>JARUPY010000091.1:0-1492500 GCA_029817715.1 Melastoma dodecandrum | reverse complement strand
ACGCGATGGAAGGGCGCGAGGTTGGCCGCAAGGCACGCCCCGGCCGGCCCGGCGCCGAAGATGATGGCGTCAAAGGCGTCGCTGTCGATCACCGCGGCGACCGTGCCGTCATGTCCGCGCGAAGCGCCGTGCCTTGGCGATCGACGCCATGTCCGTCGGGTCGCGGGTGAGATCGCCGTGCCGTGCGACGGCGAAGGCCTTCACGGTCGCCTCGGGCAGATCCTCGACCTCCATCTGGGATGCAAAGTGCGGGTCGTCCGTGGGCCCGTCGCGCGGTTCCACGACGCCCATCTGGTTGATGTTCTGAGCGAAGGCGTTGATCTAGTCGGTGTAGGTCGGGTCGTTGCCGATCGGCAGCGGCTTCAAAAGCGGCCGGATCCACGCGGCTCGCGTCGCGAAGGCGGCCAGCCGCTCGCCGAGCTCCTTCGTCGGGTCCATCACGATCGCGTAGTTCTTGGCGCTCAGGACCTGGTTCGGGACGCGGGCCGGCCAGAAGGTCGGCAGATAGGGATCGTAGGCGGGCGTGTAGCCGCCGCGGCAGCTCGCCGTGTCGGTCTGCCAGGGCACGGCCATCCAGCGCGTGAGGCCGCCGGGCACCTGCGCGGCCAGCGGCCCGTTCGGCAGGCCCATCATGTCGTTGATGAAGGCCGGCCCGTACTCCGGCTCGATCCACCCCGGCGCGGCGTGCTTGATGCGGAAGGCCTCCTTGTACATCGTGGCCTGGCGCATCGGCCACGTCATCTCGCAGCCGGGATGGAAGGCATCGGCCAGGCAGTTGTCGAGCGCGGCGCGGGTCAGCATGTCGCCCTGGGCGGCGACGGGCACGTCCTCGATGCGCCGCGGCACGGCGCGCTCCGGATCGTAATCGGCCTCGAAGTCGCCGGCCGCCCATTGCTGGAGCATCCAGAGCTGCGTGCCGCTCAGGCTCGCGAAGGCGCGCGGCGATTGCGGCGTCGGAATGTTCATCGCGTCGCCGTAGAGCCAGGCCCACGGCGTCGGCGACCAGGCATCGCGGGTCGGATCGCGAAACGCGTTCGCGATGACGTGGCGCATCTCCTTCGCCTCGGGCTTGTCGGAGGCGAGCTTGGCGAGCGCCGCCGGCGATGCGAGGTCCTGCGGCGCGTTCCAGCCGAAGCCCGCGGCGAACCCCGCATTGACCCATTGCAGGCCGGTCATGCGCTCGAGGATCGGGCGGATGTCGTGCTCGAAGGACGGGCGCGTCGGCTTGGGCAGCAGGCCGGCTCCGATCGCCGTGTCGCGCATCAGATCCCACATCGTGCGCACGCTCTTGCGCGCCGGCGCATAGTTCGGCGGCGCGACGACGACCCAGGCGGGCGCGACCTTGAGCGCCTTGCCGCGGTAGGTGACTTCGGCCGTCACAGGGCCGTCGGCGACGTCGTCGTGCCAGCCGTCGTTGTTCGCGAAGGTGACGGCGTGGCTGTTGTCGAAGGCCGCGGACTTGCCGTGGCCGCCGAGCACGATCAGCCGCCCGGCGTCGTCGGTGCGCAGCTCGCCGAGATACACGGGTGTCCCCATGAAGGCGCCGCTGTCGAACCGCGCGGCCGGGGCGTCGCGCCCCGCGATCGTCCGCGCGCCGGGGTCGATGATCAGGTCGCTGCGCTTCGAGACGGTCGCGTTCCGCAAGAGCTGCTGCGGCGCCGCCGCGGCCTCCGGGATGTCCTGCGCGAGCTGGAACTGGAACCAGGCCGCCTTCTTGTTTGCGAGGTACACCGTCCATGTGATGTCCGCCTCGCCGGCCGTCAGCTCCGCGACCACGCGGTTTTCGGCGTTGAGCCCGTAGATGCGGAAGCGCGCGGCCTGCCGCTTCAGGGCGCCGGTCGGATCGCGGTAGAAGCCGGGCACGGCCGGCTCCGGATCGGCGACTTCGGGGCCCAAGAACCATTCGCTTCCGCTATCGCCGACGCGTGCGACGCCGATCGAGGGGTAGATTGCCGCCTGCGTGATGCATTGGTCGTCGGCGGCCGACGGGAGCGCCTCGATCGGACGAGCCGGCCCCGGCTCGCGCGTCGGCACGCCGTTGGCATCGCGGCGCACCTCGGCGCTCGCCGCATAGGTCACCTTGCGTGCCGCGGAGATGCTGCCCTGGGGCTCGTGTTCCGCGAGCGCGTGCCAGGGGTTGAAGGCGAGGTTCTCGCCGTACGCGGCCTGTCCCCGCGCCTCGATGTCCTGGCGCGGGATGACGAGCGTGGCGACGTGCACGAACGGCGTCGTCCACTCGACTGTGGCCTTGTCGAGCGGCGTTGTCTCCTCGTTGTCGAAGAATTGCACGAGAAAGCGGAAGCGGGCCTCGCCGTCGCGCAGCCGCCGCTGCAGATCGGCCGCGAGATAGGTCGTGTCGCCGGGCGTCGGCACACCATCCACCGGCGCCTCCGGCTCGAGCTTGTACTTGACGAAGCGTCCGGGCCCGAAGGCGTAGGGCAGCACGCTCCAGAAGCTCGTCGTCAAGACGCTCGCCTCCGGCACCTGCATGAGCTTCAGGATCTCTTTCGTGCGCGGATGCGCGTCGATCCATTCGTCGGCCTTGTCGTCGATCAGCGCGGCCCTGGTGAAGGCGCACATCGCGGCCGCATCGTCGACGAAGAAGACGGGATAGTTCTGCAAGAGGAAGTCGTGCGTGTCGCCGTCACCGAGCAGCTTCGGCCCGGCGACGCCGCACAGCTTTATGCCGATCCCCGACGTCGTCTTGAAGTCGCTGTCGACGCCGCCGGGATCGCTCGAGAAGCGCAGCCACGCCGCGTAGGACGTGCCGGCGAAGACGCCGACCTTGAGCTCCGGCGGCAGATCAGGCTCGATGTCGAGCCTGGCCGCGGCGATCCCGTGCGTCCGCGTGAAGACCGGGCGCTGGGCGGGCGACTGGCCGGCACGGATGCCGCCGACCTGCGCGACGTCGACGAACATGCGCTTGATGTCGGTGGCGGCGTCCACGCACGACCAGCAGGGGCCGGCCTTGGGATCGGACATATGGACCTCCGATGGCTTCGCGCCGAGGCGATGTGAAACGATTGAAAGAACGGGAACGTGAAAACAGAGGCCGTCCCAGGCTCCGATGGCGCAGCCCGGGTTGGCAGTCATCTAAACCGGACGGCGGGCCGCCTCCCAGTCGACTTTTGTTTGAGGAGCGCGGCGGCGACCCGGAAAACCCCGGCTCACGCCGTCGCGCCCTGACCGCCTACCGCAGCGAGGCGCAGAAGCGCTGGATCTTGCCGCAGGCCTCTTCCAGCACCGGCGTCGCGGTGGCGTAGGAGAGCCGGAAGTTCGGGCCGAGGCCGAAGGCCGTGCCCTGCACGACGGCGACGCCCTCGGTCTCGAGCAGAGCCTCGACGAAGTCCTGGTCGGTCTCGATCGCCTTGCCCTCCGGCGTCTTGCGGCCGATGGCGTCGGCCACCGACGGATAGACGTAGAAGGCGCCCTCCGGCGTCGGGCATTGCAGGTACTTCGTCTGGTTCAGCATCGACACGACGAGGTCGCGGCGCCCCTCGAACACCTTGCGCGATTCGGGGATGAACGCCTGCGTCCCGTTGAGCGCCTCGACCGCCGCCCATTGGGCGATCGAGCAGGCGCCCGACGTCTGCTGGCCCTGCAGCATGTCCATCGCCTTGATGAGGTGCTGCGGGCCGGCGGCGTAGCCGATGCGCCAGCCGGTCATCGCGTAGCTCTTCGAGACGCCGTTGATCGTCAGCGTCCGGTCCATCAGCGCCGGCTCGACCTGCGCCGGCGTCGTGAATTCGAAATCGCCGTAGACGAGGTGTTCGTAGATGTCGTCGGTCAGCACCCAGACATGGGGATGCTTCATCAACACGTCCGTCAGCGCCTTGAGTTCGGCGCGCGTGTAGGCCGCGCCCGACGGGTTCGACGGCGAGTTCAGGAGCAGCCACTTGGTTTTCGGCGTGATCGCAGCCTCGAGATCCTCGGCGCGCAGCTTGAAGCCGTTTTCCATGCGCGTCGGCACCTGGACGGCCTTGCCGTCGGCGATCAGCACCATGTCGGGGTAGCTGACCCAGAACGGCGCCGGGATCACGACCTCGTCGCCGGGGTTGATCGTCGCCAGGAAGGCATTGAACAGGATGTGCTTGGCGCCGGTGCCGACGATGACCTGGCTCGCCTTGTAGTCGAGCCCGTTCTCGCGCTTGAACTTGTCGACGATCGCCTGGCGCAGCGGCTCGATGCCGGCAACCGGCGTATACTTCGTCTCGCCACGCTGGATCGCCGCGATGGCGGCCTGCTTGACGTTGTCCGGCGTGTCGAAGTCGGGCTCGCCGATGGTCAGCGGAATGATCGTGCGGCCCTGCGCCTTGAGGTCGCGCGCCTTCTGGGTCGCGGCAACGGTGGCGGACGGCTTGACGCGCAGAAGCGCGGCGGAAACGATCGACATCTTCTTTTCGGGCTCCACGCCCAGCGGCGGGCGAGAGGCCCCAGGTCCGCGGGCGCGCGACCTTATGTTCGCAGTCGCGAGAGGGCAAGGCGAAAAGGACGCCGCCGCCCGGGCGCACACGGAGAGAGAACGCAGTCTTCAGTAGTCGCCGCTGCCCACGAGCGGATGGATGCCGCCGAGACCGCCTCCCGAGCCATGGTGGTTGCGAAAACGGGCGGCGTGATTTGACGGCCGCGCTGCCGTGGTCCGCTTACCGAGAGCATGGGAACGGCTCGTCGGCTCGGCAAGCGCTGTTGAGGAACCGGCGGCACATATCAGAAATATTATAAAAACGTGACGCATCTGAACTACCTTCCCAGACTATTGGGAGCGTTGCTCGCGCGACTGTAATTTGCACAGAGGATTGCAGCAATCTTTTCTTTAGATCACGGGACGTTGGGATCGGCCGCCGGCGGCGGTGCGGCCTCTCCCGAACAAATCAGCCGAATGCCGCCAGACCGCGCTGCACGGCGGGGCGGGCGCCGGCGGCCTCGAACCAGCGGCGCAGGCGCGGCAGGCGCACCCAGTCGAGCGCGGCCTGGTAGTGGCGGGCGATCGTGTAGCCGGCGATGTCGGCGAGCGTGAACGTCGCGCCGCCGAGCCACGGCCGGTCGCCGAGCAGGTCCTCGAGCTCGGCGAGCGCGCCCGTGGCTTCCGCCTCCAACGGCGCGCGGGCGTCCTTCGGGAGGCCTGCCCGCTGCAGGCGGAAGGCGGCACCGTTCAGGATGATGATGTCGGTGACGACGAAGAGCCAGCGATCGACGGCGATCGCGCGCGCGTGGGGATCGCGCGGCAGCAGCTTGCCCGGCGCCTGGGCGTCGGCCCACAGCTGGATCGCGTTCGACTGGGTGAGCACGAGCTCGTCCGCGCCGTTGTGGTCCGCGCCGTTGCGGACGACCAGCACCGGCACGCGGCCGCGCGGGTTCAACGCGAGATGCGCCGGGCCGCGATGCGCGCCGCTCGCGAGGTCGACCAGCCGCGGCGTGTAGACGAGCCCCGCCTCCTCGAGGGCGATCGCGGTGCGGAAGCAATTGCCGGTCTTGGCGCCGAACAACTCGAGGACGGGCGGCATCGAGGTTCCTTGCACGACGCGGATCGTACCGCGGATTAACCTCGCGTTGCTAGCGTCGTCGGCGGAGGCGCGATGCAGACGACGATCGATTTGACCGTGGCGCGGCCCGCGCGGAGCAGGGCGCTCGCAGCGCTCCGCGAGGGCGGCTGGCTGACCCCGGATCGGCGGCGCGTCTATCCCCGTCTCCTTGGCGCGGCTCTGGCGCTGGCCGTCGGCGCCCTGGTCGCGACGAGCCACCACGGGATCGATGTCTGGAACCGGCCGCTCGGCACCGACTTCGTCGGCGTCTGGGTCGCCGGCGGCGAGGTGCGCGCCGGCCATCCTGCGCTGCCTTACGACAACGCGGCGCATGCGGCGGCGCAGGCAGCGGCCTTCGGGCCGGCCGAGTCTTTCCTGCCGTGGCCGTATCCACCGTTCTTTCTTCTCGTCGCGGGCGCGCTCGCCGGGCTCCCCTACCTCGCCGCGCTGGCGGTCTGGCAGGGCGGCACGCTGGCGCTCTACGTCGCGGCGGTCTTCCGTGCCGCCGGGCGCATTGCGGCGCGCCGCGAGATCGCAATCGCCGCGCTCGCCTTTCCCGCCGTCGCCATCAACCTGAGGCACGGGCAGAACGGTTTCCTGTCGGCCGGTCTCGTCGGGCTCGGGACGCTGCTGCTGCCGCGACGGCCGCTCGCCGGCGGTGCGCTGCTCGGGCTGCTTGCCTACAAGCCGCAGCTCGCGTTCGCCGTCCCCGTCGCGCTCGCCGCCGGCCGGCATTGGCGCGCGCTCGCGGGCGCCGCGGCCGCCGTTGCCGCGATGACGGCGGCGACGCTCGCGGCCTACGGCCTGGCGCCCTGGCAGGCGTTCGTCGCCAACCTGGGCTTCGCGCGCAAGATCATCCTCGAGGCGGGCGGCCTCGAGAGCTTCAAGCTGCAGAGCGCGTTCGCCGCCGCGCGTCTCGTCGGCGCGCCGGTGCCGGTCGCCTATGCGGCGCAGGCGGTGGCGAGCACGCTGGTGATCGCCGGCCTCGCCTGGCTATGGCACGGCGGCCGCGATCTGCGGCTGAAGCTGGCCGGGCTGGCTCTCGCGAGCCTTCTCGTGTCGCCCTACGCCATGGACTACGACATGGTGCTGGTCGGCGTGGCGCTCGCCGCGATGCTCGGCGCGTTCCGCGGCAAGCCCCTGCCGTCCTATGCCGCGAGCCTCATGGCGCTGGGCTGGCTGACGCCGCTGCTCGCGCGCCCTGTCGCACACATCGTTCCGGTGCCGCTCGGGCTGCTGGTCTCGGCAGCGCTGTTCGGCCTCGTCATCACGGCTGCGCGACGCGACGCGGCGGCTGCCCCGGTCGCAACGCGGCATCAACCCTGAGCGTCGGAAAAAACCGCAGCCGGTGACATTCCGGCAGCAACTGTTTCCTTTCTGCCGCGTTTTTTACCCGGATAGCTTGGCTGCGGCGCCGCGCAAAAACTCCAAATTGAGGAGTTTCGGCGATCTTCCCCAAGTCGAGTGTGACGGAGTTGGGTATGTCGATTGCTGACCATTTCGAGCATGCGCCGGACGCGCGCTTCATCCGCGATTACGACAGCAGCATCGCGCGGCGCCAGTTCAAGATGTCGCTGACCCTCGTCGTCGTGATCATCCTGGCGGCGACGTCGCTCGGCCTGCTCGTGCGCTTCGACAATCCGGGCGCGAGCGCCTCCGGCGTGCTTGCGCCGCCGCCGAGCTACGCCGGCCACCTCTAGGGGTCTCCCCACCGGTCTTTTTCGGGCCACACTGTCTCACGGCAGTGTGGCCTTGCTTTTTCCCGCGCCCTTCGGCGGAGATAGCCGACGGTCGGCCCTTCGAATAAAGTCGCGACCGGGAGCGGGCGAGTCATGATCGAGAGATTTGGAGTGTCCCTGGCGGCGGCCGCGGGACTCGTGGCGGCCCTGGCCTTGGCGGGGTGCAACGAGAATGGCGGCATGCCCGGCCCGAGCGCGGCGACGCCGATCGCCGTCTCCTCCTTCAACCTGCCGCCGGGCGCGGCGTGCACGAAGGAGATCGGGACGTTCCAGAACATCCTGAAGAGCGATCTCGACACCGGCAACGTCGAGCAGAAGGTCTACGACCAGATCCAGCACGAGCTGGCGCGGGCCGCGACGGCGTGCTCGGACGGCAAGGGCGGCGAGGCGCATGCGATCGTCGCCGCCTCGAAGGCGAAGCACGGCTATCGCGCCTGAGCGACGGCCAGCTTTCCGGCGGCGAGCTCTTCCACCAGGCTGATCGTCAGCGCGCGCATGGCGTGGCGGTCGTCGCCGACGGCATCCGCCAGCGACGCGCCGATCAGTCCGTCGGCCAGCGCCAGCATGGTCACGAGCGACACGATGTGCCGCGCGCGCGCAGCAGCGTTCTCGTCCGGCATCCAGGGCTCGAGCGCGGCGACGAGGGCCTGGGTGGCTTCGCCGAGGCCGATCTTGTCGCCGGACGCGCCGGTGAGCACCGACCACGCCATCAGGATGCCGATGCCGCCGGCGCCATAGGCATCGAACACCTGGTTCACGATCGCTGCCGTGTCCGGCGGGGCGTCGCCGGCCTGCGCGACGAGGGTCGTCGCTCGCCGCGTGAGGTCGAGCACCATCTCGTCCTTCAGCGCCGCCTGGTAGGCGTCGGCCGAGCCGAAATGATGGATCAGGTTGGCGTGGCTCATGCCGAGCTCGGCCCCGACGGCCTTCAGCGTGAGCGCGCTCGGGCCGCGGGCGATCAACAGGCGGCGGCCGACCTCGAGCGCGTCGCGGCGGACGTCGTCGGGCTTGCGCCGCCGTTCAACCGACGGAGGGGCTGTCGTCCGTCTAATTGACATCTATGTCAGTAAGCCTATTGGTGGGATATGCCAGCAAAAGCCTCCATGCGTCTACAGGATCGCGTCGGCCTCGTCACCGGCGCGGCCAGCGGAATCGGTCGCGCGATCGCGATCTCCCTGGCACAGCGCGGCTGCCATGTCGCCCTCGTCGACCGCGACGCGGCCGGTCTCGCGGAGACGGCGGCGCTGCTGCCGGCCGGCGTCCGAGCCAGCCAGCACGTGCTCGATGTCTCCGATGCCGCGGCCATCGCCGCGCTGCCGGCGAGCGTCCTGGCCCAGCACGGGCGTGCCGACCTTCTCGTCAACAACGCCGGCGTCGCGATCGGCGGCACCTTCGAGCAGGTGTCGGCGGAGGACTTCGACTGGCTGTTCGCGATCAATTTCCACGCCGTCGTGCGGCTGACCCGCGCCTTTCTCCCATCGCTCAAGGCGAGCGACGACGCGCGGCTCGTCAACGTCTCGAGCCTCTTCGGCCTCATCGCGCCCCCCGGGCAGGCCGCCTATTGCGCCTCGAAGTTCGCGGTGCGCGGTTTTTCGGAATGCCTGCGCCACGAGCTGGCCGATACGAGCGTCGGCGTGAGCGTGGTCCATCCCGGCGGGGTCGCCACGTCGATCGCGCGCAGTGCGCGGTCGCCGGCCGGCGTCGATCCCGCCGAGGCGGAGCGGGAGCGGACCAGCTTCGAATCGTTCCTGAAGATGCCGCCCGCCGAAGCCGGCGAGACGATCGTCGCCGGCATCGAGCGTCGCCGGCCGCGGATCGTCGTCGGCAACGACGCCAAGATCGCCTCGCTGGTCGAGCGCATCGCGCCGGTCGGCTATTGGAGCATCTTGTCGCGCGGGAGGACCTGAAGATGAGCGAGCATTTCGACGTCGTCGTCATCGGCGCCGGCCTCTCCGGCATCGGTGCCGGCTACCATCTGCAGGCGAGCCTGCCGGGCAAGTCCTATTGCATCCTCGAGAGCCGCGAGGCGATCGGCGGCACCTGGGATCTCTTCAAATATCCCGGCCTGCGGTCGGATTCCGACATGTACACGCTCGGCTATTCGTTCCGGCCCTGGACCGAGGGCAAGGCGATCGCCGACGGCGCCTCGATCCTGCGCTACATCCGCGACACGGCGCGCGAGAACGGCATCGACCGTCACATCCGCTTCCGCCACGCGGTGAAGCGGCTGTCCTGGTCGTCGCGCGACGCGTGCTGGACGATCGAGGCCGAGCGCGACGGGACGCCGATCACTCTGACGGCAGGCTTCGTCTTCACTTGCACCGGCTACTACGACTACGAGGCGGGCTACATGCCCGAGTTTCCGGGCGCCGATCGCTACCGGGGCGCGCTCGTGCACCCGCAGAAGTGGCCGGACCAGCTCGACTACGCCAACAAGCGCGTCGTCGTCATCGGCAGCGGCGCGACGGCGGTGACGCTCGTCCCGGCGATGGCGCAGACCGCCGACCGCGTCACCATGCTGCAGCGCTCGCCGTCCTACGTCGTCTCGATGCCGGCGCGCGACAAGCTCGCCGACTGGCTGCGCGCGCGCCTGCCCGCCAAGCTCGCCTATGCGCTGACGCGCTGGCGCAACGTCGCGGTGACGATGGCCTTCTACAAGCTCGCGCGGTCGCGCCCGGTGCAGTTCAAGGCGCGGGTGATCGGCATGGTGCAGAAGGCGCTGGGGCCGACCTACGACGTCGCCACCCACTTCACGCCGCGCTACAACCCGTGGGACCAGCGGCTGTGCCTGGTGCCCGATCACGACCTCTTCCGCTCGCTCAAGAAGGGCAAGGCGGAGATGGTGACCGACACGATCGACACTTTCACCGAGACTGGGATCAAGCTGTCGTCGGGGCGCGAGCTAGCCGCCGACGTCGTCGTCTCTGCGACGGGGCTGAAGCTCAAGCTGCTCGGCGGCATGACGTTGCAGGTCGACGGCGCGCCGGTCGATCTGGCGAAGACCATGACCTACAAGGGCATGATGTACTCGGGCGTCCCGAACCTCGCGAGCGCCATCGGCTACACCAACGCCTCGTGGACGCTGAAGTGCGACCTCACCTGTGCCTACGTCTGCCGCCTGCTGGCCTACATGGACCGCAAGGGCTTCGTCGCCTGCACGCCGCGGCTCGCCGATCCCTCCGTCGAGGCGAAGCCGCTGATCGACTTCTCGTCCGGCTACATCCAGAGGGCGATCGGCCAATTCCCCAAGCAGGGCACCAAGACACCCTGGCGGCTCTACCAGAACTACGTGCTCGACTGGTTTGCGCTGAAGCTGGGTTCGGTGCGCGACAGCGCGATGGTGTTCTCGAAGGCGGGCGCGCTTCCTCCCCGGTAAGCGGGAGGATCGAGCGCGTCACACCAGCTTAAGCCCTTTCGCCGCGAAGGCCCGCACGATGGCGGGGCTCAAGCGCTTTCCGCTCGTGAAGTGCACAGGAATCGGCCGCGGCTCGGGTGCGCCTCGCTCGAGCCCGGTCTCGGCGAGCACGCTGTCGGTGCGCCGCGCGATCGCCGGTGCTGGATCGAGCCAGGTCACCGGCCACGGCGCCAGCGCGGCGAAGCGGTCGACGAGCAGCGGGTAGTGGGTGCAGGCGAGCACGATCGTGTCGGTGCGGCGCTCGCCTGCGCGGCCGTCTTGGTCCCGGACGAAGCAGGGGGCGATCTCGGCCGTAATGTCGGCATCCGCGACCGCCTCGCCGCCCATCGCGGCCTCGGCGAGGGCGGCGAGCCGCGTCGAGCCGACGAGGGTCACGCCGCAGTCTCCCGCGAAGCTGTCGATGAGGGCGCGCGTGTATTCGCGCTGAACGGTGCCGGGCGTCGCCAGAACCGACACCATCTTTGAGCGCGACAGCGCGGCGGCGGGCTTGATCGCCGGCACGGTGCCGACGAAGGGCAGGTCGGGCAGCGCTTGTCGCAAATCGGCGAGGACCAGCGTCGAGGCCGTGTTGCACGCGACGACGCAGAGGTCGGGGCGGACGTCGTCGACGAGCTTGCGCAGCACCGCGACGACGCGCGGGGCGAGCTCGGCCGCCGACCAGTCGCCGTAGGGAAAGCCGGCATCGTCGGCGGCGTAGGTCAGGCGGGCGTCGGGCCGCAGCTTCGCGACCTCCGCCGCCACGGTGAGGCCGCCGAGGCCGGAATCGAAGACGAGGATGTTTGCTGGCGCGGCCATGGCCTCGGGAGCGCAGGGAAGGGCGGGGCGGGGGGCTCTATAGCGGCTTCCCGCCGCGAGATCGACAAACATGGCCCGCGCAAGAGAGCACGGGCTGCTTAACGCTCCCCGAACGCCGCTGCCTCAGAGATAGGCCAGCCACCAGTCGCGCCGGCGCGACTTCAGGCGCTCGTACCAGGCCGCCAGCGGCCACAGCGCCAGGACGACGCAGATCCAGGCGAGATAGACCGCCGGAAGGCCGACGCCGGACGTCGCTGCGGCGAGCGCGTCCTCTGGCCGGCCCCCGAACGTCAGACGAGGCGCGACGCCCATTGCCAGGCGCGTGAGCACGGCGGCGCCGTGCGCGACGTAGAGATGGATGAGATAGACGAAGAGCGGCACGCGGCCGAACGTCAGGATCATGCGTCCGAAGGCGCCGCCGATCCGCGCGACCGCCGGGGCGATGGTGAAGACGATCCCGAGGGTGGCAAGCGTGTAGTCGAGCGAGGGCGGGTATTTCGTCACCTTGAGAAACGAGAGAATCGTGTGGGTGGCGTCCTGCTGCGTTGCCCAGGGTGCGGGGTCGCCGTAGCCGTTGAGGCCGCGCAGGAGCGCGAAGCCGGCGAGCATGGCGATGCCGAGCCCGACGAGGATGCGGTCGCGGCGCGTCGGTTCGAGCAGGAACAGGCGGCCCGCGCCGTAGCCGCAGGCCATGATGCCGAACCAGGGCAGCGCCGGGTAGAGCACATAGCCGTCGGGGATGCGGCCGGGTTCGACGAACAGGGTCCAAAGCAGGTCGAGCGGTGGCGCGGTCGGGGCTTGGACGCGTGCGAGCAGGTCGTGGTTGCCGACGATCGCGAGGCCGAGCGCCAGCACCGCGACGGGCGGCATCAGGGTGCAGGGCGCGAGTAGGATGAAGCTCATGCCGATCGCCCAGATGACCTGCAGGAGAAAGAAGGGCTCGTCGAAGCCGAACCCGAACGACACCCAGGTGAGCTCCAGCGCGATCAGCCACAGGCCGCGCGTGACAAGGAAGCGCACCAGCGGCAAGCCGCGCTTGCCCCGCTCCCATTGCAGGAAGACCGCGACGCCAGCGAGCGCCACGAAGGTCGGCGCGCAGAGATGTGTGACCCAGCGGGTGGCGAAGAGCGCGACCGTCGTGTGGGCAAGGTCGGTCGGCGAGTGGAGCAGGGCATCGCGGCTGAAGAAGTCGCGGACGTGATCCAGGACCATCAGGACGATGACGAGGCCGCGCAGCTTGTCGATGATCTCGAGACGGGTGCGGGTGCCGACCTGCGGCTCGGTGACGGGATCGGCGACGAGGGGCGTATCGAGCATGAGGCCTTTCGAGCGCGCGGCGCCACCCGCCATGCCGCAGACATAGGGCCGCCCGGCACGGTTCGCCCATGTCGAACGGCGTCACGTGATCGTGTTGCGGCGCAGGGAGCTTCGCCTTATTGGAAACCTTCCAGAATTGAGAGCGCCGCACACGACGATGGCCGAGACCAAGCCCAGCCCGATCCAGCTCGCTGCCGCGCGGCCTCTCTCGCCGCATCTCCTCATCTACAGGCCGATGCTGACGATGATGATGTCGATCGCCCATCGCATCACCGGCGTGGCGCTCTATGCGGGCACGCTGTTGCTGGCCTGGTATCTCATCGCCCTGGCCGCCGGGCCGAATGCCTTCGCTCCAGCGTCGGCGGTGTTCGGCTCGCTGCTCGGCCGGCTGGTGCTGTTCCTGTTCACCTGGGCGCTGTTCCACCATTTCCTCGGCGGGATCCGCCATTTCGTGTGGGACCTGGGCCACGGCATGGGCGAGCGCGACCGCGAGTTGCTCGCCTGGGGCACGCTCATCGGCGGCATCGCGCTCACGCTCGTCGTCTGGGCGGCGGCGCTTCTCTTCTAGGATCGACATCATGGCCACGAACCCGAAGACCATCGAGCCCAAGTCGATCCAGACCTGGGGCAAGAAGGTGCGCTACCTCGGCGCGGCGCATTCCGGCACCGGCGCCGCGCGCATCATGCACCTCACCTCGATCGCGCTGATGCCGCTCTCGATCGCCTTCGTGTGGATCCTGGCGCGCATGTCGCGCATGGACTTTTCCCAAGCGCGCGCCGAGCTCGGCAGCATCGGGCCGGCGATCCTGATGATCCTCTTCGTCGGCGCGGCGCTTTGGCACATGAAGGTCGGCATGCAGTCGATCGTCGATGACTATATCCATGACAAGCATCTCAAGGAGGCGTCGTTGCTGGCGAACACCTTCTTTGCCGTCGTGCTCGCCGCCTGCTGCTTCTACGCGATCCTGAGGATGGGCTTCACGCCCGTCTGACCAAGAGAAATCTTCGAAAGGCGCTTCCTCGCATGGCCTCGAACGGCTCCACCAACGGCTCGGCCCCCGCGCAGAACGGCAAGGCCTATCCGATCACCGATCACACGTTCGACGTCGTCGTCGTGGGTGCCGGCGGCGCCGGGCTGCGCGCCACGGTCGGCTGCTCGCAGGCGGGCCTGCGCACGGCCTGCGTGACCAAGGTGTTCCCGACGCGCTCGCACACGGTCGCGGCGCAGGGCGGCGTCGCCGCCTCGCTCGCCAACATGGGCCCGGACAACTGGAAGTGGCACATGTACGACACCGTGAAGGGGTCGGACTGGCTCGGCGACCAGGATGCCATCGAGTACTTGTGCCGCAATGCGCCGCAGGCCGTCTACGAGCTCGAGCACTGGGGCGTGCCCTTCTCGCGCACCGAGGAAGGCAAGATCTACCAGCGCCCGTTCGGCGGCATGACCACCGACTTCGGCAAGGGGCCGCCGGCGCAGCGCACCTGCGCCGCCGCCGACCGCACCGGCCACGCGATCCTGCACACGCTCTACGGCCAGGCGCTGAAGAACGACACGGAGTTCTTCATCGAGTTCTTCGCCATCGACCTCATCATGGACGAGGGGCGCTGCGTCGGCGTCGTCTGCCTCAAGCTCGACGACGGCACGATCCACCGCTTCCGCGCGCAGATGGTCATCCTCGCCACCGGCGGCTACGGCCGCGCCTATTTCTCGGCGACCTCGGCGCACACCTGCACCGGCGACGGCAACGCCATGGTGCTGCGCGCCGGCCTGCCGCTGCAGGACATGGAATTCGTGCAGTTCCACCCGACCGGCATCTACGGCGCCGGCTGCCTGATCACCGAGGGCGCGCGCGGCGAGGGCGGCTACCTCACCAACGGCGAAGGCGAGCGCTTCATGGAGCGCTACGCGCCCTCCGTGAAGGACCTCGCGCCGCGCGACATGGTGTCCCGCGCCATGACGATGGAGATCCGCGAGGGCCGCGGCGTCGGCAAGGACAAGGACCACATCTACCTGCACCTCGACCATCTCGATCCCAAGGTGCTGCATGAGCGGCTGCCGGGCATCTCGGAGTCGGCCCGCATCTTCGCCGGCGTCGACCTTACCAAGGAGCCGATCCCGGTGCTGCCGACGGTGCACTACAACATGGGTGGCATCCCGACGAATTATCACGGCGAAGTTCTGATGCAGAAGAACGGCGACCCCGACGTCATCGTGCCCGGCCTGATGGCGATCGGCGAGGCGGCCTGCGTCTCGGTGCACGGCGCCAACCGTTTGGGCTCCAACTCGCTGATCGATCTCGTCGTGTTCGGGCGCGCCGCCGGCCTCAAGGCCGCGCAGGTCGTGACGCCGGGCGCCAAGCAGGCCGAGCTGCCGGCCGGCTCCGCCGACAAGGCGCTCGCCCGGCTCGATCGCTTCCGCCACGCCACCGGCGCGGTGCCGACCGCCGAGATGCGGCTGCGCATGCAGAAGGTCATGCAGGAAAACTGCGCGGTCTACCGCACCGGCGAGACGCTGGACGAGGGCTCGCAGAAGATCCACCGCGTGTGGGGCGACCAGTCCGAGATCGGCGTCACCGACCGCTCGCTCATCTGGAACTCCGATCTGATCGAGACGCTCGAGTTCGACAATCTCATCGTCCAGGCCGTCGTCACGATGGACGGCGCGAAGAACCGCACGGAATCGCGCGGCGCCCATGCCCGCGAGGACTTCTCCGAGCGCGACGACAAGGCCTGGATGAAGCACACGCTGGCGACCGTCGACCCCGAGGCGAAGACGATCTCGATCGACTACCGCCCGGTGCACTCGTACACGATGTCGAACGACATGCAGTACATCGAGCCGAAGGCGCGCGTGTACTAGGGATCGGATCGCCGGCGGTCGCGTCGCGGCATGAAGACGACGCGCTACTTCGAAGAGCAGGTTTTACGGAAGCGGCCCTACATCGATCGAGCATGTTGCCAGTCAGCGCTCGATCATCCGCTCCGACGGGAAGTGCAGGGAGACGGCAGGGTGCGCGTGTGGACGAAGATCGATGTGATGGGTGGAGATCGTCCGCGATATCTTCGTGTCGTCGTGCTCGAGGACGGTGAGACCGTGCACAACGCTTTTCTCGATCGCGACTTTCGCGAGGGGGGCCGATGAGACTGCATTATTATCCAGAAACGGACAGCCTCTACATCGACCTGAATGAGGTCCCGGGCGTGGAGACGCGCCAGATCGTCGACGGTCTCCTGGCTGATTTCGACGGCGCTGGAAACGTGGTCGGGCTCGACATCGAGCATGCCTCCGTAAAGCTCGACCTCTCGAAGATCGAGACGATTTCTCTGCCTTCATCACATGCTGCAGCCTGACTTGACGTCAGCTTGCGATCGCTGAAACGCGGCTTACCGGAACGGATCATGGTCCAGCTCACCCTCCCCAAGAACTCCCGCATCGGCGTCGGCAAGACGTGGCCGAAGCCCAACGGTGCGAAGAACGTCCGCGAGTTCCGCATCTATCGCTGGAATCCCGAGGACGGGCAGAACCCGCGCATCGACAATTTCTTCGTCGACACCGACGATTGCGGGCCGATGATCCTCGACGCGATCATCTGGATCAAGTCGAAGGTCGATCCGACGCTCACCTTCCGCCGCTCCTGCCGCGAAGGCATCTGCGGCTCCTGCGCGATGAACATCGACGGCACCAACACGCTCGCCTGCACCAAGGGCATGAGCGAGGTCACCGGGCCGATCAAAATCTATCCGTTGCCGCACATGATGGTCGTCAAGGACCTCGTGCCCGATCTCTCCGGCTTTTACGCCCAGCACGCCTCGATCAAGCCATGGCTGCAGACGACGACGCCGATGCCGGAGAAGGAGTGGCGCCAGGCGCCGCACGATCGCGAGAAGCTCGACGGTCTCTACGAGTGCATCCTGTGCGCCTGCTGCTCGACGTCGTGCCCGAGCTATTGGTGGAACGGCGACCGCTACCTCGGCCCGGCCGTGCTGCTGCAGGCCTATCGCTGGCTCATCGACTCGCGCGACGAGGCGACCGGCGAGCGGCTCGACTTCGTCGAGGATCCGTTCCGCCTCTACCGCTGCCACACGATCATGAACTGCGCCAAGGCCTGCCCCAAGGGGCTCAATCCCGCCAAGGCGATCAGCGAGATCAAGCAGATGATGATCGAGCGCCAGATCTAGCGGCTTTCGCGACCAGGTCGGCTTCCAAACGACAAGAGCCCTCCCGCGATTCGGTCGCGGGAGGGCTCTTGGCAGGCGGCAGGCGTCCTAGAAGAGGAAGCGGGCGCGCAGGAGGCCGATCTGCTCGAGGTAGCTCGAGCGGGCGAGGCCGTTGTAGGAGGCGTCGATCTGCACGCGGCCGGAGGCGACGCGGAGGCCGACGCTGTAATCGACCATGTCGCGGTTCGGCGTCGGGCCGGTCACCAGGAACGCATTGCCGCCGGTGAAGCTCGCCGTGACCTGCTGGGCGACGTTGCCGAACTCGTGCACGTAGGCTGCGCGCGCCTCGATCGCCGCCGCAGCGTCGCCAGGGAAGAAGCGCGTAAAGGCCGGCAGAATGCCGATCGGCACGATCGCCTTGCCACCAACTTCGCTGCGCTCGGAATCGTTCGACGCGTTGGCGTAGCCGAAGCCCGCGCCGAACGCGCTCTGTTCCTGATAGGCGTCCTGGTTCAGATGGCTGTAGGTGAACGCGGCATAGGGCACGAGCAGGTTGTCGCGCACCTCGATGGGCACGCCGCCTTCGCCGCGTGCGGTGAGGATGTCTCCGCTATGCTTGCCGAAAGCGGCATCGGTGAAGGCGCCGAACGACACGTTGCGCTGGCTCGCGAAATCCACGCCGCCGTAGCCGAAGGAGCCGCGGAGGTAGGCGTGCGGGCCTTCGTAGGCGGCGTAGACGAGGCCCTGATAGGTCTGGATGCTCTCGCGGGAGCCGGTCTGGTTGAGGTTGTTGTTGACGTTTCCGTTGATGTAGCCGAACGCGGCACCGACGCGGAACGCCGGGGCGATCGGCCGGTCATAGCCGCCGATGACGCCGGTCAGATCGGCGTTGTAGCCGTCGACGCCGGCCACCGTGCTCTGGTGCACGCCGCCGCCGACGCCCTCGATCCACGCCCCGTTCGGCGGCACCAAGCCGTAGACCGGAACCGGACGCGCCACGCCGAGGTCGGCCGAGCGCCCGGAGGCCGGAATTTGCCCGTAGAGGAAGGTATCGAGCCGCGCGTCGATCTGCTGGTGGAACAGCATCGCCGAGTTGATCGGGATTTGAATGTCGGCACCGTTGACGGTAGGGCTCAAGGCCTTGCCGGCGGCGGCGACCTGCGCACCCGAGGTCAGGCTTTCGATCGCGGCACCGAGCGACTGCACCGCGCGGTTCGAGCCGGTGTACGACGTCAGGCCGTCGATCGTCTGTGCGCCCGGTGTCGTGATGCCGGGCGCCGCGGACGCCGCGCTTCTTACGTTGGCGCGCAGGCTGAGCGCGCCTGAAGTGGTGTCGGGCGTGAATGAGACAAGCGCGGTCTTCTTCACCGTGATCGTGCCGGCCGAGGCGACCTGCGAGGCGAGCTGGTAGACGCTGCCGTCGTTTACCGTGGCAGCAAAGCGCGGCACGATGCGCGTGTCGCCCTGCAGGGTCAGCGTACCCTGGATCGAGCCGAGGTCGGTCCGGCCGCGGCCGTAGATCGTCGTGCGGATCGTCGCACCGTCGACGAGCGACACGCCGTTGGCGACGGTGACGTTGGACGTGCGCAAGCCGAGGTCACTGAAGTTCTGCACGCTCGCGAGGTTGGTGACGCCGTCGAGCACGAGCGTATTCGACCCCGTGCCGTTCACCGCGACGACGTTGCCGGTGAAGCCGTTGCCGCTCAGCGGCTCACCTTGTTGACCGACGTCGCCTCGTCGAAGATGCGGATGTCGCCGGTGAGCGTGCCCTTGTTGCTGAGCGTGAGCGACTGGCCGCCGACGACGGTCGCGATGTGGTTCGACGTGGTCGCGCAGCCGGCGTTGGTGGTGTTCTGCCCTGCCGCGGGGCAGGCGTTGCCGTTGAAGTCGGTGCCGCCTTTCGAGACATACGTTCCCGGCGTCGTTCCGGGGTTCGGCTCGGCGAAGCTCGCCTGGAACGGACGCTGGTCGACGTAGACGCTGCCTTGCCAGGCGGCACCGGCATCGTTGCGGACGACGTGCGTGCCCGAGCCCAGGTAGAGGTTGCCCTGGATCAGGCCCTGGTTGACGATCTTGGAGTCCCGCGGCCCGGCGTTGCTGCTGCTGACCGGCAGCTGAAGCAGAGTGGTCTGTGTCGGGTTCGGGAAGGGGTTCGTCGAAGCGCCAACCGCCGCCGCATAGACCAGCGGCGTGATGTCGAGCGCGAGGATGTCGCCCTTGATCGTCCCCTTGTTCTTCAGCGTCAGCGCCGATGTGTCGTCGATGCTCACCGAGCCGTCGGCATTGGGAATGACGATCGTGCTGTCGGGATTGGTGTTGGGCGCCGTGGTGTAGTCGGTGCCCGCATAGGCGACGATCGCCCAATGGCCCGCCGAGATCGTGTCGGTCGGCACCCAGGTCGTGTTGGCGATGGTTCCGGCGTTGGTGATGGTCGTGTCGGCGCGGCCGTAGTAGCCGGACGCGAAGTGTCCCGATGCGGTGATCGCCCCGGCGTTGTTGACGACGAACGCATTGGTGTTGTCGTCGCTGTAGAGCCCGGAGATGACGGCCAGCGCCGTGCCGGCGTAGCGGCCCGTGTCGGTGGCCGGTGTGCCGGCCGCCGTCACGGTCAGCAGCGCCGGGTTGAAAGCCGTGAAGAAGTTCTGCTGAGCGGCTATTGTCCCGGTCGACGCGTTGTTGACCGTGAACACGTTGACCTGGCTGTCGCTGACGATCGCGTGCATGCGGCCCGCAGCGAGCTGCGCGGTGGTGATCGACACTGTGCCGGCGTTGTCGACCTCGACGTTGTTGACCGCCGGATTCTCGGAGTTCGAGTAGTTCGCCACGATGATCCCGCGGTCGGCGAGGGCAGCGGTCGTGTTGGTGGTGATCGCCACGGTCGCGCCGGGATCGATCCTGACGAAGACGGTGGGCGGGGTCTGCGAGTAGCTTGCCGGCGTATAGGCGTTCGAGCCGTTGACCGGCTGGAACCTCGCAGCGGCGTCGTAGACGGTGATCGGCGTTGTGACCGCCCCGCTGCACGTGGCATTGCCAGATGCGTCGGTCACGCAGGCTGCAGCCACGGGAATCTCGGAGACGCAAAGAGCGCCAGCCACCAATAGAGTAATCTGTGAAACGGTGACAGTGAAAGCGACGCGACGCATAAGAGCCCCCAAATCGAATTGCGAGCGTCTAATTCGGTCGTCTCAGCGTTTCTTCACAAGGACGTGAATTCCTACAGACAATTTCCAAAAGTTCCCCGAGGGAACGATCGACAAATTTGCATCACGTTTGTGCAGGCGCCTCTGGCGCAACGAAAAAAGCCCGGCTCAACGGCCGGGCTTGAGATCGAGTACATCGGGAAAGAAGCGGGAAATCAGCCCGCGGCGGCGATCGCGTTGACGCGCTTGGTCAGGCGCGAGACCTTTCGCGAGGCGGTGTTCTTGTGGACGATGCCCTTCTGGGCGGCGCGCATGACCAGCGGGGCGGCCTCGCCGAGCGCGGCGGAGGCGGCGGCCTGGTCGCCGGAGGCGATCGCCTCCTCGACCTTGCGCAGGTACGTCCGCATCTGGCTGCGGCGCGAGCGGTTGACCGCGGTGCGACGCTCGATCTTGCGGACGGCCTTCTGGGCCGACTTGGTATTGGCCATTCTTCTGTCTCACGAATTCGGATGGGCGCCCGGGCCGCGCCTTGCAACAGCGCAACGACCGGCGGCCGGAGGGCCGGCGCCGAAGCGCGGCTTATAAGCGAGGGTGCGAGCTTCCGTCAACGGGTCCGCCGTCGCGTTTCTCTCAGCGGGAGCCGCCGCCGGCGTCCCGCCAACGGGCGAAGCCGGCGTCGAGATCCTCCTGCAGGTCCGCGACGTCCTCGAGCCCGATCGAGAAGCGCAGGCCGGCCCCGCCTGGCGCCCACGTCGTCGCGCTGCGGTAGGGCGCGCAATCGAACGGCACGACGAGGCTCTCGTAGCCGCCCCAGGAGAAGCCCATGCCGAACAGCTCGAGATGATCGAGGATCGCCGCCACCGCCTCCGTCGGTCCCGGCTCCAGGATCACCGAGAACAGGCCGGTGGAGCCGAGGAAGTCACGCTTCCAGAATTCGTGACCGGGACAGGTGGGGAGGGCCGGATGCAGCACGCGCGCGACCTCGGGACGTTCGGCGAGCCAGCGTGCCATGGCGAGGCCCTGGGCCTGCGCCTCGCGCAGCCGCAGCTCCAGCGTGCGCAGCCCGCGCAGGCCGAGGAAGGCGTCCTCCGGCCCGGTGCACATCGCGAAGGCGTCGAACGTGTCGCGCAGCCGCCGCGCCCATTTGGCGTTGGCGGATGTGAGCCCCAGCAGCAGGTCGGAATGGCCGGATAGATACTTGGTGCCGGCCTCGGCCGCCATGTCGATGCCGAGCGCGTGCGGCGGCAGGTAGAGCGGGGTCGCCCAGGTGTTGTCGAGGATCGTGCAGAGGTCTCTGTCCCGCGCCAGGGCGACATAGGCGGGGAGATCCGGCACCTCGAAGCTCTGCGAGCCCGGCGCCTCGAGGAACAGCATCGTGGTGTTGTCGCGCACGAGGTCGGCTACGGCCGCGCCGAGCATCGGATCGAAATAGGTGGTCTCGACGCCCATGCGCTTCAGAACGCTGTCGCAGAAGATGCGCGTCGGCCGGTAGACCGAATCCATCACCAGGATGTGGTCGCCGGCCTTCACCGCCGAAAGGATCGCCACGGTGATCGCCGCGAGCCCGGATGGCGTGAGCACGGTGGCCTCGGCGCCGGCCAGCTCGCTCCACGCCTCCTCCAACGCGCGCACCGTCGGCGTGCCGTGGGTGGCATAGGTGTAGGGCGCGTTGCGTGCCTGCAGGTCGGCATAGGTCGGATAGAGGACCGTCGAGCCGCGATAGATCGGCGTGTTGACGAAGCCGAACTGCTCGCCAGGCTTGCGGCCCGCCGAGGTCAGCCGGGTGCGCGTCGTGAGCTTGCTGCGGTCGGCATCCGTCATCGCTGGTCCTTTTCGATGGGGTCTTCGCAGTGGCCCCAAGCCGCCCTGCCGCGTCAAGCCGGCGACATCATGGTTAACGAAGCCTACAGGAACTTCGGCTTAGCTTTGGCGATCGGCCGTGCGCGCCGGCCACGCGCCGTCGGGGCGCGCGGCCGCAATGCGGAGTCTCAGCGCTGGCCGGCCCAACGCTCAAAGATCGCCTGCGCCTCATTGCGATCCTCGCCGGACGGGCCGGACGCAGGGCGCGGCGCGCGACGGCGCTGCCCGGCCGGGCGGCGTCGCGGGTGCGCGCGCGGGCGCCCGAGCGCCTGCTGATCGCGCCGCAGGACATCCGAACCGCCGATCCGACCATCGCCGCCGACATTGCGGCAGGCTATTTCGCCTTCGGCGGCCGCATCGTGAACGCCAGCGGCCGCTCGCCCTTCGCGATTGATCCCGGCGACGGCCAGGGCTCCGACCATTCCGCGGCTTGGCAGCGGGCGCTCTGCGGCTTCGGCTGGCTGCGCCATCTGCGCGCCGCCGATCAGCCGGCGGCCGGCGCGCGCGGGCGCGCACTCGTCACCGGCTTCCTCGATGCCCATGCCCGGCCGAGCCAGGCCGTCGCCTGGGAGCCGCGCGTCACCGCGCGCCGCATGCTCGCCTGGCTGTCGCAATCGCCGGTGCTCCTCGCCGGCGCCGACCGCGCCTTCTACACGCGCTTCATGCAGTCGCTGGCGGCGCATCGGGCGTCGCTGGCGCAGCGGCTCTCCGGCGGCCTCGCCGGCGAGGCCCGGTTGCCCGTCGCGCTCGCGCTCGCCGAATACGGGCTCTGCGCGGCCGACAGCGTCGCGCATCTGCGCGCCGGCACCGCGGCGCTCGCCGCCGAGATCGATGCGCAGATCCTGCCCGACGGCGGCCACGTCAGCCGCAATCCGCAGATCCTCATCGACCTCCTCATCGACATGCTGCCGCTGCGCCACGCCTATGCGGCGCGCGGCATCCAGGCGCCGCAGCAATTGCTCAACGCGATCGACCGAATGATGCCGATGCTGCGGCTGTTCCGGCACGGCGACGGCGCGCTCGCGCTGTTCAACGGCATGGGGGTGACCGCGCCCGAGCTCGTCGCCACGATCCTCGCCTACGACGACGCCCGCGCCCAGCCGGTCACGAACGCGCGCTACGCCGGCTACCAGCGGCTCGAGGCCGACGGCACGATCGTCATCGTCGAAGCCGGCGCGGCACCGCCGCAGGCGTTCTCGACGCAGGCGCACGCCGGTTGCCTCTCGTTCGAGCTGTCGTCCGGCATCCGCCGGATCATCGTCAATTGCGGCGCGCCGGAAGTCGCCCGCGCCAACGCCCGCGAGGCCGCGCGCACCACGGCCGCGCACTCGACTCTCGTCGTCGACGACACCTCGTCGTGCCGTTTCGCGTCCGGCGCCGGGCTCGGCCGATGGTTGCGCGACGAGATCCTGGCCGGCCCGTCGGTCGTCACGGCCGAGCGCGGCGAGGACGAGGCCGGCGCGCATCTCTTCCTCTCGCACGACGGCTACGTCGCGCGCTTCGGCCTCGTACATCATCGCGAGCTGACGCTGTCCCCGGCCGGCGGCCGCCTGGAGGGGCGCGACCGGCTCGAGCCGGTCGGCAAGCGCGCCGCCGGGACGGTGCCGTATGCGCTGCGCTTCCACCTGCACCCGTTGGTGAAAGCGCATGCCAACGACGAGGGGTCGGCGGTGCGGCTCGATGCGCCGGACGGCGAGAGCTGGCTCCTCGAGGCGAGCGTAGCGGCCGTCGTCGAGCCGAGCATTCTGTTTGCCGCGTCCGGCGGTCCCCGCGCGTCCCTGCAGGTCAAGCTCGCGGCCGACACCGGCGAGCCGGAGGTGCGCTGGACGCTGCAGCGGATCGCGGCGGCGGAGTCGCGTCGGCGGTAGGCTGGGCGTAGACCTACGCGGCCAAGGCGGCGCGGTGCAGGTCGGCTGACTCCTTCGAGAAGCAGCAGAGCACGATCCGCTCGAAGCCCTCGCCGTGGGCGCGGACCTCGCGCACGGCAATCCTGGCGGCGCGCTCGGGCGGGAAGCGGTAGACGCCGGTGGATATGGCCGGGAAGGCGATCGTCGTGGCGCCGGCCCTGCGGGCGACCTCGAGCGAGTGGCGATAGCAGGAGGCGAGCAGGTCGTCCTCGCCGCGCGTGCCGCCGTTCCAGACGGGGCCGACGGTGTGCACGACGAAGCGGGCCGGCAGCCGGTAGCCCCTGGTGAGCTTGGCGTCGCCGGTGGCGCAGCCGCCGAGCGTGCGGCATTCCTCAAGAAGCTCGGGCCCGGCGGCGCGGTGGATCGCGCCGTCGACCCCGCCGCCACCGAGCAGGCTCGTGTTGGCGGCGTTGACGATCGCGTCGACGGCGAGCTTCGTGATGTCTCCCTCGACGACCTCGATCGTCGGGGCGGTCATCCCTTAAGCGGTCGGCTGCTTGCAGGGGATGCCGGCGGCGGCGAGGTGGTCGGCCAGCTCGCCCGACTGGAACATCTCGAGCACGATATCGCAGCCGCCGATGAACTCGCCCTTCACGTAGAGCTGCGGGATCGTCGGCCAGCTCGAGAATTCCTTGATCCCGTTGCGGATGCCGTCGTCGGCGAGCACGTTCATGCTCTCGAACGGGACCTCGAGGTAGGACAGGATCTGCACCACCTGGCTCGAGAAGCCGCACTGCGGGAACTGCGGCGTGCCCTTCATGAACAGCATGACGTCGTTGGAGGAGACGGCCTTCTGGATGGTGTCGTGGGCGGACATGCGGACCTCTTCGCGTAGGTATCTTGGCTTTAGTCAGTGATGCCTGGCGGGGTATTTAGGCCTTCGGCGCCAGGGTTTGAAGCTGCAAGGCATGCAGCGCGCCGCCGAGGTGGTCGCCGAGCGCCTTGTAGACGAGCTGATGCTGCTTCAGCTTGGTGAGGCCGACGAAGGCCGGCGATGTGACGATCGCCGAGAAATGGTCGTCGTCGCCCGCAAGATCGATGATCTCGACCTCGGCGTCGGGCAATCCGTCCTTGATCAGGCGCGCGATCTCGGCGGCGGGCATCGGCATGGGGATATGGTCCTCGGTTTCGAGCCGAGCATAAAGGAGCCGCCGCCCGATGACGAGGGGTGGACCTAGAACGGCTTCACCACCACCAGGATGACGATGCCGATCAGCAGGACCGTCGGCACCTCGTTGATGATGCGGAAGAACTTGGAATCGTGCCGGCTCGTGCCGGCCGCCAGCTTCTTGCGTTCGGCGGCGAGGAAGCCGTGCACGCCGGTGAGCAGGACCACCAGCAGGAGCTTGCCGTGCAGCCAGCCGTGGGTGAGCCAGTGGCCGGCGATCGCCAGCCAGATGCCGGTGATCCAGGTCACGATCAGCGCCGGCAGCATGATCGCCTTTTGAAGTCGCCGTTCCATGATCGCGAAGGTGGACGCCTGCGGCGAACCGGGGCCGGCCTCGGCGTGATAGACGAAGAGGCGCGGCATGTAGAGCATCCCCACCATCCAGGAGATGACGGCCAGGATGTGCACGGCCTTCAGCCAGAGATAGCCCATGATGCCCCGTGTCGCCCCGTGTCGCCTCGACGGCGCCCTGCATGGTCAGTTTCCGTTGTGATAGCAAGGCGCCCGGTCGAAGGTCACCCGTGACTTGGCGCGGCCCGCGGCCCACTTTCCGCGCCGAGGCGCAGACTGACGCCGCCGGAGGACCACCATGACCAAGGGATCGATCGACCCCACCGACACACCCACCCCCGACGCGGGTCGCCGCGTGCACGGCTGCAGCGAGGCGGAGTGGAAGGTCCGCGTCGACCTCGCCGCGGCGTATCGTCTCGTCGCGCTCTACGGCTGGGACGACCTCATCTTCACCCACATCTCCGCGCGCATTCCCGGCCCCGAGCATCACTTCCTCATCAACCCCTACGGCATGATGTTCGACGAGATCACCGCGTCGTCGCTGGTCAAGATCGACGTCGACGGCCAGCCGGTGGGCGATGCCTCGCATCCGGTGAATCCTGCGGGCTTCACCATCCATTCGGCGATCCACATGGCGCGGGACGACGCGCATGCGGTGATGCACCTGCATACGCCCTGCGGCCAGGCCGTGTCCGCGATGGCCTTCGGGCTGCTGCCGCACACGCAGACGGCGATGATCGCCGGCGGCGACATCGCCTACCACGACTACGAGGGCATCGCGCCGGACCTCGGCGAGCGCGAGCGGCTCGTCGCCGATCTCGGCAAGCGCCACGCGATGATCCTGCGCAACCACGGCACGCTCGCCGTCGGCACCGACGTCGGCGCCTGCTTCCTGCGGCTCTATTTCCTGGAGCGGGCCTGCGAGGCGCAGGTGCTCATGCTGTCGGCCGGCCGCGACAACCTCAACGACCCGCCAGACGGCGTCGACGACAAGGTGGCGGGCCAGGCCGCCCCGCAATCGCTCGACGCGCTGGCCGGCCGGCTCGCCTGGCCGGCGCTGCTGCGCAAGCTCGATCGGCTGGATCCGAGCTTCCGCAACTGAACGGGCTGCAAGCCATTCGGAATGCTTGGGATTTTGACGGCCTTCCGCTAGTCTCACCGCCTTGTCCCGCCAGCGACGACACGGCGGGGCTTGCGGCGGGAGCAACGGTGTGGCGGGCAAGGCCAAGGACGGCAGGCGCATCCACGGCACGGTTGCGTTCGACCTCGGCGTGGCGGTCGTCTCCGGCCGCTACAAGCCCGGCGACACGCTGCCGGGCGAGATCGAGTTCTCCGAGCGCCTGAAAGTCTCGCGCAGCGCCTATCGCGAGGCGGTGCGCATGCTCGCCGCCAAGGGCCTGGTCGAAAGCCGGCCGAAGACCGGCACGCGCGTCACCGAGCGTGCGCGCTGGAACCTGCTCGATCCCGACGTGCTGGCCTGGACATTCGAGAACGAGCCGAGCGAAGACTTCATCCGCGACCTCTTCGAGCTGCGCTCGATCGTCGAGCCGGCCGCCGCCGAGCTGGCAGCGCAGCGCCGCGACGGCCGCGATCTCGCGCAGATGGGCCATGCGCTGGAAGAGATGACGGTGCGCGGCCTGTCGCATCCGGCGGGGCAGGCCGCAGACCGGCTGTTCCACCGCCTCAGCCTGCAGGCGACGCGCAACGCGCCGCTGCTCTCCCTCGCCAGCTCGATCGAGGCGGCGGTCGGCTGGACGACGATCTACAAGCATCGCAAGGCGCTGCTGCGCCGCGACGCCATCGCCGACCATCATGCGATCTACACGGCGATCGCCGACGGCGATCCCGCCGCCGCGCGGACCGCGATGATCGAGCTGATCACGCTCGCGCTCGAGGATACGGCGGCGGGCCGCGGCGCCGCGCCGGCGATCCAGCGCGCGCTGGGGTAGCGCGCGCGGCGGGCTTCAACGTCAGTGGTTGTCGCGCGGAAGACCTTGCGTTTGCGCGATCTTCTGGAAGCGCTCGGCGCCCTCGAGGATCGCGCCGACCATCTGGCGACCACCTTGCGCTGCATCTCCTGCCACGGCGTCTGCGACGGCACGATGCCGTAGCCGCCGTCGTCGGCAAGCGCCTTGCGGCGCGCCGCGAGCTCGTCGTCCGGCACGAACATGTTCGCCGTGCGCTGGCGCAGGTCGATCCGGATACGGTCGCCGGTGCGCAGCAGCGCGAGGCCGCCCTGCGCGGCCGCCTCCGGCGACGCGTTGAGGATCGACGGCGAGCCGCTGGTGCCGGACTGGCGGCCGTCGCCGAGGCAGGGCAGGGCGGCGATCCCGTCGCGGATGAGGTAGGCGGGCGGGCGCATGTTCACGACCTCGGCGGCGCCGGGATAGCCGATCGGCCCGGTGCCGCGCATGACGAGAATGGTTTGGGACGTCACCTTCAGCGCGGGATCGTCGATGCGCGCGTGGTAGTCCTCCGGCCCGTCGAAGACCACCGCCGGTCCCTCGAAAGCGTCGGGGTCTCCGGGGTTCGACAAGTAGCGGGCGCGAAAATCCTCGGCGATGACGCTCGTCTTCATGATCGCCGCGTCGAACAGGTTGCCCTTCAGCACGAGGAAGCCCGCCTCGGCCTTCAGCGGCCGCTCGAACGGGCGGATGACGTCCTCGTCTTCGATCCCCGCGCCGCGGCAGTTGTCGCCGATCGTGCGACCGTTGGCCGTCAAAGCATCGTCGTGGATCAGCCCTTGTCGCATGAGCTGCGCGATGACCGCCGGCACGCCGCCGGCGCGGTAGTAGTCCTCGCCGAGATAGTCGCCGGCGGGCTGCAGGTTGACGAGCAGCGGCACGGCGAGCCCGTGCGTCTCGAAATCGTCGAGCGTCAGCGCAACGCCGAGGTGGCGGGCGATCGCCATCAGGTGGATCGGCGCATTGGTCGAGCCGCCGATCGCCGAGTTGACGACGATCGCGTTGAGGAAGGCTTCGCGCGTCATGATGTCCGACGGCTTGCGGTCGGCCGCCACCATCTCGACGATCCTGAGCCCCGTGCGATAGGCGCATTCCTGCCGGTCGCGATAGGGCGCGGGGATCGCGGCGGCACCGGGCAGCTGCATGCCGAGCGCCTCGGCGAGCGAGTTCATCGTCGTCGCCGTGCCCATCGTGTTGCAGTAGCCCGTCGACGGCGCGGAAGAGGTAACGAGGCGGATGAACCCGGCATGGTCGATCTCGCCCGCGGCCAGCATCTCGCGCGCCTTCCACACGATCGTGCCGCTACCGGTGCGTTCACCCTCGTGCCAGCCGTTGAGCATCGGCCCGACCGAGAGCGCGATCGCGGGCAAGTTGACCGTCGCCGCGCCCATCAGCATCGCCGGCGTGGTCTTGTCGCAGCCGATCGTCAGCACGACGCCGTCGATCGGGTAGCCGTAGAGCACCTCGACGAGCCCGAGATAGGCGAGGTTGCGGTCGAGCCCCGCGGTCGGCCGCTTGCCGGTCTCCTGGATCGGATGGACCGGGAACTCGATCGGGATGCCGCCGGCCTCGCGGATGCCGTCGCGCACCCGCTCCGCCAGGATCACGTGATGCCGGTTGCACGGCGACAAATCCGACCCGGTCTGCGCGATCCCGATGATCGGCTTGCCCGATCGCAGCTCCCCCGGGGTCAGCCCCCAGTTCATGTAGCGCTCGAGATAGAGCGCGGTCATGTCGATGTTGGCGGGGTTGTCGAACCAGGCGCGGGAGCGCAGCCCCTTCTTGACGGGACGCGAGCTGGTCATGGACGGCTGAGCTCCTGAGCTTGGGCTATGTCACTTGGGCAGTGTCACTTGGGTAGTGTCGAGAACGTATAGACGATTGTCGAATGGTAGGTCTGGCCGGGGTCGAGCCTTGCCGAGCCGAAGGCCGGGTGGTTCGGCGTATCCGGATAGACCTGCGGCTCCAGCGCGATGGCGTCGCTCTGGCGATAGCTGTGGCCGGACTTGCCGACCGCCGTGCCGTCGAGGAAGTTGCCGGAGTAGAACTGCACGCCGGGCTGGTCGGTGGTGATCTCCATGACGCGGCCGGAGCGCGGATCCTCGACGCGGGCGGCGAGGCGCAGAGGGCCGTTGCCCGTGTCGAGCACGAAATTGTGGTCGTAGCCCTGGCCGAAATGGATCTGCTCGTCGCGCCCGTCGCGGACGCGGTCGCCGATCCTGCGCGGCGTGCGGAAGTCGAACGGCGTGCCCTCGACCTTTCGCAGCTCGCCGGTTGGGATCAAAACCGCATCGACCGGCGTGTAGGCCTGCGCGGGCAAGGTGAGCCGCTCGTCGAGGATCGTGTGCCCCGAGGCCTCGCCGCCGAGATTGAAGTAGCTGTGGTTGGTGATGTTGACGATCGTCGGCTTGTCGGTCGTGGCGCGGTAGTCGACGCGCAGGACGCCGGTCTCGTCGAGCGCGTAGGTCGCGGTCGCGTCGAGCTTGCCGGGGTAGCCCATCTCGCCGTCGGCGCTGGTGTAGGCGAGCGTGACGCTCGACGTGGCGCCGCTCTCCACCTTGACGATCGTCCAGAGGTGCTTGTCGAAACCCTGCGTGCCGCCGTGCAGCGACTGGCCGTTGTTGTTGACGGGGAGCGTGTACGTCTTGCCGTCGAGCGTGAACTGGCCCTTGGCGATGCGGTTGGCGTAGCGCCCCACCGTCGCGCCGAAATAGTTGGACTTCGCCACATAGCTGTCGACGTCGTTGTAGCCGAGCACGATGTCTACCGGCTTGCCGGCGCGGTCCGGCACCTCGAGCGCCTGCAGGGTCGCGCCCCAGGTCATGATGCGGGCGCGCGTGCCGTGGCCGTCGTCGAGCGTCACGAGCTCGACCGGCCCGTCGGCGACCTTGCCGAACGGCGCGCGCGTCGCGGTGCCGGCGAGGGCCGATCCCGTGAAGGTCATGGTTGCGGCCAGAGCCAATCCGATCTTTGCTTCAAGCACCGTGGTCCTCCCGCGCGCCCGTTCTTGACTGACGGTCGTCGGCGCGACCATATACTCAGACAAATAGCCCACGCAATCCTCGCGAAGGGGGTCGAGAGACGGGCTGGGAGGACGGCTTGGCTCATCGGATCGTCGGGCGCGAGGTGAGGGACGTCCTTGGCGAGGGCCTGATGTGGTCGCCGGCCCGCAACGCGGTCTTCTGGGTCGACATCATCGGGCAGGCGCTGCATCGGCTCGAGCTGGCCGACCGCACGGTGACGAGCTGGACGATGCCGGAGCGGATCGGCTGGATCCTCGAGCGCGAGGGGCGCGACGACTTCATCATTGGCCTGAAGAGCGGCTTCGCGGTGCTGACGCTGGAGCCGTTCAAGATCACGCATCTCTGCGACCCCGAGCCCGACCGGCCGCAAAACCGGCTCAACGACGCCAAGGTCGATCGCTGGGGGCGCATCTGGGCCGGCACCAAGGACGATCGCGACGAGGTCGCGAGCGGGGCGCTGTATCGGCTCGATCCCGACGGGTCGTGGTCGCGCCACGACGACGATCACGTCGTGACCAACGGGCCGGCCTTCAGCCCGGACGGCCGCATCCTCTACCATTCGGACAGCGGCCGGCGCACCGTGCACCGCTACGCGCTGCGCGCCGACGGCTCGCTCGCCGACAAGGACGTGTTCATCCGCTTCGACGAGGCGTGGGGCTATCCCGACGGCATGACCACCGATGCGGAAGGCGGCCTGTGGATCGCGCATTGGGGCGGCGGCCGCATCAGCCGATTCCGCGACGACGCGACGTTCGATCGCTCAATCGCGCTGCCCGTGACCAACGTCACCAACGTGCTCTTTGCCGGTCGCGACCTCGACCGCATGTTCGTCACGTCGGCCGCCTGCGCCGACGAGCCGGAGGCCGGCGCGCTGTTCGAGATTTTCGACCATGATGCGGTGGGCTGCGCGCACTGCCGGTTCGCCGGATGACCCCCGCGCTCATCGGCGTCGATTGGGGGACGACCAACCTTCGCGCCTGGGCGCTCGATAGCGCGGGCGGCGTCCTCGCCGAGGCGACATCGGCGCAGGGCATCGTGGCGCTGGCGGGCGAAGGCTTCGCGCAGGTGCTGCGCGGCCTCGTCGCCGGCTGGACGGATGGCGGCGTGCCGATCGTGCTCGGCGGCATGATCGGCAGCCGCCAGGGCTGGCACGAGGCGCCCTATCTCGCGTGCCCGGCGCGCGTCGAGACGCTGGCCGCCTCGGCGCTCGCGCTCGACACGGGTGTGGGCCGCGGCTGGATCATCCCCGGCCTGTCGTGCCGCGCGGAGACCGGCATCGCGGATGTCATGCGCGGCGAGGAGGTGCAGCTCTGCGGCCTCGCGCTCGACGACGGCGTCGCCGTGCTGCCCGGCACTCACAGCAAGTGGGTCGCGGTGCGGCGCGGCGAGATCGTTGGATTCCGTACCTTCATGACCGGCGAGCTCTTCGCGGTGCTGAAGGCGCATTCGATCCTCGGTCGCCTGATGCAGGAGGGCGAAGCGGACCTCGATGCGTTCGCGACCGGCGTCGAGCGCGCGCTCGCCGATCCCGCGCTGACCGCGCTTCTGTTCAGCGTGCGCAGCGAGGGCTTGTTCGACCGGCTGCCGGCGGCATCGCTCGCCGACTATCTTTCCGGCCTGCTCATCGGTGCTGAGATCGCCGCCAATGCCGCGCATCGCGACGCGCCGACGACCATCGTCGGCAGCGGCCCGCTCGCCGCGCGCTATGCGCTGGCGCTCGAGCGCGCCGGCTTCCCGCCGCCCCGCATCGTCGATGGCGTCACCGCGGCGACCCGCGGCCTGCACCGGATCGCCGGCCAAATCCCTGGAGTCCTTGCATGATCTGGTCCGAGGTCCTCGCCGAACTGCCGCTCGTCGCGATCCTGCGCGGGCTGACGCCCGACGAGGCGGAGCCGGTCGGCGCCGCGCTGGTCGCGGCCGGCTTCCGCTGCCTCGAGGTGCCGCTCAACTCGCCGCACCCGTTGGAGAGCATCGCGGTTCTGCGGAAGCGCTTCGGCGACGTCGCGCTCGTCGGCGCTGGCACCGTGCTCAGCGTCGACGAGGTCGCGCAGGTGGACGCGGCCGGCGGCGCCATCGTCATCTCGCCCAACGCTGACCCCGCGGTGATCCGCGCGACCAAGGCGCGGGGGCTCACCTCGCTGCCGGCCTTCTTCACGCCGACCGAGGCGTTCGCGGCCATCGCCGCGGGCGCGGATGGGCTGAAGCTGTTTCCGGCGGAGATCGCGGGGCCGACGGCCCTGCGCGCAATCCGCGCTGTGCTGCCACCGGGTGTGCCGGTGCTGCCCGTCGGCGGCGTCGATGCCGCGTCGATGCGGGCCTACCGCGCGGCGGGGGCGGCGGGCTTCGGGATCGGCTCGTCGCTCTATGCGCCGGGCCGCGCGGCCGCCGAGGTCGGCGAGCGCGCCGCGGCGCTCGTGCAGGCCTGGCGCGACGCCTAGTCCTCGAACGGCTCCACCTCGACCCGCCGCGCGCGCAAAAAGGCGTCGGCGACGTGGCGCATCGGCGCGATGTCGACGTCGCTGCGGCGCTCCGCGATCAGGGCCGCGAAATGCCGGTAGAGGTTCGGGTACGCGTCGATCGGGCGGACCGCCTGCGCCGCGCCCGCGCAGGTGAGCGCCTTGCCGCCTTGCGAGAGCACGAGCGGCCCGGCGTCGGTGACGACGGTAATGGTCCAGGTCTGATGACCGGTCTGGCGCCAGTCGAGCGCCATGTGGATCGGCGTCTTCGCGGCATCGGTGAAGGCGAGGTCGGCGGCGATCGGCGCAGCCTTGTTGGCCGGCACCTCGAGCGTGCCGTCGACGAGATAGAACGGCCGCGGCAGGATGTGCGTCGCGATCGACAGCGCGTTGATGCCGGGATCGAAGACGCCGAAGCCGCCCGGCTCCCAGATCCACGCCTGTCCGGGATGCCAGTGCCGCACGTCCTCCTTCCAAACGATCTCGATGCTCTTGATCTCGCGCCCCGCGAGCCACGCCCGCGCGGCCTCCACCGCCGGCGCGAAGCGCGCGTGCCAGCTCGCGAACAGGGTAACGCCGCGTGTTCGGGCGTGGTCGGCGAGAAGCTCGACCTCGCAGGCCGTCGCGCCCGGCGGCTTTTCGAGCAGCACATGACAGCCGGCCTCGATCGCCGTCCAGGCCGCCTGGAAGCGCACCTGCGGCGGCTGGCACAGCGCCACCGCGGCGAGGTCGTGGCCGCCGGCCAGCATCTTCTCGAGCGAGCGATAGGTCGGACGGTCGGCAAGGGCGCCGTCGTGGCTCGCGCCCGCGACGAGCGTGAAGTCGGGGGACGCCTCGAGCGCCGGGATGTGCTTGTCGCGCGCGATCTTGCCGATGCCGACGATGCCGAGCCGCACCGCCATCACAGCACCCGCACGGCGGCGTCGTGGGCGTCGCCGATGGCTAGCGCGTTGCGCAGCGGCAGGCGGAACGGCGCGGCTGCGATCTCGAACACGTCGCCCGGCTCGACCTTGATGCCGTCGCTGAACGACAGCGTCGCCGTGCCGAAGAAATGCACGTGCACGTCGCCGGGGCGGCGGAACAGCGCGTATTTGAAGTGGTGCCGCTCGAGGTTCGCGATCGCGTGCGACATGTTCGCCTCGCCCGACACGAAAGGTTTCTCCCAAACGATCGTGTCGCCGCGCAAGATGCGGCTCGTGCCCTCCACGTGCGCGGGCAGCTCGCCGAGCCACAGCTCCGGCCCGAGGCCGGCCTGCCGGAGCTTGGAATGCGCGAGCCAGAGATAGTTGCCGCGCTCGGTGACGTGGTCGGAGAACTCGTTGCCGAGCGCGAAGCCGAGCCGCACCGGCGTGCCTGACTTGTCGATCACATAGAGGCCGGCGATCTCCGGCTCCTCGCCGCCGTCGAGCGCGAAGGCCGGGGAGACGATCGGCCGGTTGGTCGCGACAAGCGCGTTGCCGTCGCCCTTGTAGAACCATTCGGGCTGCTGGCCCGTCCGGCCCGCCGCGGGCTTGCCGCCTTCGACGCCCATCAGAAACATCTTCATCGAGTCCGTCGGCGCGGGGTCGGCCTTGGCGGCGCGATGCATCTTGTCGCGACCCTCGGCCGAGCCGAGATGGGTGAGCCCGGTGCCGCTGACCAGCAGGTGCGCGGGATCGGGATGGTCGATCGGCGTCAACAGCTCGACGCCGGCGATGTCCACAGCGTCGCCGAGGCCGAGCGACTCGATGACCTCCGGCAAGCCGCTGCCGGCCTCCAGCGCGAGCGCCGCGAGCTCGCGGGTCGACTCGACCGCGCCGACCGTGCGCACGTCGCCCGCGCGCGATACGGCGCCGACCCCACGACGCCCCGCGGCGTCGCGGTACTGGATCAAGGACTGGATCATCGTTGCATCACTCGTCGGGAAAAGCTCGCTACAACTCATACAAATAGACCGCGCGATCCACAATGCGCGATCCTGCAACGAGCGCGCTCTAGAGTGGAACGGCGCGTTGAGGCCGCCTATCCGACAACAGTGGGAGTTGACATCGACCACCACTACGATCTCAAAACTCAGACAATTAGACGTCCCTGTTGGGCGTCGGGCCCGTCGGCGTGCCGGCGAGCCCGACCCGACGATAGCACGGACGTTCCAATCATTCGGCGGGGGCCGAAGTCTGAGGGGGGTGGCAATGACGACAAGGACGGCAATCGGGAGAGCCTCGCTCGGTCTTATGCTGACGTTCGGCACGAGCGGGATCGCGCTTGCGCAGCAGGCCGAAGGCCCGCCGACCGGAAGCGGGATCGCGACGCGCGACACCGCCAAGGCCACCTCGCGCAACGAGGGCACGGCGGCGGCGCCGCCCGGGCTCGCGCCCGGCGTGCTCGACTTGAAGAACGGCGTGTCGGTCCTGTTGAACTACACGGGCGAGTTTGCCGCCAATCCGTCCGGCGGACTCAAGCAGGGCAACGCGTTCGCAGGCCAGCTCGCCGTCGGCGCCGATGCCGACATGAACAGGATCGCCGGGATCACCGGCGGGTCCGTGCATTTCCTCCTCACCGATCGACAGGGACGAAGCCTGTCGGGCTCCGACATCGGCAACGACACGTCGGTGCAGGAAATCTACGGCGCGGGGCAGACCTACCGTCTTACCCAGCTCGGCTACGAGCAGCGGCTCTTCAACGATCGGCTGGACTTCGAGGTCGGGCGCCTGGACGGGCAGGGCATGACGCTGACGTCGCCGCTCTACTGCAACTTCCAGAACAACGCGGCCTGCGGCTCGCCGACGACGGCGTTCAAGATCACGAACTTCACCTACTACCCGACGACCTCGTGGGGCGGCCACGCCAAGTTCTGGCTCGACCCGGACTACCGCGTCTTCTTCCACGTCGGCGCCTACGAGGTGAACCCGAATAGGTTGCTCCCCAACGATCACGGGTTCGACTGGTCGACGCAGGGCGCGACCGGCGTCAACATCCCGATGGAGCTCGGCTACTCGACGACGGCGGCGAACGACAGGCTGCCGCGCAACTACGGGATCGGCGTCATCCTCGACGAATCGAAGTACAGCGATCCGATCTACACCAATGCCGGAACGCTCCAGGCCGTGACGGCCAACGGGACGCCGCAGACCGACTTCGGCCGCAGCGCCGTCTTCGCCCGGTTCGATCAGATGATCTGGCGTCCGGATTCCTCGTCGTTGCGCGGCATCACGGTCTTCGGCGTCGGCATCGTCGGCACCGGCGGCCAGCAGACGCAGAGCTTCTTTGCGGAAGGCGGCGCCCTCTGGACCGGCATCTTCCCGAGCCGCCCATACGACACGCTCGGCTTCGACGTCACCGACCAGCACTACAGCGGGCTCGGCCTGTTCAACCTGCGCACCGCATCGGCGGTCGCCGGCATCAACCCGGCGATCTTTCCGTCGGACCAGTTCATGCTCGAGCTGAACTACGGCATCCAGCTCGACCCCGGCCTGCGCGTGCTGCCGCAGCTGCAATATATCGTCAACCCGACGCAGCCCGCCGCGCCGTACCTGACGCGCCCGATCCCCAACGCCTTCGTGCTCGGCTTCAAGTTCAGCGCCGACCTCCTGACGCTGGCGCGCCTTGCGAAGGGGCCCGGCAGCATCTGACCACGGCGCGCGCGCGCCCGTCCTCGGAACAAGGGCGCGCGTGTCACCAATCGTGGTCGCGGTTTCAGCCGATGGGCGGAATTGACAGGCCACGACAACATCTGGAAACAAAACTCAGACAAATAATGGGCCGTCCCGCCATCCGCCCGGACGGCGGATTGATCGCGGAGGAATCGTCTTGAAACGCTTGAAGACTCTTGTCGCTACGCTTCTCGTCGCCGCGACGGCCTTCACGGCGCCAGGGCTGGCCGCCGACAAGGGGCTCGTCGGCATCGCGATGCCGACCAAGTCGTCCGCGCGCTGGATCGCCGACGGCGACAACATGGTCAAGGTGCTCCAGGCCAAGGGCTACAAGACCGACCTGCAGTACGCCGACGACGACATCCCGAACCAGCTCGCGCAGATCGAGGACATGATCACCAAGGGCGCCAAGGTCCTGGTGATCGCGGCCATCGACGGCAACACGCTATCGAATGCGCTCGCCCAGGCGCACGACAGGGGCGTGATCATCATCTCCTACGACCGGCTGATCCGCAACTCGCCGAACGTCGACTATTACGTCACCTTCGACAACTTCAAGGTCGGCGTGCTGCAGGCGCAGTCGCTGGTCGACGCCCGCGGCCTCACCAGCGGCAAGAATGGCCCGTTCAACATCGAGCTGTTCGGCGGCTCGCCCGACGACAACAACGCCTTCTTCTTCTACGACGGCGCGATGTCGGTGCTCGACCCCTACATCAAGTCGGGGGCGCTCGTCGTGCGCAGCGGCCAGATGGGCATCAACAAGGTCGGCACGCTGCGCTGGGACGGCGCTGCGGCGCAGGCGCGCATGGATAACATCCTCTCCGCCTACTACACCGACAAGCGCGTCGACGCCGTGCTGTCGCCGTTCGACGGGCTCTCGATCGGCATCCTCTCGTCGCTGCGCGGCGTCGGCTACGGCACGCCGGCCCAGCCGTTCCCGTTCGTCTCGGGCAAGGACTGCGAGATCCCCTCGATGAAGTCGATCCTCGCGGGCGAGCAGTACTCGTCGATCTTCAAGGACACGCGGATCCTTGCTAAGGTCACGGCCGACATGATCGACGCGATCAAGAGCGGCAAGCAGCCCGAGGTCAACGACACCAAGACCTACAACAACGGCGTCAAGGTCGTCCCGGCCGAGCTTCTGAAGCCGGTGCTGGTGACCAAGGCGAACTACAAGTCGATCCTCATCGACAGCGGCTACTACAAGCCGGACCAGCTGAAGTAGGCGGCCTGGCGCGGCAGGCCAAACGGACCCGGCCCTCGGGAGCGGAGGAAGCGTGGACACGATTTTGGAGATGCGCGGCATCACCAAGACCTTCCCGGGGGCCAAGGCGCTCGACGACGTCAATCTCTCCGTCGGGCGCGGCGAGATCCACGCGCTGGTCGGCGAGAACGGCGCCGGCAAGTCGACGCTGATGAAGGTGCTGTCGGGCGTCTATCCCCATGGCAGCTACGACGGCGCCATCCTCTACGACGGCGAGGAGCGCCGCTTCGCGACGATCGGCGACAGCGAGAAGCTCGGGATCATCATCATCCACCAGGAGCTGGCGCTGATTCCGCACCTGTCGATCACCGAGAACATCTTCCTCGGCAACGAGCCGGCGCGCTTCGGCGTCATCGACCAGCATGCCGCCGCGACGCGCGCGCGGGAGCTGCTCAAGGCCGTCGGGCTTGCCGAGAACCCCGGCACGCTCGTCGGGCAGATCGGCGTCGGCAAGCAGCAGCTCGTCGAGATCGCCAAGGCGCTGTCTAAGAAGGTGCGGCTCCTGATCCTCGACGAGCCGACGGCGAGCCTCAACGAGAGAGACAGCGACGCGCTTCTCGAGAAGCTGCTCGAGTTCAAGCACCAGGGCATCTCGTCGATCCTCATCTCGCACAAGCTCAACGAGATCGCCAAGGTCGCCGACAAGATCACCGTCCTGCGCGACGGCGCGACGATCGAGACGCTGGATGCGCGCGGCGGCGCGGTGAGCGAGGATCGCATCATTGCCGGCATGGTCGGCCGCGCGCTCTCCGACCGCTACCCGAAGCGCACGCCGCGGATCGGCGACGTGCTCTTCGAGGTGAAGGGCTGGAACGCCTACCATCCGCTGCATGCCGAGCGTCATCTCGTGAAGGACGTCGCGCTCAACGTCCGACGCGGCGAGGTCGTCGGCATAGCCGGCCTGATGGGGGCCGGCCGCACCGAGTTTGCGATGAGCGTGTTCGGCCGCGCCTACGGCCAGAAGATTTCCGGCGAGGCGAGGGTGGACGGCAAGCCCGTCGACCTCTCGACGATCCAGAAGGCGATCGACGCCGGCATCGCCTACGTCACCGAGGACCGCAAGAGCCTGGGCCTGCTGCTGGAGGAGAGCATCACGACGAACGTCAGCCTCGCCAACCTGAAGGGCGTGGCGCCGGGCGGCATCATCGATCGCCTGCACGAGGCGCGGGTGGCGAGCGGCTATCGCGCGAAGCTGCACATCCGCTCGTCGAGCATCGCGCAGAACGTCGTGCACCTGTCGGGCGGCAACCAGCAGAAGGTGGTGCTGGCCAAGTGGCTGTTCGCCAAGCCGAAGGTGCTGATCCTCGACGAGCCGACGCGCGGCATCGACGTCGGCGCCAAGTTCGAGATCTATGCGATGATCAACGAGCTCGCCGAGGCAGGCCGCGGCATCCTGATGATCTCGTCGGAGATGCCGGAGCTGCTCGGCACCTGCGACCGCATCTACGTCATGAACGAGGGGCGCATCCTCGGCGAGATGTCCGGCGCCGAGGCCTCGCAGGAGAAGATCATGCGGACCATCATGCGGAGCCACGAGAGAGCGGCATGACCACTGGCCTCGACGTCACGCCGACAGCCCCGGCTGTCGCACCGCCGACCCGTTCGCTCGGCGCCTTCCTGAAGACGCACGTGCGCGAATACGGGATGCTGGCCTCGCTCGCCGCGATCACGCTGTTCTTCGAGATCATGACCAACGGCACGCTGCTGCGGCCGCTGAACCTCACCAACCTCGTGCTGCAGAACAGCTACATCGTCATCATGGCGCTCGGCATGCTGCTGGTGATCGTCACCGGCCACATCGACCTCTCCGTCGGCTCGATCTCGGGCTTCATCGGCGCGGTTGCCGCGGTGATGATGGTGAGCCACGGGCTCAACCCGTTCGTCGCCGGCTTCGCCTGCCTGGCGCTCGGCGCGGTCATCGGCGCGATCCAGGGCGGCTTCGTCGCCTACATGAAGATCCCGTCCTTCATCGTGACGCTGGCGGGCATGCTGGTCTTCCGTGGCCTGTCGCTCACCGTGCTGCAGGGCCGCTCGATCGGCCCTTTTCCGGTCGAGTTCCAGCGGCTGTCCTCGGGCTTCATCCCGGATTTCGGCGCGACGATGGTCGGCCACGTCCACGTCTCGACCGTGCTGATCGGCCTCCTGGTGCCGAGCCTGCTCGTCGTCTCGCAGATCCGCCATCGCCTCGCGGCGCGCCGCCACGCCTTCGAGGTCGAGCCGCTCGTGCTCTTCGTGCTCGGCAACGCCATCGCCTTCCTGGCCATCGCCGCGCTCGCCTACCAGATCGCGACGTATCGCGGCCTGCCGAACGTGCTCGTCGTGATGGGCGTGCTCATCGTCGTGTACGCGTTCATGACGACGCGCACGACGGTCGGGCGCCGCATCTATGCGCTCGGCGGCAACGAGAAGGCCGCCAAGCTCTCCGGCATCAGAACCGAGCGGCTGACCTTCCTCGTCTTCGTCAACATGGGCGTGCTGGCTGCGCTCGCCGGGTTGATCTTCGCCGCCCGCCTGAACACCGCCACCCCCAAGGCCGGCACCGGCTTCGAGCTCGACGTGATCGCCGCCTGTTTCATCGGCGGGGCCTCGGCCTATGGCGGCGTCGGGCTGGTCTCCGGCGCGGTGATCGGGGCGTTCATTATGGGCGTGATGAACAACGGCATGTCGATCATCGGCATCGGCGTGGACTACCAGCAGGTGATCAAAGGCCTCGTGCTGCTCGCCGCCGTCGTCTTCGACGTCTACAACCGCGGCAAGACCTGACGGCGACGGTCGCGCTACTCGGGTCCTTGTCGTGCACTCAAGCGCCGAGCAGCTGCTCGATGCGGATCGGGAGATGTCGGATACGCGTGCCGGTGGCGTTGTAGACAGCGTTGGCGAGCGCCGCCGACCCGCCGACGATGCCGAGCTCGCCGACGCCCTTGATCCCGAGCGGATTGACCTTGGTGTCGACCTCCGGGACCATGATGACCTCGACGCTGCCGATGTCGGCGCAGACCGGAACGAGGTACTCGGCGAGGTTGTCGTTCGTGTAGCGCGCGCGCACCCGGTCGATCTCCGTCGCTTCCAGCAGGCCCGAGGAGAGCCCCCAGATCATCCCGCCCATCAGCTGGCTGTGGGCCGTCCGCGTGTTGACGATGTGTCCGGCGGCAAACGCGCCGACCATGCGTGGCACCCGCACCTCCTTGGTGCGGCTGTGGACGCGGACCTCGACGAACTGCGCGCCGAAGGCGAACATGATGCAGTCCTTGTCCTTCGTCCCGCCGACGATCGGAGTCGATCCCTTGTAGAGCTTGGCCATCGCGCCGGGCTTCGACCCGTGCGGGACGAACTCGGCATATTCCTCGATGGCGCCGGCCCCGTGGCGGGCGAACGCCTGGGTCAGCTCCTCGGAGGCTCCGCCGGTCGAGACCAGGCGGCCCTCGTTCAAGCTGTGCTCGCCAGGCCCGCTTGCGCCCGCATTCAGCCGCTTGACGATCGCGTCGCAGGCCATGGCGACGGCGTTGCAGGCGCTTGCCGTGGTCACGGAGCCGCCGGCGACGGGCCCAGGCGGCAGGCTGGAGTCGCCCATCACCACCTTGACCTTGGCGAGATCGATACCGAGCTTCAGCGCCGCGGTCTGCGCCACGACGGTATAGGCGCCGTTGCCGATTTCGGCGCAGGCGATGCCGACATGCGCCGTCCCCGATGCGTCGAGGCGCACGCGCGCCGCTGCAGGCGCCTGCTGGCTCGGGTAGCAGGACATGGCGCAGCCGAGGCCGACGAGCCAGTCGCCGTCGCGCACCTGCGCCGGCTTCGGATTGCGCTTCGACCAGCCGAACGCAGACGCACCTTGGTCGAAGCACTTCATCATCGAACGCGATGTGAACGGGAGGCCCTTGATCGGCTCGTGCATCGTGTCGTTGACGCGGCGCAGCTCGATCGGATCCATCCCGAGCTTCTCGGCCAGCTCGTCCATCGCGCTCTCGAGCGCGAAGACGTAAGGGGTTTCTGCCGGCGCGCGCATGAAGCCGGGCGTGTTGCGATCGGCATGCACGAGGGTCACCGCGCTGGCGACGTTGGGGCAGGCATACATGCGTGTCGTGGCGTCGATGCCGGCCACGGCGTAATCGTCCGGCCGCGAGGTGATCTCCCAGCCCTCGTGCGAGAGCGCCTGCAGCTTGCCGTCCTGGCCGGCCGCAAGCTTGACGCGATGCTTCGTCTCGGCGCGGTAGGTGTTGATGGTGAAGCCATCGGCGCGCGAGGCGACGAGCTTGACGGGGCGGTTCAGCCGTTTCGCCGCGATGGCGATCAAGGCCGTGCGCGGCGTGACCAGAGACTTTCCGCCGAACGCGCCGCCGATGTAGGGGCTGAGTGCCCGCACCTGCGCGGCCTCCAGCTTGAGCTCTTCAGCGGCCCCGTGCTGCAAGCCGTAGGTTGTCTGGCTCGGCTCGTGGATCGTGAGGTTGGGCCCGTCCCAGGAGCAGGTCGTCGCGAAAAGCTCGATCGCATTGTGGTGCTGGGTCGGCGTGGCGAACTCCGCCTCCACCTTGACCGGCGCCGCGGCGAACGCCTTGGAAAAATCGCCGACTTTCGGGGGCTCGATCTTCTCCGCCTGATGCGCATTCTCGATCGCCACCTCGGTCGTGCCGGGCGCGCCGAAGCCCGCGGTCGGGGTCTCGCTCGTATAGTGGATCTTCAGCCGGTGCGCCGCCTCGCGCGCCGCCTCGAACCAATCGGCCACGACCACCGCGACGATCTGCCCATCGTGCCAGATCTTGGGCGAGGACAGAGGCACGATCGACGTCGAGGCAGGGCCTCCGGCCTTGCTGAACTTGATCTGCTTGACGGCGTCGGCGGTGTTCTCGTGGGTCAGGATCAGCAGCATCCCGTCGACCGCGCGTGCCTCGGCATCGTCGATCGCGGAAATCGTCCCCTTCGCGATGGCGCTGGTGACGAGGTATGCGTAGGCGGGATTTTTCGTGCCGACATCGGACGCGTAGCCCGCCTGCCCCGTTACCTTGAGGCGCGCGTCAACGCGCGGTGCCGGCTGACCCATGTTGTCCTTCGGCGTGGGCGCTGCACTGTTCACGGCTGCGATGCTCATGGCTCTCAGGCCTCCATCTTGGCGGCTTCGAGCAGGGCGCGCACGAGCGTCTCCTTGCCGAGCGGCACCTTGTACGCGTTGTCCTTGCGGGTCGTCGCGCCGGCGAAGGCGATCTCCGCCGCCGCCTCGGCGGCCGCCTCGTCGAGCGGCTTGCCGGCGAGATGAGCCTCGGCCTCAGGGGCGCGCCAGGGCACGCTGGCGACGCCGCCGAGCGCGATGCGCACGCTCCGGACCGTATCGCCGTCCATCGCCAGGACGACGGCCGCTGAGGCGAGCGCGAACTCGTAGGACGTGCGATCGCGCACCTTGACGTAGAGCGAGCGCCGCGTGCCCGGGGCCGGCACGTGGATCGCGGTGATGAGGTCGCCCGGTTGCAGGTTGGTCTCGTTCTCTGGCGTCGACCCCGGCCTGCGATGCAGGTCGGCGAAGCGGATTGCGCGCGACCGTGCGGCGCCGCGCACCTCGAGAATCGCGTCGAGCGCCATCAGCGCCTGCGCGAGGTCGCCGGGGTAGGAGGCGATGCACTGGTCGCTGACGCCGAGCACGGCATGGCCGCGGTTGACGCCGTCGAGCGCGGCGCAGCCGGAGCCCGGCACGCGCTTGTTGCACTGGGCATAGGACGTATCGCGGAAGTACGAGCAGCGGGTCCGCTGCAGGATGTTCCCACCGAGCGACGCCATGTTGCGCAGCCCGGAGGACGCCGCCAGCGCCATCGTCTGCGCGATCACGGGGTCGTCGCGCTGGACCACCTGATGGTTCGCCAGCTCCGACATACGCACAAGCGCGCCAAGCCGCAGGCCCGCGTCGGTGACGACGATGCGGCCGGCATCGGGATCCTTGCTGAGCGGGTTGATGTCGACAAGATGCGACGGCCGCATCACGTCAAGCGTCATCAGGTCGATCAGCGTCGTGCCGCCGGCGAGGTATTGGGTCGGGCTCGCGACATGCGAGGACGCCTGACCCGAAGCCGCTGCCGCGACCGCGGCCGACGTCGTCGTCGCCATCTGGAAGGTGAAGGGACGCATCGGCTCAGGCCCCCATCTTCGACTTGGCGTCGACGATCGCGGCGACGATGTTGGGATAGGCGGCGCATCGGCACAGATTGCCGCTCATGAACTCGCGGATGCTGTCCTCCGAGCCTGCGTGGCCGCTCTTGATGCAGGCGACGCCCGACATGATCTGGCCCGAGGTGCAATAGCCGCATTGGAAGGCATCGTGGTCGATAAAGGCCTGTTGCAGCGGGTGCAGCTCGCCGGTCGGCGCCGACAGCCCCTCGATCGTGGTGATCGCGTGACCCTGTGCGGCGATCGCCAGGGTCAGGCAGCTGTTCACGCTGTGCCCGTCGACATGCACGGTGCAGGCGCCGCACTGACCGTGACCGCAGCCCTTCTTCGAGCCGGTGAGCCCGATGTGCTCGCGAAGCGCGTCGAGCAGCGTCGTCCGCGGGTCGATCGCCAGCTCCTGCTTCTGCCCATTCACATGGAGCGTGACCGGCACCAGAGGCGACGCGGTCGGGTTGGACGGCGCGGCCTGCGCGCCTGTGGCACCAAACCTGTCGGTGACGAGGGGAACCGCAGCTCCTGCCGCGGACGCGCGTATGAACCGGCGACGGCTCAGACCGCTCCGGTCGTCCTTTTCATCGAGCATGCTATTCCCTCGATTCAGCCATACGCCGAAACTCGGGTGCGGAATGGCTCTGCAGTAAGAACCGTTCCAGTCTTCACCTGTCGTTGAAGTCGCAGCTCCAAGCCAGCGATAGGCCGAGCGGGCGACAGGGCACACGCTGTCAGGCTGTTGGCAAGGCCGTCATGCTATCGGCTCTGCCAGATTGGGGGGACGGGATGTTGCGCCCGGCAGGGATGCTGTCCAGAGGCGGCTCACGCTCTCGACGGCGCGAAGGGCACGAAGAAAGAGGCGGCCGATCGCTATCTGGCGCGGCAAAGCCGACGGGCGCACGGGGCGATAGGCAAGTCGCGGGCTTTCCGTCTCGATCGTCGCCAGCGCCTGCCCGGCAAATGGCGACTCGACGATCCGCAAGGCCGTTGGCCTCGGGATCGCGAGAAAGGGGGCCCACCGCCAAGTTGCCTTCAGTCCGCCGCTCGCATGCAAACGGCGCAAGGTGCGCCGCCAAAAGCATCTATTTACAAAGGTGAGCACGCGCTCGAGCCGAAGATCGCAGCAGCTTTCGGGGATCTCGCATCTGAGCCTGATGGTGTCCGCGACACCGCCCGTCGCGCGTCCTTCGAGCCGACCCGACGTCACGACCTCGATGGCGGGATCGTGCCGGACGACGAGATCGCGGGCGCGGATCGCATCGACGAAGGCGCGGTCCTCGCCGGCCGGCTGATCCGGCATGCCGCCGATGGCGCGATAGGCCGAGAGGCGGACGGCGAGCGTCGCGCCGGATTTCGACCAGTGGCAGGGCCACGGATTGCCGGGCTCGGGGTCGATGCGGGCGCCGATCTCGGTCAGGAGCGCTTCGTATTCGGCCTCGAGCCGTCCTCGTGCATGAAGACGCGGAGGAAGCAGCGCTGCCTCGTGAGGCTCGAGACTGATCCGTCCCGCAACAGCATCGGCACCCTTTGCGATACAAGCGAGGTTGCGGGCCACCCAGTCCTTTCCGACGCGGCTGTCGGCATCCGTTGTGAGGAGGACGCCATCGGCATGGCCACCTTTGTCAAGCCATTCCGCGGCGGAGTCCATGGCGATACGTCTGGCCCAGCCCGCCGATGCCGCCGGATCCGTTCTTTCGATCAAGCGCAAGGGCCACGGCAGTGGCGGGAGCGCTCGAACCACATCGCAGGTGTCGTCGGTGCAATTGTTTGCAAACAAAACGATGCCGAGGCTGCCGGGGTCGAGTCCGACCTGCGAAGCTAGCGCCGAGAGACAGCCTTCGATTCGGTCGCGCTCGTTGCGGACTGGAATGGCGACCACAACCCGCGGGGTCGCGCTCGCTGCCTTTGAGCGAGCCTGGGGCGTGTCTACCAGAAGAAGCTCCTGTCTTGGCGATATGAGCGCCGGCTCTTCAATAATAGGTCCAAGGTCGCATGCCAACCTGAAGCAAATGACACTCGACCTGTCTTAAAAGACGCAGAAATATTGCGGTCACGTCCTTCGCATTTTGTTCAATCGCGCTCGTTGGCCTGCCGCGGCAGCATGCGGCTGAGCGCGCCGTCGCGGCGGACGAACAAGTGCCAAGCGGTGCCCGCCAGATGCAGGAGGATCAGGCCGTAGAGAACGAATTGCGTGATCAGCACATGGACGATCGCCGCCGCCTTGCCCACGTCTTGGGAGACCGGCATCTTAGGCACGTCGACAAGCCCGAGGAAGCTGATCGGCGGCTTGTCGCCGGACGACATGATGTAGCCCGACACCGGCATGACGATGAGCACGGCATAGAGCAGCCAGTGGGTCAGATGCGCGAGACGTTGCTCCCATCGGCCCATGGTGCCCGGCAGCGCCGGCGGTGGGTTCATGATCCTGTAGAAGATCCGCGCTGCGACGATCGCGAAGATGATCAGCCCGACGCTCATATGGCCAGCAGCGTAATCGTCGGGCGTGCCGGGGAACGGTGCGACGTACGTATCGGGATGGCCGGGCTTCGTCTTGAACGCGCCGAAGACCCAGCCGAGCGGGATGACGGTGAACATCAGCACCGCCGTGATCCAGTGGAACCAGCGGGCGCCAATTGTATAGCGCCGCATGTCGCTTCCCCGCGGTCCAAGCTCGAGCGGCATGGTTGAAGCTCCCTACGTCACGAACGGCGCGAGCCTTCCGAACGATCGTGGGTCGCCGCCGTTGCGATCACGGTTCGGCCAACCGTCTAGGCATGTCTTTTCACGCCGCGTTTACGGGCGCATGTGCCGCAGAAAGGCTGGTGATGCCGGGTGGTAGATTTGCGGCGCTGTGCATTTGCTTAGAGGCTTGCGTTATCCCCACCGCAAAGATCCATCGTAGGCTCAGCGCGCTGAACTTTGCTCTGGCCGGTGCTTGGGAAGGCTTCGGGCCATTTGTCGGCGTCTACTTGCAAGCTCGCGGCTTCGATCCGGCACTCACCGGCTTGGCGATGTCGGTGGCGGGCGTAAGCGGCCTGATCGCCACGACGCCCATTGCGGCGCTTTTGGATCGTTCCGAGTCGAAGCGTCTTGCTCTGGCCATGGCGGTCGTCGCGATCGCCATGGGAGCGATCGCGATCGTCGCGACGAAGAGCCTCTGGATCGTCGGCGGCGCGCAGCTCCTCATCGGGGTCGGCGATACGAGCATCGCGCCGATCTTGGCAGCGATCACGCGTGGCATCGTAGGTCCGACCGTCTTCGCCGAGCGGATCTCTCGCAACGAGGTCTTCAATCACGCGGGCAATGCAGCAAACGCTCTGCTCGCGGCCGTTCTGGGCTATGCGTTCGGCTTGGGATATGTCGCACTGGCGATCGTGGTCATGGCAGCGGCCTCATGCCTGGTGCTCGCCCGCATCGACGCGGGAACCATCGATCACCGGCAAGCGCGCGGCGGCGACGCGGACGGCCGCTCGACGATCACGGCCCTTGCTCAGACGCCGCGCTTGCTACTGCTCGCCGCGGCGGTCTTCATGTTTCAGACATCCAATGGTGCTCTGTTGCCGTTTCTCGCCCAAGCCCGCACCGTGGCCGGGGACAATCCGAGCATCGTCACCGGCGTAATGACGGTCGTCACACAATTGACCATGGTCGGTGCCGCCGTCGTGGCTGTCCCGATCGCCAAGCGGATCGGTTTTGCTGGGGTCATGTCCACGGCCTTGATCCTTGCCGCGATCTGCAGCCTGCTTGCTGCCGCCACTCATTCCTGGTTCTTGGTGATCGTCGTTCAAGTCATCGGAGGGACGGCGATGGGCATGAGCGGCGTCGCGGTCCCCGCACTCGTCGAGGACATCATGCGAGGCACCGGACGTGCCGGATCGGGTCTGGGCGCCGTGCTGACCGCCTTTGGCGCGGGCGCGACGGTAAGCCCGTTGGTCGCCGGCACGGTCGCGCAACGCATTGGGTTTTCTGGATCGTTCCTGGTGCTCGGCGCGCTAGCGCTGATCGGATGGGTCATCTGGATCTCCGGGCATCGGTACTTCGACAGAAAGTCGGCCGACCTGAACCAGCAAAGAGCTGAAGCGGGGTGAGCATCCGGGCTGCGTCCGGCGGAGACAGGTCGATACAAGAGCGTCTCCGCACCCTGATCGGAAGCTCCTTTCCGTTCTTCGCATTGCTTTATGCCGCCTTGTTCGGCGCATTCGGAACCGAGTCGCCGTTCTTCCCTTCGCTCCTCGCGGAACGTGGCTTGTCGTCTACCGAGATCGGCGTGGCGCTCGCTGCCGGCACGATGGTTCGCCTGACAAGCGGCCCGCTCGCGGGGATGGCGGCTGATTTGTTTGGGACAAAACGCATCCTGGCGATAGCGGCCTTGTCGGCCGGCGCGATCATCCTCCTCTATCTCGCCGGCACGAGCTTCTGGCCGCTGCTGCTTGTCTGCATGCTCCACTCGCTCGCCATCACGCCGCTCACTCCGCTTGCGGCCGCGCTTGCCCTACCTACGAGCCTCAAAGAGGGTGTGTTCTCGTATGGCGCGGTGCGCGGCGTCGGCTCGGCCAGCTTCGTCGTCGGCACGCTGGTCAGCGGTCTGCTCGTGGCGCGCTTCGGCCTCGATTCGATCATCGTCTCGGCGTCGGTCCTGTTTGTGTTGATGGTGCCGTCCATCCCCTTTCTGCCGCCAACGTCGAGGGCGAACACCGGCACTGTCAAAGGCGCGCTCTTCGTCCTCCTCTCCATCCCACCTTATCGGCGGATGCTCGTCATCGCCGCCATGGTCATCGGAAGCCACGCGATGAACGACACGTTCGCGGTCATCCACTGGCGCGCCAGCGGCATCAGCTCGATCAAGATCAGCATTCTCCTTGCCGAGGCGGTCACGTCCGAGATCGTGGTCTTCATTGTCGTCGGTCCTCTGATCCTACGACGCCTCGGCCCCGCGCCATGCCTTGCGATCGCTGCAGGCGCAGGCATCGTGCGCTGGGCGGTGTTTGCGACGACCACCAGCGTTGGCGTGCTCGCCGTGACGGAGCCTTTGCACGGTCTGACCTTTGCGCTGCTGCATCTCGCCTGCATGCGCGTCATTTCGGTCTGTGTACCTGAGCGTCTGTCGGCCACAGCGCAGGCCATCTACGGCACGTTGTTTCTCGGCATATCCTCTGCAATGTTCACCCTGGCGTCGGGCTCGCTATATGGACGCTACGGGGCTCCCGCATTCTGGGCCATGTCGCTGCTGTGCGCCGGCGCCCTGCCTCTGGCGCGAGGCCTTTCGAAATCCTTATCTGAATAGAGGTTGGAACCGGCAACCTGACGGGCAGGGCACCGCTCGACGATCTCAGACGAAAGACCGATGCGGATGGCGGCGGCTGCATCGGCGATTGGATCGGGCGCTAAGGAAATGTTGGTGATGAGGGCGTAGGGTCGTGCTCCGTCATCTTCGAAGCCGACATGCACGTCACCGACCCCTCACCGTTACTGTCTCAGGTTCCCCTCAGCGACCGGTCGAAGCAAGATCTCGTGTCGCGCATGACGGCCCCGTCGCGGCACTACCACGTCGTCGAGCATCTCGACCTGCTGTGGCGACGGCACGTGCAGTATCGTGATCATGTGCTCAATGTATTCGACGGGGTGCCTGAAGCTCTCATTGCATCGGCCATCGCCTACCATGACGCCGTCTATGTCGTTGGCGACCCCGACAATGAACGACGCTCGGCAGAGCTTTGGCTGGAGGTCAGCGCATCGGCGTCCGACCTCTCGCTGGAGGAGAGGTTTTGGGTGGCCGACACCATTCGGGCCACGGCCAACCATATCGCTGCGGCCGCCACGCTTCGTCCTGACGACAAAGGCGACATCGCGCGGCTTTGGGTGATCGAGCTCGATCTCACGCCGCTCGGCGAAGAACCCGACGTCTTCGATCGCAACATGGAGCTCTTGAACGCCGAAGCGATCCATGTTGCGCCGGAGCGACGTCACGCCGGCGTGCTCGAGGGACTGCGGGGCTTTGCGTCGGCACGGCCGCTGTACCGCTCCGCGCCGCTGGCCCAAGCTTTCAACGACTCCGCGCGCCGGAACTTCGCACGACATCTTCCGAATGCGTAGCTGGTCTGTCGTTCAGCTACGGAAGTAAGCAAAAATTAACCCTAACAGCCGTTTACTCCCCGAAGATAATCGGGGCGGCTGGTGTTCGAATTCAGGAAGCTTGGACGACCAACGTTCCGGAAGGTCGCGGGGACGACGGCTGTCGTCTGGTGGCTGCTGTCCGCAGTGGCGAGTCCGACTGCAGCTCGGGCGGAGTCGAACGACGAGGCGCAGCGCGCGATCCTGTTTCGCCAGTCGCTCAAGCACCCGCAAGACGTGTCGCTGGCCTTGGCCTATGCGGACGCTTGCCTCAAGCTGCAGGATTATGAGGGTGCGATCGGAGCGCTCGAGCGCGTCTTGTTCTTTGCGCCCAACGACGGGCATCTGAAAGCGGAGCTCGGCCTTCTCTACGCTCATCTGCAGTCCTACGAGCTTGCCAAGCAGTATTTCGATGCGGCGCAGGCGGATCCCGCGCTCGACGAGACCACACGCGGCAAGATCGCCGCGCTCGAGCCGACGATGCACACCGCTGTCACCGGCAACTACGCGTTCGCCTTCATCCAGGCCGGCGTTCGCTATCAAACGAACGCGGCGTTCAATCCCGACAACAACATCCTACGCCTGTCGAACCAGGACTACACGCTGCTGCATCCCAAGGATCGTGGTCCCGATACCAACGGCTTTCAGACGGTGCAGCTCGGTTTCGATCGCGACCTCGGCAACCAGCGCGGCGACACCCTGGAGTTTCGCCTGACGGGATACGCGACCGAGCAGTCGCGTTTCACCGATCTGAACGTCGGCCTCTACGACCTCAGCATAGGGCCGCGGTTCAAGCTGGCGCCGGAGTGGCGGCCGGACTGGACGATCAAGCCCTACGTGGTCGGCGGACAGGCGTTTCTTGCGGGGTCGCATTACCTCACCTCCGGAGGCGCCGGTGTGATCGCCGACCTTCCGATGCGCGCCGGATACCTCCTCGAGCCGGGTGTCGAGGTCCGCCGGCTGCAATTCGCAAATGTTTCGGTCTTCTCGAGCCTGAATACCGGTTACGCCGCGACGACGTCGCTCACGGGCTCGGCCGAGCTCAGTCCAAAATTTGCCGCGACGGCACGCTTCGCCTGGACGCGCGACGCCGCCGATGCCGCCTACCAGACCTCGAGCTCCTTCGCCGAGGAGTTTGCGCTTGTCGACCGGTTTTCTTCGCTGATACCAGGACATGCGGAGACCTGGTCGGCATCGCCCTATCTCAAGCTTCTGCAAACCAATTTCGATGCGCCGAACCCGTTCGTCGATACGGCCGTCACGCGGCGGGACAGCGAGATCCAGGTCGGCTTGGTGCTCGACACGCCGATCACTCGCACCTTCACCATCGTGTCGAACGTCCAATTCGCGAAGATCAGCTCGAACATCTCGAGCTACCGGCTCAGCAACTTTTCAGTTCTTACGGGCCCGGCGGTGAGGTTCTGATGCGCGCTGCATTTCGACTCGCGGCATCGGCGATCGCCATGTTCTGCATCGTGGCACCTGCCGACATCCGTGCGCAGGAAGTCGTCGGCGCGGTGACCGCGGCCAACGCGTCGCTGACGGGCAAAGCGCCCGGACGCGCCTCGCGGTCGTTGAAGATCGGCGCCGACATCTTCTTCAAGGATCACATCGCCACGAAGCGCGGCGGCGCCGCGCAACTGACCTTTCTCGACCGTAGCACCTTGAACGTCAGCGAGAACAGCGATCTCGTGATCGACGAGTTCGTCTACAATCCCGGCGCCAAGGGGACTATGAGCGCAACGCTCTCGAAGGGCGTGCTGCGCTTCGTCGGCGGCGACATCAGCCACGCAGGCGGCACCACCGTGAAGACCCCGACGGTGACGATCGGCATCCGTGGCGGCATCGGCACGATCGCCGTCGTCAAGGACGCAGCCGGCGTGGCCTCCATTCCGGGCGTGCCGCCGGATTTCCACGGCGGGACGATCGTCGTCAACGGCTACGGCACGCTGTCCGTCAGCAACGGGGCGACCAGCGTCGAGATCTCGCGGCCGGGTTTCGCGGTCTTCGTCGGGGCGGGGGCTCAAACGATCGCGGCGCCGAGCCGCTTCGACATGGCCGCCGCGCGGGCGCTGACGAAGACTCTGTCGAGCCAAGGCAGGCAGCGCGGAGGCGCGTCGCCGCATGGGGGCGGCGTGCTGGCCAAGAGCGACACGACAAGATTGCTTGCCATCGTTCCGCCGGCTGCCGCGCCTTCGACGCCGACGATCGATGCGCTCGGGTTCACGAGCATCTTCTCGGCGGGAAATGCTTTGGCTCGGAACCAGGCTCAGACCCATCAGGCTCGGCAACTCCAGCAGCAATTGGCCGTGACCCCGGTGCGGGCGCCGGCCGCACAGCCTACGACGACCGCGACGCCGCCGAGTGGCACGACCGCCACGCCGTCGGGCGGAACGACCACCACGCCGCCGGTTGGCACGACCACCACGCCGCCGAGTGGCACGACCACAACGCCGTCGGGCGGAACGACCACAACGCCGTCGGGCGGAACGACCACCACGCCGTCGGGTGGAACGACCACCACGCCGCCGGGTGGGACGACCGTCACGCCGCCGGGTGGCCCGGTTGGTACGCCGCCAGGTGGTCCGCTCGGCACGCCGCCAAGTGGCCCGGTCGGCATGCCGCCAGGTGGCCCAATCGGTACGCCGCCAGGCCGCCCGATCGACACGCCGCCAGGTGGTCCGCTCGGCTCACCGCCGGGTGGCCCGGTCGGTACGCCGCCAGGCGGCCCGATCGGCACGCCGCCGGGTGGCCCGGTCGGCATGCCGGGTCATGACAACGGTCAGGGCAACAACAACCAGAACAACGGACAGGGGAACCAGCAGAACAACGGCCATGGTCCGGGCCACTAGGCGGACCTTTGCCGCGGCCAGCAGCCGTGCCGCGTTCGCCTATCGAAGCCGGCTGTATCAGCTCGCGAGCCTCGGACCTGTCGCCCTCGTACTTCTTGTCAGCCTCTGGCATCCCGCCATCATCGGCAGATTGCAGGAGCAGATCTTCGACCTCTACCAGCGCCTCGAGCCGCGGGCCTACGATCCGTCCGCTCCCGTACGAATCGTCGATATCGACGATGCTTCGATCGCCAGGCTCGGCCAGTGGCCGTGGCCGCGCACCAAGATCGCGGCGCTCGTCGACCGGCTTCGTGAGGAAGGTGCGGCGTCGATCGCATTCGACATCGTCTTTTCCGAGCCGGATCGAACCAGCGCAGAGGCGTTTCTCGCCACCGTTCGACAGGACACGCGACGAGCGGCCATCGCCACAGCCCTCGGCGACGTGCCGGCCAACGATGCCGTGCTGGCCGAGGCGATCGGCAAGGCGCCCGTCGTCCTCGGCCTCATCCTGACGCAGGCCGACGAGCCCGACTTCGCCGTGCCCTATGGGCTCGCGAGCGCCGGCGGCGACGTCCGCGGCTACCTGCCGCATTTTTCGGGCGCCGTGGTGCCGTTGCCGCGCTTGCTGGAGAAGACCTCGGGGCTCGGAGCGCTCAACTGGCTGCCGGATGACGATCAGATCGTGCGTCGCGTCCCCCTCTTGCTCGCCGGCGGCACCCGCGTTCTGCCGAGCCTTGCCATGGAGAGCCTGCGAGTAGCGCAAGGCGCCTCGACCTTCATCGTCCGCACGTCGGAGGCCAGCGGCGACGGCGGTTTTGGCGCCCACCAGGGCGTGCGATCCGTCAAGGTCGGTGCGGCGACGGTCGGGAGCGACGCCAACGGCGACATCCGTATCCGGTTTTCTCCCCATCGATCGGACCGGTTCATCCCCGCCTGGCGGATCCTCGATGGCAGCATCCGACGCGACGAGATCGTGGGCCGTTCCGTCATCGTCGGGTCGAGCTCTGCGGGGCTCGGCGACATCCGCGCGACGCCTGTCGATGCGGCTATGCCGGGCGTCGAGGTGCAGGCGCAGGCATTGGAAGGTCTCCTCTCCGGCGACCGGCTCGAGCGGCCGGCCTGGACCGTGCTCGAGCCCTATGCAGCCGTCGTGCTGGCCCTCGCGCTCGCGCTGTGCCTGCCGCTGCTTCCCGCATCGGCAGGCGCAGCGGTCGCCGCGGGGCTCGTCGCTGCGACCGTCGCGATCAGCTGGCACGCGTTTGGCGTCCACCATGTTCTGATCGACCCGCTCGTCGTGAGCGCGATGATCACGATGACCTATGTCGGGGCGATCTCGGCCCTGTTTCGCGCCGAGCAGCGCGATCGGCATTTCGTGCAAAATGCCTTCGGGCGCTTCGTGTCGCCCGAGGTCGTCGAGCAACTTGCCCGCGATCCGTCGCAGCTCACGTTGGGCGGCCAACAGCGCGAGCTGACGGTGATGTTCGCCGACGTCCGCAACTTCTCCGCCATCGCCGAGCGCATGAGCGCGGCGGACCTGACGCGCTTCATGAACAGCTATCTGTCGCCGATGACCGAGATCGTGCTCGACCATGCGGGCACCGTCGACAAGTATATCGGCGACGGCATCATGGCCTTCTGGAATGCGCCGCTGCCCGATGCGCAGCACGCCGAGAATGCCGCCCGAGCCGCGCTCGCGATGATCGACGCGCTGCCGCGGCTGAATTTCTCCGGCGGCGGCAAGCCTGTCGCACAGCTGCGTTGCGGCATCGGTCTCGCGAGCGGTCCCTGCGTGGTCGGCAACATCGGCTCTCAGTTGCGCTTCGACTACACGGCCCTCGGCGACGACGTGAACCTCGCCTCGCGTCTCGAGAGCCTGACGAAGACGTACGGGCTCGACATCCTGGCGACGGATGCGACGCGCCAGCTGTCACCTGGGCTCGCCTGGCTTGAGGTCGACACGGTCGTCGTCATGGGCCGGACGACGCCTCAGGACGTCGTCACGCTGCTCGGCGACGAAGCTTTTGCGCAGAGCGAGAGTTTTCGCGACTTGCGCGATGCGCATGAGGCGATGCTTGCCGTCTACCGAGCTGGCGAAACCGATGCCGCTGCCGCGGCCATCGTGATGCTCCGCGCGGTTGCCCCGGCTCGGCTCGCAGCTCTCTCCGATTTCTACGAAGCGCGCTGCCGGGCGCACGCCCTGCTGCCGCGCGATCAGCGCGAGACGATCACGCGGCTGGCGCACAAGTGACGGCCGCGACCGGCGTCGCCGCCCGCCACGTCCTCATCAACGCCAGCGTCTGCTCGAGAGGCAGCGGCCGGCCGAACAGATAGCCCTGGCCGAACTCGCATCCGAGATCCTGCAGGATCGCGCGCTGCTCGGCGGTCTCGATGCCCTCGCCAACGGTCTTCAAGCGCAGCGACTTGGCGAGGTTCAGCATCGAGACGACGATGGAATGCGTCGTCTTGCAGTCCGCCATGCTTTGCACGAAAGTTCGATCGACCTTCAACGAGTCGATCGGCAGCGTTCGCACGTAGTTGAGCGACGAATAGCCGGTGCCGAAATCGTCCACCGCAACGCGGAAGCCGGACTGGCGCGCCTCGTGAAGCCTCGTGGCCGCCTCGCTCGGCGAGCGGACGAGCGCCGTTTCCGTGAGCTCGAGGGTGACGGACCCCGGCGCGTGGCCGCCGGCGACGATGATCTTCTCCAAGGTCCCGACGAAGTCGTCCTTGCCGAGATCGTGACCGGAGATGTTGATGGCGACGTGGGGGCTCTCGACATGCGAGGGGCGTCGCGCGGCGACGGCCTTCATGAGCGTCAGGTCGCGCGAGACATGCGCAAGACAGATGCGTGCGAGCTCGGCGCTTCCGCCGCCGATCTCGGTGAGAGGCACGAAGACGGAGGGCGGAACGAACCCGCGCGAGGGATGCGCCCAGCGCGCGAGCGCCTCGAAGCCGGACAGGCGCCCGTCGGCGAGACGGACGATCGGTTGGTAGTGAACGAGGATCTGTCCCTTCTCGAAGGCGGTCTGCAGCTCTTCCTGAAGCCGAAGTTCCGCCATCGCCGCCGCTGCCGCCGACTGCCGTTCCGCGGCCATCGGCACCCCTGGCGTCGGGGAGTTGCCGTAGACCTGAGCCAAGGTGCAGCGAAAGCGATCGAGGATCGTCCCCATGACGAGGCGCAGGACGGGGTCGGCTGCCGCGAAGCGCGCGGCGAGATGCTCTGATGTCATCGGCAGAAGCAGGCACGCCTCGCGCGCGCGCACGCTCGCGGTGCGCGGCGCGTTATCCAGCAACGCCATCTCGCCGACGATCTCGCCCGGCCCGAGCACGGCGAGGACATGCTCCCCGGTCGCTCGCTCGATGAGGACCTCGACGCTGCCCTGCTCGATGAGATAGCCACACGACGAAAGGTCGCCTGCGCGCAGCAGGTAGTCGTTGGCGTCCAGATGGATCATTGCGGCACCAGCATCGGAGCCTTGCAACCTAGGCGGCAATTCTAAGCAGCGGCTAAAGGAGTATCCTTTACAATCGCTGCAACTTTCGCGGCCCCAAGACCGCAGCTCATTTCGGCAGCGGCTACGAGGCCGCGGCCGCCTGATCCGGCGTCCAGCGCATCGCGACGTAGAGGCCGAGGTCGTCGGTGAGGACGAAGCCGAGGCGCGTGTAGAGCCGCATCGCGGGGTTGGTCGCCGCGACGTGGAGGGTGACGGGCCGGCCCGTCGCCGCCGCTTCGCTCAGGATGTCGTGCAGGATGGCGCTGCCGAAGGAGCGCCCGCGGTAGGCCGGCAGGAGCGAGATGTCGACCAGCTGCAGCTCGCGGGCGCCGCGGTCCAGGTAGAGGCGGCCGACGGCAGCTTCGCCGACCGAGACGAGCAGCCGGTCCATGTCGGGGTGATGCAGCCGGTAGTGTGCATCCTGCGCCTGGAACTGCATCGCGAGCAGGGCGGCTTTCTGCTGCGGCGGGAGGGGCAGCGCGGCGAGCTCGTCCTCGCGCGTCGAGGCGAAGATCTGCCGGAGCACCGTCGCATCGTCCTCGACGATGGGGCGGAACGCCAGGCCGAGCGTGGCCGAACGGACCCAGCGCGGCCCGGTCGGCGATGATGTCGTCGTCGTCACGGCTGGGTCACTGTCGCTGGGGGAATATGCCCTGCAGCGCAATGATGAAGGTCAACGCGAGATAGGGTTGCTGGTTGTTGTGCGGCTGGTTGCCGCCCACCTGCCCCACCGCCGACCCCGACATCGGGACGGGATTGGTGCCCGGGTTCGCGTAGATCTTGGCGTTCTGTGCAGGAAGAGTGAAACCGTTGCCGCCCGGAGCCGTCAGATCAGCGGGCCGTCGTCCCGAATAGGCGTTCATAGCATGGGTGTGCGCCGGCAGCTGAGCCGTGGACAGCGCCACGGTTGGCGTCCCGCCCGAATCTCCCAAGTTGCGGGGGCTCAGGCCGACGCCGGTGCCCCAATGCATGGGCGCGCGCCCCTGAAGGTCGGGGAGACGGAAGTTCGTTTGTCCGTCGCCGCCGTAGGTCGTGCCGAGCAGCGAGAACAGCGCCGTGTAATTTCGTATCGCCAGGAGTTGGCCGTTGCACAGGGCCCAATACAACGGCGGGAAATTGCCGGCGAACAGTCTGATCTCTCCAAGAAACGGGTCCATGACAGCTCCTAATTTGGCGTCGGATAGAGGCCGTTGAGGGCGATGATGAAGCTCACGGCGAGGTACGGCATCATGTTGTCGTGCGCCTGGCCGCTGCCGGCCGAGTTGATGCTGTTTTGAGACATCGCCGTCGATGGTGCGCCTCCGCTTCCCGCCTCGTAGATCGCCGTGCCGGTCGCGGCCGGCAGCGTCCCGCTGGGGTTTGCCGTGCTCGCCATGGTGCTGACGGCGTTGAACGGATGATCGTGCGACGGAATCTGGTTGGCTGCCAGCGTGATCCTCTCGCTGCCGGCCGACTGACCGAGGACGTAAGATTGTCCCTGATGAAGCGGGAGCCGGCCCTGCAGGTTCGGCAGCGCGAAGGTGGTCTGGCCGTCGCCGCCGTAGGTTGTCCCGATGAGGGCGAAGAGCGGGGGATAATCCGAGATCTGTAGTGTCTGGCCGTTGCAGAACGCCCAATCGACCGGCGCGAATCTGCCACCGAACATGCGAATCTCGCCGATATACTGATCTGTCATGGGTCGCCGCTCCGATTAGCCCCGCGAGGGGAAGATGCCCGTCAGGGCGATGACGAAATTGAGCACCAGGTAGGGCTGCATGTTGTCGTGCGGCTGGCCGCTCCCCGCCTTGCCTATGGTCCCCGAGACGAGCGTGGTGTTCGGCGCGGATGGGCTGAAGATGTCGAAGCCGACGTTCGAGCCGAGGAGGCTGCCCCCGGGGGTCGCGATGTTGGGCGAGTTTTGCGACGCTTGGGCGGCATGCGCATGCCCCGCCATCTCGGGGATCGTCAGGGTATGCGTGGCCTCGCCGCCCGCCTGGCCCAGCGAGACGCCCGGCAGGCCCGCGCCGTTGCCCGAACACACGGGCACGCGCGTCTGCAGGGCAGGCAGGCCGAACGTCGTTTTGCCATCGCCGCCATAGGTCGTCCCGAGAAGGGAGAACAAGGCCTGGTTTTGGGGGATCGGCAGCAATTGCCCATTGCAAAACGCCCAGCCTTTCGGCGGGAAGTTGAACGAGACGATCCTGACTTAACCGAGATAGGGTGTCGACACAGCTGACCTCCGTTTTTAACTGCAGTTGCGAGCGGCCTCAGGCGAGGCCGCCGACGTGGATGTGCGAGATGTGATGCGGGTGGACGGCGTCGACCGCGACGTCGATCGTCGCGTCCTGCGGCACCCCGTCGAGATGTGCGATGTCCACCCAATGCGGCGCCGCGCCGGTGGCTGCGACGTTCACCGCCACGGTCGCCGCGTGGCCGCCCGGGCCCTCCGTCGCGTGGACCAGGTCGGCGGCATGCGCGGCCGGCCGCGGCGTCGCCGCGAACAGCGCCGTGAAGTCGAGCGTGTCGTGCAGCGCCGCGCTGTAATCGGCCACGTGAGAGACGAGCTTTGCGGGGCCGCTCGCGTCCGCCAGCACCTTGGCGTCGAACACGAACGTGTCGTGCCCGACGTGAGCCGGATTGCCATGGTGCTCTATGGCGACCGGCTGCGCGGCGACCGGCTGCGTCGCGAGCGGCTGGGCGACGACCTTCTGCTCGGGAAGCGACGGCGCGGCGGGGGTGCCGAAGGCATTGGCCTCGGCGACGTCGGTTGCGCCGGGCAGCTCGCGCACGCCCTCGCTCAGCAGCCCGTATGTCAGGCTGCCGGATGCGGCGGCGTCGAAATTGTCCTGCAGGCCGAGCTGCTCGCCCATCTCGTGCACGACGGTGGTGAGGAGGTCGTAGTGCCCGGCCGCCGCCGAGGTGGGGTCGGCGGTCAGGTGGGTGACGCCGGCCGGTCCCGTGAACGCGGAGGGGCCGGAGGCCGGGTCGATGTACCAGCCCTGGCCGCCCGCGTCGGGGCTGACCACGACGTGCCCCGGGGTCGACTCGCCGAGCCAGCCGCCCATGGTGTCGCCGACCTGGTAGCTCACCGATTCGAGGTGCGCGACCTGGTCCGCCGACAGCCCGGCCTTTTGCCAGACGGCGATCGCGGCTGCGACGGTGGCGTTGAGCTCCGCCTGGCTCAGGTGCGTCTCGCCGGCCGTCGGCGTCGCCGCCTGGACGCCGCCGGATCCGGCGAGCAGGGCCGTTGGGTTTAGTGGTGTGCGAACGGTGCCGTTGAACGGCGCGGCAGTGGGGATCGCCTCTGGGCCATCGGGTCCGTTGGTGCCCTGATCGCTCGCCGAGTCATTGCTTTGATTGTAGTAATAAAACGTATTTGGATTATTCACCGTATTATTGTTCGCCTGCAGCGTCGTCGCTCCGTCCGTCGTGAAGCCCTTGAGATAGACGTGTGCGCCAGTCGATTGGTATCCCTGCCCGTCCGTGACGGCGGTGTCGTAAAATGCATTCGCCGAAGTCGAAGTATCATTGACAGCATTGTTCCGGATGTCCGCCACGACATAGGATCTATCTGTCGTAGCGCCGTTGGGAGTGAAGGAATCTATTTGTATCGCTCCATCGCCAGGGAAAGTGCCGTCTGGGTTGTAAAACGTAAATTTATTATTCACTATCGTCGCGTCGATCCGGGAAGTAAAGCTGCCTGCAGGGTCATTGTCTCCTTGCGACGCGACGGTGATGTCGGTCGTTATGGGACTGAAGGTGTTGTTGCTGATGTCGACAATGCCCTGCGCGTTTTCCGCCACTTGTGCGTTCAACCCGGCTGTTGTGTTGTTGCCGCTACCCGCCTCGATATCGACATTGCCGTCCATCCGCCCTTGGAATGTCGAGTTGCCCGTGCCGTTTACAACAATGCCGCCACCAATAATCTGGGCGTTGTTGTTAACATTGAAGTTGAGAGCGGCGTTGTCGGTGCTGTTGAGCGAGCCGTTGGCAAAGAATTTGAGTGTGGGGTCGTTATCGATGCTTATGAATGTATTGCCCGTGGTCGCTTCCTGACCGGCGGTGCCGCTGAGGTTGACATTCAGCGTCGATGAACCGGCGGCGTTGCCGTAGAAACCGTTGCCGTTGTTCTGGAACGTGCTGTGCTGCAGCGCGACCGTGGCTGTGGCCGCATTCGAGGTGCTGACCTCGAAGCCGGCCGCCGTGATGGTCTTGCTGATGACGTTGCTTATCGTGTTGTCGCTGCCGGTAAGATTGAGAACGCCGGTGGTGTTCGCGATCAGAATCCCGTATCCGCCGGCCGCGTTGGTGTTTGTAGCGTAGCCGATGGTCGAGTTCGTCAGGCTGGCGGTGCCCGTGAGGTTGCTCAGGTTGATCTCGGCGTCCGTCGCGGCGCTGCCGAAGCCCAGCACCGAGACATGATCGATGGCCAGGTTGGCGATGTTGCTGCCGGTGATGGCGGACTGCCCGGCGGTGCCGTTGCCGGTGAAGTTGAGGCCGGCGATCGTGTTGTTGCCGCCAAGCGTCACCCCCGTCCCGGCGGTGGTGTAGTTGAGGGTCGGCGTCGCCGTGTTGTCGAGGTCTTGCAGCACGACCTTGTTGCCGCTGCCGTCGATGTAATACGGATCGACGCCTTGGCCTTCGAGGTACTGCCCGGCGCGCAGCGCGATCGTGGCGCCGCTGGCCGCGTAGCTGCCGGTGCCGTTCTCGACGTAGACGATATTGTAGCCGTGCGCGGCATCGTTGTTGGCGTTGAAGGCCGAGACGGAGCTGTAGGGGTTGGTGAACGACCCGAGCGTGCCGCTGCGCGCCGCCGTGTAGTTGTTGTCGATGTAGGCGACGGACGCCTGCACGGTGACGTTCACCGTCGCGACGTTCGACGACAGCGTGCCGTCGGAGTCATGGTAGGTGAAGCTGTCTGCGCCGATGTAGCCGTTCGACGCCGTGTATGTGAACGTGCCGTTCGCGTTGACCACGACGCTGCCGTGGCTCGGCTGGGCGTTGACGACGGCGTTGAGGTTGGCATGCGGCGTGTCGACGTCGGTGTCGTTGTCGAGCAGGTTGACCGATGCCTGCATCCCCGAGGTGACCGTGGCGCTGTCGTTGAACGCCACCGGGGCGTCGTCGGCGCCGTTGATCGTCACCGCGACCGTCGAGGTCGAGGTCAGGCCGCCGTTGTCGTGGATCGTGTAGGTGAAGGTGTCCGTCAGGTGCTGGCCGGCGTTCAGCGCGTCGACCGTCGCGTTGGCGTTGTTGACGGCATAGCTGTACGTGCCGTCGCCGTTGACGGTGATGGTGCCGTACTGGCCGGCGACCCCGCTGCCGACGTTGCCCGAGACCATTGCGGCCGGATGGCTGCCGGCCTCGACGCCCTGGACGGTGAGCGTGTCGCCCGTGTCCGGATCGATGTCGTTCGTCAGCACGTTGCCGGTGCCGTTGGCGCCGGGCGTGCCGTTGGCGGTGCCGCCGGCCTCCGTCGCTGTTGCGGTGTCGGGGTTGGCCGTCGGCGCGTCGTTGGCGCCGTTCACCGTCACCGTGACCTGCGTCGTCGCATCGAGCCCGCCGCTGTCCTGCACGGTGTAGCTGAACGTGTCGGTCGCGCTCTGCCCGGCGGCCAGGCCGTTGGCGGCGGCCTGGTTGACCGTGTAGGTCGACGAGCCGTCCGTGTTGATATGGATCGTGCCGTAGGTGCCGGCGATGTCGGCGTTCGCGCCGGCGGCGAGGAACGCGGCGGTCGTGCCGGCGGCGACGCCGACGACGGTGAGCGTGTCGCCGTTGTCGGGGTCCGTGTCCGCGCCGGTGGCGATGGTCTCGTTCGCCCCGGTGACGACGTTGAAGCTCGGGTTGGTCCCCGGGATGGCGTTGTTGACGCCTCCCGCCTCGGTGGCGCTCACCGCGTCGGCGTGCGCCGTCGGGGCGTCGTCGGCGCCGTGGATGGTCACGGTGATGGCGGCGCTGCTCTGCAGGCCGCCGGTGTCCTGGATCGTGTAGTGGAAGGTGTCGGTCAGCGTCTGGGTGGGGTTGAGCGCGTTCACCGCCGGGTCGGACTGGGCGACGGTGTAGGCGTAGGAGCCGTCGGTGGCGATCGTCAGCTCGCCGTGGCTGCCGGCGATCGTGCTGCCGGTGCTCGCCGCGGGGATGTCGTTGTTGCCGGCGGTGGCGCCGGGGCCGGCCGACACGACCACGAGCGCGGTGCTCGGATCCTGCTGGTCGGTGTCGGCGACCTCGCCGTTGCCGCCGGTGCCGGTGACGACGTTGCCGCTCGGGTCGTGGCCGGGCGTGGCGTTGTTGATGCCGCCGGCCTCGGTGGCCGTGATATTGTCGGCGTTGGCGACGGGCGGCGTGTTCTGCACGACCGTGATCGTAAAGTCCGCCGTCGACGCCAGGCCCGAGGAATCCGCTGCCTGCACGGTGATCGTGCGGGTGTCGTTCGCCGGGGTCGTGGGATCGTAGACGACGGGGGTGGCGCCGACCGTGACGACGCCGGTCGTCGGATCGATCTCAAAGTGGCCGCCGTCGTCGTTGGTCAGCGCGTAGGTGACCGTGCCGCCGTTGGGGTCCATCGACGAGGCGGTGATGCCGGTCGGCGAGCCCTGCGGCGCGTTGGTCGAGACCTGGTTGGCGGTAGCGTCGGCGTCGACGGGCGCCGAGGGCGGGGCGTCGACGACGTTGATCACGAAGGTCTGCGCGCTCGAGAGCGTGCCGTCGCTGGCCTGGACGGTCACGTCGTAGGCGTGCCCGGCCGAGGTCTCGTAGTCGATCTTGGTTGGATTGGCGATGGTGACGGCGCCGGTCGTCGCGTCGACGGCGAAGCCGCCGTTCGACGTGTCCGCGGTGATCGAATAGGTGACGGCCGGCCCGTTCGGGTCGGTGGAGGAGGCGGTGAGCCCGGTGTAGGTGCCGGCTACCGCGCCCTCGACCACGCTGTTGGCCGTGGCATCGGCGTCCACCGGCGTCGACGGCGCGACGTCGGTGACGGCGATCGCGAAGGTCTGCGCGCTCGTCAGCGTGCCGTCGCTCGCCGCGACGGTGACGCTGTAGGCATGCCCTGGCGAGGTCTCGTAGTCGATCTTCGTCGGGTCGGCGACGGTGACGACGCCGGTCGTCGCGTTGACGGCGAAGCCGCCGCCCGACGTGTCGTTGGTGATCGCGTAGGTGACGGCGGGTCCGTTGATGTCGGTCGACGACGCGGTGACGCCGACCGTCGTGCCGGCCGCGGCCCCTTCCGCGACGGTGTTGGCCGAGCCATCGGCGTCCGTCGGCGTCGACGGCGCGACGTCGGTGACGGCGATCGAGAAGGTCTGCGTGCTCGTGAGCGTGCCGTCGGTTGCCGCGACCGTGACGTTGTAGGCGTGCCCGTTCGAGGTCTCGAAGTCGATCTTGGTCGGATCGGCGACGGTCACGACGCCGGTCGCCGCATTGACGGCGAAGCCGCCGCCCGACGTGTCGTTGGTGATCGCGTAGATGACGGCCGGCCCGTTGACGTCGGTCGACGATGCGGTAACGCCGACGGTCGTGCCGGCCGCGGCCCCTTCGGCGACGGTGTTGGCCGACGCATCGGCGTCCGTCGGCGTCGACGGCGCGACGTCGGTGACGGCGATCGAGAAGGTCTGCGTGCTCGTGAGCGTGCCGTCGGTTGCCGCGACCGTGACGTTGTAGGCGTGCCCGTTCGAGGTCTCGAAGTCGATCTTGGTCGGATCGGCGACGGTGACGACGCCGGTCGCCGCATTGACGGCGAAGCCGCCGCCCGACGTGTCCGCAGTGATCGCGTAGGTGACGGCCGGGCCGTTGACGTCGGTGGAGGACGCGGTGACGCCGACCGTCGTGCCGGCCGCGGCACCTTCCGCGACGGTGTTGGCCGAGGCATCGGCGTCCGTCGGCGTCGACGGCGCGACGTCGGTGACGGCGATGGCGAAGGTCTGCGCGCTCGAGAGCGTGCCGTCGCTGGCGGCCACGGTGACGCTGTAGGCGTGCCCGGGCGAGGTCTCGTAGTCGATCTTGGTCGGATCGGCGACGGTGACGACGCCGGTCGTCGCGTTGACGGCGAAGCCGCCGCCCGACGTGTCCGCGGTGATCGCGTAGGTGACGGCCGGGCCGTTGATGTCGGTCGAGGACGCGGTGACGCCGACGGTCGTGCCGGCCGCAGCCCCCTCGGCGACGGTGTTGCCCGAGGCATCGGCGTCCGTTGGCGTCGACGGCGCGACGTCGGTGACGGCGATCGAGAACGTGCTCGTGGACGACAGGGTCCCGTCCGAGCCCGCGACGGTGACGCTGTAGGCGTGCCCCGGCGCGGTCTCGTAGTCGATCTTGGTCGGGTCGGCGACGGTGACGACGCCGGTCAACAGGTGGACGGCGAAGCCGCCGCCGGATGTGTCGCCGGCGATCGTATAGGTCACGGCCGGGCCGTTGATGTCGGTCGAGGCGGCCGTGATGCCGACGGCCGTGCCGGCGGCCGCGCCTTCCGCGACCATGTTGGCATCCGCGTTGGCGTCGACCGGTGCCGAGGGCGCGACGTCCGTGACGTTGATCACGAAGGTCTGCGCGCTCGAGAGCGTGCCGTCGCTGGCGGCCACGGTGACGCTGTAGGCGTGCCCGGGCGAGGTCTCGTAGTCGATCTTCGTTGGGTCGGCGACGGTCACGACGCCGGTCGTCGCGTCGACGGCGAAGCCGCCGTTCGACGTGTCGCCGGTGATCGAATAGGTGACGGCCGGCCCGTTCGGATCGGTCGAGGAGGCGGTGAGCCCGGTGTAGGTGCCGGCGACGGCACCCTCGACCACGCTGTTGACCGTGGCATCGGCGTCCACCGGCGTCGACGGCGCCACGTCGGTGACGGCGATGGCGAAGGTCTGCGCGCTCGTCAGCGTGCCGTCGCTGGCCGCGACGGTGACGCTGTAGGCGTGCCCGGGCGAGGTCTCGTAGTCGATCTTGGTCGGATCGGCGACGGTGACGACGCCGGTCGTCGCGTTGACGGCGAAGCCGCCGTTCGACGTGTCCGCGGTGATCGCGTAGGTGACGGCGGGGCCGTTGATATCGGTCGAGGACGCGGTGACGCCGACGGTCGTGCCGGCCGCAGCCCCTTCCGCGACGGTGTTGCCCGAGCCGTCGGCGTCCGTCGGCGTCGAGGGTGCGACGTCGGTGACGGCGATCGCGAAGGTCTGCGCGCTCGAGAGCGTGCCGTCGCTGGCTGCGACGGTGACGTTGTAGGCGTGCCCGGGCGCGGTCTCGTAGTCGATCTTCGTCGGGTCGACGACGGTGACGGCACCGCTGGTGGCGTTGACGGCGAAGCCGCCGCCCGACGTATCCCCGGTGATCGAGTAGGTCACGGCGTGGCCGTTGACGTCCGACGACGAGACCGTCAGCCCCGTATAGGTGCCTGCGACCGCGCCCTCGACGACGCTGTTCGCGGTGCCGTCGCTATCCGTCGGCGTCGACGGCGGCGCGTCGGTGACGGCGATCGTGAACGTGCTCGACGACGCCAGCGTCCCGTCGCTGGCGGCGACGGTGACAGCGTAGGAATGGCTCGGTCCGCTCCCCTGGTAGTCGATCTTCGTCGGGTCGGCGACGGTGACGACGCCGGTCGTCGCGTCGACGGCGAAGCCGCCGCCCGACGTGTCATTGGCGATCGAATAGGTGACGGCCGGACCGTTGACGTCGGTCGAGGAGGCGGTGACGCCGACGGTCGTTCCGGCGGCGGAGTCGGCGACCACGCTGTTCATCGCCGCGTTGCTGTCGACCGGCGCCGACGGCGCGACGTCGGTGACGTTGATCGAGAAGGTCTGCGCGCTCGCGAGCGTGCCGTCGCTGGCCTGGACGGTCACGCTGTAGGCGTGCCCGGGCGCGCTCTCGTAGTCGATCTTGGTCGGGTCGGCGACGGTGACGACGCCGGTTGTCGCATTGACGGTGAAGCCGCCGTTCGAGGTGTCGCCGGTGATCGAATAGGTGACGGCCGGCCCGTTGACGTCGGTCGAGGCCGCGGTGACGCCGACGGCCGTGCCGGCCGCCGCACCTTCGGCGACGCTGTTCGGTGCCGCGTTGCTGTCCGTCGGCGTCGACGGCGCGATGTCGCCGACGGCGATTGAGAAGGTCTGCGCGCTCGCGAGCGTGCCGTCGCTGGCCTGGACGGTCACGCTGTAGGCGTGCCCAGGCGCTGACTCGTAGTCGATCTTCGCCGGGTTGGAGATGATGACGGCGCCCGTCGTGGCGTCGATGGCGAAGCCGCCGTTCGAAGTGTCGCCGGTGATGGAATAGGTGACGGCCGGCCCGTTCGGGTCGCTCGAGGACGCGGTGAGCCCGGTGTAGGTGCCGGCGTTCGAGCCCTCGTAGACGATGTTCGCGGTCCCGGTGTCGCTATCGACCGGCGTCGACGGCGCGACGTCGGTGACGGCGATCGAAAAGGTCTGCGCGCTCGTCAGCGTGCCGTCGCTCGCCGCCACTGTGACGCTGTAGGCATGCCCGGGCGAGGTCTCGTAGTCGATCTTCGTCGGATCGGCGACGGTCACGACGCCGGTGGTCGCGTTGACGGCGAACCCGCCGTTCGACGTGTCGCCGGTGATCGAATAGGTGACGGCCGGGCCGTTGACGTCGGTCGACGACGACGCGGTGATGCCCACGATGGTGCCGATGGCAGCACCTTCCGCGACGGTGTTGGCGGCCGCATCGCTGTCGACCGGCGTCGACGGCGCGACGTCAGTGACGGCGATCGAGAAGGTCTGCGCGCTCGTCAGCGTGCCGTCGCTCGCCGCGACGGTGACGCTGTAGGCGTGCCCCGGCGCGCTCTCGTAGTCGATCTTCGTCGGATCCGCGACGGTGACGACGCCGGTTGTCGCATTGACGGCGAAGCCGCCGCCCGACGTATCGCCGGTGATGGAATAGGTGACGGCGGGCCCGTTGACGGCGGTCGAGGCGGCGGTGACGCCGACGGCCGTGCCGGCGGCCGCGCCTTCCACGACGGTGTTGGCTGCCGCATTGCTGTCGACCGGCGTCGACGGCGCGACGTCGGTCACGCCGATCGAAAAGGTCTGCTGGCTCGTGAGCGTGCCGTCGCTGGCCTGGACGGTGACGCTGTAGGCGTGCCCCGGCGCGGACTCGTAGTCGATCTTCGTCGGGTCGGCGACGGTGACCGCACCCGTCATGGGATCGATCTTGAAGCCGCCGCCGGACGTGTCGTTGGTGATCATGTAGCTGATCGTGTCGCCGTCGACCGCCGTTACGGTGAGCCCCGGATAGGTGCCGGCCGCGGCGCCCTCCGCCACGCTGTTCGCCATGCCGTCGGCGTCGGTCGGCGTCGGCGGCGCGACGTCGGTGCCCGAGATCGCGACGTTCATGCTCGTCGACAGCGCCGGCGTGCCGCCGTCGGTCGCCGTCACGACGACATTGTAGACGTTGTTGCCGCCGGCATCGGTCGGATGCTGGTAGCTCGGCGACGTCTTGAAGGTGACGGCGCCGGACGTCGCGTCGATGTTGAACTGGGCGGCGTCGGTGCCGCTCAGCGAATAATGCACGGTGTTGTTCGGGCTGGTGCCGTCGGCGTCCGTGGCATAGGCCACATAGACGGGGGTCGAGGCCGCCGTGTGCGCCGGCTCGCTCGCCGTTGGTCCCGAGACGAACACCGGCGCGTTGTCGTTGACGTCGAGCACCTGGATCTCGACGACCTTGCTGATGACCTGGCGCCCGAACTGCGCGGTGACGACGACGTCGTAGACGTTGTCGTGGTTGGCATCCGCCGGATGCTCGTAGTCGGGCGAGGCATTGAAGTGCACCGCCCCCGTGCTGGGGTCGATCGAGAAGAGGTTGTTGTCGCCGACGTTCGGCGCCAGGCTGTAGGTCACATGGCGGTGCGGGTGCCGGTGGACCGTCGACGCCACGTAGACGGCCGCGGCGGGAGAGACGTTTTCGAGCGTCGCGGCGGCGTTACCGGAATCGAAATAGAAGCGGCCCCGATTGTCGTCGGCGTAAGGGTACGCATAATTGACCATCGCAATGTCCCCCGAAAACGATTTTTGAAAAGTGTACAATCCCGCCGACCTGGCCGGGGGATTTAGCGCGCCGTCTTAGACTAATGGAAGTCGTTTGCCGTCTAACACTTTAGTCGCCCCTCGAACGGCGGCTGTGTCTTTGAGGCCGCTCCCCCAAAGAAAGCGAACGGCGGCATTACTCTTTTGGATGAGATTTGCGGCGGGCCGGCGTAGAACCTCCCTTATTCAAAAGCAAAGTGCACATCATGACATTGAAAGCCGGTTTCGTAACCCTTTGGCCCAAAACACGCTTCGGCCTTGCCTGCGCGGCGCTGGCGGCGTTGTCCCTGCCGGCCTTGGGTGCCGACCTGCCCTCGCGACGGGCGCCGCCGGTCTATGTGCCGCCCCCGCTGCCGGTCTTCACCTGGACGGGCTTCTACGTCGGCGCGACGGCCGGCGCCGGCTCCGAGCGCACCAGCACAACGACGGTGATCTATCCAGGGCGGCATCTGGTCCTGCCGCCGGACCTCAATCGTGTCGCGGCCGCCGGAACGATCGGCGGTAATCGCGTCGGCTTCATCGGCGGCGGCGAGATCGGCTACAACTATCAGGTCAATCAGCTGGTGTTCGGCGCCGAGGCAGATGCCGAATATCTCGGCGGCGGCGCGCTGGTGGCCACCAACGGCGGTCGTCTCGTCACCGGAAATCCGTTCTCGGTGACCACGAGCTCGCGGGCCGACTTCATGACCACGGTGCGCGGCCGCGCCGGCTTCACGGTCGACCGGGCCCTGTTCTACGCGACGGGCGGCCTGGCGCTCGTCGATCGCCAGCTCGACCAGAGCTACGCCGACACGCTGGTCGGCCCGACGACCGGCCGCACCTCCGCCTCGAGCTTGCGCGCCGGCTTCGTGGTCGGCGGCGGCATCGAGTACGCCTTCACGCCGAACTGGTCGGTGAAGGGCGAGTATCTCTTCGTGCGCGAGACCGGCAGCGCCGCCTACACAATCACCAGCCGCAGGGGCACCACCAACCTGCTGTCGGTGTCCGAGCGCCGCGACATCAATCTCGGCCGCATCGGCCTGAACTACCGTTTTGATATGCTTGCGCCTGCGCCAGTCGTGGCGCGTTACTGAACAGTCGGGGCGCTTTAGCCCCAGCCATTGAGTTGATGCCGTGATTGTTGGTCCGCCGGATCCCAGGAAGGAGGCGCGCCTCGAGCTCGCCGCCGCGTTGCGGGCCTGCCGTGCGGCCTTCATCGGCGTCGCGATCATGACCGGGGCCCTGAACGTGCTGGCGCTGACCAGCTCGTTCTTCATGCTGGAAGTTTACGACCGCGTGCTGCCGAGCCGCAGCGTGCCGACGCTGGTCGGCCTTCTCATCCTCGCCGGCACCCTGTTCGCATTCCAGGGCTGCCTCGATATCCTGCGCTCCCGTATCCTCGTCCGCATCGGCGCGTCGCTCGATCGCTCGCTGCGGCCGCGCGTCTTCGATGCGCTGACCCGGCTGCCGCTGCTCGGCCGCACGACCGGCGGGGCCCTGCAGCCGCTGCGCGATCTCGACAGCGTCCGCGGCTTCCTGTCGGGCCTCGGCCCGACGGCGCTCTTCGATCTCCCGTGGATGCCGCTCTACCTCGGGATCTGCTTCGCCTTCCATCCGCTCATCGGCGTCACCGCGCTCGTCGGAGCCTTCATCCTGCTGGCGCTGACGCTGATGACCGAGATCTCGACGCGCAAGCCCGCGAAGCAGGCCGCCGAAGCGGCCGCGGCGCGCCAGACGCTGGCCGAGCAGACGCGCCGCAATGCCGAGGTCATACAGGCGATGGGCATGGCGAACCGGCTGTCGCTGGCCTGGGAGCAGGCGAACGAGCGGTTTCTCGGCGCCCAGCGCAGCGCCTCGGATGCAACGGGCGGCCTCGGCTCGGCCTCGCGCATCCTGCGCACCTCGCTGCAGTCCTGCGTGCTCGCCGTCGGCGCCCTTCTCGTCCTGAAGCAGGAGGCGACATCGGGCGTCATCATCGCCAGCTCGATCCTCACCTCGCGCGCGCTGGCGCCGATCGAGATCGCGATCGCCAACTGGAAGGGCTTCGTCGGATCGCGGATGGCCTGGCGCCGGCTCGAGGACATCCTCTCGGCGATCCCCGCCGAGGCGTCCGCACTCGCGCTGCCGGCGCCCCGGTCGTCGGTCGTGGTCGAGGCTGCGAGTGCGGCGCCGCCGGGCTCTCGCGCGGCCATCATCCACGATGTGAGCTTCGCGCTCGAGGCGGGGCAGGGGGTCGGCGTCATCGGACCCAGCGCCTCGGGCAAGTCGTCGCTCGTGCGGCTCATCGTCGGGATCTGGAAGCCGCTGCGCGGCAGCGTCCGCATCGACGGGGCCACCCTCGACCAATGGTCCGCCGAGACGCTCGGGCCACACATCGGCTACCTGCCGCAGGACATCGAGCTGTTCGGCGGGACCGTCGCCCAGAACATCGCCCGGCTCGAGCGGCAGCCCGATAGCGAGGCCGTCATCGCGGCCGCGAAGGCCGCCGGCGTGCACGACCTGATCCTCCGGCTGCCGGACGGCTACGGGACGCAGGTCGGCGAAGGCGGCGCGAACCTCTCCTGCGGCCAGCGCCAGCGCATCGCGCTCGCCCGCGCGCTCTACGGCGATCCCTTCCTCGTGGTGCTCGACGAGCCGAACTCGAACCTCGATGCCGCCGGCGAGAAGGCCCTGACCGCGGCCATCCTCGCCGTTCGCGCGCGCGGCGGCATCGTCGTCGTCGTCGCGCATCGCCCGAGCGCGCTTGCCGGCGTCAACCTCGCGCTGATCATGAACGAGGGGCGGGTGCGCACCTTCGGCCCCAAAGAGGAAGTCTTGGCCTCGGTGCTGCCGCCGGCGCCCGCACCATCCGTGGCTAGGGGCCCGGGCGGCGATCTTAGAGCCCTTCACGAGGTCCCGGCCGCATCATGAAAAAGCTCATCGCCGCCCCCGGACCGAAGCAAGGGTACGACCCGCAGCGCTCGATCCTCACGCATCTCGGCCTCGGCATGCTGGTCTTCGGCATCCTGGTCTTCGGCCTCGGCGGTCTCGCCGGCACGACGGAGCTGGCCGGCGCGGTGATCGCCAGCGGCCAGCTCGTCGTTGAATCCGACGTCAAGAAGGTTCAGTCTCCAACGGGCGGCGTCGTCGCCGAGCTCGACGTCCATGAAGGCGATCACGTGCGTGCGGGCGAGGTTCTCGTGCGCCTCGACGACACGCAGACGCGGGCCAACCTCGGCGTCGTGACGACCTCGCTCGACGAGCTGATGGCCCGCCAGGCGCGCGACGAGGCGGCGCGCGCCGGCACCGAGACCGTGACCTTCCCGCAAGAGCTGCTGGCCCGCATCGACGACCCGGCCGTCAGCCACCTCGTCGACGGCGAGCGGCGCTACTTCGAGATCACCGTGAACTCGGCCAAAGGACAGAAAGCGCAGCTGCGCGAGCGCGTGCTGCAGCTGAAGCAGCAGATCAACGGTCTCACCGAGCAATATTCGGCGAAGGGCAAGGAGATCGAGCTGATCCACAAGCAGCTCGGCGCGGTCGAGAACCTGTGGGCGCGCAACCTCATCCAGATGGACAAGCTCATCGGCGTGCAGCGCGAGGTCGCGCGCACCGAGGGCGAGTACGGCCAGCTCAAGGCGTCTATGGCGGAGATCAAGGGCAAGATCGCCGAGACCGAGCTCGAGATCTTGCAGGTCGATCGCACGCAGCAAGGCGAGGCGAGCAAGGACCTCAGCGAGACGCGGGCCAAGATCTCGGAATATCGCGAGCGCAAGATCGCCGCCGAGGATCAGCTGAAGCGCGTCCTGATCCGTTCGCCGCAAAACGGTGTCGTGCACCAGCTCACGGTCCACACGGTGGGCGGCGTCATCGGCACCAACGGCGATCCGATCGCGCTGATCGTGCCGGACGCCGACAAGCTGCGCGTCGACGCGCGCGTGCAGCCGATCGACATCGACCAGGTCCACGTCGGGCAGAAGGCGATGCTCCGCTTCACGACGTTCAACGCGCGGACGACGCCGGAGATCGCCGGCGAGGTGACGCTCGTCTCCGCCGACGTGTCGCAGGATCCGAAGACCGGCACGAACTATTACACGATCCGCATCATGCCCTCGCCGGTCGAGCTGGCCGCTCTAAAAGGCGAGAAGCTCGTCCCCGGCATGCCCGTGGAGGCCTTCATGGAGACGCACCCGCGGACGCTGATCTCCTACCTTGTGCGACCGATCGGCGACCAGGTGGCACGCGCGTTCCGCGAGAAATAGCGGGCGCTGTCGCAGCGTCGACGATCTTCGCGGACCGGTCAGACGGCCGGCGGATAGACCGTTTTCCCAGCGACCTTGTTGAGCGTTTCGGTGCTCACGTCGACGATGATCATGGGCGGCTCGCGATAGAACGAGCTGTTGTAGATATGGCCGCCGGCCTCCTTGAAGCCCAGGGTCGAGATGAACTTGCCGACCTCGCGCTCGACCACCGGCGGCAGCAGCCTGAGGAAGCCGGCCGCCATGGCGAAAAAGAGGCTTGGATAGAGCTCGATGCTGTGGCCGGTTTTCTCGAGGCTATCGAGATAGTCGAAGATTTCGATCCGTCGCGATCGTGCGCCGGCAATGCCGCGCGCGGCCGCGTCCTTCATCCGTGCCGCGCGCTCCGTAATTTCGATGAAGTCGTCCAGCTGCGTCCAGAACATGTCGATGTTGGCGAGGTAGTTTCGGGCGCCCTGGGCGACGGTGGCCTTGGCGCGCGCGATCTCTTCGGGATCGGTCCCCCAGGCGTAGCCGTCCATGCCCACTTCCTTTGAGGCGATGATCTCCGTGAGATAAGGATTGGGAATGAAGACGGCCGGGCAGCCGCACAGGACCGCCTCGATGGCAAGAGCCGTGTTCTCGTAGGCGTAGAACACCTCGCTGGTCTGGAAGAGCCTGGCGATCTCCTCGGGCGTCTGCGCGCCCTCCTGGTGACGCGTGATCTCGACGCTGCCGTCGGTGATCGGCAGCGGTGTTCCGCCGTGCATCTTGCGAAATTCGGCGGCGTAGAAGCACGATCCTGCGCGCGGCGTGCCGTCTGGTGGGGGACGAAAGATCGAGGTGTCCACCGGCGGGATGAACAGCACGTTCTCGCAGTTTGCGGTCTCGGCCAGCGCACGCGAATAGCCGAAGCAGATCTCGTCGGCGTCGTAGACCGTGTCGCCGCCGAGAAGGCCGGGAAAGTTCAGGACGTAGCGGACGACGATTTCAGCGCCGTAGGGATTCCCCGTCACGATCTCCGGGTAGACCACGATGGGGGTTTGCTGGCGGCGAGCGTGCGCCTCGAGGATCGTCCGCGAGAGGATAGGTGTCAGCAGATCGGGTCCGCCGCCGAAGAACTGCGCGCCGAGCATCCGAGAGGCCGGATCCTGGACGATGTAGGCCGAATGCCCACGCTTGTTGAGCGCGTGGCAGAGTATATGGAGGCAACGGATCCCCGCCGATTCTTGCACGTATGACGGTGTTACAATGTAGTAAGGGTGCGGTGGAGCGGAGAAGATCTCGGCCATTCGGATGTCCGGTGAAGCGGCACGCGCCAACATCGGCCTAAAAAAAGTGGCCGGAGAAGTCAATGCAGCGACCTTGTTCTTGACCAATGCTGAGCGCATTGCAGCAGACGCAATTTCTGCGGACCATATACCGGCCGAGCCGAGGCGCGACCGCCAACATTGCGATCGCTGGGAAGATTTGTGGCCTCAATTTGAGCAAGATAGCTGAGCTTCGCGGCGGCTCGCGAATTGCCTTCCGGACGCAAGTCCCCTAGGACGCCATGCTTACCGCAAACACTTCGAGAAGGTGCCGATGAACCTCCACGAACGAACCATGCTCGATATTCTGAAGCGCGGTCGCGACCATCATGGTTACGTCGCGGTCAAGGCGGAGTTCGAGGCGGAGGGCACGCGCGTCGACGAGCTTCTGCGCCTCCTCGAGATCTGCCGGAAGGCCGATCTGAAGCTCGGCCTCAAGATCGGCGGCTGCGAGGCGGTCCGCGACCTCATGGAATCGAAGCAACTCGGCGTCGAGTACATCATCGCGCCGATGGTCGAGACGCCCTACGCGCTGTCGAAGTTCATCGATGCAAAGAACAAGGTCTACACGCCCGAGGAGCAGAAGGACACGGACTTCCTTTTCAATCTCGAGACGCTGAACACCTTCGAGCAGCGGGAGAGCATGGCGGAGATGGCGAAGGCGAAGAACGGCCTCGCCGGCATCGTCTTCGGCCGGGTCGACTTCTCGCTGTCGGCCGGCATGAGCCGCGACGACATCAATTCGAAGAAGGTCACCGACTACGCGCTGCAACTGGCTGAGCTTTGCAAGACGCAGGGGCTCGACCTCGTGGTCGGCGGCGGCGTTTCCGTCGACTCGATCGAAGTTCTGAAGGAGCTGCGCAAGGTGCACCTGACGCGCTTCGAGACGCGCAAGGTGATCTTCGATGCGTCGGCGAGCGAGCTGCCGAGCGTCCGCGAGGGGCTGCTACAGGCCGTGCACTTCGAGCTTCTGTGGCTGATCAACAAGCGGGAATACTACAAGGTCATCTACAGCGAAGACGAGCAGCGCATCGACATGCTCGAGAAGCGCTGGAAGGTCCTGCAATCTTGATGTGAAGGCCGCCGGCTTGTCCGCATCGCTTCATCTGACGGCGGCCAACCTGGCTGCTTTGCGGGCAAGCCGGACGCGCCTCGTCGTGACGGGGCCGTCCGGGTGGCTCGGCAGCGCCACGCTCGCCTTGCTAGACGGCGCGCTCTCCGACGACGAGCTTGCGCGCCAGGTGCTGGTGTTCGGCTCCAGAGCGAGGCGCATTGGGCTGCCGTCGGGACGGCACGTCGACTGTCGCGCGCTGGCCGACCTGCCGGGCACAGACGTCTCCGGCGGCCTGCTGCTTCACTTCGCCTATCTGACGAAGGACAAGACTGCGCTGTCGAGCCTCGACGATTATGAAAGGATGAACGGTGCAATTCACGACCTGGTCGTGCGCGCCGTCGCCGACCGGCGCCCGTCGGGCCTCTTCTTCGCCTCCTCCGGCGCGGTCTACCAGAACAGGCGTGGCCCAGATGAGCGGCCGGACAGGAAGGCCAATCCGTACGGATGGATGAAAGCCGCCCACGAGGACTCGTTCGCGTCTGTGACCGACTTCGCCGGCACCGCCTATGTCTGCGGCCGGATCTTCAGCCTCGCCGGCGAGTACATCAACAAGGTCGAGCTTTACGCGCTCGGCAGCATCCTCTCGGCCCTGCAGGCCGACCAGCCGCTCGTGCTGCGCGCGGCGCGCGAGGTCTGGCGCTCCTATACCTACGTCGGCGACGTCGTGAACCTCGTCTTGGCCCTGCTGCTCAAGCAGCAATCCGTCCGCGATCTCGACATGGCGGGCGCCGAGGCCGTCGAGCTGGGCGAGCTGGCGGCGCTCTGCGCCCGCGTCACCGGGCGCGAGGGCACGCCGATCACACGACCGCCGCTGTCGGCGGAGTCAGCGGACCGCATGCTCGGAGATCACGCGCCCTACTACCGCTTGCTGGAGCAGGAGGGGATCGTGCCGCTGCCGCTCCGCGAGCAGGTCCGCGCCACGGCGGATTACCTTGGCCGGCTCTCCGGCTCGGCCGCCGCACGACATGCAAGCCCATGCGCCGGGTGATCGCATGACGAGCGCGAAAGCCCTGGTGTTCGGCGCCTCCGGCATGATCGGATCGCAGATCGCGTCCGCGTTTGCGCGCGATGGGATCGATGTCGTCGGCTTCGGCAGCCGTCCGGCCGCCGGGCCCGCGGCGTTCCGCTATGTGCAGGTCGGGCGGCAACTCGCCGAGGTGCAGCGCGCCATCGAGGATCACGCGCCCTACGACAGGGTGGTCTGGGCCCATGGTGTGAACACCAACGACAGCGTCTACGACGGCGATCGCCAGAAGCTGCTCTCGACCTTCGAAGCCAATGTCGTCTACGTGGCCGAGACGCTGCACGTCCTGCTCGCGAAGGCGCTCGTCGCCCCGGCGTCGCGCTTCTGCGTGGTCAGCTCGATCTGGCAGACGATCGCCCGACAGAACAAGCTCTCCTACAGCGTGTCGAAGGCGGCGCTGCAGGGATTCATCGCGTCCGCCGCCGTCGATCTCGCGAAGGACGGCCATCTCATCAACGGGGTGCTTCCCGGCGTCATCGACACCGAGATGACCCGCGCGATGCTGTCGCCGGCACAGATCCAGCGCGTCGAAGAGGCGACCCTGTTCGGCCGCCTGCCGGAGATGTCGGACGTCGTCGCCGCGGCCTGCTTCTTCTGCTCGGCCGCCAACCGCAGCATCACGGGACAATTCATGGCCGTCGACCTGGGGCTCCGCAATGTTCGCCTCCTTTGAGATCAAGGCCGACGCGCACGCCTACGAGGTGCGGGTCGATCCCGGTGCGGCCGCCGCCTTTCTGCGGGCGGAAAGCCGCAATGCGATCGTCATCTGCGACGAGATCTTCAAGGACCGGTTCGCTGACCTTGCTTGCCCGGTGGTGAGCCTGCCGGCTTTGGAGACCAACAAGACGCTGGAGGCCGCCGGACGGCTCGTCGAGGCGGTCCGCGCCGCGGGGATGACGCGCAGGAGCCGGATCGTCGCGGTCGGCGGCGGCATCATCCAGGATGTCGCCTGCTTCGTCGCCGCGATCTACATGCGCGGCATTTCCTGGGTGTATCTGCCGACGACCGTGCTCAGCATGGTCGACTCCTGCATCGACGGAAAGTCATCGATCAATGTCGGGCGGTTCAAGAATCTCGCCGGCACCATGCATCCGCCGGAGCTCGTGCTCGTCGACACGGAGTTCGCGCAGACGCTGCCCATCGAGCATCGCTCGGGCGGCCTGTGCGAAGCGGTCAAGATCCTGTTCGCGCGGAGCGCGGGCGACTTCGAGCAGTATCTCGCCCTCAAGCCGCATCCGGAGATGGCCGGCACGGAGCTCGCGTCCGCGGTCTCGCTGAGCCTCAAGGCCAAGCAGTGGTTCATCGAGGTGGACGAGTTCGACCAGAAGGAGCGTTTGACCCTCAACTTCGGGCACACCTTCGGGCATGCCTTCGAGTCGGCGTCAAGCTTCGCCATCAATCACGGCGCTGCGGTCGGCCTCGGCATGCTCTGCGCGCTCGATTTCGCCTTCGCCAGAGACCTGGTCCGGCCGGACACCAGGCTGCAAGCCTTGAAGGATCACACCCGGGGTCTTCTGGCCGCCGTGCCCGATGTTGCGGACGACTTCGCGCGCATCGACCTTGCGACCTTCGAGACGGCGTTCCTGTCGGACAAGAAGCACACGTCGGACGCGTTGACGCTTGTCCTGCCGACGCAGGACGAGAATAGTGCTTTGCCGCTCGCTCTTTGCAGATTGCCGCGTGATGCCGGTGTCTTGCGCGGCCTGTCCGCCGCCGTCGAGCGGACGCAGAGGATGATTTCGGGATGAAGTACAGCGACCTGATGCTCGATTGGCTGAAGGAGCTCGGCTACACCAAGTGTTTCTATGTCGCCGGCGGCAACATCATGCACTTGCTGGATTCGGCTCGAAACCGCTTCGACTGCCGGCCCTTCGTGCACGAGGTGGCGACCGTCATCGCCGCCGAATATTTCAACGAGGTGTCGAGCGAGAAGGCGTTCGCGCTGGTGACAGCCGGCCCCGGCCTGACGAACGCGGTCACCGGGTTCGCCGGGGCCTATCTCGAGAGCCGCTTCGTCCTCGTCATCGGCGGCCAGGTCAAATCCTCCGATCTCGCCGGGGACAGCCTACGCCAGCGCGGCATCCAGGAGATCGACGGTCTCGCCATCGTGAAGCCGGTGACGGCGGGCGCCTACCGCATCGCGGCGCCCGTCTCGAAGGTCGAACTGCAGGCGATGCTGGCCTCGGGACAGGCGAAGCGCCCGGGCCCGGTGTTTCTCGAAATGTGCCTCGACGCGCAGGGTGCGCCTGTCGAGCCGAGCGCGCTCGAAGGCCAGCCGCCGGCTGCGGCCGACGCAAGCCGTCCGGCCTCAAACGAGGCCTGGAAGCCCGAGCTGGCCGAGATGATCGCCGGCGCGCGACGTCCCGTGCTGCTTCTCGGCGGCGGCCTCAGCCGCAAGGCGGCGCTCGCCGCGCAGGCGCGCCTCGCGACAATGAACATCCCCGTCATGACCACCTGGAACGGCGCAGATCGCATCGCCGCGGATCATCCGCTGTACTTCGGTCGCCCCAACACCTGGGGCCAGCGCGACAGCAACATCCTGCTGCAGCAGGCCGATCTCGTGCTGGCGCTGGGCACGCGCCTCGGGCTGCAGCAGACGGGCTTCAACTGGCAGGCCTTCGCGCCGGTCGGCAAGGTCGTCCAGGTCGACATCGACCGCAGCGAGCTCGAGAAGGGCCATCCGCGGGTGGACCTGCCGATCGAGGCCGATGCCGCCGCCGTTCTGGACTTCATCCTCGATCAGCGGCCGCCCGACACAGCCGAGTGGCTGGCGTTCTGCCGCCAGGTGCGGGAGACCCTCGTTGAGATAGACACCAACAAGACCGGCGCCGCCTATCTCGATCCCTTCGCGTTCGCGCGCCGCCTGTCGTCGCTGGCAAAGGACGAGGACATCATCGTCCCGTGCTCCAGCGGGTGCGCCTTCACGGTGATGATGCAGGCCTTCGCGCAGAAGCAGGGCCAGCGCATGATCACGAACAAGGGCCTGGCCTCCATGGGATACGGGCTGAGCGGGGCGCTCGGCGCCTCGCTTGCCGCGCCGGATCGCCGCGTGATCCTCGTCGAAGGCGACGGCGGCTTCGCGCAGAACCTGCAGGAGATCGGCACAGCCGTCGCGATGAAGTCCAACCTCAAAATCTTCATCTTCGACGACAACGGTTACGCCTCGATCCGCATGACGCAGCGCAATTACTTCGGCGGATCCTACATGGGCTGCGACACGTCGACCGGCCTCGGCCTGACGAAGTGGGACGCCCTCTTTGCCGCCTACGGGCTGCCGGTGCTGCGGCTCGGGCACGAGTGGTACGAGGACAGAGCCGTGCGCGCCGCCTTCGAGGGGCCGGGGCCGGTCGCCTTTCTCGTGCCCGTCGATCCGGAGCAGACCTACATGCCGAAGATCACCAGCCGGGTTGCGCCCGGCGGCTCGATGGTCTCGAATCCGCTGCATGCGATGAGCCCGGACCTCGCCGAGCCCATTGCCGCGAAGGTGTTCCGTTACATGCCGAGCCCGTACGGCGCATCGCAATCATAACGCTCCCCGGGTCGAGCAGGACGAGCGTCGGAAGAAGAGGGAGAGGAATGACTAAGGGAAGCTCCGAGGCGCAACTGCACGACGATGCCGGAGCGCTGAAGGACGAGATCCTCGCCCTCGTCGCGCGCTACGCCGTCGCCGCCCATACGCCGGCTCCGTTCCGGCCCGGCCAGTCCGGCGTCGCGGTCTCGGGCAAGGTCTACGGTGCGCCCGAGATGCAGGCGCTCGTCGAGGCCTCGCTCGACTTCTGGCTGACCACCGGCCGCTTCAACGAAGCGTTCGAGACGAAGATGCGGAAGTTCCTCGGCCGCAAGTACGTGTTGACGTGCACCTCCGGCTCGTCGGCCAACCTGCTTGCGGCGAGCGCGCTCTGCTCGCCGTTCCTCAAGCGGCCCATGGTCCCGGGCGACGAGGTCATCACCTGCGCGACCGGCTTTCCGACGACGGTCAATCCGCTTTTGCAGAACGGCCTCGTGCCAGTCTTCCTCGACGTCGACCTGCCCACCTACAATGTGCGCGCGGATCGAATCGAATCCGCGATCACCGACAAGACGCGCGCCATCATGGTCGCGCACACGCTCGGCAACCCGTTCGATCTCGACACGGTGATGGAGGTGGCGAAGCGCCACGATCTCTACGTCGTCGAGGATACCTGCGACGCGCTCGGCGCCACCTACGACGGCAAGCTCGTCGGCACATTCGGCGACATCGGAACGCTGAGCTTCTACCCCGCGCACCACATCACGATGGGCGAGGGCGGTGCCGTCTTCACCAACGATCCCGAGCTCAAGCTGATCGCCGAGTCGATCCGCGACTGGGGCCGCGACTGCTACTGCCCGCCCGGCAAGGACAACACCTGCAACAAGCGCTTCTGCTGGAAGCTGGGCGACCTGCCGGAAGGCTACGACCACAAGTACACCTATTCGCATCTGGGCTACAACCTGAAGATCAGCGACATGCAGGCCGCCTGCGCGCTGGCGCAGATGGCTAGGCTGGTTGATTTCATTGCCGCGCGCCGCAGCAACTTCGCCTACCTCACCGAGCGTCTTCGCCCGCTCGAAGAGTTCCTGATGCTGCCCGAGGCGACGCCGCGCTCCGACCCCTCGTGGTTCGGCTATCCGATCACCGTGCGCGACGGCGCCCCCTTCGAGCGCGACGACCTGACCCGCCACCTCGACGCCAACAAGATCGCTACGCGTCTCGTCTTCGCCGGCAACCTGCTGCGCCAGCCCTACATGATCGGCCGGCCGCACCGCGTCGTCGGCGACCTCGACACGAGCGACAAGGTCATGCGCTCGTCCTTCTGGATGGGCCTCTACCCCGGCCTCACCCGGCAGCACCTCGACTATTGCGTCGAGACGATCGCCGCGTTCTGTCGCGCGGCCTAGCGCGACGCCCGCCACCGGCGTCTCGAAGATTGCTGGGGGCTCCAGGTGGCGATCCCCTGGCAGACCGCCGCGCGGTATGGAGGTCGGCCTGCTTTTCGTCTAGCGTTCCGGCGCCTGTGGCGGGGATTCGATGCGCGTCTCGATTGTCATACCGGTCTACAACGAGGCCGAAGGGATCAACGCGCTGTCCGACCTGCTGCAACCGGCGTTGGCGCTGCTTCCCGATTCGACCGAGGTGATCTTCGTCGACGACGGGTCGAGCGACGACAGTGCGGCGCAACTGGCGGGGCTGGTCGAACGCGACGGGCGGCTGCAAATGGTCAGGCTGCGAAGAAACTACGGCCAGACGGCCGCGATGATGGCCGGGATGCAGCAGGCCTCGGGCGACGTCATCGTGCCGATGGATGCCGACGGCCAGAACGACCCCACCGACATTCCGCGGCTTCTCGCAAAGCTCGACGAAGGGTTCGACGTGGTGTCGGGTTGGCGCCGTGAGCGCGAGGACAAGGCTCTGACCCGGCGCTTCCCCTCGGTGATCGCGAACTGGTTGATCTCCCACCTTCTGGGCGTGCCGCTTCATGACTACGGCTGCACGCTCAAGGCCTACCGCCGCGAGGTCATCGAGGATGTCCGGCTCTACGGCGAGATGCACCGGTTCATCCCGATCTTTGCCTTCTGGGAAGGGGCGAAGGTCACCGAGATCGTCGTGGGCCACCACGCCCGCAAGTTCGGCAAGTCGAAGTATGGTCTAGGGCGCGTCGTCCGCGTTCTGCTCGACCTTTTGACCCTCGTCTTCATCGACAGGGCACTCGATCGCCCGATGCAGTTCTTCGGCAAGATCGGCTTCTGGATGCTGGTGGCCGCAATCTCGGTGTTCGTATGGGCGCTCGTCCTGAAGCTCGGCTATGGGGTCTCTCTGATCCAGACGCCGCTGCCGCTGCTGGCGACGTCGCTCGGCCTTTCGGGGATCTTGTTTCTCCTCCTCGGAATCCTGGCGGAGATCATGACGCGCACCTACTTCGAGTCACGGGGCAAGGCGCCCTACAAGATCAAGGCCGTGGTCACCAGCGCGGCCAGCCCCTCACCGAAAGCCGAGCGGGCGCGGTGGTGACATGTGCGGCATAGCCGGCTTTACGGCGGCAGGACGCGACGCTCGCGTCGACCTCGAGCGTATGCTCGTCGCGATCGCCCATCGCGGACCGGACGGCGCCGGAACCTTCGTTGATCGCGGCATTGCGCTCGGGCACCGGCGGCTTGCCATCGTCGACCTTGTGGGCGGTGCACAACCGTGCGTCGATGAAGCGAGCGGCGATGCGATCACCTTCAACGGCGAGATCTATGGCTTCCGTGCCCTTGCCGACGAGCTAACGGCGAATGGCGTCGCGCTCCGCGACTCGTCGGACACCGAGGTGTTGTTCCAGCTCATCCGCCGCCACGGCCTGCGTCGCGCGGTGACCATGGTGGGCGGCATGTTTGCGTTCGCATTTCGCGATGGTGCGACGGGTGCCCTGCACCTCGTCCGCGATCGTTTCGGGGAAAAGCCGCTGTACTACGGCTTGGCCGACGGACAGCTCGTCTTCGCGTCCGAGGCTTCGGCGATCCTGAGCCATCCCGCGTTCCAGGCGGCGAGCGTCGACATGGCAGCCGCCTTTCAGCTGCTTCACTTCGAGTATGTCCCGGGCTGCGCCTCCGGATGGAACGGGGTCCGGAAAGTGCCGCCGGCGACAATCCTCACGTTCTCGAACGGTGTGGTGACGCTCGACCGCTACTGGCGGCCGACTGTCGGGTCCAAAACGTCCGTGCCCGAACAGGTGGCGATCCGCGACATAGATGCCGCGTTGACGACTGCCGTCCGCAACCAGCTCGTCGCGGACGTGCCGGTGGGCGTCTTCCTGTCCGGCGGCCTGGACTCGAGCCTCATCACCGCGATCGCCGCGAAGGTCGCGCCGGACATCACGGCTTTCACGGTACGCGTCGCGGGCCGCGGCTTTGACGAGACGCCCTATGCCATCAGGGTCGCAAATCACCTCGGCGTTCGGCACGAGATCGTCGACATTGCCGATGCTGACGTCGCGCAGGCCTTCGACAATCTTCGCCAGAACCTTGCCGAGCCGCTCGGCGACGCCTCGCTTCTGCCGACCTGGCTCGTCTGCCGCGCTGCGCGGCGCTCGATGAAGGTCGCGCTGGGCGGCGACGGCGCGGACGAGCTTTTCGCGGGCTATCCGAACTTCGTCGTGCAGCGCTACGCCTGGGCGATGCGGCACATACCCTCCCGGGTCGGGCAGATCGTCGAGCGCTCGCTCGCCGGGCTGCCGGCGCGAGCCGGATACATGAACTGGCATTTTCTCGCCTCGCAGCTGGCGCAGGGGTTCGGCCAAAGTCAAAGCCGGCAGTCCTATCTTTGGATGGCGCCTTTCGGTCCGCGCTGGATGCGCACGATCTGGGCCCGCGATGTCGACCCGTCCGAGTTCGAGATGGCGTTCGCGCCGCTCGACGAGGCGGCCGCCGACGCTGGAGCCGGGTCCGGCATCGATCGGCTTCTGTATCAGTTCCTGATGACCTATCTTCCCGACGATATCCTGATGAAGACCGATCGCGCTGCGATGTACAATAGTCTCGAAGTCCGCGCGCCGTTTCTCGATGTCGATCTCGCAAGCTATGTCTGCGGTTTGCCGACCAAGCTCAAGTTGAGCGGCACCACCAAGAAGCGCGTTCTGAAGTCGGTCGCGCGCAGATATCTCCCGGCCGAGATCGTCGATCGCAAGAAGCACGGCTTCGGCATGCCGGTCGACGACCTTCTCCGCGGGATACTGCGCGAGAGGTGCTTCGATATCCTCCTCTCGCGACAGAACCCGATCGCCCATTGGTTCGAGCGGCCTGCTGTGGAAGGGATGCTTCATCAGCACATGTCGGGGCAGGCGAACCATGGTAAGCGGCTATGGTCGCTCCTGGTCCTGTTCATGGTGGCGGGTCGAGATCGCACCGTCGCGGGCGCCGACGCTGCGGCCGCACGCAATCTGCCCCTTCCGACGTAGAAGCCCGACATGACCGACAACAACGATCAGATGGCGAAGGTCGACAGCCGCGGGTCCTCCGATCGGTTTGGCTACGAATGGGCCGTCTACAGCGAGATCCTGCCGGACTACGAGGAGCAGTTCAGGCGGTGGACGCCGCGGCTTGGTCCCGAGGACTGGAGAGGGAAGACCTTCCTCGACGTCGGCTGCGGCATGGGCCGCAACAGCTACTGGCCCATGCGCTACGGCGCTGCGGGCGGCGCCGCGGTCGACATCGACGAGCGCTCCCTGGAGGCGGCTCGACGCAACCTCGCCCCGTTCCCCACACTCGCGGTCATGCGGCGCAGCGCGTACGATCTCGTCTTCGAGCAGCCGTTCGACATCGCGTTCTCGATCGGCGTCATTCATCACATCGAGGATCCCGCAAGGGCCTTGGGGGGCATGGTCGCGGCCGTGAAGCCCGGCGGCAAGGTCGCGATCTGGGTCTATGGCCGCGAGAACAATCGCCTGCTCGTGTCCGTACTGAACCCGCTGCGCAAATCGATCTTCAGCAAGCTGCCGATCAAGCTGGTGCACCTGCTCTCCAACGGACCGACGGCCGCCTTGTGGCTCCTGCTTCGCCTCGGCTATCGGCCGACCGCCTATTACCGACTCATCGCGGGCTTCAGCTTCGGCCACCTTCGCTCGATCGTCTTCGATCAGATGCTGCCGACGATCGCGAACTACTGGACGAAGGCCGAGGTCGCGGCGCTGATGAACGACGCCGGGCTGAAGGACGTCGAGCTGGACTGGGTCAACGAGATGTCCTGGGCGGCAATCGGCACACGGCCGTAGCTTACCGCTTGCAGATGGCCAGAAGCGACGTCCCCCATAAAGGGCTCGCGGCGAACACTTTCGCTTCGGCGACGAACCAGGAGGCGACGATCCTGTGCGCCCAGAGCCGGCGAGGGGAGGTGGCTCGCTTGCTGCGGCTGCCGATCCTGGCGGCTAGAAGAAGGATCGGATAGAGGCTCAAGAAGATGTGCCGCGCGCTGAGCACCTTTAGTCCGGTTCTCGAGAGCAGGGCCATCAAGGTCGATTTGTCGTAGCGAAGGAAATGTCCGTAGTGCTCGTCCCAGGTGGTCCAGAGCTCCTGTCGAGCCGGGACGGTGAGGACGACGTGAGCTGCGTGCGGAAACGCTCTCAACAGATCGTCCAGGAACGCCTGCGGATCCGCGATATGCTCGATGACGTCCAGCAGAAGTAGCGTACCGATCCGATCGCGAAAGCCTTGGTCGAGATCGGTCGCGGCAGTCCCAGTCGACACGTAGGGCACGACGGCATCATCGACGGACGGTCGCCCCAGTTCGCAGCCGTAACACTCGAACCCACGTTGCCGCAGGAACGCGACCGTCAGCCCGCGCCCGCACCCGACATCCAGGATGCGCGTGGATTCGAGCCGGCCGAGCGCCGACTGGATGATTTCGGCGCGTGCCCGGCTCCACCAGTGATGCTCCATGCCGGGCGGGTAATTGTCGTCGTATTGCGTGTCCGAATAAGCGGTCTCGCTGGTGCTCGGCTCTGTCATGCCGGCTCTCTCTGGCAAGCTGCGGCGTGGCGATCCGGCGTGCCGGACGGTTGCTTGAACACGATCAGGCGCATGACCGTGAAGCTGACGAGCATGCCGGATATCGCCGCCGCACCGGTCGCCACAACGGGATGAGCGCGCGCGAAGGGTACGAGGAATATCAGGGTCTCGTAGACTGTGATGTTGGTGATCCCGGTTGGTGCCGTCCAGAGAACGTAGCGGGCCCACTGCAGGACGAGCGGTGCCTCGCTCCTGTATCGGAACGTCCACGTCCGATTGAGCGCCCAGGATGTCGTGACCGCGACAAGAAACGCTGGAATGGCAGCCAATGCCGGTCCGAGGAGTCCGCGCGTGACATAGATCGTCGAGGTGGTGACGGCGAAGCCGGCTGTCCCGACGACCGCGAAACGCACGAACTGGCGCGCGATTGCTCCCGAGCGCGGCGAGATCGGCATCATGTCCCCGGTGGCCTTTCGCGGCGCGACGGCCAGGCTGTCTTGCGGTTCATGACCGCGCGGCGACCCTTGCTCTTCCTGCAACGCTCTCGGGAGCCCCACGGCAGCTTTTACCAGTACGTAGAGCGACGCGGTGAACAGCACGGCCGGTATCGCGATCCCCAAGGTGTTTGCGCCGCCGACGGCGCAGAGGGCGAAGAGCGACGCGAAAACGATGACATGCGAACGCGAGTCGATACCCGGGAGCGCGACGCGCGACGCCATCAACGGCGCCGCGAAGGCCAAGGCCGCAACGATCGCGGCGAGCGCTGCCGAAGGCCAAGCTTCGAGGGTTTGACATAGCACGATCAGGATCAGGATTGGACCACACTGCGCGACGATCGTGCGCCGGTCCGGGACCCCGAGACCGGCCGCTGCGAGAAGCAATGGGGCGGCGAAGATCAGGAGATGATATTCGGCAAAGATAGGGGTCGACAGGACGCTGAGTGTGGCCCCAAGAAACACCGCCTCCACCTTGCCGATACGCCGCGCGACAGCTAGTGCGACCGCCGCAAGGCAAGCGATACCCATGATGCCGGTGACGACCCTCTGATCGAAGGACATCGCCGCCGATGGTACCGCCCCGAAATTTGCCAATAACCGGCTCAGCGCCAGAAGGCTCGCGTTCCAGGGCATGCCCTCGCCTCCGCCGATGAACGCCGTATTGTAGAGCGAGAGCCCGTGCAGAAACGCCGGCAGGGAATAGCTCGGGTCGATCGAAGCCGCGAGGACATAGGAAGCCAAAGCAATGGCGACGACAGTCGCCGAAGCGGCGAGGACGGAGCGGATCGTTGCTCTCAGATCGCTGCGATCGGCAAGCTCGACGAGTAGCAGCGTCGCCGTGTTCGGCCGCAGGTTGATCGCGATCGCCAGAGCAAGGATCCCTGCGGGCCGCCAGCGGCCCGTCACTGCGCTGACGGCATAAAAGATGATGCAGAGACTTGTGAAGCCCGAGTGGAAATTCCCGCGATCGAGCATGAAAAGAGCAGGATAGGCGACGATGAGGAGAAGCGCGCCGTAGAGACGATCACCGGATGTCGCGGCTTCAAGGTGGCGACCGACCACGACCGCGCCGGTGCAAAATGCAGCAAGAAGCATGACCAGCAGCACCGTCGGCGATGTCGCCGCCATGATCAGCGCAAAAACGATCAACCCAAGCATTCCGAGCGGTGCGGAGTGGTAGATCGAGATGTGATGTTGCAGGTATGGGTTCTGGAACAGGTAGGACTGGAACAGAGCCGGCCACGAGTGGACGCGCGGATCGTCGAGGAGCCGTGCGGTCACGGCGCGAATGGCCAGGCCGCTTTTGATCGAATCGGCGAAGAGGTCCTGCGCGGTGAAGAACAGCGGGTTCTCCAGGCCGCCGATCCCGGCCAGAAGCGACGAGAGAACGCTGCGAACGACCACCGATAAAGCAACGACGAGCACGAAATATTTGGGGTAGGTCAATTTCTGCCCTGAAGACGGCAACGCCATCTGTCCCACTTCCTTGAATGATCGACGCTCGAGCTGCGCCCGCCCGCGGAAACCGGGGAGTGGCGTCCCGGAAGGGATTCGAACCCCTGACCTACGGTTTAGGAAACCGTTGCTCTATCCTGCTGAGCTACCGGGACGCGTGGCAGGCGCATAGCATATGGCGGCTGGCGCGACCAGCGGGGGCGCCGCGCAGGTGAGGGCAGGCCGCTAGGGGGCTCGCGGCATGTGGGGGTCTGCCGCGAGGCGGCGGCGGGCGACGGGCGGCAGGCTTTAGGGCCTACTCGTCGTCATCGCCGCCGTCGTCGCCGCTCCCTTCGTCGCCGCCCCCTTCGTCGCCGTCATCGCCGTCGTCGCTGTCATCCTCGGCGTCGTCTTCCTCGGAATCGTCGTCGTCATCCTCCGAGTCGCTGTCGTCCTCGTCGGAGTCTTCGTCGCCGTCGCCTTCCTCGTCGCCGTCGCCATCCTCGGCATCGTCGCCGTCCTCGGCATCGTCGCCATCTTCGGCATCGTCATCGGACTCGTCGCCGTCATCATCGGAGTCGCCGTCCGAGTCCTCGCCGTCCGAGTCCTCGCTGTCCTCGGCATCGTCGTCCGACTCGTCGTCGCTCTCGTCGTCTCCGTCCTCGGCCTCCGAGTCGTCGTCCTCGGAGTCATCGTCTTCAGACTCATCATCCTCGGAGTCATCATCCTCGGAGCTGTCGTCGTCCTCGGAGCTCTCGTCCGACTCGTTGTCCTCCGAGTCCTCGCTGCTCTCCTCGGACTCCTCGCTGCTCTCTTCCGACTTCTCGCTCGATTCGGACGACTCCTCGCTCGACGACTCCTCGCTCGTCTCCGAGGCGAAGGCCTCGGTCACCAGCGTGCTCACGCCGGCGAGCGCCGCGGTCGAGGCGAGGAAGGTCCTGAAGTCGAAGGACTCGAACTCGCTCCACATGGCCTGGCTCGCCCACGAGACGTACTGGCCGTAATCCGCCAGGATCGTCCCGTTGAACGGCTTGCGGACGTGCTCGAACAGATCGACGACGATGTGCTCGTAGTCGGTGATCGTATATTCGGTGATCGGGAAATCGACGCCCTGGCCGCCGTTGGTCACCGGGTCGGTCGTGTTGGACCACACTTCGCGCGGCGGCTGCTGCGGCACCTTGGGCACGAACACCCAGCAGTCGCCGTCGTTGAATTTTTCGTTCAACAGGTAGTCGTAGGGCATGTAGCAGTAGCCCTTGTCGCCCCAGTCCGTGCCCCAGGAGTTGCGGACGATGAACACCTTCTCGGTGTCGGAGTAGCCGACGGCGCACATCGAGTGGCCGCTGTGCTTGGCGCGGGCGACGTCCTCCGGCGAGGGCATCGGCACGACGCCGCCGCGCTTCGAGCACTCGTCGAAGGAATCGAACAGCGCGCAGCCGAAGACGATCGGCTTGCCCTCGGCCAGCGCCTGCTTCCAGGCCTCCAGCTTCAAGGGCACCTGCGCCATGTCCTGCACGCGGAAGGGCGCGGCGTCCTTGTAGGCCTCGCCGCCCGGCTTCTTCAGCACGAGGCGCGGATCGAAGGGCCAGACGTGCTCGGGGCAGGCGCCGAACTTCGACAGGCCCTCCATCGCCAGCTGGATGACGCTGCCGTCGTCCTTGTCCTGCGAGCCGTCGCGCCAGCGGGCGTTGTAGTAGACGAAGAGGCGCGAGATGTTCTGGTCGGCCTTGGAGGCCTTCTTGATCCAGTACTCGTAGGCGCCGGCCACCGCATTGGCGACGCAGGAGGAGGTGTCGCCCTGGTCTTCGACCGGAGTCATCAGCGGGCGCAGATCGACCTTGTTCGGCAGCTTGCCGAACTTGACCGACACGCCCGGCTGGTATTGCGCCGCCCCGGGCTTGGCGGCCATCGGCACGTAACCCGAGGCCTTGCCCTTCGGCACGACGTCGGCGGCGTCGGGCATGGCCGCGCTCTCGCCGTCGGGCTTCTTGCTGGCGTGCTTGCCGCCGCCGGCTTCAGGTGCTGCAGCCTCGTCGCCCGTGTGCTCGCCGGTCTGCTCGCCGTGCGCCTTCGCCTCGTCGGCGTCGGCCTCGTCGCCCGCTTCTTCCTCGTCGCCGGCCTTCTGCTTGTCCTCGTCCTCGGCGTCTTCATGATCGTCGTGATCTTCGGCCTTGGCTTCGTCGCCCTCGGCCTCGTCGACGGTGTCGGCGTCCGCCTTTTCCGCGTCCGCTTCGCCGCTGGCCTCCGCGTGGTCTTCGCCTTCGGCCTCGTCGTGCGTCGCCTCGTCCGCGTCCTCCGCCTCGGCGTGCGGATCGGCCTTGTCGTGCGCCTCCGGCTCCGCGTGATCCTCGTCGTCCGCGGGCTTCGGCTTGCCCTTGGCGGCGACCGCCTTCTTGGAGCCGCCGCCGAGCGCCTCGGCCGCGAGGAGCCCGGCGCCGATCACCGCGGCGGTCTCCAGCATCGGCTTCAGGCTCGATTTCTTCGGCGCAGCGGCCGGCGCGGGGGCCGGCGTCGCCGGGGAGGGTGCTGCCGCCGCGGCTTCGGCGGGTGCAGCGGCAGGAGCGCCGGGCCCCAGGTGCACGGGCGCCATCGGCTCGGCGTGCTCGGGCGCGATCACGCCGGCGCTGGCCAGCATGCCGCCGATCTCGGCGATCGACTTGTCGAGCGCCGTCAGGGTCAGATAGCGATGGTCGTTGCGCAGGCCGTCGGCGATGCCGTCGCGGATCGTCTTCAGCTGGCCGAGCACCTGGGTCGGCACGGCGTTCCCGTCACCGTTGCCGTTGGCGGAGCCCGCGACGGCGGTGATCTCGGCGACCGACTTATCGAGTGCATTGAGGGTGAGGTAGCGGGGATCCCCCTGGACAGTGTCTGCGAGCCCCCCACGCAGCACTTTCAACTGGCTCAATACTTCGGCTGTCAAGCGACGTCCCTCACCCACGCAACGATCTGCTGTCATTTGCATGACTTGGCGACCGATGCGCTGGGGCGAACTTTAAAGCAAGCTTAAAGCTCGGCTTTTGAACGGGTTGCTTAAGACTGTTGCCGTCAGACAGCGCGGCGATAATCCGAAAGTATGAGATGCGACGATGACGCGGCCACGGGGCGGCCGATCGCCTGGTCGACGCTGGCGAGCGTGTCGCGGAACGTCACGGCGATCGAGGCGACCTTGTCGGCGACGTCGAGGTCGCGCGTGGGATCGATCGCCGCCAACTCAGCCTGCAGGATCTGCAGGCGTTCGAGAACCTTGTCCATCGGGGTCACGCTACTCGGTTACTGACCGGCGACATCGTGAAGGAAGAGGCTTAACGGGACGTGCAGCCGGCTCAGCCCGGCAGCAGGCCGGCCGCGCGGTAGCTGGCGACGAGCGTGTCGTAGAGGGCGAGATCGGCGCGGCTTCGCGCCATCAGCTGCGCGCCGGCGATGGCGGCGAAGATCGCGCGGGCGCGCGGCTCGGCCTCCTTTTGGGCAACGACCTTGCTTGCGACGAGCACCTTGCTCAGCCAGGCGACGTTGACGTCCGCGAAGGCCTGAACCTCGGTCCTCGCGGCGTCCGGCAGATCGTCGAACTCGGCTGAGAGGAAGCTGCAGAGACACAGCCGGTTGCCATTTTCCAAGGCGTGGCGGAAGTTCTCCGGATACTGGCGCAGCGCGGCGAGCGGACCCAGCTCCTCGAGCTGCTTGTTCAGTGCGCTGGCGGTGTCTTCCCAGTAGCGGCGCGCCACGGCGGCGGCGAGATCGGCCTTGCTCGGAAAGTGGTGGTAGATGCTCGCGGCCTTGATGCCGGCCGCGGCCGCCAGCTCGCGGTAGTTCATGCCGCCATACCCGTGCGCCTGCGCGATGTTCCGCGCCGCCGACAGGATCGCTTCCCTTGCATTCGTGCTCATCGTCCGCTCCAGCGGTCTCACCTGCTATCCTAACAATCGTTAGATAGGCCTTGACGACGAAAGATGGAAGCTCTAGGTCACGTGTCTAACGAACGTTAGACAGGGAACGAGATCAATGAGCAACGATATCGTCTTCGCCGACGCGACGCGCCTGGCCGAGCTGATCCGCACGAAGGCGGTCTCGCCGGTCGAGATCATGCAGGCCCACCTCGATCGCATCGAGGCCGTCAATCCGAAGATCAATGCGATCGTCACTGTCGCAGACGGCGCGTTGACGGCGGCAAGGAAGGCGGAAGCCGCGGTGATGGCCGGTGGAGCGCTCGGGCCGCTTCACGGCGTGCCCTTCACGGCGAAGGACTCGATCGACACCGCTGGCGTGCCGACCCAGCGCGCCTCGCCGATCTTCAAGGGCCGCGTTCCCGAGGCCGACGCGACCAGCGTCGCGCGGCTCAAGGCGGCCGGCGGCATCCTGCTCGCCAAGACGAACCTGCCGGAGTTCTCCTACTCGACCGAGACCGACAACCTCCTCACCGGTCGCGCCAACAATCCCTGGAACCTCGATCGCACGCCGGGCGGCTCGAGCGGCGGCGAGTCGGCGGCCATAGCCGCAGGGCTGTCGCCGCTCGGGCTCGGCACCGATCTCGCCATCTCGATCCGCGGGCCGGCCGCCAACACCGGCATCGTCGGTTTGAAGGCCACCCATGGCCGCGTTCCTATGACCGGCATCTGGCCGCGCGTTCCGCGCCGCTACTGGCATGTCGGCCCGATGGCCCACAGCGTCCGCGACGTCGCCTTGGCCTATGCGCAGCTCGTCGGGCCGGATGGTGCCGATGCCTTCGCCACGAGCACGGTCGCCTTCGACGCCGGCGTCGGGCCCTCGCCCGATCGGCCGCTGCGCGTGGGCTGGCTCGTCGAGCCAGGCTTCGGGCCCATCGATCCGGAGGTCGCGGCGACGGTGCAAGCGGCGGCCGAGGCGCTGAAGGGCATCGGCGCGATCGTCGAGCCCGTCCGCATCCCGGCGCTGGAGCAGGAGGACGCTCTCGAGATTTTCTGGCGCATTCACGTGATGGAGATGAAGCCGGCCTTCGCGGACATCGCCGCCGGTCGCGAGGACCAGCTCTACACGGTGGCGAAGGGCATGCTGGCGACGCCGGACACCACGATCGCCGACTTCGTGCGCCTGGAGCAGGCGACCGAGCGGCTGCGCGACGGCTTCGCCGCGACCTTCCAGCGTTACGACGCGCTGCTCTGTCCCGTTCTGCCGGTGCCGGCGCATGCCCACGGCGCGGCCGAGCTCGTGATCGAAGGCCGGCGCGTGCCGGCCGGCAAGCACAGCCTGACCGCGACCGCGCCGTTCAATCTCACCGGGCTGCCCGCCCTTTCGCTGCGCTTCGGCACCAGCAGCGATGGCCTGCCGATCGGCGTGCAGCTTGTCTCGAGCTGGCTCGCCGAGTCGACCATCCTGCACCTCGGCGCGGCGCTCGAGGCCGTGAGCCCGGTGCGCGACCTGCGGCCAAAAATCTAGACGGCCGGCGGCTGCATCAGCTCGAGGGTGGTGCCGTCGGGGTCGCGGACGTAGACGACGCGGGTGCCGCGGCGCGCGCCGCCGGCGATGGTCTGCGGCTCGCCGACCGCCCGCCAGCCGTGCGAGGCGATATGCGTCAGCGCGGCGTCGAGGTCGTCGACGTCGAAGGCGATGTGCACCGAGCCGAGATCGCAGGCGCGGGGGCGCAGGTGCTGGCGGTCGCCCGGGGCGATGTACTGCAGCAGCTCGATATGGTGGCCGGGCGCCAGCAGCACGGCGATGTCGATCTCGGCCTCCGGCACGCCGGTCACGCCCTCGGCGTAGGGGCCGGTGCGCCGTGCGCGGTACTGCAGCTTGAAGCCGAGCACGTCGCGCCAGAAAGCCAGCGACTGGTCGATGTCGCGGACCGTGATGCCGGTGTGGTGGACGTGCAGGATGTTGAACGGGGCGCTCTGGCTCATGACCGGCTCCTGGCGAGCGGCGCCGCGCCGCACGGGCGATGGTGGTGTGCGCTCCCCGCTGCCGTGGGTCAATCGCGCCAACGACCGGAGAGGTCGAGGAGGTGCGCGACGAGCGCGGCGAGGAAGCACGCCGCGAGCCACAGCTCCGAGGCGCCGGCCAGCGCGAGACGCACGGCGAGCATCAGGAAGAAGCCCGCGGCCAGCATCGCCGGGATCTTGCGCGCGACCGGGCCGCGGCCGGTGGCGCGCTTGTAGAATGCCAGGGCCACGCCTTCGATCACGACGAAGACGAGGATGACGTCGATCGCGGTGGCGATCATCGCGGCGCTTCGGCGGGGTGCCTCGTCACGTCGGGCGAGCGCTGGCGGTGAACGCGGCGGACGGGGTGCGCCGCACGCCCTCGAGCCGCATCGCGAGCAGGGCGGACGCCAAAAAGATCGCCGCCTCAAGCGCGAAGACGACCGCGTAGGCCGTGGCCGTCGTGCCGGCAAGCGCGCGCGCCAGATCCGACAGCATCGTCGCGGCCAGGCCGCCGGCGCCGAAGGCGCAGGCCTGCGCCGCGCCCCACAGGCCCATCTTCGTGCCTTCGTTCCGCGCATTATCCTTGCCGGGCCCGGCGCCGGTCGTGCCAACGAGCTGCATCATCGCCGCGATGGCGGCGATGGCGTAGCCGCCGTTGGCGAAGCCGAGCGCCGCGAGGGCAGGGCGGAGAAGCCCGGGCGCCTTGGCGAGGCCGAGCGCGCCGAGCCCGACGAGCGCGGCGGCCGAGGCGACGCAGCCGCCGATCATCCAGCCGCGCAGGAGGAGGCCGCGCCAGCGCGGCAGCAGGCCGGCGCTCAGCGGCACGGCGACCATGCCGGCGAGCGCGCCGGCGTGCAGGAGGCCGGTGAGCTTCGCCGTGTCGCCAGCGCCGAGGCCGAACAGCGCGCCGGCGAAGGGCTCGACGATGAGGTCCTCGCCGCCGTAGGCGAGCATCGAGACGAAGACGAAGATCGCGAAGCGCCGGGCCAGCGGCTCCGACCAGACCTGCCGCAGCGCCGCCGCGAAGCTTTCGCGCGGCGCCTCGCTCGCCGCGGGCGCGGCGCGGCCTTCGACGCCGAGCACGGCGAGGCAGGTGACGAGGAAGCCGATGCCGGAGATCGCCGCGGCGGTCTCGATCAGCCGCTGCGGCGAGAACGGAGCAAGCAGCTTCCCGGCGACGGCGGCGGTGACGATGAAGCCGGCGATCATCATCACCCAGGCGATGGTCGCGGCTGCGGGGCGGCGCTCGGGTGCGGTCCGCTTGGCGATCAGCACCAGCAACGCGGTGCCGGCGGCGCCGACACCGAGGCCGATGCCGACGAAGGCCGGCACGGCGAGCGCGATCCCGAGCAGCAGATGCGTGCGCATCAGCGCCGTCGCGCAGGCGGCCGCGAGACCGCTCATCGCGAGAACCGCCATGCCGCCGATGATCCACGGCGTGCGTCGGCCGCCGACGTCGGAGCCGTGGCCGAGGCGCGGGCGCAGCACCTGCATCGCGTAATGGAGCGCGATGAGCGCGCCGGGCAGCACCGCCGGCAGCGCCAGCTCGATCACCATGACGCGGTTCAGGGTCGTGGTGGCGAGGACGAAGATCGCGCCGAGCGCGGTCTGCACGAGGCCGAGGCGGACGATGCCGAGCCAGGAGAGCGGCGCCGCCGATCGCTGAGCCGCGTCCATGACGCTAGGCCTCGTCGTCGGCGGCCGCGGCATCGGCGAAGCCGAAGCGGCGCAGCTTCACGTAGAGGCTCTGGCGACTGAGGCCGAGCATCTCGGCGGCGGAGGCGCGGTTGTCGCCGGTGAGGTCGAGCGCAGCCTCGATGCAGAGCTTCTCGATGACGTCGGTGGTCTCGCGCACGAGGTCCTTCAGCGGCACGCGGCCGATCAGCTCGGTCAGCTGCTCGGCGGAGCGGGTCAGCTCGCCGCCCTGGCGCGGGGGCGCAAGTCGCCGGCCGACGTCGCGGATCGAGAAGCCGTAGGTCTGCGCGCGGCCTTGCCCGAGCGCGACGGCCGACACTTCGACATCCAGCGTGGTGCCCTGCGCGCCGCGCAGCGCGGTGGCGAACAGCCTGACGGCGCCGTGCTGCTTGAGATTGGCGATGATCACGTCCAGGTCGACGCCGGAGCGGCCGAGCCAGCTGTCGAGGCTGGCGCCTTGGGCGGCGGCGAGATCGGGGAGCTGCGCCATCTCGATGAAGGTGCGGTTGGCGCCGAGGATGCGGCCGCTCGCGTCGGCGAGCACGAAGCCGTCCGGCGAGGCCTCGACGAACGAGACGACCTTGTCGTCCGGCGCGGCGCGCTGCAGCCGGGCCGGCGCCCGCGCCGCCGGGGCGAGCCGGACGAGCAGCATCGTGGCGGATTCCTGCCGGTAGAGCGAGGCGGCGACGACGGTGTCGCCGCCCTCGGCCAGCGTCGCCTGGATGTCGTCGGTGCGCCCGGCGGCGCGCAGGTCGCCGAGGAAGGCCTGCACGTGCGGCCGGCTCGCGGCGTCGAACAGGTCGACGAAGGGGCGGCCGACGGTTCGGCGCGTATCGGTCTCGAAGAGGGCGACGGCGGCCGGGTTGGCCTCGACGATGCGGTGCGAGCCCGCGTCGAGGATCACGACGGGCTCGGCGGAGGTCTGGAAGAGCAGGCGGTAGCGCGTCTCGGCGAAGCGGAGCTTGGCGTAGTCGCGCTCCATCGACATCTGCGCGTCGACGAGCCGCTGCTGCAGCGCCGCCACCGCGCGCAGGTCACGGCCGAGCGCGACGATGCGCTCGCCCGTCCCGAGGCGGACGGCGGCGTAGAGGATCGGCACCTCGCGACCCTGGCCGGTCTGATGCGTCAGCTGGCGCCAGCCGGAGGCGACGTTCTTCGTCGCCTCCTTCAGCAGCGTGTCGACCTTGGGCTGGCTCTCGAGCGAGACCGTCTCGCTCCACGGCTTGCCGACCCAGCGTCCGGAGCCGTCGAGCTCGAGCGACAGGTCGGATTGCTGGAACGCCATGTCCTGGATGATGCCGTCGCGATCCAAGATGAGCGCGAGATCCGACGCCGTCGCGAGCAGGGTCGCGGCGGTGGCGGCGTCGAGCACGCCGATGGTGTCGCCTGGGGCTCGGAACGCCTTCACGGGAGCCAAGGACCTCCACTGCCCAAGCGGATGTCGCTGCGGACGTCTCGGCCCGGGCCCCTCGCGGACGAGGGGAGGTCGCCTACGAAAGACGTCCGCGCGGCGTCGTACTTTTGCTGACGAATTGTTCTGCCTGCGACAGGCTCGACAGCGGGTCGGTTGCCACACGGTCGGCGCCGACGAGCCGGGCGAAATCCGGTCGATCTAGGAAAATCTGGCCGCAGACGATGATCCCCACGGACGGGTTCGGCGAGCCGCGCCGGATCCGCCGGATGCCGGCGGAGATCGTGTCGAGCTGGTTGTCGTCGGTCGCGAGAATCTCGACGAGGTCGAACCATTCCGCGAGCACCGTCCCGTGGAAGTCCGGGCTCTTCAGGTCGTGCTCGATCCAGGTATCCCAACCCTCGCGACGGAAGAACTGCGACATCAGCACGAGGCCGAAGAGAGGAAGGCCGAGGTCGGTGCTCGTGCGCGAGGGCGACACCAGCAACGCGCGCAGGCCGGCGCCGCGGCGGCTGCATTCGGCGTGAAAGTCCTCGGCATAGTGGCGCAGGATGCCCTGCAGGGCACACAGCGCTAGCGTTACCTCTGCGAGATTGCAATTGTCGTCCTTCCAGAGATCACGCAAATGACAGCCGGTCGGGGCGAGCAGCTCCAAATAAAGCGTCTCCAACGAATGGCCGGCCCCGCGCAGACCGTCGATCTGCTCGCGGATGCCACGCTCGTCGCCGGCGAGCAGGCGATCGGCGAGAAGATGGATCTCGGCAGCGAGCGGCGCCGCCGCGCTGGCGGTCAACCGCGGCAGCGACAGCGTGCCTTGTAGAGCCGCATGCAGACGGGGAATGACCTGGCTGCGAACGGCCGGAAGCAGATTGATGCGCGCACCCTGCGCGTCAGGACGGACGGAGCGCCGCGACTTCCGCGGCGCCTCCAACAGGTCGTTCTCGTGCACCGAAGCCTGCATGTCGGCCATGATCCCGTCTCCCCATCAAGCTAGGCGCTTCGTCCGCCCATCGTCAAGTTTCTTTTACGTCTAGTTGTGTTGACACTCGTGATGTACCTGCCTACGTTTCTCATCCTGACGGAGATCGGAAGACGGCACATGGGTCATTCCGAGGCGAACCCGAAATCACCGGACCGCACGAGGCGAAGTCGCTTTGCCGTCAAATCTTTGCGGGATCCCGGAAGGGGCGCGCCGCCATTGCCTCCGTCTATCGTTGAGACGAGGTCATCGCACCAAAGGGTCGTGGGCTTGTCAATTAAGGATGACAGCGGCCGTTCGACCCTGTTTACAAACGCCGCCGGCTTAGTGCGGCCGCTTTATACGGCAGAGCAACGTGAACGCCGCGATGCAACACGCTGGACCCTTGTCCAGGGCATCCTGGCGCCGGTCCAGTTCCTGATCTTCCTCATCAGCCTGTGCCTGGTGCTGCGCTTCCTGGCCACGGGGCAGGGGCTGGCGATCGCCACCGGCTCGGTCGTCGTCAAGACGCTCGCCCTCTATGCCATCATGATCACCGGCTCGATCTGGGAGAAGGTCGTCTTCGGGCGCTACCTCTTCGCCCGCGCCTTCTTCTGGGAAGACGTCTTCTCGATGCTGGTGCTGGCGCTGCACACGGCCTATCTCGCCGCGCTGGGCGCCGGCACGCTCGGGCCGCGCGGGCTCATGCTCCTCGCGCTCGCGGCCTATGCCAGCTACGCGATCAACGCGACGCAGTTCCTGCTCAAGCTGCGCGCGGCGCGCCTCGACGGCACGCGGATCGCGCCGCTCGCCGCAGCTGGCGGGGTGGCGACGTGAACGCGCCGGTGCGCCCGCCTCTCGCGACCTGCGACGCTCCCGTCGCGACCCAGCGTCCGGTGCTGCGCGAGCGCGGCCAGCGCGAGGTCTTCTGCGGGCTCACCGGCATCGTCTGGTTGCATCGCAAGATCCAGGACGCCTTCTTCCTGGTGGTCGGCTCGCGCACCTGCGCCCATCTCATCCAGTCCGCCGCCGGCGTGATGATCTTCGCCGAGCCGCGCTTCGCCACCGCGATCATCGACGAGCGCGACCTCGCCGGCCTCTCCGACGCCAACGACGAGCTCGACCGCGTGGTGGGCCAGCTCATCGCGCGGCGGCCCGACATCAAGCTCCTGTTCCTCGTCGGCTCGTGCCCGAGCGAGGTCATCAAGCTCGATCTCTCCCGCGCCGCGCTGCGGCTCTCGAAGAGCTACGCGCCTGACGTGCGCATCCTCAACTATTCCGGCAGCGGCATCGAGACGACGTTCACGCAGGGCGAAGACGCCTGCCTAGCGGTGCTTGTGCCGGAGATGCCGGCCGCGACCGATGCCGCCTCGCTGCTCGTCGTCGGGGCGCTGGCCGATGTCGTCGAGGACCAGTTCCGGCGGGTGTTCGCGGCGCTCGGTCTCGGCACCGTCGCCTTCCTGCCGCCGCGCCGCGCGCGCGAGCTGCCGGCGGTCGGGCCGGGCACGCGATACCTGCTGGCGCAGCCCTTCCTCGGCGACACGGCACGGGCGCTGGAGGAGCGTGGAGCGAAGCGCATCGCCGCGCCGTTCCCGCTCGGCGCCGAGGGCACGAGCCTGTGGTTCGCTGCCGCGGCATCGGCCTTCGGCATCGACGCGGCGACGGTCGAGCGCGTGCTCGCGCCGGCCCGCGCCCGCGCCGAGACCGCGCTGGCGCGCTACCGCCCGGCGCTCGAAGGCAAGCGTATCTTCTTCTTCCCGGACTCGCAGCTCGAGGTGCCGCTCGCGCGGTTCCTGTCGCGCGAGATGGGGGCTCGCCTCGTCGAGGTCGGCACGCCCTACCTGCATCGCCAGCATCTCGCCGGCGACCTCGACATGCTGCCGGACGATGTCGTGCTGAGCGAGGGGCAGGACGTCGAGCGCCAGCTCGACCGCTGCCGCGCCGCCGCGCCGGACCTGACCGTCTGCGGCCTCGGCCTCGCCAACCCGCTCGAGGCCGACGGTTTGACGACCAAGTGGTCGATCGAGCTGGTGTTCACGCCGATCCAGGGGTTCGAGCAGGCCGGCGATCTCGCCGAGCTCTTCGCGCGGCCGCTGGCGCGCCGCACGCGATTGGCGGTGTAGGATGCAGCTCACCGTCTGGACCTACGAAGGACCCCCGCACGTCGGCGCGATGCGCATCGCGACCGCGATGGAGGGCGTGCATTACGTGCTGCACGCGCCGCAGGGCGACACCTACGCGGACCTTCTGTTCACGATGATCGAGCGGCGCAAGGCGCGCCCGCCCGTCACCTACACGACGTTCCAGGCGCGCGACCTCGGCGGCGACACGGCCAACCTGTTCAAGAGCGCGGTGTCGGACGCCTACTCCCGGTTCCAGCCGCAGGCGATCCTCGTCGGCGCCTCGTGCACGGCCGAGCTGATCCAGGACGATCCCGGCGGCCTCGCCGCGGCGCTCGACCTGCCGGTGCCCGTCGTGCCGCTCGAGCTGCCCTCCTACCAGAAGAAGGAGAACTGGGGCGCGGCGGAGACCTTCTACCAGCTGGTGCGCGCCTTCGCCGGGCCGCATGCGCTGCCGCCAGGCGCCGCGCGGCCGGCGCGCGAGCCGGGGCGTCGGGCCTCGTGCAACCTGCTCGGCGCCGCCGCGCTCGGCTTCCGCCACCGCGACGACGTCGCCGAGGTGACGCGGCTGCTCGATCGTCTCGGCGTCGACGTGAACGTCGCAGCGCCTATGGGCCGCGATGGCGGTGCGACGCCGGCCGACCTGGCCCGGCTCGGCGAGGCCGACTTCAACGTCGTGCTCTACCCCGAGACCGCCGGCACGGCCGCCAAGTGGCTCGAGCGGGCATTCAGGCAGCCCGCCACGAAGACCGTGCCGATCGGCGTCGGCGCCACGCGTGACTTCGTCAGGGAAGTCGTCGAGCTTGCCGCTTTGTCCTGCCCGGACGCGGCCGGCGAGCCTGCGATCAAGGCGAAAGCGGACGCGCTGCTCGCCGCAGAGGACTCGCGCCTGCCCTGGTACTCGCGCTCGGTCGATTCGACCTACCTCACCGGCAAGCGCGTCTTCGTCTTCGGAGACGCGACGCATGCGCTCGCCGCCGCGCGCATTGCGAAGGAGGAACTCGGCTTCACCGTCGTCGCGATCGGCACCTACACGCGCGAGTTCGCCCGCGACGTGCGCGATCTCGCCAAGCGCTACGACGCCGAGGCGATCGTCTCGGACGACTTCCTCGCCGTCGAAGAGGCGATCGCCCGGCTGCGGCCGGAGCTCGTGCTCGGCACGCAGATGGAGCGCCACATCGCCAAGCGGCTGAAGATCGCCTGCGCGGTGATCTCGGCGCCGGTGCACGTGCAGGATTTCCCGGCCCGCCACTCGCCGCAGATGGGGTTCGAGGGCGCGAACGTGCTGTGGGACACCTGGGTGCATCCGCTGATGATGGGGCTGGAAGAGCATCTGCTCGGCATGTTCCGCGGCGACGACGAGTTCCACGACGGCGCGGTGCCGTCGCATCTGGCGACGACGGGCGCTCACGCGCCGTCTCCGGCGCCGGCCGGCGATGTCGCCGTGCTGGAGAAGCCGTCCGAAGCGGCAACGCTTTCCTGGACCGCCGAGGCGGAAAAGGAACTCGGCAAGATCCCGTTCTTCGTCCGCGGCAAGGCGCGCCGCAACACCGAGGCCTATGCGCGCGAACGCGCGATCGCCTCGATCACCGTCGAGACCTTGTATGATGCCAAAGCACATTTCTCGAAGTGAGCCTCGATCCTTCCTTCTCCCGCTTGCGGGAGAAGGTGGCCCCGCGACGCGGGGTCGGATGAGGGATCGTGCCGCCTTGGTCTCGCGGGGCGCCTGGCCCCGATTCCCCTCATCCGACCCGACTTCGTCGGGCCACCTTCTCCCGCAGGCGGGAGAAGGCTGGGTCTCGGCAAACCCCTTAGAAAGGCGCTCCCCATGAACGCTCCCTTCAAGCCTCTCGGCCCGACCACCTGCAAATCCGCCGGTTTCCTCGATGGCGACGGTTCGGTGCAGGTGCATCTCGATCCGAACGTCAAGATCGGCACGGCCAAGGTCTTCGCCGTCTACGGCAAGGGCGGCATCGGCAAGTCGACGACCTCGTCCAATCTTTCGGTGGCCTTCTCGAAGCTCGGCAAGCGCGTGCTGCAGATCGGCTGCGATCCCAAGCACGATTCGACCTTCACGCTGACCAAGAAGCTGATGCCGACCGTCATCGACGTGCTCGAGACGGTCGACTTCCACACCGAGGAGCTGCGCACCGAGGACTTCGTCTTCGAGGGCGTCGGCGGCGTCATGTGCGTCGAGGCGGGCGGTCCGCCGGCCGGCACCGGCTGCGGCGGCTACGTCGTCGGCCAGACCGTGAAGCTGCTCAAGGAGCATCACCTGCTCGACGAGACCGACGTCGTCATCTTCGACGTGCTCGGCGACGTCGTCTGCGGCGGCTTCGCGGCGCCGCTCCAGCATGCCGATCGCGCGCTCGTCGTGACCGCCAACGACTTCGACTCGATCTTCGCGATGAACCGCATCGTGGCGGCGATCGAGGCGAAGGCGAAGAACTACAAGGTTCGCTTCGGCGGCGTCATCGTCAACCGCTCCGATGGCACCGACCAGGTCGACAAATTCAACAAGGTGGTGGGACTCGACACGGTCGCGCACTTTCCTCTGCTCGATGCTATCCGCAAGTCGCGGCTGAAGAAGCAGACGCTCTTCGAGATGGACGAGACGCCTGAGATCGTCGCCGTCCAGAACGAGTACCTGCAGCTCGCCGAGACGCTCTTTGCCGGCACCGACGAGCTGCGGCCGCTGCCGATGAAGGACCGCGACATCTTCGATCTCCTCGGTTTCGATTGAGCGAGGAAGACCCCATGCACTCGCCGTCCTACCTCGACCGCCGGAGCCAGCTCCTCACCTACTTCGACCGCACCGCGGTCGAGGCTTGGTCGCGGCTCACGTCGGATGCGCCGGTCTCGAAGATCCGCGCGACGGTGAGGGCAGGGCGCGACGCGATGCGCGCCGAGATCCTCTCCTGCCTGCCGGACGATCTTGCCGGCGCGCGCGTGCTCGATGCCGGCTGCGGCACCGGCGCGCTCGCCGTAGAGGCGGCACGGCGCGGCGCCGAGGTCGTGGCGATCGACCTGTCGCCGACGCTCGTCGATCTCGCCCGCGAGCGCACGCCTGCATCGCTCGGGGCAGGGCGCATCACGTTCCTCTCCGGCGACATGCTCGATCCTTCGCTCGGCCGCTTCGACTATGCGGTCGCGATGGATTCGCTCATCCACTATCGCACCGCCGATCTCGCCGCCGCCGTCGCCGGCCTCGCGGCGCGGGTCGAGCGCAAGCTGATCTTCACCTTCGCGCCGCGTACGCCTGCCCTCACGCTCATGTATGCCGCGGGCAAGCTCTTCCCGAGGGGCGACAGGTCCCCGGCCATCGTCCCGACCTCCCCCCGGACGATCCGTGACCGCCTCGCTGCCGAAGCCGCAAAGCAGGCTTCCTCCTGGCGCCTCGGTCGATCCCGGCGGATCGCCTCGGGCTTCTACATCTCGCAGACGCAGGAGGTCGTGAGATCATGACCGCCCGCGCCGATCGCAAAAGCTTCGCCGACGTCTGGAGCCGCGTCCGCTCCGAGATGCTGCCGTTCGCCGACGTCGCGACGGCGGAGCTGCCGATGTCGCGGCTGCTGCGGCTGTCGCTGTTCCAGGTCTCGGTCGGCATGGCGATCGTGCTGCTTATCGGCACGCTGAACCGCGTCATGATTGTCGAGCTTGGCGTGCCGGTCTGGCTCGTCGCCACGATGATCTCGCTGCCGCTGGTCTTCGCGCCGGCCCGCGCGCTGGTCGGCTTCAAGTCCGACACGCATCGCTCCGCGCTCGGATGGAAGCGCGTGCCCTATCTGTGGTTCGGCACGCTGCTGCAGTTCGGCGGCCTCGCCATCATGCCGTTCGCGCTGATCCTGCTCAGCGGCGACTCGAATGCGCCGCCGATCGTCGGGCAGGGCGCCGCGGCGCTCGCCTTCCTCTTGATGGGCGCTGGCCTGCACACGGTGCAGACGGCGGGCTTGGCGCTCGCCACCGACCTCGCCCCGCAGCGTGCCCACCCCAAGATCGTCGCGCTGCTCTGCGTCATGATGATGCTCGGCATGATGGTCTCGGCGCTGATCTTCGGCGTGGCGCTCGCGCATTTCTCGGAAGTCCGCCTGATCCAGGTCGTCCAGGGCGCCGCCGCGGCGACGATGGGATTGAACCTCGTGGCGCTGTGGAAGCAGGAGCCGCGCAACCCCGCCGCCACCCGGCGCGACATCGTGCGGCCCTCGTTCGCGCAGGCCTGGGCGTTGTTCGCGGCGCAGGGCCAGGCCAAGCGCCGCCTCGTCGCGGTGGCGCTCGGCACCATGGCCTTCTCGATGCAGGACGTGCTGCTCGAACCCTACGGCGGCCAGGTTCTGCACCTCTCGGTCGGCGCGACGACCGGCCTCACCGCGATGCTCGCGCTCGGCGGCTTCGCCGGCTTCATCGCCGCCGCGCGCTGGCTCGGCCGCGGCGTCGACCCCTATCGCTTCGCCGCCACCGGCGTCGTCATCGGCATCGCCGCCTTTACGGCGGTGATCTTCGCGCAGCCGCTCGCCTCGGCGCCGCTGTTCGCCGTCGGCGTCGCGATGATCGGGCTCGGCAGCGGCATCTTCGCCCATTGCACGCTCACCGCGGCGATGGGCCTCGCGCAGGGCGGCCAGACCGGCATGGTGCTCGGCGTCTGGGGTGCCGTGCAGGCCTCCGCCGCCGGGCTCGCGGTCGCGTCGGGCGGTCTCATTCGCGACGGCGTCTCGGCCCTCGCGCAATCGGGCGCGCTCGGCGTCGCGATGGATCAGCCGTCGGTCGGCTACAGCTTCGTCTGGCACTGCGAGATCGGGCTGCTCTTCGCGACGCTTGTCGCGCTCGGCCCGCTCGCCAAGGTGGTGCGCGGGCGTTCCTACGAGTTCAACGGTCTACAAAGAAACGCCTCGGGAGGTTTGACATGATACAAGCCGCTGGCAGCTACATCGACGTGGCGCAGCTCGCGCTCTACGCGTTCTGGCTCTTCTTCGCCGGGCTGGTCTTCTACCTGCATCGCGAGAACAAGCGCGAGGGCTACCCGCTCGAAACCGAGCGCGCACCCGGCGCCCGCGTCGCGGTGCGCGGCTATCCCGACGTGCCGAGCAAGAAGGCCTTCTTCAATCACGACGGGCGCACGCTGGTCGTGCCGGCCTACGGCAACGACCGCGCCGACGCGCCCGTGACCGCTTCCGCCGAATGGCCCGGCTCGCCCTTCGTGCCGCCCGGCAACCCGATGATCGACGGCGTCGGCCCGGCGTCCTACGCGCAGCGCGAGGACGTGCCGGAACTCGGCGTGCTCGGGCATCCGATCATCCAGCCGCTCCGGGTCGCGACGGATCACGCCCTCGCCGTAGACACGCCCAACCCGATCGGCATGCAGGTGCTCGGGGCCGACGGCGCCGTCGCCGGCACGGTGAAGGACGCCTGGATCGACCATTCCGAGACGATCGTGCGCTACCTTGAGGTCGACACCGGCGCGCGCAGCGTGCTGCTGCCGATGGCGATGGCCCGCGTCAACGGCGCCAAGCGTGTCGTAAAGGTGGCCTCGATCCTCGCTTCGCAATTCGCCGACGCGCCGGTCCTGAAGACCCCCGACGAGGTGACCAAGCTCGAGGAGGACAAGATCGTCGGCTATTTCGCCGGCGGCCACCTCTATGCCACGCCCGACCGCATGGGGCCGCTGCTGTGAGCGGGCGCGAGCACTTCCTCGAGACGCTGTTCCTCGGCGAGGGCTCGGAGGCGATCGCCGCCGACGAGACCGTGCTGTGGCAGGGTCGCCCGACGACGATGGGCCTCACCCGCTCGCTGTTCCACATCCGCGTGGTGATGGGCTATTTCGTCGTGCTTGCGGCGTGGAACCTCGCCTCGGCGCACGCCGACGGCCTGTGGGCCAGCGCGGCTCTCGGCGCCGCGGCGTGGGTCGCGGTGCCGGCGGCGGTGGCGGGCCTGGTGTTCCTGGCGATGGCCTGGCTCATCGCCCTGACGACGCATTACACGATCACCGACCGCAGGGTGATCCTGCAGATCGGCGTCGCGCTGCCGATCGCCTTGACGCTGCCGCTGAAGCGCATCGTCTCGGCAAACGTGAAGCTGAATGCCGACGGCTCGGGCGACATTCCCCTGGCCCTCGGGCGACAGAAGCTCGCCTACCTGCTGCTGTGGCCGCACGCGCGGCCGTGGCGGTTCAAGAACCCCGAGCCGATGCTGCGCGCGGTGCCGAACGTGCGCGAGGTCGCCAACATCCTGTCGCGGGCGCTGCTGACGGCATCGCCGGCGGCCGAGGCGATCGCGATCGCGCAGGAGCCGGCACGCGCGCCGCAGGGCCAGGTCGGCGTGGCGGCGGCTTGAGCACATAGGAGAGGGCGCGATGGTCGACATCACGATCCAGGGCGGCTTCCCACGCAGCGTGTTGATCGCCGTCGGCGTGATGCTCGCCGGCACCATCGCGCTCGCCGGCATCACGCATGCGACCAACGCCGAGCATGTGACGATGCCGCCCTCGGCGGCCGTCGCCACGGTGGACCTTGCGTTCAAGGACCTGCCGGATGGCGGCATCACCATCAAGGACGCCGCCACGGGCCGGCTCGTCTCTAGCGTTGCGCCGCAGTCCGGTCACTTCATCCGCGGCATCATGCGCGCGTTGGTGCTTGGGCACCGCCGGGCGGGGCAGCCCGACGGCATGCCATTTCGCTTGACGCGCTGGGCGGATGGGCGATTGACTATCGCCGACCCGTCGACGCGGGAAAGCTTCGAGCTCGAGGCCTTCGGCTCGACCAACGAACAGGTGTTCGCGGCCTTCCTCGAGGCGCCGCGAAAGACGTGACAGGCCAAGGCCTGCGGGAAGGAAGCGCGATGGGCAACGGCCCGAGCAGTGGGCTCGCCGAGCGGGACACGTCGCCGAGAGGCACGATCCAGGTGCCGTGCACGATCGACCTCGAGCAGTCGCCCGACAGCCTGCATGCCTATGTCGACCTCGACGGCATCGTCGTCGGCCCCGGCGACGAGGTGCTGGTGCACGACGCGCCGACCTCCATTTCCTTCGGCGAGCGCGCCGTGGTGCAGCGCACCGCGACGGTACGCCGCGCCGGCCCGCTGCAGCGGCTGTGGGCGCATATCGAAGGCTACCTCGAACTGACCGAGCTCTACGAGGTCAGCTTCTCTGACGGGAGAGCGCAATGATCGCGATGGAAGGCGGCGCCCAGCGCGGGCTGGCCCCGAGGGGACCGGCCGAGAGTTCGCTCGAGGCGGCGAAGGAGGACACGATCCTCTCGCCGCGCTTCTACACGACCGACTACAAGGCGATGGACAAGCTCGACGTCGGCCGCGTGCGCGCTGAGTGGGACGCCTGCATCGGCGAGCTGCGCGCCGACCACAACAAGTCGCACTTCCGCCGCGAGGGTCCGTTCGACGCCGACATCGACGGCTTGCCGGGCGAGCTGCGGCGCGAGTTCAAGGACTTCCTCGTCTCCTCGCTGACCGCCGAATTCTCCGGCTGCGTGCTCTATTCGGAGATCAAGAAGCAGATCAACAACAAGGACATCCGCGAGCTCTTCACCTACATGGCGCGCGACGAATCGCGCCACGCGGGCTTCATCAACGAGACGCTGAAGGACGCCGGCATCGGCATCGACCTCGGCTTCCTCACCAAGGTGAAGAAGTACACGTTCTTCAAGCCGAAGTTCATCTTCTACGCGACCTATCTGTCCGAGAAGATCGGCTACGCGCGCTACATCACGATCTACCGCCAGCTCGAGCGCAACCCGGACCGGCTGTTCCACCCGATCTTCAAGTACTTCGAGAAGTGGTGCAACGACGAGTTCCGCCACGGCGAGGCCTTCGCGCTGCTGATGCGCGCCGACCCGTCGCTGCTGACCGGCGTCAACAAGCTGTGGATCCGCTTCTTCCTGCTCGCGGTCTACGCCACCATGTACGTGCGCGACCACATGCGCCCGGCCTTCCACGAAGCCGTCGGCATGGACCCGACCGACTACGACTTCAGGGTCTTCCGCATCACCAACGAGATCGCCAAGCAGGTGTTTCCGGTGGCGCTCGACCTCGACCATCCCGCCTTCAAGGCCGGGCTGGAGCGGTTGTGGCGGATCACCGAGGCGCGCGCGGCCGCGCACGCCCAGGGCGGCCTCGTCGGCAAGCTGAAGAAGGCCGGCCTCGGCGTCGCCGCGGCTGCGATCTTCGCGCGGCTCTTCGTGCTCCCGGTCAAGCGGACCGCGCTGCCCGACACCGTGCTCCTCGCGCCGGCCTGGTAGCGTCATGACGGACGCGGGCCTCGCGATCCTCTACGCTCTGTTCGTCTGGTGGTTTTCGACCGGGCTGGTCTTCCTCGTCGTGCTGCGCCGGCGGGCCGCGGTGCGTGCCGGGCTGATCGGCGCGGCGGCGCTCTTCCCGATCTGCCTCGTCGTGCTTGCCGCGAGCGCCGGCATGACGGGCGTTGCCGGCGCCTACATCGCCTTCACCGCCGCCGTGGTGCTGTGGGGCACGCAGGAGGTCGCGTTCCTCACCGGCTTCCTCACCGGCCCGCGGCCGCTGCCGTGCCCGCCCGGCGCGAGCGGGCTCGATCGGCTCGGTGCCGCGCTCGGCGCGATCCTCTACCACGAGCTGGCGCTGCTCGCGACGAGCGGCGCCGTGGTCGCCGTCACCTGGCAGGGCGCCAACCCGTTCGGCGCGCTCACCTTCCTGGTGCTGTGGATCATGCGCGTTTCGGCGAAGGTGAACCTCTTCCTCGGCGTGCCCGTCCTCAACGACGAGGTGATGCCGGACAAGATCGCCTATCTGCGCACCTATTTCCGCCGCGGCCCGGTCAATCCGCTGTTCCCGCTCTGCGCCCTCGTCGCGGTGCTGATGGCGGCGGGGTTCGGCGATGCCGCCGCCGATCCGGAGGCGAGCCGCGCCGCGACGACCGGCTATTCGCTGCTCGTCGGCCTGACGATGCTGGCGCTGGCCGAGCACGTGTTCATGCTGGTGCCGCTGCCGATCGCGCGGCTGTGGAAATGGAGCACGGGTGCGGCCTCTCCCTCTCCCGCTTGCGGGAGAAGCTGGCCCCGCGAGGCGGGATCGGACGAGGGGCCTGCCCGCCTCTCTCCCCTCACTCCCGCCGAGCGGCATCGGCCCTCGTCCGAGCCGACGTCGTCGGGCCATCTTCTCCCGCAAGCGGGGGAAGGTGTGCGCGCCTCCTAGCCGGCGACGATCAGTCTCCCGCAGAGGAAGAAGGGACGCGCCCACTCAGCGGATTGTCGGGGTCCCAACCATAACCGATGGTCTCGAAGCGCATCGTCATCGCGTCGACGAGCAGCAGCCGCCCGACCAATCCCTCGCCGAAGCCGACGATCTCGCGGATCACCTCCATCGCCATCATCGTGCCGAGGAGGCCCGTCAGTGCGCCGAGCACGCCGGCCTCGGCGCAGGTCGGCACCTGGCCGTCCGGCGGCGGCGCCGGAAACAGGCAGCGGTAGGTGGGGTTGGGCTCGCCCGTCGCCGCCCGCTCGAACGGCCGCAGGGTGGTCAGCGATCCGTCGAACGAGCCCACCGCCGCCGTCACCAGCGGCCGCTTCTCGTGGAAGCAGGCGTCGGAGACGGCATAGCGCGTCGCAAAATTGTCCGAGCCGTCGGCGACGACGTCGAAGCCGCGCACCATCGCGCGCGCGTTGCCAGCATCGAGGCGCGACGCGATCGCCTCGATCGCGACATGCGGGTTCAGGCGGCGTATGGCGTCCGCCGCGCTCTCGACCTTGGGCCGGCCGACGTCCGGCGTGCCGTGCAGCACCTGCCGCTGCAGGTTCGACAGCGCCACCGCGTCGTCGTCGACGATGCCCAGCGTGCCGACGCCGGCCGCCGCGAGATATTGCAGCAGCGGCGCCCCGAGCCCGCCGGCGCCGATCACCAGCACGCGTGCGGCCTTCAGCTTCTGCTGGCCGGGGCCGCCGACGTCATGCAGCACGATGTGGCGGGCGTAGCGCTCGATCTCGTCGGGGCTGAGCATGCCCCCCTTTGCCCGAGGTCGCCCACGTGACACAAGGGCCGCCCCGATGTGCTCCTCCACCCGCGCCCTCGCCAAGCTCTGCCTGCCGATCGCCCTCCTGCTTGCAGGTGTCCTCGCCGTCCTGGCGCTCGACCCCGATCTCGACGTCGCCGCCGCCCGCGCCTTCTACGTCGGCCACGCCCATTTCATCGGCCAAACGCCGGCGGGCACGGTCGTGCGCTATACGGCCTGGGCGCTGCCGTTCCTCGTCTACGTCGGCTGTCTCTTCGCCTGGCTCGTCGCCAAGGCGCGGCGTCGTCCCGGTCCCTCCGGCCGCGCTATCCTGTTCCTGACGCTGAGCCTGGCGATCGGCCCCGGCCTTCTCGTGCACGCGGGCTTGAAGGAGCTGTCGCACCGTCCGCGGCCCTACGACATCACGGCCTTCGGCGGCCGCGAAACCTTCCGCCCCTTCACGCGCTTCGACGGCGCCTGCCCGCACAACTGCGCCTTCGCCTCCGGCGAGACGGCGGCGACGACCTGGATGCTGGCGCCCGCGAGCCTCGTGCCGCCGCCGTGGCGCGGCCTCGCGCTCGCCGCCGCCGTCGCCTTCGCCGCCACCACGGGCGTCCTGCGCATGGCCTTCGGCGCGCATTTCCTCTCCGACGTCTGCGGCGGCGCGCTCGTCACCCTGCTCGTCGTGCTGGCGCTCCGCGCCGCGCTCCTGCGGCACGACTGACGATCGCTGCCAAAGTCGAATAGCCGGGCGGCGCTTAGACCCTCCACAATCCGCTTTTCTGGTTCAGGCGCCGTGCCATCGGCATCGGATGCGCCGCCATTCATTGCAGGAGGCCGGCATGGGCGAGGTGATCGACGCGTTCACGTGGATCGCACGCATTCTCTTCGCCGTCCGCGTCAGCGTCATCAACGTCGTCTCGAGCGGCCTGTTGTTCTGGTTTGCGGTGCAGGCCGACGACCTGCTCGCCGACCTGTCGTTCGAGAACGGCTGGCAGCTCCTGTTCTGGCCCGGCGTCTTCGCCGCCACCTTCTTTCTCTGGGCCTTTCCCGTGCACTACGGCGCGCGCAAGACACTCGACAAGGATGCCTGGATCATCCAGAGCGCCACGCGCAACGGACTTCCCGCACACTGTCGCGACGCGATCATCGGCGAGGTCCGCGCGCGATACGGCGGGGCGATCGAATGGATCCCGCGCGTGCTCGGCGTGATGCCGTTCCTCGTACTGGCGATCGGCATCTGGGGCGCCTATGGCGCGATCGGCAGGGCGGACGTGCTTCCGGAGATCGGTCGCGCGCAGACGCAGCTCCTGGTGCTCCTCGTCCTCGACGCGGCTTTCGCGGCTGCCTTCGTTTACTTCGTCATCAGGCGCAAGGATTGGTTCGCGTCCTGGACGAGCGACGCCCTTCACCGCGTGGCGCTGGCGGGCACCGGCGCGATCTTCGTCTGCGCCTATGTCTTCCCGATCCATACCGCCCTCGTGTTGCCGCGGGCGCTTCTCGTGCCGCCGCTGTTCGGGAGCCTCGTGCTGTTCACGAGCTGGCTGCAGCGGCTCGGCAACAAGACGGGGTTTCCCTTCCTCGTGGCGCTCGGGGTCGTCGCCGGCGTGCTCACCGCGTGCAACACCAACTTCGATGCCTTGCGCACCTCGCCACAAGCGGACAAGGGCACGCCGTCGACCGACGAGCGACTGACGGTCGCCGACGCCGTGGCGCGATGGAAGGCGGCGAACGCCTGCTCCGGCGACTCGTGCCCGCATCCGATCGTCGTGGCGATCGACGGCGGCGCGAGCCGGGCTGCGTTCACCGCCGCCACCTTCGTCGGCGAGTTGCTCGACAACGTGCCCGCGGCGGAGGGCGGCGAGGTGCCATCGCCCGGTCGGCGTCTGTTCGCGATCTCGGGTGTCTCCGGCGGTGCCTATGGCGCAGCGGTGATCCAGTCGGCACTTCGCGACGGGCAGGCCGCACCGAGCTCCGGAGTGGCGCCGTGTCGTTCGGCGCAACGCACCTGGTTCGGCTACGACGAGTGGACTCGGCAGAACAAGCCGACCATGAGCTGGCGCCAGTGCCTGCAGGCGCTGACGAGCGGTGACTACCTCTCGCCGACGATCGTCGGCCTGGCCTTCCGGGACTTCGCCGCGCCGCCGTGGCAGGACATCGGCCTGCCGCCGCTGGCCGATCGCGCCGCGCTGCTCGAGCTGTCCTGGCAGCGCCACTATTCGGCGACGCTCAGCTCGCAACCGATCTCGTTTTTGAGCGGCGAGAGCTGCGACGGCAAGACACCCGAAGGGCTTTGCCGGCCTGCCGCGCACCCCGCCGCGTTCATCGAGCCGGGCAAGACGTGGATGCCGATGCTGTTCCTCAACGGCACGTCGGTCACGACCGGGCGCCGCATCATCTCCGCCGACCTCAAGGCCGAGAACGACGCCGCCTCGGTCGACGGCGGTGCGCTCTATCCGCAGGCCTACGACCTGCGCGAGGCGATGTCGTCGCCGTGCCCTGACGTCTTGCCGTCAGTCGCCAACGGAAAGAATGTCGCCTACCCGATCAAGCGCTTGGTCGACGCTGCCAACGGAAAGAACGTCGCCTATCCGGACAAGCGCCCTGAAGACGCCGCCGACAAGACACCACCGGAGAACGAACAGACGCTTCTGCTCGGCAGCTGCGGCGGCAGGCCGGCGCCCGTCGACGGACCCGACGTGCGCCTCTCTACGGCGGCGCTGATCAGCGCGCGCTTTCCGGTGATCTCGCCGGCCGGCATCTTCTCCACGAAGGCGCGCGACAACAAGGGCGTCGGCGGCAGCATGGACGGGCAGCGCTACGGCGACCAGGTCGTCGATGGCGGCTATTTCGAGACTTCCGGCATCACGACCGCGCTCGAGGTCGTAAAGGCGCTCCGCGCGCAACATCTCAAGCCGATCCTTGTTTCGATCTCCAACAATCCGCAACTTCCGTACGCGACCGCAGCCGACATCGGCGCATGTGCCGGCGAATCGGGCACGCCGCCCGGCGGTGAGGAGCTGCGGCTGAAGCTGGCGCGGCATTGTTCCGGCGTGCCGCCACGCACCGCGCCGACGCCGCTTCTCTTCACGGGCTTCAACGCCTTCGTCGGCCGCCTCGTCGCGTTGGCCGCGCTTCCCCTCAAGACCCTCGTCGGCACCGGCGACGGCCACGCGGACGAGGCGATGGGGCAGGCGCAGGCCGCTTTCGCGGACGGCGGCCTTTTCTGGCTCAAGGTCGACGTGGCGCCGTCCTTCGGACCGCTTCCCGGGAAGGCGTTCGGCGATGACGAGCGCTGCAAGCAGATGACGCCCAACACGCGGTTCGCCATGTCCAAGGTCTCGATGAGCTGGTGGCTCTCGGCCGCCGTCCAGGCCGACCTCGATATCCAGCGGTGCGCGATCGACAATCGCTCGCAGCTTCGCGACCTCGTCGAGGCGATGAAGGCGCGCAACGGCGTATCCCACTGAGGACCCGTTCGGCGGATTGCCCTCGCGCTGCGAAGTCGATCAAAAGACCTCGATGTGGTCGACAACGCAGCGGGGAAAGCCTTTGGGATCGCGGCATATCGATGGGTTGCGGCGCAACCTTTTCCTGGCGAGCGGCCTCGCCACGTTACTTGGCGGCCTTGCCATTGCGGCTCCAGCCCGCGCCGACTGCTCGGTCGCGGGGCTTGGCGGCACGGTCAAGGAGGCGACGATCGCTGCCGCATCGACCGTCGCCGCGGCGGGCGCAACGCCGGCCTATTGCAAGGTGGAGGGCAAGGTTGCGACGTCGGGGGAGGGCGCGGACCCTGGATCGGCCGGGTTCGAGCTTCGTTTGCCGACAAACTGGAATGGCAAGCTGCTGTTCTGGGGGGTCGGCGGGCTCGCGGGCGCGACCTACGCCGACTTCAGCGCCAATCCCGTCGACCTCCAGGCGGCGCTGCCCAAGGGCTATGCGACCGTCATCACCGACCAGGGCCACCAGGGCGAGGGCACCGACGCGCGCTTCGCGCTGCTGGCGAAGGGCCAGCCGAACTGGCCGGCGCGCGCCGACTACGAGTTCCGCGCAACGCATCAGGTGACGCTCGCCGCCAAGCAGCTCGCGAAGTCCTACTACGGCCGGCCGGTGGGACGAGCCTATTTCGATGGCTGCTCCAACGGCGGCCGTCAGGCGATGGTCGAGGCGACCCGCTACCCGGAAGACTTCGACGGCGTCATCGCCGGCGCGCCGTTTCTCGACCTGCAGGTGATCACCGGCGCGGCCGCCAAGTACAAGGCGCTGTTTGCAAAGCCCGGCAGCTACCTTCCCGCCAGCGCGCTGCCGGCGCTCGACGCCAAGGTGCTCGCGGCCTGCGACGCCGCCGACGGCGTCAGCGACGGGCTCATCCAGAACCCGGCCGCCTGCAACGTGAAGCCCTCGGCGCTCAGCCTGCCGCCGGCGCAGACGGCCGACCTCACGACCTACCTTTCGGCGCTGCGCGATCAGCAAAACCGCGTGATCTATCCGGGCTTTTCCGTCACCGATTTCGCCAACGGCGGGATGGACCGCTGGTCGGTGGGCTATGTCGCGCCGACGGCGCCGGGCACGGCCGAGCCTTGGGGCAACGACGGCTTCAAGCCGGCGCCGGTGGGCTTCCAGTTCACCGATCACATCCTGAAATATTACTACGCGCTCGATCCCGATTACGACTATCGGGCGTTCCCGGTGACGCCGGAGGGCACCGCGACAGACGCGGCGATCCGCGCCTTCGACAGCAGGACGAGCCGCGCCGACGCCGGGCGCCCGGGGCTCTACGATCGCTTCATCGCCCAGGGCCGCAAGATGATCTGGTACCACGGCCTCAGCGACCCGGCGCTGCCGGCGTTCCGCTCCTTCGTGCTCTACGAGCAGTTGGCCGAGCGCCACCGCGGCTACGCGGCGCTGCAGGCCAACATGCGCTTCTTCGCCGTGCCCGACATGCAGCATTGCGTCGGCGGCCCCGGCCCGGACCTCTTCGACACGCTGGGGCCGCTCGAGGCCTGGGTGGAGCAGGGCAGGGCGCCGGACGCGCTGATCGCCGCGCACTACCCGAACGACAAGCCCGCGCCCGGCGTCGTGCCCGACCGGACCATGCCGCTATGCCCGTTCCCGACGCAGGCGAGCCATGCCGGCGGGGACGTGATGAAGGCGACGAGCTGGTCGTGTGCCCCAAACACGAAGATGCTCGACGTCGGCCTCGACGGGCGGCTGGCCGGATTGCCGGCGCACCGATGAGGGCGGGCGCCGGGCGGACGACGGTCCTCAATTTCAGGTGCGCTGCCCGGCATGACGGAGCGGGCGATTTGCTCTAAGCGAGCGCTCGTTTAACGCCAGAGTCGCCCGATGTCCGTGTCCGACAGCCCGCCCGCTCGCGCGTCCCTGTCCACGCCGCGCATCGTCTTCCTCGTCGTCGCCGCGGCGGCGCCGCTGGCCTCGCTGATCGGCAACCTGCCGATCGCTTTGTGGCGCGGCAACGGTGCCGGCACGCCGGTCGCCTTCGCGATCGCCGGCGGCATCCTGCTCTGCTTCGCGGTCGGCTACGCGGCGATGAGCCGGCGGATCGTCTCGACCGGCGCCTTCTACACCTACATCACCGAGGGCCTCGGCACCTCGGCCGGCATCGGCTCGGCCTATACGGCGCTCGTCGCCTATGTCGCCTTCACTTTCGGGCTCGCGGTCTCCTTCGGGTACTTCACCTCGATCGTGCTCGGGCAGGCGGGCGTGCCTCTGCCGTGGACCGCGCTTGCCGCGCTCGGCCTCGTGCTCGTCGCCGTGCTCGGCTACCGGTCGATCGATGTCTCGTCCCTCGTGCTCGGCGCCTTGATGCTCGGCGAGGTGGCGATCCTCGCGATCTTCGATGCCACGGTGATCGGCGCGAAGGGCGTCGCGCTGGCGCTGCCGGCACAGGCCTGGTCGCCGCATCTGGCCTTCACCCCCGGCCTCGGGGTCAGCCTGATGGTCGCCTTCACCTGCTTCATCGGCTTCGAATCTGCCGCCCTCTACGGCGAGGAGGCGCAGGACCCGAAGCGCTCGATCCCGATCGCCACCTACACGGCGGTGATCTCGATCGCGATCTTCTACCTGTTCACGGCCTGGGTGGTCGTCGGCGCGGTGCTGCCGGAGGATGTCGTCGCGCGGGCCGCCAAGGAGAACGGCGAGCTGCTGTTCAACGTCTTCACGCGCTACGGCGGCGATGTGTTGACGGGCATCATGGGCCTCCTCGTCTGCCTGTCGCTTCTCGCGTCTTATCTGGCGATCCACAACGCCGCCTCGCGCTACATCTTCGCGCTCGGGCGGGAATGGCTGCTGCCGCCGTGGTTCGGCGAGGCGAACCCGCGCTCGGGGGCGCCGTCGCGCGCCAGCCTCACCGTCACCGCGCTCACGGCCGTCGCGATGCTGCCCATCGCGCTCTCCGGCGTCGATCCGTTCAAGGCCGGCGTGCCGGTGCTGATCGGCTTCGGCTCGTTCGGCATCATCTTCCTGCAGGCCTTCGCGGCGATCGCCATCCTCGTCTACCTGCGGCGCCAGAACCGCAGCGGCGCCGGCGAGCCGGCCTGGGTGATGGCCGCGACCTGGGTCGGCGCGGCGGGCCTCGTCGTCGCCACCCTCTTCGTGGCGATCCATTTCGACCTCCTGGCGACGAGCGAGGCCGGTTGGGTCTCTTTGCTGCCGCTCGCCTTCCCGGCGATCGTCGCGCCGATCCTCGCCTTCGGCGTCTGGACCACCACCATCCGGCCGAAGGAGATCATCCTGCCGGATACGCCGCCGGCGACGTCGAGCTTGGCGCCCGAATTCCCCGTCAGCGGCGGCGACGCCGGACCCTGGATCGTCCGCTACGCCGATACCGTCGGCCGCGAGCGGACGAGCGAACCGAAGCCGACGATCGAGGCCGCGCAGCGCGAAGCGCTCCGCCTGCAGGACAGCCGCGGCGCGAAGATTTTGGAGATCGCCGCGCTCTAGCGCCCGCGAGGCTTCTACGGCAGCTCCGACGTGTCGGCCGGCGTGATGCCGTTCAACTCGTGGCGGTGGATCGCGAGCTTGCGATAAACGGATTTACGGGCGCGGTTGATGGCGCCGAGCGGCATGTGCGCGACGAGGCCGTGCCAGGGCGAGTAGGCGATGTCCTCGGCGAGCGCGGCGCGCGGCTCGACGGCCTGGGCGGCGATCTCGATCCGCGCCAGCCAGACCCGGCGCGCGCCGGCCTGGGACCAGGCGATCGTCGGATCCTCGACGGGCTGGCGCCGCGGATCGGTCTGCACGTCGGCGCCGAAGTCAAAGCCGAACGGCGCCTCGGCGAGATCGCGCCGGAGCGCCTCGGCCAGCCCGTCGGGGCCGTCGAGCGGGCGCGCCGTGCGCGTCGAGGCGGGCCGCGCGATCCACTTCACCGGCGTCTCGTCGATCGAGCAGGGCACGGCGCCGAAATAGCTTTGCGTCAGCGGCGAGGTCGGCGTGCGGCTCGCGAAGCGCTTCGCCCGCAGCGCGAGCGGCAGGTGCAGGCCGAAAAGCCAAAAGCCGAAGGCGAGCTTGTCCCACAGGCTCTGGTTCGGCCGCATCAGACCCTGGTTAAGCCTGACGTAGAGATCGAGGTCGCCGGTGAAGAAGGTCTCGCTGTCGACCAGGATGAAGTCCTGCGCGCTCTGCGTCTCCTGGCCTTCGAGCAGCTTGGTGCCCGGAACGTCGAGCAGCTTGATCGCCATGCCATGCGCGTCTGCGTTGCGATCGTCGGACTGGCGGCCGTTGGAGAAGCGGATTTTTGCGGGATAGCTCGCGACGGTGGCGAACACGCCGTACCGCAGATCGGCGGGGATGTCGTCGCGGACCGTGAAGGTCGCGACGACGCAGCCATGGTGCTTGGCGTGCTGGGCGCGACGCGCGGCGCCGGGCTGCGACGGCGCCGCCGCCTCGTTGACCTCTTCGATGGCCTCGAAGGCCGCGCTTTCGTCCAACGTCGTGCCCCGTCCGGCTGCGACGTCAGGTTGTGCTTGGCCCCGATCGCGTCATCAAGATCGACTTTATGATCGGGAGGGCTCAGCCGATCTTGGCGCCCTTGAAGACCTTCGAGATCCACGAGCCCGTGTTCTCGTTCGGCCGCAAGCCGCCGCTGTTCTGCAGCTTGGCGTAGGCTTCCTTGTACCAGGGCGAGTCGGGATAGTTGTGGCCGAGCACGGCGGCGGCGGTCTGCGCCTCCTGCGGCAGGCCCATCGACAGATAGGCCTCGGTCAGGCGCTCCAGCGCCTCCTCGACCTGGCGGGTCGTCTGGTATTTCGCGAGCACGGTGCGGAAACGGTTGATCGCGCCGGTGTAATTGCCCTGCTTCAGGTACCAGCGGCCGACTTCCATCTCCTTGCCGGCGAGCTGGTCGCGGGCGATGGCCATCTTGTAGCGCGCGTCCGCCGCGTATTCGGAATTCGGGTACTTCGTGACGACATCGTTGAACACCGTCACCGCGCTCTCGGCCTGGGCGAGGTCGTGGTTGATGTCGGGGATCTGGTCGTAATAGGCCATGCCCTCGAGGTAGGTGACATAGGCCGAATCCGGCGAGTTCGGGTAGAGGCCGAGGTAGCGCTTGGCCGAGCCGATCGCGTCCGTGTAGCTCTTGTTCTCGTATTGCGCGTAGGTCGTCATGATGAGACCTTTGCGCTGGTACTGCGAGTAGGGATAGGCCTTCTCGAGCGTCGAGAACACCTTGGCCGACGTCTCGTAGTCGCGATCCTGCATGTCCTTGATGCCCTTCGCGAAGAGCTTGCTCGGGGGCGGATCGTTGATCGGCTTCGGCGCGTATTTCTCGTCCTTCCACCAGTTCATCGGGTTGATGGAATCGAGGAAGTCGGCGCGCGCCGGGATCGACGGCAGCAGCGCCGCGACGGCGACCGCCGCGCAGAGCGAGCGCGTCACGACGGGGCGACGGGCGAGAGGCAGGGACATGTGGGTCTCGTGTTGGCCGGGGCGGACGATGCCGCGACATTCGCGAGCCCAAGTGGTCGGCGGAGCGGGCGGCAATAATGTGGCGCGGCCCGGGCGGTGGTAAATAAATCGTGTGGGTGGCGCAGGCGCGACACACCCTGCCATGGGCTTTCTTAAAACAGCAACGGCGCCCGAAGGCGCCGTTGTCAGGCTTGAGCGGATGGTGCGGCGAAAAAAAATCAGCTCGTCTGGCGGCGCAGGAAGGCCGGGATCTCGAGCTGGTCGTCCTCGCTCTGGCGCGGAGGCGCGGCGCGGCGGCCGTGCGTGTCGAGCCCGTGCTGCACGGGCCGCTGCGGGATCGGCGGCAGGGCCGCCATCGGCGCCGCGGGACGCTTGCCGGCATAGTCGGCGTGAACCGGGCTCGGCGCAGCCGGGCGCTGCTGCGAGACCGGCTGGCCCTGGTAGTTGAGCTGCGGCATCGGGCGCTGGTCGACGGGGGCCGTCGCGCCTTCCTCGCGGCTCATGCCGAAGGCGGCCAGCCGCTCGAGGAGCGTGCGACGCTTGACGTCGGAGCCGTCGCTGCTGGCGGCGTACTGCTGGCGGATCTGATCCTGGACCGGGCGCGGCAGATCGCCGATCTGCGGCATGCGCTGCGAGCGCAGGACCGGGCCTTCGGGCGCCGGCGGGATGTAGGGCTCGGCGTCATAGCGCTCCGGCTCGCGCTGGGCCGCGCGCGGCGGCTCGGCGAAGGCGGGCGCCGGCTGCGGCGCGATCGGCTGCAGCTGCACGCCGGAGGTCGGGGCCGGCGCGGGCGCGTAGTGCTGCGCGGTCGGCGCCGGGGCGTAGTGCTGCGGGGCCGGGGCGGCCGCGACCGGCGCGGGGGCCGGCTCCTGGTAGACGGGCTGCGGGATCGCGGTCGAGAGCTCGACGCGGCGGCTCTCCGACTGGGCGCGCAGGCGGGCGGCGGCGTCGGCGACGCGCGCCTCGGCGGCCTGGAGGTCGCGGTTATCGAGCGCCTTGTCGATGCCGGTGGCGACGACCGAGACGCGGATCAGGCCGTCCAGCGCCTCGTCGAAGGTGGCGCCCACGATGATGTTGGCGTCCTCGTCGACTTCCTGACGGATGCGGCTCGCCGCTTCGTCGACCTCGTAGAGCGTCAGGTCGTTGCCGCCGGTGATCGAGATGAGCAGGCCGCGCGCGCCCTTCATGGAGACTTCGTCGAGCAGCGGGTTGGCGATCGCGGCCTCGGCGGCCAGGATGGCGCGCTTGTCGCCCGAGGCCTCGCCGGTGCCCATCATCGCCTTGCCCATCTCGCGCATGATCGCGCGGACGTCGGCGAAGTCGAGGTTGATCAAACCTTCTTTGACCATAAGGTCGGTGATGCAGGCGACCCCCGAGTACAGCACCTGGTCGGCCATCGAGAAGGCGTCCGCGAACGTCGTCTTCTCGTTGGCGATGCGAAACAGATTCTGGTTCGGAATCGTGATCAGCGTGTCGACCGACTTCTGCAGCTCGAGGATGCCGCCGTCGGCGATCCGCATGCGCTTCTGGCCTTCGAACTGGAACGGCTTGGTGACGACGCCGACGGTCAGAATGCCCATCTCGCGCGCCATGCGGGCGATGACGGGTGCCGCACCGGTGCCGGTGCCGCCGCCCATGCCGGCGGTGACGAAGCACATGTGGGCGCCGGTGAGGTGGTCGCGGATCTCCTCCATCGCCTCCTCGGCGGCGGCGCGGCCGACTTCGGGATGCGAGCCGGCCCCGAGGCCTTCGGTCACCTGCAGCCCCATCTGGATGACGCGTTCGGCCTTCGACGAGGCCAACGCCTGCGCATCGGTATTGGCGACGATGAAGTCGACGCCGATGAGGCCCGACACGATCATGTTGTTGACCGCGTTGCCGCCGGCGCCGCCGACGCCGCAGACCATGATGCGAGGCTTCAGCTCGCGGAGTTCCGGTGCCTTCAAGTTGATCGTCATCGCGTGGCCTCTTGCGTATGAAAGCGCCGGAGCGCCGCAGTTTGAGTACAAACCGATTTGTCGCGATTTGGGAATGGCCGCCGCGCCATATCCTTCGACCGTGACATCTCAGAAACTATCCATCAGCCAGCGCCCGACGCGGCTGATGTAATTGTCGTTGGTCGCCTCGCGCACCTTCGCTCCGACGGGACGGAAATGCTCGACGCCGGCGACCTGCGGGTAGATGAGCAGGCCGACCGCGGCCGAGAAGCCGGGTCCCTTGGCCGATTCCGGCAGGCCCTGGATGCCGAGCGGGCGGCCGATGCGCACCTGGCCGGAGATGATGCGCTTGGCCGTCTCCGGCAGGCCGGCGAGCTGGCTGGCGCCGCCCGTCATCACGATGCGCCGGCCCGAATGCGACGGCAGCCCCGCCGACTTGAGGCGATCGCGCACGAGCTCGAGGATCTCCTCGACCCGCGGCTTGATGATGCGGGTGAGCTGCGATTTCGGCAGGTGCGTGGCGTGGTCGCCGTCGTCGCCGACCTGCGTGACGGCGATCGTCTCGCGATCGTCGGAGGCCGAGCCGAGGCAGGAGCCGTGCAGCGTCTTCAGCCGCTCGGCATCGGCGAGCGGCACGTTGAGGCCGCGCGCGAGGTCCATCGTGACGTGGCGGCCGCCGACCGCGAAGGCGTCGATGTGGGTGAGGTTGCCGCCGGCGAAGAGGCCGACGGAGGTGGTGCCGCCGCCGATGTCGATCAGCGCGGTGCCGAGCTCGGCCTCGTCGTCGACGAGCGCGGAGAGCCCGGAGGCGTACGGGGTCGCCACCACGGCTTCGATCGCCAGATGGCAGCGCTCGACGGCGAGCATGAGGTTGCGGGCGGCGACGGAGTCGGCGGAGACGACGTGCATCGCCGCGCCAAGCTCGTCGCCGACGAGGCCGCGCGGATCGCGGATGTCGCCGGCGGCGCCGAGCGTGAAGCCCATCGGCAGCGAGTGCAGCGCGCTGCGGCCCTCGGGCACCGAGGCATGGCAGGCCTCGAGCACGCGGTGCACTTCGGAATCGGACACGGCGTGGCCGCCGACCGCGATCTTCGCGTCGAAGAACTGCGAGGTGAGCCGCCCGCCGGTCATGCCGACGATGACGCTCTGGACCTGCACGCCGGCCATGCGCTCGGCCGCATCGACCGCGAGGCGGATCGCGCCCTCGGCGGCTTCCATGTCGACGACGGTGCCGCTCTTGATGCCGCGCGAGCGCTGGTGGCCGATGCCGAGGATGCGGCAGCGATGCGTGCGGCCGCGCAGCATCTCGGACGGCTCGATCGGCTGCAGGCGCGCGATGAGGCAGACGATCTTCGAGGTGCCGACGTCGAGCACCGAGAGGATAGCGCTCCGGCGCGCGGACAGAGCACGCATGCGCGGCGGCAACAACGCCGTACTCATGTCTGAGCGCCTTTCTTCTTGGGCTTCTTGGCAAGCGCCTCCAGCCGCGCCGCCGCGGCATCGGCGGAGAGGCGGGCGACGACGCGGTCGGGCATGCGCAGGTCGAGCGAGACGATGTCCTTCTCGAGGATCAGGCCGTCGTGCTCGAGGCCGGCGAGATGGGCGATCGCCGCGCCGGGGTTCTCCTCGGGCAGCGCAACCTCGATGCCGTTGTCCATCTTGAGCGTCCAGCGGCGCCCGGAGACGTACATGCCGGCGCGGATGCGGTCGCGCAGCTCGCCGGCGTCGGCCAGGATCGCGACGTAGCTCGCGATCTGCGCGTTGGCGCCGTCGCCGACGACGAGCGGCAGCTTCTCGAATCGCGCGTCGTGCATGTCGTCGATCGGCGTCCCGTCCTTGGCGACGAGCTGCACCACGCCGTCCCTCTGCCAGAGTGCGAAGGGCTTGCGTTCCTCGATCTCGATCATCAGCCGGTTCGGGTAGAGCTTGGAGATGCTGGCTTCCTTGATCAGCGGGATCGCCTTGAGCCGCGCACGCAGGGCCGACGCATCCAGAAGCAGCAGGGAGTTGCGCGGCCGCACCCCGGCGATACCGAGGATCTCGCCCTGGGTGAGCTCCTGCGCGCCGGCGATCGACACCGTCTTGATGTCGAAGCCGATCATCCGCGCGACGATGTCGGGGATCGTGCCCTGGCTTTCGACGAAGTCGCGATACTGGCCGCCCTGGACGGCGCCGAGCAGCAGGCTGCCGGCGAAGAGGCCGACGACGAGCGTCGAGCCGAGGTAGCGGGTGTGGACGAGCTGCTCGAGGCGCCAGCGCAGGCGGTGATGGCGTGGCAGCCCGCGACGGGGCAGGTGGGGCGCCGCCTGCGCCTGGGTCGGGAAGGCGAAGGGGTCGACGCCGCCGGCATAGGCGAGCGCGGACGAGGGTGCGAGCCTGGCGCCGATCACATCGCCTAGCGATCTAAGGAGGCGTCCTCCACGATCCATCGCACCAGCTCGCCGAATGAAAGGCCGACGTAGGCCGCCAACTCGGGCACCAGCGAGGTCTCGGTCATGCCGGGCTGCGTGTTGACCTCCAAGACGACGAGGTCGCCCGTACCTCCGGGGCGATCGTCGTAGCGGAAATCCGCACGGCTCACGCCACGGCATCCGAGAGCGCGATGCGCCCTTAGAGCGAAGTCTTGTACAGAATGGTAAACATTTTCTTTAAGATTTGCCGGAAGGACGTGGATCGAGCCGCCTTTCGCGTATTTCGCATGGTAGTCGTACCAGCCCCCGTCGGCAGCGCGTATGTCGATGACATCCAAGGCCTTTTCGCCGATGACCGCACAGGTCAGCTCGCGCCCGGCGACGAACTTCTCGACGAGCATCATATCTCCGTGCGACCAGTCCGGACGCGTTAACTCCTGCGGCGGGTGGGCGTGGTCCTCGTTGACGATGAGGATGCCGACGGAGGACCCTTCGGAGACCGGCTTGATCACGTAGGGCGGGGCCATCGGGTGGCCCTTGGCGACCTCGAGCCGGTGCATCGTGATGCCCTCGGCGACGGGAATGCCGGCCGCCTTCATGACGTCCTTGGCGCGGTCCTTCTGCATCGCCAATGCCGACGAGAGCACGCCGGAATGCGTGTAGGGGATCGCCAGCATCTCGAGGATGCCTTGGACGATGCCGTCCTCGCCGAAATTGCCGTGCAGCGCATTGAAGGCGACGTCGGGGCGCAGGTCGGCGAGCCGCTGGCCGATCGTTCGGTCGACGTCGACGCGCGTGACCTTGTAGCCCTGCGCCTCGAGCGCCTTGGCACAGGCGGCGCCGGACACCAGCGACACCTCGCGCTCGGCCGACAAGCCGCCGTAGAGGACGGCGACGTGCTTTCTCAGGGCTGCCATGACGGGCCTCCAGTCTCGGGCGAGAGGTGCGCACCTTCCTTCTCCCGCTTGCGGGAGAAGGAAGCCCGACGACGTCGGGTCGGATGAGGGGCGTCGGGCGTGAAGGGAAACGTCGGAGCCGTGCCGGGACCGCCCTCATCTGACCCCGCTGCGCGGGGCCACCTTTTCACGCAGGCGGGAGAAGGGGTGGGCGCAAGGCTCGTCAAGCGCGCCTCCCCACCCTGGCGATCTCCCACTCCAGCGTGACGCCGCTCGTCTCGAAAACGCGCGCCCGGACGAGCTCGCCGAGGTCTTCGAGGTCGGCCGCCGTCGCGGCACCGCGGTTGATCAAAAAATTGGTGTGCAGCTCCGAGACCTGCGCGTCGCCGTGCGCGAGCCCGCGGCAGCCCGCGTCGTGGACGAGCTGCCAGGCCTTGCGGCCGGGCGGGTTCTTGAAGGTCGAGCCGCCGGTGCGGGTGTTGACGGGCTGCGTCGCGGCGCGCGCCGCGGTGATCTCGGCCATCTCCCTGCGGATCGTCTCGGGGTCGCCGGTGCGGCCGGCGAAGCGGGCCTGCGTGAAGACCACGTCCTCCGGCACGCCGCAATGGCGGTAGGTGAAGCCCATGTCGTTACGCGAATAGGTGCGGATCGATCCATCGCGCGCGACGCCGCGCGCCTCGATCAGCACGTCGGCCGTCTCCGCGCCGTAGGCGCCGGCGTTCATGCGCAGCGCGCCGCCGATGGCGCCAGGAATGCCGCGCAGGAAGGCGAGGCCGGCGATGCCGGCCTGCGCCGCGGCGGAGGCGAGCTTGACGTCGGGCACGCCGGCGCCGGCGGCCACCGTCTCGCCGTCGACCGCGATCGTCGCGAAGGGCTTGCCGAGCTGGATGACGACGCCGTCGATGCCGCCGTCGCGGACGAGAAGGTTGGAGCCCAGACCGACGACCAGCACGGGGATGCTCGCGTCGCAGCGCGACAGGAAGTAGGCGAGGTCGTCCTCGTCGGCGGGCTGGAAGAACGCTTCCGCCGGACCGCCGGTCTTGAACCAGGTGAGCGGCGCCAGCGGCACGTGCGCGCGCAACTCGCCGCGCAGCCGCGGCATCGTGCTCTCGATGTCTTCGGCGAGGCTCACTTGCCGTTCGTCGAGGCGAGCTGGCCCGGCAGCGCGTAGGCCCATTGCGTGATGTTGCCGGCGCCGAGCAGCACGACGTAGTCGCCGGGCTTGGCGAGCGAGCGGATGATGTAGGGCAGGTCGTCGGGGCTCGCGAGCGCCAGCGGGCGGCGGTGGCCGTGGGCTTTCAGCGCCGTGACGAGCGCGTCGCGGTTGACGTCGGCGATCGGCTGCTCGCCGGCCGCGTAGACGTCGGCGACCAGCACCGCGTCGGCGTCGTTGAAGCAGGTCGCGAACTCGTTGAACAGCGACTGCAGGCGCGTGTAGCGGTGCGGCTGCACGACGGCGATGACTTTCGCCTTGGTCGACGCGCGCGCGGCACGCAGCACCGCGGCGATCTCGACGGGGTGGTGGCCGTAGTCGTCGAAGATCGTGACGCCGTTCCACTCGCCGGTCTTGGTGAAGCGGCGCTTGACGCCGCCGAACTTCGACAGCCCGTCGCGGATCGCGTCGGCGCTCATGCCGAGCTCGTGCGCGACGGCGATGGCGGCGGTGGCGTTGAGCGCGTTGTGCAGGCCCGGCATCGGCACCACGAGATTGTCGATGCGCGTCTCGTCGCGCGCCTTGCGGTTGGCGATGATGACCGAGAACCTCGACTGGCCGCCGGTCAGGTCGACGTCGATGAGCCGCACGTCCGCCTGCGGCGTCTCGCCGTAGGTGATGACGCGGCGATCCTCGATGCGGCCGACGAGCTCCTGCACCGTCGGATGATCGAGGCACATGACCGCGAAGCCGTAGAACGGGATGTTCTCGACGAAGGCGCGGAACGCGTCCTTGATCGCGTCGAACGTGCCGAAGTGATCGAGATGCTCGGGATCGATGTTGGTGACGACGGTGACGTCGGCCGGCAGCTTGAGAAAGGTGCCGTCGGATTCGTCGGCCTCGACCACCATCCAGTCGCCGCCGCCGAGCCGCGCGTTGGTGCCGTAGGCGTTGATGATGCCGCCGTTGATGACGGTCGGATCGAACTTGCCCGCGTCGAGCAGCGTGGCGACGAGCGACGTCGTCGTCGTCTTGCCATGCGTCCCGGCGATCGCCACGCAATGCTTGAGGCGCATCAGCTCGGCGAGCATCTCGGCGCGGCGCACCACGGGCAGACGCGCGGTGCGTGCCGCTGCAAGCTCGGGATTGTCGCGGCGGATCGCGGTCGAGACGACGACGACCTCGGCCTCGCCGAGGTTTTTGGGATCATGGCCGATATGGACCGTGGCGCCCTTCTCGCGCAGGCGCTGCACGTTGGCGTTCTCGGAGGCGTCGGAGCCTTGCACGGTGTATCCGAGGTTCAGGAGCACCTCGGCGATGCCCGACATGCCGATGCCGCCGATGCCGACGAAATGGATGGGCCCGAGCTCGGTCGGCAGCTTCATGAATCAATCTCCAACTGCTCCCGCTTGCGGGAGAAGGGGACTCCGCGAAGCGGGGTCGGATGAGGGGACATGCCGCCTCTCAATGCAAGTTCCGGTAGGCGGGATCGCCCCTCATCCGACCCGACTTCGTCGGGCCACCTTCTCCCGCAAGCGGGAGAAGGGATGTGCGCGAGGCTCGTCACGCCTCCTCCGGAAGCATCAGCGTCTCGACGAGGTCGGCCAGCCGCTCGGCGGCATCCGAGATGCCGGCGGCGCGGGCGGCATTGGCGCGGGCCTCGAGGCCGGCGGGATCGGCCAGCGCCAGGCGGATCATGTCGGCGAGCCATTCGGTGGTGAAGTTCGCCTGCTTGACGACGAGCGCCGCGCCGGACTTTTCCAGAAGCGCGGCGTTGGCGGCCTGGTCCTGGTCGAGGGCGTGCGGGAAGGGCACGAGGATCGACGGGCGGCCGATGACGGCAAGCTCGGAGACCGTCGAGGCGCCGGCCCGCGCGATCACGAGATGCGCCTGGGCGATCCGCATCGGCAGGTCGGCGAAGAACGGATTCACCTCGGTGACAAGGCCCATCCCCTCATAGGCTGCGCGTACGCGCGCCTCGTCCTCGCCGCGCGCCTGCTGCACGATGACGAGGCGGGCGCGCTCCAGGGGATCGAGCAGGGCGACGGCGGCCGGCACGATGTCCGACATCACGCGCGCGCCCTGCGAGCCGCCGGTGACGAGAAGGCGGAGCTGGCCGCCGAAGGCCGGGTAGGGCTCGCGCGCGGCGGAGAGCACGCTCGGGCGCACCGGGTTGCCGATCAGCTTGGCCTTGGCGGCGAGCTTCGGGTTCTCGATGCGCAGGTTGTCGAAGCCCTTGGCGAGCGCCTGGACGCGGCCGGCGAGGAACTTGTTGGCGCGGCCCATCACGGCGTTCTGCTCGTGCAGGATCGTCGGCACCTTCAGTTGCGTGCCGGCCAGGACCGGCGGCACCGTCGGGTAGCCGCCGAAGCCGACGACGCAGCGCGGCTTGACGCGGCGGATGATGCGCCGCGCCGCGTGGGTGCCGCGCAGCAGCGTGAGGATCGCCTTCGCGCGGCCGAGCGGGCCGCCGCCGGTCGGCGTCGCGGAGGCGACGTGATGGACGATGCGGGCGGGAAATTCCGCGCCGTAGCGGATCGCGCGGTCGTCGGTGACGAGCTCGACCGGGATGTTGCGCTTCGCGAGCACCTCGGAGAGCGCCTGGGCCGGAAACAGATGACCGCCGGTCCCACCGGCGGCGACGAGGACGGGGCGTTGCGTCACAGGGCGTAACCCGGCTCGACGGCGCGCTCGGCGCCTTTGGTCATGGCCTCCTTGGGCACTTGGCGGTCGTAGAGGATCTCCGAACGGGGACGCTTGCGCGTCACCGCGACGAGGAAGCCCATGCCGAGCGCCACCGAGACCAGCGACGAGCCGCCGTAGGAGATGAACGGCAGCGTCATGCCCTTGGCCGGCATCAGGTGCAGGTTCACCGCCATGTTGATGGCGGCCTGGATGCCGAACAGCATGACGAGGCCGGCGCCGGCGAAGGCGCAGAACGGGTCCTCGCTCTTGCCGGCCTTCACGAGCCCACGCACGACGATGAAGCCGTAGAGTCCGCAGAGCGCGATGCACGAGATGAGGCCGAATTCCTCGCCGGTGACGGCGAAGATGAAGTCGGTGTGGGCGTCGGGCAGGATGCGCTTCACCGTGCCCTCGCCCGGGCCCTTGCCGAGCCAGCGGCCGGCCTTGATCGTCTCGAGCGCGGTGTCGACCTGGAACGTGTCGGTGACGCCGTTGCCCGAGGACGGGTCCATGAACTTCAAGATACGCGCCCGCACGTGCGGCACGAACTTGTAGGCGAGAAAGACGCCCGAGACGCCGAAGCCGCCGAGGCCGAACACCCAGAACCAATGCAGCCCGGCCATGAAGAACAAGGCCATCCAGACCAGAGAGACCAGCATCGTCTGGCCGAAGTCGGGCTGCAGCATGAGCGGGATGACGGTAGCCGGCCACAACAGGATGGCGATCAGCGTGCCCGGCACGTCGCGCCGCTTGCCGCCCTCAGAGAAGGCCCAGGCGACGAGGATCACGAAGGCGGGCTTGAGGAATTCCGACGGCTGGATGCCGAAGATCCAGCGGCGCGAGCCCTTGACCTCGTGGCCGAACAGCAGCGCGACCAGGATAAGCCCCATCGACACGAGGAAGACGATGACCGCCATGCGCCGGACCTGGCGCGGCGTCAGGAAGGAGACGGCGATCAGCACGGCGATGGCCGGAACCAGGGCGATCGCCTGACGGTCGACGAAATGGAAGGTCGGCAGGTTGATGCGCTCGGCGACGGCGGGCGAGGCGGCCATGGTGAGAATCATGCCAGCGACGACGAGGATCGCGAGCGCGGCGAGAAGCCAGCGGTCGACGGTCCACCACCAGTTGGCCAGGGCCGTCCGTTGCGCGCGCGAAACCATAGGGCGTGACCTCACCGCCGGGGCAACCCGGCATTCCTCCTCGGGATCATCGCAAAGAACGATTAACCATGCCTTTCACGGACCCGCCTTTAGCAGGATCTCCGTCAGGTGGCGAAACGCGTCGCCGCGCTTCTCGAAGTCGGGGAACTGGTCGTAGGAGGCGCAGGCGGGCGAGAGCAGGACGACCTCGTCTTCGCCCGACGCCTCGTGCGCGGCGCGAGCGTCGGCGGCGGCGGCCTTCACCGCCACGTCGAGCGTACCGCACATCTCGAACGCCACCTCGCCGGCGTGCAGCGTGCTGGCGAAGGCCGGCCCGGCCTCGCCGATGCAATAGGCCTTGGCGACGCGACCGAAGAGCGGGCGCAGCGGCTCGATGCCGCCCTCCTTGGCGCGGCCGCCGATGATCCAGTGCACGCGCGGGAAGGCGAGCAGCGCCTTCTCGGCGGCGTCCGCGTTGGTCGCCTTCGAATCGTTGATGAACAGCACGCCGTCGCGGCGTCCGACCTGCTCCATGCGATGTGCGAGGCCGGGGAAGCTCGCGAGCGCGGCCTGAAGCTTTGCCAAGTCGTCCGCTTCGTCGCCGAGCGCGAGGATCGCGGCGGCGGCGTTCTGCGCGTTGTGCGCGCCGCGCAGCGAGGCGATGCCGTCGAGGTCGGCGACGACCGTCGTCGCACCGTCTCGGTGACGGACGAGCCGCATGCCGTCGCGCGTGATGCCGTTCTCGACGGTGTTCCCGGCGACCGAGATGGTCGCCACGTCGTGCCCCTGGCCAATGAGATGCATCGCGATGGCGCGGCAGTCGGGATCGTCGACCGAGACGATGGCGCGGTCGGCGCCGGCGACGAGGCGCGCCTTGATCGCCGCATAGGCGGCCATCGTCCCGTGCCTGTCGAGATGATCCGGCGTCAGGTTCATCAGCATGCCGACCGACGGATAAATCGTCGGCGCCAGGTCGATCTGGAACGATGAGCACTCGACGACATGGACGCGGTCCGGCGAGGGCGGCGGCAGCTGCAGGATCGGCGTCCCGATGTTGCCGCCCATCGCCACCTCGTGGCCGAAGCAGCGGAAGAGATGCGCGGTCAGCGCCGTGGTCGTCGACTTGCCGTTGGTGCCGGTGATCGCGACGAAGGGCGCGGCGGGGGCGATCGCCGCGCGCTCGCGGCCGAACAGCTCGATGTCGCCGATGATCTCGACGCCCGCGGCCTGCGCCAGCGGCACGGTCCAGTGCGGGGTCGGGTGGGTGAGCGGCACGCCGGGCGCCAGCACCAGCGCGGCGAAGCGCGACCAGTCGGCGTGATGGAGGTCGACGATGGCGATCCCGGCCGCCGCGGCCCTGTCGCGCGAGGCCTCTTTGTCGTCCCAGGCGGCGACGGTGGCGCCGCCGGCGAGGAGGGCGCGGGCGGCGTCGAGCCCCGACGCGCCGAGGCCGAAGAGGGCGAGCGTCTTGCCAGCGAAGGCCGTTAGGGGAGTCATGCTCGGCATCTCCTTCTCCCGCAGGCGGGAGAAGGTGGCCCGACGAAGTCGGGTCGGATGAGGGCGGTCGGGCGAAGGGGGCAACGTCGAGCTTGCGCTGGAACCTCCCTCATCCGACCCCGCTTCGCGGGGCCACCTTCTCCCGCAGGCGGGAGAAGGAGGGGCTGCAGCACCCTCATCGCAGCTTCAGCGTCGACAGGCCGATCAGCGCCAGCGCGAAGGCGATGATCCAGAAGCGGATGACGATCTGCGGCTCGGACCAGCCCAGCTGCTCGAAATGGTGGTGGATCGGCGCCATCTTGAAGACGCGCTTGCCGGTGAGCTTGAAGCTCGTCACTTGCACGATCACCGACACCGCCTCGAGCACGAACAGGCCGCCGACGATGATCAGCACGATCTCGTGCTTCACCGCGACCGCGATCGTCCCGAGCAGGCCGCCGAGCGCCAGAGAGCCGGTGTCGCCCATGAAGATCTGCGCCGGCGGGGCGTTGAACCACAGGAAGCCCATGCCGGCGCCGATCAGCGCGCCGCAGACGATGGCGAGCTCGCCGGCCTCGATCACGAAATTGATGCCGAGGTATTTCGCGAAGATGGCGTTGCCGACGAGGTAGGAGATGAAGCCGAACGCGCCGGCCGCGATGATGACCGGCACGATCGCGAGGCCGTCGAGACCGTCCGTCAGATTGACCGCGTTGCCGGCTGCGACGATGACGAAGGCGCCGAAGATCGGGAACAGCCAGCCGAGGTTGGCGACGTAGCCGTTGATGCCGGGGATCGACAGGCTGCCCGCGTGCACGGTGCCGCACGCATACATGATCGTGCAGGCGGCGAGCGCGACGGCCGCCTCGATCGCGAGGCGCGAGCGGCCCGAGAAGCCAGCATGCGTCTGGCGCGTCACCTTGAGATAATCGTCGTAGAAGCCGACCATGCCGAAGCCGACGACGACGACGAGCAGCACCGTCCACACGAAATAGTTGGACAGGTGCGCCCACAGCAGCGTCGCGACGATGAGCCCGGCGAGGATCATCAGGCCGCCCATCGTCGGCGTGCCCTTCTTGGTGAGAAGGTGCGAGGCCGGGCCGTCGGTGCGGATCGGCTGGCCCTTGCCCTGCTTGACGCGCAGCGCCGCGATGATGCCGGGACCGAAGAAGAACACGAAGAGAAGCGCTGTCCCGACCGCGCCGCCGGTGCGGAAGGTGATGTAGCGGAACACGTTGAGAGGCCCCGTATGGGGCGTCAGGTTCGCGAGGTAATAGAGCATCCGGCGGTCCCTATGCGTGCGCCGGAGCGGCGGCGTGATGTTGCTTCAAGGCAGCGACGATCGGCGAGAGCCGGCTGCCGTTCGAGCCCTTGACGACGACGACGTCGCCCCCGCGGACGATGTCGAGCACGGTCGGCTGCAGCGCGGCGGCGCTCTCGCGCCACTCGACGAGGACCTTGTCCTCGAGCGCTTCGGCCAGCGAGCGCATCATCGGGCCGGCGGCGAGAACGAGGTCGAAGCGGTTGGCGGTGATCTCGTCGGCGAGGTCGGCGTGCAACTCGCCCGACCGCGCGCCGAGCTCCAGCATGTCGCCGAGCACGGCGATGCGGCGACCGTCGCCGGCCGGCGTCAGCGTGCCGGCGAGCGACAGCGCGGCGCGCATCGAGGCGGGATTGGCGTTGTAGCTCTCGTCGATCAGCGTGATGGGGCCGTCCGGCGTCGCGATCGCCACGCGCTCGCCGCGGCCCTGCTGCGCCTGGAAGAACGGCAGCGCCGCGGCTGCGTCCTCGAGCTCGACGCCGACGGCATGGGCGGCGAGCAGCACGGCGAGCGCGTTCTCGGCGAGATGGCGACCCGGTGCGCCGAGCCGGAACAGGATGTCGCGGCCGACGATCCGCGCACGGACGGTGGAATGATCGGCGGCCGGCACGAATTCGAGGAGGCGCGCGTCGGCGGCGTCATGCGCGCCGAACGTCGACACGAGCCCTGCCGGCGACTGCCGCGCCGCGGCCTCGAGACGCTCGAAATAGGGGTTGTCGCGATTGAGGATCGCGACGCCGCCGGGCTCGAGGCCGGAGAAGATCTCGGCCTTGGCGTCGGCGATCGCCTCGACGGAGGGAAAGAACTCGAGGTGTACCGGCGCCACCGTCGTGACGATCGCGACGTGCGGGCGCACCATGGCGGTCAGCGGGGTGATCTCGCCGGCGTGGTTCATGCCGATCTCGGAGACGCAGCAGCGCGTCGCCCTCGGCATGCGGGCGAGGGTCAGCGGCACGCCCCAGTGGTTGTTGTAGGAGGCGGCCGACGCATGCACGGCGCCGGCCTGGCTCAGCGCGAGACGGAGCGCCCCCTTGGTCGAGGTCTTGCCGACCGAGCCGGTGACGGCGACGACGCGGGCCTGCGTGCGCGCGCGGGCGGCCTTGCCGAGCTCGACCATGCTGGCGAGCACTTCGTGCACGACGAAGAGCGGGCCTTGTCCGGCGAGCGCATCGGCATGCGCCTCGTCGACGACCGCCGCCGCGGCGCCGGCCGCGAAGGCCTTTTCGACGTAGTCGTGCCCGTCGGTGTTGTCGCCCTTGATAGCGAAGAACAGGTCGCCCGGCTGCAACGTCCGCGTGTCGATGGAGATGCCGGTGGCGGCGGGCAGCCCGCCCGCACCGAGGCCCGCACCGAGGCCGCCAACGCGCGCGCGGAGCGGGGCGACGAGGCCCAGGCCCGTCCACCGCGGTTCGTTCGCAGGCGTCATCAGGCGTGCTTCTGCAAAGCGCGGCGAGCGGCGTCAAGGTCGGAGAAGGGCAGCACGGTGCCGCCGACGATCTGGCCGGTCTCGTGGCCCTTGCCGGCGATCACGAGCACGTCGCCGTCCATCAGCGAGGCCACGCCCTCCTCGATGGCGCGAGCACGGTCGGCGATTTCGAAGATTTGCGCCGTGCCGCCTATCGCGCCGTCGAGGATGGCGCGGCGGATCGCGGCCGGGTCCTCGGAGCGCGGATTGTCGTCGGTGACGATGACGACGTCGGCGGCGCGGGCGGCGATCTCGCCCATGATCGGCCGCTTGCCGGGATCGCGGTCGCCGCCGCAGCCGAACACGACGGTGAGCTTGTCCTTCGTCAGCGGACGCAGCGTCGCCAGAACCTTGTCGAGCGCGTCGGGCTTGTGCGCATAGTCCACGAAGACTGGGGCCGCGCCGCGGCGCCCGACGAGTTGCAGGCGGCCCGGGGCGCCCTCCAGCGTGCCGAGCGCGGCCAGCACGGCCTCGGTGTCGCCGCCGGTGGCGAGGCAGAGCGCGGCTGCGACGAGAGCGTTCTGGACCTGGAACTCGCCCGCCAGCGGCAGACGCGCTTCGCGGCGGCGGCCGTCGACCTCGAGCGTCAGCACGGCGGCGAGATCGTCGGGGCGGACATCGGCAAGGCGCAGGCGATGCCCGCGACGGCCGACGTCGACGACGTCGAGCCCGTGCGCGCGGCAGACGGCGACGACTCGTTCGGCGGCGTCGCTGTCGGCGTTGACGATCGCCGGCCGGCCCGCGGGCAGCAAGGTGTCGAAGAGACGGAGCTTGGCCGCGAGATAGGCCTCGAGCGTGCCGTGGTAGTCGAGGTGGTCGCGCGAGAGGTTGGTGAAGGCGGCGGCGGCGAGATGCACGCCGTCGAGGCGGCGCTGCTCGATGCCGTGCGAGGAGGCCTCCATCGCGAGGTGCGTGACGCCGTCGCCGGCGAGCTGGTCGAGGCTCTGATGCAGCGCGATCGGGTCGGGCGTCGTCAGCGAGCCGTAGACGCTGCCGTTCGGCGCGACGATGCCGATCGTGCCGAGCGACGCCGCCGCGTGGCCGAGCGCCAGCCAGATCTGCCGGCAGAACGCGGCGACGGAGGTCTTGCCGCTGGTGCCGGTGATCGCGACGATCGTCTCGGGCTGGCCAGGATGGAACGTCGCGGCGGCGCGGGCCAGCGCATGTCGCGCGTCGTCGACCAGGATGCAGGCGACGCCGGGCGGGAGCGGCGTCTTGGGCTGATGGTCGGCGACGATCGCCACCGCCCCTTTCTCGACCGCTTGCGCGATGAACCGCGCCCCGTCCGTCTTCGAGCCGGCGAGCGCGAAGAAGGCGTCGCCGGGCGCGACCTTGCGGCTGTCGGCCGCGAGGCCGGCGATCTCGATGCAGCCGAGCCCCGAGGGGCAGGCCGCCTCCGGCAGCAGGGTCGCGAGACGCGTCAGTGGATACCCTCCGAGGTGTGGGCTGGCACGTTGGCGAAGCCGTATCCCATTCGCGCCAGGAGAGGGAAGGGCAGCTGCGGCAGGTTCAGCATCGGCGGCAGGCCGAGCAGCGGCGCGACGCGCTCGATGATCTTGCCGGTGACGTCGCCCGAGTTCCAGGCGGCGGTGTGGTAGCCGTAGGTGCCGGGGATCGCCTGCGGCTCGTCCATCAGCGTCAGGAAGAGGTATTTCGGCTTGTCGGCCGGCAGCACCGCCATGAAGGTGGTGAACACCTTGTCGTGATCGTAATGGCCGTGCACCAGCTTGTCGGCGGTGCCGGTCTTGCCGCCGATGAAATAGCCGGGGATGTTGGCGTTGCGCGCCGAGCCGACCTCGGCGTTGAGGCGCATCACGTAGCGGATCGCCTCCGACACTTCGGGGCGGATGACGCGCGGCGCATCCTTTTGGGCATCCTCGACCGAGCGCTTGAGAAAGGTCGGCTTGACGAGCAGGCCACCGTTGGCCAGCGCGCCGACCGCCATCAGCGACTGCAGCGGCGCGACGTTGATGCCCTGGCCGAAGGCGATGGTGATCGTGTTCAGCATGCCCCAGTGCTTGGGGATGAGCGGCTCGGCCGATTCGGGCAGCTCGGTGCGCAGCCGCGTCAGCTGGCCCATCGAGCGCAGGAACGTCTGATGGGCGTCGATGCCGCACATCATCGCGATCTTCGCCGCGCCGATGTTCGACGAGTGATAGAAGACCTCCGGCACCGTCATCATCTTATGCTCGGCGTGGAAGTCGTGGATGGTGAAGCGCCCGTACTGCAGCGAGTTGCGGGCGTCGACCGTCGAGCGCAGCGTGATCTTGTTGGTCTCGAGACCCATCGCGATGGTCAGCGCCTTGAAGGTCGAACCCATCTCGTAGACGCCGACGGAGAGCCGGTTGATCCTGTTGGGATCGAGCGCATCGGCCGGCTGGTTGGGGTCGAAGTCCGGCAGCGACGCCATGGCGATCACCTCGCCGGTGTTGACGTCGAGAATGGCCGCGGCGCCGTTCTTCGCCTTGAACCGGGCGATGCCCTTCTCGAGCTCGTCGCGCACGGCGTAGGTGGCGCGCAGGTCGAGCGACGTCGTCACCGGTTTCAGGTCGTCGGCGGCGACCTTGAAGCCCATGCTGGTGAGGTCGGAAAGGCCCTGCGTGTCGATGTACTTCTCGAGGCCGGAGATGCCGACGCCGTCGAGGTTGGCGAAGCCGAGCACGTGGGCGGCGATCGGCCCGTTCGGGTAGACGCGCTTGTTCTCGGGCAGGAAGCCGACGCCGGGCAGGCCGAGGTGGAAGACCTCCTGCTGCTCCTTCGGCGTGACGGCGCGCTTGACCCAGACGAAACCCTTGCGCGAGCCGAGCTTCTTGCGCAGCTCGGCGGCGTTGACGTCGGGCAGCACCGCGGTGAGCAGCTCGACCGCCTCGTCCTTGTCGATGAGCCGGCGCGGCTCGGCGAAGATGCTCATCACCTTGACGTCGGTCGCCAGCACCTCGCCGTTGCGATCGAGGATGTCGGGACGCGCGGCGGCGACCTGGTCGGAGGCGGCGCTGCGGATCTTGTCCTCGGCCTGCGGCTTCAGCCCGAACATGACGAGCCGGCCCGCGATCACCATGAAGACGAGCGAGAAGGCCGCGGCGACGAGCATCGTGCGGCGCGGCGTCTTGTCGAGCCGCGTCGCGAAGAGGTTCCTGAGGAAGGCGCGCGGGCTGAAGCTCATCACGCCCTGCGCGGAGCCGGCGATGGCCCGCGCGCCGAGACGCGCCGCGCCGCGGGTCGTGCGGCCGGCGAGCCGCGCCGCGACGGCGCCGACCTTTCCAACGATGGCGTTCATCGCGTGCCCTTCTTGGTGGAGGACGGGGTCGCGCTGTTGCCGGCGCTGTCGCCGGGCGTCGCGGTCGATTGCGAGAGGCCGAGGTCCTCGAGCTTGCGGCCGATCGTGTCGATCGGCGCCGTCTTCGCCGGCAGTTGCTCGGCCTGCGCGATCTGGTTCATCGCCATCGGCTGCAGCGGAAGCAGCTTTTCGGAGAGCGCCTGCACGCGTTCGGGCCGGGTCAGGTGGCCCCAGTCGGCGCGCAGCCGGCCGATCTGGTCCTGCTCCTTCTTGATCTCGGCCTTGAGGCTCGCGACCTGCTCGGCGTGGAAGATCGTCTGGTACTTGATCGAATAGGCGTAGATCGCCGAGCCGATCAGCGCGGCGATGGCGATGAAATTGAGGATGCGGATCATCTGGGCTTCCCCGATTTCGGCGCGGCGCGATGCGGCAGGGTGGCGAGCTTCACGAGCTCCGGCTCGAGCGGAATCGCGGGATTGTCGGTGCGCAAGCCTGTGCGGAGCTTGGCGGAGCGAGCGCGGGGATTGGCCTTGGCCTCGGTCTCGCTCGGGACGATCGGCTGGCCCCTCGGCAGGGTGAAGCTCGGCAGCGTCGCCGCGGGCTCGCCCGGCAGGCGCCGCCCCTTGGCCTCGCCGCGGCCGGAGCGGCGCGCCAGGAATTGCTTGACGATGCGGTCTTCGAGCGAATGGAACGAGACGATCGCCAGACGGCCGCCCGGCTTCAGCAGGCGCTCGGCGGCCGCAAGACCTCGGACCAGCTCGCCGAGCTCGTCGTTGACCGCGATGCGCAGCGCCTGGAACGTGCGCGTCGCCGGGTGGATGTCGGTCGGCTTGTGCGGGACGATGCGGCCGACGAGCTCGGCGAGCTGCCGCGTCGTGGTGAACGGCGTCGCCATGCGGTCGTGTGCAATCGCACGGGCGATGCGGCGCGACTGCCGCTCCTCGCCGTAGTGATAGAGGATGTCGGCCAGCACCTCGTCGGAGACCTCGGCCAGAAGGTCGGCCGCGCTCGTCCCATGATTTCCCATGCGCATGTCGAGCGGGCCGTCCTTCATGAAGGAGAAGCCGCGCTCGGCCTGGTCGATCTGCATGGACGAGACGCCGACGTCGAAGCAGATGCCGTCGCACGGCCCCAGCTTCTCCACCGCCGCGATCGCCTCGAGATCGGCGAAGCGGCCCTCGACGAGCCGCAGGCGATCCCCGAACTTATCCACAAGCGGCGCGCCGCCGGCGATGGCTGTCGGGTCGCGATCGAGCGCCAGGACACGCGTTCCTGGGCGCGCGAGGATCGCGGCGGTGTAGCCGCCGGCGCCGAACGTGCCGTCGAGGTAGAGGCCGCCCGACTCATCGGTCGGGAGAAGCGCGGAAAGAACCTCCTCGCGGAGCACGGGAACGTGCCGGGCTGGTCCGCCAGCGGCACCCTGATCGCCTGGATCGTGGTCGCCGCCGCCCGTCATTCCCGTGCTCCAGGAGGCCGCGGCATCGGTGCCGCGTATCCGGAGCCCAGTTCCTGCCGGACCTCGCGCAATCGAAGCTTGGCCTCTTCGAAGCGCGCGCGGAACCGGCTGGGCTCCCAGATCTGGAACTTGTGCCCCTGGCCGACGAAGGTCACCTCGGTGGTGATCCCCGCGGTCGCCCTGACCATCTCCGAGAGGACCACGCGGCCCTCGGCGTCGATCTTCAGGACCTCGCTCGCGCCGTAGAGCGCGACCGAAAGGGTCTCCCATTGCTCCGAATAGGGGGAATAGCGGGACAGCACGTCGTCGATGGCCTGCTTCAAGGCGTTGCCGCCGCAGTCCACCGCTGCCGTGTCGAGCGAGGGGTAGAGGAAGAGCCCCTCGTGGCCGTCCCGCGCCAGAATCGCCCGGAACGGAGCCGGGATCGACACCCGGCCCTTCGCATCGAGGCGATTCGAGTAATTCGAGACGAACCGGTCCACGCCACACGCCCCCATCCGTCGAGCGCCCGGATCGCGCGAACGGGCCGCGTGACGCGGCGCCGATCAGGTCGAGTGGGGCCCGAGACGGGATGATTTGGGATAGCATGGGATTTGATGGGAAGCAACGCACGTAGGTCGAGCCGTGCACAGGCGCACGTCCCCGCTCACTAGGCCGCATTAGGGTTAATGGGCGGTTGCGGGGCGCAAATTCTGCGCGCAGAGAGGTCGGCAGGTACGAGCGGCGGAGGCGCGGCGATGGCGAGCTTGGAATCCCGTCGGGATCGCGTCGTCGGAGGTCTCTTAGGCCTGCTTGTCGGCGATGCGCTCGGCGTGCCCTACGAGTTCCATCCGCCGGCAACGATCCCGGCGCCGCATCTTATCGAGTTTGCGCCGCCGCCCGGCTTCAGGCGGGCGCATGCGCGCGTGCCGCCGGGGACCTGGTCGGACGACGGCGCGCAGGCGCTCTGCCTTCTCGCCTCGCTGCTGCATTGCGACCGGTTCGACGCCAACGATCTCGGCGCCCGGCTGCTCAAATGGTACGAGCACGGCTACATGGCGGTCGACGGGGTCGTCTTCGACGTCGGCATCCAGACGGGAGAGGCGCTTCGCCGGATCGCGGCCGGCGTCGACGCGCTGAAGGCCGGTGGCGACGCGGAGCACTCGCAGGGCAACGGCTCGCTGATGCGCGTGCTGCCGCTCGCGCTCTGGCATCGCGGCGACGATGCCGCCCTCGTCGCAGACGCGCACGACCAATCGCGCGTCACGCACGGCCATATCACGGTGCAGGTCTGCTGCGCGCTCTATTGCCTCTGGGCGCGTCGCATGCTCGAAGGCTCAGCCGATCCGTGGCGCGAGGCAGTCGCCGCGCTGCGTGCCGTCTACGGCGGCGCCGGTGCCCATGCCGATACGCTCGATCGGGAAATCCGGCCCGACGCCGAGCGTAAGGTCACGGGGAGCGGCTTCGTGATCGACTGCCTGTTCAGCGCCAAGCATGCGCTCGACGCCGGCTCGTACGAAGCCGTGGTGCGCGCCGCGATCGCGCTCGGCAACGACACCGACACGACCGCCTGCGTCGCGGGCGGGCTCGCCGGCTTGCGCGACGGGCTTGGGTCGATCCCGGAGCGTTGGCTCACAAACCTTCGCGGGCGTGATCTCCTTGATCCGTTGCTGGACGCGCTTCTCGAAAGGTCCGCGTGAGCTTGTTATTTAAAATGCCAGTTCGTTGATCGAGACCGAAAGTATACCGCAGCCGGCAGAATTTGCGGGTCGCGCACCGGACCTTGATGCTGGCGTGGGTCGGCAGTATGTAGGAACGTATCAACAGGGAGCTGCGCGCCGTGCTGACTATCTCAAGCCGTGTCTTCAACCAGGACACGGGCTTCGCGAAGAAAGCTGCCGCAGACGGGCCGGTCACGATCACCGATCGGGGCAAGCCGGCGTTCGTCTTGATGACGCATGCGGCCTACCAGAAGCTGATCGACGGGGGCCCGACACTGGGCGACGCGCTCTACATGCCGGGCGTCGCCGATATCGATCTGGACGCCGAGTTGCCGTCGCGCGCGGACGACTTCTCGCGGGACGTCGATCTTTCCTGATGTATCTTCTCGACACCAACGTCGTCTCGGAAACGAGAAAGACGCGGACGGCCAGGATCGATGCCAACGTCGAAGCCTGGTGGTCGCGCGCCAAGCTGAGCCTGTTCTTCATCTCCGTCATTACGCTGTTCGAGATCGAGGAGGGCGTCCTGCGCATCGCAAGGCGCGACGCCGCGCAAGGCGAGGTTTTGCGAACGTGGCTCGATGAACTCGTCTTGCCCGCATTCGCAGGTCGGCTTCTGCCCGTCACACCCGCGATCGCACGCGCCTGCGCCGCTTTGCAGGTACCCGACAAAAGACAGCTTACCGATGCGCTCATCGCCGCCACGGCCCGCGTCCACGGCTTGAAGGTGGTGTCACGCAACGTCGCCCACTTCGAGGGCGCCGGCGTCGAGGTCATCAATCCTTGGGTCCGCGCCCCGTGACCATGCCTTGAGCGCGTTTCCGCCCGCCCGCATCGTCTGCCTCACCGAGGAGACGGTCGAGACGCTCTACCTCCTCTGCGAAGAGGATCGCATCGTCGGCGTCACCGGCTACGCGGTTCGTCCGCCACGCGTGCGGCAGGAGAAGCCGCGCGTCGGGGCGTTCGTCTCGGCCGACGTGCCGAAGATCCTGGCGCTGGAGCCGGACCTCGTCCTCACCTTCTCCGACATCCAGGCGGATATCGCCGCGGCGCTGATCCGCGAGGGCGTGGCCGTGCACGCCTTCAATCAGCGCTCGATCGCCGGCATTCTGGCGATGATCCGAACGCTCGGCGCGCTGGTCGGGGCGGGCGACAAGGCCGAGGCGCTGGCGGCGGGATACGAGCGGCGGCTCGCCGACATCGCAGCCTCCGTCGACCCGACGCGCCCGCCCAAAAGTTTATCTCCAGGAATGGGACGAGCCGCTGATCTCCGGCATCGGCTGGGTGTCGGAACTGATCGAGCTTGCCGGCGGCGTCGACGTGTTCGCTGATCTGCGGACGCGGCAGGCCGCCAAGGACCGCATCGTCGCGCCCGCGGCGGCGCCCGACCTGATCCTCGCCTCGTGGTGCGGCAAGAAGGTCGTGCCGGCAAAGATCGCCGGGCGACCAGGATGGGACGCGATCCCCGCCGTGCGTGCGGGCAAAATCGTCGAGATCAAGTCGCCGCTGATCCTGCAGCCGGGCCCGGCCGCGCTGACGGACGGCCTCGACGCGATCGTGGCGGCGGCACGTGCCCTCTAAGGACCCGTCTCAAACGCGTCCTTGACAGCTGCGACCGCCGCCTGGATCGCTCCGCGCGCCTTCTTGGACAATATCTCGGTCAGATACATTTTTGCGCCAAGACGCTCGCCGAAACCGATCAGGGAGCCTTCCGTCAGCTTGCGGAGGTCGTGCTCGACCAGAACCTCGACGACCTTCTGAACGCGAGCGTGGATCAGCTTACCCAGCAAGTCCTGATCGACCGCGTCCGGCTTCGGCAAATCGTCTGGCCCTATGACGATCTCCTTATCGAGGCCGCCACAAAGCGGAATGATCGGAAGGCCTTGTGAACTGGGTGCTTGGCCTGCGTAAGCGGCAAAGCTTTTATGGTCGTTGGACCGGGGCTTTTTCACGAGCCACTTGGCCTTGTCCTTTGTGTCCTTGAACAACGGGTGCTCGGCGGGGAGCGCCAGGTGATAGCGCAGAAAGGCCTGAGTGTTGCGACGGCCCAGCAGGAAGTCGTGGCGACGGAAGCTTTCGTCGATGAAGCCGCCGAAGCCGTGCATGACGCCGCTGGCGATCGGATATTTCGTAGCGTTGGGGCCGTCGCGCTCCGGCGAGATGAGAAAGCGGGACGCGATTCGTTCGTCGGATGCCTTCTCCAGCTCGTCGGGCTTGAAGCGTGATTGCTGGATCAGGGTTGAAGCTAGCTGCGGCAGCACATCCTTGATCATGAGACTGGACACGTAATCGGGCAGTTCCACGAAGTTCGGAAAGGGCGCGATCAGGACGATCGCACGCCTTGCGTTGATCGCGTCATCTTCAAGCGGTCCGAACGAAGATAGAAGGCGGCGGCCCATCTCCAGGGGCTCGGTGTCGATCGTTCCGCCGTCGACCGAAACGAACTCGTAGGGATCGGCTTGCGCAATCGACGCGTCTGGCGGAAAGGTTTTGAAGCCAGTTGCCGTGTCGCGTCCAACGCGCACCGAAACATCGTAGGCGGCGACGGACTTCTGAAGTCGGCGCGGCGCCAGGCCGACAGGGAAAGCGCCCGTTGCGAGGGCGGCTGTACGGAACGTTTCCCAGTCGCTTGTCTCCGTCTTGCGCATGTCGAGAGAGGTCGTCCCTGCGACAGGCATCGGAGGAGTTCCGATCATGAAATCCAGGTAATCGCCATGGTTCAGCGTGGCATAGGGAATGGTTTCAGACCCAACAATCTGAAAGGAGTAGGGGACACCGCGAAGGTTTGTGAGGGTCACAAGCACGCGAAGGCTTCGGTCTTCGCCGCGTCCTAGCCAGGCGCGAGGAGCGGGAGCGCCGTCGAGCTTGAAGGTCTCGTGGACGATCTCGTCGAGAATGTCGCAGCAGAGGGCCGACTTCACGCCCTGCGCAAAGTTCTGGCCATCGAGATCGCGTGTTTCGAGCAGGCCTTTGAGGTCGATGCGGCTGACCCAATTGGAATACAACCGGTTTTTCTCGGGTGCCGGCGGCGGTGCGTCGGGCTGCACGTGCTCCATCTCGTGGAAGGATTGCAGCGCCGCCATCGCGGAGGTCATGCCGCCGGCCGAAGCCCCGGCCATCAGCGGCACGCGAACGCTGTGGGTCGGACCGTCCCAGCCCGGCTGCTTCTTCGCGGCCTCGAAGGCGTCGAGCGCCTCGATCAGGAAATCCATGACGCCGGCTGTGTAAGCGCCCGCGGAAATGGCGCCGGCCATCACCAGTCCGAGCTCGAAAGTATTGTCGTCGGCCATAATGGGACCCGCGCTCGCAATGCGGTGTCAGGCTAGGCCGGCTCTCACATGCATGTCGATTGGCCAATATGCCAAGTCGGCGGTCCGGCCCTAGCCCCGCGCCCGCGCCGCCATCTCCACCAGCACCTTGCGCAGGTCGCCCGGATGCATGATCGGCGTCGCGAAGGCGATGCGCGCGGTGAGGTCGCCGCACGCGAGGTCCATGCCGTCGGGGTCGAGGCCGGTGGCGAGCCAGTCGCCCTTCGGCTTGCCGGCGATCTTCTCGGCATAGAGCGCGAGCGCGTCGCGATGGTCGGCGTTCATGTGCGCGACGGCGCCGTCCTCGGCCGCGAGCAGCGTTTCCGCGCCGGCGAGCGGGGTCAGCAGGCGGGTTGCGGGGAAGCGGGCGGCGCGAGCGAAGCCGCCGTTGAGATGCGCCTGCTCCAGCGCGATCCGCCAGAACGAGAAGTCGGCGAAATCCGCGTAGAGCTCGGCCTTGGGATGGCGGGCCAGGAAGCGGGCGCGCACCATTTTGCGGGCGGCCGGATCTGCGACCTTCTCGGCGCGGCCGGTGAGGGTCAGACGCGGATGCGCCAGCGGGTCGCCTTCGCCGGTCTCGGCGAGCAGCAGCGAGACGCGCGGGTCCTTGTCCATGTGCCGCGTGTGCGAGGAGAGCTGCGACACGAGGATCAGCGGCGAGCCGTCGTAGTCGGTCGCTACCGTCACCAGCGAGGCGAAGGGGTCGCCGGAGCCGTTCAGCGTCGCCAGCGTGCCGGCGCGCACCTCGCGCAGCAGCCGCTTCGCTTCCGCGAGCGCGTCGAAGGCAGGTGCCTGGCTCGCTCCCTCGTCCTCGCTCATCTGTCCTCGCTCAAGTCCGGCGACACGCTCCGCCTCATAGGCGTAACGCGATGATCGCGGAAGCCGTCGCAGTGCCTCACCCCTACTTGCAGTACTTGCTGTCGCCGTGCGCGCCGCGCACCTCGAGGTCGAAGTGCCAGTGCGTGCGGTGGTAGGCGTCCGAGCCAGGGCCGAGCACGGTGTGGAAGTAGCCGCAGGCGCCGGCCCGCGCCGCGGTCTCGAAGGCGGTCTCCGCATCGGTCTTCGGGGTGCCGACCTCGATGATCCGGCCGTCGGCGAGCTTGAGCTTGGCGATGTCGATCGCCAGCCCCTGGCCGTGCGCCGAGAGCTTTGCGCCGAAGACGCTGTCGCGCGAGCGGCACTCGAGGCCGGGACCCGTCCACACGGCGACGACGGGCGCGCCGAACGTGCCCTTGGCGAGCGGCGAGAGCATGTCGCGCACGTAGGACGAGAACGAGTCCGCGGTGACGCAGGCGATGGTCGGGTGCTCGGGGAAGCTGACCTTGGCCCCGTCGGGCAGCGTCACGTCGTCGAGATGCACGGCCTCGACGACGGTGCAGCGGGCGTCGGGCTGCGGGCCGATCGTCGTCGGCTCGATACCGACCTTCTGCGACATCAGCCGGGCCGGGCACTGCGGATCGTCCTCCGGCGAGCGCGGCGTGAAGGCCAGCGTCGCGCCACTCGGCGCCGCGGTCGGCGCGGCGGCCTCGGGCTTTGCGCCCGAGGCTGGGGCTGGCGCCGCGAGGTCGGAGGGTCGCGGCGGGGGGCTCGGCGGCACTGCGGGGCCGGCAGGCTGCGCCGGCGGAGCGGCGGCGGGCGTCTTCGCGCTTTCCTTGGACTTTGCCGGCGGCGTAGGCGGGGAGGCCTGCGGTGCGGGGGCCTGCGCTTTGCCCGGTGCGGCGAAGGGGTCGTGCGTCGCTGTCGCGGTCGGCGCCTTTTCCTGGGTCTTGGCCGCGGGCGCCGGCGCGCGCTCGGCCGGTGTAGCCTTGGTGGCGCGCTCGGGCTCGGCCGGCGGCTCCATCGGCCTGGGCGGGGCTCTGTCGACCTTCGGCGGCTGCGGCGCCTCGGCCCTCGGCGCGGGGTCGCCGGAAAAGTGCGGTCGTGGCGGCGGCAACGGGACGGTCTGCGTCAGGGGCGGGGCAGGCTTTCGCCGCAGGCGGTAGGCCGGCCGCGACGAAAGAGGCGGCCCGCCGAAGAGGAAGTCGAGAGGCGCAGCCTCGCTGCCGCCTGAGGCGAGCGCCGTGGCGCCGAGCAGCGCGATGAGGCCGACCGAACCGATATGTCGCATCGCGCCCCGCTGATTCCCGCCGCAAGCATAGGCCGGCCGGCAACGAAGCGCGAACCATAGCCCGGAACATCGCTTGAACGCCTCTCGCAAGGGTCCATATTGTGCATGCGGCGCAAGTCGTGGGGAGTGCTTTCGGGGCTCTCGAGTACCGAAGGCCGGAAGGCTTCGACAAGGTTGGTCAATGTCCCGCATGCCGCCTCTGGGCACCCCCTTTTTGCTGGGGTTCGATGAGATCGAGCGCGCGCTCGAACGTGTCGCGCGATCGACGCCCGAAGGCTATCCGCCCTGCAATATCGAGCGGATCGCCCGTACGGAGAGCGCTCCCGAGACGCTCAGGATTACGCTCGCCGTCGCCGGCTTCACCCGCGACGACCTCGAGATCCTGGTCGAGGACGGGCAGCTTCTCGTGAGGGGCCGGCAGACCGACGATCGGGAACGCGTCTATCTGCACCGCGGCATCGCTGCGCGGCAGTTCCAGCGTGTCTTCCTGCTCGCCGACGGCATGCAGGTCGCCAGTGCCGATCTCGTCAACGGGCTTCTGTCCATCGACCTGCACCGGCCCGAGCCACAACGACGCGGGCGGGTGATCGGTATCAACGTGCGCGACTAGATCGGCACAGGCCCGCGGGCCTCGCGGCCGCGGCTTTTGAGGACACCAGAATGTTGAACGCAACACAGAGAGTTTCGGGAAGCCCGATCCTGACCGAGGAGCAGCTTGAGCACCTCGGCGAAGGGCTCGTCGCCTATCTCAAGCCGGTTCGCACCGAGGATCTCGGCTCGATCTTCCAGGAGGTGCCGGAGGGCATCGCGCCCGGCACTCAGCTCTTCGCGCTGCTCGGCGCCAGCGGCAAACCGCTCGTTCTGACCGACTCGCGAGATGCAGCGCTCGCCAACGCCATGGAGAACGAGCTCCATATGGTGAGCGTGCACTAGCCTCATAACGTGCGAATGATCGGGTCAGGCGGCGCTGTGGCGCCGCCTTGCCGTTTTGAGCCCGGTGCTCTATAGGCTCGCGCCGACGCGGCCGTCCCGCGACCACAATCCCGAAAAAATAGAGCCGAGACATGAAAGCCGATATCCATCCCACCTACCACATGATCAAGGTCGTCATGACCAACGGGACCGAGTTCATGACGCGCTCGACCTACGGGTCGGAGGGCGACACCATGCAGCTCGACATCGACCCGACCACCCACCCGGCCTGGACCGGCGGCTCGCAGCAGCTGCTCGATCGCGGCGGCCGTCTGTCGCGCTTCAATTCGCGTTTCGGGGCGATCGGTCTCGACAAGAAGAAGTAGCGCCTTCCAGCGCCGGCACGGCGCAGCCTCCATCGATCGGCCGCGTAACGCAACTTTGCGGCGGTCGAACTATTGGTCGGGCCAAGGGCGGGTCGAACCGCCTGCTCACCACGGAGGAAACTGCTTATGCTGAAGAAGCTCCCGATTGCTGCTCTCGTCGCGGCCATGTCGTTCGCGTCAGTGCCGACGATGACCTCCGTCGCGCTGGCTCAGGGCGCGGCCAACGAGCCGCCGACCGCGCCGGCGCCGGACGAGGCCATGAAGGGCGGCGACGCGTCGAAGGACAGCATGTCGAAGAGCTGCTCGATGTCGTCCAAGTCGTCCATGAAGTCGATGAAGAAGTCGAAGAAGCACTCGATGAAGAAGCACATGTGATCTTCGTTTCGAGGGTTCGCGCTGCATCCAGCGCGCCGTCGAGATGAGATCGAAGGTTTCTACAAGCGCGGCGAGGCGCTCGGATGCCTCGCCCACACGGACAACCTTCTCGCCCGGCCTCGCGCCGGGCTTTTTTTCGCGCTCAGAGCGGCGAGCCGAACAGCTTTTCGACGAGCGTGCGTTCGTGGCCGGCCTCGGCGCGGCGCGACGGCGCGTCATCGTCCGGTAAGGGGCGCTCGCGAGGCAGCGCCTGCGGCGGGCGCGGCGGCTCCATTTCGTCGTAGGCGTCGTGCACGCGGCCCGGCGGCGAGCGCGGCGCGGCCTGCGCGACCGGCTCGTCGTGGCCGACGTGCGGCAGCGGGATGCCGAACAGGCTCGACGGCAGGCCGCCGTTCTCCGGCTCGGGCGCGGGCACCGGCGCCGCATGCGCGGTGCCGTAGGGCAGGGGTGACGGCGGCGTGCCGGCCAGCGCCGTCTTCATGAAGCGCGACCAGATCTCCACCGGCAGCGTGCCGCCGGAGGCTTTCTTGGTCGGCGAGGCATCGTCGTTGCCGAGCCAGACGCCGGCGACGAGCGTACCCGTGTAGCCGATGAACCAGGCGTCGCGGAAATCCTGGCTGGTGCCGGTCTTGCCTGCCGCCTGCCAGCCCGGAAGCTCCGCCTTGTGCGCGGTCCCGGTGAGCAGCGTCTCTGTCATCATCGTGTTCATGAAGGCGACGTCGCGCGGCGCGATCACCCGACCGTTGTTGCCGGACCGGCGCTGGTAGAGCATTCGGCCGCCCGTCGTGCGGATGCGCAGGATCGCGTGCGGCTGCACGCCGATGCCGCCGTTGGCGAACGGCACGTAGGCGGTGACGAGCTCGAGCGGGGACACCTCCGACGTGCCGAGCGCGATCGAGGCGTTGGGGTCGAGCTCCGAGCCGATGCCGAGCCGATGCGCCACCGCGACGACGCTCTTCGGGCCCGCCTCCAGACAGACGCGCACCGCCACGGTGTTCAAGGACATCGACAGCGCCTTGGTCAGCGTCACCGGCCCCAGATAGGCGTGGCTGTAGTTCTCCGGCCGCCAGCCGTGCACGTCGGTCGGCGCGTCGATGCGGATCGTCTCCGGCGTCAGCCCCTTCTCGACGCCGGCGAGGTAGACAAACGGCTTGAACGCCGAGCCCGGCTGCCGCTTGGCGGCGACCGCGCGGTCGAACTGGCTCGCGGCATAGTCGCGGCCGCCGATCAGCGCGCGGATTGCGCCGTCCGGCGCCATCGCGACGAGCGCGCCCTGGCTGACACCGAACTTCGCGCCCTTCTTGGCTAGCACGTCGTCGAGCGCGCGCTCGCCGTCGGCCTCCAGCCCGCGATCGATCGTGGTCTCGACCACGATGTCCTCGTCGACGGCGCCGATCACGTCGTCGAGCGTATCGACGACGTAGTCGGCCGCGTAGTTCAGCGAACCGGCGCCCGGTGGCCGAACGACGCGGGCCGGGTCGGCCAGCGCGAGCTTGGCCTGGCCTTCGGTGATGTAGCCTTCCTCGCGCATCGCCGCGATGACTTGCGCCGCTCGCGCGGTCGCCGCGTCGATGTTGCGGTTCGGCGCGAGCTTGGTCGGCGCCTTCATCAGGCCGGCCAGCATCGCCGCCTGCTGCACCGTGACGTTGCGCGCGTCGGTGTTGAAGTACTTGTGCGCCGCCGCCTCGACGCCGAAGGCGCCCGAGCCGAAATAGACGCGGTTGAGGTAAAGCTCGAGGATCTGCGTCTTCGTGAATTTGTGCTCGAGCCAGACGGCGAGGATCGCCTCCTGAATCTTGCGTTGCAGGCTCCGCTCCTGCGTCAGGAAGACGTTCTTCGCGAGCTGCTGCGTCAGCGTCGAGCCGCCTTGCATCGAGCGGTGCAGCACGACGTCGGAGAAGACCGCGCGGACGATGCCGACCGGGTCGATGCCCCAGTGGGAGTAGAAGCGCCGGTCCTCGATCGCCACGAAGGCGTGCGGCAGGTACGCGGGCAGCTCGGCGAGGCGCACCGCGGCGCCGCCGGTGTCGCCGCGGTTGGCGAGCAGCGTGCCGTCCGAGGCCATGATGGCGATGTTGGGCGGGCGTTTCGGCACGGCGATCTGATCGATCGGCGGCAGCTTGGCCGCCTCGTAGCCGATCACCAGCGCGCCGATGACGCCCACCCAGATGCCGCAGACGAGGCCCGTCGACAGCAGGCCGCCGAAGATCGAGGCGCGGCGCCGGCGCTTCTTGCGCTTGGCGCGCTCGCGGCCGGTCGCCCGCCGCTCGGCGCGTTCCTCCGCTTCGTAGTCGCGCCCGAAGCGCGGCTCTCGTCGCTCCTGAGTCCCGCGCCGCTTGGCCATCTACGCTGTACGCCCCCGTCGGCCCGCCGGGGCCCGAGAGCGGAAAGGCTAAGCGCGGCCGCTTAAATCCCGGTAAAATGCGACCGATCGGCCGAGCGCCGCGCGGCGATCGCCGCCACGCGGGCCTCGAGCCGGCTGCCGGCGGGCTGGCGCGCCGGAGCGGCGTCGTTCGCCGGCGTCGGCTGCGGCGCGGTGCGGCGCTCGCCGAAGGCGAAGCCGGCCTGCCCCCCGGCGTACCAGATCAGCTTGGCCTGGCGCGGCCCGCCGTCGGAGACGGCGAGGCTGACGTGCTGCGGCACGACGATGTCGCCGGGCAGCGCAAGGCGGGCACCGGCGTCGCTGAGGTTGCGTACGGTGCAATCCAGTCTCCAGCCGTTGAGGGCGGCGATCTCCAGCCGCCCGTTCAACAGGGTGCGGCGGCGGACGTGCTTGCGGCGCTCGGTCATGATCGTCCTCTGGAAAAGAATAGAGTAGTCAGCAAGCAATATACGGTCGGGCTACCGTTGGAAAAGACCGTCGATCAAATGCCGTCTATTAAGCCTAATTGGCAAATCTATTTACCTTAATCGGAACCTCATCCGAAGATCGCGACGGTCTGGCGACCGACGGCAAGGCGTCGGCCGCCGGCATCCCAAAGCTCCATTGCCTGCAGCGAGAGCCCGTGCGCGGCCTGCTCGCTCGTCGAGCGCAGGAGGTGCCAGCCCGAGGCCGGGATCGGCTGGAAGAGGTCGATCGACCAGGTCATCGTGCTGATCGGCGCCATCTTCGAGAAGGCGGCCAAGGCCGCGGGCGGCGGGCAGTCGGCCAGGGCCAGCAGCGCGATCAACGGGTCGACGCCGGTGGCATCGCGGTGGCGCACCCAGAGGTCGAAGGTCGGTCGCGTCGCCTGCGAGACGGGCGGCGTCCCGCGCACGAAGCGGACCTCGAAGTTCTGGAAGAAGGTCGGCCGCACGGCGCCCTCCGGAAACAGCGGCGGGCAGGTTTCCGGCGGCGGCGCCTCCGGCATCGCGGTGATGTCGTGCGCGACCTCGCTGTCGCGCTCGGTGGCGTAGAGAAACAGTGCGCGGGCCGCCGGGCCGGCCTCGCCCGTCGCGTCGACGCCGACGAAGGTCGCCGAGCGGCCGCGCCGCAGCACGTTCGGCGCGAAGTGGACGCGGCCGCTCGCCGGCCCGACGAAGGCGAGCTGCGCCGCGCGCAGCGGCGGGAGATCGGGGATCGCGCGCGCCGTCGCCTCGGCGCAGAGCGCGGCGGTGATGCCGCCGTAGAGCGTGCGCCCCTGCGACCAGGCCTGCGGGGCCTCGATGGAGAAGACGCCGTCCGTCTCGACGAGCGCTGAAAGGACGGAATGAAGGCTTTGCATCGCAGCATCGTGCGGCATCGCGCCGGGGCGCACAACATGCCGGCCATTGGCGCGTTCGGGCGTAATAGAGGCTGCCGGGCCGACTGGGGTCGTTGCGCATGATCCAGATTCCCGAAGCCCTGACAGGCGCTTTTCGCGCCGCTGGCTGGCACGAGGACCGCCGCGTCGCCGTCAGTCCCGGCGTCGCCGCCGGGCATCCCGCCGCGGCGATCCTGGCGACGCTTGGGCGGCCTCACCGTCGGACCGTGCGGCGAGGGCGAGACCTCGCGGCCAGCGACATCGCCTTCGGGATGATCCGCGGGTGTATCGCGCTTGGAGGTAACGCTCAGTCGAGCTCGCCGACGAGCTCGTAGAGGGTCACCGTCGCGCCGACGAACCGCGCCATGCGGGCCATGCCGGTGCGCGTCGAGCCGATGTCGAGATTGAGCCGGTGGCGAGCGATCGCGGCCGCCGGCGGCACCGCGAGGCCGTCGTGCGGCGAGTGTCCGTGGCAGACGAACAGCCCATGGTGGCTCGCCGCCCGCAGGAACGGGGCGCGGATCCAGCACCAGTGCTCGTCCTCGCTCGCCGTGGCGAAACCCTCGTCCCAGGCCTTGGCGAGGAACGTCGCCGGCGGCTCGTCGGGCGAGAGTCCCGCGTGCACGAAGAGGACATCGCCGCTCTGCCAGTGCGAGCGCAGGCCGCGCAGCAGATCGAGCCGCGGCCCGAGCATCTCGCGAAGCGCCGTGGGTCGCTGCCGCCACCTTTCGCCGAAGCACTCGCGCAGCACCGCCTCGCCGCCGTTGCCGATCCACAGCTCGTAGATCTCCGCCTGCCGGACGCCCATGCCCGAGAGCGCGAAGACGAGCATCTGCTCGTGATTGCCCATCAGGCCGATCGACCTGTCGGCCCCCGCAAGGCGCGACGCCTCGGCCATCAGGTCGAGCGTGGCGAGCGAGCGCGGCCCGCGGTCGACGAGGTCGCCGAGCTGGACGATCGTCCGGCGCGGCGCCTGCCGCTGCAGCGTGCGGGCGTGGTCGAGCAGGGCCGCCAGCAGGTCGGCGCCGCCGTGGATGTCGCCGATCGCGAAGATCTCTTCGTCGGGAGCCACCGCGTGCGGGATGTCGAACGTCGCCTGCGAGATCACCGGTGCCTCCTTTCTGCGCGTGTTTCTCCCCAGGGGCCACCTTGCGCTTACAGCCACGTCACGCCACAGTCCTCGGCCCTGAACGTTCCGGACCGGGTGTGGGATCAGCGCGTCATGAAAGTCACCCTGGAACGAGCCACGCTGCTCAAGTCGCTCGGCCACGTGCATCGTGTCGTCGAGCGGCGCAACACGATCCCGATCCTGTCCAACGTCCTGCTGCGCGCCGACGGCCAGTCGCTGACATTGAAGGCGACCGATCTCGACCTCGAGGTGACGGAGGTCGTTGCCGCCGAGGTCGGCACCAAGGGCGCCACGACGCTGCCCGCCCACATCCTGCACGACATCGTCCGCAAGTTCCCGGACGGCGCGCAGGTCTCGCTTGAAACCGCCGGGGACGCCGGCCAGCTGACGCTGCGCTCGGGCCGCTCGCGCTTCAATCTGCAGGCGCTGCCGGAGGCCGACTTTCCGGACCTGGCGGCGGGCGAATTCAGCCACGCCTTCACGATCCCCGCCGGCGACCTGCGCAAGCTCATCGACAAGACGCAATTCGCGATCTCCAACGAGGAGACGCGCTATTATCTCAACGGCATCTACATCCACACGATCGACGTCGAGGGCGCGACGATGCTGCGCGCGGTGGCGACCGACGGCCACCGCCTCGCTCGCGTGGAGATGCCGTCGCCCTCGGGCGCCGCCGGCATGCCGGGCATCATCGTGCCGCGCAAGACCGTGGCCGAGGTGCAGCGCCTCGCCGAGGCCGGCGCCGAAGAGGTGAAGGTCGAGGTCTCGACCGCCAAGATCCGCTTCACCTTCGGCGACGTGGTGCTCACCTCCAAGCTCATCGACGGCACCTTCCCGGATTATCTTCGCGTGATCCCGAGCGGCAACGACAAGCGCCTCATCGTCGATCGCGCCCCCTTCGCCGCAGCCGTCGACCGCGTGTCGACGATCTCGTCGGAGCGCGGCCGCGCCGTGAAGCTCGCCGTCGCCGACGGCAAGCTGACGCTGTCGGTCACCAACCCCGATTCCGGTTCGGCGGTCGAGGAGCTGGAGGTCGACTACGATGCGGCCCCGATCGATATCGGCTTCAATGCCCGCTACCTCCTCGACATCACCGCGCAGATCGATTCCGACACCGCGCTGTTCAAGATGGCCGACCCCGGCTCGCCGACGCTGGTGCTCGAGAAAGAAGGCTCGCCCGCCCTCTACGTGCTCATGCCGATGCGGGTGTAGCTTTGGATCTGGGCGCGCGGGGTCCTTAGCCGAGCCCGGCGAGCTCCACGGCGTCCGCCATCAGGCGCCCGTAGCGCTTCACGGTCGTGACCTTCAGGCCGAAATGGCGGGCGGTTTCGGGGATGCTGGCGCCGGTCTCCGAGCGCCAGGCCAGCACCGTCGCCGCATCCGTCGCCATGGGGCGGCCGAGGCTGGCCTTGCGCGACGCGCCCGCCGGGGTGAGCGCGGTGCGAGCGGCCTCGCGCGCCGCGGCGGCGCGCCGGGCGATCCGCCGGTGCTCGAGTGCGGCGAGCTGCGCCAGCGTGCCGAGCACCGGTGCGGCCGTCGCGCCGGCGATCGGCCCGATGCCGTGCACCTCGACCGTCACGCCGGCCATTACGAGGCGCCTCACCGTGGAGCGCACGTCGATCGTGTCGCGCCCGAGCCGGTCGATCGCGAAGACATGCACCGAGTCGCCGTTTCTCACGTCGTCCAAGAGCTTGGCGAAGCCGGGGCGCCTGGCGGCGACGATCCCGTCGGAGACGCCCTCGTCCCGGTATTCGCGGTCGAAGTCGCCGCCCATGGCGTCGCGCTGCGCCTCGATCGAAGGGTCGTCCGATCTCACACGATAGTAGGCGATCCTCATCAGCGCGCGATTGTCCCTGCGACCCCCTCGGCGCGCCGGCGCCGATCCCGACGAAAAGCGGGCCGTCGTCTTCAGGGAAGGTTGAAGACGACGGCCCTTGCGCCGCACCAGACACTGCGGCGTGACCACTGCCCGGGGCCTCGACCCCGACGCTAGAACCGTGACGGCGCCGGTGCGCGCCGATCTGCGCTCTCGGTCTGCCGCTGTGTGCCGTTCTGCGCCCCGCGCGAGGCGAACCGCTTCAGCGTCAGGAACCCACCCGAGGACAAGGCGACGACCGGCCGGACGGTCAGTTGAGCAGTCGCTGCGATCTTCGCCTCCTGCGCTTCGTTTTGCGAAGCATGATCAAAACGGCGCGGCCGGCATAGTGCGGCTCTCCCGATAACAGCGATCGGGGCCGGCGATGACCGCGGCTTCGGCTTGCAACCTGCAACGTCGAGCTCGAGAGCCACCCTGGATAGGCAGCTCGACCCTAGTCTTGGAGAAAAATAAAATAGAGCGGATCATTCAATTGGCATTTATCGTAAATCGATATAAGCAGCATTGGATGGCAGAGGAGGTCGCGTCGCGAGCTTCGCGACAGTTGCTACAATTCGAAATCTTTTGATCGACGCGGCGGGATGGATGCACTTTCGAAGCGCCAAGTGCTCTGCCGGCTTTCCCCGGATGCTGGAAATGGAAGGCATGGCACGCGGCTTCGAGCAGAAGAAGCGGCGTATGCTCATCCAGGACCTCAAATCACCGCTCGACCTGCAAGCAAACAACGTAATGAATTTTCGACCTAGGAGAGGATGCAGCGATGGTCTGGGGAATGCCTTCACCCGGCAGCTTCGGCAAGTTTTTTCCCAGCGGCGAATATGCCGGGTGGCACGAGGACCTGATTCACTATTTCAAGCACGAAATGCCGGCCGCTCGGAAAGCGTTATTTCATAATGCGCTAGCTTACCCATCATATGTGTCAGACAAGTTCGTTAGGGATCCCGCTTGGGAGGGATCCTCCGAGCAGCCGCCGTTCAGCCCAGTCGAGCCGCACGAAGCCCCCAAGCGGTTCGTGCTTGAAACATTACACGCTTCGCTGGGTTCTTTGATAAAGACCAACAGTTTTATCCCCGCTGTAGATGAGCCTCTAAAGAACATCATCGAACGCTTCGAGCCCGGAGTGCACAAGTTCTTTCCAATCGAAATGCCTATGAAGTATCCAGAGAATTCCGAAGTTCGCTTCAGGAGTTATCCGGCGCAATTTTTTGTGTTGGCGATCGGCCAATACATCGATAGCTTCTTGCCTGGTGCGCATTTGTGGCGGGAACGCCGGTTCGGGATTCCGCTCATCTGTTTCTCCGAAACCTTGATGGTGGAAATCGACAATGCCGGCTTGCAAATACCTAAGCATTATCGCTTGAAGGAAGTTTAGACATGGCGGCAAGTGCGTCTCAGGGAACGGACACTATCCCGCAACAGACCGCCGAGAACTTCGAGAGGCTGTTTGCAACATCACTCTCGTCTAAAGTGTGAACGGGATTTACACGACATTCGGCCGCGACGTCGTCAACGCTGCCGTCGATTGCACTGTGCGGATGACGGACCATGACGATACGTTTTACGTCTGAGCTTGTAACCTCGACCGCGGCGCTCGCGCGGCAGGCCAAGCCTGTTATCGCGCCTTCCGCAGATGCGATCGGAGCCGGCGATGACCGCGGCTTCGCCGCGTGGCCGCCTACCGGAACGCCGGGCACGAGTGGTCCATCAGGGCCTCGCCGTGCGCTTCGTCGAAGACGTGGGTGAGGCGCTTGCGCGCGAGGACGACGAAGCCCGGCTTGCCGGCGATGTCGTCGGAGCCGACGACGACGATGGTGATCTCGTCCATGTCGTCGGGCGACACGTGCAGGCCGTCGGCGACGAGGTCGAAGACGTTGACGCCGGCGAGCGTCTCGCCTTGCACGCCCTTCGCCCAATAGCGCGGCGAGGCCGGCAGCGGCTTCACGCTCGTCCAGCGGCCGGAGCCGATATCGCTCGCGTCCCTCGCCAGCGCCTCGCGGACCTTGGGGCGGATGCAGTCGACGTGGATGTGCAGCTGGTCTTGGCTGCGGCCGGCACGCGAGTTGACGGCGAGCGCGAAGTCGGCGCGGTCGGGCAGCCGCTTGAGGCCGCGCGTCGCGAAGTGCCGGGCGGCCCAGGCATCGGCGAAATAGTTGGGCGCGTCGGCTCCGCGCAGGCGCGACGCCTCGATGCCGGGGGTCTGCACGATCGGCGTGACGATGGTGTGGGACTTGACGAAGGGGGCGCGCAGCACCGCGTAGCCGCGGTCGGGGCCGCCGGTCGCGTCCACCTGCAGGCAGGGGAAGGCGAGACCGGTGAGGTCGTGGTTGGCGACGCAGGCTTGCACGACCCGCCACAGGACGCCGCGCTGCATGTCCTGGCCGAGCTTCGGCAGAAAAAGGAAGACGCCGACGAGAAGCGCGAAGGTTGTGCGGAGCATCGGATCGGGGATGTACAGCCTCGATCCGGCGTTTTGGCGGTGAAAGGCTAATTTTTAGCGCCTGCGCCTCTCCGGCGGAGCGGCGCAGGCCGCAAGGCTAGCGCCGGGTGAAGTTCAGCACGAGCGAGACGAGCAGCAGAATCAACGCGACGTAGAAGATGATCTTGCCGATCGAGGCGGCGCCGGCCGCGACGCCACCGAAGCCGAGCACGGCCGCGACGAGCGCGATGACGAGAAAGATCAGCGCCCAGTGGAGCAGGTTGCCGGTACCCATATTCGTTCCCTCCGATAAGTGGTGGCGAAACTGTGGCAAGCGCGGCTGGTTCCGCTACGTGCCTTGAATTCACAACGACTTCGCTTGCAGGCGCGGCGCGCCGGCGCTCTTGAGGCGACGCAGGCTGGCGAAGGCGGCGACGAGCGCGAAGCACGCGCCGATGACGAGGTCCGCCGTCTCGGCGTGGGCCGGCGCGAGGCGAAACAGCGCCGCCGCCAGCGTGGCGCCGCAGGTGAAGCCGACGATGCGCGAGATCGCCAGCATGCCGCCGGCCGCGCCCGCCCGATCGCGCGGTGCGCTCGAGAGAATGGTGCGATTGTTGGGGGCCTGGAAGAAGCCGAAGCCGAGGCCGGCGAGCACCATCCGCCACAGGATGTCCGGCACGCTGGCGTCGACCGGCATCGCGGCGAGCAGGGCGAGGCCGACCGCCAGCAGGCTGAGGCCCGCGGCTCCGAGGATGGCGGCCGGTAGCCTGTCCGACAGCACGCCGGCGAGCGGGGCCGCCACGGCGAGGGCCGCCGGCCAGCCCGTCATCAGGAGGCCCGTCTGCACGGCGTCGCGATGCATCACGCTCTCGAAGTAGAAGGGCAGGGCGACATAGGCGAGCATGTAGGCGGTGAACGCGGCGACGGAGGTCGCGACCGACAGCGCGAAGACCGGCTGGCGCAGCAGGTCGACGGGGATGAGCGGCGCGGTGCGCCGCTGCGCCCGCCGCCACAGGAAGACGCCGGCGATAATGGCGATCGCGATCTCGCCGACGGCCAGCATGCTCTCCCGGCCGCCGCGGGTCAGCGCGTCCGCGCCCACGAATAGCAGGCCGAAGGCGAGCGCGTTGAGGAGGGCGCTGGCGAGGTCGAGCGGCCGGTCGTTGCGCTCCGAATGCGGCAGGAAGCGCGACGCCAGCACAATGTTGATGAGCCCGAGCGGCACGTTGATCGCGAACAGCCATTCCCACGAGCCGACCGCCAGGATGCCGGCGGCCACCGTCGGCGCGATGGTCGAGGCGAAGGAAACGACGAGGGCGTTGATCCCGACGCCGCGTCCGAGCAGCCGATGGGGCCAGGTATGGCGCACCAGCGCGCCGTTCATGCCCATGAGGCCCGAGGCGCCGACGCCCTGCAGGATGCGGGCGGCGACGAGCACCGGCAGCGTCTGCGACAGCGCGCAGCCGAGCGAGCCGATCACGAAGACCACCAGGCCGGCGAGATAGACGCGGCGATAGCCGAGCCGCTCGCCGAGCGCGGCGATGGGGAGGAGCGTGACGATCGTCGCGATCTGATAGGCGTTGACGACCCAAGTCGCCGCCGCCGGCGCGACATGCAGACGGTGCGCGATGGTGGGGAGCGCGACGTTGGCGATCGAGGTGTCGAGCACCGCCATCGCGATGCCGAGGCCGATCGCCACCATCGCCAAGTAGCGGCGCGGCGGCGGCAGCCCCTCGGTGGAAGAGGTCATCGCGTGCCCCTTCCTTCTCCCGCTTGCGGGAGAAGGTGGCCCCGCGAAGCGGGGTCGGATGAGGGATGTGCCAGAAGGTCTCTCAAGGTCGGCATGGAAGGCTGTACCCAGTGCCCCTCATGCGGGAGCAAACGGGTCAGGCCGCCTCCCTCTCGAGCATGGCGCCGATCGCGTCGATCGCCTTTTGCGACGCGGCGCCATCGGGGCCGCCGGCTTGCGCCATGTCGCGGCGGCCGCCGCCGCCCTTGCCGCCGAGCTCGGCCGCCGCGGCGCGCACCAGCGCCACCGCATCGAACCGCGACGTGAGATCCTCGGTCACGCCGACGACGACGCCGGCCTTGCCGTCTGCGGCGACGCCGACGATCGCGACGATGCCGGAGCCGATCGTCTGCTTGGCCTCGTCGGCGAGCGCCTTCAGATCCTTCATCTCGACGCCGCTCACCGCCCTGCCGAGATACTTTATGCCGCCGATCTCGGCGAAGGCCGGCGCGTCGCCGCCACCGCCGCCCATCGCCAGCTTCTTGCGCGCGTCCGACAGCTCGCGGTCGAGCTTCTTGCGCTCGTCGAGCAGGCTTGCGAGGCGCTTCGCCGCCTCGTCCTCAGGCGTCTTCAGGAGCCCCGTCAGCGCTTCGAGCTTTTCCGCCCGCGCGTTGAGATGGTAGCGCGCGGCGGCGCCGGTCTTCGCTTCCACGCGGCGCACGCCCGACGCCACCGCGCTCTCGCCGACAATGGTGATGAGGCCGATGTCGCCGGTGCGCGCGACATGCGTGCCGCCGCACAGCTCCACCGAGAAGGCGGGGCCGTGCGGGTCGGGCTCGGCCGCGTCGTCGGCCTGGGCGAGGCCCATCGAGACGACGCGCACCTCGTCGCCGTACTTCTCGCCGAAGAGGGCGCGCGCGCCGGTCTTGCGCGCCTCCTCGAGCCCCATCTGGCGGGTCAGCACCTCGGCGTTCTCGAGCACCGCGCGGTTGGCGATGTCCTCGATCCTAGCGAGCTCGTCCGGGCTGATCGGCTTCGGATGCGAGAAGTCGAAGCGCAGACGCTCCGGCGCGACAAGCGAGCCCTTCTGCGCGATGTGGTCGCCGAGCGTGAGGCGCAGCGCCTCGTGCAAGAGATGCGTGGCCGAATGGTTGGCGCGGATCATCGCCCGGCGCTTGTGGTCGACGATGCAGTCGAGCGTCATGCCCTTAGTGATGGCACCGTCCTCGACCTTGCCTTCGTGCACGAAGAGATTGCCGAGCTTCTTCTGCGTATCGGTGACGCGGAAGCGCACGCCGTCCGCCGCGAGCACGCCGGTGTCGCCGACCTGGCCGCCCGACTCGCCGTAGAACGGCGTTTGGTTCAAAACGATCGTCGCTTCGTCGCCGGCTCCGGCGCGCTCGACCTCGGCGCCGTCCTTGACGATCGCCATGACCTTCGCTTCGACCCGCTCTGTCGCGTAGCCGAGAAAGTCGGTGGCGCCGGCGGCGTCGCGGATGCCGAACCAGTGCGTTTCGGAGGCCGCGTCGCCCGAGCCCGACCACGCGGCGCGCGCGTCCGCCTTCTGCTTCGCCATCGCGGCATTGAAGCCGGCGAGGTCGACCCCGAGGTTCTTGGCGCGCAGCGCGTCCTGCGTCAGGTCGAGGGGAAAACCATAGGTGTCGTAGAGCCGGAAGGCGATCTCGCCCGGCAGCGTGCCCTTGTCGGGCAGGCGCTGCGTCTCCTCGTCGAGCATGGCGAGGCCGCGCGCCAGCGTGACGCGGAAGCGCGTCTCCTCGAGCCGCAGGGTCTCGGTGATGAGCGCCTCGGCGCGCAACAGCTCGGGGAAGGCCTGGCCCATCTCGCGCGTCAACGCCGGCACGAGACGCCACATCAGCGGCTCCTTGGCGCCGAGGATCTGCGCGTGGCGCATCGCCCGGCGCATGATGCGGCGGAGCACGTAGCCGCGCCCCTCGTTGCCCGGCAGCACGCCGTCGGCGACGAGGAAGGAGCAGGAGCGGAGGTGGTCGGCGATAACCCGATGGCTGGCGCGCAGCGGTCCGTTCGGGTCGGTCGACGTGGCGTCGGCGATGGCGGCGACGAGCACGCGGAAGAGGTCGATGTCATAGTTCGAGGTGACGCCCTGCAGCAGCGCGGCGATGCGCTCGAGACCCATGCCGGTGTCGATCGAGGGGCGCGGCAGCGCGCGACGCTCGTCCTTCGTCACCTGCTCGTATTGCATGAAGACGAGGTTCCAGATTTCGATGAAGCGGTCGCCGTCGGCGTCGGCCGATCCGGGCGGGCCGCCGGGGACCTTATCGCCGTGGTCGTAGAAGATCTCCGAGCACGGGCCGCACGGGCCGGTGTCGCCCATCGACCAGAAGTTGTCGGAGGTCGCGATGCGGATGATCTTCGACTCGGGAAGGCCGGCTATCTTCTTCCAGAGCCCGAAGGCCTCGTCGTCTTCCTGGTAGACGGTGACGAGAAGCTTTTCGACCGGCAGCTCGAAGGTCTTGGTGATGAGCGTCCACGCCAGCTCGATCGCCACGTCCTTGAAGTAGTCGCCGAACGAGAAGTTGCCGAGCATCTCGAAGAACGTGTGGTGGCGCGCCGTATAGCCGACGTTGTCGAGGTCGTTGTGCTTGCCGCCGGCCCGCACGCATTTCTGGCTCGAGGTGGCGCGCGAATACGGGCGCTTCTCGTGGCCGGTGAAGACGTTCTTGAACTGCACCATGCCGCTGTTGGTGAACAGCAGGGTGGGATCGTTGCGCGGCACGAGCGGCGCCGACGGCACGATCTCGTGCGCGTTGCGGCCGAAATAGTCGAGAAACGCCGCGCGGATCTCGTTGACGCCGGTGCCGATCATGCCGTGTTACGTACCTGGTGGGCGGCTGCAGGGAAGGGTTCGTTCTAGCGAGGGGGCAGAGGGCTGTCGAGGCGCGCCGCGCGGCTTAAGCTCTTGCTCTGATGCGAGGATCGTAAGTCCATCTGCGCACCTTCTTCGCCGTGACGCCGCCGGCATCGGGATGCGCCGGATTGACGAGGAGGTTGAACTCCTCGGGAACGATCACCGACGGGACGATGAGGAGCGCGGAGCTTTTCGCCGCGAGCCAGTCGGTGCCGAGCCGGATGCTCACGCGTCCCGCCGGCTCGGCATCCCAGCCGACGTCGAGGCTCGTCGGCGTCTCGCGCCGCGCGTTTGCCCAGAGGTCGTCGGGGATGTCGAGCGCGACGAGGTAGCGGTTGAGCGGCAGGCCGCCAGCGCCGAGATGCACGACCGTCTCCAGGCACGCCAAGGCCCGGCTCTCGGCGGCATAGAGGACCGCGCTGCCCGTCTCGTTCCAGCGGCCGCCCGTCGCCTTGGCGCCGGCGCCGGAGAGATCGTCCGCTTCGTAGGCGGGCGTGTCGCTGGCGATGCGCCAGACGCGCCGGCTCACGCGTAGGCGCCGCTCTGCATGCGCGCCAGGGTGTCGGCGACGAGCGCCTGGCCCTCCATCGTGTCGAGGAGATCGAGGGGGCGGCGGCCACCGAGCGCCGGCACGGGCTCCTCGAGCCACCGCGAGATCCAGTGGGCCGCATCGAAGCCTTCGGCCGTGCCCGACTCCTCGACCATGGCCTCGACCTGGCCGATCAGCCGCGCGATGCCGAGCACGCGCTCGCTCTCGTCGGACGACAGCGTCTGGCCGCGCGCCGCCTTGCGGTTGACGGTCGCGGCGGAGAGCTTCAGCGCGGCGAAGCCGGCGCCCTGCGAGATGGAGAGCGCCTCGAACATGCGCTTGGCCTCGATGGCGCGAACGCCCGCCTTGATCATCTCGATCCGGTCCACCGGGGTGGCGCGGAAGACATCGAGATACGAGGGAAGGACCTGCGCTGCAGCCGGCATGGAGTGCTCCTTGAGCAGATAAATAGATCATTTGAGCGAAGATGCCAGCGCGGCGTCGCGTGACATGGGCGCTTGGCCTGCGCCATATGGCCCGCGACACGGCCCAGCGCGACAGGACGGTCGGTGAGAAGCCCTGACATCACGATCGTCCTCAATGCGCATCGCGAAGGACCGCTGCTGGCGCCGACCCTGCGCTCGCTGACCGACACCGCCCTGCATGCGGCGACGAAGGGGCTCGGCGTCGAGCTGGTCGCCGTCCTCGACAGCCCCGATCCCGCGACCTGCGCCGCTCTGGCCTCGTTCGAGAGCGCGGCCTTCGCCCGCATCGAGAGGATCGAGGTCGCGCACCGCTCGCTCGGGCCGTCGCGCAACGCGGGCCTCACGGCGGCGCGCGGGACCTTCACGGCGACGGTCGACGGGGACGACCTCTACTCGTTCAACTATCTCGCCGAGATGCACGCGGCGGCGACGTCCGGCGGCCTCGTCGTGGCAGTACCGGGCATCACGGTCTGGTTCGATGCCGACACCAGCGTCCAGCGCTTCGAGCCGCTGGCGCGCAGCGGCCGCTTCCGGCTCCTCGGCGCGCACACGTTCATCTCCTGCATCCTGGCGCCGACGGCGTTCCTCCGCGACCTCGGCTATCGCGACTGCGCCGGCAGCCGCGCCTATGCCTACGAGGACTACGACCTGAACTGCCGCGCGGTGGCCGCTGGCGCCGACATCCGCGCGGCGGAGGATGCGGCGCTGTTCTACCGGCGCCGCGCCGGCAGCATCATGGCCGACATCGGCGACGCGACGCGGCGCATCGTACCGCCGAACCCGGTTTTCGACCCCGCGGCGGTCGTCGCGCACGGCGACGGCGAGGCGGTGGTGGAGGACGGCGAGACCCTGCGTCACGGCCTCCATGCGCTGCGCGCCTCGCACGTCCTGGCCGAGCTCGTCGCCCATGCCGGCGCAATCGAGCCCCGCATCGACCTCGCCAAGTTGCGCGAGGCGCCGGTCTGGACGAACGCGATGTTCGCGCGCGACTTCGGGCGCGCCTACCACAATCTCTGTCGGCGGCTCCTGGGGCAGCGCTTCGACGGCGTGCTCGTCGTCGCCGCGCTCGCCGGCGCGCCCGCCGGTCTCTTGCGGATCGCCGAGAGCCGGGCGCGGCGCCTGATCATCGAGACCGCCGTCGCGACGCCGTCGCCGCCGGCGCTGCCGGACGGCGTGCAGGCGATCGGCCTCGGCGACCTGCCGGCGGCCCGGCGCGCGGAGATGATCGTGCGGCTCGTGCACGCCTTCGCGCCACAGGCCCCCTTGCATCTCGTGCTCGGCGGCGAGGGGGATGCGTTGCTCGGCGGTCTCGCCGAGGCCCTGGAGGGCCACAGCCTCGTCGTCTACGATCTCGGCGCCGACGGTCGGGCGCAGGCGCTGCCGCCCGAGGCCTTCGCCGCGTTCGATCTCGTCGTCTGCGACCACTCGCACGCCGCCGACGCGCTGGTCGCGCGCCAGCCGGCGCTGGCGGGCCGGGTCGCGATGCTGCCGGCGTCGGCGAGCTGGGACGAGGCGGCCCGCTTCCTCGACGACGTCGAGACCCGCCTGCGCCCGCGGCTTACGGAGGGACGATGGACGAGAGCCTAGACGCCAAGACGCTGGCCGAGACCTGCCGGGCGCTGCGCGCCGACAACGATCGCCAGCGCACCCTGACCCTCGAGGCGCACGAGCGTGCGCTGACCCTCGCCAAGCGCTGCGACGCGCTGGAGGCCAAGCTGGCGGCACGTGGCAGTTGGCCCTGGCCGTTCCGGCGGCGCCGGGCTTGAGCGGCGTGCGGGCAAACGCGCTGGTTATCGCGGCGCTGGCCTGGGGCGCGGCCGCGGTCTGCTACGTCGCCGGCGAGGCGCTCGCGGCCACCGCCTACACGCCGGCCTACAGCTATGCCGAGAACTACATCAGCGACCTCGGCGTGCCCGCCTGCGGCATCGTCTTTGCCGGGCGCGCGGTCTGCTCGCCGCTGCATGCCGTGATGAACGGCGACTTCGTGCTGCAGGGCGTGCTCTTCCTCACGGGCGGGCTCGCGGCGGCGCGCGCCCTGTCCGGCGGCGGCCGCTGGCCGCTCGCCGCCTGCGCGGCGCTCAACGCGATCGGCATCTCGCTCGTCGGGCTGTTTCCCGAGACGAGCGGCGTCGCGGGCGTGCACGGCCTCGGTGCCTTCCTGGCGATCGTCTTCGGCAACGCGACAGGCTTCGTGTCCGCCTTTGCCTTCCGCGAGCTGCGGCTGCCGGCAGCGCATCGCGTCGCAAGCCTCGCGCTGCCCGTGCTGGGGCTCGCCGCGCTGGCGGCGCTGATCGCGGCGCGGGGGCATGGGCCGCTGCTTGTGCCCGACGGCGTCTGGGAGCGCGCGAGCGTCTACACGATTACGGCATGGGAGGCGGTTACCGCCGTCTGCCTCCTCAGGCGTCCCGCGACCGCGAGAGGCAATGACGGCGTCATCCCGCCCGCATAAGGTGCGGCGACGCCGGCCCTCGCCCGAAGAGGTGCCGGCCTCAGGGAGCCCGCATGAACCCCGCCGAGATCACCCTCTCGATGACCTTCATCACCATCCTCGTCATCATCGTCCTGGTGATCCTGGCCGCCGGCCTGTTCACGGTGGAGCAGCAGAACCGGGCGATCGTCGAGCGCTTCGGCAAGTTCTCGCGCGTCGCGGGGCCGGGGCTCAACGTAAAAATCCCGCTGTTCGACCGCGTCGCGGCGACGATCAACCTGATGGTCAACCAGGTGCAGCTGGAGGCCGACACCAAGACCAAGGACAACGTCTTCGTCAAAATCCATTTCGCCGTGAACTACCGCATCGAGGCGGGGCGCGAGACGCTCGCCTACTACGGCCTCGCCGACATCCAGGCGCAGATTACCGCCTATGCGCTCGACTCGGTGCGCTCGCAGGTGCCGACCATGGACCTCGACCACGTGTTCGAGCGCAAGGACGACATCTCGGTGGCGATCCAGGAGCACGTCGGCCCGGCGATGGGGCAGTACGGCATCATCATCGTCTCCTGCCTCGTCATCGACATCACGCCGGCGGCGCAGGTCGTGGCGGCGATGAACGACATCCAGGCGCAGGCGCGCCTGCAGGTGGCGGCAGCCTCCAAGGGCGAGGCGGAGAAGATCCTCGTCGTCAAGCGCGCCGAGGCGGAGGCCGCCTCGAAGCGCCTACAGGGCGAGGGCATCGCCGGCCAGCGCAAGGCGATCATGGAGGGCTACCAGGCCTCGGTCGAGGAATTCCAGAAGCACGTCATCGGCGTGCCGGCGGCCGAGGTCATGCAGATGCTGCTGCTGACGCAATATTTCGACACGCTGAAGGAATTCGGCACCTCGACCGCCGCCAAGGTGCTGCTGGTGCCGCACTCGCCCGCCGCGATGAAGGATTTCGGCGACCAGATCCGCAACGCGGTGATGATGGGGCAGGAAATGGCCGAGACGCCGGAATCGCCGCCGCCGCCGCGCCCGCGCGGGGCGGGGCAGGGTGGGCAGGGCGGCGGTCCGGCTCGGCCTGACCAGGGCGCGGGCTTTCCGCCGACGGGTGGCCCTTGGAGCCGGGGCGTAAGCTGATCACCGGGCCATGTACGCCTCCGGCTGCAGATCACGCATCGCCAGACTGGGTCTCGTTCAAACGAGCTCAAGCCGCAGCTTGCGGCCGACGACCTTTGCCGCGCGCATAAGCGTCTCCAACGTGACGTTGCCGGCGTCGGGGTCGAGCAAGCGGTCGAGCTGGGCACGGCTTGTCTGCATCCGCTCCGCCATTCTCACCTTGGTGAGGCCGTGCTTCTTCATCTCCGCGCCGATCTGCATGGCGATCACGGATTTGATGGCCGCCGCCGTCACGTCCTCGCTGAGTCCCTGCTCGTCGAGCCAGCTGTCGAAGCTCGAGCCGATATGCGATCCGATCAGCCGCGGAAGCCCACCGCGAGCACGTAGAGTTCCGCCGAGCCCGCGCGGCTCGCTTCCGGCTTGACGTGATGCACCACCGCAAAGTCCGTCTTCAAACGCTTGAGCAGCTCGCCCTCGGTGCCGCCCTGGAAGACCTTGGCGAGGAAGGCGCCGTCCTTGGCCAGCACCTCGCAGGCGAAGTCGATCGCCAGCTCGAGCAGGCCCATGATGCGCAGATGGTCGGTCTTCTTGTGGCCGGTCGTGTTGGCGGCCATGTCGGAGAGCACGAGGTCGGCCGGGCCGCCCATCAATTCCTTGAGACGCTCGGGGGCCTCGGGCGCGAGGAAGTCGAGCACCTCGAAGGTGACGCCGGCGAGCGGGTCGATCGGCAAGAGGTCGATGCCGACGATCTGGCCCTTGCCGTTCGCCACGCCGACCTTCTCGGCCGCGACCTGCGCCCAGCCGCCCGGCGCGGCGCCGAGGTCGAGGATGCGCTGGCCGCTCTTCAGGATGCGGTAGCGCTTGTCGATCTCGAGGAGCTTGTAGGCGGCGCGCGAACGATAGCCGTCGCGCTTGGCCTGCTGCACGTAGGGGTCGTTCAGCTGGCGCTCGAGCCAGAGGGTGGAGGAGAGCGAGCGCTTGCGCGCGGTCTTGACCCGCGTCTTCAGCTCGCCGCGCGGTGCCATCAGGAATGTCCCATCTGGTTTCAATACCCGTCGTGCGACCACATCCGGTCCGTGGCCATCAGCTGCATGAGGATGCCCTCGCGCAGGCCGCGGTCGGCGATACGCACGCGCTCGGCCGGGAAGGTCCGGCGGATGGCCTCGAAGATGGCGCAGCCGGCGAGCACGAGATCGGCGCGGTCGGCGCCGATGCAGCCGTTCAGCACCCGCTCCTCGTAGGACATGCCGCGCAGGGTCGCCACCGTGTCGGCGATGTCGGCCTCGTTCATCCAGAGCCCGTCGACCTTGCGGCGGTCGTAGCGCGGCAGGCCGAGGTAGACGCCGGCGATCGTCGTCACCGTGCCCGAGGTGCCGAGCAGGTGGAAGCGGGTGCCGCGCGGCGCTCCGGCCACCTGCGCGGCGAAGGGCGCGAGCGCGCCGAGCACATGGTCGACCATGGCCTCGTAGACGTCGGGCGTCACGATCTGGCCGCCGAACTTCTCGGCGAGGCTGACGACGCCGAGCTTCATCGAGTCCCAGGCGCGCACCCGTGCGCGCAGCGCCGCATCGTCTTGCGACGCGCCCGCGCGGGCTTTGTCGAGCCAGACGATCTCCGACGAGCCGCCGCCGATGTCGAACAGCACGACGCCGTCGGCCTCCGGGTCGGCGAGGCTGGCGCAGCCGGCGGTGGCCAGCATGGCCTCGGTCTCGCGGTCGACGATCTCGAGCGTCAGCCCGGTCGCGGCGTGCACGCGCTCCAGGAACTCGCCGCTGTTGGCGGCGGCGCGGCAGGCCTCGGTGGCGACGAGGCGGGCGCGGCTGACGTGGCGGGCGCGCATCTTCTCGCGGCAGATCCGCAAGGCCGCGATCGTACGGTCGATCGCGCTCTCGGCCAGGCGGCCCTCGCGCGAAACGCCTTCGCCGAGGCGCACGATGCGGCAGAAGCTGTCGATGATGCGGAACGCGCCCGGATCCTGGCCCGGCAGCGGACGGCGGGCGATGAGCAGGCGGCAATTGTTGGTGCCGAGGTCGAGCGCCGCATAGACAGGTCCCTGGCGCGGCCGCGTCTCGAAAGGCTGCGGCGCAGGCGCCACCGGCTGGCGCAGGATGCGCAGGCCGCCCGCGTCGAAGGCGCAGTCGCCGCCGGAGGTCGCGCCGTAGCTGGACCCCGTCGCGTCGATACCTGGCTCGGACCGGTCCATGCGGGCGGGGCTCCTCGGGTGTCACAGCGCCGCACTGGTGCGGCGGAGCAACACGGGTTGTCAGAATAAGCCTCGCACAGTCGGATGTTCAAGAGCTTAAGACTCGCAGCGGCGGTTCGCGCGGGGGTCAGCTCCGCTTCGGGCGGGCCGCTTTCCCTTTGTGACGGGCGGGCGCCGGCTTCGGATGCGGCTTGGCCTTCGGCGGCGGGGCTGGCCTGCCGGCGCCTGGCCTGCGGGCCGGCACGCGATGCGAGGCCGCCGCAAGCTCGGAGGGACGCGAGGGCGGCAGCGGGACGCGGGCCGGCGGCGCGGGTGGTTCGGGTGGTGGCGCGGGCGGCTCAGGCGCCGGCGCGACAGGAGCGGGCGCAGTCGGCACGGGAGCAGGCACCGGCGGTGCGGCCGGCGGCGGTAGCGGAGCCGGTGGTGGCGCAAGTGGCGGCGCCGCAGCCGGAGGGTTCGGTGGCGGAAACGGGGCGGCCGGCTTTGCCGGGGTCGGAGTCGATGGCGCCGGCGCCACCGGGGAGGGTTGCGGCGGGGTGGCGGCCGGCGCCGTCGGCGGGGACACCGCCTGTTGCGCAGGCTTTGGCGCGGCGGCCGGCGGCGCTGGCGCTGCGGACGGCGCGGCCGGCTTGGCCGGCGCAGGTAATGGCGGCGGTGGCGCGAGCGGCACGAGCGCCTGCTGCGGCGGTGTCGTCGTGGGATGCAGCGGCGGGGTCGGCACCGCGGGAACGGCGGTCGTCGGCGAGGTCGGGGCGGCCGGCACCGCCGCGGCGACCGGCGCGAGAGGCGGCGGCTCCCTCAGCGCTTCGCTGGCGACGACCACGCCGGCCGCGTCCCGCCGCCAGGCGGCGAGTAGGGTATCGTCGCCGTCCATCACGCGGGTCAGGCGCGTGCCGTCGGGCTCGTCGCGCGCGACGATGCGCATCAGGGCGGCGCCCTTCGGCTCGGCGAGCACCATCGTCGTCGCGTCGCCGGCGCGCGTCGTCGTCGTGCGCGACTTCACGTCGCCCTTCGGTCCGGTCTCGATCGTCACCTGCGCGCCGCTCGCCTCGAGATGGGTTGCGAAGATCAGGAAGGGGCCCTTGGCGTCCGACAGGGTCAGCGTGCTCGCGCCGTCCGGCGCCACGCTCGTCTCGCCGACGATCTCGTCGCCGTCCGTCCCGGTCTGCGTGATCCGCCCCGCTTCGACGCCGGGATCCTGCGGGAGCGGGAGCGCGATGGGCAGCAGCCCGCGCGGGGCGGGCGTCGGCATCGGCAGGCCGTCGTAATAGGCGGCATCGGCCGGCGGCAGCAGCGCGACGGGGGGCGCCGGCATCGGCGGCAGCCCACGTTCCGCCTCGCGCGGATGCGCGAGGAGGGCGAGCTCGCTCTCGGCGGGCGGCGGGACGTCGAAGACGACGGGATCGAAGCGGGGCGGCGGCTCGAGCTGCGCCTTGAGCGCCGCGAGCCGGCGGCGCGCGTCGAAGCGGTGCGGCCCGCGCGGATAGCGCCGCATGTAGGTCCAGGCGGCGCGCGGATCGTCCGCCGCGGCGACTGCCTGCCAGATGGCGGCCTCGCGGCGCAGCGCGAGCAGCACGCGCACGCGGGCCGCCAAGGGGCCGTCCGGCACCGCGCGCAAAAAGTCCGCGTAGCCGTCGAGCGAGTCGCGGGCGAGCGCCGCGGCGAAGGCGACCTCGGCCGGCTGGGTGCCGGGCGGCAGGCGGTCGACCGGCGCCGGGTCGCTCGACAGGCCCCCGGCGCTCCACGGCACTTGTGCGCCGTTGGTGAGCGTCGCGACGCGCAGCCTGACCCGCTCGAGGAGGACGCCCATGCTGGGTGAAGGCGCATCCGGCCGCCGCGGGCCGAGCGCCTCGGCGAGGGCGCGGGCATAGGGCCCGTAGGGCAGCAGGCTCGGCGGCGCAACCTGGCCCGGCGCCGCGGCGAAGCCGACCATCATGTCCTTCGCCGGGGCGACGAGCGCGAGGCCCGGCGCCAGCGGCATCTCGTCGGTCGGCGCGAGCGGGCTCTCGCGCGCGAGATCGAGGAGGACGACGCGCGCCTTGGCCGGCGCCGCCGCGAGCGCGCGCAGGAAATCGTCGAGGTCGGCGCATTGCAGCGGCACGTCGTCGTCGTGCACGAGCGCGGCGTCGACGGGGACCATGTAATTGTTGCCGTCGTACTGCACGCCGTCGCCGGCGAGATAGACGAAAATCGTGGCGTCGGGCCCCGCGTCGCGGGCCGCATCGGCGAACGCGTGCAGCGCCGCGCGCAGGCCCTTGGCGTCGAGGTCGTGGGCGGCCGTCACCGCATAGCCGGCCTGGGAGAGCGCCTGCGCGACGAGGCCGGCGTCCGCCGCCGCAGTGGCAAGCGGGTGGCCGGCGTAAGCAGCGTTGCCGATGACGAGCGCCAGCCGCTGCGCCGCCGCCCCGGGGGTGGCGGATGCGACGGCGACGAGGCAGGCAAGCGCGAGGACCAGGCGGCGCATGCCAGGCACTGACGGGAGAAACCGCGCGTTTGTGGGGCGCGGCCCGAGCCCGTCGCGCGCTTCGTGAGACTTAAGCATGAGACGAGAGGCCCGGTCTCGACGCCGGGTTGTCATGGAGCCGCGCTTAGCTCGGCCTGGTGCGGGTTTCGTCGCCCGCAGATCCCATTTAGCCGGGAGGCGTCGATGAACAGGTTGCTTCTGGTCCGCCACGGCGGCAGCACCGGCAACGAGGACAATGTCTTCTATTCCTACCACGACAGCGCGCTTTGTTTGACGACGAACGGCATCCGGCAGGCGCTGAGCACCGGCCAGGCGCTGGCGCAGCTCGAGCCGCGCTGGCTGCGGCCGGGCGACTTCACGCTGGAGGTCTACGCGTCGGAATATTTCCGCGCCCAGCAGACCGCGCGCATCGTGCTCGACCAGATGGGCCTGCTCTCGCTCGTGCCGCGCATCCGCGCCGACCTCAACGAGCGCGACTACGGCACCGCCTACGATCCGCGCATGGACAGCGACGCGACCTTCGCGGGCAACGGCTCGGAGAGCGCGATCAACGCGCGGCTGCGCGTGCGCGGCTTCCTCTACGACATCGCGCCGATCCTATATCGCGCCGACGTGCTCGCCTTCTCGCACATGGGCGCCATCCGCGCGATGACCGCCGAGCTGCTCGGCCTATCGGACGCCGACATGATGAAGCTCGACATCCGCAACGGCGGCGCGCACCTCTTCCAGCGCACAGTGGGCGCGGACGGCCGCGCGACCTACGCGCTGCAGGACCTGCCGCCGCACGTGCTGCCGAAGTCGGCGCCGCCCATCAAGCCGCCGGAGGATGCGCCGCCGCCGGTGTTCTGAGGGCCTTCACATCAGCACCGCCACCGCCTGCCGCAGGGCCGGCAGCACGTCTGCGGAAAACCACGGGTTGCGCTTCAGCCAGGCGTTGTTGCGCCAGGAGGGGTGCGGCAGCGCGATGATGGTCGGCGTCCCCACGGAATAGGCGCGCCAGTCGCGCACCAGCGTGTCGAGCGTCAGACCGGGCGGCAGCGGCCGGCCGAGGCGGCGGTAATGATAGAGCTGCGCGTAGCGCCCGATCGCCAGGATGAGCTCGACCTGCGGCATCGCCGCGAACAGCCGGTCGTGCCAGACGCGCGCGCACTCCTTGCGCGGCGGCAGGTCCCCCTTGTCGGCCGTGTGGCCGGGAAAGCAGAAGCCCATCGGCGCGATCAGGATCTTCGAGCCGTCGTAGAAGCGCTCGTGGTCGAGCCCGAGCCAGTCGCGCAGCCGGTCGCCGGAGGGATCGAGGAACGGCTTCTCACCGACATGCGCGCGGATGCCCGGCGCCTGGCTGGCGATCAGGATCCTGGCCCGAGGATCGACGCGCAGGATCGGGCGCGGCTCCTGCGGCAGGGGCGGCCCGGCGAACGGCGCGTCGCGGCAGATGCGGCAGGCGCGGATGTCGGCGGCAAGGGTGGCGAGGTCTTCGGGCGGGGCGGCGGTCACGTCTCCACCAAAGACCGGGCGGCGGCGGATGCAAGTGCGTCATCGCGCCCGGCGGTTCAGCTCTGGGCGCTGATGACGAGGGTGGCCACGGCATTGCCGCCGTCGTCGCGCACGATCATCGTCCACATGCCGCCGTTCCACTTGCACGGCCACTTCTGCAGGTGGCGAGACAGTCGCGCCATCGCCTCGCCTTGGGCGGCCTCGAGGTCCGCGCACTCCTGCCCGCGCTCGTCGGTGAAGCGCTGGCCGTCGTGGACATCGAAATAGTAGCGGGGCACGTGACGCTCCTGTCATTTCGGGAGCGGGAGCGAAGCGGAACTCTCAGCCGTCGACGCTCTGTGGTTCTGCCGACGATGCGGGCAAAGCGCGCGGTCTGCGAGAAGTTCCTGACGTGCTTTGTCGCGATCAGGTGAGCAGGCCGAAATCCAGCGAGCCGACGATCTTGCCGCGCTCGTCGAACGCCTCGATCGACCACGTCGCCTTCTGCGAGTCGACGCCCTCGATGGCGGCGCGGGCGATCGCCAGCATGTGCAGCCGTACGTCGCGGATATGCTCGAACACCGTGCCGACGCTATCGAACGAATCGGCGCCGTCGAACACGTGGAAGAAGTAGCGGGGCATGCGTGCGTCCTCTGCTGGGGAGCGGGAGCGCACGTGTCTCTCAGGCGTCGGTGCTCTGAAGATCCCGGCGATGAATCAGCCTATCCGTGGCCGCCGGCCTTAGCAAGAAACGCCGGGCCGTGACGTCGGGAGGCAAAGCGTCTCGAGGTGGGTGCGGAGACCCTTGTGTTGCCGGGCTGCCGCCTGCGCCTCCGGGCCTTTCGCCGCGCCGCAACATGGCCTAAGCGGACGCGCCTCCCGACGACAGAGCCCTCATGATCCGCCTCGACAAGATCGGCAAGCAGAACGGCAAGCAGATCCTCTTCATCGAGGCCTCGGCCGCACTCAACAAGGGCGAGAAGATCGGGCTGGTCGGCCCGAACGGCGCCGGCAAGACGACGCTGTTCCGGATGATCACCGGCGAGGAGCCGCCGGACGAGGGACAGGTGTCGAGCGACCGCGGCATCACCATCGGCTATTTCAGCCAGGACGTCGGCGAGATGGCCGGCCGCAGCGTGCTCGCCGAGACGATGGACGGCGCGGGCCCGCTCGGCGCCGTCGCGGCGGAGATGAAGGGGATCGAGGCGGCCTTCGCCGACCCGGATCGTGCCGACGAGATGGACGCGCTCGTCGCGCGCTACGGCGAGGTGCAGGCGCGCTTCGAGGAACTCGACGGCTACTCGCTGGAGGGCCGAGCGCAGGAGGTGCTCGCCGGCCTCGGCTTCAGCCAGGAGATGGTCGACGGCGACGTCGGCAACCTCTCGGGCGGCTGGAAGATGCGCGTCGCGCTCGCCCGAATCCTGCTGATGGCGCCCGACGTCATGCTGCTCGACGAGCCCTCGAACCATCTCGACCTCGAAAGCCTGATCTGGTTGGAGACCTTCCTCAAGGGCTTCGACGGCGCGCTGCTGATGACCTCGCACGATCGCGAGTTCATGAACCGCATCGTCAACAAGATCGTCGAGATCGACGGCGGTGCGCTCACCACCTATTCCGGCGACTACGCCTTCTACGAGCAGCAGCGCGCGATGGCTGAGTCGCAGCAGCAGGCGCAGTTCGAGCGCCAGCAGGCGATGCTGGCCAAGGAGATCAAGTTCATCGAGCGCTTCAAGGCGCGCGCCTCGCATGCCGCGCAGGTGCAGAGCCGGGTCAAGAAGCTCGACAAGATCGAGCGCGTCGAGCCGCCGCGCCGGCGCCAGACGGTGGCCTTCGACTTTCCGCCGGCGCCGCGTTCCGGCGACGACGTCGTCGCGCTGAAGCGCGTCGAGAAGCGCTACGGCTCGCGCACGATCTACGAAAGCCTCGACTTCTCCGTGCAGCGCAAGGAGCGCTGGTGCGTGATGGGGGTGAACGGCGCCGGCAAGTCGACGCTCCTGAAGCTCGTCACCGCCACCACGACGCCGGACGCCGGCACGGTGGCGCTCGGCGCCAGCGTCAAGCTCGGCTATTTCGCGCAGCATTCGATGGAGCTGCTCGACGGCGAGGCGACGATTTTTGAGGATCTGGAGTCGTCGTTTCCGCAGGCGAATCAAGGATCGCTGCGGGCGCTGGCCGGGTGTTTCGGCTTTTCCGGCGACGACGTCGAGAAGCGCTGCCGGGTGCTGTCGGGCGGCGAGAAGGCGCGGCTCGTGATGGCCAAGATGCTGTTCGATCCGCCAAACTTTTTGGTGCTCGACGAGCCGACCAACCATCTCGACATCGCGACCAAGGAGATGCTGATCAAGGCGCTGGCCCGTTATGAGGGCACGATGCTCTTCGTCTCGCACGACCGGCACTTTTTGGCCGCGCTGTCGAACCGCCTGCGCGAGCTGACGCCCGACGGCGTGCACGCCTACGGCGGCGGCTACACCGAATATGTCGCGCGCACGGGACAGGAGGCGCCGGGGCTCAGGGGCTGAGCGCGGCTCGCCACCTGTGAAATCCTCGTAGATTCAAGTTGAAGCGCCGGAGGGAGCGGTTGCTTTCTCAGGCGCGATAGGGGCAGGGTGGAGGGTAATGATCGTGGGCTTGTCCGAGAGGCGGGTGGGCCTGCGACTGCTGTACGGATTGCCGTGATCACGTTGATTTCCCACCGCCTGCTGCCCGCTCTGTCCGATGGAACCTGCGGGAGGGATGGATGAAGGGGTCCGAGCGACGGGTCCACGAGCGGTCCGACTGCGACATCGCGGCGAAGATCGAGCTGGCCGACGGGCTGGTGATGGCCTGCCGCCTGAAGGATCTCTCGACGTCGGGCTTCAAGTTGCAGATCGCGGACGGGGTTCACCTGCCGGACGAGTTCGACCTCCTCGTCCCCGTGGTCGAGGGCGTCGACCAGCGCTGCCGCGCTAAGCTTGTGTGGCGCGATGGCGACATGGTCGGCGGCGTGTTCCTCACCCCGCTGGGCCAGTAAGCGCGGCCGGCCAGGCGCGCAGGCCGGCTTGTCCACAGCAATCCGCCGATCCGCCGATCCAGGCCGACCGGCCGGCTTTCCGCCCGTGACGCGCACCCAAACGTCGACGCTTTCTGGCCGGCGAGATTAAGATCTTAATCATTTCGTCGACCCCCCGTTAACGATTTGCCGGCATCGTTTTCGGGCGCCGTTTTGAGTTCGCCCGCATGTCCGAAGTCACCGCCGAGATGATCGAGCGAGGTCGCGGCGCCGACCCGCGGACGACGGCGGAACGACGTCGGCTAGCGCTGCACGTCCGCGAGGCGCGCGAGAAGCTCACCTCGTCCGGCACCGGCCACCGCATCTTCGATCTCGAGCTTCTGCGAATCTACGCCGAGCGCCGCCGCGCGGCCCTGCCGGGGCTGGCGCTCCTGGCGGTGGCGCTTGCCTTCGTTGCCCTGCACTGGACCTCGCAGATGGCCGTGCTCGTGTGGGCCGGCATCGTCTGCGCCGCCCTGTTGCTCGTCAGCCGGCTCGCCGGCAGCTTCCTCGCGCAGATGGACAGCGCCACGCCGCCGAAGCGCTGGGCGCGTCTCTTCGCGCTCGGCGAGGTCGTGCTCGGCTCCGCCTACGCGCTCATCGTGCTGTTCTCGTGGATCGGCGAGGCGCCGCAGGAGACCACGTTCATCCTCATGGCGCTGCTGCTCGTCGCGGCGATGAGCGCGACGGTGACCGCGACGGTCCCGGCCGCCGTCTACGGCGGCCTGGCGCCGATGACGCTGGCGATCCTCGTCGTCCTGCATCCGGCCCGGCTCGCCGGCAACGACTGGCTCATCGCCGTGCTGGCGCTCGGCACGCTCGTCTACTTCGTCGACCTGTCGCGCAAGCTGCACGCCTCGGCGCTGCAGGCCCTGACCTTCGAGGTCGAGAAGGACGAGCTGATCGCCGAGCTCGAGCAGAGCAAGGCGAACAGCGACCTCGCGCGGCGGCGCGCCGAGGAGTCGAACCTCGCCAAGTCGCGCTTCCTCGCCACCATGAGCCACGAGCTGCGCACGCCGCTCAACGCCATCCTCGGCTTTTCCGAGGTGATGAAGAGCGAGCTGTTCGGCCGCCACGCCGTGCCGGCCTACAAGGACTACGCCGGCGACATCCATTCGTCCGGCGAGCATCTCCTGATGCTGATCAACGAGATCCTCGATCTCTCGCGCGTCGAGGCGGGGCGCTACGAGCTTCGCGAGGAAGCGGTCGACCTTGCCGCCATCCTCGACGAGTGCCGCCACCTGATGGCGCTGCGCGCCAAGAAGAAGGGCATCGAGATCATCGAGGAGCCGGTCGGCCGCCTGCCGCGGCTCTGGGCGGACGGCCGCGCGCTAAGACAGGTCGGCCTCAACCTCCTGTCGAATGCGATCAAGTTCACCCCGCAGGGCGGCCAGGTGCGGATCAGGCTCGGCCTCGACGACATCGGACGCCAGTACTTCGCCATCGTCGACACCGGCGCCGGCATTCCGGAAAACGAGATCCCGCTCGTCATGGCCTCGTTCGGTCGCGGCACGCTGGCCCATAAGACGGCGGAGGAAGGGACTGGCCTCGGCCTGCCGATCGTCAAGGGTCTTGTCGAGCTGCACGGGGGCACGTTCGCGCTGCGCTCCAAAGTGCGCGAGGGCACCGAGGTGACGGTGACCTTCCCGCTCGAGCGGGCGATGGACGTGCTGCCGCCGCTCGACCTCGAGGTCCGCGACGCGGCGTAGTGCGCGCCGGCGCCGTTAGCCCCCGAACGTCTCGTCGAAGGCGTAGCCGGCGCCGCGGACGGTGCGGATCGGATCTGGCTCGCCGTCCTGCGAGAGCGCCTTGCGCAGCCGGCCGACGTGGACGTCGACGGTGCGCTCGTCGATTTCGACGGACAGCCCCCAGACGCTGTCGAGCAATTGCGCGCGCGAGAAGACGCGGCCGGGCTTGGCCATCAGGTACTCGAGCAGACGGAATTCCGTCGGGCCGAGATGGATGGTGCGCTTGCCGCGGTGCACGCGCCAGCTCTGGCGGTCGAGCTCGAGGTCGCCGGCGTTGAGTCGCGAGGCGACGCGGTCGGGGCTCGCGCGGCGCAGCAGCGCACGGACGCGGGCGATCAGCTCGGGAACCGAGAAGGGCTTGACGATGTAGTCGTCGGCGCCGGTCGACAGGCCGCGCACGCGCTCGCCTTCCTCGCCGCGCGCGGTGAGCATGATGATCGGCAGCGAGCGCGTCGCCTGGCGGGCGCGCATGCGGCGGCAGATCTCCAGGCCGGAGACGCCGGGCAGCATCCAGTCGAGGATGACGAGGTCCGGCGGGTTCTCCTGCAGCCGGATATCCGCCTCGTCGCCGCGCTCGACGCATTCGACGGCGAAGCCTTCGCTTTCGAGATTGTACGAGAGCAGGAGCGAGAGCGTCTCCTCGTCCTCGACGACGAGGATGCGCGGCGTACCTGTCGGGGTCGACGCGGCGCGGGGGGTTTTGTCGGCCAGGGTTTCCATGGGGCGTCAGGTCAGGCGTCTTGCGGCAGGCTCGTGAACGAGGGTCCTTTCGGACGCTCGACCGGCAGCGCCTCTCCGGTCACGAGATAAACGATGGTCTCGGCAATGTTCGTCGAATGATCGCCGATCCGCTCTATGTTCTTCGAGCAGAACAGAAGATGGGTGCAAAACGAGATGTTGCGCGGGTCTTCCATCATGAAGGTGAGGAGGTCGCGGAACACCGAATCCTCGAGCGCGTCGAGCTCGGTGTCACGGGTCCACACGTCGCGCGCCCGCTCGACCTCGCGGTGGGCGTAGGCGTCGAGCACGTCTTTCAGTAGCAGCGCCGCCGCCTCGTTCATCGACTTGAGGCCGATGATCGCGCGCGGCAGCCGCGCCTCGGCGGCAATGATGACGGCGCGCTTGGCGATGTTCTTCGCATGGTCGCCGACGCGCTCGAGATCGGCCGAGATGCGGATCGCGGCGACGATCTCGCGCAGGTCGACTGCCATCGGCTGGCGCCGCGCGATCGTGAGGATCGCGTGCTCCTCGATCTCGCGCTGCAGCGCGTCGAGCCGCGGGTCGGCGGCGACGACGGCGCGGGCGAGATCCGCATCGAGGTCGGCAAGCCCGTCCATCGCATCCGACAGCATCTTCTCCGCGATGCCGCCCATCTCCGCGATCTTGCGGCTGAGGAGGTCGAGCTCCTTGTCGTAGGCCTTGACGATATGGTCGGACATCAAATCAATCCCGGTTCGCCGGAGGAGGATCAGCCGAAGCGGCCGGTGATGTAGTCCTGCGTCTGCCGTTTCTCGGGCGAGGTGAACATCCGCTTGGTGTCGCCGAACTCGATCAGCTCGCCGAGATACATGAAGGCGGTGTAGGTCGAGACGCGCGCCGCCTGCTGCATCGAGTGGGTGACGATGACGAGCGTGTACTTCGACGACAGCTCGTCCATCAGCTCCTCGACCTTGAGCGTCGAGATCGGGTCGAGCGCCGAGCAGGGCTCGTCGAAGAGGATGACCTCGGGCTGCACCGCGACGGTGCGCGCGATGCAGAGGCGCTGCTGCTGGCCGCCCGAGAGCGACAGGCCGGAATCGGAGAGCTTGTCCTTGACCTCGTTCCAAAGCGCGGCGCCGCGGAGCGCCGTCTCGACGCGGCCGTCGAGCTCGCTCTGCGGCAGGCGATTGTAGAGCTTGATGCCGAAGGCGATGTTTTCGTAGATCGACATCGGGAACGGCGTCGGTTTCTGGAACACCATGCCGACGCGGGCGCGCAGCAGGTTCAGGTCCTGGCTCTTGTCGAGGATGTTCTTGCCGTCGAGCAGCACCGCGCCCTCGGCGCGCTGGCGCGGGTAGAGATCGTACATGCGGTTCATCACGCGCAGCAGCGTCGACTTTCCGCAGCCCGACGGTCCGATCAGCGCCGTGATCTTGTTGGCATAGATCGGCAGGTTGATCGTCTTCAACGCCAGCGAGTCGCCGTAGTAGAAGCGCAGGTCCTTGACCTCCATCTTCGTCGGCAGGTTGGCGATGTGATTGCCGTTGGGCGCGGCCGTCATCGTGTCGTCGGCGCTCTCGTTGCGTGTCATCTCTTGCTGCCCCTCGGCGTCGCGAGCGTCCGCGCCGTGATCGACAGCGTCAGAACCGCCAGTGTGATGATGAGAGCGCCCGACCAGGCGAGGCCCTGCCAGTCGGAATAGGCGGAGCCGGCGTACTGGTAGATCACGTAGGGGAGGCTCGCCATCTGCTTGGTGAGATCCCACGACGTGTAGGAATTGTTGAGCGCGGTGAAGAGCAGCGGCGCCGTCTCGCCGGAGATGCGCGCCACCGCCAGCAGCACGCCGGTGGTGAGGCCGGCGCGCGCCGCCTTGTAGGCGATCTTCTGCACGATCAGGCTCTTCGGCATGCCGAGCGCGGCGGAGGCCTCGCGCAGCGGCGTCGGCACCAGCCGCAGCATGTCCTCCGTCGTGCGCACGACGACCGGGATGACGATGATCGCCAGCGCGATGCCGCCGGCGAGGCCGGAGAACCCGCCCATCGGCACGACGACGATCTCGTAGACGAAGAGGCCGACGACGATCGACGGCGCCGACAACAGGATGTCGTTGATGAAGCGCACGACGAAGGCGAGCTTCGAGCCGGTCCCGTATTCGGCGAGATAGGTGCCGGCGAGGAGGCCGATCGGCGTGCCGACGATCGTGCCGATCGCCGTCATGATGATCGAGCCGAGGATCGCGTTGGCGAGGCCGCCGCCGCTGCCGGGCGACAGGGTGCGCGTGGTGAACAGCGACGGCGTGATGCCGGCGAGGCCCTTGTAGAAGAGGATGCCGAGGATCCACGCCAGGAAGGCGAGACCGAACGCGGACGCCGCGTAGCAGAGGCCGACGTAGACGTTGTTCTTGAGCCGGCGCGAGGCGAGAAGGTCCATCTCAGCGCGCCCTTCGCTCGATGCGCATCAGCATGTAGCGCGCGATCGCCAGGATCACGAAGGTGATCCCGAACAGGATGAGGCCGAGCGCGATCAGGGCGGACGTGTAGAGCCCGCGGTCGGCCTCGGCGAATTCCGAGGCGATCGTCGCCGAGATCGAGGTGCCCGGCGCAAACAGCGAGGCGGACAGGTTGTGCGCGTTGCCGATGACGAAGGTGACCGCCATCGTCTCGCCGAGGGCGCGGCCGAGCGCCAGCATGATGCCGCCGATGATGCCGATGCGCGTGTACGGGATGATGACGCGCGACACGACCTCGCGGGTGGTGAAGCCGAGGCCGTAGGCGCTCTCCTTCAGCATCGGCGGCACGGTCGCGAAGACGTCGCGCGAGATCGAGGTGATGAACGGCAGCACCATGATCGCCAGGATGAAGCCGGCGGTGAAGATGTCGGTGCCGTAGGCGGGGCCGGCGAAGATCGTGTTGAGCACCGGGATCGGCCCGGTGACGGCGATGATCGCCGGCTCGACATAGGCCTGCAGGATCGGCTTCAGGATGAAGAAGCCCCACATGCCGTAGATGATCGATGGAATGCCGGCGAGAAGCTCGATGGCGATGCCGATCGGCTGGCGCAGGCGCGGCGTGCAGAGCTCGGAGAGGAAGATCGCGATGCCGAGGCCGATCGGAATGGCGATCACGAGGGCGATGATCGAGGTGACGATCGTGCCGTAGATCGCGGTCGCGGCGCCGTAGACGTCGTTGACGGGATCCCAGTCGGTCGAGACGAGGAACTTGAAGCCGGACGCCTTGAAGATCGGCAGCGCGCCCCAGATCAGCGAGCCGATGACGCCGCCGAGCAGCAGCAGGACCAGGATGGCGGCGGAAAGCGTGAGGATGCGGAAGACGCTGTCGGACGTCTTGAAGCGGGCGAGCGCCTGGGCGCGGTCGAAGACGCTCGGGGCAGCGATGGATTGTCGGGCGGCGAGGTCGACCAACGGGTTCTCCAGACGCGGGCTGTCGAGATTTTTAAAGGAGCGGACCGGAGGGCAGGGGCCCCCCGGTCGCTCGTGACGGTTGGGATCAGAACTGCAGCGGCTTGCCGTCCTGGCCCTTGATCTGCGTCGACCACTCCTTCTTGACGAGCTCGACGACGCTCTTCGGCATCGGGATGTAGTCGAGCTTCTTGGCGGCGTCGTCGCCGTTCTCGTAGGCCCAGTCGAAGAACTTGAGCGCCGCGGTGGCGGCGGCCGGGTCGGTCGGCTCGGTCGGCATCAGGATGAAGGTCGAGGCGGTGATCGGCCAGGACTTCTCGCCTGGCTGGTCGGTGAGGATGAGGTAGAAGCCCGGCGCCTTGGCCCAGTCGGCGTTGGCGGCGGCGGCGGCGAAGGCATCGGCCACCGGCTCGACCTTCTTGCCCTCGTGGTTCACGAGGTCGGTGTAGGTCAGCTTGTTCTGCATGGCGTAGGCGTACTCGACGTAGCCGATCGAGTTCGTCGTCTGCTTGACGTTCGAGGCGACGCCCTCGTTGCCCTTGGCCCCGAGGCCGGCCGGCCATTTCACGGCGGCGTCGGCGCCGACCTTGCTCTTCCAGTCGGGCGAGACCTTCGAGAGGTAGTCGGTGAAGTTGAAGGTCGTGCCCGAGCCGTCCGAGCGGTGGACGACGGCGATGCCGGCCGACGGCAGCTTGACGCCGGGGTTCAGCTTGGCGATCGCCGGGTCGTTCCAGGTCTTGATCTCGCCGAGGAAGATCTTGGCCAGCGTCGGGCCGTCGAGGACCAGCTTGCCGGGCTCGACGCCCTCGATGTTCACGACCGGCACGATGCCGCCCATGACCATCGGCCATTGCACCAGGCCGTCCTTCTTCAGCTCGTCCTGCTTCAGCGGCTTGTCGCTGGCGCCGAAGGTGACGAGGCGGGCCTTGATCTGCTTGATGCCGCCGCCGGAGCCGATCGCCTGGTAGTTGAGCTGGACGCCCGAGGACTTCTGGTAGCTCTCGGCCCACTTCGCATAGATCGGATAGGGGAAGGTCGCGCCGGCGCCGGAGATCTCGGCGGCCTGGAGGGGGAGGATCGCGGCGCAGGACACGGCGCCGGCCAGGGCGACGCGAAGAAGAACGTTCGATGTCATGGGCAAAGCCTCGTGCGGAGGGACGTCTGAGGGCGGCCTGGGGGTGGCGGCCGAGGGCATCCGTATGGCGGCTCCACGAGGCTTCTAAGACAGCTGGATTACGGTTATGTGACGCAGTCGGATCGTATTCGACCGGCTTCCCCTTAGGGCACCGCAGGCGCCGGATAGACCTTGCCGGGGTTCAGAAGATTTTCCGGATCGCAGAGCTTTTTCAGCGCGGTGGCGAAGGCGAGCTCGGCCGGGCCGCGGCAGTAGGCGAGGTCGCGCACCCTGTATTGCCCGATGCCGTGCTCCGCCGAGACGCTGCCCCCGAAGCTCGCGACGATCTCGTGGACGACCCGGTTGATGCTCTCGGCCGAAGCGTCGTCGCCGGGGATGACGTTGAAGTGGATGTTGCCGTCGCCGACGTGGCCGAAGACGTTGAGGCGGGCGAGAGGAAACGCGGCGCGGACGGCATCGCTTGCGGCGCGCAGGAACGCCGGGATGCCGGCGATCGGCACCGAGACGTCGTGCTTGACGCTGCGGCCCTCGGCGCCCTCGCTCTCGGTGATCCGCTCGCGCAGCGCCCAGAGGCTCGCGGCCTGCTGCATCGAGGCGGCGAGCACGCCGTCCGAGGCATGGCCCTGCTCGATGCATTCGGCGAGGAACGCCTCCATCGCGTCGCGCAGCGGCAGGCAGGAGCCCGCCTCGATCAGCAGGCTCCACGGCGACGGGGCCAGCGGGCTCTTCAGGCCCGCATGCTTGGCGACGAGGTCGAGCGAGTCGCCCGAGATCAGCTCGCAGGCCTGCAGCGTCTCGCCCAGCGCCGCCTGCGCCGCCTGCAGCACGGCGATGGCGCCCTCGGGATCGGCCAGGGCGAGCAGCGCGGTCTCGGTGTTGGTCATCCGCGGCGCGAGGCGCAGGATGGCGCCGGTGACGACGCCGAGCGTCCCCTCGCTGCCGATGAAGAGCTGCTTGAGATCGTAGCCCGCGTTGTCCTTGCGCAGCGCGCGACGGGCATCGAGGATCGTGCCGTCGGCGAGCACGACCTCGAGGCCGAGCACCAGGCCGCGTGTCATGCCGTAGCGCAGGACGTTGATGCCGCCGGCATTGGTGGCGACGATGCCGCCGATCGTCGCCGAGCCTTCGGCCGCGAAGCTCACCGGCAGCAGACGGCCGGCCTTCGCCGCCGCCTCCTGCGCGTGCTGGACGAGGCAGCCCGCCTCGACCTCGATCATCGAGCCGAGCGGATCGACCTTGAGGACCTTGTCCATCCGTCGCAGCGACAGCACGATCTGCCCGCCGGAGGCATCCGGCGTCGCGCCGCCGGCCAGCCCGGTGTTGCCGCCCTGCGGCACGATCGCGATCCCGGCCGCGTGGCACAGGCGCAGCGTCGACGACACCTCGGCGGTCGTGCGCGGCAGCACCACCGCGGCGGGGCGCCCGAAAAACATCCGCCGCCAGTCCGTGGCATAGCCGGCCATGTCGGCCTCGGCCTGCAGGACGGCGCCGGGGCCGAGCCGCTCAGTGAGGGCGGCGAGGCAATCGGCCAGTCGATCGGCAGCGCGGTCCGGCGGTGTCATCGCGGCTAGCCCCGCGCCGGGGCGGCGACGACCGGCGGCGGGATCAGGCGCGCGTGGACGGTGCCGGGGATGGCCTTGAGGCCGGCCAGCGTGGCCGAGAGGTTGCCGGCGAAGGCATCGGCCTCGACGACGACATAGCCGAGGTCGCCGTCGGTCTGCAGATATTGCGCGGCGACGTTGATGCCGGCGTGGGCGACCGTGTCGTTGATCTGCCGCAGGACGCCGGGGACGTTGCGGTGGACGTGCAGGAAGCGCGCGCCCTCGCGGCGCGTCGGGATCTGCACCTGCGGGAAGTTGACCGCGCCGGCCGTCGAGCCGCTCTGAATGAAGTCGACGAGCTTGCGCGAGACCTCCTCGCCGATGCGGTCCTGCGCCTCGACGGTCGAGCCGCCGATGTGCGGCGTCAGGATGACGTTCTCGAGCCCCTGCAGTTGGGAGACGAACTTTTCGCCGTTCGACTTCGGCTCGACGGGGAACACGTCGATCGCGGCGCCCGCCAGATGCTTGTCGGCCAGCGCGGCCGCCAGCGCGGCGATGTCGACGACGCGGCCGCGGCTGTTGTTGATGAGATAGGCGCCGGGCTTCATCGACCGGATCCGGCTCGCGTCCATCAGGTTGTCGGTCTCCGCCGTCTCCGGGACGTGCAGGCTGACGACGTCGCTCTCGGCCAGGAGCTCGGCGAGCGTGTCGGTCGGCATCGTGTTGCCGTGGCGCCGCTTGTCGGTGACGTCGAAGAAGATGACGCGCATGCCCATCGCCTCGGCGAGGTTCGAGAGCTGCGAGCCGATATTGCCGTAGCCGACGATGCCGAGCGTCTTGCCGCGCACCTCGTAGGAGCCCGTGGCCGACTTGTCCCAGCCGCCGGTATGCATCGCCTGCGAGCGATGCGGGACGCGGCGGAACAGCATGACGATCTCGCCGATCGTCAGCTCGGCGACGCTGCGGGTGTTGGAATAGGGCGCGTTGAAGACCGGGATGCCGCGCGCCCGCGTCGCCTCGAGGTCGACCTGGTTGGTGCCGACGCTGAAGCAACCGACCGAGATCAGGCTCGGCGCGGCGGCGAGCAGGTCGGGGAAGACCTTCGTCTGCGAGCGGATGCCGAGCACCTGCGTCGCCGCAAGCTCGCGCGCATCCTGCGCCCCGACCGCCCGCGCCACCCGGCTGATCTCGCGGATGCCGATGCGCGTAAACGCCTCGTTGGCGGACGGCGCGATGTTCTCGGCGAGCAGGACGCGGACGGCGTGAGGAAACGGGCTGTGGCTTTGCAGGGGGGTGAGCGGCGCTCCGCGTGTCGGCACGAGCGCGTCTAGCCCTCCCGGCGGGTGGCGTCAAGCAAGCGCGCCCGCTGGGCCCTGCGCAGGGGGAAAGCCACGTATTCGTGGCAGTCGGGGGTCGTGCGGCTTTCGCGCGATGCGATCCCGCAAGCTGGGAATGGCTGCGAGAGAGGCGGCGAGAAGAAAAGTCCAATTATCGCAACTTGTCTGCATAAATCGAACAAGAACGCCCTCAAATTTGCCAACAATGCACTATTGACGATCTTCAGTCTGAAAAAGATAGATAGCGTATGAGCAGAGTCTCGCGCTTGCCGATAGAAATACTAGACAAGCCAATGCCAATCTTTACCTTGCCGGGCGCGCATGGCCGCGTTGCCGACCGGATGACATCTCGGTTCGTACCGAAACGATGAGCATCGCAAGCGCACTCGCAACGAGCGCAGGCCGTCGGCTGGGCGTGTCTGCTGCGGCCGAGCCATCCCGCCTGGAGGCTACAGCCCAGCGCGAGGCCATCGCGCTGACGCTGCGCGGCGTGACGAAAAGCTTTGGCGGCGTTCAGGCCGTCGCCGACGTCGATATGCAGGTGAGGCGGGGCGAGATCCACGCGGTGATCGGGCCGAACGGGGCCGGCAAGAGCACCCTGGTCAACCTCCTCAGCGGTCTCTATCCCGCCGATTTCGGCACGATCGCCGTCGGTGGCACAAAGCGGGCGAAGGCGCGAGACCTGTCTCGGCTCGGCGTGGCGCGGACCTTCCAGAACCTCGCGCTGTTCGAGGGCCTCAGCGTCGCGCAGAACGTCGCGATGGGATGCCGCGCCCAGGCGCGCGCCGGCATCGTCGAGCAGATCCTCGACCTGCCGCGGGCGCGCCGCGACCGCGACGAGACGCGTCGCCGCGTCGACGACATGCTGATCTTCCTCGAGCTCGACGCCCTGCGCGATCGCCGGCTCGACGGCCTGCCCTACGGCGTGCGCAAGCGCATCGAGCTCGCCCGCGCGATCGTCGCCGAGCCGCGCCTGCTGCTGCTCGACGAGCCGCTCGCCGGCATGAGCGGCGCCGACAAGCCGGAGATGGCGCGCTTCATCCGCGCGACGCGCGACCGCTTCGGCACGACGATCGTGCTCATCGAGCACGACGTCGACATCGTCCTGGGCCTCGCCGACCGGATCACCGTGCTCGACCACGGCCGCAAGATCGCCGAGGGCCCACCCCGCGAGATCCGCGCGAACCCGGACGTCATCGCCGCCTATCTCGGGCAGGAGCCGGCCGACCCCTCCCACGCCGGGGGGACCGCGGCGTGAGCGGGTTCGACTGGTCCTTCTTCCTCGAGGTGCTGGTCGGCGGGCTGCTGTCCGGCGTCATGTATTCGCTCGTCGCGGTCGGCTTCGTGCTGATCTACAAGGCCTCGGGCGTGCTCAATTTCGCGCAGGGGTCGATGCTGCTGTTTGCGGCGCTGACCTTCGTCAGCCTCGTCGAGCGCGGCGTGCCGGTGGCGGCCGCGCTCGGCGTGACCTTCGCGCTGATGGTGCTGCTCGGTATCGCGATCGAGCGCACCGTGCTGCGCCCGCTCGTCAACAAGCCGCCGATCACGCTCTTCGTCGCGACGCTCGCCGTCTCCTACATCATCGAGGGCGTCGCCCAGCTGGTGTGGGGCACGCAGGTCCATGCGCTCGACCTCGGCATCGACGACACGCCGTTCGAGGTCTGGGGCGTGTTGATCAGCCGCTTCGACCTGTTCGCCGCCGCCGTCGCCGGCACGATGGTGGCGGTGCTGACGCTGTTCTTCCGCTTCACCCGCACCGGCCTCGTCTTCCGCGCCGTCGCCGACGATCAGCTTGCCGCGCTCGCGGTGGGCCTTCGCCTCGGCCGCGCCTGGGGCGCGGTGTGGGCGGCCTCCGGCCTCGTCGCGCTGGTCGGCGGGCTCATCTGGGGCGCGCGGCTCGGCGTGCAGTACTCGCTGTCGCTCGTCGTCTTGAAGGCGCTGCCCGTGCTCGTGCTCGGCGGCTTCGACTCGATCGCCGGCGCCATCGTGGGCGGCCTGCTGATCGGCGCCGCCGAGAAACTGGCGGAAGTGTACCTCGGTCCGTTCGTGGGCGGCGGGATCGAGGGCTGGTTCGCCTATGTCGTCGCGATGGGCGTGCTCATGGTGCGCCCCGGCGGCCTGTTCGGCCGCAAGCTGGTGGAGCGCGTGTGATGACACCGGTCACGCTGCCCCGCACCGCGCGCGCCGCGCCGCTCGTGACGAGGCCGCGCGCCGCCGTCGCCGCCCTGCTGCTCGTCGCCTTCGTGGCCGTGCCGGTGCTCGGCTCGAGCTACCTGCTCGACGCGATCCTCACGCCGTTCCTCATCCTCTCGCTGGCGGCGCTGGGGCTCAACCTCTTGACCGGCTACACCGGCCTCGTCTCGCTCGGCAGCGCCGCGTTCATGGCGGTCGGGGCCTTCGCGGCCTTCGATCTCGATCTGCACGTGCCCGGCCTGCCGCCGATCGCCAGCGTGCTCGGCGCCGGTGTCGTCACGGCCGCGGTCGGCCTCGCCTTCGGCCTGCCGAGCCTGCGCCTGCGCGGCTTCTACCTCGCGGTCTCGACGCTCGCCGCGCAGTTCTTCGTGCAGTGGGTGTTCACCAAGTTCGGGTGGTTCTCGAACTATTCGCCCTCCGGCGTGATCGACGCGCCGGCGCTGCGCATCGACAGCCTCGATCTCTCCTCCTCGGCCGGGCGCTACCTGTTCACGCTGGGCTTCGTCGCCCTCCTCACGCTGCTGGTGCATCGCCTCGTGTCGAGCGAGGCCGGCGAAGCGCTCGTCGCGGTGCGCGACAACGAGATCGCGGCGCGCGTCCTCGGCATCCGCGTCCTGCGCACCAAGCTGCTGGCGTTCCTGGTCTCGTCCTTCGTCATCGGCGTCGCCGGCGCGCTGTGGGCTTCGCCTACCTCCGCACCGTCGAGCCGGCCGGCTTTGATCTCGAGCGCTCGTTCCAGCTCCTCTTCATCATCATCATCGGCGGCCTCGCCTCGATCCGCGGCGCCTTTCTCGGCGCTGCGCTGATCGTGACGACGCCGATCCTGCTGTCGCGGCTCGGCACCGCGCTTCTCGGCGGCCGCTTCGATTCCGGCACGCTCGACATGAGTCAGCACGTGCTGCTCGGCGTGCTCATCCTCGTCTTTCTCATCGCAGAGCCGAAGGGCCTCGTCGCCCTCGTCGACCGCGCCACGGCCCGCGTGTCGCGCGCCTTCTCTTCGATCGCCGACTGATCTCCCGGAGACCCCACGCATGCCCATCGCTCGACACAGACTGCGGACAGCCCTTCTCGCCGGCGCGCTGTCGATCGCCGCCGCCTTCGGCACGTCAGCCGCGAACGCCGACGAGCAATATTTCCCGCTGCAGAGCTACCGCGTCGGTCCCTATGCGGCCGGCGGCACCGGCTTCTTCGGCGGCTTCATCGACTACCTCAACCTCATCAACATCCGCGACGGCGGCGTCAATGGGGTGAAGCTCACCTGGAGCGAGTGCGAGACGCAGTACGAGGTCGAGCGCGGCGTCGAATGCTACGAGCGCCTGAAAGACCATAAGGACATCGCCGCCTGGACGCCGCTGTCCGTCGGCATCGCCTACGCGATGATCGACCGCATCACGCAGGACCACGTGCCGCTGACGACGATCAACCACGGCCGCACGGATTCCACCGACGGTCGTGTGTTCCCGTACGTCTTCCCGCTGCTGCTCAACCCTTACAGCGAGACCTCCGGCATCGTGAACTACATCGCGACGCGGCTCGGCGGACAGGACAAGCTGAAGGGCCGGAAGATCGTCGTCCTCTACCACGGCTCGCCCTACGGCAAGGAAACGATCCCGATCTACGAGCTTCTGGCCAAGAGATATGGGTTCGACGTGCAGCAGATCGAGGTGCCGCATCCCGGCAACGAACAGCAGGCACAGTGGCTGACGATCCGCCGCGCGCGACCGGACTACGTCGTGCTGCGCGGCTGGGGCGTGATGAACCCCGTCGCGTTGAAGACGGCGCAGAAGGTCGGTTTTCCGGCGGACCACATCATCGGAAACGTCTGGTCGAACTCGGAGGAGGACGTGCTGCCGGCGGGCGCCGCCGCGAAGGGCTATGTCGCGATCACGACCCAAGCCTCCGGGCAGAACTATCCCGTCGTCAAAGAGATCATCGACAAGGTCTATGGGGCTGGCAAGGGCAACCTCGACGACAGGAAGCGGATCGGCAGCGTCTACCACAACCTCGGTGTCGTGAACGGAATCCTCAACGTGGAGGCGATCCGCATCGCGCAAGCGAAGTTCGGAAAGCGCACGCTGTCGGGCGACGAGGTGCGCTGGGGCTTCGAGCACCTCTCGCTCGATCCCGCCCGCGTCGAGGCGCTCGGGGCTAAGGATCTCTTCCATTCGATCAACGTCACCTGGAAGAACCACGAGGGCGACGGCCGCGTCACCTTCCAGCAGTGGGACGGCAAGGAATGGAAGGTCGTCTCCGACTGGATTGCGCCGGACTGGGCGCTGCTGCGGCCGATCATCGAGAAATCGTCGGAGGCCTATGCCAAGTCGCACGACATCAAGCTGCGGACCGAGGCTGACGCGGACAAGGTCATCCACGACGTGGGTCAATGAGCGCCGTCGCCACTCTCCTAGGCTCGAAAACCATCGACGATATCCTCGTCGTCGATGGCGTGGCCTCGCACTATGCCGGCGGCATCGCCTGCCTGCAGAACGTGTCGTTGCGGCTCGCCCGCGGCGAGATTCTCGCCATCGTCGGTCCCAACGGGGCCGGCAAGACCACGCTCATGCGGGCGATCGCCAACCTGCTGCCGTCCGAGCGCGGGCGGGTCACGGCCGGCCGCATCCTGTTCGAGGGGCTCGAGGCGTCCCGCACGCGCTGCGATGCGCTGGTGCGCGCCGGCCTCGCCTCCGTGCTCGAAGGGCGGCATTGCTTCGCGAGCCTGACGCTCGAGGAGAACCTCCTCACCGGCGCCGCTGCGCAGGGCGTAAGCCGTAGTGCCGCCCGCCGTGACCTCGATCGCGTCTACGATCTCTTTCCGAGCCTGGCGACGCGCCGGCGTCTCCTCGCCTCGCAGGTCTCCGGCGGCGAGCAACAGATGACGGCGATCGGCCGCGCGCTGATGTCGCGCCCGACGCTCCTGCTGCTGGACGAGCCCTCGATGGGTCTGGCGCCGCTCGCCGTGCGCGCGATCTTCGAAGCACTCGCTCGCCTCAACCGCGAGGACAGGCTCAGCGTCCTGCTCGCCGAGCAGAATCACGCGCTCGCGCGGCGCTACGCGCATCGGGCGCTGGGGCTCGCCGCGGGCACATCGACATCCGCCGATCTCGCCACCCGCGAGCAGCTCGACAGCTTGTACTTTGGGCGGCCGGCAGCGCCGACGCAGGGCGAGCGTCGCTTGCCGAGCGCCGTGGCGACGTAGGAGTGCGGCGCCGGGCGCCTCGGCGCCGGGATGCGTCGAGGTTCGTATGGGTTTGAACGAACGCGTCGCGGGGGCGATGCGGAATACGCGAGGGGGTTCTGTTACATGTCTGGCTTCAAGAAGCGGTCGCGCGTCGCGGCGCAGGTTGATGGGCGCCGCCCCTATCGGCTCGGCCGCACGGTCGGCACCGCCGGCGGCGCTCTCGCGCTGGCCTTGCTGGCGGCGTCCACCGCCGCCCGCGCGCAGGAGGCGCCGGCGCGCTCCGACTCGGCGCCGGCCGCGCCGCTGGGGCTGCCGGGCCAGACCAACCCGCGCGTGGTGCCCGGCCTCGTCCGCTCCGTCGGCCCCTCCGGCCGCAACGGGCCGCTGGCGCCGCTCGCCGACGAGCTCGATCTCTACGGCATCAAGCTGCACGCGATCTCGATCGACTTCCTGACCAACAATCCGTCGGTCGGCCTGGTCCCGGGCAATTCGGAGAACTCGCTCTACAACATCCTCGGCGTTGACTGGGACCTGTCCAAGGTCAGCGGCCTCACCGGCACCTCGCTGCATTACGAGACGACGATCTTCGCCGCCAACACCGACATCGGCCGCACCGGCGCCACCGGCTTCCTCGGGCAGACCGGCGATTCGCTGCTCGGCTACCAGGGCACCTTCAACCAGAAGACCGCCGTGCTGTCGGTGGCGACGATCCAGCAGAAGCTCTTCGACGACCGGCTGGCGTTCGAGATCGGACGCACCCACCCCAACCGCTATTACGCGCTGCCGCTCTGCCAGGTGCTCGACAGCTGCTTCCAGGACCTTTTGTACTACAACGCCGGCTTCACCTCGCCGCAATACTCGGTCTACGGCGCCAATCTCTCCTACAAGCTGACGCCGACGACCTACGTCGAGGGCGGCGCCTTCTCGACCAACGACGGCGCCCGCATCGGCTACGACCTCGGCGCGGAGAAGCAGACCGGCGTGCTCGCCTTGGGCGAGATCGGCTACAGGACCGATTTCACGGCGGAGGCCTTCCCGACCACGGTGTCGGTCACCGGCTTCTACAATTCCGCCGAGCACCAGGTGCTGAACGCCCAGAGCGCGTTCGGGCTCACCGGCGGCAGCCTCGAGGAGCACGGCACGTCGGGAATCGTCCTGCAGGCCAGCAAGGTCGTCTGGCGCGCCGATGGCGGCCACACCGATGGCCTGCCCACAGCCAAGGTGCCGACGTCGATCCTGCTCTACGGCAGCTTCGGCAACGCCTTCGACACGACGACGCCCATCCTTTCGTCGAGCTACGTCGGCGCGACGCTGCAGGCGCCCTTCGCCGGGCGCCCCGCCGACCGGTTTGGCGTCAAAGTCAACTACGAGAAGCTCAACAGCAATTACGCGCAGTACCTTGCCGCGGCGAACTTCGTGTCGGGCGGCTCCGGCGCGGCCTTCCCCGGCAACGAGTTCGTCTTCGAGGCCAACGCCCACATCCAGCTGCCCGCCGGCCTCGCCTTCGAGCCGACCGTCCAGTACGCGATCAACCCCAACAGCTTCTACAACCCTCTCACCGCGCGGCGCCCGCAGAACGGCGTCTTCGCCATCGGCACCTTGATCATCCCCGTCGGCATCCTGCTCGGTATGTCCCCGGGCTGAGCAAGGCTGACGGGCCGGCACCGAGGGCTCGATTAAATTGGGCCGCACAGAATGAAGTAAAAGCTATTGCTGCATTTGTTAAGTCCGAGATCTCTAGGGTCGTACGACTTGGGAATTCGGAACCCCTCCAACTAGGCAGAGTTCAAGGCGCGTCTGTCTATGGAGGGTTTGATGAAACATCTGTTCGCATGCGCCACGGCGCTGGTCATGTTCTGCGGCGTAAGCGTTGCCGATGAGACCGTTATCCATCACGATGGTCCCGACGCTGCCGTGGTGCACCACGAAGATGCAACAGTCGTTCACCACGACGAACCAGTTGTTCACGAAGGTGGATGCGCAAGCAAAACAGTGACTAAATCGAATGGCGAGGGCGACTCGGTGTCTAAGACCAAGTCTGATTGCTGAAACCTGGGTCAACTTGCGGGAAAACCGGTGATGAATTTCAGCTCGGGCGTCACGGCGCCCGAGCTTTCGGACTCGGCATTCGGCTTGATGTTGGCAAGGTCGAGTATGCCGCAACGAGCCGCTCTGTCAGCCGCTCCGACACAGCGCTCGATCCAATATTTCTTTTTGTTTGACGCGCACCTGTCGATCACGGAAGTGAGTCGCGGTTGCGCCCTCTCAATCACGGGCAGCGAAGGTGCTGCCAGCAGCCGTGCACGTTTCATAAAGCCGGTCCGGGAATAAAACCCGCCGACCTGCGGTCTCCTCATCATCGCGCGCCGATCACCGGCGGCGATCGCTCAAGGAGACCGCCATGAAGACGCTCGTTCACTTCCTCGCCGTTATGTCCGTGGTCGCGGCCGCGACGCCGTCGCGCGCTTACGCCCCAAACCACGCGCTTCCCCGTCAGGCCCGCGACGTCCAGGCGACGGCGCCGCGCGCGCTGCCGCGGGCGGAGGCCGCGCCCGGCGTCTCGCTCGGCGGCGACGACGATTCGCATCAGACCGCGACGGGCGGCCCCTCCGGCAGCCTTTTTTGATCGGGCGCGGGAATAAACCGTCCACAGCCCCTGTCTCTTCTTCGACGGCCGCACCCGCGGCCACGACGGAAGGAAGCGCTGCGATGTCCGCTCACGATCACGATCGACACCACGACGACCGGCCCGGCGCCTCGCGGCGCCAGGTCCTCGAATGCATGACGTGGGCGGGCACCGGCGTCCTGTGGACGCTGGTCGGCGGGGTGCCGACCTCGCGCGGCTTTCTAAACTCCGCCGCGGCGGCGCCGGCCGACGGCTTCACCTTCCTGCAAATCTCCGACAGTCACGTCGGCTTCGACAAGGCGGCCAACCCGCACGCGATCGACACGCTGAAGGAAGCCGTCGGCAAGATCGGCGCGATGCCGGTGAAGCCGTCGTTCATGATCCACACCGGCGACATCACGCATCTGTCGCGCGCGGCGCAATTCGACGACGCGGCGCGGATCATCGGTGGGGCGGGGCTCGACGTGCACTACGTGCCAGGCGAGCACGACATGGTCGAAGAGGGCAACGGCAAGCTCTACCTCGAGCGGCACGGCAAGGGCACGCAGGGCGCCGGCTGGTACGCGTTCGACCAGGAGGGCGTGCACTTCGTCGGGCTCGTCAACGTCGTGAATTTGAAGGCCGGCGGCCTCGGCAACCTCGGGCCGGAGCAGATCGCCTGGCTCGCGGCCGATCTCGCTGGGCGCCCGGCCTCGACCCCGATCGTCGTCTTTGCCCACATTCCGCTGTGGACGATCTACCCCGACTGGGGCTGGGGCACCGACGACGGCGCGCAAGCGCTGCAGCTTCTGACGCGCTTCGGCTCGGTGACCGTGCTCAACGGCCACATCCACCAGGTGATGCAGAAGGTCGAAGGCAACGTCACCTTCCACACCGCGCGCTCGACCGCGTTTCCGCAGCCGGCGCCCGGAACCGCGCCTTCGCCAGGTCCGCAGATCGTACCGGCCGAGCGGCTGCGCAGCGTGCTCGGCCTCACCCGTGTCGACGTCGCATTCGGCCGCCACGACCTGGCGATCGTCGATTCCACCCTCGCCTGAGGCCCCCTCATGAAAGCCCTGCTCCTCGCCGCCATGATCGGCGTGCTGTCGCTGCCGGCGCTGGCGGAAACGCCGCCCGGCGTGTCGATCGAGAACTTCACCTTCAAGCCGGCGACGCTGACCGTGCACGCCGGGGCGCACGTGACGTTCAAGAACGCCGACGACATCCCGCATTCCGTCGTGCTGAGCGACGGCAGCTATCATTCGCGCGCGCTCGACACCGGCGAGAGCGTCGACGTCGCTATTCCCAAGCCCGGCGACTACAGGTATTTCTGCGGGCTGCATCCGCACATGCAGGGCCTGATCACGGTCGTGCCGTAGGTCGGCCGTGTCGCGGGCATCATCGGTGGCACAGCACGGGAACAGGGAGGGCGCGGCAGCACGGCCGCCCCATCGCTTCGACGAGGTGGTCATGCCCCACCTCGGCGACGCGCTCGCGCTCGCGCGCTGGCTCACCGGCAACCGCCACGATGCCGAGGACGTGGTGCAGGAGGCCTGCATCCGCGCGCTCTCCGGCCTCGCGACCTACGAGGGGCGCGGCGCGAAGGCCTGGCTGCTTACCATCGTGCGCAACACGTGCTTCACCTGGCTCGCGCGCAACCGCCCGAAGGATCTCGTGCTGGCCGGCAGCGCCGCCGACCTCGACGAGATCGAGGCCGGTGGCGCAAGCTGGGACGAGGGTCCCGAGGTCGCGCTGATCCGCAGGGCCGAGGAGGCCGCGGTCCAGGCGGCGATCGCCGCGGTGCCGCCGCCCTTCAAGGAGGTGCTGGTGCTGCGCGACATCATCGGCCTCAGCTACAAAGAGATCGCGCATATGATGGAGGTCCCGATCGGCACAATCAGGTCGCGGCTCGCCCGCGGCCGCTCGCTCGTCGCCGCCGCGCTCGGAAAGGTCGTCGCATGAGCGACAACGACAATCGCCTGCTGCTCAACGCCATGGCCGACGACGAGCTCGACGCGGCGACGTCGCTCGCGCTGGAACGACGCCTCGCCGCCGAGCCCGCGCTCGCGCGCGAGTACGAGCGCATTAGGGCCGTGAAGGCCGCCGTGGCGCGGGTGGAGCGGCCGGCGGTGTCCGACGATTTTTCCGCGCGCATCGCGGCGCTGGCCGCGCCGCCCGCCGTCGCGCCGCCGGTGGCGCAGAGGCCGGCGCGCCGCCTGACATGGCTTGACGACTGGCGCGCGATGGCCGCCTCGCTCGTCGTCGCGGCGGGGCTTGCGAGCGGGGTTACCTATGCGCTCGTCGCGCCCGGCGCCTCGCCCTCGGCGGAAGACGAGATCGTCGGCGGCCATCGCCGCTCGATTCTCGCCTCGAGCGCGGTCGACGTCGCCTCCTCCGACCGGCACACCGTGCGGCCCTGGCTCGACGCCAAGCTCGGCGTCTCGCCGCCGACGCCGGACCTGTCGGCCAAGGGCTTTCCGCTCGTCGGCGGCCGCGTCGAGGTCGTCGCGGGCCAGCCGGTGCCGACGCTCGTCTACCGTCGCGGCCCGCATCTGATCACGGTCGTCGCCAAGCCGGTCGCCTCGGGCCTTGCCGCACAGCCCGTCGCCAGCACGGACGAGGGCTACAACATCGTGCGCTGGACAAGCCGCGGCTTCAGCTACTGGGCCGTCTCGGACCTCGACGCCCCCGAGCTCGGCGCCTTCGTGGACGCCCTGCGCGCGGCGGCGGATCCTTTGTGACGCGCGCGAGGTTTTTTGGCGACCACCTGCTTTAGGAGGTCGACTCGCTAGGACCTGTTGTTTCAGCTAAAACTCTAAAGTTGCGACCAACCTCCATCGACCGGAAGCTCGGCGCCGGTCGTGTTGGTCGCATCGAACGCGAGGAAGAGGACGGCCTTCGCGATTTCCTCCGACGTCCCGAAGCGCTTCATCGGGCTGGCGTCACGCATCTGCCTGGTGAGATCTACGAACTATAGAGGTCATAAAGTGGGCCGCGACGCCCTTGCTGTTGCGGCCGGCGCGCCTTCAGGCCACCGGCCTCGAGGAGGCCTGGTCGACCCAGTCGACGCCGGAGAGTCTCACGACGGCCTGCCACGCGGCCTCCTGGCTCGCGCGAACATGGAGGTGCGGTTCGCGCTGCAGCTCCATCGGGCCAGAGAACTTTCCCTTTGCCGAAGCGAAGAACTGCCCCGAGACGTCGGTTCCAAACTCCGACGCCTGAATGTAGCGGCTGGCCGCGACCTCCGGCGTCTGGTTCATGCCGGGGATGAGGTTCACGATCGGAATCATCAGATACTTCAACAACGGGCCAGCGTTTCGCGCGACGTTGGTGGCGTTCGACGCCCCGGGGGAGACAGCGTAGACGGCCATACCGGACGGTAGCCGGCGCGCTAGCGCCTCGGCCCACCAGGCGATCATGAGCTTCGCATCGGCATACGTGTTGTTCGGAACGTACTTCACATGTGGACCGTTGCGGATCAAGGCTTCCACAGCGGCCGTCCGGTCGCCGTGGTGCTGTTTGGCTGCGAACGCCGGCAGGTCGGTGTATTTGAACATCGGCACGCCCCCGCGCGCAGGCTCCGCGCCGGCGATGACAATCCGCGCGCTGGGGCTGAGAAGGTTGGCGCGCAGCAGGCCGAGGGTGAGATGATGATGGCCGATCAGCGGGGCCTGGGATGCCTCGATGCCCGTCGTGGTGATCACGCGCCTCTTGCCGGGGACCAACCCGGCATTGAGCAGCAGGAAATCGAGCGGCCGACCGCGCTTGACCAGCTCGGCGAGGGCGGACTGAACGCTGGACGGCGTATCCAGATCCAGCTCCAGCGGCGTGCAAGCCCGGGTGTTGGTTTCGGCGGCCAGCCGCGCGGCGGCGTCTTGAGCCCGGGTAAGGCTGCGGCCGGTGACGATGACCTCGCGCCAGCCGTCTTCCGCAAGCAAGCGGGCTGCCGCGTAACCGAGCCCGGAGGTGGCGCCGGTCACGAGCGCGATCGAACGGTCCATGGTCGGCTCCAGATAGGGCGGGGACTACGAGTCTTGGATGGCCGGCGACGCAGGCGCCGCCTTGCTGATTTTCCAACTGCTTGGTATCGTAATCGCGAGGAGGGTCGGCTTGCAAGGAGTTTCTGACTAGATGGTTCAAAATACCGTGCGGCCGCGTGGACGGCCGCGCAGCTTCGACGAGACGGGGGCGCTGGAGAAGGCGATCCAGGTCTTCTGGTCGAAGGGTTACGACGGCGTGACGATCGACGATCTCGTCGTGGGAATGGGCGTGGGACGGCCGAGCCTGTATGCCATCTTCGGGGACAAGCGGACGATATTCCTGCGCGCTCTCAAGGCCTACGCGGAGAAGAAAGGCGCTCGCGCCGCGAAGGCGCTGCTGGCGCCGCGGACGCTGCGCGAGTCGCTCACCGGCTTCCTCAAGCATGCCGTCGAAACCGCGACCAGGAAAGGAAGCGCGCGGGGCTGTCTTCTCGTCTGCGTCGCGCCGCTCGTGGACGATCCCGAGGTCCGGCAGTTCCTGCAGCACGCCGCCAGCGCCGCCGCGACGCTGGTCGAAGATCGTTTCCGGGACGCCATCATCGCCGGCGAAATCCCGGCCGACTTTCCCGTCGCGGTGCGCGCGAGCCAAGTCCTGGACTTCGCTCGCGGCCTGACCATGCGGGCGCAGTTGGGCACGCCGCGTAAGACGCTTCTCAAAGACGCCGAGGAAGCCGCCGACCTGGTGCTGTCCCCACGGCGTGGACCTGCGGCGCCGGGCTCTTAGCCGGCATCGTCGCGGCCTTAAACCTGAGTCTGGCTGTCCCGACCCGCTCGCAAGCCTATGCTGGGCGCGACATATCGGGGTCTTCGACATGCCGGGTCCCTTCGACAACGCCAGGGCCGTGCAACTCGGCCTGCTCGTCAATGCGGTCTATGCGCTGTTCAAGCCAGGCGATCTGACCCCGACGCCTGTGGTCGTGCCCCCGGCCTTCAAGTTCGTGGCCTGGGTGCAGATGCAGGACTTTTCCGTGTTCAGCGCGGATTTCCAGTTCTACGGAGTGGTCGTCGAGGAGGTCGGGCAGCCGGGCAGCTCTGTCGTTGCGATCCGCGGCACCCGGGGCGACGAGGAATGGTTCGACGACGTCACCGCGCTCTATCCGACCCCTTGGGCGGGCGGCGGCCAGGTCGGCTTCGGCTTCAGCAAAATCTACAGCACGCTCCGGATCGTCGATCCAAACGCGCCTCTCAACGCGATGGGCGCGATGCTGGCTGCGCCAAGCGCGAGTTTCACCGAGCAGGTGGAGCACGTCACGCAGCGCCATATGACGCAGACGATGACGGCAGAGGCCGCGCCGACCAAGACTTTGACGGTGGTCGGCCATAGCCTCGGGTCGGCCCTCGCGACGCTGTACGCGTCCGACAATCACCGCGCCGGCTTCAAGACCGTGAAGTCGCTCTATACGTTCGCGTCGCCGTTTGTCGGCGACGCGGCCTTCGCCGCGGCCTTCGATGCGCTCGGCCTCACGTCCTGGCGAATCGTCAATCGCCCCGATCTTGTGCCGAAGCTGCCGCCGCTCGAATATCAGCACGTCCAAACGCTCGAGCTGCTCGATTCCGGCGACGAGACCGTATCGTCCATCTTCGATCCGCTGCTGACGCTCAGCTGCTGGCATTCGCTGCAGACCTACCTGCATCTGCTCGATCCGGACAATCAGCCGATCGAGTCCAGATGCCTGCCGCGCCTGTCGGTGCTGGGCGCGCGCCGCGTGGCCGTCGCCAGTGTTCCTGCGAAGGAGGTCGCGGTCACCGTTCCGCCGGGCCAGAGCACCACGATCAACATCACGATCAATGTCGGATCGCCGGACTAGCCATGGCCGCGCTTGTCGGAGCCGGCGAGGCAGTCGGCAGAAGATCATTCGTCTTTTTTGCGAATGGTGAGCCGTCTGGCTTCCCCGAGCTCGGACTTCACATGACATGAAGGCACACGTAACGGCCGCAGACGTTTCCCAGCACGATCGCCGATCCTTCGACGGAGAAATTGCCCGCCGGGACATCGCCAGGCGCTCCAAAGCTAGATATTGAAGAGGCGTCCTCCGTAGCCCATAACAATAAGAGCGTGTCTTCATGTAGACGGAGCGTGCCTAAGTCAGTCTCGCTGACAGTCGGTATACTTGCCAAAGCGCAAAGCGCGTCTCGCTCTTGCCCGCTGTCGATCACATCTGCGCTCAGCCAGCTGCGGATTATCGTCCAAGTGTTTTATTCCGCGAAAACGCTTGCGGTTCCGGCGCCATTCATCTCCCACAACAGGGCCGTTCCAGATCCTACATCCACGAAAGCACCTTCGGGACAAGGCTCTTTGTCAAAAAGATCGCAGCCGCGATCGTAATCCGTCGGTTCTTCGCCCGCGGCGCCGTGCCAATGCGAGGCTATCTTAGATCCGATCAAAATCAGCGGACCGCCTTCTGCACTGACATCACCGAGGTACTGCATGCGATGATCCCTCCTCAGACGCCCTGCTCAAGACCGGCGAGGATACCAGACATCGGTTATGGATCGAAAAGGATCGCCAATCTTTGCCAGATCGGCCCTTTTGTCGAACGGCTTCTCTCGAACACCATCGACGCGAGCTGCATAAAAGGAAATGTCATGCGGCAAATTTTCCAAAAGCCCAGCATTAGGGAAACTGTCAACCTCCAAAACTTTGAGATTATTTGCGCGCAAGCGTTCCCAGCCATTGACATGTGGGCATTTCTCGATTTTTATATTCTCGATATGACTGTTCATTGATAAAACAGAAATATCTAGCTTGGTTTTGCTCCGATAAATATAAAGTGTTTTGAGGTTCGGTGCGTGCACGATCTGATCGAAGTCTTTGATTCTAGGATGGGAATAAAAACAACGTTTCGGTCTGCTCGCCGATGAGATCCGTCATTGGACCAGAAAATTTATCAGCCCTTACGTGACGAATATTTTCGCAGGAGCCAATCATGTGTCCCCATTTATTTGTGGAAAGATCGATTGTTAGGGCCTGGAGTTGTGGAAAGGCTTCTAAGATGGGGTGCTTGAGCTTCACAGTCTTCAGCCACAGGTATTTGAGTTGCGAAAATATCTCGACCGCATCGTGGCCTTCACCAGATGGATCATTCGGCCGGATGGGTGGCGCGTCCCTCGATCTGCCGTTCGCTCGGGAAGATGAGCGCACCGACGAGGACCATGACACACAGAAGGCCCAGGGCCTGCAGCGTCAGTGAAAAGCCGCCTCTGTCGTGCAGCCATGCCAACAGCCCGACCGAAGCGCCGGCCGCGGTGAAGCCCAGAAAGTAGCGCACTGCAAAAAGCCCGCGCGCGCCATTCGTCGCTGGTGTATTTCCCGACCATGGCGTCGTTGATGGTCACCTGGCCGAAGATGCCGATGATGATGCCGATCGACACCACGATCAGCGGCACGCTGCCGAGGCGCGCGGCGACGAACAGCAACGGGGCGAGGAGCACCGACAGGGGCAGGAACACCGCCTTGAGCGAATGCCGGTCGAGCAGGCGTCCGATCACGTACTGCGCCAGCGCGCCGAAGACATAGGCGCCGGCCGCCAGAAGGCCGATCATGGCGGGGCTGCTCGTCAGGTTTGAGAGGCGCTCAGCGAAGAGCATCGGTAGGGCAACGGTGATCGCGTTGAAGGTGGTGGAGGAGGCGATGATGGTCACCACCAGCGCCACCACAACGCGCGGCATCGCAGAGGGGTGCACCCGCGCGCCACCCGCGCGATGGTCCGCAGCGCGGACCTCGTGTCGGACATGCCGCGTGAACGGGACGCCGAGCGCGATCGTCACCAGGCCGGGCAAAATGAAGGCCCAGCGCCAGCCGAGATACTGGCAGGCGATGCCGGTGACGAGCGCGGAGGACGCGACGCCGAGATTTCCCCACACGCCGTTGATGCCGACTTCGCGGCCGAGCTCGCGCGCGTAGGACACCAGCATCGCGGTGCCGACCGGATGGTAGATGGCGGCAAACGCGCCGACGGCGAACAGGGCGAGGCCCAACTGAATCGGCGTCTGCGTCAGGCCGACGCCGACGAGCGCGGCGCCGATGCCGAAGAAAAAGATCGCCATCACATGCCGGCGGCTCCAGCGGTCGCCGAGCCAGCCGGTGACGAGCGAGCCCGCGCCGAAGGCCACGAAGCCCGGCGTCGCGTAGGGCAGGAGCTCCGCGTAGGTCATGCCGTAGACGGGGACGAGCGCGATCACCGCCGCCGCGAAGATGAGCATGGCGTAGTGGTCGAGGAAGTGGGCGGCGTTGACGTAGGTGATTACGGTCCGCGGTGCGTTCATTCGTTTTACCTTTTTCGATCGCGGCTCCACCATGCCGCATGGCCGGTTGCCCGGTCCCCATGAGCAAGCTAGCCTGGCCGCATAGCGAGATGCGGCCAATGAACATCGCCAAGACGCCAAAAACTGCCCCGCGGCGCTTGCCAAGGCTCGCGCGCGACGCGTCCGGCGTGCTGGCGCGTTCCTACCCGCGCGGGAAGGCGATCGGCCAGCACATGCACCGCGAGGCGCAGCGGCTGTTCGCGGCGCATGGGGTGATGCAGGTGACGACGCCGAAGGGGCGCTGGCTTGTGCCGCCGGCGCGCGCGCCGTCTGGCTGCCGCCGCGCATCGCGCATGCCGTCGATGCCCTGGCGAGGGTCGAGATGCGCACGCTGCTCATCGATCCCCGGCGGCTCGCCGCGCACCCCGAGGCTTGCCGCCTCGATCGCGAGTTCGTGGTGACGGTGGGGCCGCTGCTTCGCGAGACGGTGCTGGCCGCCTTTTCGGATGCGCCGACCCGCCGCCCCCTCGGCCTGCTGTTGGACCTCGCCCTATTCGAGCTGGCCGAGGCGGAGGACGCGACGACCTTCATCCCGATGCCGAGCGATCCGCGCGCTCGGCGTGTCGCCGAGCTGGTGCTGGCCGATCCGTCGCGGCAACGCCCGTTGGAGGATCTGGCGCACGAGGCGGGCGCGTCGCTGCGCACGATCACGCGGTTGTTCCCGGCGGAAACGCAGATGACCTTCAAGTCGTGGCGGCAGCGCGCCCGCATCCTGGCGGGGCTGCAGGCGCTGAGCGAGAGCCGCACGACGGTCAAGCAGGCAGCAGCCCGTCTCGGCTTCTCCAGCGTCGCCGCGTTCGGCCACGCTTTTCGCCAAGTGTTGGGGACCACACCACATGCTGTGATGCCGACCCGCGGCTCGCGGGGCTGAAGGCCGGTCAGGCGACGGTATGCGCGGCGCGCAGGAGCGCCGCATCGCAGCTCGCTAGGCGAGCGCTCGAAACATCGCTTGAACGCACGGCTGAAGGCGGCCTGCGAGGCATAGCCGGCCTCGCTGGCAATCTCCGCCAGCGGCTGCGCCGAGGCGGCGAGCGCGTGGCGCGCGAGGCCGAGGCGGACCTCGGCCAGCACCTCGAACGGCGTCGCCTGCGCAAGCGGGCGGAACTCGCGCACCAGCGTGGCGCGCGAGGCGCCGGCGGTCGCGATTGTCGTGCGGCTGTTCGAAGGCCAGGCGCCCGCAGATTAGCTCGATCTCCGGATCGTCGCTGTTCGACTTGATTGCGATGGCGCGCGTCGTCTCGGTTCGCACCAGCGCTGGCGGCCGACCGGGCCGCGCCGCCGCCGCGCCGCGCACGACGTGGGAGTCGCCATGCGGCAGCACGACGACGTCTCCGGCGCCGAGCGGGTGAAGTTTGCCGCCGACGTCGAGCACGCAGCTGCCCAGCGTCACCATGTGGAACGGCGCCCAGCCCTTCGTCTCCCACGCATGCGGCGCGGCCCAGGGCGACTCGAAGCGGCAGAGGCTCTGCAGCTCCGGCTGCACGCGCAAGAGCGGCGCGAGGGCGCTCAGGGCATCCACGGTTTCGGCGACGGTCATGTGAGGGGTCCGGAGGGTTGCGCGCGAGCGTAGCGCGTTTCGATCCGCCCGGTCATCACTCTGCAACGTGCGGGGCCGTGGTGGCGCGTGTCGCGCGCTATGATGGGCGGCGGAGATGATCTCGCTTCTTCTGTTGACGTTGGCGGGCGTGACCTTAAGCGCATTTGCGGGTACGCGTGCCTGCCGGTATCGCCGCGAGCTGAGGACGCTGAGCACTTGCGTGTTTGTTGGCTGCGCACGGCGATCTGGGTGCAGCCTTGGCTTAAGACCGAGAGCCCGCTATCCGGGTTTCGTGAAAGACGGTTGGGATGAACGATCGCGTGCAGCACCTGTTGGTTGAAGCCAACGAATGCGCTTTTCACGTGGCGCGCGCCGGCGAAGGACCGCCGCTCTTGCTGCTGCATGGCTGGCCGGAGTTCTGGCTGACCTGGGCGCCGGTGATGAGCCGGCTCGCGGACCGCCACACCCTGATCGCCCCCGACCTGCGCGGCTTCGGCGACAGCGACAAGCCGGCTCACAATTTTGGTCCGAACGATCATGCAGGAGACATGATCGCCCTCCTGGACGCACTCGGCGTCGAGCGCGTCGGCGTGGTCGGCCACGATGTGGGCGGCGCGGTGATGCAGCCCCTGGCGCGCCGCGCGCCGGACCGCGTGGCCGGGCTGTTCTTCTTCGACTTCGTCTATCCCGGCATCGGCGCGCGGATGGCGGTGCCCGACATGTTGAACGAGATCTGGTACCAGTCCTTCCACCAGATGCCGATGGCGTCCAAACTGGTGGGCGGAACGCGCGATAGCTGCAGAAGCTATATCGGTCACTTCCTTCGGCACTGGGCTTATCGCAAGGACGCCTTCGACGATGTGCTCGAGCGCTTTGTCGACACCTTCCTCAAGCCCGGCAATCTCGATGGCGGCTTCGCGCACTACCGCGCCTCGCATGCCGGACGCATCGCCATGATGAAAGGCGACGCGCTGCCGCTCCCGCCGATCACCGTGCCAACCTGCGTCCGCTGGGCGGAGCACGACCCCCTGTTTCCCTACGCCTGGACCGATCGGCTGGGCGAGTCCTTCGCCGATCTCGATCTCGCGCCCTTCCCGGGCGTGGGACACTTCCCACACCGCGAAGCCCCGGACCAAGCCGCCGCCGAAATCGACCGCTTTTTTAGCCGCCTAGGCTGGCGGTGACCGCGCGGGACCAACGTGGCCCGCGCCGCGCGGACACTATAGTGCGCGGCCATCCCATTCGCGATGCTTTAGCCACGCGCCGAGCGGAGGCGACTGCAATCGCTGTCGCGTGGCTCGTGCTTGCTACTTTGTTCAAGACCGGCATGTCACGCCACCATGATGTTGAAGCCCATCGTTTCGAGATCGAGCTGCGCTGTCCCGTCGGCGAAATTGAAGCCTCCGAGATTTTGTGTAAGGTAGATTAACCGAAGCAGCGGACGCAGCCATAACCAAAAATCCAAATTCTACGCAAAAGAGTGCTCCCAGCGCCCTTCGATACAGTAACAGTCCCGCAGGAAACGAGTAGGGTTGCACGATCAGAGAGGATATGATTGACTTCAGGAAGAAGGGCGCGCCCCTTCTCGTATCTGCGACAGGAGACTTTCGAAGCTTGCATTGAGAGTACGGTTCACGTTCTCCGCTCCGTCGCGATGCAAATATGCTTTGAGGACATCGTCTTCGTTTACACGTCCGCCACTCAGCATGCTTTGTTGCGCCCACTGGAAAACTCCTCGTTCAGACGTCAGGCCCACCTTCGCAGCGTCTATGTCGTGCCACTCGACGTCATGGTAAAATTCTTCAGTACTTTTGTGCGCTGTCCACGCCGGGAGTGCTCGCCGACCGGGCACTAATGATGGCGAATAGAGGATTGGCCCAGGCCCTACGACCAACTGCGCTCCTCCACCCCTCAGGATGATTTGCTTTATCGCCTCCAAGGTCAGAGTGCCAGATTGATCTAGCGTAATTGTGCAGGCGTTCTGCCCCACGATCATCGTCAACGACTGGCCGGCGCCCAGGCCGATGGTTTGGCCCGCCATTATCGCTTTCGACTGCCCGACGGTTTCCTGGCTTGTTTGACCCACGTGTACGAACTCAGTCTGGCCGCGCGTCCGCATCACGAAGACAGAAAGGCTATACCGCAAGCTATCAGCTGGCGAATCCGGGCGTCGACACGTCGTCGCTGGCGGCCCTGCATCGTCTCGATATGGTCGCGGGCGGAAGCTACAACGACATCGGCGGGATGGGCGACAGAGTGATCAACTCGTCTATTGGTCCGGAATGGACCGCAGAGAGCCGCGGGGGCAAGATGAAAAGCTATGCCAAGGAAATGTTTGAAAACAAATGCCCGATGAATATTACGTTGAGAGCAGTCTGACGACGTTGTCGGCGAGGAGGTCCCATGCGGTTGACTACGCTCGATGACCTTGTCGAAGAGCTGGGCGAGCCTTCCGACGCGCGTCGTCTGGCACCGGATGACGAGCTTCTTCGGGGGCGGGTCCCGGACGCACTACTGAGCTTTTGGCAGAGACACGGTTTCGGCTCATACAAAAATCGATATTTCGTCATCTGCGATCCGCGCACGCTCGACCCAGTGGTCGCTGTCTTGTTCAAGGACGACCCCGAGCTTCACGCCGCCGATCTCGCAGCCGTCGGCTACACCGGCGACAGCAACTTCCTCTTGTTATGGCATCGAGATGGCCGAAAGGTCATCGTCACGATGGACCAGTCCTTGGTGACGGTTTCGCATCCGTCCACAGATATCGACAAGCACACCGGTCAGCGATGGTCGGAGGAGGAACTCATCGGCGCCTACCTGTCCCAATTCAGAATGTTGGACACTGAGCTTTTCGACGAGGCATGTAAACTCCATGGCCGTCCCGGCGAAGACGAGTTGTTTGGCTTCTTGCCCGCGTTTCAGCTTGGCGGATCGCCGGTGGCAGCAAGCATGCGGCGCATGAAGGCGGCGGAACATCTGATGTTTCTTGCACAGTTAGGACCCCTGAAACTCATCGAGATGGAGCCGTTTGGAGAGTCGCGATTCATTCGCTTCGTCGGGCAAAAGGGGTGAGGCTTCGCTCTCCTTGCTGCGGACTGCGGTGTCGCGTTTGCGAATCTTCGCTGATCCCGCGGGCCTACGGCTGTCCGCTGCTTGACGAGAGGCTGAGGTCGGCCTCTCGCGCAAGGAGACCGGGCACGTAGGCGTCGGTGAACGGACCCCACAATCCGGCACCAACGCCTTCGCGTCAGGTTATAGGCTTGTTAAGAACACGCCCTACTGAGCTGCATGAAGCGAGTGCTTGAGGTCGCGGATCATGTCGTGCCCCATTTTCACGCGGGCAGCCGCGGCGGCGACGAATTCGGCGATGCCCGTCGATAGCTCGGTATCCTTCGCCGCTGTCTCGAACTTTGCCTTGATGTGATCCTCACCACGCTCAGCTTCATCGACCACAGCGACGTCGCCGTTTGATACCGCGTCGCGCAGCCTCATCAGGACACGATGGGCCGAGGCGAGCATCGTACCTTCGTCGTCCGGCGTTCCACCCGCCGTACGTATTCTTGCCTCGATCTCGCTGGCCAGCTTCCGCCGTTCGCTGATCACCTCGAAGAAGATCGGCTTGAAGCTTGCCGTGTCGACAAGCTTATTGGCTTGCTCGAAACCATCGACGCTGTCGATGACGGTGGCAAGTAGGCTGTTGAGCGTTTTGATATCGTGCGTGCTGGTGGCCATTCGCGCTTTCCTGAACGTTGCGTGCTGGGCTGCTGCGAACGCGAAGCGCAAGGCTCCGATCCTCACCAAGCCGATGGCGTAGTGCCGCACCGGTGGCGATGACATGCATTGCGGCATCCTTGATATGGTTCAAGCCCGGTGAGGGAAGCGAGCCCGAGCAGCGGGCTCACGGCCTATTTGAAGACTTGCCGCTGCTCAGGTAAGTTTTGATCAAGATAGCGTCATCTTGAATCGGGTTAATAATTATGGCAACGCTTTTTATAATCAAGATATCAGATTGATTGGCGTAAATGAAGACGGCAATACTGTGGATGATACGTCTACAGTACAGAGCGGCACGGCTCGTCTTATAACAATAGCTTCTAAATGAGCAGGAGATACATATGGAAAGAAAGAAAGTGGCGACTGACTGCCAAATCAGTGATATTGTAACTCTTCTTGCCAATGTCGTCTTTTATGTCAACAGAAATGAGGAGAGAATGATCGTAAGATCTGGAACGGACTGCCTGATCGCAGAATGATGGCGGTGAACCTGGATTTATGTGATGGTACAGAAGGTAGAGAACGGGCTTAAGAAGTCGCGGAGGTTGTAATGACAGAAAAAGACGTTATTTCTGAGTTCGTCAATGCACATGGAGCCCCTGAAGACGCTATATCCGTCATCGATACGGAGGCTCAGCTCTATGAGCACAGAGTTCCCTCTTCTTTGATCGAGTTTTGGTCAGAATTTGGTTGGGGCCATTATCGCGATCGCTATTTTTGGTTATGCAATCCCGCTCCCTTTGACGTTGTTCTTAAAAGGCTGTTTTATGACGATCCCGAGTTTGTCTCCAGTGACATGACGCTTATAGCCTACACGGCGTTTGCATACGCCACGGTCTGGAACCGCAATGGCTACACAATGCTTATTGACTTTGAGAAATCTACTGTTCATGCACAGCCGAGCAAAGCGCTAACAAATCCCGCAACCGGCGAACATTTTTCGAAGGACTTTCTGGTCGCTTGGTCACTAACACCAGCATTTTCTGACGATATAGAATGGTTTGAGATGGCCTGCTCTAAGATTGGTCGCCCGAGAGCGGGCGAGATATTCGCCTATGCGCCACTCTTGCAACTGGGTGGATCAGAAGACTTGGATCACATCCGCCGCGCTGAGGCGACCGTTCACATGGATATTGTCGCGCAGCTGGAACGTTTTACTTTGATTAGCCTTACTGAACCGGAGCCCGGGGCGCCGCTTGGACGCATGCGGCCTATAAGGCGGATCGGTCGATCGTAAAGCTGCTTAATGAGAGTACTGAAACACTGATTTACTAGCGGTAATAACCTTCCGACGCCTGCGTCGTCGGATCGCAGATCGCGCTCATCGCCGGCCCTCGGGCGAGGAAATCTACACCGAACCATACGGGCGCGTAAAAGTTTGGTTTCCCTGGGATCGCGAGGCGCCAGAAGGACGGCTCCGACACGCCGTGGATTCGCGTCGGCCAGCCCTGGGCCGGCACTATCTGGGGCCATCAGGTGATCCCGCGCATCGGCATAGAGGCCGTGGTCTCCTACCAGGAGGGCGACCCCGACCGGCCCTTCATCACCGCCGTGCTGCCGGACCCGACGAACCCCGTGCCCTACACCCTGCCCGACAACAAGACGCGCATGGTGTTTCGTTCGAAGTCCTACAGGTCCTCCGGCAACTACGAGATGACCTTCGAGGACGCGACGGGCGGCGAGAACCAGTTTTTAAACGCCTCGAAGGACCAGACGACCAACGTCATCGACAACGTGACGACGAGCATCGCGGCGAACGAGTCGAGCTCGATCGGCCAGAACCAGTCGACGACCATCGGGAGTAACGCGACGACCGAGGTCGGCGGCTCGATGAACATCACCGTCGGCGGCACCGGCGCCGGCGCCGCGGCGATGATGGCGCCGCTGATGAGCCGCGCCGGGCAGACGTCCGGCCTGCTCGGTCAGGCTTTGAACGCGGCGGGTGGCGGCGGCGCTTGGTGATGGGCATGATCCCGCAGATCGCGTCCGGCGCGATCGGCGTGCTCTCCGCTCTCGGTCAATCGGCGCAGTCCGGCGTTGTGTCGCCGTCGAACCCTTTGTCCGACGCCGGTTCGGCGTTGGCGACATCGGGCGCCTCGCTCGGTTCTGCTGTCGGCTCGCTTTTTCAGATGCCTGGCGCGCTCAATGTCTCTGTTGCCTCGATGCGCACCGACTCGATTGGTGTCGCCCACGCAGAGCAGGTCGGCATAAGCCGGGTCACCAACATCGGACAGACGTTGGCAACGAACGTCGGCCAAGCCGTCTCGCTTACGGTTGGCCAAACATCGTCGACGACCATGGCGATCGGCATCTTTCTGTGCCTGGCTCTTTTGGTCGAAGGCATCCTATCCGCGTACGATGCGCACGCTCCTTCTGGCGGCTGCAGGAGGCTGGTGTCGAGGCACGTCCGGGTGCCGTCGTCTTGAAGCCGGTAGATCTGGCCGCCGTCGCCGCAGGCGAAGAGATGACCGCCGACCTCGCGCATGCTGTTCATTCGGCCGTTATTTTGAGTCTGGCGCCGTGATGCCGGAGCCTGGGATGCGCTCGCGATAGATCGGATCGTCGATGAAAATGAGGTCGCCTTTGGCGGACAAGAGGCAGAAGCGACGGCGGGTCGTACTAGGTCGCTGGAACGAAGCGATCGCGTGAACGCAAATGTCGACCATCTCGGAGCCCCCCTGGTCGCCGGGGCGATCGCCGGACGGTCACGGGGCCGGCACCGAGGAGGGCGTCGCCGTCGAGCCGCTGGGGCCGACGCCGCGCGCCTGCGCGTCGACCTCGCCGGGGCCGGGTTGCTTATCAGAGCTGCATCATTCGGCGAAGCCGGACTCGAGGTCGGCTCGCAGTTCGTCCCAATCGTTTCTACTGCGGCTTGCAATTTCATCGAAGGATAAAACCGCGCAAAAGTCCGAATAGCCGATTCGCTCCGAGGGCGGCTGCGACAGGATCGACAAGAGTTCTTGATGCAGCAAGTCTCTTGTCGCCGCATCGAAGCGAGCTAGGACGGCTTCCGCAAGCCGTCTCATCGAATAATTGCCAAAGGCACCATGAATACCCGGCGTGACGCCAAGGTCAGCGAAGATGAGCGAGTTGACGACCCTGTCCCAAGCCGATAGCCGTTCCGGCATCCAGCTCAGCCCGCTTTGAGTATATTTGCGTCTCAGACGCATCTCAGGACTGAGAATAATTTCACTGTAAAGCTTGAGAAAGGCGTCGAACGTATCTGGCGTAACATAGGATAAGTTGCGCTTACCGCTCCGAATGTACGTCTCGATATCAATCTGCGCAAGACTAGGTACCCATAGAAAGCGGCTACGGCCTTCGCTCAGCCTCTGCAGACATTGAAAAACCGCCGACGCGTCCTCGTTTGCGAGGTCGAGGCGGTCTTTGATGTTGCGTTGCAGGCGCCGGAGGTCGCTAGCGAGAATGCCGTAAAATTCATTCTCGTAAGTTTCGATCGTCGGGCGGACTTCCGCATTGACGATCTCGATCTGCCGAGGTGTCATTCCTACGCTCAGCAGCAGCGGCCGAGCGTAGTCCGTTGTAACGTCAGGTAGGAGGCCAGCCAAGTTGTATATTTTAACGGCGGGATAATGGCTATCTTCCAGTCGTGTATCTCTTCTGTTGATCATTTCGTTGGCGGTCCTTCCAGTCTTCGGACGACGGATTGAATTTTTATCTAAAACTTGCTTGAGGTCATGTCTGTCGGGGCCTTTATACGCCGGCGCCGAACAGCACTCGTATAATTAAAGGTCGGTATTGCTCGAGAAGTTCTCAAAGTTCTGATATTTTTGTCGAGGAACATATCGAAAAATGCTCCCTTTGAGGATACGCTTATGCTTCTTAAGTCTTGTTCTGGGGCGGCGCGCGCTTTTATCTCAAAAGTTTGAGGATTGCTCCATTTTCCAAGGGAGACTCCGATCTTTTTGAAAAAACATATGCCGAATGTGATCGCAGGAGCGCCCGCCACGGACTCTAGATGACGGGTTGCCTGGCGCGGTTCTTCTTGGAATAAGAGTAAGTCATCAAATTCAAGATCATAAATATCAGCATAGATATCAATGCTGCGTAAGATGTCGTCCTTGTAATTGCATACGGGAAGTTTTCCTTCTCGATGTTCGTTGAATGAGCCATTTTTGATAGGGGTGGTAAAATGCACCTCCTGACCGAGAATGCTCGCAACTTGGCTCGGAGACATCCCGAGATGTAAGTCGCCGACGCCTAAAAACGGCGTGATTTTCCAGCGCATGGTAAGGCCTCCTTCATCTAAAATGACCGTGTCGACTTAGGCATTCGCGAGCGCCGCGCACAGATTTTTGGCGTGTGTCTGACGAACCGCATCTGGGTCGACGTTGCGAGCGTGCCTTGCCAAACCGGCTCCGGTCGGCATGGAAGAGGCCGGTGCCGATTGGATTGCTCCGGTCAACCGCGCCTTCCGGTTCGCCGACAACATGGCGCTGGCGAGGGGCCGTAGTAGTCAGCTCAAACAAATGGCAGCGGTGATCTGTTTGCCCAACACGTCGGATAGCATCGCGTCAAAGCCTCCGGAAACTTACAACTCTTGCACCAGTAAAGAATTCGAAATGTGCGCCTCTTGCCGAAACTGTGGTACTTCTGAGATCCTGATCTCTTCTCGGCGGCTTCGGTCTGATATTTGAGGTCTTCACATCAATCCATTTTGCTAGTGAGATGCCTATCTCTCTAAAATAGCACAATTCGAAAGCTACGGCAGGAGGATCACTCAATTCTTCAAGATAGTCGATTATTTTCTTCGGAGGCAATTCGAAGAAATCCATTCCGTTCAAGACGACCCGTCCGACCATTGAGTTTAAGTCGACGCATCTTAGGCGTCCTTCGAAGTAATTGCAGACAGGTAAGTAGCCGGTTCTGAATTCATCAAAGGAATTGTCTTCTATGTGCCGGCTGAATTTTACGTCTGTGCCGATTACGCTGGCGACTTGAGCAGGCGACATACCGAAATCGAGGGCGCCCACTCCGAGATGAGGCCTGATTACCCACTCCGTCCGTAGCTCACTGTTCATTTGACGACCCCATTTTGTTCAAGACCTTGCGCCCACAAGCTCCAAAAGTGCGATCCTCTTGGCGAGCCGGACACCAGAGAACAGCATTATTTCAATGGCCGCAATTACATATCACACAATACGGGCTGCTATCATAGAAGAGTAAGGTCATTGTGTAAATCATTCCATTCTGCTGCGCTGCGGCGCGCTATCTCGTCGAATGACAACACCCCCGCATATCGGAATAGCCGATACGCTCTGATGAAGGTCCTGACAATATTTGTAATATCTCACGATGAAGTGCATTTCGGCCTGTCGGCTCGAGTTGAGCGACCACGGCTTCTCGAAAATTAAAATCGTCCTACAAAAATCGCTTGAAGTCGCTCACGTTGGTTTGCGCATCCCGATTATTCTCGCAGCCCATTTTTGTTAAGCGTCATCTAGGCCGCGCACCTCATCTTGGAGCATCGCCTGAGCCCTGCCTTCATCTTCGGACACCCATTCGCCTTGAGCTCCTCGGCGCATGTCTTGAGCTAGGATAGACGATCACCACCTTGCACCCGTTGCCTTCGCGACGAGACGCCGCCTGCGTCCCGCCGATCCACGGCGCCGTCGGACGGCCCGGGGTGGTCCTCGCCCGCAAGCCGGCGCGCAGCGCTCAGGGAGCGTATGCCGACGATGTGCCGAGCGCCACCATCACAAATCTGTCGAAGCCGACGAGGCCAGGCTTGAAGCGCAGCTCGATGACCTTGCCGTCGGGCATGAAGTACGTGACCCTGGTATCGCCGGCAGCGATGCTGTCAGGCGATCCGCCCTCCGTATTCGCCGAAAGCTTGGCTTTGCGCTCTGGAGCGTCTCACGAGCCGCATCCAGGCCGCGCGGTGCGGGCGCAGAGCTGTCGCCTTCGACCCTCGCGAGGACTAAGGAGTCGAGCGGTGTCGCCGGCGTCGGCACGATGTTGGGCCGGCGATAAATCGGGCGATGTGGCCCTTGGGATCGCGGCGAGCTATGCTGCTCCCAAGGCTCCAGCGTGGGTGGTAACGGCAGATCCAGACGAAGATAGAAGTCGTCGAGCCAGCGGCCAATGCCGTAGCAATTGATCCGCGCGTAGGCCTCGTCGATCAGGCCGGCGTCGAGGCCTGTCACGGGCGCACCGGCGGGTTGCCGGGGAAGTCGATGCGCTCCCAGGTCTTGCCGTCGAAGCGAAGGATGTCCTTCGAGCCGACCGTCCACAGCGCGCCGTAGCCGGAGTCGACCGTGTGGATGTCGACGAGATCCAGATCGAGCCCCGTGGTCACGCGATCGAAGCCGTTGCCGCGGTAGACGTAGAGCGCGCGGGGCTTGGCGCTCGAGGCGAGGTAGAGCTTGTCGTCGAATTTCGTCATCGTCGCGAAGGTTTGCTGCCCACCGGACCACGGGACTTGCACGAAGCCGTCGCGCGCATTGCCGCGCAGCAGCGTGCCCTCGCGCCCGCAGATCCAGATGCGGTCGCGATCCTCGACGAGGATATCGTTGAGCATCACGTTGGTCTGGCTGGAGATCCGGCGGACGGCCGCGCCGTCCCAATACAGGATCTTGCCGAAGCGCCCGACGATGTAGACCTCGGTCGCGCTGGGACCGCCGATGCGATGGAATATGTCGCGGTCGGTCGCGGGCACCTGCGGCGGCTGCAGGAGGCTCGTGTCGAGGCAGGTCCAGGTGCCGTCCTCCTGGCGCCGGTAGATCTGGCCGCCGTCGCCGCAGGCGAAGAGATGGCCGCCGACCTCGCGCATGCTGTTCATGCGGCCGTAGTATTTTGAGTCCGGCGCCGAGATGCCGGAGCCTGGGATGCGCTCGCGATAGATCGGATCGTCGATGAAGATGACGTCGCCTTCGGCAGACAAGAGGCAGAATCGACGGCCCGGAACCCCTTTGCGCTGAGCCGACGTGATCGCATGGACGCGAACTCGTCGCCGACGACATAAGGCTCATTCCGGGCGCGGACCCGAGACCCCCGCCGCTGGCGACACCAGCTGCGCCCATCGCCTGCGTCAGCAGGCCGGAGGTCACTCCCGCGAGCCCCATCAGCGGCGCCATCATCGCCGCCGCGCCGGCGCCGCCGACGGTGATGTTCGATAGTCGTCGACTCGTCTGACATACGCGGCAATCAAATTCTCATTATTTTCTTTTATTCTGGCGATATGATCTATTCAATGAGCAGAATTTTTGAAAACTAGATTGATAATAATTTTTTGAGATGTAATGCCTTGAATTTTCATATCTTGCAGCCAACTCCGCTTTTCTCTGATAACTCAAAAAATTACGGCAGACAATGCAGCTGTCGCAGGACTGCCTTTGTTGAGAGAAGTTTCAAGGATATCATAATTATCGGGCATTGCCTTATCTTGATAGCTTTTAAACCGAAAATAATAAGTTATCTTTCACTTTTTTGTGCCGGGAGTTTCATAAAGTCTTTCTGTAGTCTGCAGAGTAGACATCAGCCGGCGATCGTGCCGCTGCTTGGTCCGCCGCCAGCATCGTTGTTAGGATAGGTTAGGCCAGTGCCATTTACGGGGGTCACGGGTGCCGAGGGTCCCTGCGGCGTGGCAGTGTTGGCCGTTGATCCTTGAGGGGTAGCGCTGTCGGGTACAGGTCGGACTGTTGGGGTTTGGCCAGATTTGGCCGCCGCCGCTTTCGCCTCAGCGCAGGCTTTGCATGCCTTTTTTGCAACCCCCTTACTCATATTGATGTTTGGTTTTAAAAAACGGAAAATCTTGTACTACTTAGGTCTGTAGCATCTTTGGCGGCCTCGTTCGCAAAATCCGAGAGTTTGTTAAAAAAAGAAGATCCCGGAACAGACGGCGGAACAGCGGGCACTTCTTCTCCGCTTGAGCCAAACGGCGGCTGGCTGGTCACGCTAATCGTGCCCCAAGACGGAGACGACGGATCTCCATAAGTCACCGGAACTTCGGTAGGACCGCCATTGAATACTGAAGTGTTTATAGTAGCAGGATTGCCATCCGGACCAGTCGTCCGTATTGTCATATTAGTGGCGCCGCCGCCACTCCCCGCGCCACCGAAGCCGTCTCCCAAAGGGGTAAAAACCAATGTCCCACTTTGAGTGCCTGCGGGAGCAATATAATCGCTTGAGCCTGTTTGGCCAGGCGCGACCACGATAGCGCTGCTACCCACCGCCGAATTGAGTCCGCTCACAATGTCCTCACTTTATTCTCAACGTTATTTCTTTGTTTCCATTTACGATCCGTTGTAAATCTTCTATGGAGTAGTCTGTCTTAGGAACGGTTAGGCCAACAAACCTGTTAAACTCAACATTTTCGACTAAAGGAAAAAGATGCATGACTAGTTCGCTCTCCAAAGAAATCTCTTTTATTGAAACGGAAACCGTACACTTTGCATATCGAAAGGCAAAATCCCGAACAGTTGCAGAAGATGAGTTCGAAAGTACGACATCGATTTGATTGGAGTCCGAATTTATGAGAAATCGCCTCCCTGAAGAAGAAACAGCAATAACCGACGGAATCGGCTTCGCCTCTATTTTTTCGGCTTGGATCCGAACTTCCGCGCCGATGTCGCACTGCGCAAACGCGCTAAGCGACAATAGAACGCAGATGAAAGAAGACGCAAGAGCTATTTTAGGCCATCTCATGTCAGGCTCACTTGGCTAAAGGTTGAAAGTTTTCTTTTATAACCTTTTCGAAATTTGTTTCGAAAGAGTCATTTGCGGAGCAAGCTTGTGAAGAGATTAATTTCTCTCTCAAATATCTTGTACGATCTGGCCGATCTAGTAATAACATAGTTAAAAAAGCCCACTTCGCGTGAGCGCTCTCCGATGTCACGCCACAAGACGACGCCTCAAAATCAGCCTCCTTTACAAACTGGTAGAGTTCTGAGTTGGATAGAGTGTTTGCCTCCTTCTTAAAACAGTCTCGTAACATTGCTGCAATCTTGCGATGAGAGATTTCTGTTTGTCTATCGTCAAGTATATCGATCTGCCATGACTCAAAGGTGATAGGACCCGAATGCGGCTCTGGCAATCCATCGGGTCTCTCAACCACGGCACCGTCCGCTGCACCGCCAAATAGACCAAGCACGCGTGCCGGCCCAAATAAATAAGACGCTTGCTCGGCGTTGACTAGGGGCACGATTGCCGCGAGGACGTCGGGATCATAATAGCGAAAATATAGTATCTGCCCGTCCGGCATCCGCGCAGCGCCAAGCTTACGGAGGTGACTAGACAGCAGCTCTGTTTTTGATTCTCCGAGCCAAAACTCCCCCTTGCCTATTTCATATGCCAAGGCACAGATCGGCTCAGGGATTCGTTGCAGTCTATAGATACAAGCCATGGGCCGGCTAGAACAGTCGATCGATCCGCGGTCTCGCGAAACAGCGGGCGTGCCTCAAGTTTATAATGTCTCAAGCGATCCGCTACATTTGCGCCGCCAATATTAACTACGCGTGCTCCGTCGATCACAAGATGCACCGGAAGGCGATAGCTGGTGAGATCGTTCAGAAAATGCTCGGTCATTCAGGCCACCGCAAACGGATACGCACCCGCCTCAAGTTCTGCCAGACATTCGGCGCAAGGCTGTGCAGAGCCTGGCACCAACAAGGGCGAATAGAGCACTTCCGCCGGTCCGACTGTCAGCGAGGCGCTGCCTCCTTTCAGCACGATCTGGTTCGAGGCTTCGAGGGTCAAGGTGCCCGACTGGTCGAGGGTGATGTTGCAGGTGTTTTGACCGACCGCAAGGGCGATCGTCTGACCGGCATTGAGTCCGATCTTCTGCCCGGCAGTTATCGTCTTTGTCTGGCCGATGCTCTCTTGGCTCGTTTGACCGACTTGGATTATCTCGGTCTGCCCGATGTTAGTTGCAGCAGTTTGCCCGACGGTCAGCCCCCACGCGTTTCCGACTTGCGTTGTGAAACTCTGACCAACGTTTGTCACCTTTGAGACGCCGATCTGCTCCGTGCGCGCGACGCCCACGGAGTCAGTGCGCATGGACGCTACCGAAACGTTCAGGGCACCGGGCATCTGAAACAAACCGCCCACAGCCGAGCCCAGCGCGGCACCTGACGCAGCAAGAGCGGTGCCGGCATCGGCAAGTGGGCTCGAGGGCGAGACGACGCCGGCTTGTGCCGATTGGCCTATAGAGGAGAGAACGCCCAAGGCAGCCGAGGCGATCTGCGGGATCATGCCCATCACCGAAGCGCCGCCGCCACCCGCCGCGTTCAAAGCCTGACCGAGCAGGCCGGACGTCTGCCCGGCGAGCCCCATCAGCGGCGCCATCATCGCCGCGGCGCCCGCGCCGGTGCCGCCGACGGTGAGGTTCATCGAGCCGCCGACTTCCGTTGTCGCGTTTTGGCCAATGGTCGTCGATTGGTTCTGGCCGATCGAGCTCGACTCGTTCGCGGCGATCGAGGTCGTCGCGTTGTTGGTGACGTTGGTCGTCTGGTCCTTCGGGGCGTTGAAGAATTGGTTCTCGCCGCCCGTCGCATCCTCGAAGGTCATCTCGTTGTTGCCGGAGGACTTGTAGGACTTCGAACGGAACACCATGCGTGTCTTGTTGTCGGGCAGGGTGTAGGGCACGGGGTTCGTTGGGTCCGGCAGCACGGCGGTGATGAAGGGCCGGTCCGGGTCGCCCTCTTGGTAGGAGACCACGGCCTCCATGCCGATGCGCGGGATCACCTGGTGGCCCCAGGTGGTGCCGGCCCAGGGCTGGCCGACGCGGATCCACGGCGTGTCGGAGCCGTCCTTCTGCGCCTCGCGATCCCAGGGAAACCAAACTTTTACGCGCCCATATGGCTCGGTGTAGATTTCCTCGCCGTCGGGGCCGGCGATCAGCGCGATCTGCGAGCCGACGACTCTGGGCCGCAGGATCGTGCGATGCGGTGTCGCCTGCATCGCTGTGCGAACGTGTTGTCGTAGGTAGGAGGGGCGGCTGGTGGCACAAAGTTGCCCACACTACCGAACCGCTGCCCTAGCCACTGCGATCAACCTTCTACTACCGTTTCTTTCTTGAATAGCCACTTCGACACGCTCGCCAGGCAAAAATCCTATTTTATATGTTGGGATCGAAGCCGTCAGGCAATATTCCGTAAAAGAAGGCCTGATTCTTATAGCGGTGACAGGGCGCCATACGTCGATAATTTCATCGACTAGCGTCACATAAATTAAATCCTGGGCCGCTGACATGAATGAATCCTCCGGTTTGATTGTCTATAACCACGGACTGTGCTGTCTGAGGGCTCACGTAACGAGTTGCAGGTCCGCCCGTGGCATTGTTAGCCGCTCGCCCACTCCTCCCCGAAGAAGAGCTGCTCGGCGGAGGTCGGATCGGAAATAGGCCGGGGAACTCGTAGCGCTCGGTGGCGGCGCTGCCGGGCACGTGGTCGAACGAGGTCTGATCGCACTCCGGCGCGCGCTCTTTAACGTCGGAAATTCGCAGGCACGTCTGAAAAACGAGCGGGGCGTATAGCTAATAGGATTATTAGCGCATTTGATATTCATTTATGCCTTGTGAGATAAGTAAATCTTGCTAATTTGCTTTCGAAATCAGATATTTCACTCATTTGCGCTCTTTCAAATATAGTTCTGTCGTCAATCGTTTTGTCTCTATACAGGTCGAATGACTTTTTAATATATTCACTTCGAAGATATGATGCCGCTTCCACCCCGTCCATAGCGTGCTCTCTCATGAGCATGCGATAAGTATCCTGCAAAGAAAACTCGTCTCTTATGGCTCCCTCGATATTTTCGCCTATCGACCTTTTCATACTCTGACCTCCGTTACGCCCTACTGACCCAAGGCCGGATTGCCCTGAAGGGGTACTCTCGTATTCGTGGAAGGGCTTGTCAGATAGGGACCCGAATGCAGCGGGTCCGACGCGCCCGGATAGCCATCGTTGAGCCTCAGTTGCTGATTTCCGTCCGGCGACGTATACTTCACGCCCGAACCGTCATTTAGTGGTGACTTGTCCCAGCCAGCGTCGTCCTTCAGTTGCTGATCTAGCTGCTTCTCAACATCCGCTTTATCCTGGCCTTCGAATTGTTGCGGGTTGTTCGCAGTGTCCTTTGCGCGCTGCTTTGCTCTTTCCTTGTCTTTCGAGTCTTCTTCCTTTTTCTCCGACGCCGCGCAATTGCCTCCACAGAGCGATTGGTCTCCGAGCCCCAGCTTCCTGTCGACCCAATTGCCCGCGCTGCTACCAGCTGCTGAACCAACCTTCCGCCCGACAAACCCGCCCGCTATTCCACCGACCACCGTCCCCCCGCCAGGCTCGACGAGAGTTCCCGCGGCGCTACCGGTAAGGACGCCGACCTCGCCACCGGCCCACGCGCCAGCAAAACCCCCAGCAGCCTCAAATGGCCCCCCCACCGCCGCCTCCCTTTGCCGGGAAGACTCGCAGGCTCCAGCCTTTCAGGGCCTCGGCGGTGGACTCTCGCAGCAGGGCCACCTGCGTGTCCGGCGCGCTACCGCCCCGGGACACAAATGCACAAGCTGCGGGGGAGCGCGCAATACGCCCATGACTCATCAACATCAAATACGCCCAGTCGCCATGAGCAACCTCGCTTTTCAAACCAAGGCTTCGGCCAATGCGATCGCTCATCGCCACATGAGTGATCATCTCCTGATCGGTGATTTGTGCCGACAGGTCCGGGTGCAACGCCTTCAGATGAGCCGCGATCCGGCGGTGCGAAGCGCCAAGGCGCCGCTTGTTCAGAGCTTGGGTTTGCTCAGATCGGATCGTCAACATGCCCGGGGTCGCCGATGGGCCCGCGGGATCAGCTAGGACCCGCCGAACGCCACCGTAGTCCTCAGCAAGGAAAGCGATCTCCTCGGCAGGCCCGAGCATGCGAGCGAATTGGCCAGCATCGAGCAGCGGCATGAGCGCGCCGAGCACGCGCGGATCCCAATGCCGGAACATCGCCGGGTCGAGATGCAGCCCATCGAGCGTCAGCCGCGCGTGGACCTCGCGCCCGTCGAGCCATTGGTGGTGAGCTACGACGGCCACGCCTGGCAAGGCGAAAGCGAGCGAGCCGCCGCCGGGGACCAGGCCGTCGAGCCGCAAGGTCTCGTCGCCGACGAGCCGCGGCAGGATTAGATTGGCGTGTGCCGTCTGAAAGAAGCGGTACGACAGATCCGCCGGCATCTGCGGGCAGCGGTCGCGCGCCCATGCTTCGTCGCGCGTGCCGAGATGCGTCTCGCGCCACTGCCAGAACGGCGGGACCGGCCCGAAGCCTTGCGGACGTGGCGTGTCGAAGGGATCGTCGACCGGCGCCTGCGCCGCATCGATCTGCGGCGCGCGCAGAGGCATGCCGAACCGACTCCAGTCGACATGGAGGATGCCGGGGCCGATCGGGTTGCGGGGATCGTTTTCGCCCTCGGGATCGCCTGGTGGGCGCCGCGTTTGGCGCCTGCCATGGCTGCCGACGTTTTGCGCATTGGGTCAGCCGTGCCCGCGCCATGCGCCGAATGATGGTACGAGACTATCGCGACGCTTAGCAGCATGAAGTTAGTTGCCGGCGCCACGGTTACGATTTCGAGCGTTCTGTTCGTTTTGGTGCGACGGGAAAACGTCAGTCAAACCGCCTAAGCCATCTAAGAGTTGCTTCTAGGCCATCGACGTTACTGGGTACATTAATGACCCCGAACTGATAGTCCTCAAACCTTATGTCTTTGACCAATCGCGCGACATTTTTATAGCCATCCGGGACGAAGTCGGGGGCATCACCCAAAACAGGTGCGTCACAAGCTCTTATAACTACTCCTCCATCGTAATTTAGGCATGCTCCATCGCAGCCAATTCGCTTTTCAATAAATTCTAGGCCACCAAGCCTCTGTATAAAGTGTGACGACAAGATTGTCAGCCAGTTCGACGCTCGCACATGATCGCTGCCCTTGCCTGCAGTCCGCGCCCAAAAGCTTCCCATGGCGTCAAAATCCAATCCAGGAAATTTCCTCAAAAAGCGGTAATGTAATGGGTTGTGTATTTCGTCGCCTTGCATCGTGAGTACGCCAAGTCCTGCAGTGCCGTGATGGGCGTGTATCTTTCCCGACCAATGAGCAATTAAAGTACAAAAACGGTTTAAGTCTTGGAACAAGAATTGCGCGGGGAAATGCATTTTCACACCGGATAAGGGCCTGAAAGACTTTTTACCGAAGGCAAACGCGACAACGCTATAAAGCGATGGGTCTTCTCGCTCAGATGTCGAATATTTCTGACCTTTAAAGTAAAAATCCTTATCCGACTGTTTTAGCGGAAGATTCTTCAGTAATTCCAAAATTTCATCGAGAGAAACTTTCTTCAGTTTTCGTGAGTCTCCGGTGTTAACATGAGTTATTTGCTCCTCAAATATTCTGCAGTATTCCTCGATAATGTTGTTCAAGGATATTCTTATATCCTCTTGATCTCCATTTAGAAAATACAATGAAAGAGTCGCGCCGATCCTTGAGGTGATGCGTCCACGCTGATCTCGTTCGATCCCCATCTCATCGATTGTCTTCAGAGTAGTTGTGTAATCAGTCACGGATGACACTCCATTTTCGATGGCGACGCCCCACTACCGGTTCAACCCTTTCTGCCAAAATTCCCATTTTTGTAGCAAGCGCAATCCTCGACGTTTATTTTAATGAGGCTTTTATTTGGGTCAAGCCCCTGACTCTGCAATACATTTTCGTAGGCGCCGTTTGCTTGCATCTGAGTGGGCGTGTCCCCGGGAAACTTCATCTCATAAATATATTCTAGATTGCCGGAATTGAAGTATGAAATATCGGGACGAGGTGCGCCCGACACGACAGGTGCATTCGAGGGCATCGTGGGCTCGCTTCGGCTCATGACAAGCCGTAACTGTTCGGGCCGGTCTGTTGCCAGTTTGCCTCCGGGATGGGGCCGTCCAACGAGTAAGGTCGCAGGTTACCCCCTGCAGGATGAGTGCTACCGGGCACGTAATACTCGCTTCGAATTTTGGCAGCGACGCACCCTTGATAGGTTCGCGAACTTCCCCTATTTTGCAAACATTCGCAAGCCCATTCGCATAGTTTTTGACGAAACTTTTGGCTGATCCTGGCACCGTCTCGATGATGGTGAATAATATCATGAAAAACTTTTCCAACAAAGCCTCCAAGTCTCTCTTCTGGGCTCGACTCCTCCATCTGTATAGGATTAGACTTTTTCATAGGATCATACGTACTGGTGTTACTTCCAGTTTTTGGGTCGTAAAGAGCTTCAAATTGATCCGGAGATGGCGCCATCTTTGGGTTAACTGACTGTATAGCCGGAGTCGTGTACAGACCTTGATCCTTGACATAATTCAAGCGGCCCCAGGATTTTTATGGTTCATCCACCATTCGTCGTCGTGGCGGACGATGTTTCTGCTTTCGGCGGTAACGCTTGTCGACCACGTCTTCGGCGTGCATTCTGCGTTGTAGGTTCCGGAGATCACGCCGCCGCCGACGCCTGGCTCATCTCCATAGCTTTTCAAGACGATCGAGTCTCTTACGTGCGTTCGGTCGCTCGTCAGCTTCACGCTGTCGGCAAGGTTCATCGCCTCGCGCTGGTAGGCATAGAGCCGATACGGCACGATCGCCGTCGGGCTTTTGCACCACTCCATCGGCTCGGAGATGATGATGCCCTCGTCGACCTCACGAGAGCCTTCCAGCGGCCAGGTCATGCCGATGCCTCAGCCATCTCGGGCTCGGCAAGTCCGTATTCACCCGAGACCGGAAGCCCCGTTGCCTCGGCGAGCGAGACCGCCTGTAGCGTCGCGCCGCGGTAAGCGGGACAACGCGCCACCCAGCCGCGCCAGGTGAGATCGGCGGACCACGGCCCTTCAGACCTGCGCAGGTCTAGATGAAGCCCGTCGAGCGTCAGTCGCGCATCGACGGCGCGGCCGTCCGACCAGACGTGGTGCGCGACGAGCGCGATGCCCGGCAGCCTGAAGGCGAGCGCACCGCCGCCGGGCACGATCCCTTCGAGCCGCACGGTCTCGTCGCCGTGGAGCCTCGTCAGGACGAGGTCGGCATGCGCGGTCTGGAAGAAGCGGTAGGATAGATCCTCGGGCATCTGGGGACAGCGCTCGCGTTGCCACGCCTCGTCGCGCGTCCCGAGGTGCTTTTCGCGCCAGGACCAGAACGGTGGGATCGGCCCGAAGCCCTGCGGTTGTGGGGTCCCAAACGGATCGACCACCGGCACGCGCAGGCTGTCGATCTGCGGCGCGCGCAGCGGAAGGCCGCGCGGCGTCCAGTCGTTGTGCAGCCGGCCTGGGCCGATCGGGTTTCGCGGGTCGAGGCCGCCCTCGGGATCGCCGGCGAAACGGCCGCCGGATGCAAGCCGGTAGTCGAGCGGGACGCTGACGATGGGCTCCGACGGCCCGAGCTTCCACGTCGGTTTCAGGAGATGCATCGTCGGCTCCCACCGGCGCGGGCCGTGCACACGCAACGCCACGCGGTGGTCGTCGATCGCGATCGCGATCTCCCAGCTCGGCGCGGGCCGCCCCATCGGCGCATGCGCGCTTCCGACGACGGTGACGTCTGCACCCGGCTTGTAGGCGATGAGGTCGCCGACACGCACCAGCGGCGTCTTCAACGGATCGCCCTCGTAGACATCGGCAAGCGCGATTTCCTGCTTGTTGGCCAGTCGCAACACGCCGTCCGCCGTCAGCTGATAGGCGCCGCGTGCGCAGATCACGGCCATCCGCATACCGTCGCGATGGAGATCGCCAAATCCCTGCGCCGCAAAGGGCGTTTCATTGCGGATGAGCATCGCGGTCTCAGCTCGAGGGGTTGAGATCGATGACCTTGCCGTAGTGGGTCACCTGGTCGGAGAACGTCGTGGTGAACTTGCTGCCCGTGATCGACACGTTCCCCTGATTGTCCATCGTCAGCGTCGCCGCGCCGCCGCCGACGATGATCTGGAAGGTCTCGCCGACGTTGAGCTGCATCTGCTGGCCGACGTTGACGATCATTTGCTGGCCAACGGTGTGCGTGTGCGCCTGGCCGATCGTCTCCATCTTGGTCTGGCCGATGTTGACGGACTGGCTCATGCCGACCTGCATGGCATGCGCGATGCCGATCGAATCGGTACGCGTGTTGGCGACCGACACGTTGAGCATGCCGGGCAGCGAGAAGAGCGAGCCGACGGCCGCGCCGAGCGAGGCGCCCGAGGCGGCCAGCGCGGTGCCGGCATCGGCCAGCGGGCTGGAGGGCGACACCACGCCGGATTGCGCGGACTGGCCGGCCGAGGAGAGCACGCCGATGGCGCCGCCGGCGATCGCCGGCACCATGCTCGTCGCCGACGACATCAGGCCGCCCAGGCCGCCGGCGAGGCTGGCGAGGCCGCCCAAGCCGCCCAAGCCGCTCGTGGCGCCGGACAGCGCGCTCGTCGCGCCGCCCGCGACGCTCGAGGCCGCGCCGGCCGCGCCGGCCGCGCCGGACAGCGCCCCGATTGCGCCCGACAATCCGCCGCTCACCCCGCTCGCCGCATCGGCGCCCGCGCCGCCGGCCACCGACAGCGCCTGGCCGAGCATGCCCGACGTGATGCCCATCATCCCCATCAGCGGCGCCATCATCGCCGCGGCGCCCGCGCCGGTGCCGCCGACGCTGATGTTCATCGAGCCGCCGACCTCGGTCGTCGCGTTCTGGCCAATGGTCGTCGACTGGTTCTGGCCGATCGAGCTCGATTCGTTCGCGGCGATCGAGGTCGTCGCGTTGTTGGTGACGTTGGTCGTCTGGTCCTTCGAGGCGTTGAAGAACTGGTTCTCGCCGCCCGTCGCATCCTCGAAGGTCATCTCGTTGTTGCCGGAGGACTTGTAGGACTTCGAACGGAACACCATCCGCGTCTTGTTGTCGGGCAGGGTGTAGGGCACGGGATTCGTCGGGTCCGGCAGCACGGCGGTGATGAAGGGCCGGTCGGGGTCGCCCTCCTGGTAGGAGACCACGGCCTCCATGCCGATGCGCGGGATCACCTGGTGGCCCCAGGTGGTGCCGGCCCAGGGCTGGCCGACGCGGATCCACGGCGTGTCGGAGCCGTCCTTCTGCGCCTCGCGATCCCAGGGAAACCACACTTTTACGCGCCCAAATTGCTCGGTGTAGATCTCCTCGCCCGAGGGGCCGGCGATGAGCGCGATCTGCGAGCCGACGATCTTCGGCCGCGGGATCGTGCGGTGCGGCGTCGCCGGGGTCGTCGCGGGCATCGCGGTGAAAGTGTTGTCGTAGGAGGGGCGGCTCGTCGCCGCCGCCTCGTAGGTCTGGTCGTGCGCGACATGGCGGATCGTGAGCAGCACCTGCTGCGCGAACGTGTCGGACGGGTTCGCCACGTCCTGCGGCGTGAAGCGCTGGCCCGGCGCCAGCGTGCGCACCGTGGAGGCGGCGGCGACCGTCTCGTAGCCCGTCTCGGTCGCCTGGATGCGGTATTTCATCGCCTGCTCGGCGGAGGTCGAATCGGAAAAGAGGCCCGGGAACTCGTAGCGCTCGGTGGCGGCGCTGCCGGGCACGATGTCGAACGAGGTCTGGTCGCCCTCCGGCGCGCTCATGGTGAGAAAGTTCCAGTCGCGGCCGCTGCGCTTGCCGGAGGTGAAGGCGAAGCTGCGCCGCCACGCGCTGATGTGGTCCTGCGCCGCCGAGCCGAGCGAGAAGCGCACCTGCGGCTCCGAGCTATCGCGGTAGCCGGAGACATGGTCGGCGACGACGAGCGTGTGCTTGCCCTGTTGGTGCTCGAACCAATAGAACAGGCCGTCCTGCTGCATGCGGCGCAGCATGTAGTCGAGGTCGGTCTCGTTCCACTGCACGGAGTATTCCTGAGCCGCGGGCGAGCCGGTGACGCGCAGGTCGAGATCGCTGATGCCGTGCTCCTTGCAGAGCTGCTCGACGATCGCCGGGCTCGCGAGGTTCTGGAACTTGCGGCAGTTCGACGTCTGGCTCAGCGTCCACAGCTTCGGCCGCACGGTGATCGCGTAGGAGCGCGTTCCCCTCGTCGTGAGCGAGCCCTCGTGCAGGGCGGTGACGAAGCCGTTCCAGTAGCGCGTGCCGCCGTCCTTGAGCTTGAGGCGGACATCGACGCTGGCGCCGATGAGGTCGGAGGCCTGCAGGTCGTCGCGCTGCGACTTGACGGCGGCCTCGATGGTAAACAGGCCGTTGAGACCCTCGTCGATCGCGAGGTGCTCGAGCAGCAGGACGTCCTGGCCGAGCGGCGTCGATATCGCCATCATCCGGCCGGACTGGGTGTAGGGCACGCGCTCCGACGTCACCTCGCCACCTCGCGCAATAAGACTTTGGACCAACACGGGCAGAGTACACGCTCGCGCGCCGCCCGCAACCGCGACGAGCTTACGGTGGGAACGACAACGCTGGGATGACGGGGGGGGCAGAGAGGTGCGGGCCAAACTTTGACGCGCGCGTAAGGCTCGGTGGAGATTTCCTCGCTCGACGGGATTGCGATCAGCGCGAACTTAGAACCGACGATTGCAGGCCGCGGAATCGTGCAGTGCGGCGGCGGCTGCCAAGGGTTCTTTTACTTTGCCAAAGGATAATGTCCTGGGATTTCAGCGTCTCGATCCTTAACCCATGCTATGCTCCCAGTTTATTGATCGGGCTGCACACGCTTTAGTATCTCGTCAACTATTTTGCTGCCATCACGCTCTGAATCATTCAAAGTGTACATAACCTGTAAAAAACTCAGTTCAGATATGATGTTCTTGGATTGCAGGTCGGATTCGAAGCCGAACGCACTGAACAGTACAAAAAACAGACATCTGTCGATCTGACTAAAATCTCTGTCTTCAGTAACATCCACAATCAAAATTGCAAGACGTGTCGTCCCATTGTCGAAGTATTGGATTTTGTTGCATCCTGTGAAGATGCCAGTGATCATAGAATCTTGAATCCGAAAAGAAGTATTTTGGGTTTCGAGAAACGTGTTGACATCCTGCCATGATCTCAAGTGCTCGCCAAAAATAGCGACCAATTGTGGCTTAAGCCCTAATTCGAATTTAACACCAGTCACATCTGCAAGCATCGAAAGATTTGCATAAAAGAGTCCGTTGTAGAAAAATTTCTTATCGTCAATTATGGCAAACTGATTAACTCTTTCGCGCGGCCACAGCGGATATAAAGTTTGGTGTTGCGCTTTCATGTAGGAAAGGTTTGCGCTCAGACCTGTTTCGATGCGGCCGCGTAGTGGCTTCGGAGGAGTGAAAGGACGCTGACTTTCACTTAATCCGGGTGTCAAGATATTACAATAAGCTGTTGCCGCCGCTAAATAGAATGCGCAAGTCAAAAGGGCTCTAAGAAAGAGGCGGATAATGCGGAACGGCAGGTGGCTTGATTTGTGATTTATCATTGTCTTAAGCGCCTCGTTCGAAGTGCTCAGGCATCCTAAAAGGTCGAGCGGCGTCGATATCGCCATCATCCGGCCGGACTGGGTGTAGGGCACGCGCTCCGAGGTCACCTCGCCACCTCGCGCAATAAGACTTTGGACCAACACGGGCAGAGTACACGCTCGCGCGCCGCCCGCAACCCCGACGAGCTTACGGCGGCAACGACAACGCTGGGATGACGGGGGCGGAGAGGTGGGTCGGACTTTGATGCGGGGACGTATGGAGTTCGGCCGTCGCGCTGCCGGTGACGGCTGGCAAACGTGTCCCGCGTGGAATATTTGGAGCCGCACATGAGCCTCAGGTGCAATAGCTCCAACGCTTATTGGAACGGGACGAATTCCGTATCGATCGACCGTGCTTCGAGCTTCCTTTTCATCGTCGTGCCGTTTCGAGAAGATGAGGTGAAGATCGTCATCCGCAAGACGGTATTCAGCTCGGGCGAGAACCAGGCTTCTTGGGTCATAACGATCGATTGAGACGTTTGATTTACTTCGTAATGTTTGACCGGGAACGAGCAGGTGTCCAGAGTCATGACTTCGTCTGGAAGCATCGTGTAACGGGCATCAAATCCGGGGCCCAAGGACTTGCCGTCAACGAAAGAGGTTTCATGGAAAGTGTTGATACCTTGATCCCAGATATACTTGCTTGTCGGGACGGTATAGGATGTGGTGATCTTCTCGCCGTCGAAGCCTTGGCTTTCCAACTGAAAATTGGCTTGAAAACGCGCGACATTCAGATGATTATTCACGATACCTAGCTGCCTCCGCGTGAGATCTGCGCCACGATAGATCTGAACGGCGTAAAGATGGATGTCGTTCTCGACCATGTCGAGCTGGTACGGCGCGTTGGCCGTCTTTAAAGAGGTACAATCGATCGCACGAGCCTCGACAGAAATGGAAACGAAAATAAAACCTGTTCCAAAGCTTAGGAGACTCATTTTGCTTAAAAAATTATTTACCTCTTGTCGGAGTATTACGTAAAATAATCCCTTCATCACTCGGCGCCCTATTTGAATTACGGTCTGATTGGGAGCGTGGGGCCTCGACGATGCGCGCCGCCCACTTGTCCAGTGCCGCAGCGTCGGCTTTCGTCGTATCCTGGCGAAGCCGAACGAAACCATACCACTCGAGTTCTCCGGGTCGCCAAGCGAGAACAGCACGACGCCTGCCGGCATCTCTGTCGGAAAAGAGTTCAATGTCACCGTCAAGGAAATCATGGAACCGCCTGACGCTGAGTGACAGGGCAATGAACAGGAGTAATAGAAGGGTGAGAAGCATCAGTACATATAAAACACCCGAAAGCTCGCGCGACAATACCGCGGCGAGTTCCTGGGGAACGCGCTCGCCCATCGACGGCGCTGAAAGGGCGTAGGTCGACACGGCGCCGAGGAGCGTTGTGACCTGGATGGCGACCCAGCACAGAGCGGCATGGAGCGCGAAACGGCTCCTGCCGATGCGGCCTTGGAAGGTGATCATGGCGGCCTCTTTTCAGCTACCTCAAGCGTGCTTAGAGTCTAGAAACTCCCGACACCCTTTCCGGCGTCGCCAGGCGGGACCGCCCGGGTGTCGGGGTACTCGCCTTGCGGCGGATCGTTCGCGTGCGCGCCCTGCTCCTGCATCTGCTGATTGACGAGCTTTTTCCCTTTCGACCACCAATGAAGGGCCTGCTCACTCCACTTCGCCGCTAACCCGAGGGCGATTGCCAGACATCTCACCGGGTTCCAGCCGTTCGTTACTGCGTTCTCGACAACCTTCGACGCCAGTTTCGCGCCTTTACCCACCCCCTTACCCTATTGGCCGGGAATGATTTCGCCGATTGTTTGTGCGGCGACGCCGGCAACATCTTCGGTTGTCCCCGCTGTTGGGAGCCGTTGTGACTTCACTAAGCCGTCGCAGATCGTGACGCTGGCGCCTCCTGCCTCCAAGACGATCTTGTCCTTCAACATGAGGATCCTGGTCTTTTCGGTCGCTCGCTGAAAGGCGTCGCATGCCAGCCGCTACGACGCCGACTTAGGCGCAGGCGGACTATCTCGCGTAGGCTCCAACTTCTTCGAATATGCCGGAGCTGCGGATAATAATGCGAACCATATCCACTGCCAGATCGACCCAAAAGGAAACGGCAAGTCGATCTTCGGAAGGAATACTAGGACGACAATTGCCACGATTACGCTCCAACCGGGCAACCCTATATCACGCAGCCGGCGTATAGAAAATGATAGCATAAGCATTCCCAAGATGATGGCGGCGATCATGGCCAGCGTTAAAAAAGGGATTGCAAGGCTATGTGGCACTGGATAAATTCGCAGGCTAGATGGCAACGTTACATCGGTGTCTTCCGGATGCAACGTAGTCCATGAGATACTTCCTATCGAATCGATTATTAGGAGAATCAGATATATTGCTAAAGCACCACGAGCGAAAGTCGAACGACCGATGCGACCGTACCAAGTGAAAAGCGTTTTCATACTTTCCTGTTCCTCAGCTTACGATAGAGGCGTCAGCGATTTCCACCGCGCCTGACTGAAGGATAGCTGTTGGCTTTGTCGACAATTGCTTTTCCCTTTTCGTAGAGGTGGAGCTTCTGTTCGACATAGGACGCGGCGGAACCGGCAGCCTTTACGATCCATTTCTTTGAGCCCGGTATCTTTTCCACGATTAGCTCCGTGACGTTTTTAACCACATCGGCGGCAAGTTTGGATTCTGGCCCTCCGCCCGTTTGTATTTCTGGGTTTGACAAAACACCGCCAGGTCCAACATTGATGCTTGCTGTGCCTGCTTGCAATGTGACCTTTTCGCCTGCTGCAATGACGACATTTTTTGTCGCCCAAAGCACCATCGTCCCGTCTTTCTTTATCGAAATATTGTTTTCACCCACCATCAATATTAATTCGTCGCTTGCGGATATCGTTATCTTTTTAGCTGCTTGATCCATCTCATCTTCAGCAGAAATAAAAATCGCATTGTCCGATTTAAGTCCGACACCGCGACCGGCGTGCAGTTGAATATTGTGAGTCGCCGTCATATCGATTGTATCGCCGGCGACGAGTGACCAATCTTGGCCCGCGCCAATATTGATATTTTTGCCCGCGGAGAGCCCGTGGTCATTTCCGACACAAGTGCTGTGATTGCCACCGACGTTCGTGACCTTGCTTGATCCTACCTGTTCGACGCGCGCACATCCCACATGCTCGGTTTTCATGGTGCCCGTGATGTGGTTGTGCATACCAGGTAGCGCGAAGAGCGCTGCGACGGCTTCGCTCGACTGCGCGCCGGCTGCGGCAAGTGCGGTCCCGGCATCCGGTCGAGGGCTCGGTCCGTTCCATACCTGCTGTTGCGCCTGATCTCCCATCTGATTCAAAATTCCAATCAACGAGCCCACCAAGGGCGCGACCATCGCATCAATGCCGCCCGTCAGAGTTTTTTCGAGCGCGCCCGCGAGGTCCGGCAGCGCAGTCCCTTCGCTCGATGCACTTGCCGATGGAGAGCTTGAGCCGCCTTGCTCCCCGCCGAGGCCGAGCGACTCGCCAAGCATCGTCGCCGTTACGCTGGCCAATCCTGCGACAGGAGCCATCAAACCGGCCACTCCGGCACCCGTGCTGCCTATTGTGAAGTTGATCGATTTGCCGGCCTCAAAGGTCATGTTCTGGCCGACCGTGACCGATTGGTTTTGGCCGACCACGCTGGCTTGGTTTGCACCTACGCTGAGCGTTTGATTGTTCTCGATCCTCGTCGTGTGGTCCTTCTGCGCGTGGAAGAACATGTTCTCCGCGCCGGTCGCGTCCTCGAAGGTCATCTCGTTGAAGCCCGATGACTTGTAGGAGTTCGAACGGAAGGTCATCCGCGTCTTGTTGGTCGGCAGAGGATAAGGCGGCGGATTGGTCGGGTCGGGAACAAGAGCAGTGACAAAAGGACGGTCGAGATCGCCCTCCTGATATGAGATCAAACATTCCATGCCGACGCGTGGGATGACCTGGTGCCCCCAGGTGGAACCGGCCCAAGGCTGGCCGACGCGAATCCAAATAGTGTCCGATCCGTCCTTCTTGGCTCGTCGGTCCCACGGAAACCAGACTTTCACTCGTCCGAATTGGTCCGTAAAGATCTCTTCGCCGGAAGGCCCGGCGATCAGGGCAATTTGTGAGCCAACTATTTTCGGCCGTCTAACGGTACGGTGCGGTGTTGCCGGCCTCGTTGCCGGCATGACCTCGAAGGTATTCGCATAAGCTGGCTGGCCGCCATTTGTCTCATAGGTGCGGTCAGTGGCCTCGTGGCGAATCGCGGTTACGACCTGCTTGGAGAACACATTTGACGGCTTGGCAACGTCCTGCGGAACAATGGTCTGCGCTGGCGCAAGCGTGCGAACTGTGGACCGCGCTTCCACAGTTTCGAAGCCGGTCTCCGACGCCTGGATGCGATTCTTCATCATCCCTTCCGCTCCCCAGGTGTCGGCGAAACGGCCGGGGAACTCGTATAGCTCGGCCTGTGCGTTGCCAGGCACGTCAGCGAACGTGTCTTGCGTCGCCTCCGGCGTTGACATGGTGAGGAACTGCCAGTCGCGTCCCGAGCGTTTGCCAGGAGTGAAGGCAAAACGGCGGCGCCATGCATTGATGTGATCCTGCGCCGCTGATCCTTCTGCGAAACGCACGTTCGGCTCGCTTGCCTTGTCGTAGCCCGACACATGGTCGGCGACAATCAGCGTGTGTCTCCCCTGTTGGTGATCAAACCAATAAAACAGCCCGTCTTCTTGCATGCGTCGCAGCATAAAATCGAGATCGGTCTCGTTCCACTGGCCCGAATAGTCTTGCGGCACGGGCTTCCCGGTGATCCGCAGCACAAAGTCGACTATGCCGTGTTCCCGGCACAGGATCTCTATGATTTGCGGGCTGGTCTGTCCGAGAAAGATACGACAGTCGCTCCTGGCTCAGCGTCCACAGCTTCGGCCGCACGGTGAGCGCGTAGCTGCGCGTGCCCCGCGAGCTGAGCGAGCCCTCATGGAGGTTGGTGACGAAGCCGTTCCACCAGCGGGTGCCGTCGTCCTTCAGCTTGAGGCGGAAGTCGACGCTGGCGCCGATGAGGTCCGACGCCTGCAGGTCGTCGCGCTGCGACTTGACGGCGGCCTCGATCGTGAACAGGCCGTTGACACCCTCGTCGATGCGAGGTGCGCGAGCAACAGGACGTCCTGGCCGAGCGGCGTCGCAATCGCCATCATCCGGCCGGACTGGGTGTATGGCACGCGCTCCGACGTCACCTCGCCACCTCGCGCAATAAGACTTTGGACCAACACGGGCAGAGTACACGCTCGCGCGCCGCCCGCAACCGCGACGAGCTTACGGCGGGGATTTCAACGATACGATGACGGTGGCGGGCCCTTTCGTGGCGCGATGGGAACGTTGCGCAACAAACATCGAGCGGGCCACATTGTCGGCGCTCGCCTACCTCCCTCCCGCGTGTCGGCGCGCCGACAATGGTCCTCGCCGGGGTCGGCGCTCGCCGACATTGGCCCTTTTCATTTTCGGCGCTCGCCGACTTTGGCGCGCTTTGGGGTCGGCGGAAGCCGACAGGCGCGTGACGCGGACGCGTGAGGCGGGTCGATTGACGCGCCCCAACGTCCGCTTATAATACCGGATCGTTCAGCCGTCCGCCTCGGCGTGGGCGGAGAAGGGCGGCAGGCGCACCTCGAAGGTGGCGCCGGCGCCGAGCGTCGAGTCGATCGCGATATGGCCGCGGTGGCGGGCGACGACATGCTTCACGAGGGCGAGGCCGAGGCCGGTGCCGCCTTTGGCGCGGCTCTGCCCGGCGTCGACGCGGTAGAAGCGCTCTGTGAGGCGCGGCAGATGCTCGGGCGCGATGCCGGGGCCGTTGTCGCGCACGACGAGGCGCCCGTCGCCGCGCACGCGCTGCACCTCGATCTCGACCATCGGCTCGGCCGCCTCGCTCGCCCCGTATTTGATGGCGTTCTCGACGAGGTTTTCGGCCACACGCACCAGCTCGTCGCGGTCGCCGCTGACGATCACCGCCTCGCGCGCTTCGAGGGCGAGCGTCACGCCGACGTCGTGGGCGAGAGGGGTCAGCGTGTCGACGATGTGGCGGGCGACGAGCGACAGGTCGACCGGCGTCTTCGGCCTAAGATGCAGGTGCTGCTCGATACGCGAGAGCGACAGCAGGTCGTCGACGAGGCGGGCCATGCGCTGCGCCTGCTCGCGCATGATGGAGAGGAACTTTGCGCGGGCGGTCTCGTCGTTGCGGGCGGGGCCCTGCAGCGTCTCGATGAAGCCGAGCAGCGAGGAGAGCGGGGTGCGCATCTCGTGGCTCGCGTTGGCGATGAAGTCGACGCGCATCTTCTCGAAGCGCCGCGTCTCGGAAATCTCGTGCAGGTAGACGAGGACGAGGGGGCCGCAGTCGAGCCCGGCGACGGGCGCGACGGAGATCTCGAACAGCCGCTCGACGGGCACGCGCTCGAGCCAGGTGGTGCGCGTCGTGGCGCCCGCCTCGCGGGCATCGAGCACGGCGTCGATCACGTCGGGCGCGCGCAGGTGGCTCGCCAGCGGCGCGCCGACGCGCAGGCTGGGGAAGAGCGCGCGGGCCGGCGGGTTGACCTCGATGATGCGGTCGTCGGCGTCGATCGCCAGCACGGCCTCGGGCAGGGCGGCGAGGATCGCGGCGAGCGAGGCGCGGTCGTCGTGCGGCGGCGGCGGGGCCGGGGGGTCGAGCGCCAGCGCGCTCAAGACCTTGCCGAGCCCGCGCGCCACGTCATGCCCCTCGCGCCGCCGCGGCGGCGGCGAGGTCCGGCGCGTCGGCGGCAACGGCCGCGCTGCGGCGGCGGTGCGCGGCGAGGAGGGCCACCACGTGCTCCCGCGCCTCGCGCGTCACGATCTTGCGGTCGGCGCCGGGCGCGTAGGGGATCGGGGGCCCAAGCGCGATCGTGCAGGTGATCCGCGGACCGCGCAGCACCCGCCAGAGGTGGGGCAGCCGCGCATCGTCGCCGAGCCAGGCGGCGACAGACGAGGAATAGGCGAGCGCAACCGGCTGCACCGCGACCTCGTCGCAGGCGGGATCCCCAGCCAGGAAATCGCGCGCGGCGGCGAGATGCGAGCTCATGAAGCGGCCGGGCTCGGCGCCGCCGAAGGTCGTGCCCTCCGGGAAGAGCAGGGCGGTGCGCCCCTCGCGCAGCCTCGCCGCGAGCTTGGCGTTGGCCGGCGGGATCGAGCGGCGGCGACCGCGGTCGACGAAGACGGTGCCCTGCACCTCGGCGAAGGCGGAGAGGATCGGCCAGGCGGAAACGTCGCGCTTGGCCAGGAAGCAGAACGGCTCGACGCTGCCGAGCGCCAGGATGTCGATCCAGGAGACGTGGTTCGCGACGCAGAGCACCGGCCGCCCGCGCAGCAGTGCGCCAGATGTCGCGACATCGACGCCGACGAGCGCGAGCAGCGAGCGGCAGAACGCCTGCGGAATCAGCGCCGCGTGCCCGGGCGCCCAGCGCGCTGCCCGCCATTGCAGCGGCACCCCGACGAGGAAGAAGGCGAGGAGGACGACGAAGATCAGGGCGGCTCGGATCAGGGCCATCACAGCCCTTGAGGCAGGCCCCTCCGCGTGGAGCACAGTGAGGCAAGAATCGCACGCTGCCGTGGATATCGGGTTTCGATATCGTTGGCGTGACCGTCGTGTGCAATGTCGTCATGAAAGCTTTATCGCGCCTGCCTACCGCAATCCGACCTCGAGAACCAGCGAGTCGATGACGATCCTCCTTGAAAACCTTGCCGGCGCGCCGCGCGCCGTCGACATCCCCCGCCCGGCCTCGGCCTCGCCCGTTCTCGAAACCAGCGGCCCCTTCGAGATCAGGCTGACCAACGGCGGCAGGTTGCTCCGTCAGGCGCAGCGCCTGCGCTACGGCTGCTTTTTCGAAAGCGGCGGGGCCATCGCATCCTCGGCGGCCGCCGCGGTCCGGCGCGATCTCTGCCCGTTCGACGACATCTGCGACCATCTCGTCATCGTGGACACCGAGGCCGTCTCGCGCTTCGGGCGCAGCAAGCCGCGCGTCGTCGGCACCTACCGGTTGCTGCGGCGCGAGGTCGCCGACCGTCACGGCGGCTTCTATTCGCAGAGCGAATTCGACCTGGCGCCGCTTCTCGCCGCGCATCCGGGCGCCCGCCTGCTCGAGCTCGGCCGCTCCTGCGTCCACCCGGATTATCGCGCCAAGCGGGTGATCGAGCTTTTGTGGCGAGGGTTGTGGCTCTACGCCTCGCGGCATGCGGTGGACGCGCTGATCGGCTGCGCGAGCCTGCCCGGCACCGATCTCGTCGCGCTCGAGCCGCAGCTCAGCTTCCTCACGACGCACGCCCGCGCCGGGGACGACTGGCTCGTCGCCGCGCTGCCCCACCGTGCCGCGCGCTTCGTGCCGCGCGCCGCCGAGGAGATCGACACGCGCCGCGCGCTGACCCAGCTGCCGCCGCTGGTGAAGGCCTATCTGCGCACGGGGGCGCGGTTCGGCTGCGACGCCGTCATCGACCATCAGTTCGGCACCACCGACGTCTTTGCCATCATGGCGATGGCGGACATCGAGGAGCGTTACCTCACCTATTACGGGCAGCCGAGCTGCGTCTCCGGCGCGCCTGTCGCCTGAAGACCGAGGGAAAGTGTGATTTCGATCGCACGCCTCGCCGTTAAACGAAGCTTGGCCGTGCGATGCGGCCGGGTGGCGGCGTTGCCTTTCGCCGGGGGCCCCCGCATAGTCGATGACATGAGACGCGATCGATCCTCTCGGAGCCGTTCGCAGCAGATCATGCTGTGTCGCGCCCGGCTGCGCGTCCCGCTCTTCGCCCTCATGCTCGGCGTCGCCGGCGGCGCGGCCTGGGCCGAGCCGGTGCCGAACACGGCCGTCGACGACCATCGCGCCTCGGCGATCGCCGCGGAAAAGCCGTCGATCCTGAGCCTGAAGGACGCGCTGCTCCACGATGCCGCGGCCCCGGTGCTCGGCGATCCCGACGCCGACGTCACGATCGTCGCCTTCCAGGACTACAACTGCCCGTTTTGCCGCAAGAGCGATGCCGACCTCGACGCGCTGCTGGCCGACGATCCGAAGATCCGCGTCATCTACAAGGAATGGCCGATCCTCGCGAAGTCCTCGGTGAAGGCCGCCAAGGTGGCGATCGCCGCCGCCTGGCAGGGCAAGTACGCCGAGCTGCACAAGGCCTTCATGCAGATGAACGCCCGCCCGGCGACGGACTCCGACATCGGCAAGGCGGTCGTGGTGGCCGGCCTCGACGTCAAGCGGCTGAACCGCGACTTGGCGCACCGCGACTCCGAGATCGTCGCGCTCCTGAAGCGCAACATGCAGGAAGCCGACGCGCTGAATCTCAAGGGGACGCCGGTCTACCTCATCGGCCCCTTCATCACCGCGAGCCCGCTCGACCTGCCGCAGTTCAAGCAGATCGTCGCCGACGCGCGGGCCGACCAGGCGAAGCCGGCGGAGACCCCCGCGGCGACGGACGACGCGAAGCCCTAAACGCCGCTACAATCCTGCCAGCGACAAGGCGACGGCGGCCGACAGCAGCATCCAGCCGGGATGCCGGCCGCCGCTGACCCACGCATTCCCGACGATGCCTGCCGCGTAGATCGCGGCGCAGGTCAGCACGATCCAGTGGCGCGCTGTTGGGTCGAAGCGCGGCGCCGCGATCAGCAGCACGCCGCAGCCGCACCACGCGACGGGGCCGGCCTGCCAGATAAGGCGCAGCAGCAGCCGGATCCGCGCCGGCTCGATTTGGGCCCGCGGGAAGACCGTCGTCTCGCCGATGATGCCGTGGAAGAGGGCGACCGCGATCGCGAGCGCGCCGCTGGCCTGGAGAAGAAAGTCGCGCCAAGGGCTGTGCATCGACAGCTCCATACAACAGTGTACGGTAAGCCGTGCGCCTAACGGCAGCGCAAATCAAGACAGAAGTGTATGGTGCAATGACTGAACGTCTGTCGCGGGCGGATTGGCTGAAGGCCGGCCTGCAGGCGCTGGCCCGCGACGGCGCCGCGAGCCTGAAGGCGGACGTCCTGGCGAAGCGGCTCGGCGTCTCGCGCGGCTCCTTCTACTGGCACTTCGCAGACATCGACGCCTTCCACGATGCGCTGGCCGCGGCCTGGCGCGACGTGGCGGTCGAGCAGGTGATCCGCCTGCTCGAGCAGGCCGCGCCGAGGATGCGGATGCGCCGGCTTCTCGGCATCGCGCTCGGCGCCGATCCGTCGCTCGAGATCGGCATGCGGGCGTGGGCGGCGTCCTCGCCACGCGCGCAGGAGGCGGTGACGGCGGTTGACGCGCGGCGCCTCGCCTATATGGAACGCATGCTCACCGCAGTCGGCGTGGCGCCGGAGGCTTCCGGGGTTCGGGCGCGGGTGATCTACTGGGCCTATCTCGGCAGCGTCCTGTCGCGAGTCCGAGTCGAGGATGGGATGTTGGCGCGCTTGATCGACGAGCTGGCGGACTTCGCGACGAGAGACGAGCGCCTCTAGATGCTGTCCAGCGACCGATCCTTGCCCGCGGCCGCAGCCGCCACTCGCTACGATCTCGTCATCCTCGACTTCGACGGCACGCTGGCCGACAGCATCACCTGGTTCGCCGGCGTCTTCAACGAGGTCGCGCGCCGCTACCGCTTCCACCAGGCGACGCCGGCCGAGCTCGAGGCACTACGCGGCGAGGGCGTGCCCGGTATCCTGCGGGCGCTCGGCGTGGCGCGCTGGAAGGTGCCGCTGATCGCCCGCCACATGCGCAAGCTCGTCGCGCGCGACATCGACAAGATCGCGTTGTTCCCGGGCGCCCGGCAATTGGTGCACGACCTCGCGGACGCCGGGGTGGGCGTCGCCCTGGTGAGCTCGAACGCCGAAGCCAATGTCGCGCGGCTGCTCGGCCCCGAGGCGACGGCGCGCATCGACCATTTCGCCTGCGGCGCCTCGCTGCACGGCAAGGTCGCGAAGTTCCGTGCCGTGCTCGATGCCGCCGCGGTGGCGCCGGCGCGCGCGATCGCCATCGGCGACGAGGTCCGCGACGTCGAGGCCGCTGCCGCAGCCGGGATCGCGTCGGGCGCCGTCGACTGGGGCTATGCGACGCGTGCCGCTTTGGAGGCGCGCCGTCCGACGGTGCTCTTCCACGAGATGTCGGCGATCACACCGTTCGTCCTCGGCCTGACCGCCTGAGTGTCGCTTAGGGCGAGGCGATCCAGGCGGCGGCGACATCCATCGGCGCCGGGTCGAGGCATTCGATCGCGACGCTGGCGGCGCAAAGGGCGATCGCCCACAGGAGGAACATCGACGGTCGCGCGCGAACCCGGGATGTGCGGGGCATCAGCAATGTCGGCATCTTGTCCTCGCGTCGCTGGCGGAAGCACGCCGTGGGACTCATCATCCGCCAGCGAGCCGTCGGTGTCCTCACCCGGATGAGGGACAGCCGACGAAATCGCGTTCGGTGCGATGGGACGGGCAACGGATGCGGTTGCGCACGACGGTAAAACGGTCGCGACCGTTACCAAAGTCTTAAACCGACGCGCCATTTTCGCCACGAGCCGGCGGCTCGGCGAAAAATCCAAAAAATCGGTGCAGAAAACACTTGTGCAGGGGGCGAATGCGCCTATGTTTCCGCTTGCCCAAATCGCACGTGCCTGTGGTCGTGTGTCGGTGGACGGGGTCAGGACAAGAGGCCTGTGAACCGTCCTTAATAGCCGGCAGCCGGAGCGAACCGGTGAACCCCGCCAAACGGGGGACGCGACTTAAAGCAACGACGGACCGGGCTTTTTCGTCTCTGTCGGCCTCCAACGCCGACTTACCGAAGAGGCTAGTCTCTCTTGCCGGGCGTGCGGATCGGGGGCTCACCCTAATCCAATCGATGGCTTCGACCCCGACGCTCGTCGCGTCCCGCAAGGGATTCGTCGCGGCGGCGAAGGTCAACAGCCACGGCGCAGCATCCGGTACGGCGTAGCCGACGGCCATCCGGCCCTCGGCGATCCGGACCGAGAATGGCATTCGAACGAGGCTTCGCGCGTCTCCACAGCGCGCGGGCAGCGGACGGTGTCGTTCACCCCTTTGTCTGGCTCGTTCGCCGACCAAACGGTCGGCACGAAGGGATGCCGCGATGACACAGAAGATTATCGACTTCCTGCGCACCCGCCGCGAGATCGGCGCCGATGCCGGTCCCTGCCTCGTCGTCGACCTCGATGTCGTGCGCGAGAATTACCACACGTTCGAGCGCGCGCTGCCGGACAGCCGGGTCTTCTACGCCGTCAAGGCGAACCCGGACCCGGCGGTGCTGAACCTGCTCGCGCAGCTCGGCTCGTGCTTCGATTGCGCGAGCGTCGTCGAGATCGAGCAGGCGCTCGCCGCAGGCGCCGCGCCCGACCGCATCAGCTTCGGCAACACGATCAAGAAGGAGCGCGACGTCGCGCGCGCCTACCAGCTCGGCATCCGGATGTTCGCGGTCGATTGCGAGGCCGAGGTCGAGAAGATCGCGCGCGTCGCGCCGGGCTCGAAGGTGTTCTGCCGCATGCTCTGCGCCGGCGACGGTGCCGAGTGGCCGCTGTCGCGCAAGTTCGGATGCGAGGTCGCGATGGCGCCGCGCGTGCTCGAGCACGCGCATCGGCTCGGGCTCCACGCCTACGGCCTGTCGTTCCACGTCGGCTCGCAGCAGAACGACACCGGCATGTGGGACGGGGCGCTGCAGGCGGCGTCGGAGATCTTCAAGGATCTCGCCGAGCGCGGCATCAACCTGCAGATGGTCAACCTCGGCGGCGGCTTCCCGACGAAGTACCTGAAGAACGTGCCGCACGTGATGAGCTACGGCCATGCGATCTTCGCCGCGCTGCGCAAGCACTTCGGCAACCGCATCCCGGAGACGATCATCGAGCCGGGCCGCGGCATGGTCGGCAACGCCGGCGTGATCGAGGCCGAGGTGGTGCTGATCTCGAAGAAGTCGGACGAGGACAAGCTGCGCTGGGTCTATCTCGACATCGGCAAGTTCGGCGGTCTCGCCGAGACGATGGACGAGATGATCCGCTACCCGATCAGGACCGCCTTCGACGGCGACGCCAAGGAGCCCTGCGTGATCGCCGGCCCGACCTGCGATTCGGTCGACGTGCTCTACGAGAAGGTCCCCTACGACCTTCCCGTGAGCCTCGAGATCGGGGCCAAGGTGCTGATCGAGGGCACGGGCGCGTACACGACGACCTACTCGTGCGCGGGCTTCAACGGCTTTCCGCCGCTGAAGAGCTTCGTGATCTGAAGATCCTTCTCCCCTTGAGGGAGAAGGTGCCCGAAGGGCGGATGAGGGGTCCTCTCCGCTGCTTCCACCAAGCTTGAGGGGGCGGCGTCACGCCCTCATCCGACCTCGCTTCGCGCGGCCACCTTCTCCCGCAGGGGAGAGGGAAGGCGCGCGACACCCTCCCATCCTTCTGACCCAGAAAGGGTTGGTTCGATGTCCACCGTTTCGACCCACGACCCCGCCGCCGCTTTCGTGCCTGCGCCGCAGCTGCAGGCCGGCATCGATCCCGTATGGATCGACGCCGAGCGACCCGAGGATCGTGACGCGCGCGACATGCTGCTCGACCGCGCGTTCGGGCCGTCCCGCTTCGGCAAGACCTGCGAGCGCTTGCGCGCTCACCGGCTGCCGGCGGCCGGCCTCTCCCTTGTCGCGCGAGCCCATGGTGTCGGGCTCGGCGGCGGCGAGGTCGTGGGTCCGGACGTGGTGGGGACCGTGCGCCTCTGGCACGTCGAGGCCGGCGGCGTGCCGGCGCTGATGCTCGGGCCGCTCGCCGTCGATTCGCGCTACCGGTGCTTCGGCATCGGCGCGCGCCTCATGGAGGCGGCGATCGAGCACGCCGCTGCGCTCGGGCACGGGGCGATCCTGCTCGTCGGCGACGCGCCGTATTACGCGCGCTTCGGCTTCGAGCGGGCGCACACGCTCGGCCTGCGCATGCCGGGCCCGGTGGAAGCGGAACGCTTCCTCGGCCTCGAGCTGCGCCCCGGCGCCTTTGCTGCCGCCTGCGGCCTCGTGCGCGCGACAGGTGCCGTAGATCTTGCCGTGCGCCGTGCCCGCCATAGGCCGAGGCTGCGCCAGGCGGCATGACCGACTAAGGTCCAGGGATGAGCAAGCGTCTCGACGCGATGCGCCAGAACCCCAGGGCCGGCTGGACGATCGCCGACGTCGCCGCGGTCTGTCGCGACGCGGGCGTGCTCTGTGCGGCGGCGCGCGGCGGCGGCTCGCATTATAAGGTCGCGCATCCCTCGCAGACCGTGATCCTGACCATCCCTTACAAGCGCCCGATCAAGCCGATATACATTCGCAAGCTCGTCGCGTTCATCGATGCCGTGAGAGGCGCCCCATGAAGCCGACAGACTATCCAGTCGTGATCGAGCCGCTTCCCGACGAGGATGGCGGCGGCTTCGTCGCGAGCGTGCCGGACCTTCCCGGATGCATGAGCGACGGCGACACGCCCGAGGCGGCTCTCGCCGCCGTCGGCGACGCGATCACGGCCTGGATCGAGGCGGCGATCGACATGGGCCGGCCGATCCCGGCGCCGTCGCGACGCCCGGTCACGGCTTAGGCCGTCACACCCACGTCACGCGCGCTCTGCAGTGACGCCATTCACCAGAAGGAGACCAACGAAAAATGACGGACTGGCCGGTGCACGGGACCATCACGGGACCCATCGTGATGATCGGGTTCGGCTCGATCGGACGCGGCACGCTGCCGCTCATCGAGCGGCACTTCGAATTCGATCCCAAGCGCTTCACCGTCATCGATCCCGAGGACAAGGATCGCGGCCTGCTGGACGAGCGGAAGATCCGCTTCATCAAGGAGCGCGTCACCAAGGAGAACCTCGACTCGCTGCTGCGGCCGCTGCTCACCGAGGGCGAGGGCCAGCCGTTCATCGTCAACCTCTCCGTCGAGGTCTCGTCGACCGCCGTCATGCGCCTCGCGCACGATGTCGGCGCGCTCTATGTCGACACCGTCGCCGAACCGTGGCCCGGCTTCTACGGCGACGCGTCGCTGTCGGTCTCGCAGCGCTCGAATTACGCGCTGCGCGAGGGCGTGCTCGACCTCAAGCGCGAGCTCGGCCCCAAGGGCGCAACCGCGGTGTCGTGCTGCGGCGCCAATCCCGGCATGGTCTCCTGGTTCGTCAAGCAGGCGCTCCTCAACGTCGCCGCCGATCTCGGCCTCGATGCCGGCTCGCCCGAAGGCAGCCAGGACTGGGCGGCGCTGGCACACAAGGTCGGCGTCAAGGGCATCCACATCGCCGAGCGCGACACGCAGCGGGCCGCCAAGCCGAAGCCGATGGGCACGTTCGTCAACACCTGGTCGGTCGAGGGTTTCGTGTCGGAAGGTTTGCAGCCGGCCGAGCTCGGCTGGGGCACGCACGAGAAGGCGCTGCCGCCGGAGGGCCGCCGCCACGAGTTCGGGCCGGACTGCGCGATCTACCTGATGCGCCCCGGCGCCGGCACGCGCGTGCGTTCGTGGTGTCCGACGCCAGGCGCGCAGCACGGCTTCCTCGTCACCCATAACGAGGCGATCTCGATCGCCGACTACCTGACGCTGCGCGAAGGCGACAAGGTCGTGTATCGGCCGACCTGCCATTACGCCTACCGCCCGGCGGACGATGCCGTGCTGTCGCTCGACGAGATGGCGGGCTGCCAGTGGCAGCAGCAGAAGACCAGCCAGATCCTCGACGAGACGGAGATCGTCGACGGCATCGACGAGCTCGGCGTGCTGCTCTACGGCCACAAGCTCAACGCCTATTGGTATGGTTCGCAACTGTCGATCGAGGAGACGCGCCGCATCGCGCCCTACCAGAACGCCACCGGCCTGCAGGTGACGTCCGCCGTGCTCGCGGGCATGGTGTGGGCGCTCGAAAACCCGTCGCGCGGGATCGTCGAGGCCGACGAGGTCGACTTCCGCCGCTGCCTCGAGGTGCAGACGCCCTACCTCGGGCCGGTGATCGGGCAGTACACGAAGTGGACGCCGCTCGACGACCGCGCCAAGCTGTTCCCGGAGGACCTCGATCGCGAGGATCCCTGGCAGTTCAAGAACATCATCGTCCGCTGACACAGGGCGGGCTCGCGCAGCGCGAGCCCGGACCGACAGAATACGACCTGCGCCGGCACGCCGGCGCGGGTGATTGCAACCAAGCGATTTTCAACGGAGGTGCCTTTATGCGCCATTTTGCTCTTCAGGCCGCGCTCGCCGGCCTGGTTCTCGCCTCTGCCGGTCCGGCCGCAGCCGAGGTCCGCTTCGGCGACAATGTCTTCATCGGCGGCCACAACTTCTCGCACCAGACCTACAACCGGCACCACCGGCTGCACGTGATGCTCTACGATCACCCCATCCGCGGCGCCGGCTGCGTCACGCGTGGCGCGGTGCGCACGTGCCGGCTGCAACGCATCCCGCACTAAACGCGCGCCGCACGAACAGCAAAGCCTTGCAGGCGATCTCGAGCTCGATCACCACCACCGCAGCGGCAGCCCGCTGTACAGCTTGAGCGCCGTCGTCAGCGGCCAGCCGAGCGTGCGACCCAGTTCGGCACCGCTGGTCGCCAGGCAGGCGGCGAGGCGGGAGCGCCGGCGCCAGCGGGGCAGGGCGGGGTCGCGCTCGCCGCGGTCCAGCAGGACGAGCAGCGCGAAGAGGTTCAGCTTCAGCCAGAAATTGGGGGCGAAGCGCTCGGCCTTCTCGACGAGCTGGTCGATGATGACGAGGCGCGCCCGGTCGTTCGAATCGCCGTGGCCGCCGGGCCGGAAGCAGAGGGTGCGGTCGAGCTGCGCGCGCTGGGAATAGATGTTGCCGCCGTGGATGCGGTAGGCGAACACCGGCTCGTCGATGAGCGCGCTGCCGCAGAGCGCGCCGATCGCGTGGCCGAAATACATGTCGGTGCCGGTGCGCAGTGTCCCGAGCGCCGGGTTGTCGGCAAACATCAGCAGCGCGTCGCGCCGGTAGCATGAGCCCGAGGTCGGCGACCACACCCAGCGCGTCGTCATCGGCGGCACGAGATGGATGCGGCCGTCGAGCCGGCGCGCGGTCTCGTCGAAGCGGTGCTCGTCGCCCGGCGCATGGCGGAACGGCCGCAGCATGTCGCGCTTCACACCCTTCTTCGAGCGGACGTAGGCGGCGAAGCCCTCGCCGCCGGCGACGACGATCTGGCCGTCGGCCACCTGCACCATGTCGCCGGAGGTGAAGCCGACATGCGCGCGCAGCGAGAGATGCGCGTAGACGTGGCACTCGACGCAGCGCGGCAGCAGCAGGTCGTCGGCATCGACGAAGATCACGTAGGCGCCCTGTGCCGCCGCGAGCCCGTCGAGCGAGGCCGGCGTCTGCCCATCGTTCCGGCCGCGGGCGATGATCTTCAGGGGATGGCGCTCGGCCAGCGCCGCGAGGATCTGCAGGCTGTCGTCGGTGGAGGCGTTGTCGACGGCGATGCACTCGATGTTCGCGTAGGTCTGCGCGAAGATCGAGTCGACGAGCGATCCGAGAAAGCGCCCGTAGTTGAAGTTGACGATCACGACGCTGACCAGCGGAAGCGCGACGCCGTCCTTGTCGAGCGTCGCGCCGACGGCGTCGGGTGACCACCGCGTCATGACCGCGCCTCCATCGTTCGCGCGGGACGGGCCGCGACGGGCCGCCCGCGTGCGGCGAGCACCTCGCGGTAGAACGGCTCAAGGCGCGCGCCGATCGCCGACCAGTCGAGCTCGCGACGGGCCGTCGCCGCGGCGCCGGCTGCCAGCGACGCGACCTTCGCGCTGTCGGTGAGGAGCGGCGCAAGGGCCGCCGCGAGCGCAGCCGGATCGGCCGGCGGCACGAGCAGGCCGTCGCGCTCGTGCGTGACGAAGTCGGGCAGGCCGCCCACGGCGGTGGCGACGACGGGGCGGCCGTTGGCGAACGCGGCGGCGACCACGGCGCTCTGCGTCGCCTCGAGGTAGGGCGCCAGCACCACCGACGCGCGCTGCAGCAGTGCGATCGCCTCGCCGTGCTTGAGGAACCGGTCGTGAACCTCGATGTCCGGCGCCTCGAGACGTGGCCTGAGGCGATCGAGCTCGGGCCCGCGTCCCGCGACGACGAGCCGGAACGGGAGGCGCTGCGATCGCAGGATGTCGGCCGCGTCGAGCAACGTCTCGAGCCCCTTGTAGGCCTCCATGCGGCCGAAGAAGAGCAGGCATCCCGGCTCCGGCGCGCGAAGCTCCCCGGGCACGAAATGCGCGCCGAGCGCCGTCGAGAGAATGGGGCGGTCGACCTTGCGCGTGGCGCGCAGCTCGCGCTCGCAATAGGCGCCGTGCACGTGGTAGGCGGCCGCGTCGGCTCGCAGGCGCTCGCGATGGGCGGCGCCGCGCTCGGCGAAGGCCGTGTCGTTGCCGACGTGCGGGCGAGGGTCGTGCACCGTCAGCACGACGGGCATGCGGCGCGACAGGCGGGTCAGCATCGCCGCCGTCGGGGCGTCCGCCTGCTCCTGCACATGCGCGATGTCGGGTCGAAAGCGGCTGACGAGCCAGGGCAGGCGCACGTGACGTGCGAAGGGGCCGGCCGGGACGCCGGCGGAGCCGTCGAACGTCGCCAGCGCGACGCCGCAGCTTTGCACCCGCGCCACGAGCTCCGCGGGCGCCTCGGCAGCGAGATTGCGGCGCTCGCACACGAGCAGGACGCGCGCCCGCGCCGCGAGGCCTTCGGCCAGCCGCAGAGCGTATTCCGCGAAGTGCGGCGCATAGAGGAGGACGCGGAGCGGCTCCGTCATGCGTCCCTCGCGCTGGGCGGCGCTAGACTCATACCGCGGGCTGGCCGAGCGCGTGGGGCACGCTGGCGCGGCGCTTGCCGCCGCTGCCCTGCACGCGGTTCTGGCGCTGCAGCAGCACCAGCGCGGCGGCGAGCTCGACGAGGATCGCGACGGCGACGATCCAGACGAGGCTCGAATCCTTGCGGACCAGCGTCTCCATGGAGATGAGCAGGCCGATATGCAGCGCCGGCACGGCGAGGATCGTCATGGTGGTCGCGGTCGAGCCGCGGCCGGTGGCCGAGGACACGGTGAGGACGAGCGCGATCCCGAACAGCACGTGGGTCAGCGCCAGCACGGGGATGCCGAGCCGCTTGGCCGCCTCGCTCGTCCATTCGGCGAGCTTGTGCGGGTCGGCCTCCTCCGTCGCGCGATCGGCGAAGAACTCGCCGCCCGGCAGCTCGAACACGCCTTTCCACCCGCGCTTCGGCATGCCGCCCGAGCCCTGCATGGCGATCGGCATCACGTATTCGTCGAAGTTCGCCGCGCGCATGTTGAGGCTGCCCTTGGGGCGGGTCTGGATCGAGCCGTCGGTGAGCACCAGCACGACGCCCCGCTCGTTGCGGCGGAACTCGGCCTGGTCGGCGGTGATGATCTGCTCTTCCTGCTTCTCCGGATTGAACTGGTTGATGAAGATGTTCGAGGCGATGTCGGGCGTCCGCCAGCGCTGGAAGTACATGGTGCGGTGGCCGTCGTCGAACGTGTAGAAATGCGCCGGCTCCAGCATCCGGTGATTGAGGGAATTGCGGATCACGAAGATGACGTCGTGCATCTCGCCGACGTAATTGGGCGCGATCCACGAGGACAGGATGTATCCGAGCACGACCGCGGCCAGCGCCACAGCGGCGGCCGGCGCGCAGATCGCCCAGACCGAGAGGCGCAGCGAGTAGAGCACGGCGATCATGCCCTCCGACGACATGCGGACGAACTCGAGCATGACGGCGACGCCGACGGCGATGGGCAGCGCGATGTAGAGCACGGTCGGCAGCGTCCCGAGCAGCGCTGGCCAGAGCAGGCCCGCGCGTAGCGCCGTCGGCGGCAGATAATGAAAGATCGAGGTCATGACGACGGGGACGCAGAGGCAGACCTCGATGAGCAACGCCGAGACCGCCATGCGCTTGGCGAGATAGAAGAACAGCAGCTTCGGCATCGCTTCCTCGTGTCGCCGCGAGCGCGCGGCGGCAGGCTCCCGTGCCTCGTCTTAAGGGCATTTGAAGGGCGGTGCCCGGGGACGCAGGGAAGGAGTCTAGCAGTCCGAAGGGCGCCACGACAACACGGCGCGGCAGTTGCTCTCCCGGGCCGACCGCGATAGCTGGGGCCATGAATTCGATCAGCCCGTCGCGCGGAATCGCCATCGTCGCCAACGACAAGGTGATGCACTGGCTCCTCGCCTTCCTCGAGAGCTGGAAGGCGACGAACGCGAGCCTCCCCGTCTACCTGATCCCCTACGACGACAACGTCGCGCAGACGCGGCGCGTCGCCGAGGCCTACGGGGTCGCCTTCGCCGACGTCGATTGCGCCGCCCTCGATGCGCTGTCGAAGCGCCTCTTCCCGCTCGGCTGGAACAAGCGCAACCGCCTCCGCAAGCTGCTCAGCTTGGCGCTTCCCCTCGACGAGGTGGTCTATCTCGACGTCGACATCCTGCTGTTTCGCGACCTGACGCCGGCGCTCGGGCGCCTCGAGCCCGGTGTCACCGACTTCATCGTCGTCGCCGAGACCTTCGATTACGTCTACAACGACGCGGCGCAGAAGCTCGACTACCTGCGCGGCGCGACGCTGTTCAACGACGGCTTCTTCATCACCTCGCGCAACATCCTCGCGGTCGAGGATTTCCACGAGGCCATGGACGCGGACGAGAAGACGTTCGACAGGGTGCGGCAGCGCGGCGGCCTCTACGCGCAACCCCTGGTGAACTTCGTGACGCACCGCAAGCGCCTGAAGATCCGCACGCTTCCGGAGTTTATCCCCGACCTGTCGACCGAAAGCTATCACAAGGCGCAAGGGATCGACTTTAGAAGCGACGGGCCTTACGACGACTGGGGCCGTCCGATCACCTTCATCCATTGGCCCGGGGTCAGCCGTCCGAGCAACCTCGCCTTCGATCGGGTGTGGCACGAGCACGAGCGGGCCGGCCTGGCCCGCATGGCCGCCGCCGGAATCGACCTGCGATAGGGCCTTGCTGGTCCTGCGGAACGGAATGGTTTTACGCCGAGATGAGTGACTTCAAGATCCATCCGACAAGCGTTCTCGGCCCGCACGTGACGGTCGAGCCGGGCGCGGTCATCGGCCCGAGCTGCATCATCGAGGGGCGTACGCGGATCGGTGCCCGCACGACCCTTGCGGGCGGCGGCACGCTGGTCGGCGACGTAGATGTCGGCGCCGACTGCATCATCGAGGCGAACGTGTCCGTCACGACGGCCGCCGCCAGCGACGGCCCGCACGCGCGGCCGCTCTTCATCGGCGCCAAGGCGCGCATCGGCGCCGGCGCCGTCTTGTCAGCCGGGGTGAGGATCGGCGCCGATGCGACCGTCGAGGCCGGTACCGTCGTCCTCCGCGACGTGCCCGCGCATGCCGTGGTGCGCGGCAACCCGGGCGTTGTCGTCGGCTTCCACGGTCCAGCCGTGCGCGCCGCCGATCTGATCGAGAAGGTGGCCGATCCGAAGGCGACCGGCGTCGCGATGTGCGGCGTGGCCGGCGTCAAGATCTATCGGTTCCCACGGGTCACCGACCCGCGCGGGAGCCTGACCTTCGGGGAATTCGGCCGCAACATCCCGTTCGTCCCGAAGCGCTACTTCATGGTCTTCGACGTCCCCGAGGGAGAGCTGCGGGGCGGCCACGCGCACGCGACCTGCGAGGAGCTTCTGCTCTGCATCGGCGGCAGCGTCGCGATCGTCGTCGACGACGGCAAGGTGCGCGAGGAGATCGTCCTGGACAGCCCCGACCTCGGTCTCTACCTCCCGGCGCGCGTCTGGGGCATCCAATACAAATATTCGCCGGACGCCGTCCTGGTGGTGCTCGCCTCGCATTACTTCGACCCGGAAGACTACATCCACACCTACGACGACTTCGTCGCCGACATCGAAAGGCGGGGATGATCCCGTTCCTCGACGTCAAGGCGGCCTATACCGAGCTCTCCGCCGAGATCGACGACGCGATGCGGCGCGTCATGACGGCGGGCTGGTACGTGCTCGGCCCCGAGGTCGAGCGGTTCGAGGCCGATTTCGCGGCCTGGGTCGGTGCCCGCCACTGCATCGGCACGGCGAACGGTCTCGACGCGATCGCCCTCGCCCTTCGGGCGGTGGACGTCGGGCCCGGCGACGAGGTCATCGTGCCGTCGAACACCTACATCGCGACCTGGCTCGCGGTGACGATGGTCGGCGGCACCGTCGTGCCGGTCGAGCCGGACCCGCTGACCAACAATCTCGATCCGGCGCGCGTCGAGGCCGCTATTACCCCGCGGACGAAGGCGCTGCTGCCGGTCCACCTCTACGGCCATCCCGCCGATTTGGCCGCGCTCGGGGAGATCGCGACGCGGCGCGGCCTTCGCCTCATCGAGGACGCCGCACAGGCCCACGGCGCCGCCATCGACGGGGCGCGGATCGGCCACCACGGCGACGCGGTGGCCTGGAGCTTCTACCCGGGGAAGAACCTCGGGGCGGTCGGCGACGGCGGGGCCGTGACGACCGACGACCCGGAGATCGCGCGGCGCATCGCGATGCTGCGCAACTACGGCTCGGCCACCAAGTACGTGAACGAGGTCAAGGGCGTGAACAGCCGCCTCGATCCGCTCCAGGCGGCCGTGCTGGCGGTGAAGCTCCCGAGGCTCGCCGAGTGGAACGCGCGGCGGGCCCGCATCGCGGCGATCTATGCCAACGGGCTTGCCGGCACCCCTCTGGTGCTTCCGACGACGGCGGCGGGCGCGACCCATGCGTGGCATCTCTACGTCGTCAAGACGCCGCGTCGCGACGACCTGCAGCGCGCCCTGCGCGAGCGTGGCGTCGAGACGTTGATCCACTACCCCATCGCGCCGTTTCGCCAGGGCGCCTACGCCGAGATGAAGGACGAGGCCGGACGCTTCCCCCTGGCCGACACGTTCGCCGCGCAGGTCCTCAGCCTGCCGATGGGGCCGCATCTCGCCGAGGCGGATGCGCGCAGAGTCGTGGCGGCGGTGCACGCCTCGCTCGACGCCCTGCGCCTCGCGGCCTGACGCGTCACGCTTCAGCAGCGTCGCGGGCCGACCTTGGCCTGCTCGCGATAGGCCAGGTGCGCGACGCGGTCGAACACCTTGCTGCGGCGGGCCGCGCGCCACCATTCGCCCTCGAGCGCGGTCGGCTTGGCGTCCTCGAGCCACGGCTTGTTGGCGCCAGCGTAGTGGACGATCTTCGCCTGCGTGCGCCAGATCCTGGCGATGCGATGCAGGTCGTCGCCCCAGCCGCGCAGGCGATCCCAAAACGAGCGCCCGTCGTCGAAGGCGATCTCGGACTGGGCGTTGTACTCGGGCGGCAGCCGCGTGAAGTTGCCCTTCAGGACGGCTGAAATCGCGTCCTGGTCGAGGAAGTCCAGCGTCTCCTTGGACGCCATGAAATCGATCGCCGCGTCGCAGACCGCGGGCCACTTCCCGAGATCGATGAGGAGCACGCCGACGCTCATGTAGTCGAAGTTCTTCCAGTCGACGCCGAGCACCTCGGTCATGTACTCGGGCGAGCGATACGTCCTGCCGCCGTACGAGAAGGTCAGGCCCTCCCAGTACTTGTCGCCGAGGACGAGCGGGTAGTCCGGCACCGCGGCGACCGGCGTGTCCTTCAGGTCGAGATCGAACAGGTCGGTCACGTCGCTGCGCAGCACGACATCGGTGTCGAGGTACAGCACGCGGCCGTGCGCCGGATCGACATACTGGGCGATGACGAAGCGAAGGAAGGTCGCCGGCGAGATGTGGCCCCGGCTCGGGAAGGCGTCGAAGGGGTTCTGGATCGTTGAGACCTCGATCCGCACGTCCTTGCCGCGAGTATCGATCTCGCTGATGTCGAAGGCGAGGTCCGTCGTGATCATGTGGAGCAGGACGGGCCGCTTGCTCTCGAGGGTGTCGATCACGCTCTGTGCCGAGACGATGGCCGGCAGCGTGTTCTTCCTGTCGAAGCAGTAGCAGAAGACGCACGGCGAACCGGTCATAGCGCGAAAGCCTCCTCATCCGAGGACGACGCTCGTTCCCGCTCCTCGACGCGAGGGGGTCGGCTAGCACGGGGCCGCAGGCAGCGGCAAGGCAGCGCGTCAGCCGCGGGTCGCGTAGCTCGTGTAGGCGATCTGCCGGAGATCGCGGAAGGGCGGCTGCCGGAGATCGCTCGAGGCGACGCGATAGTTACCGTCGTGGCCTTCGGCGTAAACGCGCTCGCCGGTGTTGTGCAGGATGATCTGTCCGCCGGGGGCCAGGAACCGGCTCCACGTCTCGAAGATCGCCCGCGCGCCGACCGGCGAATGGTCGCCGTCGAGGAGCAGAAGGTCGATCGGCCGCGACCAGCTTGCGGCGACCAGCGCGGAGGGCCCTTTCAGGACCTCGACCCAAGGGTCGAGCCCGCGCGCGCCGATGTTGCGCCGGAACGCCTCCTCGAGCGACCGCGCGCCGACCTTGTCGAGCTCGGCCTGGTAGAAGGGCACCGAGAAGTCGTCGCCGGAGCCGTCGAACGGGTCGACGCAGAAGACCTTGCCGCTGCCCCGCGCGCGCCGGGCCGCGGCGAGAAGCGCCGTCGAGCGCCCCATGAAGACACCCACCTCGACGATGGCCGGGTCGCCGGCGAGCAGCAGGCTCCGGGCCGCGACCTCGCGGGCGGCGGCGCCCTCGACCCATCCGGGGATCGTCTCGGCATCCCGGGCGATCGTCCAGACCGACCGCGCGTCGCGCAGCGAGCCCGCTCTCGCGGCGACCGACATGAACTCCCCGGCCAGTGCGGCGAGCCGGCGAGGATAGCGCGTGACGTCTGCCATGCGGACGGGTGGGCTCCTTCTGGCGGCACTCGTCGGGGCTTCACCTCGGCATGTCAACCCGGCGGCGGCGTCAGCCTTGCCAAGCCGGCGCCCGCTCTCTAACCCCGTCCCGTGCCGACCGGGCCGCCGGTTTTGGAGACGAGATGAACGTCGGATCGATCGTGCGTCTGCTGGTGCGTCTCGCGTGGCGCGTGGGTGTGCCGCTCGCCTGCATCGTGGCGCTGATCGTTCTCTTCCGCCCGAACGAGTATGCCTACGCGCCGGTCAAGATCGCGGTCGTTTTCGCGATCCTCGGTGTCGCGATCGCCGCGCAGACGCGCGGGGTGTTTCAGAACCTGCTCGTGACGGCGGTGACGCTCTGCGTCGGCTTCGCCGCGGTGGAAGGCTATTACGAGACGCGCGAGCCCGACAATGTCGACCTCTCGACACCAGGCATGTGGCGGGCCGACGACGATTTCGGCGCGGCCGCCGTCAGCGCCGGCCCGCATCAGGTCTACGAGACCATCGACGGCAAGACGATCTACAGGGTCACCTACCCGCTCGACGACAGGCTGCTGCGGGCGACGAAGTCGGCTGCCGACGCGCCGCGCGTCCGCTTCTTCGGCGATAGCTACACGTTCGGCGTCGGGCTCGACGATGCGGAGACGCTGCCGCAGGCCTTCGCCGACCTCACCGGCGCGAACGTCGAGAACTACGGCTTTCCCGGCTACAGCCCGGCGCAGACGCTCTATGCGATGCAGAAGGGGATGTTCGACAAGGACATTGCGAAAGCCAACCTCTTCGTCCTGCAGACCGCGACCTTTCACGTCGACCGCACCGCGTGCCTGCCGTCATGGACGGCCGGCGCCCCGCGCTACGTGCTGAAGGACGGCAAGCTGGAGCTCGCCGGCCACTGCACCGCGCACCCCTGGCAGTCGCTGTCCTCCTACCAGCATCTGCTGGCGCCGATCATGGAACGGCCGAGCCGGGCCGATGCCGACACCTATCTTGACGTCGTGAAGGCGATCGCCGATCTCGCGCGCACCAAGTACAAGGTGCCGCTCGTCATCCTGAACATGGAACGCGACGATCCCAACTATCTCGCGCGCTTGAACATCACCGCTGCTGACCTCGACGCGCGCTTCCGCGAGATGGGCGCCATCGTCGTGCCGGACGACACGACCGAGCCGTTCGAGAGCCTTCACATCCCCGGCGACGGACATCCCAACGGCAAGCTCAACCGGCTGCTGGCGCGCAGGCTCGCGGCCGCCGTCGCGAAGGACACCGACATCAAGCTCCCGCGCGGACCGGATGCCGCGCCGCAGTCGGCGGGATCGCAATGACGTCGTCGCCGGAGATCGGCGCGCTTACGCCGACGCAGCTCAAGCTGCCTCTCGTGAGCGTCTGTGTCGTCTGCTACAATCACGCGCCGTTCCTGCGAGCTTGCCTCGACTCGGTGTTGCGGCAAACCTATCCGCGCCTGCAGCTCATCGTCGTCGACAACGTCTCGACCGACAGCTCCCGCGATGTGATCGACGCGTTCGCCGCGGAGCTGCCGTCGCTGCGCGCCGATGTCGCCTTCGAGAAGATCTTCTCGCAGGTGAACGGCCACGAGACGGGCGCCGTCGTCCAGGGCTTTGCCCGCGCGAGCGGCCACTACGTGATGTTCATCGACGGCGACGATCTTCTGCTGCCGACGAACGTCGAGACCCACGTCAAGGCGCATCTCGTCAGCCGCATCCCGGTCGGGGTCACGTCCGTCGACATGTATCAGAGCGACGGCGACGACATCGTCGTCGGATCGGGCACGCTCTTGTCGCGCTTCGTGGCGTCCGGCACCGGTCGGCGCTCCGACCTCTGCCGCATGTCCAACCTCGCGGCCTTCGACTTCGGCCACGACCCGGCGCCGCTGGCGCCCGAGGACCTGAATTACCTGCCGCCATCGCGCGCGAACGAATGGGTGTGGTCGCCCTCGACGGGTCTCTGCTTCCGGTGCGAGGCGGTGTCGCTGATGCTCGCTCCGACGCCGACGCTGCGCGCGGGTGCCGACAACTTTCTCGTGCGCGGCATCACGGCGCTGACCGGCGGCATCGTGATCGACAGGGCGCTCGCGGTCTACCGCATGCACGGCGCGAACCTGCTGACGCGACATCCCGCTCTCGCCAACTTCTATCCCTTCGACCCGGGCCAGCGCGACAGCCTCGACAAGGACGTCATGCCGGCGATCGTCGCCTGCTACAGGGCGCGGCTCGCCGATCTCGCCGGCCGGCTGCAGGATCCCGACATCTTCGTCAACGCGCTCGATCATTTCGGCAGCACCGCCCCGGGCCTTGCCGGGTCGGAGCACTCGTCGTTCACGCTCCGCTTCCTGCGCGAGAACCGTGCGGCGGTGATCGCGAGCTTTGGCGCGGCGCGCTACCGCAAGTGGGTGGCGCGACGACTGCGGCCGGCGGACGTCGTCCGCGTCATCGCCGGCAAGAGAAGCTAGCTTGCCGAGACGGTCTCGACCTCGTCGAGCCGCTTCGCCTTATAGATGAGGAACGCGATCGCCCAGGCGGCGACGAAGACGCCGACGATGACGAAGCCGATGTTGTTGAAATTGTCGTTCAGCATGCCGATCACGTCCCATGCGCCGCCCTTCAGCCCGAGCTGATCGCTCAGGAGCCCGAGCGCCTCGATGCCGCCGACCGCCAGCGCGACGACGACCGACACCGCCGTGATCGTCATGTTGAAGTAGATGCGGCGGATCGGCTTGGCCAAGGCCCAGTCGTAGACGCCGAGCATCAGCACGTTGTCGGTGGTGTCGATCAGCGACATGCCGGCCGCAAACAGCACCGGGAACACCAGGATCGCCGCGAACGGCACGCCCTTCGCCGCCTGCGCGGCGGAGACGCCGAACATCGCGACCTCGCTGGCGGTGTCGAAGCCGAGGCCGAAGAGGAAGCCGACCGGATACATGTGCCAGCTGCGCGTCACCAGCCGGAACACCGGGCGGAAGATCCGCGAGAGGAAGCCGCGGTTGTCGAGCAGAAGGTCGACGTCTTGCTCCACATAGCGGCCGCCGGCGCGGATCTGCCGGTAGGTCTTGAAGATCGAGATGAAGATCGAGACGTTCATCGCGGCGATGGCGAGAAGGAACAGCGCCGACACCGACGTGCCGATGAGCGCCCCGTATTCCTTGAACGCGCCGAACCGGCCGAGCAGCGTCGCCGTGGCGACGGCGCCGGCGGCGAGGACGACCACCGTCGAATGGCCCATGGCGAAGAAGAAGCCGACCGAGACGGGCCTCTGGCCGCTCTGCATCAGCTTGCGCGTGATGTTGTCGATCGCCGCGATGTGGTCGGCATCGACGGCGTGACGCAGGCCGAAGCCGTAGATGGTCAGCGCGATGAGCAGCAGGGCAGGGCGATCGCGAAAGGCCACCAGCGCCCAGATCCAGGCGCCGACGTTGAGGAGGCCGAGCACGCTGTAGATCGCGACAAGCCGCGCCTTCAGGTTCGGCGCGCTTTCATCGAACAGGTCGCGAAGTGGTTTCAGCATGCATCCCGCCTGGAGCCATCGTCATCGCGGCAGACGACGGGCTCCCCGCCCGGCGGCTTCGCTCAGACATCGACGACGGCAGGGTTCCTGGCTCGCGACGCGCTCTCGCCGCCGGCCTGCCGAGCCGGGGGACAACGCCTGTCGCTCACAGGTGCGGGGAGGCAGCCCTGGCTTCCGGCGTCGCCGCCGCCACCATCTTTCTCGAAGCTCTCGAGCACCGTCGGGTGAGCCTAATCCGCTCGGCGGCGCGGGGTCAATCGAGGCCAGATGACGCTGCGACGCCGGCGCGAAAGGTTGGGGATGCCGCCTATTGCTCGTCGAGCACGCTCGGCGGTGCGTTGCCGCCGCCCTGATCGAGGTCCATGGAATCGTCGCGGTGCGAGCGGCGACGCGGAGCGGGCTCCTCGCCACCGCCGCCGCCGTACGCGGCGTCCGAGCCGCCGGCGAGGCGGGTCGCGAAATAGGCGATGGTGCGCGAATAGATCGCCGCCTTGTTCCACTCCTGGATCACCGGGAAGTTCGGCTCGCCCGGCGCCCAGCCGGCGCCGCGCTGCCACCCGTGCGCCTTCAGGAAGTTGGCGGTGGACGAGAGCACGTCGGAGACCGAATGATCGAGGTCGCGGCCGCCGACCGCGTATTTGATGTAGGTCGAGGGCATGAACTGCGTCTGGCCGATCTCGCCCGCCCAGGCGCTGCGCGCATCGGGGGAAACGCCGGCCTGCACCATCTTCATCGCGTAGAAGAGCTCAGACTTGAACATGTCGCTGCGGCGGCAGTCGTAGGCGAGCGTCGCGATCGACTGGATCATGCGGAAGTTGCCGTGGGTCGCGCCAAAGTCGGTCTCGAGGCCCCAGATCGCCAGCAGCGGCTCCGGCGGGACGCCGTAGGTGGCCTCGATGCGCTGGAAGACGTCGGCGTATTTCTTCTCGAGCGCCCGGGCGCGGGCGAGCCGCGGCGGGACCATGCGTTGCGAGAACTGCTCGAAGGTCTGGTGGAAGACCCCCTGGCCGTGGTCGCGGCGGATCACGCTCTGGTCGAACTGCACCCCGGACAGGGCCTCGTCGGCGACGCGCTCGGAGATGCCCTGCGCGACCGCCTCCTGCTTGATCTTCGCCTTCCAGGCGTCGAACCCGGCCGGATCCTTGCAGGTCGCGGCGGCCGAGGCCGGGGCGGCGAAGCCGAGGGCGGCTGCGAGGGCAAGAGCGATCGTCGGTAGGCAGTCTCGTTTGCGCATGCGTGTCTCCGCAACTTTCGCGGCGGACAAAGCAGCCCTCTAGGGCCAATACAAGGCGGATCGCCGGCAGAAAGCGTGCCTGGGCCTCCGCGTAGGCCCCTGGGCGAGGCATTCGGCGAAAAACACGAAACGTTGCCGTATCGGGCCGAACGGTCTCCCTGTATGGGGAGTTCTCACCAGGGCAGACGGAGGCGGAGACGATGCGGGCGGTGCGGATCCTAGTCGCGGCGGCGGCTGTAGCCTGTCTGTTTGGCCCAGCGGCGGCGAAGCATTACGGCGGGGGCGACGCGCTTCCCGAGCTCAACGTCAAGGGCTCGTGCTCCGACGCGCAGAAGTTCTCGACCGGCGACGACCGGCAGAACGCCTACAAGGGCTGCATGCAGGACGAGATGGCCGCCAAGGACCAGCTCAGCAAGCGCTGGTCGACGTTCAAGCCGAAGGATCGCTCGAATTGCGTCGAGCAGTCGCGAACGCCGAGCCCGAGCTATGTCGAGGTGCTCACCTGTCTCGAGATGGATTCGGATGCGATCCGCAACGCGCCGCGCGTCGACGGTAAGCCGGTTCCGCAGATCGGCGGCCCGGTCGCCCCGGGGCTCTCGAGCAACCCGGCGTCCACAATGCCGAGCACGAAGTAGCCGGCGGCAACGCAAGGTCTCCCGCTTCCTTACCATTTGATTGCAAACCTATATTCGCGTCCATCTTCCTCGCCTAGATGCGCGGAGGGCGCCAGCTTCTCCCTGTCGGGCGGTAACGAAAGAGCCCGGCGCAAGCAACGACAGGGAGAAACACCATGCGTTTCATCATGGCAGCCGCCGTCATCGGCGCGGGCATGCTGGCGGCGAGCCCGGCCTTCGCCGTCACCGTCACCAACCAGGATTCCAAGTCGCACACGATCGTCGTCAACGACGGCAAGTCCGACACGACCAAGGATCTCGCGGCCGGCGCCTCGGCCGAGTTTCCGTGTCCCGACAAATGCGGCTTCCGCGATCTCGCGTTCGGCACGAGCCGGGTCGTCGGCGGCAGCGCCAAGCTCATGATCGACAAGGACGGCGAAGTGCACGTCGCGGGCGGCCACGGCGATTTCGAGCTGAACAACGGCACGAACTAATCGCCAGCCTAGCCGCCTGAGCGCCGCACGACGCGCACGCGCACCGCGTCGCTGCGGCCCGCGGCATCCGTGACGGTCAGCGTCGCGAAGCCTTCGCTGTCGGGGTGCCACTCGGCCGAGCGGGTGAAGCCGCGGCTCTCGAGCGGGCGCCCGTCGACGACCCAGGAATAGGGACGTCGGCCGCCGTCGACGGCGAGCGCGACGCTCTGCGACTCGCCGTCGACGAGAAGCTGTGCGCCCGGCAGCGGGAAGGTGATGCGCGGGTCGCTGGTGCGCGGTCCCTGCGCCGCCGTCGTGAGCCGTCGCAGGGCGGCGGGCGGCGGCCCGGCGAACACCGGCGTCAGCGTGCGCGGCGGCAGCGGCGTCGGCGCGAGCTGGTCGAATAGGCGGAACAGGATGCCGGCCGAGGCCATGCCGACGCAGGTCACGCACGTGCCGCCGTCGGCCCGGCCCATCCAGACGCCGATAACGCGCGCACCGTCGAAGCCGACCGCCCAGCCGTCGCGGAAGCGGTAGGACGTGCCGGTCTTGTAGGCGATGCCGCCGGTCCGCGTCGCGAGACCCTTCGGCGGCGGCATGCCGGCGAGGATGTCGACGACGGCGTCCGCCCCGGCGCGATTGAGCAGCCGTGCATCGCTCTGTGCGGGCGGCGCGATGTCGGTGCGCTCGATCAACGGCTTGACCCGTCCGCCGTCGGCCAGCGCGGCATAGGCCGTAACGAGCCGTTCCAGCGAAATCCCGACGCCGCCGAGGGCGATCGGCAGGCTCGGCGCGACGCTGTCGTCGTCGAAGGCGAGCGGCAGGCCCGCGTCGCGGAAGCGGGCCGCGAAGGCGATCGGCCCGACCCTCTGCAGGGTCACGACGGCCGGCAGGTTGAGCGAGGCTTGCAGCGCCCGGCGCACTGTGACGTCGCCCGAGAAGCCGCCGTCGAAGTTATGCGGCGCGTAGTCGTCGAACCGGGTGGGCTCGTCGCGGACGAGGCTGTCGGGGTGCGCGCGCCGGCCGTCGCAGGCCATGCCGTAGATGAACGGCTTCAGGGTCGAGCCGGGCGAGCGCAGCGTGCGGGTCATGTCGATCGCGCCGCTGCGCCGCGCGTCCGCGTAGTCGCCGCTGCCGGCGCGCGCAAGAATCTCGCCGGTGTGCCAGTCGGCGACGATCGCCGCGACATTGACCGGGCGGGGCAGGGCATCGAGCGTCTGCCGCAACACGCGTTCGACCGAGGCCTGGATCGTCGCGTCGAGCGCGGTGCGGATCGGCGTGGGAGCCGGGTCCGCCGCGACGAGCTCCTCGGCGAGATGCGGCGCGAGGCGCGGCAGCGGCCTGCGCGTCGTCGGGAGCGGCGTGGCGACGGCCGCGCGTGCGGCGTCGGCATCGAGCACGCCGGCATCGCGGGCCAGCGCCACGATCCTGTCGCGCGCCCAGGTCGCGCGTGCAGGGTGGGCGCTTGGCCGATTGGCGCGCGGCGCCTGCGGCAGCGCGACGAGCAGGGCGGCTTCGGCGTCGGAGAGGTTTTTCGGCTCCTTGCCGAGCCAGGCGAGGCTGCCGGCGCGCACGCCCTCGAGATTGCCGCCCATCGGCGTCAGCGTGAGATAGGCGGCGAGAATGTCGCGCTTGCTCATCCGCGCCTCGAGCTGCAGCGCGCGCGCCATCTCGATGATCTTCGAGCGCAGCGTGCGCGGCCGCGGCTCGAGCAGGCGCACGACCTGCATCGTCAGCGTCGAGCCGCCCGATACGATGCGGCCGTGCGTGACGAGCTGGCCGAGGGCCCGCAGCATCGCCGCCGGATCGACGCCGGGGTGATGCCAGAAGCGCTTGTCCTCGATCGCGACGAGCAGGCAAGGGTAGTTTTGTGACACACGGTCCGGATCGGCGGCGAGCCGCCACTGCTGGTCCGAGGTCTCGAAGGCGCGCAGCATCGCGCCGTGCCGGTCTTCGACGATCGGGGAGGGCGCGAGGCGCGCGAGGTTGGGCGGGAACGCGCGGTCGAGGGCGACGGCGGCGAGCGGTAACGCGATCAGGCGGGATGCGACGATGGCAAGAGGCCGCCGTCCCCTCCTTCTCCCGCCTGCGGGAGAAGGTGGCCCGACGAAGTCGGGTCGGATGAGGGATCGTGCCGCTTGCGCGACGTTCGAAAGAGAAGCGGCAAATCCCCTCATCCGACCCCGCTTCGCGGGGCCACCTTCTCCCGCAGGCGGGAGAAGGGGAGGGCTGCGGCGTGTCATGGCTTTTGCGCCGCCGGGGTGCGCGCCGGCAGCACGACGAGCGTGCCGGCCGCGCCGCGCGCGTGGAAGGCCGGCGCGTACATGTCCTCGACGTGCGGCCCCGGGTTCGCGAACGTGCCCGGCGTCACCGCACGCACGACGTAGGCGAACTTGAACCGCGGCTGGCCTTCGTAGAGGTCCATGCCGGCGAGGTAGCGGTCGTCGCGCAGCGCGAAGAAGGTCGGCTCCGTCAATCCCTTCAGCCAGGCGAATTGGCCGTCGTCGCGATCCGTCGAGAGCCCCACCGTCTCCGGCTCGAGGCCGGCCGGCAGCATGTCGACGGCGAGGATCTTGCGCTGAAACTTCTGGTCCATCGCGCCCTCGACCGTCACCACCAGCTCGTCGTTCTGGTGCACGTCGGCGAGGTTCGCCGGCGAGCCGTCGAGGGCATAGTAGCTGCGCGTCACCGAGAAGCCGGCGCTCTCCGCCGGCTGCGCGCCGGAGGGGATGCCGGTCGCCGCGAGCGCCACCGAGATCGGCGAGGCGCCGTCGTTGGAGAGCTCGGTCTTCAGGCCGCGGGCGAGCGGCATGACGCTATGCACGGTGCGCGCGCCGGCGGGCGTGGGGCGACCGTTCATCGTCACCGCGAGCGGCGTCGGCGCGGTGAGATCGAAGGCGGCGCGCAGCAGCCACGCTTCCTCCTGCGTCGACAGCCACGCGGTCTTCGCCGAGACGCGCGCGAGGTCGTCGGCACGAGTGATCAGCCTGGTCTGCGGCTCGAGCTTCTCCTCGGCGGCCAGCGACAGGCTCATCGCCTGGTCGCGGATCTGGCTGCCGTAGTCGTTGAGGTAGACCGCCGGGTTGCGGACCACGACGGCCGACTGCAGGAAGTCGGTCGCCATGTCGCGCTCGCCGACGTGCGACAGCGCCGCCGCCATCTGCAGCCGGGCGAGATCGCTCGGCAGCTTGCCGCGCACGCGCGTCGCCACGTAGCGGAGCTGCGAGAGATCGAGCTTGTCGGCGCGCGACAGCACGATCGCCGCATAGGCGGCCCCCGCCGTGTCGCGCGGCTCGAAGCCGACGGTCGCGAACTGCCCGGCGAGCCAGGAGGTCGCGCGCGCCTCCATGTCCTGCGGCACGTTCACGCCGGCGGCGCGCGCGTGCTGCATGAAGTCGACGGCATAGGCGGTGAGCCAGAAGTTGCCGGTGTCGAACGACGTCCAGTAGCCGAACGAGCCGTCCGACGCCTGCAGCGAGTAGAGCCGCTGGATCGCGCCCTGGCCGGTCACCGCCTCGGCGGTCTGGGTCGGGAGCCTCGCGCCGAGCCGCTTGGCGAAGAGCTCGGGGAAGGCGCGGCTGATCGTCTGCTCGGCGCAGCCGTAGGGGTACTGCCGGAGATCGGCGAGCAGGCCGGGCACGTCGATGGCCGGGCCGGTCGAGGCGGTGATGTCGAGCTTGGCGGTGCCGGGCACGAGGTCTGCGCCGAGCGTGTCGTCGATCGCCAGCTTCTGGCCCGGCGCCAGCGTCACGATCCGGCGCTCGGTCGTGAACGCGTTCGGCGAGCGGACCGAGATCTCGAAATCACGCGCCACGCTCGTGCCGTCGTCGCCGGTGACGGCCATGTGGATGCGGCCGACGCCGGGCGTCGCGCCGGCAACGATGGTGCGGTCGACGAAGCGGCGGCGGTCGCGCTTCACGTCCTCGAAAAGCGCGTCATCGCGATCGAGCGCGATGGCGCCGGTCGCTTTCATCGCGACGTGCCAGGTCTGCTCCGGCGCCTCGAGGTCGGTGACGATGATGCGGGCGCGGATCTTGTCGCCGGGGGCGAGGAAGCGCGGCAGCGTCAGTTCGGCGAGCAGGGCAGGGCGCACAGTGACGGGGCGGTCGGCGGCGCCGAAGCGCGTGCCGGTCCAGGCCTGCGCCATCAGCCGCAGCCGGCCCGAGAAGTCGGGGACGGCAAGCGTTATCTTCGCGTGGCCGTCGGCGTCGAGCTTCACCGGGCCCTTGAACAGGGCGACGGTCTTGAAGGTCTTCACGTCCAGCCCGCCCATCTTCAGGTTGGCGTTGCCGTCGCCGCCCTGCGTCAGGCGGCCCGGCTGGCCGGCGGGATCGATGAGCTGGTTGTAGACGTCGCGCAGCTCGAGATCGAGCGCGCGCCGGCCGTTGAAATGGTCGGCCGAGTCAGGCGTCGCGAAGTCGGTCATCCGCAGCACCGCCTCGTCGACGGCGGCGAGCGTGACGTAGGCCTCGTCGCCGGGTGCGGCACCCTTCACCGCGACGTCGACGTCGAGCGCGGTTTGAGGGCGAACCTTCTCCGGCGCCGATATCGCGACGTCGAGCTTGCGGCTGGCGGCGGCGCCCGCCACCCAGGCGATGCCGACGGCGCGCACCGGCAGCCGCGGGACGACGGCACCAGCCGGCGAGATCGCGACCGCGACGACGTAAGCGCCGGAGGCCGGCACGTCGGCGGCGTCGAACTCGACCGCGCCGCCGCCTTTCTTCATGTCGAGCTCCTGGACGCCGTGCAGGCCGTTGCCGTCGAGCATGACGAGCACCCGGCCAGCGAAGGAGGGCTCGACCATCGCGCGGACCTTGCCGGCGGGCGGGGCCTCGTCGACCGTAACATTCATCACTTCGGGCTTGCGCGACTCCGCCTCGGAGGAGGCCCACCAGCCCGCGTCGAAGCGCAGGCTCGTCGCGGTCCTGCCAGCGGCGTCGTAGGCCTCCAGCCGCCAGCGGCCGTTGGTCACCTTGGCGGAGATCGTGCCGCGGCCGCGTGTGTCGAGCGTCAGGTCGCCGCCGTTGACGCGGGCATCGGTGATCGTCTCGTGCGACTGCCAGCGGCCGTCGCGGTAGAAGTAGTTGTAGTCGTAGTCCTCGCGCACGAGATCCCATTTGAGCGTCTCGGGCGGCAGCGCCTTGCCGTCGCCGTCGACGAGGGCGATCTCGAACGTGGCGGTCGAGCCGTCGGCGAGGTTCTCGCTCGTCTGCTTCAGGCCGATGAAGCGGTCGGCGGTGTGCAGCAGCTTGGTCGTCTCGGCGACGACGGCGCGGCCGTCGACGTCGTTGACGGTGGCGCGCAGCGCGACCTCGAGCGGCCCGGTCGTGTCGGGCGTCTGCTCCGGCTTCAGCTCGACCTGCGCCTTGCCCTTGTCGTCGGTGGTGAAGTCCTGCGCCGGCAGCGACTTCGCCAGGAACGGCTCCTGCGTCAGGCCGAACGAGAAGCCGTCGAGATCCTTGAACGGCGTTTCGGCCGCCTGCAGCGTCGCCTCGAGCGAGCCGGTCAGGCCGGCGCCGGGGCTGCCGTAGAAATAGTCCGCCGAGACGTCGGCAGTGATCGGCCCGTCGGCCGCAACGGGGCCGGTCGGCGCGCTGACCTTGGCTTCGAGCCGCGGCGGCACGAAGTCCTGCACCGACACCGAGGTCTCGCCGACCTGCGTCTTGTCGGCGGTGCCGGCCCACAGGCGCCACGTGCCCGAAAAGGCATTGTCGGCGGTCTTGATGTCCATCGTGCCGCCGCCGGCCTGGGCGAGCGGCAGCGGCCGCGCCTCGACCTCGACGCCGTCGGGGCGCACGATGTGAAGCGTCAGTGGCACGCCTTGCACCGGCATGCCGTTGCGGTCGCGCAGCAGGGTGCCGAGGTGGATCGTCTCGCCGGGGCGGTAGACGCCGCGGTCGCTCCACAGGAAGGCGTCGTTGGTGGTCGGCGGCGCGCGGCCCTTGATGTCGAGGTCGGAGAGATCGAGCGCCGGCTGGTCGAGCTGGATCCAGCTGAACTGGCCGGAGCCGTCGAGCGCCGAGAGGATCTTCGGCGCATCGCCATGCTCGCCGCGCAGCAGGGCGCCGGGGATCGTCACGCGGCCCTCGCCGTCGGTCCGGTAGCTGCCGAGCACCTCGTTGGCGCGCGAGACGAGCCGCAGCTCGACGCCGGCCATCGGCTTGGCGCTCTGCAGCGAATGCGCGGCGACGAGCAGGCCTGAATCGGTCTTCACCGTCACGAGGCCGATGTCGGAGACGCTGAACCAGACGGTGGCGCGCTCCTTCTCGCGGTCGAGCCGATCGGAAGGCGTGGTGGCGACGGCGACGTAGACGCCGGGCTCCAGCGTCTTCACGAGCTGGTCGAGCGGCAGCGTCGTCGAGATTTCCTGGTTGCGCACCTGCGCGATGTCGACCGAACCGTCGAAGAGCTTCTGAGCGCGGTCCTCGATCGTCTCGAGGCCGTAGCCGCTCACGCCCTGGCCGAACCAGTCGTTGGCGAGATGGTCGACCATCGTGCGGTCGGAGAAGCGGTACAGCGTGACGTGCGCCTTGGCGACGTTGATGCTCTTCAGCGGCAGGCCGACGCCCTTGGTGTATGGGAGCAGCGTCTTGCCCTGGTCGAAGCTCACCTGCGCCTCGCGGTCGGGGATGTCGACCGAAACCGGCACGTCCTTCGCCAGCACGGTGCCGTCGGCGCCGGGCAGGCCGGCCTTCAGGCGGACGGCATAGTGGTTGCCGTGCTTGAGGCCGCCGACGCAAAGATCCTTGCCGCGCGCCTCGAGCGAATGGTCGGTCGCCGGCGTGATCGCAACGAAGGGCTCGAGCGACTGCGCCTTGCCGCGCGGCAGCTCGGCCGTGAACGAGAAGCAGGCCGAGGGCACGGCGCGGTCGGGCTGCACGTCGACGTTGAGGTAGTCGAGCGCGACGGCTGGACCTGAAGCGCCCGTTGCGAGGAGGCCGGCGAGGAGGAGAATTCGGGGGCTCAGGCGCATCGTCATCTCCATCGCGGCGGGCCGGGCGACGCGGCGATCTTTGCCCGCCGCGTGTGTCGCCGCAACGAACAACGGCTCGTGCTTTCTGCCAACTGGACGCTTTTGCCGGTTTCGGCGCGCGGCGGGGCGCGGTCCGCACGGCGCCGCACGGATGCGCACCCGCCTTCAACGGAAGTCGACTAGCCGCGCCTACGGTTTTGCGATGCACTGACGTCATTCCCGCAGGCCCGAGCGCGCCGACGTTTCATGCACGCGTCATCGGGGGCTGCTCTCCTCGCGCGACCGCGTCGGAGGATCGTTGATGGATGCCGTCGTCTTCACCGGGGCCGCGGGCGGCCTCAGCGTCGTCGCCTATCCCGGCGACAACACGACCCTTCTCGCGATGTCGCTAACCGAAGATGCCGTCGGCACGGCGGACGGCAAGAACCTCGCGGGCTTCGCGATCTGGCGCACGCGCTTCGGGATGACGGAGGAGATCCTTTCCAACCGGATCGGCTTCACCATCGCGGTCGAAGGCGCCTCCGACGGCAAGTGGACGCCGTCGGACAAGGCGCCGTTCCAAAAATTCCGCTGGATCGACGTGCCGCCCGACGGCTTCGACAAGCCGATGAAATACCGCATCCGCGCGCTCTTCTTTGCCGGCGACGGCCACGATCTTAAGGACGGCCCGGAAGTGACGCTCGACGTGCAGCCGGCGCGCAACCGGCACTCGGCGTTCCGCGCGGCGTTCACCCGCGGCTACATCGCCTCGCAAGCCTATGCCGACAAGTTCGACAACAAGGACATCCGCCCGTCCGGCCCGAAGTCGCCGACCTTCGACACCGCGCCGTTCCAGGCGCAGTACTAGTGGCTCGGCGCCGATGCGCGCGGAGAGCTCATGGCCTTCATCGCCGATTGCAAGAAGGACGCGGAGGCGCTGGTCGACGTCTTCGCCTACGACCTCGACGACCCCGACATCATCGCGGCGATCTGCGCGATGGGCAAGCAGGGGCGGCTGCGCGCGATCCTCGACAACGCGCCGCTGCACGCGAAGGTGTCGAAGTCGCATTTCGGCGGGGGCGACGGCGCGCCGCCGCCGGAGATCGAAGCGGCGAAGATGATCATCGATGCCGCCGGCGCGGACAACGTGCGCCAGGGCCATTTCCAGCGATTCCAGCACAACAAGGTGTTCATCAAGCGCGACGCCGCGGGCAAGGGCCAGCGCGTGCTCTTCGGCTCGATGAACTTCTCGGTCCGCGGCATCTACGTGCAGGCAAACAACGTGATGGTGGTCGACGATTCCACCACCGCCGACATGTTCGCGAAGGCCTTCGACGTCGCGTTCGCCGACAAGGTGACGGCGCCGCTTTTCCGGCAGAACCCGATCTCGCAGGGCTTCATGGTCTGCTCGGCGAAGGGCTCCGACGCGCTGCCGAAGTTCTCGCTGGCGCTGTCGCCGCACACGAACTGGAGCGTCTCGCTCGGCCCGATGGTGGCGCGCATGCGCGCCGCGACGAGCTCGATCCTCTACGCCGTGATGGAGCCGACAGGCGGCGGCCCCGTGCTCACCACGTTGCGCACGATCGCCGGCCAGCCGACGATCTTCAGCTACGGCACGGTCGAGACCGACAAGGGCCTCGCGGTGCAGAACCCGCAAGGCCAGATGGGCGGGATCACAAGCTTCGCGGCGCTCACCAAGAACGTGCCCGCGCCGTTCACCAAGGAGTTCTCCGGCGGCCCCGGCATGCACATCCACGACAAGTTCGTGGTGGTCGACTTCAACGGCGACAATCCGACGGTGTTCTCCGGCTCGTCCAACCTCGCTGCCGGCGGCGAGACGCAGAATGGCGACAGCCTCGCGATGATCGAGGACGCATCGATCGCCAACATGTTCGCGGTCGAGGCGCTGGCTCTGTTCGACCACTATCATTTCCGCAGCGATGCCGCGAAGGCGACCAAGGCCGAGCCGATCACGCTGTGGTCGCCCGACAAAGGCGGCACGCCCTGGTGGCAGCCCTACTACGATGAGAGCAGCATCAAGATGCGCGACCGCTGCCTGTTCGCGAAGATCGAGCTGCCGGCGGGCATGAAGAGCGTCAAGTCGGTGGACTGGGCGTCCGTCGATGCGCAGGACAGCGCAGCTTCGGGCTCGGGCAACGCGCGTCGCAAAGGCGCCGCGGCACCTGTGAAGACCGCAACGCGCACCACGACCGGAGCCACTGCGACGCGGAAGGCGAAGCCGGCCAAGAGCGAAAGCAAGGCCGAGCCGTCTGCCAAGAAGTCGGTGGCGAAGAAGTCGGCGGCCAAGAAAGCCGCGGCGAAGCACAGGCCCAAGAAACGGACGAAGGCGGCAGCCGTCGAGCGCAAGCCGGCGAAGAAGGTCGCCAAGCGCAAGTCGCCGGTCCGCAAGGCCAAGGGTACGGCAAAGGACACGAAGCGATCTCGCAAGCGCGCGTAGAACCTCAGCGCGCTGCGAGCTGGCGCGGATCGACGCCGGTCTCCGCCCGCACCAGCCGCGCCACATGCGCGCCGAGCGCCTCGACCTGTGCGCCGGAGGCGCGCGGCTTGCGGCCGATGGCGCTCACGGAGGCGACGAGGCGCAGGCTGTTGGTGACGAAGACCTCGTCGGCGCGCTCGAGGTCGGCGAGGCCGAGGCTGCGCTCGACGCCTTCGAGCCCGAGATCGTCGCACGTGTCGAGCAGCATGCGCCGCACGATGCCCGGCACGACGCCGTCGGCCACGGGCGGCGTCGCCAGCGTCTCGCCGATCAGCACGAAGACGTTGCCGACGCTCGTGCAGGCGACGTTGCCGCGCGTGTCGAGGAACAGCGCGTCGTCGCAGCCGGCGGCGAGCGCCTCGCGGCTCGCCAGCACGCCGTCGAGATAATTGAGGCTCTTCATCCGCGAGGTCGGCGAGGTGTCGTTGCGGCGGATGTCGGTGAGGTGGAGCTTCAGCGGCGCGAAGAGCGCCTGCGGGCGCAGCGGCGCCAGCGTCACGAGCAGCGACGGCTTCGGCTCGGCCGGCGGCGCCAGCCCGCGCGGGCCGGTGCCGCGCGTCGCCGTGATGCGGAGCGAGCCGTGCTGCGCGCCGGCGAGGACGGCATCGATGCCTTCGGCGACGCGGGAGGGATCGAGGGCGAAGCCGAGCGTCGTCGCGGCGTCGAGGAGGCGGGCGACATGCGCCTCGCGCCAGACCATCTTGCCGCCGAGCACGAGCGCGGTGTCGAAGACGCCGTCGCCGAGCAGCAGGCCGCGGTCGGCGACGTCGAAGGGCAGGCGGCTCGTCGCGTGCAGCGTGCCGTCAAGCCAGAACATGCGATGTCTCCGCGCGGAACGCAGCGGCCATAGTCACGAAGTTCGTGACGAGCGCGAGACCGGCCGGGGTCAGCACCGATTCCGGATGGAATTGCACGCCCCAGGTCGGATGGGTGCGGTGCGACAGCGCCATGATCTCGCCCTCCGGCGAGACCGCGTCGACCACGAGGTGTCGCTGCATCTCCGGCGTCGGCTCGACGATCAGCGAGTGGTAGCGCCCGACCGGCAGCGGCCGCGGCAGGCCGGCGAAGAGGCGTTCGCCGTCGTGCGCGATGTCGGAGGCGAGCCCGTGCATCGGTTGGCGTGCCCGCGCGATCCTGCCGCCGAAGATCGCGCCGATGCACTGATGGCCGAGGCAGACGCCGAGGATCGGCATGTGGCCCGACAGGTGCTCGACGATCGCGTTGGAGATGCCGGCCTCCGCCGGCGTGCAGGGGCCGGGCGAGATGACGATCGCCTCCGGCGCCAGTTGTCGGATGTCGTCGAGCGAGAGCGCGTCGTTGCGGACGACCTCGACCTCCTTGCCGCGCATCGCGACGTAGCGAGCGACGTTGTGGACGAAGGAATCGTAATTGTCGACGACGAGGATCACGCCTCCGCCTCCGCCGGCGCGCGCGAGAACGCGGCCAGCACGCGGTTCGCCTTGGTCAGCGTCTCCTCGTATTCCTGCGCAGCATCGGAGAGCATCGTGATGCCGCCGCCGGTCCGCAGCTCGATCTTGCCGCGCTCGACGACCAGCGTGCGGATCGCGATGTTGAGCGCGATGTCGCCGGAAAAGCCGATCGCGCCGATCGCACCGCAATAGGCGCCGCGCGCGCACCCTTCGATCTCGGCGATGATCTCCATCGCGCGCAACTTCGGCGCGCCGGTGATCGAGCCGCCGGGGAAAGCGGCCGCGATGAGGTCGACCGCGTCCGCATCGTCGCGCAACGTGCCGGTCACGGCGGAAACGAGATGATGCAGCCCGGCATAGCTTTCGATCTCGCAGAGCACCGGCACCTCGACGGATACAGGCGTACAGACCTTGGCGAGGTCGTTGCGCAGCAGATCGACGATCATCACGTTCTCGGCGCGGTCCTTCCGCGACGCCAAAAGCGCCGCGCGCCGCGCAGCATCCTCTTGCGCGTCGTCGTGCCGGCGCGCGGTGCCCTTGATCGGCCGCGTCTCGACCGCCCGCCCTTCGGTGCGCAGGAAGAGCTCCGGCGACGACGACAGGATTTTTTGTTCGCCGCAATCGAGATAGGCAGCGAACGGCGCCGGATTTTCGGTGCGCAGCGCCTGATAGAGCGCCCACGGGTCGGCGCCGTGCGGCAGGTCCGCGACGAAACGCTGCGCGATGTTCGCCTGGTAGATGTCGCCGGCGCGAATGTAGTCCTGCACGCGCGCGATCCCGGCAGCATAGGCATCGCGCGTGATTGTCGGGTGCCAAACGATTTCGGGGACGGGCGTCGACTCGGCCGCAGGCTGATCGAGGACCTCCATCACCGCGTCGAGCCGCATGGCGGCGCGGCGCCGGCGGCCAACTCCTTCTTCGGCGGGCAGACCGGAGGAGATCAGCCAGCAGGCGCGCGCGACATGATCGAAGACGAGCACGACGTCGTAGAAGGCGAGGTGCAGATCGTCTCCCGTGCCGGGCTGCGGCGGCGACCGCCCCTCGAGCGCCCAGCCGAATTCATAGGCGAACGCCCCTATCGCGCCGCCCTGGAAGGGCGGCAGGCCGGCGATCGGCTCGACCCGGCACGCGGCGAGCCGCCGGCGGAGCGCCTCGAGCGCCGGCGCGTCCTCCGGGGTGCCGTTCCACGAGGCGCGGCCGTCGCGCACGGCGAAGACCCCGAACGGATCGGCGGCCAGGTACGAGTAGCGGCCGAGCGTCGGATGCGGCATGGCGCTGTCGAGCAGGCTCATGTGCGGCAGCCGGACGAGGCGGGAGGCCGCCGCAACCGGGTCGATCCATTCGAGCTGCCGAACCTGCATCACGCGCCTTCTCCGGCGGGGCGCCGGATCCCGTTAGTAGGGAGGATCGCTCCATCGTTTCAAGGTCTCGCGCGTTATGGACCGATCCGGGCCGCGGAGCTGTAGAAAATTGGAGGACATGCCATGCGGACGATCGCAATCGGGACGGCCGACGTGCCGGTGCTGGGGCAGGGCACGTGGCACATGGGCGAAGACCGCGCCAAGGCGCGCGACGAGACGGCCGCGCTGTTGGCCGGCCTGGACGCCGGGATGATACTTATCGACACCGCGGAGATGTACGGCGGCGGCGCGACCGAGACCTTCGTCGGCAAGGCGCTCGGCGGCCGTCGCGACGAAGCCTTCCTGGTCAGCAAGGCCTACCCGCAGAACGGTTCGCGTGACGGGCTCCGCAAGGCCTGCGAGGGGAGTCTCAAGCGTCTCGCGACCGACCGGCTCGATCTCTATCTCCTGCACTGGCCGGGCAGCGTCCCGATCGGCGAGACGGTCGAGGGCATGCAGGCGCTCGTCGCGTCGGGCAAGATCGCGCGCTGGGGCGTCAGCAATTTCGACGTCGCGGACATGGAGGAGATGGTGGAGGCGGGCGGGGACGCCTGCGCGACGGATCAGGTGCTCTACAACATAAGCCGGCGCGGTCCCGAGTTCGACCTTGCGCCCTGGCTCGCGGAGCGGCGCATGCCGCTGATGGCCTACAGCCCAGTCGAGCAGGGGCGTCTCCCCAGCGGGGGTGTCCTCGACCGGATTGCGGCGCGCCATGCGGCGACACCCTTTCCGGTCGCGCTTGCCTGGCTGCTGGCGAAGCCGAATGTGCTGGCGATCCCGAAGGCGGGAACGGTCGCGCATGTCGCCGAGAACAGGGCGGCCGCGGACCTCGTCCTCGACGACGCGGATTTTGCGGCGATCGATGCCGAGTTCCCGCCGCCGCACCGCAAGACGCGCCTTGCGATGCTCTAGAGCGTCGCCCTTAACGTTTTCTCAACCATGATCTGATGCCTCTAGGCCGTTGCCGGGAGCAATACGGGCCGCGTGATGACCACGATCGAGCACACGAAGACGCTTTTGCGCCGGGCGATCGCCGGCGAAAGCCTGACGATCGACGCCACCATCCACTCGCTGCACGAGATGACGCAGCTGGCAGTGGCTCTGGAAGAGGATGCGAACCTCGCGATCCGCAATGCCGAGCTCATGAGCCCGATCGAGCGCGCCAGCGTGTCGAGCGTCGGACGCGGGCGCGTCGTTTTCCTGTAGGGCTGGCGACTAGCCGGATGTCAGCTGCGCGAGCACGTAGCCGATCAGGGCTGCGATCAGCAGCGCGATCAGCGGTCGCGCCTTCACCTCGCGCTCGAGCGTCTCGCGGATCGGCTCCGCCGCGTCGCGGGCAGAGTTGACGACGCGCTCGGTCGAGTCGGCGACGTCCGACAGCGACTCCGAGAGGCTGTCCTTGGCCTGACCGTAGAGGTCCTGGGCGGCACCGGCGGCCTGTCGCACGCGACCGGAGGCCTGCGTCTCCGGATCTCCGACCGCATCGCCGATGCCGGCCTCGGCCTTGCCGATCGTCTCCTTGGCCTTGCCCGTAATCTGATCCGTGTCCATTGCGCCCTCCTGGTCCCTGCTAGGCGCCAGATATGGCGCGGCTTTCCCGCCCTGCAATGGCGGTCGGGCGGCCCGGGTTCCTTGCGACGCGCAAGCTCAGGCGACGGTATCGGCCTGCGTTGCGCCGCGCAGGCCGAGCGGCAGCGGGCCGCCCGTCGTCGTGTCGCGCGCGGTCTGATGCTCGATCTCGGAATTGAGCTGGGCGCCGGCGAGCGCGACGAGCGTCGAGAGCCACAGCCAGACCATGAAGCCGACGACCGTGCCGAGCGAGCCGTAGGTGCGATCGAAGCTGCCGTACCGCTGCACGTACCAGGAGAAGCCGAAGGATACGGCGACCCAGGAGATCGCGGCGAGCGCGCCGCCAAGCGTCACCCACCGCCATTTCGGGTCCTCGCGCGACGGTCCGAAGCGGTAGAGGCTCGACAGGAACAGCGCGACGACGACGAGAATGACCGGCCAGCGCAGCCAGCCGAAGAGGTCCTGCCGGACGTCGCTGAAGCCGAGCCCGCGCAGCAGGACCGGGAGCAGCACCACGGCGATCGTCGCGGCGATCACGAAGACGATGGCGCCGATCGTGAACGCGAAGGCGACGAGGACGAAATACGGGTACGAGCGCTTTTCCTCCTCGCGGTAGATGACGTTGAGCGCTTCGAACAGCGCCTTGGAGCCCTGGTTGGCGCTCCACAGCGTGGCCGCGAGGCCGAGCGTGACGCCGAGCGTCAGGCCGCGCGGGCCGTTTTGCACCAGCGCATGCACCTGCCCGTGCAGCATCTCGAGGCCGCCCGCCGGGACGATGCCGTCGAGCGCGTCGACCACGCGATCGAGCGCGGCGGGATCGGCAAACAGCCCGTAAAGCGACACGGCCACGGTGAGCGCGGGAAATAGAGCGAGCAGCGAAAAGAAGGTGACCGCCGCCGCCTCGGCCATCAGCCGGTTGGTGGCGAAGAGCACCACGGTCCGGCGGGCGATCTCGACCCAGCCAGCCGGCGGCACGTCGGCGGGGGACTCGGCGTCGCGGCCGACATTGCCGCCGGCGAGGGCGCGGATCGCACCGACGGGCGTGCGCTCGGCGACGCCCTCCCGCCCGGCCACGACGAAGGCCGCCGCTGCGAACCCCGCAATGGCCGCCGCGACGACGGCAAGCCCGTAGCCGACGGCGCCAGGAGAGGGTGATCGGGAGACGCGGCGCGACATCGACAGCGCTGGTAGCATCGGCGCGCGGCTTCGTCATCGCGCCGGCTTCCCGGGGGCGCGCGGACCGCGCTGCTATGCCCCGGCCCCCGCACTGCGGCGATCGCCTATAGTCGGGGCATGACCGTTTACGTCGAGCCTGCCGCACCGCCGCTCCCGACCCGCCGCATCGTGCCGCCGGCGCCGGTGCCACTGGAGACGCCGCTGCGGCCGATCGGCTTCCTGCGCGCGCTGCGGCGCAATCCGCTGGAGACTTGGACGCGGGCGCATTTCGAGCGGCCGATCCTGTCGGGGCGCGGCCTGCTCGGCATCGGCGCGGTGGTCAGCCACCCGCCCTCGATCCGTCGCGTGCTCGTCGACAACGCCACGAACTATCGCAAGGACGCGCTGCAGAAGCGCGTGCTGTCGCCCGGCATGACGGATGGCCTGCTGACCGTCGAGGGGGCGGCCTGGCGGGTGCAGCGGCGGGCGATCGCGCCGATCTTCACGCCGCGGCTCGTGCAGTCCTTCGCCGCGCCGATGGCGCGGGCGGGCGAGACGTTGGTGGACCGATGGGACAAGGTCCGTCCGGGCCGTATCGTCGACGTGCAGAAGGAGATGGCGCGCGTCACGCTCGAAATCCTCGGCGAGACGATCTTCTCGGGCGGCATCGAGCGCGACCCCGACGAGTTTCTGAAGGCGATGGGCGAGCTGCTGTCGGCGATCGGGGTCCTCGACCCGGCCGACCTGCTCGATTTCCCCGACTGGGTGCCGCGCCTGTCGCAGCGCCGCTCGCGCGCCTCCGTCGCCTTCTTCGAGCAGGCGGTGACGGCGATCGTCGACCGGCGCAAGGCGATGATCGCGCGCGGCGAGTCGGCGCCGCGCGACCTGCTTACATTGTTGCTCGAGGCGTCCGACCCGCAGACCGGGACGGGCCTCACCGACGAGGAGGTGCGCGCCAACGTCGTCACCTTCATCGGCGCCGGCCATGAGACGACGGCGAATGCGCTGACCTGGTCGCTGTATCTCCTCTCGCTGTCGCCGGAATGGCGCGAGCGGCTTGCCGCCGAAGCCGATCGCGTGCTGGCTGGCCCGACCGAGGCGGTCTTCGAGGGCCTCGTCGAGACGAAGGCCGTCATCGAGGAAGCGATGCGGCTCTACCCGCCCGTCGCCAGCCTCAGCCGCGAGGCGATGGGGCCGGACGATCTCTGCGGACGGCGCATCCGCAAAGGCGCGCTGATCATCATCTCGCCCTGGGTGCTGCACCGGCACAAGCTGCTGTGGCGCGATCCCGCCCGCTTCGACCCGTCGCGCTTCCTGCCCGGCGCGCGCGAGCAAATCGATCGCTTCGCCTATCTGCCGTTCGGCGCCGGACAGCGCGTCTGCATCGGTGCCGCCTTCGCCTTGCAGGAAGCGGCGATCGTGCTGGCGTCGGTGATGCGACGCTTCGCACTGACGCCGGCGCCGGGATTCACCCCCGAGCCGGTGCAGCGGATCACGCTGCGTCCTCGCAACGGGCTGAAGCTGCGGCTCGAGGCGCGCGGTCGCGCCTAATCGGGAAGCGTTGGAACCGTTCTAAAAAGCAGGGCGACGCAGTGACGGCTCAGCTTCGAATGGGGTAGCCGCTCGGCAACACCCTCAAAGCGGAGAAGCGGCCATGAAGGGCGACGCGAAAGTCATCGAATATCTCAACCGCGGACTGCGCAGCGAGTTGACCGCGATCAGCCAGTATTGGCTGCACTTCCGCATCCTCGACAATTGGGGTTACCTCGACCTGGCGAAGTTCTGGCGCAAGGAGTCCATCGAGGAGATGAATCATGCGGATCGCTTCGTCGATCGCATCCTCTTCCTCGGCGGCTTTCCGAACATGCAGGAGCTCGATCCGCTGAAGATCGGCCAGAGCGTCGAAGAGATCATCAAATGCGATCTCTCCGCAGAGGAGGGCGCGCGGGCGCTCTATCTCGAGGCTGCCAGCTATTGCGACTCGATCAACGACCGCGTGACGAAGATTCTGTTCGAAGACCTGGCCACCGACGAGGAGGGCCACATCGATTTCCTGGAGACGCAGCTCGAGCTCATCGGCCAGATCGGCGTCCAGCTCTACATGCAGAAGCACGTCGGGGGCCTCGGCAAGATCGAGCCCGAGAAGGGCTGATCAAGCGGCGTCGAGCGCCTCCGCCAGCGCCGGCTCGTGGCGGCGCTGGTCGTCGTGCGAATGGGACATCGGGCAGGCGGTCGCGCAGTCGCCCACCGCGCAAGGCGCGACCGCGACCGGGACGTCGACGCCCATGAGGGCGTTGGCGACGATCTGCCGGATCGTGCGGGCGCAGCGCCCGCACTTCGGGCTGCAGCCGAGGCACTGGTAGACGTCCGCCGCGGTGCGCGGGCAACCCGGGCCGTCGTTGACGCAAGCCTTGATCTGGCCGTCGGACAGGACGTTACAGGAACAGACGATCATTGCGGCTCGCGACAGGTCCGGTGCACAGCTTGGCCCATCGGGCCGGCAATTCGTGAGATAGCGGGTAAGCTCTCGAGACGTAAGGGCTGTGCCGCTTCTTTAGAATAGATCAAAACTGCTGATCTATCAGTACCTTAGCGGCCTTTTTCGATCGGTGCAACGGGGCGTGGGCGGACAGGGCGCCGCAGAGGGATCGTTCGCCGCCTAACTAATGCACGGCCTTGCGCCGGCGCCGCTCCACCGACGAAGGGATGCGCATGCTCTCGCGGTACTTGGCGACGGTGCGACGGGCGATGTCGATGTTCGACTCGCGCAGCCGCTCGACGATGGCGTCGTCGGAGAGGACATCGCCAACCGTCTCGCGCTCGATCATCTGCTTGATGCGGAAGCGCACCGACTCAGCCGAATGGGCCTCGCCGCCGTGGTTGGCGGCGGCGATCGAGGCGGTGAAGAAATACTTCAGCTCGAACAGGCCGCGCGGGCTCGCGAGGTACTTGTTCGAGGTGACCCGCGAGACCGTCGACTCGTGCATGCCCGTCGCTTCGGCGATGGCTTTCAGGTTCAACGGCCGCAGGTGCTCGACGCCGTGGGCGAAGAAGGCGTCCTGCTGGCGCACGATCTCGGTCGAGACCTTGAGGATCGTGCGCGCCCGCTGCTCCAGGCTCTTGGTCAGCCAGTTCGCGGTCTGCAGGCAGCCGGAGACGAAGCTGCGGTCGGCTTCGCTTCCCTTGCCGCGCGCGATCTTGGCCGCATAGGTCTGGTTGACGAGGAGGCGCGGCAGGACGTCCGTGTTGAGCTCGATGATCCACGAGCCGTCGGGCGCCGCGCGCACGACGACGTCGGGGACGACCGGCTGGATGGCGGCGGAGCCGAAGGCGCGGCCGGGCTTGGGATCGAGACGACGGATCTCGGCGATCATGTCGGCGATGTCTTCTTCGTCGACACCGCATAGGCGCTTGAGACCGCCGATGTCGCGCTTGGCGACGAGCGGGAGGTTGGCGACGAGCGCCTGCATCGCGGGATCGAAACGGTCGCGATCGCGCAGCTGTATCGCCAGGCACTCGGCGAGGTCGCGTGCGCCGACGCCGGACGGATCGAGCGTCTGCACCGCCTTCAGCACCGTCTCGACGCGCGAGACGGGTGTGCCGAGACGGCCTGCGATGTCGGCCACCGATTCGGTCAGGTAGCCGGCGTCGTCGATCGAATCGATGAGGGCGTGCCCGACGAGCCGGTCGCCGGGATCGGCCACCGCCAGCGGCAGCTGTTCGAGGAGATGGTCCTTCAGCGAGAGCTTGGCCGCGAGATAGGCTTCGAGGTTCGACGCCTCGCCGTCACCCCCGGCACCGCCGCCGGAGCCGGAGAAATTGGTGGAGGAGAGACCGGCTTCGCCGATCTGATCGCGGGCTTCGGCCGGCGTCGTCGGGCGGTCGTCGTCGAAGGTATTGGACAGTTCGGTGCCGAGGCTGGCTTCGAGATCGGAGCGGTCGGTGGCCAGCTGCTCCGAGCTCCAGTCCGCCTCGGCCCGCTCGTTGAAGGCCTCGCTCATAGCGCTATCGGCCGGCGGCGCATCGTGGGCGTGATCGCCGGGCTCCTCGGCGGAGCGTCCCTCCTCGACCCGCTCGAGAAGCGGGTTTCGCTCGAGTTCCTCCTGCACGAAATTGGCAAGCTCGAGATTCGAGAATTGGAGGAGCTTGATGGCCTGCAACAGCTGCGGCGTCATCACCAGGGACTGGCCCTGGCGCATCATCAGCTTCGTTGAAAGTGCCATTCGCCCCGACGCCGCACAGCGGGTTAACTAATCGGCCCGCTTCTTGCTTGTAGCACTAACGTCATCGCTTGTCTCGCGCCAGCGACAAGGATGCATAGTGCGTGTGCACGTGTTCGTGATCGCCGCACCAGACAGATACCGGCCAGCCGCTAGAGCCTGAAGTCCTCGCCGAGGTAGTGGCGGCGCACATCGGGGTTCTGCACGATCGCCTCGGGCGGCCCCGACGTCAGGACGTGGCCTGAGTGGATGATGTAGGCGCGGTCGATCAGGCCGAGCGTCTCGCGCACGTTGTGGTCGGTGATCAGCACGCCGATGCCGCGCTTCTTCAGATGCTGGGTCAGCAGGCGGATGTCTCCGACGGCGATAGGATCGATGCCGGCGAACGGCTCGTCGAGCAGCATGAAGCTCGGGCGGTTGGCGAGCGCGCGGGCGATCTCGCAGCGGCGCCGTTCGCCGCCCGACAGCGCCACCGACGGCGCCTTGCGGAGGCGGGCGAGATCGAACTCCTCCAGAAGCGCATCGAGCTCGCGTTCGCGCACGGCCTTGTCGCGCTCGGCGATCTCGAGGACGGCGCGGATGTTGTCCTCGACGGAGAGACCGCGGAAGATCGAGGCCTCCTGCGGCAGGTAGCCGATGCCGAGACGTGCGCGCCGGTACATGGGAAGGCTGGTGACGTCGTTGCCGTCGAGCAGGATCGATCCGGCGTCCGGGCGCACCAGCCCGGTGATCATGTAGAACGTCGTGGTCTTGCCGGCGCCGTTCGGGCCGAGCAGACCGACCGCCTCGCCCCGCCGGACCGTCATCGAGACATCCTCGACGACCCGGCGCGTCTTGTAGGCCTTCGCGACATGCTGAATCGACAGGATGCCGTCGCCGGCCGCCGGCGCGACGCTGAAGCCCTGCGGCTCCTCGAGGCCCCAGGCCGGCGGCGCGGCAGGCCCGTTTGCCGTCGCCGGCTGAGGGCCGGTGGCCAAGCTTCGTAGGCGCTGCATCATCGGTCCGAACGAGATCAAACGCGCGCCTTCATCGAGGTCGCAAGGCCACGTCCCGTGCCGTTCCGGCGCGAGCGCGGCACCTTTCTATGCCGTTTCGCGGACTTAGTATAACCGAACTCGTCGGTTCCGTTGCGTGCTTTCGGTCACAATCGCCGGAAGCTCGCGCTACTTGCCGGCGGCTGCGCGGCGCCGGCTCTTGGTGGCAGCGGGCGCGGCCGGCGTGGCGTCGCTCGTCGCGGCCGGGCTGCTGCCGTTGTCGGGGATGAACATGCTCTTGACGCGGCCCGTCACCACCGCCTGTCCGGTCTTCAGGTCGTAGGTCAGCTTGTCCCCCTTGGTGACGTTGGGGCCCTGGCTGAGCGTCACGTTGCCCGTCATCACGACGTTGTTGGTGAGACGATTGTAGACGGCGTTGTCGCCGGTGCCGATCTGGTCGCGCTGCGTCATCGTGACCGGGCCGGTGGCATACATGCGCTGGACCTGGTTGGTGCCGCCAGCGCCTGCGCCCGCGGAATTCTTCGGCGCCAGGAAGATGGTGAGCACGCTCGAGTGCAGGGTCGAATCGCCCTGCGTCGCGACGACGTTGCCGGTGTAGATGAGCTTCTGCTCCTTGTCGAAATAGTCGAGCTTCACCGCCTCGATATTGATCGGCTTGCCGGAATTGCCGCCGGGCAGGACGGCGCCGCCGTTGCTCTTCTGCGCGAGCGCGGGTGATGCCGCGGCGACGAGAAGCGCGACGGCGGCGGCAAGGTGCCGCGTCATCGCGAGGCCTGTGCGCTGGCGGCAGGCGCGGGCGCCTCGTCGGGCGCGTCGAACGTCGAGGCGATGTGACCGCGAAAGGCAATGACGTGCCCGTTGTTCGAGATCGACATGTCGTCGGCATTGACCATGCCGCCCTTGAGGTCGACGCGCAGGCGCTCGTGCGAGAGGAAGACGCCCTGATGGAAGTTCATCGTCGCGCTTTTCATATTGAACGTGTAGCCGCTCGTGTTGGCGATCCTGACGTTGCCGGCGAGCGCCATCGTGTCGGCCTTGCTGTCGTAGACGCCGTGCTGGGACAGGATGTGCGTCGTCGTCCTGTCGGCCATGCCGACCTTCGCATCGACGCCGACGAGCTCCATCACGCTCGGCGTCGTGATGTCCTGGATGCCGGACTTGGCCCTGATCTCGTAGGGGCCGCCGCCCTGCTGGACGCCCGAGAGCTTGGGATTGTCCATCGTGATCTTCGTGCCCTGCACGCCGACGCCGCTCACCGCGATCGCCGGCAGGTTCCGGAACGGATTGAAGATGGCGATGATGGCGATCGCCGACGGCCCGAGGATCGCGCCGAGTACGATGGCCCGCTTGAGCAGCCTGACCCGCGCGGTGTGGCGCGCTGCCGCCCTGACGGCGTTCGTGCGCTCCGGCGGCGTGTAATTCATGCCGGCGCGCGAATGCCTGTCGCGGGCATCGACATAGGCCAGCCGATCGTCGACGTCGCTCGTCAGATCCGTCATCCTGGAAGAGACTCGGCCCCGTGCTGATCCGGCCTCGCAGCCTCAGCTTCTCACCGGTTTTTGCACCGCCAGAACGGCGAACCTAAGGCAGCCGCCTCCGGCGCGCTCAGCTGTGCGAGAAAATGTCGGTCTCGGCCCAGCCGTCGAGATCGAGCCGCGCGCGGGTCGGCAGGAAGGCGAAGGCGGCCTCGGCATAGCCGGTGCGGCCCTCGCGGACGAGCATCGCGTCGAGCCGGGTCCGCAACTCGTGCAGGTGCAGGACGTCGGAGGCCGCGTAGGCGAGCTGCGCCTCGCTCAGGGTCGCGGCACCCCAGTCGGAGGACTGCTGCTGTTTCGAGATCTCGACATTGAGAAGCTCCCGCACGAGATCCTTGAGCCCGTGACGATCGGTGTAGGTTCGCGCCAGCTTGGAGGCGATCTTGGTGCAATAGACCGGCGCGGTGGTGACCCCGAAAGCCTTCATCAGCACTGCGACGTCGAACCGCGCGTAATGGAACAGCTTGGTCACGCCGGGGTCGGTGAGCAGGGCCTCGAGCACCGGAGCACGGGTCTGGCCGCGGGCGATCTGCACAAGATCGGCGGAGCCGTCGCCGCGCGACAGCTGCACGACGCAGAGCCGGTCGCGACCCGGGACGAGACCGAGCGTCTCGGTATCGATGGCGACGATGGGACCGAGCCCGTGATCGGACGGCAGGTCGCCGCGGTGGAGGCGGATGGTCATGCGAAAGGCCGGGGTGAGAGCGAGTGCGGCGGGTAGCACCCGGCGTCCGGGGGGACAAGAGCGGCGCCGCCGCGCGTCTCACGCAGAAATCGCGCGGGACGGAGGGAACCCGCAGAAAGCGCCGCCGTTTCTTCCCGGTGTTGGAGGCGAGCATGCAGAAGAAGTTCGGGATCGTCGTCGTCGCTGCGATCGTGGGTTCTGGAAACAAGCAGCAGAGCCGCCCCGGCGTGAGCAAGGGGTCGCGCCGCCGCACGATGGCCGCGCAGCCCGGCCCTCTTCCCGCCGCGGCGTAGTCGACCCCCGCAGATGCAGCCGAGCAAAGCCCGCTTTTAGCGGGCTTTTTTGCGTCCGCTGCGCCGGTTCAGCGCAGGCTCCGCCGCATGATCAGAGCGGTCGCCGCCTCGCCGCCCGCCGTCCGGTAGTACGACTTCCGCTCGCCGACCTGCTCGAACCCGAAATTGCGGTAGATGGCGATCGCGGCCTGGTTCGTCGCCTCGACCTCGAGAAACCAGCTCTTTGCGCCCGCCCTCTGAAGCCGCGCCATGCTGGCGTGCATGAGGCGCTGCGCGATGCCTTGGCCGCGACGGCGCGGCTTCACGGCGATCGTCAGGATCTCCGCTTCGTCGGCGGCGAGCCTGGACAGGATGAAGCCGACGAGCTCGTTGCCCCTCGCGTAGGCACCTTCCGCGAAGGTCGTCCGTGCGGCCAGCAGCTCCTCGAAGTCGGCTTGCGGCCAGGGATAGGTGAAGCTCGCGGCGTGGAGCGCTGCGCACTCGTCGCTCTGGTCGGCCGAGAGCGCATCGAGCCGCGGCGTGTCCTTTTGAAAAAGCCCGAACACCTCAGGTCACCCCTCCACGGGCGCCGGCGCGCGCGCCGCCATGGGCTTTGCGTCGGGCGCCTTGAGGTAGAGCGGACGCGGCGGCGCGCTGGCCGGATCGGCGAGCAGCCCGAGCCGCGCCACGAAGACGATGTCCGGCGCGATGCGATCGCCGACGATCTCGGCGTCGATGCCGCGCGACCACGCCTCGATCGCCAGCAGCGGCGCGCCCGAGCCGGCGAGCCGCAGCGGGCCGGGGCCGAGATCGCGCACCGCCTCGTCCTTCGCCGCAAAGCGCGGCATCAGCAGGATGCGGCCGTCGCCGTGGAAGGCGGCGAGGAAGACATGGCCGTGCCGCGCATCGACGGCGACCGCGACGGTGCCGGGCTTTTCTTCGAGGATCAGCGGCGCGGCGAGCGCCGCCAGGGTGGAGACGCCGACGACCGGGACACCCCAGGCGAGCGCGAACGCCCGTGCCGCGGCAATGCCGACGCGCAGTCCGGTGAACGAGCCCGGCCCGACCGTGACGGCCACGCGGTCGATCGACTCGAAGCCGCCGTCGACCCTGCCGAGGACGCGATCGATCAACGGGATGAGCGCCTCGGCGTGCCCGCGCTCCATGCCGAGCGTCTCTTGCGCCTCGGGCTCGATGGCACCTTCGATGAGCACGCACGCAGAGACGGCGGGAAGGGCGGTGTCGATCGCCAGAATCTTCATCCCGCGACTGTGACTGCTTTAGTGTTGCCGATCAATCGCGCCGAAGCGCGCGTCCGACCTCGGCTCAGAAATACTCGAGGTAGAGCTTGATGCTGGCCCAGGTGACCGCGGCGATCTCGACGGCGACCAGGACGAGCCCGACCGCTCTGAAGCGGGCGCTGTGCCAGGCGAGGAGCCCGGCGATGGCGGCGACGACCAGCGCGATGAAGCCCAGCGCAGCGTAAAGCGCGATCGTCCACGGCTCCACGCCAGCCTCGATCATCTCGCTCGGCCCGAGCGACGTCGGCATGACCACGAGGATCGCCGCGATGAGACCGCCGACGATGAGACAGAGAAAGGTCGCCGCCCATACGGCGGACGTGACGAGCTGTCGCCTCATGCCTCGCTCCCGCCCAGTGACGCAACGCGGGACGCGACCGATCGCATCGCGCCCGGGAGCGATCGGTGGTCACCAAGGAGAGTGGTCAATCGATGGCCATTCCGCGGCCGCAATGCGGGGCGGTGGCGAATAGACCGAATGTCGCTGGCGTGATGTTAAGGCGCCCTTCGAGCGGCCTGCAGCGCATCCCCTAGGCTCGGCCGCCAACGACAGGCGAGGCCATGCGCAAGCTTAAATCTCTTCTTCTCGCGAGTGCGGTGATTCCCGCTCTCGTCGTGACCCCGATGCAGGCGAGCTTCGCGCAAGCGCCCGACCAGGAGCGGCCCGGCCACGGCCCGCGCGGCGAAGGCGGCATGCGTCGCGAGCCGGGCGAGGGCCCGCGCGGCGGTGCCCGCGGCGAGGGTGGCCCCGGCATGCGCGGCGGTCCGGGACATGAGCCGGGCGAGGGCCCCCGCGGCGGTGCACGTGGCGAGGGCGGCCCCGGCATGCGCGGTGGTCCGGGACACGAGCCGGGCGAAGGCCCGCGCGGCGGCGCGCGCGGCGAGGGTGGCCCCGGCATGCGCGGCGGCCCGGGACACGAGCCGGGCGAAGGTCCGCGCGGCGAGGGCGGACCCAATGCGCACGGCGCTCCTGGCCGCGAGCCCGGCGAAGGGCCGCGGGGCCCCGGCGGCCAGCGGCGTGCCCCGGCTAATGCCGAGCGCGCGGCGCCGGCAGCGCCCGGTGCGCCGGCCGAGAACGGCGCCGAGCGTCGCCAGGAACGCCAGCAGCGGCAAGACGAGCGCCAGCAGCAGAAGCAAGAGCGGGCGGGTCGGCCTGGCGCCGATGCGCCAGGCGGCGACGAGACGCGGCAGCGCGGCCAGCGGCGGCAGGATCGCGAGGACCGCGGCCAGCGCGACGACAACGGCCGCGGGCCGGTCGGCGGTGCGCCGGCCGAGCCGCCGCGGGCGGGCGTGGCGCCGGGGCGCGGTCCCGACGGTGGTCCCGAGCGGCGTATGGGCGGTCCCGAGCGCGGTCCGGGTCCGGGCGGCCCGGGCGGCGGCGAACGTGGCCCCGGGCCTGGCTTCGGCGATCGCGGACCGGGCGGCGAGCGTCGCCTCGGCGACAATCCCGGGCGGCGCGACGATCGTCGCGGCATGAGCCCGGCCGGCGCGGCCGCCATCGGCGCCGCGGCCGGCTTTGCCGGCGGCTTCATGGCCGGCAACGGCGCCCGCCGCATCGACGATATCCGTCGCGACCGCCGCGAGGTGCGTGACGGCGATCGCACCTTCATTCGCGAGCCCGGTCGCACGATCGTGCAGGACGGCGATCGCCGCTTCCTGGTGCACGATCCCAACGATCGTTTCCGCGAGCTCGGCTACCGCTCGAACCGCGAGCGGCGCGGCAACGAATTCGTCGACACCATCGTGCTCGCCGGCGGCGTGAGCGTCCTCACCTTCACGACGCCCGACGGGCGCCTGCTGCGCCGGGTGCGGCGTGGCCCGGACGGCCGCGACGTGGTGTTGTTCGAAAACGACGTGCGCCCGGTCGAGGACGACGTCGTCGTGCTGCCGCCGCCGCCCCTGCGCATCCCGCGCGATCGCTACGTCGTCGACTACGCCGACGCCGACGAGGGGGCGATCTACGACACGCTGATCGCGCCGCCCGTGGCACCCCCGCCGCAGCGCTATTCGCTCGACCAGGTCCTCTACAGCCCGACCGTGCGCAACTACGTGCGGTCGGTCGATATCAACACGATCAACTTCGAGACCGGGTCGTGGGTGGTGCCGGGCGACCAGACGCGCAAGCTCGTCGCCCTGGCGGAGGCGATCAACAAGGCGATCGACCGCAACCCGAACTCGGTCTTCCTCATCGAGGGCTACACGGATGCGGTCGGCAACCCGACCGACAACCTCTCGCTCTCCGACCGTCGCGCGCAGTCCGTCGCCGCGATCCTGACCAAGGACTTCAAAGTCCCACCGGAGAACCTGACCACGCAGGGCTACGGCGACCAGAACCTGAAGGAGCAGACGTCCGGCCCGTCGGCCGCCAACCGGCGCGTCGTCGTGCGCAACATCACCCAGCTGCTCGCCACCGGCGGCGCCCCGCCGCAATAGGGTGTGAAGCCAAAGCGCCACCGCCGCGTTGCCGGTCATGGACCTCTTCATCCTGACCGGCGCCGGCGTCTCGGCGGAAAGCGGCATCGGCACGTTTCGCGATCCCGGCGGATTGTGGGAGCGGCACGACCCGCGCCAGCTGGCGACGCCCGAGGCGTTCGCGCGCGACCCGGTGCTCGTGCATCGCTTCTACAATTGGCGGCGTGAAACCTGCCGCAACGCCGAGCCCAACGCGGCGCATTACGCGCTGGCGCGGCTCGAGCGCGAGATGGCGGCGCGCGGCGACCGGCTGATGCTGGTGACCCAGAACGTCGACGACCTGCACGAACGCGCCGGCGCGAAGGTCGTGCACATGCACGGCCAGCACAACGAGGCGCGCTGCACGCGTTGCGCGAGCGTGCACCCCTGGACCGGCGAGATGAGCCTCGAATCCGTCTGTCCGGCCTGCGGGCGCGCCGGCCGTCTGCGGCCGAATATCGTGTGGTTCGGCGAGACGCCCATGCATCAGGGTCGGATCGCCGCCGCGTTGGGGGCGGCCGACCTTTTCGTGGCGATCGGCACGTCAGGCGCCGTCTATCCCGCCGCCGGCTACGTCGCGGCGGCGCGGCACGCCGGCATCGCGACCTGCGAGCTGAACCTCGAGCCGGCCGACAACGCCGGGCTGTTCGACATCGCCTTCTACGGCAAGGCTACCGAGACGGTGCCCCGCTTCGTCGACACGCTGCTGTCCGAGGGGCCGGGCGCCTTCGTGCCGGACGGCGCAGCGCGGCCTTAACGCGGCGTTAACCTTGTTTGGCCAACCTTGAAGAAATCGTTAAGGCCGCGCGCCGTCGCCACCCAGAAGGGATCAACGACGATGTTTCGGATCGCCGGGACGACTGACAAGGGACGCCGCCGCGCCTGCACGGCCACGGCAACGCAGGCGCTGCGCCAGCATAGCGACATGACGGTTGCCGGGCTCGCGCCCGTGATCACCGACCTGAAGGGGCGCAAGCTGAGTCTTGAGGCGCTATACGGCAGGGCGCGGCTCGAGGCCGTCGCGTCCTGAAAGGTCAGGTCTCGACCCCGACAGCGGCCTGCACGATCCGCTCGGGGAATGTCGCAGCCAGCGCCTCGCGCGTCGCGGGGATCACGCCGCGCTCGGTGATGAGGCCGGTGACGAGGTTGGCCGGCGTCACGTCGAAGGCGAAGTTCATCACCGCGCTGCCTTCCGGCACGAGACGGATTCGGGCGACATCGCCGGCATCGGTCATGCCGCTCATATGCGTCACCTCCTCGGCACCGCGCTCCTCGATCGGGATGCCGGTGACGCCGTCATCGATCGCGAAATCGATCGAGGGCGAGGGCGCGGCGACGTAGAACGGCACGTCGTTGGCCTTCGCCGCCAAAGCCTTCAGGTACGTGCCGATCTTGTTGCAGACGTCGCCGGTGGCCGTCGTGCGGTCGGTGCCGACGATGACGCAATCGATCCGGCCGTGCTGCATGAGGTGGCCGCCGACGTTGTCGACCACAACCGTATGCGGCACGCCATGGCGGCCGAGCTCCCAGGCCGTGAGCGAGGCGCCCTGGTTGCGCGGGCGCGTCTCGTCGACGAAGACATGGACATCGATGCCGGCCTCGTGCGCGGCATAGATCGGCGCGGTCGCCGTGCCCCAGTCGACCGTGGCGAGCCAGCCGGCGTTGCAATGGGTGAGCACCTCGACGGGCCGCCCGGGATGCGCGGCCGCAAGGTCCTTAATGATGGTGAGGCCGTGCTCCGCCATCGCGCGGCACATCTCGACGTCGGCCTCGGCCATGGAGGCGGCCTCAGCATAGGCGGTCTCGGCGCGGGCGGGCGGCGGCAGCGGCTCGAGCACGGCCTGCATCTTGGCCAGCGCCCAGGCGAGGTTGACGGCCGTCGGGCGGGTTGCCCGCAGGGTCTCGCAGGCTTCGTGGAAGCTGGCGTCGGACGGGTCTGCTCGCATCGCCAGTGCAACCCCGTAGGCGGCGGCGACGCCGATCAGTGGCGCGCCGCGAACGTGCATGTCGCGGATCGCGCGCGCGGCGTCGGACATTGTGGCGAGCGTGGCGATCGTGAAACGGTGCGGGAGGGCCACCTGATCGATGATCTGCACGTCGCCTGACGGCAGCGCCCAGATCGTGCGCCGGCTCTCTCCATCGACCTTCATGACCGCGCTCCATCACGACGTGTGGATGCAGCGTCTACACCGCGGTCAGCAGCCTTTGCAGATGCTGGAGTCGATTTTGTTGTCGCGCTGCTGGATGCCTTTGTCCATCGAGGTCGTGCCGCCGCTCTGCGACGCACCGGGGTTCGGCACCGTCTCGCCGGTCGACGTGATGTGGCCGGCTCGAACGCCGGGGCCACCGTCGCGCGTGCTGTCGCTGGATGGCGGATCCTGCGCGAACGCGCTGCCGCCGGCTGCCGCTGCGAGCCCGGTCGCGAGCAAAACGATAAGACGTGTCTTCATGGCCCTACGCCTCCCACATCCGCGCAACGCCTTCTTTTAGCTCAGGTTGCAGGAAATCCTCGCAGCCCTGGCGGATGCCGAAAGCCCAGCTTGGTTAAGGACGTGTGAACCTTTTACACATTCTTAAGCAAGCTTTGACCAAATCCCACGACACGCAACGCGATCGACGGACAGCGCGACCATGACCGAGGCCACGGGACCCGCGGACGACTCCTCCAAGCTGAACGGCGCTGTCGGCGAGACCGCGGCGGAGGCCGATGCCGCCAAGGGTGCCGCGAAGGGCGCCGCAAAGGGCACCTCGCTGGCGCCGGCGACCGACAAGCCGTCCGGCATCGACCCGTTCATCGCCGTCGCGGCCGCCGACGCCCCGGCTGCCGAGGTGGCCGCGCCGCGTCCCTTCTACGCCAAGGCGCTCGACTACAGCGCCCATGCCGCCATGGCGATCGGCCTCATCGGCTTCGCCTGGACGGTGAGCGACCATGTCGTGTCGCGCCAGCCCGCCGAGAAGCCGGCCGCCGCAGCCGCCGCCAAGCACGCCGACGCGACGCCCGTGGTCGCGCCGAAGCCGGTCGAGGTGGCGAAGGCCGACCCGGTCGACGAGCTGCGCAAGACCAACCAGAAGATGGCGGCCGAGATCCGCAACCTGCGCGCCAGCCTCGAGGCGCTCCGCACCACCGTGGTGCGCGAGCGCACTGCCGCCGCCGCACCGGACGAGTCACGTGCCGAGATCCGCGCCCTGTCGGCGAGCATCGATACGCTCAAGTCCAGCCTCGCCGGCGCGAAGACCGAGCAGAGCGCGACCCTGGCTCAGCTCTCGGCCAAGCTCGAGAAGCTGCAGCGCGAGAAGGCGGCGCAGCCGATCGTCGAGCGCAAGCCCGAGCGACAGCAGCTCGATACGTCGACCACCGCCTCGATCCCGTCCGCCCCCGCCAAGGCGGTGCCGACGCCGCCCTCGAAGCCGACGACGCTGGCCTCCGTCGAGCCCGAGGCTGCGGCGGCCAACGCCGACAAGCCGCAGACGATCTCCGGCTGGGTGGTGCGCGACGTCTATCAGGGCGTCGCCCTGATCGAGGGCCGCCGCGGCCAGATGGAAGTCGTGCCGGGCGTATCGATCCCCGGCGCCGGCACCGTCAAATCGATCGAGCGCCACAACGGCGCATGGACGGTGACGACCACCAAGGGCCAGTTCGCCTCCGCCGCCCCGCAGCAGCAGCACGAGCAGCCGCCGCACCGTGGCTACCGCGACTACTACGGCCCGCGTCGCTGGGATTTCTGATCCGGTAGCTCGCTCGGTCGGCGTGTCACGCGCTCGCGTGCACGCCGCCGAGCGCCGCCAGAAGCAGGGCCAGGCCGAGCCCCAGGACCGCCAGCGCCGCGCCGAGTTCCAGCACTCGTCCGACCAGTGCCGCACGCGGCGAGCCGGCGCCGGCGACCTTCTGCGCCGTGTCCTTGGCCAGCACCGCGAGGGTCGCCAGGGCCCCTGTCGTCATCGCGGTCCCGAGCGCCATCGCGAAGGTCGCCGCGACGCCGGCCGACAAAATCCCCTGGGCCAGCGCGAAGACGAGAACGAGGATCGCGCCGGAGCAGGGCCGGGCGCCGGCGGTGACGACGGCGATCGCCGCGGCGCGCCAGTCGAAGCGAGAGTCGGCGAGAAGGACGGGGTCCGGCATGTGGCCGCAGTCGCAGCCCGCGTCATGGATGTGCGTCGCCGCGCCGTCGTCGGCCATGAAGCGACCGCGCGCCGACGACCAGCTCATCTCGGCCGCACTGCTGCGCAAGGCCGCGCCGGCGGGTGCGAAAGCAAGGCCGGCGAAGGCCGGCGTGAGATCGGCGGGCGGCGCCCGGCGGCGGGCTCGCGGCAGCGCCGCAGCGAGAGCGCGGCCCTTGCGCCAGACGAGAGCCAGTCCGAGCGCGACGATACCGAGATAGCTCGCCAGCTCGATCGCCTGCGAGGCTGCCGTCATGGTCGGGGCGGTGGCGTCGAAGACGACGGCGGCGACACCGACGATGCCGATGGCGACGAGCGCCTGCAGCAGCGCGGCCGCGAGCGCGAGGGCGAGGCCGCGTCGCAGCGCCACCTCGTTCGAGACCATGTAGGAGGTCAGCACCGCCTTGCCGTGGCCGGGACCCGCGGCATGAAAGACGCCGTAGGCGAAGGACAGGCCGACAAGGCCGGCGGCTCCGGCCGCGCTCTCCTTGGTCAGCCTTACGGCATGGGTCAGCTGAAGGTAGAAGCGGCTCTCCATGCCGAGCAGCCAGGCGCCGAGCGCGTTCTGGTGACCCACCGCGCCCTCGCCGGCACCGACCGCGAAGGGGTGATGCGCGAGCTGCGCCGCCGCGGGATGCGCGAAGAGGGTGAGCAGGAGGGCGGCCGGCAGAAGGTTGCGCATCGAACCTTTCATCCGACCGCTCACGGGCAGGCCACGATGGTGCGCGCCGCCATCTTGAGCGCGAAGTCGTCGCTCGGCGTCAGGCCGGTGTCGAAGGCCTTGGCGAGCGTCTTGCCGTCCTCGACGACCAGCGGGTTGGGGCCGAGCACGGATTTCGAGCAGCCCGCCGGCGCGCCGGCGAGCTGCACCGGATCTTTCGCCGCCAGCTCGAAGTCGACGAAATAGGTCGGGTCGTAGACCTGGAGGGAGAGATAGCGTCCGGGCTTCAGCGGCGTCTTCAAGGGCAGGGTGAAATGCAGGACGACGCGCTTGTCCGGCCGTTCCTCGAGCGTGTAGTCCACCGGCGTGCCGAAGGCGACCTTGTGCCCGTCGCTCTTGGCGAAGGTGAAATAGTCGAATTCCTTCAGCGAATCGACGTTGGTCTTGGCGAGCGGGGCGAGCTGCGCCGTCGTTGCCAGCGCGCCGGGCTTGGCGAGGCCCTGGACCGCGAAGGCCGAGTACATCTCGTCGAACACCCAGTCGCTGTGGACCCCTGCGACCTTGCCGGCCTGGTCGAACAGCACCTGCTCGCGCGCCTCGACCCAGACGTGGGGATGGGCTAGGGCCGGGGCAGCACAGCCCATCGCGACGGCAACGCAAGCAAAGCGGATCGAGGCCGTGACGCCCATGGGTCCCCTGTCGAATCGCGCTCCGGCGACCGGTGTTCGAGATCCATGCGCGCCGCTTCGGGCCAAAGAGAGGCGGCAAGCCCGGCGGCCGTGCGGCCGAGGATATCCGCCGGTCGCGACGTCCCGAGGCGGTCCAGAAGCCCGCGCTTGATCCTGTCGATCAGCCCCGGCCCCTCGTACACGAGCGCCGAGTAGAGCTGCACCAGTGTCGCGCCCGCCTCGAGCTTGGCGAAGGCGGTGTCGGCGCTATCGACGCCGCCGACGCCGACGAGGGGAAACTGCCGCTCGACGCGCAGGAAGGTCGCCGCCAGCATGCGCGTCGACGGCTCGAACAGCGGGCGTCCCGACAGGCCGCCGACCTCGCCCCCGTGCCGGCGCGCGGCGATGGCGGCGGGCCGCGCGATCGTCGTGTTCGAGACGATCATGCCGTCGATGCGGCGGGCCCGCGCGACGCGGACGACGTCGTCGAGCTCGGCCGGGGCGAGGTCCGGGGCGATCTTGAGCAGCACCGGGCGACGAGCGGACATCTCGGTCATGGCGTCGCGCGCGTCGAGCACGCGGGCGAGCAGCTCGTCGAGCGCCTCGGCCTTCTGCAGGTCGCGCAGCCCCGGCGTGTTCGGCGAGGAGACGTTGATCGTGAAATAATCCGCGATGCCGACGAAGGCGCGGATGCCGGCGACATAATCGGCGACGCGGTCGGCGGCGTCCTTGTTGGCGCCGACGTTGACGCCGAGCAGCGCCTTGCCCTTGCGCAGGCTCGCCAGCGCATGGGCGTGGCCGCGATTGTTGAAGCCGAAACGATTGATGACGGCCTTGTCGTCCGGCAGCCGGAACAGCCGCGGCTTGGCATTGCCCGGCTGCGCGCGCGGCGTCAGTGTGCCGATCTCGGCGAAGCCGAAGCCAAGGTTACCGGCCTTGTGGGCGATCGTGCCGTCCTTGTCGAAGCCGGCGGCGAGGCCGACCGGGTTCGGGAAGCGCAGGCCGAACGCGTCGACGGCGAGGCGCGGGTCGTCCGGTGCGGCCTGCGGCAGCGGCAGGACGGCGAGGGCGCGGAGCGTCAGGTCATGCGCCCGTTCCGGATCGAGCGCGTGGAGGAGCGGTCGCGCCAGCGGCCACAGCGCCTTCACAACAGCCCGGAGAAGTCGTGCCGGCCGTCCGCGCCGAGCGGCAGCGGCTTGACCCATGCGGCGTCGGCGACGATCAGCGGCGCGTAGAGGTGGGGAAACAAAGCACCGCCGCGCGACGGCTCGAAGCGCAACGCCTCGCCGAGCCGCGCGGCATCGACTGCGATAAGCAGGAGGTCGTGCTCGCCGGCGAAATGTTTCGCTGCCGTCTCCTCGACCTGATCCCGCGTCGAGAAATGGATGAACCCGTCGGCGCGATCGACGGGCGCGCCGAGGAAGAGACCGTTTCCCTCCGCTTCGAGCCACAGCGCGCGCGGGACGATCTTGAGGATCAGCTCGGTCACGCCGCCACCTTCACGAGCTCGCCCGCCAGCGCCTGCGCGATCAGCGCGCGCGTTTCGGCGACGCCGTAGAGCGCGACGAACGAGCCGAAGCGCGGGCCCTTCTCCTCGCCGAGCAGCACCTGGTAGAGCATGGCGAAGAAGTCGTTCGACACGCCGGGCCGTTCCGGCGTCGCGCCCTTCGCCGAAAAATTCTGGTAGCGCGGGATCGGCCGCGCGACATCGTAGAGCGCGGCCTGGATGTCCTCGCCCGAGGCGCCGGGCGGCAGCGCGGCGAGCGTGTCGGCAAGCTTCTCCAACGCCTCGCGCTCGACCTCGTCGGCGGCGCGATAGGCCTTCAACGGCGCGACGCGATCCCGATAGTAGGCGACGGCGTAGCGCACCAGCGCGTCGAGCCGCGGATGCGTGGCCGGGGAGGCGTCCGGAGCGTAGCGCTTGAGGAAGCCCCACAGGACGGCGGGGTCCTCGCTGTTGGCCACGGTCGCCAGGTTCAAGAGCATCGCGAACGACACGGCGGTGGCGCCGGACGCGGAGGCAAGAACCTCCGGCGCCGGCGGCGCACCCCCGTGCAGGTGCCAGACCGGATTGCCGAGCAGACCCTTCCAGTCCTCCGCCGCCGCCTGCTTCTGCGCGCCTTCGAGAAAGCCGAGATATTCGTCGACGTGGCGCGGGATGACGTCGAAATGCAGCTTCTTCGCCTCCCGCGGGCGTTGGTACATGAAGAGCGCCAAGCTTTCGGGGCTGGCATAGCCGAGCCATTGCTCGATCGTCAGGCCGTTGCCCTTGGACTTCGAGATCTTCTGCCCCTGCTCGTCCAGGAACAGCTCGTAGTTGAAGCCCTCCGGCGGCGTGCCGCCCAGGGCGCGCACGATCTGGCTCGACAGCTTCACCGAGTCGATGAGGTCCTTGCCGGCCATCTCGTAGTCGACCTTGAGCGCGTACCACCGCATCGCCCAGTCTGGCTTCCATTGCAGCTTGGCATGGCCGCCCGTCACCGGCGTCGTGAAGCTTTCGCCCGTCGTCGGATCGCGCCAGGTGATCGTGCCGGCGTCGGCGTCGATCGAGTCGAGCGGCACCTGCATGACGTCGCCGGTGACGGGGTGGATCGGCAGGAAGGGCGAGTAGGTCGCCGCGCGCTCCTCGCGGAACGTCGGCAGCATGATCGCCATCACCTTCTCGATGTTGCGCAGCATGTGCAGCAGCGCCGCGTCGAAGCGGCCCGAGGTGTAATAGTCGGTGGCGGACGCGAACTCGTAGTCGAAGCCGAAGCGGTCGAGGAAACCGCGCAGCATCGCGTTGTTGTGCGCGCCGAAGCTCTCGTGCGTGCCGAACGGGTCCGGCACCTTGGTCAGCGGCTTGTTCAGGGCGGCGCGAAGCAACTCCTGGTTCGGCACGTTGTCCGGCACCTTGCGCAACCCGTCCATGTCGTCCGAGAAGGCCAGGAGCCGGGTCTTGACCGCCCCGCCGGTCAGCACCTCGAAGGCGTGGCGCACCATCGAGGTGCGCGCGACCTCGCCGAACGTCCCGATATGCGGCAGGCCCGAGGGTCCGTAGCCGGTCTCGAACAGCACCTCCGTCTGCCCCGTCTTCTCGATGCGGGCGACGAGCTTTCGGGCTTCCTCGAAGGGCCAGGCCTTGGCGGAGGCGAGAAGCTGCGGGTCGAAGGCGTGCATGTCGGGTGCGGCGGGAGCCGCGGCGCTGGTCATGAGGGGTCCGGTCTGGTAGTGAGAACGCGTCGGGACGCTGCTGCGTGTTGCGCGCGAGTAGCGGCACCCTAAAAAGCGAGGCTCGGCCCGTCAAACGGCGGGCGAGCGTGTTGCGCGGGAACGCGCCGCGCGCCATAGACACTCCGGGCCCCCGACCTATATCAGGGCCTCGTAGTCACCCAGCAAAGGTACAAGATTGGCTCGCTTGAGAGACGTCGGCTTTGCCGAACGGCGTGAGAACGCCACGACTACACGATTGGCCCTCGTCAAGAAAATGCAGGAGCGGCTCGCCAGCCCGGATATCGAGGCAAAGTTGGCAGAGCGCCGCGCGATCGTCGAGGCCCGCAACCAGCGGAACGAAATCAAGGAAGAGGCCCGTCGGCAGGAAGAGGCGCGTCTCGCCGCCATCCGCGCCGAGGAAGAGGCCCGTCTCGCCGCCGAGCGTGCGGCGGAAGAGGCCCGGCTCGAAGCGCAGCGCCTTGAGGAAGAGCGCCTCCGCGAGGAGAAGCGCAAGGAAATGGCCGCTCGTGCGACGTCACGTGCTGCCGCGGCCTTGGCCGAGCTGACCTCGATGCGGTCGCGCGACTCGCGCTATCCGGCTCGCAAGCAGGCGCGTCAGGCGTCCTGAGCGACCGGCTCTCTGTCGACACAGGCGAGAAGCGCCGCTTCGTTCGGCGCCTCCGCCACCTCGACCAGAGGAAGCCCGCGCTGCCGCAGCGGCGTCGCGACATCGTTCGACAGGCAAAGGTGCCGCAGCTTCGAGACATCGAGGCCTGCGGCATTCGCGCGTTCGCCGAAGAGGCTCGCGCTGCGCCTCGAAAAGTGGAGCGCGGCGTCGATCTTCTGCGATCTGATCTGCGCCATCGCAGCCGCCGGCAGCTCCGCGACGACCTTGGCTTCGTACACCTGCAGGACATGCAGGTCCTGCGCGGCGACCTCGAGCGCGGTCTCGATGTCGGCCTTGCGGTCGCGCCCGGCGAGATAGAGCAGCCGCCGCGGTGCGCCGGAGATCGAGCCGAAGCGGGCCAAGAGCTCGGCGGCGTTGGCGGCGATCGTCGCCGCGCCTTCGAAGCCGCGAAGCCGGGCGATGGCGGCTGTACGCTCGCCGACGAGGTGTAGCGGCATCAGCCGCATCACTTCGAGGCTCGGCCCGCTTTCCAGCATTGCGAATGCGTGCGCGCTCGTGGCCAGCACCGCATCGACCAGGCCCTCCGGCCAGCCGGCGCCGGTTCTGACGATCTCGATCACCGGGGCGAACACCGGCTCGTGGCCCGCGGCGGCCAATGCGTCCGCCGTGCGGCCCGCGTCCTCCGTCGCTCGCGTGACGAGGACGCGCATGCGGCTCACGCCTCGAAGAAGCCGGGCGGCAGACGTCCCTTGATCGCACCGCCGGCCGCCTCGCCGACCGCGGCCGCATCAGCGGTGTCGCCGAACATTTCCTCGTCGAAGGCCTGCGAGCCGTCGGGCCGCAGCACGGTGCCGCGCAGCGTCACGCGGCCGTTGTCGACCGTCGCGTGGGCGCCGATCGGCGTGCGGCAGGAGCCGTCGAGCACCGTCAGGAAAGCGCGCTCGGCTTCCAACGCCACGCCCGTCGCGCCGCAGAGGATCGGGGCCAGCATCCGCGCCACCCGCTCGTCGTCGGCGCGTGCGGTGATGCCGATCGCGCCCTGGCCGGCGGCCGGCAGGAAATCCTCGACCGGAATGAGGTAGGTCGCCCGGTCCTCGAGCCCGAGGCGCTTGAGGCCGGCGAGCGCCAGCAGCGTGCCGTCGAACTGGCCTTCCTCGATCTTGCGCAGACGGGTCTGCACGTTGCCGCGGATCAGCGCGATCTCGACGTCGGGCCGCATGCGCCGCAGCATCGCGCCGCGCCGGAGCGACGCCGTGCCGACGATCGCGCCTTCGGGCAATTCGCGCGGGGACGGGGCGACCGGCGAGATCCACACGTCGCGCACGTCCTCGCGCGGGAGGTAGCCGGCGATGACGATCGCGTCGGGGAGGAAGGTCGGCAGGTCCTTGGCCGAGTGCACGGCGAGATCGATGCCGCCCATCATGAGCGACGTGTCGAGTTCCTTGGTGAAGAGACCCTTGCCGCCGGCTTCGGACAGCGGGCGATCGACGATCGCGTCGCCCGAGACCTTGATGACGTGGATCTCGACTTCGGTCTCTGGCAGTCCGTGCGCCGCGAGCAGGGCGTCGCGCGTCATGTGCGCCTGCGCCATCGCGAGCGGGCTGCCGCGCGTGCCGATGCGAAGAGGCTGGGTCTCTGTCATAAAAGCGTCCGGTGAGCGTCCAGCCTTGTACCGGGCGCGATCCCGCTGCGAAAGGTGGGGCCGCACCGGCCTTCCGGCGGGCGGGTCAGAGGTCCGGCACCTTGATCGCCGGATCGTACAGCGCATGCAGCCGGTGCGCCGCGAGCTGAGCGAAGCGCAGGGTCACCATGCGCCGCGTCGCCGGCGGCAGCCGATGCTCCGGCGCCTCGCGGAGCAGGGCGGCGCCGTAGGCATCGGCGACGATGAGGCCGGCATCCTCCGGGAAGATCGCCGCCGGCACCTCGGCCACCGTCGCGAAATAGAGGCGATCGCAATGCAGGCGGTAGTCGCGCCATTTCTGGTCGGCGCGGAAGTCGGCCACGGACGACTTGATCTCGACGATGACGAGGGTGCCGTCGGCGCCCAGCGCGACGAGGTCGGCGCGCCGACCCGAGCGCAGGCTCATCTCCGGCACGGTGGCGTAGCCCAGCGCGCGAAGATGGCGGCGCACGCCCCGGGCGACGAGGAGCGCGGTCTCGGACTGGCGCCCGTCGACGGGTGCGACGGGCTCGATGAGGCGTGGCGGCATGGGGCGGCTCGCGAAAGCCGCGAGCCTAGCACGTCATCTCGGCCTGTCGCGCGCGGCGCCGAGGTGTCGAGCCAGGTCGCGTCGATGGGAGCGCTCGCCCCATCGACGCAACGCGCCGGCTAGCGGCGGTAGTAGCCGCCGCCGAACCCTCCGACAAGCCGCAGCAGGAACAGCAGGATCACCGCGCCGACGGTCGCCTGAATGATCGCGCTGACGATGGGGCCGGTGCCGAGGTGCCAGTGGAAATAGACGAACAGGTAGTTGCCGATGAACGCGCCGACGATGCCGACGATCAGATCGCCGATCAGTCCGAGACCGCCGCCCGCGACGATCAGGCCGGCCAGCCAGCCGGCGACGATGCCGACGACGATGATGATGATCAGGTGCTCGCCGCTCATTCAAATCTCCTCAAGCCAAAAGGACGGGGGAAACGCCGATGCGGTTCCGGTCCGTCGGGGACCCAGGAAATAGGGCGCCCGCGCACATTCGCGATGCCGATTTCGTCAGGCGAGGCGAAGAATCCCACGGTCGGGCAACGCTATCGCGCCGATGTCGAGCCGGCGAAGACGCGATAGAAGAAGCCCGCGCCGGCGCCCGCCGCGGTGTCGATCGCCAGCCCGTGCGAGGGCAGGAGGCCGGCCTCGAGCATGCCCGTCTGCGCGACCAGCGCCGTGAGGTAGGAGAGCGCGCCGGCCATGGCGGCCCCGCCGAGCGCGTAGGCGACATGGTGGGTGAGCGCGAGACGGCGAAGCATCCCGTGCGCGAGGAGCAGGCTGGTCGCCGCGGCCCGCGCGCCGCCCGCGAGCCCGAGCAGGACGACGACGGGGACGAGCTTCGGCGCCGCGTCGCCCGGCAGCAGCCCGATCGAGAGGGCGCGCAGCGTCTCGCCGGCATTGGTGACGTCGAGGCCGGCGAGGCAGCAGCCGACGACGAGGCCGGCGAGAAACGCGGCGCGAAACGAGCGCGGCACGACGCGCTCGATCGGCTCCTCGATCGCGTCGGACCGTATGGCCGCAAAGACGGCGGCGTGGTCCGGCGGCGCCACGGCGGCGGTGGCGGCAGGCGCGTCGCGCCGGGGCGCCCGCGTCGGCGCCGAGCGTCGACCGAAGGTGGGCGCGGGCTGCATCCTGCGATGCTAGGCTCGAGCCGTGAACAAGCGCTTGCCGGCGTCTCGAAAAAGCGACCCCGTCGCGCAGCTGCGCGCGATCTGTCTCGCGCTGCCGGAGGCGACCGAGCGCGAGACGTTCGGCGGCCCGACCTTCCGCGTCCGCGACAAGATCTTCGCGATGGAGACGGGCCGGCATGGCGTCCCGGCCTTCTGGTGCAAGGCGCCGCCGGGCAGCCAGGCGGTGCTTGTCGGCGCCGACCCGGTCCGCTTCTTCGTGCCGCCCTATGTCGGATCGAAGGGCTGGATCGGCATGCGCCTCGACGAGGCGCCGGACTGGGACGAGGTCGCGGCGATCGTGCGCCGCAGCTACCGGCTCATCGCACCGAGGAAGCTGGCGAAGCTTGTGGAGTGATTCCGCTCACGCGTAGTCCACGCCGACGAGATACAGCCCCGCCGCCGGCGCGACCATGCCGCAACGCCGGCGGTCGCGGGCGTCCAGCGCGTCACGCAGGTCGTCCGCGCTCCACTTGCCGGAGCCGACGTGCTCCAAGGAGCCGACCATCGAGCGCACCTGCCTGTGCAGGAACGACCGCGCCGCGACGCGCATGAGGACGAGGTCGCCGTCCTTCATCACCTCGAAGCGCTCGAGCGTGCGCTCGGGGCTCGTGGCCTGGCATTCGGAATCTCTGAAGGTCGAGAAGTCGTGGCGCCCGACCAGCACCTGCGCCGCCTCGTGCATCGCGCCGGCGTCGAGCTTGCGCTTGACGAGCCACGCGCGCCCGGCCTGCAGCGTGAGCGGCGCGCGACGGTTGAGCAGGCGATAGACGTAGTGCCGCCGGATCGCCGAGTGCCGCGCGTCGAACGCGTCGGGAACGGCGTCCACACGGAGAACGGCGACGGGATGGGGACGCAGGTGCGCATTCACCGCTTCGCGCAGCTTGTCGGGCCGCCAGTCCTTGGCGAGGTCGGCATGCGCGACCTGTCCTTCGGCATGCACGCCGGCGTCGGTCCGTCCGGCGCCACGGATCGCGACGCGCGTCCCGTCGACGGCGGCAAGCGCGGTCTCGACGACCTCCTGCACCGCCAGGCCGTTGGTCTGGCGCTGCCAGCCGACGAACGGCGTGCCGTCGTATTCGAGGAGAAGCTTGTAGCGGGGCACTGCGGACCTGGATGGGCGCCGACTCCATCGACGCCATCCACTTCGCCGGTCCGACGCAATCGCTCGCTCTTAGGCGATTGCGCCGAACGCGACCAGCGTCGCGTGCAGCGAGCCTACTTCGCCGCTGCGTCCGCCGCCGGCGCAGCGGCGGGCTCGGCCGCGGCGGCCGCTTTCGCGACATGCTTGCGGCGCGCCTTGTGCGCGGGCTTGGCCGGGGCCTCCTCGGGCGCCGGCGCGACCGCCGCGATGGGCGCCGGGGCCGGCGCGTCGTCGTCGCGATGGCCGAACATGCCGCAGACGAAGTCGTGGCACGGCAGGTGGGTCGGGTCCGGCGGCGTCGCGGCCTCGATCATCGCGTGGGTCGCGGGCGTGTCGGGAATCGGCTGTCCGTCGGTGCCGACCGGCACCTTGTGGCCCACCACGCCCATGTCGCAGAGAAGGCCGCCGCAGCTCTGACCGGCCGGAATGGTCTGCGCGAGCGCCGCCGGGCTCGTCGCCATCGCCGCCGCCAGCGGCGCCAGGATAATGTAGCGTGCGAACTGTCTCATCTGACCCACTCCCGTTCGTCGTCGCTTTGACGCCGCGCTGAGGGCAAATTGCGGCAGCCACAAAAACGGCCGCTGCCGTGGGATGGCTGTTGCATTTGCGCCTCAGCGCCAGCTCGTCAGCGGCGCGGCAGGCAGTCCAGCCACTCCTCGCTGCCGCGTGCCCGGGCCATGAGGCTGCCGGCGAGCCGGCGCTGGAACGGCTCCGGGTCGGCGGCGTCGCGTTCGATCGGGTTCGGCAGCGATGTCGCCAGCAGGGCGGACTCGCGGGCGTCGAGCCGGGCGGCGCTCTTGTGGAAATAGTGCTGCGCCGCCGCCTCGATGCCGAACAGGCCGTCGCCCCACTCGGCGATGTTCAGGTAGACCTCGATCGTGTGCGCCTTGGTCCACACCGTGTTGAGGCCGAGCGCGATGACGATCTCGATGCCCTTGCGGATCGCCGAGCGGCCCGGCCACAGGAACAGGTTCTTGGCGACCTGCATCGTCAGCGTCGAAGCGCCGCGCGACGGGCCGTCGGCATCGGCGTCCTCGAGGACCTGGTGCAGCGAGTCCCAGTCGACGCCGTCGTTGCGGCAGAAGCGGGCATCCTCGGACGCGATCACGGAGGCGACGAGCACGGGCGAGATCGCCTTCAACGGCACCCAGTGGCGCTCGTAGGACCGGCCCGTGAGCGTCCGGCCGATCATCAGCGTCGAGATCGGCGGCGCCACCGTGTCGAGCACGAGAAGTCCGAGGAAGGCGAGCGCCACCACCGCGACGACCGCCAGGACGCCCCGCCACAGGAAACGCAGACCCCCGCGTCGTCGCCGCCTCACCGCCATGGCGCTGCCCAATGGCGCAAGGCGAGGGCCGGAGCAAGGTGGCGGCATCGCTCCCGCTGCCATCTGACAGAGGACTGCGACAAACTTGACCCGCCGAAACCGATCGGGCAAGCGAGGCCGACCCTGGAGGATTTGTAAGGAATGACCCGCTCCGCCGAGAGCAGTGCGTTCGAGGGACGACTTTCCGCCGTCGCCGAGGCGACCGAGCGGATGCTCGAGCGCCTGCTCGACGATCGGCCGCTGCCCGGCGAGGTGGCGCGTCCGGCCCGCTTCATGGAGGCGATGCGCTACGCGAGCCTCGGCGGCGGCAAGCGGCTGCGGCCGTTCCTGATGGTCGAGAGCGCGCGGCTGTTCGGCATCGCCGGCGAAGGCCCGGAGAGCGAGGGCGTGCTGCGCGCCGCCTGCGCGCTCGAGATGATCCATTGCTATTCGCTCGTCCACGACGACCTGCCGGCGATGGACGACGACGACCTGCGTCGTGGGCGCCCGACGACCCACAAGGCCTTCGACGAGGCGACGGCGATCCTGGCCGGCGACGGCCTGCTGACGCTGGCGTTCGACGTGACCGCCGATCCGGCGACGCATCCCGACCCGGGCGTCCGCGCCGAGCTCGTGCTGCAGCTCGCCCGCCATTCCGGCATCGGCGGCATGGTCGGCGGCCAGGTGCTCGACCTCGCGGCCGAGACGTCGACCTCGCCGCACACCGCCGACGAGGTGATCCGCATCCAGTCGATGAAGACCGGCGCCTTGCTGCATTACGCCGTGCTGGCGGGGGCGTTGTTCGGGGGCGCCGACGGCGAGGCGCGCGCGGCGATGTCGCGCTACGGTCGCGCGATCGGTGCGGCGTTCCAGGTCGCCGACGACATCCTCGACGTCGAGGCCGACACCGAGGCGCTCGGCAAGAAGGCCGGCAAGGACGCCGATCGCAACAAGGCGACGCTCGTCGCGGCGCTCGGCCTCGAGGCCGCCCGCGCGCGGCGCGACAAGCTCGCCGACGAGGCCATCGCCGCGCTCGAGACCTTCCCGGAAGGCAAGAAGGCGGAGGTGCTTCGCGCCGCCGCCCGGTTCGCCGTCGAGCGCAAGAATTGAGCGCGCGCGACGTCGACGGGGCGGATAGCGATCGCCCCGGACGTCGCGGTCCGACCTTCGTCAGGGCGATGCGCGCGCGGCCGCGGCTGCTCGCGAGCATCCTAGTCACGATCGTCGTCTTCTTCATCGAGCCGGGCGGCTGGCGTCTGGCCACCCGCCTGCTGATCGCCTGGAATGCCGGCACGGTGCTCGACATCGCGCTGACGCTTCGCTCGATGGCTGTGGCGACCACGAAGACGATCCGCTGGCGCGCGGAGGCGACCGACGACGGCAAGTGGGCAATCCTCGGCCTGACTACCGTCGCGGCGTTGGCGGCGCTGGGCGCGATTTTCGCGCAACTCGCGGTCACCAAGGACCTGCATGGCACGATGAAGAGCGCGCACCTCGGCCTCGCCGGGCTGACGATCGTCACGGCGTGGGTGTTCATCCACATGGTCTTCGCGCTGCATTACGCGCACGAGTTCTTCGACGAGACGAAGAACGAGGAGGGCGAGACGCACGCGCTACGTGGCGGCCTGCGGTTCCCCGAAACCGAGGAGCCCGACTATTGGGACTTCCTCTACTTCTCGTTCATCATCGGCGTCGCCGCGCAGACGGCCGATGTCGAGATCACGTCCAAGGTCATGCGGCGGACGTCGCTGGGACATTCCGTGCTGTCGTTCTTCTTCAACTCGGCGATCCTCGCGCTCACGATCAACATCGCGGCGGGGCTCGTCTAGCCGATCGCCCAAAAAGAAACGTCGGCCCGAAGGCCGACGTCCGTATGCATCATAGCATCGAGGCTACGATCACATCTTGTCGCCAGCCGGCGCGGCGGCCGGTGCGGGCTTCGGCAGCGCCTTCTGCTCGCGCATCTGCTTGTTGTAGAGGTGGCGGCGGTACATGCCGGCGGCGCAGCCGGCGATGAAGCCCTTGATGCCATGGTGCACGGCGTGGCCGGCGACGGCTCCGGCGGCGCCGTACTTGAGGCAGCCGCCCGGCGCGGCCTGCGCGGCCGGCGCCGACAGTGCGAGGCCGGCGGCCAGGCTGCCGCACAGGGCCAGAGAGAGAATCTTCGTGGTCATTGCAAAGCCTTCCTAACGCGCGAGTCGCGCTGTGACGAAACGCGCCCTTACGGCTAAGGTTCAGGCGCGTGGCGCACTCTGCGTCGAGACGCATGAACCGCCGATGACAGACGGAGGCCTGGTGCTCAAGACGATCGTCTACCTGCTCGCGGCCTCGGTCGTCTTCGTCTCGATCTCGCGACGCGCCGGCTTCGGCTCGATCCTCGGCTATCTGCTCGCCGGCGCCGTCATCGGACCGGGCGCGCTGCGCCTGGTCACCGACGTCGAGACGATCAAGGAGATCTCCGAGTTCGGCGTGCTGATGCTGCTGTTCCTGGTCGGTCTCGAGCTGCGGCCGCGCCGCATCTGGCTGATGCGCCGGGCGGTGTTTGGGCTTGGGGCGGGGCAGGTCGTGGTCACCGGAGCGCTGCTCGCCGCCGGCATCGGCTGGACCTCGCAGCTCGACATCCGCGAGAGCCTCGTGCTCGGTGTCAGCCTCGCTCTGTCGTCGACCGCGATCGTGCTGCCGATGCTGGGCGAGCGCGACCTGCTCGGCACCGGCGCCGGGCGCGATGCCTTCGCGGTGCTGCTCTTCCAGGACATGGCGACGGTGCCGCTCGCGGCCCTCGTGCCGCTGATCGGCGATCACACCGGCGTCGTCGGGCCGATCTGGCCGCCGGTGCTGAAGGCGGTCGCGGCCATGGCGCTGATCCTCCTCGGCGGCCGCTATCTCGTGCGTCCGCTGTTCCGCCTCGTCGGCGGCATCAAGACCGGGGAAGTGTTCACCGCGACGGCGCTGCTCGTGGTCGCCGCGGCGGCGACCGTCGCCGGCCTCGCGGGCCTGCCGATGTCGCTCGGCGCCTTCGCCGCCGGCGTCATCCTCTCCGAGTCCGAGTACCGGCACGAGCTGCAGGTCGACATCGAGCCGTTCGAGGGCCTGCTGCTCGGCTTCTTCTTCATCTCGATCGGCATGTCGGCCGACCTCGCCCTCCTCACCAGCGAGCCGACGAAGATCGTCGCCTCCGTGCTCGGCCTCATCCTCGTCAAGGTCATCGTCGCCTTCGCCCTGAACTACGCGGCGACCCGCAATCGCGCCCGCGCCGCCCGGTTCGCGCTGGCCCTGAACCAGGGCAGCGAGTTCGGCTTCGTGCTGTTCGGCGCGGCGCTGACGGCGGGCGTCATCGGCGAGCACGCGCTGGGGCGCTCGACGCTCGTCGTCGCCCTGTCGATGGCGGTGAGCCCGATGCTGTTCGCGCTCTCCGAGCGCTTCCTGATGCCGCGCCTGATGACGACGCCCAGGCCCAAGCGCGAGGAGGCGATCGACGCGAGCCCGGCGCCGGTCATCGTCGCCGGCTTCGGCCGCATGGGCCAGATCGTCGGCCGCGTCATGCGCATGCGGCACATCGCGTTCAACGCGCTCGACGACGATGCCGACAACGTCGAGACGATCCGCCGCTTCGGCCACAAGGTCTTCTTCGGCGATCCGACCCGCATCGAGCTTTTGCGCGCGGTCGGTGCGGAGCAGGCCAAGATCCTCGTCGTCACGCTCGACGATCAGGCGCACACGCTGGCGCTGGTCGAGCGCGCCAAGAAAGCGTTTCCGCATCTCAAGATCTACGCGCGGGCGCGCAACCGGCACCATGCGCATCTGCTGATGGAATACGACATCGCCGGCATCGTGCGCGAGACCTTCTTCTCCAGCCTGCGCCTGACGGAGCAGGTTCTCGAATCGCTCGGGATCGACCCCGAGGAGGCGCGGCGCACGGTCGAGGCGTTCCGGGAGAAGGACGAGAAGGCGCTCGTCCTGCAGCACGACATCTACGACGACGAGTCGAAGCTGATCCAGAGCTCCAAGGAGATCGCCGAGGAGCTCGAGTCGCTGTTCGAGGACGACAAGGCGACGGCCTGAGGCGTGCCGCTCAGCTCGAGCTGGTCGCGGCGCTGCGCGGCATCCCGCCGCGCACGCCCGGCGAAAGCGGGAGGTTTTCGCATTGCCGCAGCGGCGTCTTCCGTTTTAGACAAGCTCTAGAGAACGAAAATTCAGCAAGGGTGGACGCCATGTGCCGCATGTTCGCGCACCAGCCCATGAGCAATTACGAGGCGCAGACGCGCTCGGTCCGCATCGGCGGCCATTCGACCTCGATCCGGCTCGAGACGACGTTCTGGGACATCCTCGAGGAGATCGCCGCCTGCGAGGGGACGAGCGTCGCCAAGTTCATCACCACGCTGCACGACGAGGTTCTCGCCCACCGCGGCGAGGTGCAGAACCTCGCCTCGCTGCTGCGCTGCTCGTGCGTGCTCTACGTCTCGCAGAACGCCGATCGCCCGCTGGTGCCGGCGATCGCCGCGGAATAGCTCAGGGCTTCGCGCCGGCCGCCGGCTGGTCCGTCGGGGCGCCGGGATAAGCGGTCGCCGGCGTCCCGGTCGACGCCTTCGCGCCTTCCGATCCCGCCGAGCCGCCCGGTCCGGGTTTCGCCGCCGGGTCGCTTTTCGGCGTTACCGGCTTGCCGTGGTCGCCGGCCGCCGGCGTGCCGGTGGGCGAGCCTGGGTAGGCCGCGGCGTCCGGCTTCGCGCCCGAGGCGTGGTGATGAGGCTTGCGGGCCTGCGCCGGCGCCACCCAGAGGAGCGCCAGCACCGCCAGCGCCCCCGTCGTCGCGATCCGTCCGGAAGCGGGCATCCTAGACGTCATGCCGCTTCATCGAGTTGGCGATGTGGTCGGCCTGGCGGATCGCCAGCGACACGATCGTCAGCGTCGGGTTGCAGCCGGCGCCCGACGTGAACTGGCTGCCGTCGGAGACGAACAGGTTCTTGATGTCGTGCGTGCGGCCGTTGCGGTCGACGACGCCGTCGCGCGGCTTCTCGCTCATCCGGCAGGTGCCCATGTTGTGGGTCGACGGATAGGGCGGCGTCGGGAACGTCTGCGTCGCGCCGACGGCATCGTAGACCGCCGCGCCCTGCTGGTAGGCGTGCTTGCGCATCGCGACGTCGTTGGGGTGATCGTCGAAATGCACGCTCGCCACCGGCATGCCGTGCGCGTCCTTCACCACCGGGTCGAGCGTGATGCGGTTGTCGGCCTGCGGCATGTCCTCGCCGATGAGCCACATGCCGGCCATCCGCGGATAGGCCTCCATGGCGCTCGTGAACGTGCGGCCCCAGGCGCCCGGCTTCAGGAACGCCGCCATGAACGGCACGCCGAGCGAGATCGTCTCCATCTCGTAGCCGCCGACGAAGCCGCGCGACGGATCGTTCTTCGCCTCGTCGCGGATGATGCCGGCCATCGTCGTGCCGCGGTACATGTGCACCGGCTTCTCGAAGACGCCGTACACGCTGCCGGTCATGTGGCGCATGTAGTTGCGCCCGACCTGGCCCGACGAGTTGGCGAGCCCGTCGGGGAACATGTTCGACGCGCTGTTGAGCAGCAGCCGCGGGCTCTCGAGCGAATTGCCGGCGACGCAGACGATGCGCGCCTTCTGGCGCTGCTTGGTGCCCTTCTCGTCGGCATAGACGACGCCGGTGACCTTGCCGCTCTTGTCGTGCTCGATCTGCAGCACCATCGAGCCGGGGCGCACCTCGAGATTGCCGGTCGCCTCGCCCTTCGGGATCTCGGTGTAGAGCGTCGACCATTTGGCGCCCGACTTGCAGCCCTGGAAGCAGAAGCCGATCTGCTGGCACGAGCCGCGACCGTCGCGCGGCTGCGAGTTGATGGCCATGCGGCCGGTGTGGCACTCCTTGTAGCCGAGCTTGGCCGCGCCGGCCGCCATCACCTTGAAGTTGTTGTTGCCGGGCAGGCCGGGGATCCCGTTGGTGCGCGTGACGCCCATCTTGGATTCGGCCTTGGTGTACCAGGGGTCCATCTCCTCGCGGCTGATCGGCCAGTCGAGAAGGTTGGCGCCCTTGATGTCCGAGTAGGTCGACTTGATCTTGAACTCGTGCGGCTCGAAGCGCAGCGAGGCGCCGGCCCAGTGCACGGTCGAGCCGCCGACCGACTTGACGATCCAGGCCGGCAGGTTCGGGAAATCCTTGGCGACCTGCCAGGTGCCGGAATCGGTGCGCGGGTCGCGCCAGGCGAGCTGCGCGAAGCTCTCCCATTCGTCGTTGACGAAGTCCGGGATCTCGTTGCGGGCACCGGCTTCGAGGATCACCACCTTGACGCCCTTCTGCGCCAGCTCGTTGCCGAGCGTGCCGCCACCGGCACCGGAGCCGACGATCACGACGACACTGTCGTCGCTCAGATCGAATTGAGCCATGTCTTCCTCCAAACGATTTTGTTACGGCGCCGGCGTCTAGGCCTTGGGCAGCCAATCGATGTCATTGAAGCCGCGATTGATGTAGCCGCCCTTGTCGGCGGACGAGCCCTCGTAGCCGAACTTCGGCCAGATATCGTGCTGGTTGTAGACCGACACCACGAGGTCCGAGCGGACCTTCTGGAAGAAGTCGCTGTCCTCGATTCCCTGCAGCAGGGCGACACGGTCGGCTTCCCAACCGACGTCGTTGTAGCTGGACTTGTGCTTGTCCTGCGCCGCGAGGTTGAGGCGGAGCACGCCGTTCTCCAGCATCTCCTTCACCTTCGGGTCGGCACCGGCCTTGTCGTTCCAGGGCTTGATCGCCGTGATGTAGACGGAGTCGCCGAGGAAATCGTGCGGATAGATGTCGCGCGCCATCTTCACGAGGGTCTTCATCGTCTCCGGCTTCAGCGCGCCGCCGTCCGCCCAGGCCTCGCCGACGGCGCCAGCCGCGGCAACCGCGGGGATCGTCGCCGCGCCCGCCTTGAGGACGAAGCGCCGGCTGAACTTGGATCGCGGGTCGACTTCTCTCATCGGTTCTCCTCCCTTGATGTCTTATGGCAATTTTCGTTGGTGCTCAGACGAAGCGGCCGCCGCGCTGGATGACCTCGATCTTGTAGCCGTCGGGGTCGGAGATGAAGAAGAAGCGCGCGAGCGTCTTGCCCTCGTGCTTGAAGTCCTTCGCGTCGCCCGGCGCGAGGCCGGCCTTCGCCATCCGCTCGTGCTCGGCGTCGACATCGTCGACCGTGACCGCAAGGTGGCCGTAGCCGTTGCCGAGGTCGTACGGCGTCTTCTGCTCGCGGTTGACGGTCAGCTCGACCTCGAACGGCGATTCCTCGTTGCGCAGGTAGATCAGCGCGAAGGATCCGAAGTCGAACTTGTCGGCGATCTTCAGCCCGAATGCCGTGTCGTAGAAGTCGACCGCGCGCTTCTCGTCGAGCACGCGGATCATCGAATGTACGGCCTTGGCCTTGGTCATGGAGTCCTATCCCGAAGCTATCTCATCGACGCGGCCCGACGAGGCTGAGGCCGCCGCCGCGAGCCGGACGGGGTCCGAAGCCCGCAGCGAGCCGGGCGTCACCAGGTCGAGGCCGACAGGCGCGAGCCGGACCCCGGGTGCCCGGTGCCCGTCCGCAACCTGATCATGGGTCGGCGCCCGCGTGCCCGGGTGGTATCGGGCTGTTGCGCAGGGCCCTCGCCCCTCGGTCAAAAGGCGGAGGAATCACGGGCTTTTCGGGCGCCGGCCCGCTCGCGCCTGTGCACGACGGGGTGCCACGGGCCGCTCAGCCCTTGCGCGCGTTGATCTCGCCTCCCGACTCTGAGAAGAACGGCCAAGGTCAGAAGAGGCGGGATCGGGAGACCATGACGGACGCCTGCACGTCGGGGCTCGACACCGGTTTCGTCGAGCTCGGCTATCTGAAGGTCGGCTTCCTGGGCATCGTCCAGGGGATCACCGAGCTCCTGCCGATCTCGTCGACTGCCCACATGCGGATCGTTCCGGCTCTGCTCGGGTGGCAGGATCCGGGGTCCGCCTTCTCGGCTGCCATGCAGCTCGCCGCGCTCGCGGCCGTGGTCTCGTATTTCTGGGCCGACGTCCAAGGTCTTGCCGAAGGCACGCTGGCCGCCGTCCGCCGTCGCGACTTCCAGGACTGGAATTTTCGCTTCTTCCTCTGGATCATCTTCGCGACCCTGCCGATCGCGGTCTTCGGCCTTCTGCTGAAGTCGAAGCTCAACGCCTGCAACTCGCCGCTGCGGACGCTGGCCGTAATCGGCGTCGCCTGCATCGTCATGGGCGCTCTGCTCGCCTATGCCGAGAGGGCGGCGCGCCACGTGCGCACGATCGACAACGTCTCGCTGTGGGATGCGATGGTCGTCGGCTTCGCCCAGGTCGGCGCGCTGATCCCCGGCGTCTCGCGCTCCGGGTCGACGCTCACGGCTGCGCTCTTCCTCGGCCTGAAGCGCGAGGAGGCGGCGCGGTTCTCGTTTCTCCTCGGCATTCCGGCGATCGCGCTCGCCGGCCTCGCCGAGCTGTTCGCCCTGCGCAAGGCCGGCCTCGGTCTGCACGGCTGGTCGGTGCTTCTCTTCGGCCTCATCGTCGCGTCCATCTCCGCCTTCGCCGCGATCTGGAGCCTGATGCGGGTGCTGGAGCGCTTCTCGGCCTGGCCCTTCGTGATCTACCGCTTCCTGATCGGCATCTTTCTCGTGGTCAGCGTCGTCACCGGCTTCCTGCCGAACTGACGCGGCGGCCTCGCGCGGCGGGCACAATGCGCCAATCGTGGCGACCGCCGCCGGATTGACGCGAGACGGTTTTCGACGGCCAATGCGCGCATGCCGTGCCCGACCTGCGTCGCGACGACGGCCTCTTCCCAAACCTCGAACGAAAGCAGCGGACCCACCGCCATATGGTGTCGCCGAGCGACGTGAGCTTCAGCTCTGCGCAGCTGGCCGCGCAGGCGCTGCTGGACGGCCCCGCCCGCTACGTCTGCCTCGCCGGAGGTGCTCGCTCGGGCAAGACCTTCCTCATCACGCGGGCGATCGTCGAGCGGGCGGTGCAGGCGCCGGACTCGCGACACGCGCTGCTCCGCCTGCACACGAACCACGCGAACGCCTCGATCGCCAAGGACACGCTGCCGACGGTGATGCGGCGCTGCTTCGAGCACGTCACCTGGAAGGAATACCGCCAGGATGGGGTCGTCGTCCTCGATAACGGCGCGCGCCTCACCATCGGTGGCCTCGATACGCGGGAACGCGTCGACAAGATCCTCGGGCTCGAGTTCGTCAGCGTCTTCCTCAACGAAGCCTCGCAGATTCCCTACGAGTCGGCGCTCGTCGCCTTCACGCGGCTGGCGCAGATGGTGCCCGGCCTCACCCAGCGCGCCTACGTCGACCTCAACCCGACGGCGAAGTCGCACTGGACGAACCTTCTCTTCGGCGAGAAGCGCGAGCCGGTGACGCGCAATCCGCTGACCAACCCGGACCTCTACGCCCGGGCCTTCCTGAACCCGGTCGACAATGCCGCGAACCTGTCGCCGGCCTTCATCGCCAGCCTCGCGGCGCTGCCGGAGCGCCAGCGCAAGCGCTTCTACGAAGGCGTCTATGTCGACGCGCTCGACGACGCGCTGTGGTCCTACGAGATCATCGACATGCACCGCTGCGAGGCGCTGCCGGTCGAGCGCAGGAAGAGCGTGGTCGTGGCGGTCGATCCCTCCGGCGCGCAGAGCCCGGACGACGACCGCGACGAGATCGGCATCGTCGTCGCCGCGCGCGGCCAGGACGGCGACGCCTATGTGCTCGACGACCTCTCCTGCCGCGAGGCGGCGCCGGCCTGGGCGCGGCGGGCGGTGCATGCCTTTCACCAGTACCGGGCCGACTGCATCGTCGCCGAGAGCAATTTCGGCGGCGACATGGTGCGCGCGACGATCCACGCCGCCGACCCCAACGTGCCGGTGAAGACGGTGACGGCGAGCCGCGGCAAGGCGGTGCGCGCGGAGCCGATCTCGATGCGCTATGCGCTGGGCCAGGTGCACCACGTCGGGCGCTTCGGCAAGCTCGAGGACCAGCTCTGCGCCTTCTCCGGCGCCGGCTACAGCGGCCAGGGGAGCCCCGATCACGCCGACGCGGCGATCTGGGCGCTGACGCATCTCTTCGGCGACGAGCCCGGCATGATCGGCTTCATGCGGATCGTCGCCGACGGCGAGCCTCGCTCAGAGTTTTGAACGATCGGAGCCAAACCATGGTCGACCGAACGACGGGTCGCGCCTCCTATGCGCTCGACCCCTACCAGGTCAGCCTGTCCTTCGCGGCACGGCAGGCCGCGGGCGGCGAGGACTGGTTCGGCCCGCTGTCGCCGATCGCCCCGACGGCGCCGGCCGACGTCGCCGGGCGCCAGTGGGACTATCCCGCCGGCTACAACCTCGCGCTCGAGCCGCGGCCGTATTCGCCGGTCTCCTTCGCGACGCTGCGCCAGCTCGCCGACGGCTGGGACCTGCTGCGCCTCGTCATCGAGACGCGCAAGGACCAGATCGCGCGCCTCGCCTGGTCGATCAAGCCGCGCGCCGGGGGCGGCAAGCCCGACGCGCGCTGCGCCGCGATCACCACCTTCTTCGCGCGGCCGGACGGCATCCACGGCTGGGCCGACTGGCTGCGGCTCCTGCTCGAGGAGTTGCTGGTCATCGACGCGCCGGCGCTCTACTGCCGCCGGACGCGGAGCGGCCGCCTCTCGGCGCTGCTGCCGCTCGACGGGGCGACGATCAAGCCGGTGATCGACGCCTGGGGCCGGACGCCGCAGCCCGGCACGGCCGACGGCAAGGTCGTCTGGCCGACGGCCTACCAGCAGGTCCTCAAGGGCTTTCCGGCGGTCGACTACACGACGCGCGACCTGATCTACCGGCCGCGCAATGTCCGGGTGAACCGCGCCTACGGTTATTCGCCCGTCGAGCAGGTGGTCACCACCGTCAACATCGCGCTGCGGCGGCAGCTGTTCCTGCTCGAGTATTTTACGGAAGGCAACATCCCGGACAGCCTGATCGGCGTGCCGGAAGGTTGGACGCCGGACCAGATCGCCTCCTACCAGAAATACTGGGACGCCTATTTCTCGGGCGACAGCGGCCGCCGGCGGCGCGCCAAGTTCGTGCCGGGCGCGGCGGCGCAGAGCTTCGTGCAGACCAAGGAGCCGGAGCTCAAGAGCGCCTTCGACGACTGGCTTGCGCGCCTCGTCTGCTTCGCCTTCTCGATCTCGCCGCAGGCGCTGGTCTCGCAGATGAATCGCGCCACCGCCGAGGTGCAGAAGACGCTCGCCGAGGAGGAGGGGCTGGCGCCGCTGCTCGCCTGGGTGAAGGCGTTGATCGACGACGTCATCGCAGCCGAGCTCGACGGCGCCGACCTCGAGTTCGCCTGGACGCCGACCGAGACGATCGATCCCGCGCAGCAGGAGACGATCCTGTCGAGCTACACGAGCCGCGGCATCCTCACGCTCAACGAGGCGCGCGCCGCGCTCGGCCGCGAGCCGCTGGCGGACAAAGCCGCCGACACGCCGATGGCGCTGACGGGCGCGGGGTACGTCGGGCTGAGCGCGAACGTCACCGCGACAAAGCTTGCGCGATCACTTGAGTGGCGGGAAGATCAGCATCGGTTCGCGCCGGCCGATGCGGGACCCTCCGGCCCGCCATGAAGCTCGGCCGCGAGCGGGATGCCTTGCAGGTCATGAGCGGCTCTCCCTACGAGGCTGAGATGAGCTCATGTCCGATGCGCGCGATGGACGCGAAGTTCTTTCACGCGGTCCTGCTGGCGAAATTGGGCGATCCGTCGGCGAAACAATGCTTGGAAGGCATCCCGGACGACTACATCCAAGTCACGGTCGATGGCGACGATCTCATCACCAAGTCGGACGTCGTCGCGCTGATCGACAAACACCTTTAGCGCGGGCCGGAGCGTCTTCACCCGACCTGAGCATCGGACCGGCCTTTTTAGCCCCATTCGGGTAAGAACGACCGATCTCAAACAATCTCGAACCGAGCCCTACATGCCCGTCCGACGTGAGCCGGACGGTCGTCAACGCACCTCTCGAAGGAGCCCCTATGCTGCGACTCGACATCCCCATCACCAAGGTCGATGCGGCGAAGCGCCTCGTCTTCGGCGTCGCCACCGCCGAGGTCGAGGACCGCGCCGGCGAGATCTGCGACTACGCCTCGACGAAGCCGATGTACGAGAAATGGTCGGAGGCGATCGCCACCTCGTCGAACGGCCGCTCCTTCGGCAACCTGCGCGCCATGCACGGCCAGGTCGCGGCCGGCAAGGTGACGGAGATCGCCTTCAACGACGACGCCAGGCAGATCGAGATCTGCGCCAAGGTCGTCGACGACGCCGAGTGGCAGAAGGTCGAAGAGGGCGTCTACACCGGCTTCAGCCAGGGCGGCACCTACGCGCGCCGCTGGACCGACGAGTCGGGCGCCAGGCGCTATACCGCCGATCCGCACGAGATCTCGCTCGTCGATCTGCCGTGCCTCGCCGAGGCGCGCTTCGAGATGGTGAAGGCCGACGGCTCGCACGAGTGGCGGCCGTTCAAGCCAGCCGCCGATGCGGTCGAGAAGGTCGGCGCGCGCAACTCGGCCGAGGACCAGGCGCGCATCCAGGAGATGCACGACACCTCCGTCGCGCTCGGCGCGACCTGCAACGCGATCAAGGTGCATGCTTCGCCCGATCTCGCCAAGGTCGTCGACGACGTCGCGACGCTCGGCGGCGATCTCGCCAAGCGCGTCGACCGGCTCGGCGAGACGCTCGCCAAGGCGCTCGCCGAAATCGCCACGCGGCTGAAGGCGATCGAGGACCAGCCGCTGCCGCTCCCCGTGAGCGGGCCGGCGCGCACGATCGCCAAGCACGAGGACGGCGGCGGCGATCGGCTCGAGAGCCTGCTCGACGATCCCGACACCCTGTCGCTGCTGGCGATCAAGCTGGCGCAGCGACAGCGCCGATAGTCCGCAGCTCATCCTTCTCCCGCCTGCGGGAGAAGGTGGCCCGACAAAGTCGGGTCGGATGAGGGCGATGCCGCCCCTCCCACCTTCATTCAGCCAAGCCGAAAACCTCGCCACCGCAACCGCCACCTTCTCCCGCCCGCGGGAGAAGGAGCGATCACGCACGTCCCTCACAGGAGCCCGCCCATGCCCGCAACCGACATCAACGAGGTCCTCGCCGGCCTCAAGAGCGCGCAGCAGAAGCCGCTCGACATGCTGACGAAGTCGACCTTCACCGAGAGCATGAGCCAGACCTCCGGGCTCACCTTCTACGATCTCGAGCTCGGCGCGAAGTTCGTCTATCCGGTACTCACACCGCTGCGCAACGCGATCCCGCGCGTGTCCGGCAAGGGCGGTTTGGCCGCCAACTGGCGCTCCGTCACCGCGATCAACACGCAGAACCTGCGCTTCGGCGTCTCCAACGCCAACCGCGGCGGCGTGCTGGCTGTCGCGACCCAGGACTATTCCGCCGCCTACAAGGGCATCGGCGTCGAGACGTCGGTCGACTTCGAGGCGCAGTACGCGGGCCAGGGCTTCGACGACGTCCGCGCGGTCGCCGCCAAGACGGGCCTCGAATCGCTGATGCTCGGCGAGGAGGCGATGATCCTCGGCGGCTGCACCTCGATGCCGCTCGGCACCACGCCGACGCCGACCCTCAGCGACGTCGGCACCGGCGGCTCGCTCGCCGCCAACCTCGCGCAGAGCGTCATCTGCGTCGCGCTGACCCACGACGGCACGATCAACGCGACGCTGGCCGCCGGCATCCAGGGCCAGATCACGCGCACCAACGCCGACGGCACGACCGACACGTTCGGCGGCGGTGCCGCAGCGCGCTCGGCCAACGCGACGATCACCACGGCCAACGACGGCAACGCCACGCACCTCGTCCGCGCGTCCGTCGCGCCGGTCGCCGGCGCGCTCGGCTACGCCTGGTTCTGGGGCGCGGCCGGCGCCGAGACGCTCGGCGCGATCACCTCGCTCGCCTCGACGACGATCACCGCCGCGCCGACCGGGACGCAGACCGCGGCCTCGCTCGGCACCGCCGACAACTCGGTCAACGCGCTCGCCTTCGACGGGCTGATCACCCAGGCGCTCAAGCCTGGCTCCGGCGCGACGGTCGTCGTGCAGCCGCAGGGCATGGCCGGGCAGGGCACGCCGCTCACCTCCGACGGCGCCGGCGGCATCGTCGAGATCGACGCCGTGCTGAAGACGATGTGGGACCGCTTCCGCCTCTCGCCCGACACGATCTGGGTCTCCTCGCAGGAGGCGCTCAACATCTCGCGCAAGATCGTCACCGGCGCGGCGGCCTCGGCGCAGCGCTTCGTCTTCGACGTCACCGACGACCTCGTCGGCGGCGGCATCATGGTGCGCACCTACCTCAACCGCTTCTCGATGCAGGGCGGCAGCGTGCTCGACATCAAGGTGCATCCCAACATGCCGGCCGGCACGCTGCTGATGACCACGGCGATGCTGCCCTATCCGCTCGCCGGCGTCGGCAACCTCATGCAGATCCGCACGCGGCAGGACTATTACCAGATCGAATGGCCGCTGCGCACGCGCCGCTACGAATACGGCATCTACGCCGACGAGGTGCTGCAGCACTACTTCCCGCCGGCGCTCGCCCTCGTCACCAACATCGGCAACGGCTGAGGAGGCGCAGATGAAGTTCCGTCTCCCACAAGGGTCGGCGCGGCTCTCCCACGCCGGCAAGGCCGTGACGGTCGCGGCCGACGGCACGCTCGAGCTCGGCGCCGATGCGCTCTCGGACCTCGCGCCGCACGGCATCGAGCCCGCCACCGAAGCGCCGCCGGCGCCGCCGGCTCGCGAGCCGGTTCGGCGTCCCACGACGAAGCCGCAGAGATAGAGGCTCATGCCGACTTCCTTGGCGAGCCTCGACGACTGCAAGGCCTGGCTCGGCTTGACGAGCAGCACGGACGACGCCCTGCTGACGACGCTCATCGGCGACGTCAGTCGCGCCGTCCTCGCCGATCTCGGCCGCGCGGCTGTCTTGCCGACGACCTTCGTCGATACGCTCGACGGCGCTGGCGGCAGCGCGGTCACGCTGCGCCAATGGCCGGTGACGCGGGTGTTTTCCTGCCTCGTCGACGGCCAGCCGCTCGCGGTCGCGGCCTCGCCGGGGCAGCCGGGCATCGCGCTCGAGGGCGGCGACGCGGCGCCGCCGGGAGCCGCGCAGCGGCTTCTCCTCCGCGGCGGCGTGTTTCCGCTCGGCACACAGAACGTCACCGTCACCTATCGCGCCGGCTACGAGATCCTAGGCGAGAGCGCCGTGGTGCCGAAGACGGCGCCGTACACCGTCGTCGCACAGGCGCCCTACGGCGCCTGGCAGGTCGACACGGGCGTCGTCGGCGCCGCGGCGCCGTACAGCGTCGCGGCCGGCGTCTACACTTTCGGCGCGGCGGACGCCGGCGCGCAGGTCGCGCTGAGCTACGGCTACGTGCCGGCGGATCTCGCCCGCGCGACGCTCGAGTGGGTCGCCGACCGCTACGCGGCCCGCACGCGGATCGGCCAGAGCGCCAAGACGCTCGGCGGTCAGGAGACGGCGAGCTTCGTCGTCAAGGCGATGCCGGACGTCGTGGATCGTCTGCTGCGACCTTATCGGCGCGTGGCGGGATGATGGACCCCGACGCCGTTCTCGCCGCGCTGAGCGCCAAGGCCGAGGAGCTGCGTCAGCAATTGCTTGCCAAGGCGCAAGCGAATTTGTCCGGCGAGATCCTGCAGGAGCGGTCCGGCGCGTTGAAGGCGTCGATCGTCGCCGAGGTGACGGCCGACGCCGATGCGATCGTCTTCGCCCTCGGCAGCGACGGCGTGCCCTATGCGGCGATCCAGGAATACGGCGGCACGACTGCTCCCCACGAGATCGTGCCCGTCAAGGCGCAGGCGCTCGCCTTCGCCGGCTCCGGCGGCACCCGCTTCGCGCGCCGCGTCCACCATCCCGGCTCGCGCCTGCCGGCGCGGGGCTATCTCGCCGGCGCGCGCGACGCGCTGAGCGACGATCTCGGCGCCGGGCTCAAGGCCGCCGTCCTCGAGGCGCTCGGCGCCGCCTGACCGGAGACACAGATGAGCATCCGCGAGCAGGCGCTGGTCGCGCTGACGACGCGCGTCGCCTCCGCCTATGCCTGGGCGACCCCGCCGTCGCGTCGCCTCAGATTGTGGAGCGACGTGCCGCCGGCGATGCGCCCGGCCTGCTTCCTCTTCGAGGGCGGCGCCGAGACCTACGCGGACGCGGCCGCCGCGACGCCGAAGCGGAGCCTGCAGGTCCGGCTGTTCGTCTACATCGACGCGCACGATCCCGCGGCGATCGGCGCCGTGGCGCTCAACACGATCATGGACGCGCTCGATGCCGCCTTCGAGCCGGCCGGCGCCGACCTTGCGCTCGGCCGCACCACGCTCGGCGGCACCGTGCATCGCGCGAGCATCGACGGCAGGCCGCTCAAGGATCCCGGCGATCTCGACGGCGACGGCCTCCTCGTCGTGCCGATCACGCTCGTCCTGCCCTAACCCTCGCTGCCACGAAGGAGACATCCATGCCCGACCCCCGTGCCGTGACGGCCGCGCTGCTCGACGACCTCGTCGAACGCTGGTTCTTCGAGACGTTCCACGGCTCCGCCGTCGCTCGCTCCACCGAGACCTGGAACGCCGTGCACGGCGCCAAGGAGGAGCTGAAGCGGCGGCTCGCCACCTTCGTCGCCGACCGCTCCGAGAGCGTCTCCGAGGATTGATCTCAAACCAGCGAGGAACATCCAATGTACAGCTTCGGCTCGGGCGTCCTCATCGGGACGCGCACGGACATCGTCAACGCGACGCCGATCAATTTCGGGCTCGTCCAGGAGGTCACGATCGACGAGTCGGCCAGCGTGAAGGAGCTCTACGGCCAGTACCAGCACCCGCTCGCCGTGGCCCGCGGAACCATCAAGACGACGGGCAAGGCCAAGGTGGCGCGTATCTCGGGTCTCGCCTTCGCGAGCCTCTTCTACGGCGCGACGCCCGTCGCCGGCCAGCTCGCCACGGCCTTCGCCGAGGCGGCGAGCGTGCCGTCCGCCACGCCCTACGTGGTGACGCCGGCCAACAGCGCGAGCTTCGTCGACGACGCCGGCGTCATCTACGCGGCGACGGGCCTGCCGTTCGTCAAGGTCGCTGGCGCACCGGCGGTGGGCCAGTACAGCCTGTCCGCCGGCGTCTACACGTTCGCGGCCGCCGATGCCGGCAAGGCCGTGCTGCTGAGCTACACCTACACGATCGCGGTGGGCGGCCAGCGCTTCCCGGTGATCAACCAGCTCACCGGCACCACGCCTACCTTCCAGGCGCAATTCTTCACGACGTTCCAGGGCCAGGCGGTGTCGCTGAAGCTCAACGCCTGCACCTCGAGCAAGCTGTCGCTGCAGACCAAGATGGAGGACTTCGTCGTCCCCGAGTTCGATTTCTCGTGCTTCGCGGATGCGACCGGCACGGTGATGACCTGGTCCTTCGCGGAGGCCTCGTGATGCGCCGGCAGGCCGAGACGATCGCGCTCGCCGATCGCAGCTTCGAGGTGCGGCCGCTGACGGTCGCGCAGGTGCAGGCGATCGAGCCGCTGCTCGTCGGCAGCGAGACGGCGGCTGCGACGATCGCCACCGCCGTGGCGATCCTGCGCATCGCCCTGGCGCGCGATCATGCGGAGGCGGCGGCCGAGCTCGACTCGCTCGAGGCCGGTGCGCCGGAGATCGGCGCCGCCATGGCGCAGGTCCTGCGGCTCGGCGGGTTCCTGCCGGGGGAAGCGCAAGCGGGCGGCGCGCCGGTGCCGCCCGCGTCGACTGGAGCGGGCTCTACGCCAGGCTGATGGCTGGTGCGCACTACACGCCGGCGGAGATCGACGCGATGCCGGCGCAGGATGCCTTCGCATTGCTCGCGCATTGGCGCGAGCATCCGCCGGCGCACGAGATCCTCGCCGCCGTGCATCGCGTCACGCGGGCGCCGGCGCCCGACGCCGCGGATCCCAGCGGCATCGGCGCGCTGATGGCGCGCCATCCCGACGGCAAAGTTCGAGGCTGAACGATGGTCGATTCCGTCAGGATCACGCTCACCGCCGACATCTCGGACCTGCAGAGCGGGCTCGCGCAGGCGGCGGCGGGCGTCAACGCCACGGTGGAGACGATGCGCACCGGCGCCTCGCAGGTCGCGACCTCGTTCGGCGACCTGCAGCGCGCCTATGCGGCGGGCGTCGCGCAGCGCCTCTCGCTCGTCAAGGGCGAGAGCGACGACGAGATGGCGATCGCCCGCGCCGGCGACAGGGCGCAGACCGACATCGCGCTCGACGCCATCAAGCTGAAGCAGGACCAGGTGAAGGAGTCGGCGCAGCTCGACCAGGTCTCGCACGCCGACGAGCTGGCGCAATTGCTGGCGCTGGAAAGCGAGCGCGAGGCGGTGGAGGCGCGCCACCTCGCCTTCCTGCAGCAGACCTACCAGGACAATCTGGCGCAATACGCCAACGTCCAGCGGCAGATCGACGAGCTCGCCGCGCAATCGGCCCTCAAGCGCCAGCAGATCGAGGCGACCTATGCCCGGCAGGTCTATGCCGACTACAAGTCGAGCTTCGACCAGATCGCGTCGTCCGCGTCGACGCAGATCGGGCAGCTGATCCAGGGTCAGGAGACGCTGCGCCAGGCGGTCGCCAACGTGCTGTTGTCGATCGTCGAGAGCTTCATCCAGGCGCGGCTGAAGGCCGTGGCCGACTGGGCGGCCGGGGTCGTCGCCGAGACGGCGGCGACGCAGGCCGGCGAGGCCGCGAAGACCGGCGCCGTGCTCGCCGGCACCGCGGCGCGGACGAGCGCGACCCAGACCGGCGCCATCGCGAGCGCCGCCGCGACGCTGTCCGCGATCGCCAGAAGCATCGTCGCCTCCGCCGCGGAGACCTTCGCCGGCATCTTCGGCTTCCTCGCGCCAATCCTCGGGCCGGCCGCGGCCGGTCCTGCCGCGGCGGGGCAGGCGACCGTGCTCGCCGCCGGCGCCGCGCTGCCGTCGTTCGACACCGGCGCCTGGGACCTGCCGGCCGACATGGTCGCGCTGGTGCACCGCGGCGAGATGATCGTGCCGGCCGGCGTCGCCGGACAGATCCGCGACGGAGCAGGCGGCGGCGGCGCCGTCAGCGTGCAGCATCACGCCCATTTCAACGTGACGGCGATGGACGCGCGAAGCGTCGGCCGCTTCTTCCGCGACAACGGCAAGACGATCCTCGGCGCCATCAACGACAGTGCGCGCAAGGGGGCGCACCTCGGCTTCACGCGGCTCGGGAACGGCTGAAGTGACCGACCCGCTGGGCGTCAACCTGCTGCCGGCCTCAGGCGAGTGGGTCTACGACACCGTTCCGCATCGCACGCAGCAGGTCACCCAGGCCGCGCCCGTGGTGCAGAACCTCAACGCCGCGCCGGGCGGGACGCGGACCGATTACGCGATCGCGCTCGACAATCTGCAGGCGACCTATCCGGGTTGCAAAACTGTGTCGCTCGTCTGCGCCTGGTTCGGCAACGCGACGGACGCGACGCGATGCGCGATCTATCCGTCGACGACCTATATCGGCGGCGCGTCGCAAGCGCTGGCGAACGGCGCCTGGAGCGACGATCCGTGGCGCTGCTCCGGCCTGACGCAAGCATCGCCCGGGCTGATCCCGCTCTCGCAGTCCGGCGCCAGCTTCGTCTACGGCGGCACGCCGTCCGACCCGTCGATCGTCCGCTGCATCCGCGACCTCCGCGCGAGAGGGCTGCGGGTCGTCTTCTATCCCTTCATCCTGATGGACGCGCCGGGCTATCCCTGGCGCGGGCGCATCACCTACCAGGGCGGCGACGTCTCGCAGGGCGCGAGCGCCGCGGTGGCGAGCTTCCTTGGAAGCGCGGCCCAATCGCAGTTCACGCGCGACACGGTGAACCTCACCGTCGGCTATGCCGGCAGCCCGACCGACTACACCTATCGCCGGATGATCCTGCACTACGCCAACCTCTGCGTGGTGGCGGGCGGCGTCGACCTCTTTCTCGTCGGCTCCGAGCTGCGCGGGTTGGAAACGCTGCGGGGACCCTTCCTGGACCAAGGCGGGGACCACCGCCGCGAACGGCACCGCGAGCTGGGACTATCCCTTCGTCGCCGGCCTGACGCAGCTCGCCAGCGACGTCCGCTCAATCTTCGACGGCGCCGGCCTCGCGCGCGACACCGCAGGCCTGCACAACCTCGTCGCGTATTCCGCCGACTGGTCGGACTGGATGGGCGTCCAACATCCGGGCGCCGGCGGGCAATGGCCCCATCTCGACGCCCTCTATGCGTCCCCGGCGGTCGATCTCGTCTCGTTCGACAATTATCTGCCGCTCTCGGACTGGACCAGCACCGGTGGCCTCGACGTCGCGTGCTGGAATCAGCCGAAGCCGAGCGCGTGGCCGCCCGGCACCGACACGATGAACGGCCTCGGCCTCGCCGGGGCGCCGCAGCTCGCCTCTCTCGCCTACCTCAAGGCCAACATCGAAGGCGGCGAGAAATTCGCCTGGTTCTATGCCGATTCGACGAACCTCGGCCGCGGCGCCGATCCGGCCGGGTCCGGCGCGCAGGTGTCGCGGCCGGAGGGCGACCGTCTCCTCCAGTCGCGCTCGCCGTATGCGGCCGGCCAGCAGATCCTCGCCAACAAGCAGCTTCGTTGGTGGTGGAACAATCCGCACTACGCCGTCTACGACGCCGGCGACGGGCAGGGCTGGGTCGCGCACGGGGCGCCGACGGCCTGGGTCGCGCAGTCGAAACCGATCACCTTCGCCGAATACGGCTTCCCCACCTGCGACCGCGCCACCAACCAGCCGAACGTCTTCTATGATCCGAAGTCGAGCGAGAGCTTCACGCCCTACTGGTCGCTGTGGGACCCGGCCGAGGGCGCGACGTTCCGACCGCATCGCGACGACCTGCAGGCGAGCCTCGGGCGCCAGGCGATCGTCGAATATTGGACGATCGACGGCAACAACGCGACGAGCGCAGCCGGCGTCAGGATGATCGAGCCGACGTTCATGTGCGCCTGGAACTGGGATGCGCGGCCGTTCCCGACCTTCCCGGCGCTCGGCGTCTGGGGCGACGCGGCGAACTGGGCGACGGGCACCTGGATCGGCGGCAAGGGTCCCGGCTTCCCGCCGATCCTGCCGGACCCGCCGCCGGCGCCGACCGCGATGCCGAGCTTCCCGGCTCTCGCCGGGCGTGGTTGGACCACCACCTACCGGCCGCTCTTCGTGACGCAGGCTGCAGCCCACGTGACCGGGCGCGAGGCCCGCGCAGGCCGTGTCGCCGCGCCGCTCGTCGAGATCACGCTGTCGTTTGACGTGCTGAGCGATGCCATCTCCGCCGACATCGAGACGCTGGCGGGTTTCTACGCCGGTCGCGAGGCCGGCGCGCTGCCGTTCCTGATGCCGGTCGCGCCCGAGCTCGGCCTCGGCAGCGCGATCGCCTGCCGCTTTGCCGGCGACCAGCTCGATCTCGAGCGCTTCGTCGCCAATCTCGTCGCGGTGCGCGCGCTCGTCGTGCGCTCGCTCAAGCCCTGAGGATCCGCCTTGGCGACACCGCCGATCTTCCCGCAGCTCGCCGGCCAGGGCTGGTCGGTGCACAAGCGGCCGAGCTTCGCGACCCGCGTCGCCGGTCACGTATCCGGCCGCGAGGTGCGCAGCCCGTATTATGCGCAGGCGCTGTACGAGTTCGAGCTCACCTTCGATGCGCTGGCGACGAGCGCGGGCTACGGCGGCGTCGGCGCGAGCTCGCTGCAGACGCTGTTCGGCTTCTACCTCGCCTGCCAGGGGCAACTCGGCACCTTCGTCTATCTCGATCCGAGCGACGGCGCCGTCACCGGGCAGGCCATCGCCACCGGCGACGGCGCGACGAAGAGCTTCACGCTGGTGCGCACGCTGGGCGGCGTCACGGAGGCGGTCGGCTGGGCGCAGCAGGTCACGGCGGTGCGCGTCGCCGGCGTCGCGCAAGCGGGCTTCAGCCTCGCGACGCCCAACACGCTCACGCTCGCGACGGCGCCGGCCTCGGGCGCGCAGGTCGCGGCCGACTTCACCTACGGCTTCCTCTGTCGCTTCCTCGACGATCAGGAGGATTTCGAGAACGTGATGAGCGGCTTGTGGAAGGTCGCCTCGCTGAAGTTCAGGAGCGTCCGTCAATGAGAGCTGCATCCCCGGCGCTCGTCGCCTATCTCGCGGCGCAGCGCACGGCGCGCGACGCGCCGCTGCTGATGGCCGATTGCTACACGTTCACGCTGCGCTCCGGCACCGTGCTCACCTACACCAACGCCGACATCGCAATCGCCCTCAACGGCGTCACCTTCGCCGCCAACTCGGTGCTCGTCGACGGGCTGTCGTTCAAATGCGCGGTCGGTCTCGAGGTCGACGAGCAGCGCGTGACGATCGCCGCGCGGCCGACCGACACCGTCGGCGGCGTGCCGATCCTCGTGGCGCTGGCGCGCGGCGTCTTCGACGGCTGCGAGGTGCAGCGCGAGCGCGCCTTCCTCGCGTCGTGGGGGGCCACACCGATCGGCAGCGTGGTGCTGTTCAAGGGCCGCATGACCTCGATCGACCAGGTCGGCCGCACCTCGGCGGAGGTCACCGTGGCCTCCGATCTCTGCCTGCTGTCGATCGACATGCCGCGCAACCTGTTCCAGCTCACCTGCGTCCACACGCTCTACGATAGCGGCTGCGGCCTGGTGAAGAACGCCTACGGCACGCAGGGCGCGGCCGGCGCCGGCGCGACGACGGCGATCGTCCCATGGTCCGGCGCGGCGGCGGTGCACACGCAGGGGACGATCACCTTCACCTCGGGCGGCAACGCCGGCGTCTCGGCGACGATCAAGAGCGTGGTCGCCGGCACCTCTCTGACGCTCGCCTATCCGCTGCAGGCAGCGCCTGCCGCCGGCGACACGTTCACCGCCTACCAGGGCTGCGACCATCGCCTCGCGACCTGTCAGAACCAGTTTGCCAACCAGGCGAACTTCCGCGGCTTCCCCTTCGTGCCGCCGCCGACGGTGGCGTTCTGATCATGACCGTGTCTCGAGCCCAGGTGGTCGCCGCCGCGCGCGCGTGGCTCGGCACGCCGTACCACCCCTGCGCCGACATCCGCGGCGTCGGCGTCGATTGCGGCATGCTCATCGTGCGCGTCTACGTCGACCTCGGGCTGTGCGCGCCGTTCGACCCGCGGCCCTACGCGCCGGACTGGCACCTGCACCGCGACGAGGAGCGCTACCTCGGCTTTCTCTTCGCGCGGTGCGTCGAGGTGGCGGCGCCGCAGCCGGGCGACATCGCCGCGCTGCGCTACGGCCGCTGCTGGTCGCACGCCGGCATCGTCACGCGCGCCGATCCGCTCACCCTGATCCATGCCTATGCGCCTGCACGCTGCGTGCTCGAGGACGAGATCGCCCGCGATCCCGCCCTCGTCGCGCCGGAGCGGGCCATCCGCATCTTCCGGCCGAAAGGTCTCACGTGAGCTTCTTCCGCTCTCCCGGCAACAGCCAGGTCCAGACGCCGCAATATACCGGCGTCCAGATGCAGGCGGCCTCCTCGGCGCTGCCGGTCCCGATCCTGTGGGGCATGACGCTGGTCGCGCCGAACGTCGTGTGGGCGGGCGATTTCCTGGCGGCGCCGCAATACGCGCAGTCGAGCGGCGGCAAGGGCGGCGTCTTCGGCGGCGGCGGCAGCGGTCAGCCGAGCAGCTACGAATATTTCTCCGCCCTCGTCTTCGGCCTCTGCGAAGGGCCGATCTCGAGCGTGCGCTGGGGCTATGACGGGCAGGACACCTATTCGCTGTACCAGCTGAACTGCCAGGTCATCGGCGGCGCCACGCCGCAGACGCCGTGGAGCTATTTGAGCGCCAACCATCCGCAGCGCGCGCTCGCCTATCCCGGCACGGCGCTCGTCGTCTCGCCGTCGTTCGACCTCGGCTCGTCGGCCTCCGTCGGCTCGCTGTCGTTCGAGGTCGTCGGCACCTTCTCCGGCACCAGCGTCACGGTGACCGACGCCGATCCCGCGCAGATCGTCTTCGATTTCCTCACCAACGCGCAATACGGCGTCGGCTTTCCCGCCGTGTCGATCGACGCGACGAGCCTCTACGGGCTCACCGGCGCGACCTACCAGGCCTATTGCGCGGCGGTCGGCATCGGCCTGTCGCCGGCGCTCACGGACCAGGAAGCGGCCAATTCGATCCTCGCGCGCTGGCTGCAGCTCACCAATTCGACCGCCGTCTGGTCGGGCGGCCGGCTCAAGATCATCCCCTTCGGGGACGCGCCGATCAGCGGCACGCTGAACGCCGGCGGCACCGCGAGCTTCGCGCCGAACGCGACGCCGGTCTACGATCTCACCGACGACGATTTCATCGCCGGCACCGATGCCGATCCCGTCGTCGTCACGCGCACCGACCCGTATGCCATCCCCAACGTCGTCAACCTGGAAGTGCTGAGCCGCGCGCCGACGGCGGCCTTCGGGCAGATCGCCAACCAGCCGAACTATTACGCGCCGACGCCGATCCAGGCGCGCGACCAGAACGCCATCGAGACCTACGGCCTGCGCATCGGCCCGACCGTCACAGCGCACGAGATCTGCACCGTCGGCATCGGACAGATCGCCGCGCAGCTCATCCTCCAGCGCGCGCTCTATGTGCGCAACACCTACGCCTTTAAGCTCTCGTGGGAATGCTGCCTGCTCGAGCCGATGGACATCGTCACGCTCAACGACGCCAACCTCGGGCTCGCCGCGACGCCGGTGCGCATCCTCGAGATCGCCGAGGACGGCGACGGGCTGCTTTCGGTGACGGCGGAGGAATATCCCGGCGCCGTCGGCACGACGCCCGGCTACGCCGTCGACGCCTCGACCAACGAGGGCGCCGTCTCGCGCAGCATCGCGCCCGCGCCGGTCAACGCCCCGATCTTCTTCGAGCCGCCGTCCGAGCTGACCGGCGGGGCGGCGCAACTCCGCATCGGGGTCTCGGGCGGCACCGGCGGCATCGCCGATCCCAATTGGGGCGGCGCGGCGATCTACGTCTCGACCGACAACGTCACCTATACGCAAATTGGCGCGGCCGTGACGCCGTCGCGCATGGGCGTGCTGACCGCCGCGCTCGGCGTGCCGCCCGGCGCGACGTCCGACACGCTGCAGGCGAGCTTCGCCGAAAGCGGCGCGGCGATCGTCGCAGCCTCGACGCCGACGCTCATGCTGGTCGACGCGGAGGTCATGAGCTTCACGTCGGCGACGCTGACCGCCAGCAGCGCCTACGCGCTCGGCGGCCTGTCGCGCGCGCTCTACGGGCAGCAGGGCGGTGCGCACGCCGCCGGCGTCCCGGTGCTCGTGCTCGATGCCGCCGTCTTCACCTGGGCGCTGCCGCCGAGCCTCGTCGGCAGCAAGCTCTGGTTCAAGCTGGCGAGCTTCAACGTCTTCGGCGCGACGCAGCAGGACCTGTCGACCTGCACCGTCTATTCCTACACGCCGGTCGGCTCGGGCGTCTTCGGCCCGGTGAGCCAGGCGATCGCCGCCGGCACCTCCTTCGACGAGGGGCTCGCCTCCGCGGCGGTGACGCAGAGCGACGACGACGGACTGGCTTCCGACCCCTACACGCGAACGCTCGACATGGGGCTGGCGTCTGAGGCGGCGGCGGCGCTGGCGGTGCAGTCGGGCGGCACCGGCGCCGCCTCGCCGGCCGCGGCGCGGCAGAACATCGGCGCAGCCGCCAGCGGCGCCAACGCCGACATCACGAGCCTCACCGCGCTCACCTCAGCCGCGATCGGCAAGGCCAAGGCGACCGACACGGGCGCGCTGACCTACCTCTCCGGCGGCACGACGCGCGCCTCGGCGGGCCTGCTGGCGTCGGACCGCTATCGCGTCTCGGTCTCGACGGCGGGCGCAAGCTTCGCGCAGGCGATCGACGTCGACCCCGCGACGGGCCACATCGGCCTCGCCGGCTACACCGCCGACGGCAACAACGCGCTCGGCGTGCTCGGCACCGCCTGCCTCTTCGCCGCCTCGACCGACTCGATGCGCTTCACCTTCTCCAAGGTGGCGGCCGCCAACGACGCGACGCTGTCGTTCCAGACGAGCTTCTCGACCCGCGCGCTGCTCGGCACGACGGGGTCCGACCAGTTCCAGCTCAAGGTGTCGCCCGACGGCTCGACCTATTATCAGGTCTTCGTCTGCGACCAGACGACCGGCAACGCGCTTTTCAAGGCGCTGGTCGGTCTCGCCGCCTACACGGTGTCCGCGCTGCCGGCCGCGGCCTTCAACGGTGCCTTCGCCTTCGCCACCAACGGCCGCAAGGTCTCGGAGGTGGCGGGCGGCGGCACCGGTGTCGTCGCCGCCTATTCCAACGGCGCCTGGCGCCGGCTGTCCGACGACACCGTCGTCGCTTCGTAGGGAAACCACCCATGTCCGTGCAAGTGCGTCGCCGCCGCGAGGCGGCGTCCTTCCTGTCGACCTATGTCGGCGCCCAGGGCGAACTCCTCGTCGACACGACCAACAATCGCGTCCAGGTGCACGACGGCGCGACGCCGGGCGGCTGGCCGGCCGCCGGCATCGCCGATCTCGCCGGCCGCAACATGATCCTCAACGGCACCTTCGCGATCAACCAGCGGGCCTACGCGTCCGGCACGGCGCTCGCGGCCGGCGCCTATGCGCACGACCGGTGGAAGGCCGGTAGCGGTGGCTGCACGTACACGTTCACGCAGGCCATCCCCGACACGAGCGTGACCATCACCGCCGGCAGCCTCGTCCAGGCGGTGGATGCGCCAAATGTCTATGCCACCGCGCTGTGGCTGACGTGGACCGGCACGGCCACCGCGCGGGTATGGCAGGGCACGGCATCCGGCGCCTTTGCGAGCGGCACGACGGTGAAGGTCGGCGGCGTGCAGGTGAATGCCTTGCCGGTCGCCGGGCTGACGATCGGCACCGCGCTCGCCGTCGAGTTTTCGAGCGGCACCGTCGGCCTGGTGCAGCTCGAGGCGGCTCTGCCGAACGCCGGGCCGACGCGGTTCGAGCGCCGGCATGGCGAGATGGCGCTCTGCCAGCGGTACTATTGGGCCTACGCGGCATCGGGCAACGGCGAGTACTTTTGGGGCCTGCTGTCGGGCACGCCCTACCTCGGCCTGCGCGTCGCCTATCCCGTCACGATGCGGGCCGTGCCGACGATCGTCTTCTCCGCGAGCAGCACCGGGACGTTCGCGTCGGGCATGCCGCTCGTCCAGAACATCTCGTCCGGCGCGGCCTTCCTGCGCGGCGACAACACCACCACGGCCTTGACCTACCTGAACTCCATAGCCGCCAACGCGGAGATCTGACGTGAGCTACACGGTGCTGATCGATCCGACGACGGGGAAGGAAAACCCGGGCCTCATCGCGCGCGACAGCGATGGCGCCGTCATCCCCGCCGATCCGATGAACGCCGACTGGGCGGCGTACCAGGCCTGGCTCGAGGCCGGAAACAAGCCGACCGAGCCGCAGGCAGCAGCGCCACAACCGTCGCACAAGACAAGTCGTCCTGGCCAACAGTAATGCGGCGCGACGGCTACCACCTTCGGACTAGGAACGAACGTCAGGATCAACAGATTATCACTTCGCGGAACTAAAACTTACGAATGCGCGGAGTGACGGACGTGGACAAGGCCGGGCAGCCGATCGAGCTTCATCGCGGGGATCGCGTCGCGCTTGCGGACGACGATTGGGATCTCGTCGGCCACAAGCTGATCATCGTCGATCCGGAGCCGGTGCCCGGCTCGTTCCAATGCGTCATCGACGCCGACGGCGAGCAGCTGACCGTCAGCCGCGCATCGCTTCGCCCCTTCTAGGCCGCCGCCCGCGCAAGCGGGACGATCGAGCCTAGAGTCCAAGAACCTTCGGCCCGCCCCTCAGGCGGGCTTCTTTTTTTCGTGCGGCGGCGCGCCAGCGTCGTCGCGACCCCTCACGGCCCGCGCCTCGCGCGGGCCTTTTTCTTTGGAGGACACCATGGTGCGACACATCGACGAGGCCGGACGCAACGCCATCAAGCATTTCGAGTCCTGCCGGCTGGAGGCCTATCGCGACCCCGCCGGCGTCTGGCGGATCGGCTGGGGGTCGTCGCGCGGCGTCACGCCGGGTCTGACGATCACCCAGGCCGAGGCCGACCGCCGCTTCGAAGCCGACCTTGCGCCGGCCGAGACGGCGGTGGCGAGCCTCGTGCGGGTCCCGCTGACCGACGGCCAGTTCGCCGCGCTGGTGAGCTTCGTCTTCAATTGCGGCGCCGGCACGCTGCGCACCTCGACGCTGCTGCGCCTGCTCAACGGCGGCGATTACGCGTGCGTGCCGGCCGAGCTGCGGCGCTTCCGCTTCGCGCAGGGCAAGCCGCTCAAGGGGCTGGCGATCCGGCGCGCGGCGGAGGCCGCGCTCTGGGCCGGACTCGATCCGCTGCCGGGCGCGCGGCCGAAAGCCGCCGCGCCGCACGGCACGCCCCAAACTCCCGGATCGCGGCCGCCGTCGTCCGCGCCGGCGAGCCCTCCCACGACGGATAGGACAAGCAGCATGGGCGCACTCACCACCATCTCCTCCATCTTCAGCCTCGTCGAGACCTTCGGTCCGCTGATCCCCGAGGTCGTCGCCGAGGTGCCGGATATCGCCAAGAAGGCCGCCAAGCTGGCGACCGACGTGAAGGCGATGGACGTCACCGACTCGATCTCCGACCTCGAGGCGCTCGTCGCCGCCGCGGCGGTGCCGTTCCACGTCCTCACCAAGACGGTGGAGACCTCGAAGTCGCTCACCGCCTGAGGCGGCGCGATCCTGCGGCGGGCGTCCGCGCCCGCCGCTCCCGTTGACGCGAGGCCTTGATGAGCGAGCTTCCGGACGACCTCAGCGAGACGAACATCCGCTTCATCGTCGAGACGGTGCGCGACGCGCTGCGCAACGACGGCCCCACCCCCCAGCCGGGCCTCGTGCGACTGCCGGAGGACGAGCGGCTGCGCGCGATCGTCGGCGACATCCTCGAGCGCAAGCTCTCGCAGTTCGAGAAGCGCGTCGAGGCGATCGTGCATGCCGAGATCGAGCTGTCGCTGCGCCGCATCGGCGTGCGCATAGACGACGCGCATATCGATCAGACGGCGGAGGACTTCCGCTCGATGATGAAGACGCACCGCAACGTCAACCGGCTCGTCACCGGGCTCGGCGTCACGCTCGTGACCGGCATGTTCTTCGGGCTCCTCAAGCTGCTCGGGCTCAACCTCGGCGGCATCGGAGGCGAGCATTGAGCGTGCTGCGCGACGGCGTCGCCTGGCTCGCGGCGCCGCTTTTCGGCGGCTATCTCGGCGTCGTGACGCTGGGCGGGCTCGATGCCCTCGTGACGCGGCTGTGCCCGGCGCTCGAGGCCAGCGTCTCGCCGGTCGTCGCCTTCGCGCCGGTCGACGCGATCGTCCGCGATCACGACCGCGTCTGCTTCGTGCTGCATATCGAGAAGCTGCACGCCGCGGTGCCGATGAAATACACGTTCGTCGCCGAGGCGCGGCTGTCCGACCGCATCCCCGTCGCCGCCTATCTGGTGGACGATCGGCTGGTTCGGCTCAGGAACGCCGACCTCGTCACCCATCCCGTCGGCGAGCGTTGGACGCGACACTATTGCTTCGACCTGCCGCAGACGGTCCAGGATCTCGATATCCGGGTCTCCGGCACGGCGCTGCATCGGCGCCATCCCTTCTACGACACGCCGACGCCGATCCCGAGCTTCTTCGTCGCCGCGCCGGGCTGACACCTATTCCGCCGCGCGGATGAACGGGCGCGCCTGCTGCTCGGCGTCGGAAAAATCCATCGCGTCGATGCGCTCGCCGCGCTTCAGGATCTTCTCCGACGACGTCAAAGCCTGCGTCACGTCGCCGTCGACCTGCTTGAAGTGCGTCTGCAGCTTGCTGACGCGCTCGTGCAGCCGCGAGACGTCGGCGACGAGGTTGCGCACCTCGGTCTGGATCACGTGCGCCTGCTCGCGGACGCGCGCGTCGCGGACGATCGCCTGCATCACCTGCACCGCCATCATGAGCAGCGATGGCGAGACGATGATGATGCGCGCCTTGTGTGCCTTGGCGACGAGATCCTCGAAGGTCTCGTTGATCTCGCCGTAGAGCGATTCCGACGGCACGAACAGGATCGCGATGTCCTGCGTCTCGCCGGGCACGAAGTAGCGCTCGGCGATGTCGCGGATGTGCTTCGTCACGTCGGTGCGCACGCGCGCCGCCGCGGCCTTCGCGGCCGCCTCGTCGCCGGCCGCCGTCTTGAGCGCGGAAAACGCCTCGAGCGGAAACTTCGCGTCGACCACCATCAGGCGGTCGTCGCCGGGCAGGCGGATGCAGCAGTCCGGCCGCGAGCGGTTCGAGAGCGTGTGCTGGAAGATGTAGCTCGACGCCGGCAGCGCGTCGCGGATGATCGCCTCCATCCGCCCCTGGCCGAAGGCGCCGCGCGCCTGCTTGTTGGCGAGGATGTCCTTCAGCCCCAGCACCTCCTGCGTCAGGTCGGTGAGCCGGCTCTGCGCGGCGTCGATGACGGCAAGGCGCTCGTTGAGCTTGCCGAGGTTGTCCGTCGTCGTCTTCGACGAGGATTCGAGACCCTGGCCGAGCCGGTGGCCGACCGCGTCGAGCCGCTCCGCGACGAGCCGGGCGAGATCGGCCTGGCGCGAGCCGAACACCTCGGCCACCGTCTGCAGCCGCGTCGTCATCTCGAGCGACGAGCGCGACAGCGCGGCCATCTGCGCCTCGATCTCCTCGTGCCGCTCCTCGGCCGCGTCGCGCTCGGCGCGGCGTGCCATGCCGGCGCGGATCAGCGCGATGACGAGGCCGAGCGCGAGCAGCGCCGCCGCGGCGAGAGCCCCAAAGAGGAGCTGTATCCCCGTGATGGGATGATCGGCGACGACGAGCAGGGTGCGATCCATGCCGCGACTGTAACCGATTCGGTCGCGTCCTGGAACGAAGCCGGAACGCGCACACAGGTTTGTCGAGGCGCGTGCGGTCTGATCGTGCACGATCGATGAAACGATTGCCGGTGCCTCGACTTTACTTGGCGGGCGGCCGGCCGGAGGGGTCGGCCGCGATCCAGGGAGGATACATGCCAGCGATCAACACCGGCTCCGCCACGTGGGAGGGCGACCTCAAGAGCGGCAAGGGCACGATCTCGACGAAGAGCGGCGCGCTGTCGAGCCAGCCCTACGGCTTCAACACGCGCTTCGAGGGCAAGCCCGGCACCAATCCGGAAGAGCTCGTCGGCGCCGCGCACGCCTCGTGCTTCGCGATGGCGATGTCGCTGTTCCTCGGCAACGAGGGTTTTACGGCCGAGCACATGGACGCCAAGTCCGACGTCGCGCTGGAGCAGGAGGGCGAAGGCTTCGCCGTCAAGAAGATCCATCTGACGCTGAAGGCCAAGATCCCCAATATCGACGATGCGACCTTCCAGAAGATCGCCGAGGCGACGAAGGAGGGCTGCCCGATCTCGAAGCTGCTGAACGCCAAGATCACGCTCGACGCGTCGCTCGTCTGAGTTCTGATCCAGGGGAAGGGCGGGGTGAACGCCCCGCCTCCTTTCTTGCCGGATAGGCTTCCGAGCTGACGGTCAGACCGCCTCGTCGAGCAGACGCTGCCGGGCGAGCTCGAAATCCGGGTGCAGTTCCGGGGGCACCAGGATGGGCTGGCCGGCGAGCAGGGTCAGCATGCCCAGCTGCGAGGCGAACTCGGCGAGGACCGAGGTTGCTGCGTCGTCGCGCTCGAACGGCGACAAGAAGGCGGCCACGTGGCGGGGCTCGACAACGTCCAGCATGACCCACTCCCGACACTGATCCGGGCGGCTCGTTGAATGGCGCGCCACGTCTCTTGCGGCAGGATTGCCACACTTTCCCGAAAACAGACAGCCTAACACATGGTATATAGTGACTGGCGAAGACGCCGAGCTTCGGCGGCTCAGAGCTGCTCAAGCCGTTTGCGGTCCTCCTCCGGCAGGGCGGCCAGCCAGGCCTCGTCCTGGTCCGGCTCCGGCAGGATGTGGCCGAACTCCGCCATCGCGCGCGGCGGCAGCTCGCTCAGGTAGATCCAGATCGCATAGCGCGGCACGCCCAAGATCTCGCTGACCTTGGGCAGCAGGGCGCGGATGATCGTGGCGCGCTCCATGGCGCTGCGACCGGCGCGGATGTGGCCCTGGATGATACAGTGCGGCCCCTCCAGAACCTTGCCGGCGATGAAGCAATCGTCCTGGTGCGTGCCGCGGAAGATCACCTGCGTGAACTGCCGCCGGCCGCCGGTGGCCTCGGCATGGATGTCGGTGATGCATTCGGCGAGCGCCGCTTTGCTGGTCGGCCCGAGCAGGCCCTCCGGCGCCCGGCAGATGTAGGTCGGCACGTCTGAACTCTCCTCGATGCGGTCGGAACGCGCTGTAGCATCCCGGGCGCGGCGCCGGCTCAAATTGACCTCGCCGCGCCCCACGCTTATCTCGGGCATCCGCCGTTCAAGTGAAGCCCGTCCGATCTCATGGCCCGCCGCCCGATCCTCGTCATCCCCGATGCCAAGCTGCGCCAGGTCGCCGAGCCGGTGGGCCACGTCGACGACGAGGTGCGCGCGCTCGTCGAGGACATGTTCGAGACGATGTACAAGGCGCCGGGCATCGGGCTCGCCGCGCCGCAGATCGGCGTGATGCGCCGCGTCGTGGTGCTCGACGTGGCCAAGCGCCGCGACGAGGAGGCCGCCTCGGAGCCGATGGTGCTGATCAACCCCGAGATCACCTACGAATCGGAGGAGACGGCGGTCCACGAGGAAGGCTGCCTGTCGATCCCCGATTTCTACGAGGACGTCGAGCGCCCCGCGGTGATCCGCGTCGACTTCCTCGATCGCGACGGCAAGCCGACGACGATCGAAGCCGAGGGCATCCTCGCCGTCTGCATCCAGCACGAGATCGACCATCTCAACGGCGTGCTGTTCATCGATCACATCTCCCGCCTCAAGCGCAGCCGGGTGATCAAGAAGTTCGAGAAGGCGGCGCGCGAAACGCAGGACGTCTGAGCCCTTGCGGATCGCCTTCCTCGGCACCCCCGCCTTCGCGCTCCCGACGCTCGACGCCCTGCACGCCGCCGGCCACGACATCGCCGCCGTCTACACGCGCGCGCCGAAGCCGGCCGGCCGCCGCGGCCTGACGCTGACCCCGTCGCCCGTCCATGCGCGCGCCGAGGCGCTCGGCCTCCCCGTGGCGACGCCGCGCAGCCTGCGCGACGCGGCCGAGGCGGCGCGGTTCGCCGCGCTCGACCTCGAGGCCGCCGTCGTCGTCGGCTACGGGCTGCTGCTGCCCGCGCCCATCCTGCAGGCGCCGCGGCACGGCTGCTTCAACCTGCATCCCTCCCTCCTGCCGCGCTGGCGCGGCGCCGCGCCGATCCAGCGCCCGATCATCGCCGGCGACACCGAGACGGCGGCGGCGATCATGCGCATGGAGGAGGGCCTCGACACCGGCCCGGTCGCGCTGGAGAGGCGCGTGCCGATCCCGCCCGAGGCGACCGCCGGCGAGATGCACGACCGGCTCGCCGCGCTCGGCGCGGGCCTGATGGTCGAGGCGCTGGCGCAGCTCGCGGCCGGCACGCTCGCGCTGCGGCCGCAGGCCGAAGACGGCGTCGTCTACGCGGCCAAGATCGACAAGGCCGAGGCGCGCATCGACTGGAGCCAGCCGGCGCGGCGCGTGCACGACCTGATCCGCGGCCTGTCGCCGTTCCCCGGCGCCTTCGTCGAGACCGATCTCGGCAAGGGGCCGGAGCGGCTGAAGATCCTTCGCGCCGCGTTGGCCGATGGGTCGGGAGAGCCGGGCACGGTGCTCGACGACCATCTCACCATCGCTTGCGGCGAGGGCGCCGTGCGTGTGCTGGAGGTGCAGCGCGCCGGCAAGGCGCCGATGAGCGCCGAGGCGTTCCTGAACGGCGTGAAGCTGGGACCGGGACTGACGCTCTGACGCGATCTGCCTTCTCCCCTTGCGGGAGAAGGTGCCCGAAGGGCGGATGAGGGGGCGGGCAGAGCGAGGTCTTTCCGTAAAGGACCCCTCATCCGGCGCTGCGCGCCACCTTCTCCCGCAAGGGGAGAAGGGGAGCTACAGCCCGCCCATCTCGCAGACGAGCTTCCACTCCGCGTCCGTCACCGGCTGCACCGAGAGCCGCGAGTTGGCGACGAGCATCATCTTGGCGAGCTTCGGCTCGGCCTTGATGGCGACCAGCGTCACCGGCTGCGGCACGGCCTTGACGGCACGAAAGTCGACCATGCCGAACTTGCCGCTCTCGTCCGACGGATCGGGGTAGTAGAGCTTCGACACCTCGACGATCCCGACGATCTCCTTGCCCTCGTTGGAATGGTAGAAGAACGCCTGGTCGCCGAGCGCCATGGCCATCAGGTTCTTCTTGGCGACGTGGTTGCGCACGCCGTTCCAATGCGTGCCCTTCTTGCCCGCCGCGACCATCTGCTGCCAGGACCACGAGTCCGGCTCGCTCTTCACCAGCCAATGCGCCATGCGCCACCTCCGCACGGCGTTGATAGCATCACGACGGGTGCCGGTTACAACGAAGAAAGGGCCCGCGCGGCAATTGCACAGGCCCCTCCAAAGGATTGCAGCGACTTCGTACCCCGACCCTCAACGCAGATGGTATGAAATCAAATCTTCCAAAGACGCCGGCCGGCTGCTGCAACCTTCCGAGGCCATCCGTTGCCGGATGCGAAAATTAACACCTGAGGTTGCTTCGCGGTCAAGCAAATAGCGTCTCACACTTTCGTCAGACATCCGGCCGCGCCGGGCGCGAGAGCAGGGCGTCGATCATCGCATCGACGGTCGCGGCGCCGGTCAGCACGGCGTCGACGGCCTGGGCGATCGGCATGTCGATGCCGTCCTTGCGCGCCAGCTCGCAGAGGATCGCGCAGGTCATCGCGCCCTCGACGGTGCCGATCTTCGTCTTCGCCGCCTCGACGTCCATGCCCTCGCCGAGCGCCCGGCCGAACGAGAAGTTGCGCGACTGCGTCGAGCCGCAGGTGAGCACGAGGTCGCCGAGGCCGGACAGGCCGGTGAGCGTGCCGGGCCGCGCGCCGTTGGCCATGCCGAAGCGCGACAGCTCGGCGAAGCCGCGCGCGATGAGCGCCGCGCCGGCGGACGCGCCGAACTCCTTGCCGGCGGCGATGCCGCAGGCGATGGCGAGCACGTTCTTCGTCGCGCCGCCGATCTCGACGCCGCGCAGATCGCTGGAATGGTAGAGCCGGAACCAGGGCGCCGTGAGCGCCATGGCGAGCGTCTTCGCCCGCGCATGATCCTGCGCGGCGAGCGTGACGGCGGTCGGCTTGCCGCGCGCGACGTCCTCCGCGAAGCTCGGGCCGGAGAGCACGGCCGGCGGGTGGCCCGGCAGCACGTCCTCGATCACCTCGCTCATGTAGCGGCCGGTGCCGCGCTCGATGCCCTTGGCGCAGGCGACGACGGGCGTGCCGTCGGCGAGATGCGGGCGCACGCGCTCGGCCATCTGGCGCAGCGCCTGCGCCGGCACGGCGAGCAGCACGATCTCGGCCTCGGCCGCCGCGGCGAGGTCGTGGGTGGGCGTGACGCCCGGCACCAGCGGGATGCCGGGGAGCCGGCGCGCGTTGACGCCGGTCGCCGCCATCTCGGCGACGTGGCCCGGCTCGCGGCCCCACAGGCTCGTCGCGGCGCCGGCCCGCGCCGCGAGATTGGCCAGCGCCGTGCCCCAGGCGCCGGCCCCGAGAACCGCGATGCGGCGCATGGCCGGACTCCCGTGAGATCAACGCCTTGGTGATGCGATGTTTTGCCGGGGATGTCGAGCGGGGGGCGATCGCCGCCCATCCATGGTTCTTGACCGCCGACCGTGCCAAGGTCGCGCATGGCTCCAGGGCTGCCGCTCACCGTTTACTACAACACGAAGTGCCCGGTCTGCGACGCCGGGATCGACTTTCAGCGCAACCGCCTCGTCAAGGCGGCGCGCGCCGGGGCGATCGCCTTTCGCGACATCAACCTGGAGCCCGACGCGCTCGCGCCGAACGGGGCGGCGCTGAACGACGTGCGCCGCCGCCTGCATGCGACAGATGCCGGCGGCAGGCTCTACGTCGGCATCGACTGCGCCGCCGCCATCTGGGAGCGGACGCCCGGGGACGGATGGCTCGCCTGGCTCGTCAGCCGCCCCGTCGTGCATCCCATCGCGGCGTTCTGCTACGATCGCTTCGCGGATGTCCTCTATGCCTGGAACAGGCGAAACGGCCGCTGGTAGGCCTCACGCCTTCCCGTGGTGCGCCGCCTCCGCGTTGGCGTCCAGCGGCCAGCGCGGGCGGGCGGCGAAGGTCATGTCGTCGACGAGGTTGAGGCGCAGCCGCTCGATGCCGGCCCAGGCGATCATCGCGCCGTTGTCGGTGCAGAGCTTCGGCGGCGGGATCACCAGGTTGACGCCGGCCTCGCCGCAATAGCGGGCCATCGCCCGGCGCAGCGCGTCGTTGGCGGCGACGCCGCCGGCGGCGACGATGGCCGAGCAGGGGCCGATCTTCTCGCGGAACAGCCGCGTCGCGACGCGGATGCGGTCGATGATCATGTCGACGACGGCGGCCTGGAACGAGGCGCAGAGATCGTTGACGTCGGTCGCCGTCAGCGGCGCCGCCTTCTCCGCCTCGATGCGCACCGCGGTCTTCAGGCCGGAGAGCGAGAAGTCGGGCTTCGGCCGCCCGGCCATCGGCCGCGGGAAGGCGTAGCGCTCGGGATTGCCCTCCGCCGCGTGCCGTTCGATCAGCGGGCCGCCGGGGTAGGGCAGGCCGACCAGCTTCGCCACCTTGTCGAAGGCCTCGCCGACCGCGTCGTCGACGGTCGCGCCGAGGCGGACGTAGTCGCCGACGCCGCGCACCGCGACGAGCTGGGTGTGGCCGCCCGAGACGAGCAGCAGCAGATAGGGAAAGGCGACGTTGTCGGTGAGGCGCGGCGTCAGGGCGTGCGCCTCGAGATGGTTGACCGCCACGAACGGCTTGCGCAGCGCCAGCGCCATCGCCTTGCCGGCGGTGAGCCCGACCAGCACCCCGCCGATGAGGCCCGGTCCGGCGGCGGCGGCGACGGCGTCGATGTCCTTCATCCGCAGGCCCGCCGTCGCCACCGCGCGGGCGATGAGCCGGTCGAGCACCTCGACATGGGCGCGCGCGGCGATCTCCGGCACCACGCCGCCGTAGGCCGCGTGCTGCTTGATCTGGCTCATGATCTCGTTGGAGAGGATCTCGCCCGACCCGTCAGGCTTGCGCTCGACGATCGCCGCCGAGGTCTCGTCGCAGGTCGTCTCAATCCCCAATACGCGCATCGCCGACTCCAAGTGCGGGCCGACCATGGGCGAGACGGGCGGCGGTGCCTAGCGGAATCTGGACTGGCGCCGCCTCGGTCCGCGCTGACGCCTGACGCATCCTGACGCGAAAATGCGGTGACGCGTGACGCATCGTGACGCGAAAATGCGGCGGCGGACGCTCACGCGTCGGCGAGCGCACCCGGCTTTTCCTCGATCATCCGCACGATGCGGTTCGTCGCGTCGAGCACGGCGACGGACGCCTGGACGGGGTGGCCGGCGAGCTCGAAGCCCATGACGATGATCTGCTCGCCCTCGCCGATGAGGTGGGCCGCCGCGCCGTTCATGCAGATGGCGCGCGAGCCGCGCGGGCCGGCGATCGTGTAGGTCTCGAGCCGCGCGCCCGACGTGTTGGAGACGACCAGCACCTTCTCGCCCGGCCACAGGCCGACGGCGTCGAGCAGGTCCGCGTCGATGGTGATCGAGCCGACGTAGGCGAGGTTCGCCTCGGTGACGATCGCATTGTGCAGCTTCGACCGCATGACCCAGCGCATGCATTCGTCCCCCAAAAATCCGTGCGCCCTATAGCCGGCGGGACGCCCGCAAGGTCAACCGGGGATGTCGGGACTGCAGCGCGGGCAGGCTGGCGCCTGCGGCAGGTCGTGGGGAAACTGGCGGCCGCAGGCGATGCACGTCCCTCGCTCGGCGCGAAGGCGCTCGAGTCGCGCCGTCCGCGACTCAGTCGGATGCGGGCCGACGCCGCCCTGCGCTGTCCCCAGCCCGGCGAGCCTCAGGTACAGCGTGGTCGCAAAAGCGACGCAGAAAACGGCGATGGCTTGCCAAGTCGGCATCGGGCGTCGGCCGCGTGTTGTTGTCGTCTTCCTCTAGAGGAGGCGCAACGAGCTGAAAGAACCGTTGTGAACATTGGTTACCGCAAGCTGCGGCACGACCAAATCTCGGAGGGATTTATCGCAAGGCGGTTCTCTTCAGCCGCGAAAGGCCTTAGAACGAGGTCTGGTCTCCGGCGCGGGCGCGCCATAGCGGGTGCGATGACGAAGTTCGAGGCGCGGCAACAGGGCACGACGACGGTCGACCAGGCGGGTCGCCGCAAGGTCTTCGTCAAGTCCTACGGCTGCCAGATGAACGTCTACGACGCCCAGCGGATGGGCGATCTCCTCGGCGACGGCGGCTATGCCGAGACCGCGCTGGTCGAAGATGCCGATCTCGTCGTGCTCAACACCTGCCACATCCGCGAGCGGGCGACGGAGAAGATCTTCTCAGAGCTCGGCAAGCTGCGGCTGCTCAAGGCCGAGCGCGCCGCGGGCGGCCGCGACACCAAGATCGTCGTCGCCGGCTGCGTCGCCCAGGCGGAGGGCGCCGAGATCCTGCGCCGCGAGCGGGCGGTCGACGTCGTCGTCGGGCCGCAGAGCTACCACCGTCTGCCGGACATGCTCGCGAAGGCGGGGCAGGGCGAGCGCGTCGTCGACACCGAGTTCGAGCTCGAGGACAAGTTTTCCCGCCTGCCGCGCCCGCGGGCGACGGGGCCGGCCGCCTTCCTGACGATCCAGGAGGGCTGCGACAAGTTCTGCACCTTCTGCGTCGTGCCCTACACGCGCGGTCCCGAGCTGTCGCGGCCGGTCGCCGCCATCGTCGCCGAGGCGCGCGCCCTCGCCGCGGCCGGCGTGCGCGAGATCACGCTGCTCGGCCAGAACGTCAACGGCTACCACGGCGAAGACGAGCAGGGGCGCACGGCCGGGCTCGCGGCGCTCTGCCGGCGCCTCGCCGCGATCCCCGGCCTCGACCGGCTGCGCTACACGACGAGCCACCCGAACGACCTCGACGACGACCTCGTCGCCGCGCACCGCGACCTGCCGCAGCTGATGCCGTTCCTGCATCTGCCGGTGCAGTCGGGCTCGGATCGCATCCTCAAGGCGATGAACCGCCGGCACACGGCCGCCCGCTACCTCGAGCTCGTCGCGCAGCTGCGCGCGGCGCGGCCCGACCTCGCCCTGTCGTCCGACTTCATCGTCGGCTTCCCGGGCGAGACCGACGCCGACTTCGAGGCGACGCTGGATCTCATCCGGCGCGTCGGCTTCGCGTCGACGTTCTCGTTCAAATATTCGCCGCGCCCCGGCACGCCCGGCGCCGACATGGGCGACCAGGTGCCGGACGCCGTGATGCGCGATCGGCTCGCCCGGCTGCAGGCGCTGGTCGAAGCGCAGCGCCAGGCCTTCAACGCGGCCACCGTCGGGCGCACGCTCGACGTGCTGCTCGAGCGTCCGGGTCGCCATCCCGGCCAGCTCACCGGCAAGACGCCCTATCTGCAGCAGGTGCAGGTCGAGGGCGCGCCGCATCTCGTCGGGCGCATCGCGCCGGTGACGATCGACGCGACCGCCCCCAATTCCCTGTTTGGAAGCTTGGCCCATCGGGATTGGGCCCGCCAGCCCGCGAGGTCCGTGGCTTGAAATCTCCGAACCGTGCCGCCTTGTCGCCGGCCAGCGCGGCGCCAACGACCCTCTCGGCGCCCGGCGAGCTGACGATCTCGTTTCCGGACAACCGGTACGCCTCGGCGCTGTTCGGCCAGTACGACCAGAACCTCGCGCGCGTCGAGCGCAGCCTCGGCGTGGTGTGCCACGCGCTCGGCAACCAGGTGACGATCAAGGGGCCGCCCGACGTCTGCGAGCGCGCCCGCCACGTGCTGCAGATGCTCTACGACCGCATCAAGCTCGGCCAGCCGATCACCATGGGCGACATCGACGGCGCCATCCAGGAAGGGCTGCTGCAGGGCGTGCTGTTTCCGGCCGCCGCCGAGGGCGCCGGGCAGAAGGCGCTGTTCGAGCAGATCGCCACGCGCAAGCGCGGCCCGGTGCGGGCCCGCAACGCCGCCCAGAACGTCTATCTGCGCGCGCTGAAGAAGCACGAGCTCGTCTTCGCCGAGGGACCGGCCGGCACCGGCAAGACCTGGCTCGCCGTCGGCTACGCCGTCTCGCTGCTGGAGCAGGGCGTCGTCGAGCGGCTCATCCTGTCGCGACCGGCGGTCGAGGCCGGCGAGCGGCTCGGCTTCCTGCCCGGCGACATGCGCGACAAGGTCGACCCCTACCTGCGGCCGATCTTCGACGCGCTGAACGATTTCATGGACCCGCGCCTCGTCGAGCGCGGCATGCAGACCGGCATGATCGAGGTCGCGCCGCTCGCCTTCATGCGCGGCCGGACCCTGTCGAACGCGTGCGTGCTGCTCGACGAAGCGCAGAACGCCGCCTCGATGCAGATGAAGATGTTCCTGACGCGCCTCGGCGAGAACTCGCGGATGATCGTCACCGGCGACCCGACGCAGATCGACCTGCCGCACGGGCAGCGCTCGGGGCTGTCGGAGGCGATCGGCCTCCTGTCGGGGCTCGAGGGCATCGGCCACGTGGTCTTCCAGGAAGGCGACGTGGTGCGCCACGACCTCGTCCGGCGTATCGTCGGCGCCTACGAAGGCGCGACGCGCCGCGCTCGCGAGATCGCCGGGGCCGACTTTTCTTCGGGAGCCGGGAGACCGGCCTGACCATGAGCCCTTCGATCGATATCGCGATCGAGCACGACGCCTGGCGTGATCTCCCCGACCTCGACGCCAGCGTCGAGCGCGCCGTCGGTGCGGCGCTCGCCGTCGCCGCCCAAGCTGAGGCCGCGCAAGCCGAGGCCGCACCCGCCGCCGACGCCGAGCTGTCGCTCGTGCTCTGCGACGACGCCTTCATCCGTGATCTCAACCAGCGCTGGCGCGGCAAGGACAAGGCGACCAACGTGCTCTCCTTCCCGTCCGCCGACCCGGCGATGCTGGGCGACATCATCGTCGCCTACGAGACCTGCGTGCGCGAGGCCGACGACGAGGGGCGCCCGCTCGCCGATCATCTCGTGCACATGATCGTCCACGGCGTCTTCCATCTCGTCGGCTTCGATCACGAGGACGACGACGAGGCCGAGGACATGGAGCGGCTCGAGGCGCAGGCGCTGGCAAGCCTCGGCATCGCCTCGCCCTATGCCGTAGAGGCCACGCCATGAGCGATCCCGCGCTCGCCCGCGTCGATCCCGACGAGGAGCCGCAGAGTCCGGCCCAGGGCCCCGGCCTCTTCGAACGCCTGCGCGCCGCCTTCGGCCTCGGCAACGCGTCGATCCGCGACGACATCGAGGACGCGCTCGAGGACACGTCGGCGCAGACCGACTTCTCCCCGCAAGAGCGGCTGATGATGAAGAACGTGCTCGCCCTGCACGAGGTCAGGGTCGAGGACGTGATGGTGCCGCGCGCCGACATCTTCTCCGTCTCGCTGACGATGACGCTGGTCGAGGTGCTCGCCATGTTCCGCACGGCGGGCCATTCGCGGCTGCCGGTCTACGGCGCGACGCTCGACGATCCGCGCGGCATGATCCACGTGCGCGACCTCGTCGACTATATCGCCGCCGCTGAGGAGCCGATGCCGCGCGAGGACATCGCGCCGGTCGCCACCGAGGGGCCGGAGGCGGCGCCGGAGAAGATGGTGCGCTCGCTCGGCGCGCTCGACCTGACGCTGCCGCTCTCGGCGGCGAAGATCCTGCGGCCGGTCCTGTTCGTGCCGCCGTCGATGCCGGGGCTCGACCTGCTCGTGAAGATGCAGGCGACGCGCACGCACATGGCGCTGGTGATCGACGAGTACGGCGGCACGGAAGGTTTGGTGTCGATCGAGGATATCGTCGAGAAGATCGTCGGCGACATCGAGGACGAGCACGACGAGGCCGACGAGCCGACGGTCGTGAAGAGCGACGACGGCTCGTACCTCGTCGATGCCCGCGCGCCGCTCGACGAGCTGTCGGCGACGCTCGAGACCGATCTCGAAGCGATGAGCGACGCCGAAGACGTCGAGACGGCCGGCGGCCTCGTCACCGCGCTCGCCGGTCACGTGCCGGTGCGCGGCGAGATCGTCGTCGAGGGCGGGTTGGAGTTCGAGGTGCTCGATGCCGACCCGCGCCGCGTGAAGCGGCTGAAGGTGTACCGCAGCACCCGCGGCGCGCCGTCGGGCGAGGATGCCGCGAGCTGAGCACAAGCGCGATCATGAGTCCTGGGCCGTCGAACCTGCCGGGTGCGGACGCCGATCCGCGCCGCGGGTTCGCTTGATGCTCGCATCGCTCGCCGATGGGGTGGTTCGTGCGCGGGGATGGCGGCGCCGGCTGATCGCCGTCCTCGCCGGCGCGTTCGGCGCGCTGGCGCTGGCGCCGATCTCGATCGGCGTCGCGCTCGTCCCGACGCTGGTCGTCGCGGTCTGGCTCCTCGACGGCACCGCGCAGGGCGAAATCACGCGCCGCGCCGGGCTGTGGCAAGCCTTCGACGCCGGCTGGTGGCTCGGCTTCGGCTATTTCGTCGCCGGCTTCTGGTGGCTGTCGGCGGCCTTCCTCATCGATCCCGATTTCACCTGGGCGCTGCCGCTCGGCGTGCTCGGGCTGCCGGCGTTGCTGGCGCTGTTCTTCGGCGCCGGCTTCGCGCTGGCGCGGGTCATCTGGCGGCCGGGCCCGGCGCGCGTGCTCGCTCTGGCGCTCGGCCTGTCGGCCGCCGAGGCGGCGCGCGGGCACCTCTTCACCGGCTTTCCCTGGAACCCGCTCGGCATGGGGCTCGGCGGCACCCTCGTCACCGCGCAGGTGGCGGCGCTCGTCGGGCTCGACGGGCTCACGCTGCTGACCATCGCGCTCTTCGCCGCGCCGGCGACGCTCGCCGATCGCGGCGACCCGCGCCGTGCCGCACGCCCGACCCTCGTCGCGCTCGCGGCCCTGGCGGCGATCCTCGCCTACGGCGGCTTGCGCCTCTCGCGGCCGGCGCCGCCGGAGGGCGACCAGATCGTGCGGATCGTGCAGCCGGGCCTGCGGCCGGACAGCGAGTTCTCGCCGGAGAACCGCGACCGGATCGTCGACCATTACATCGCGCTGTCGCAGACGAACGACAGCGCCAAGCACATCACGCTCGACGACGTCGCCATGCTGGTCTGGCCGGAATCGGCGTTCCCGTTCATCCTGCAGCGCGACCCCTACGAGCTCGCCAAGATCGGCGGCATGCTGCCGACCGGCACGCACCTTGTCACCGGTGCCGCACGCGAGGTCGACGTGCCGGCCGGCGACGGCCGCCGCGCGCATAGCGACTATTACAACGCGGTCCTCGTCATCGCGCGCGGCGGCGCCATCGTCGACAGCTACGACAAGGTGCACCTCGTCCCGTTCGGCGAGTACCTGCCCTTCGATGCGCTGCTGCGCGCGCTCGGGCTCCGCAACTTCGTCGCCATCCCCGGCGGCTTCGAGTTCGGCGCGACACGCCACGCGCTGCGGGTGCCGGGCCTGCCGCCGGCGGCGCCGCTGATCTGCTACGAGGCGATCTTCCCGGGCGAGGTGAACGTCGCCGGCGCGCCGCGGGCGGCCTATCTCCTCAACATCACCAACGACGGCTGGTTCGGGCTTACCGCGGGGCCGCACCAGCACTTCGCGCAGGCGCGCCTGCGCTCGATCGAGGAGGGCCTGCCGATGGTGAGGGGCGCGGCCACCGGCATCTCGGCGGTGATCGATCCCTATGGGCGGATTCTGCAGTCGCTGCCGCTCGGTCCGGAGGGCATCATCGACGCGCGCTTGCCGGCGCCCATCGATCCACCGCCCTTCGCGCGGTTCAGCCTCTGGTTGTCGTCGCTGGCCTGGATTGCTACCTTATTGTTTTATTTGCGATTTCTATAGTCTATATCTGCATGAAAATTACACGCTGCCATTGTTTTGCCGCAAAAAAAGCTGGATTAGCATGCGCTTTCCGCTCACATTGCCTTATGAGGGGCACACAGGTTGAAGAGGCGAAAAGACCCTTGGATCAAAGGCTCATAGGCGTGAAAAAGGTTCCCAACCCGATCGACAAGCATGTCGGCAGCCGCGTGCGTATGCGGCGTGTCCTCTTGGGGATGAGCCAGGAAAAACTCGGGGAAGCCCTCAATCTCACCTTTCAGCAGGTCCAGAAGTACGAGAAGGGCACCAACCGGATCGGGGCCAGCCGCCTTCAGCAGATCTCGAAGACCCTGAACGTTCCGCCGGCCTATTTCTTCGACGGCGCGCCGTCCTTCGACGGCAGCGCCGACGGCCTGTCGCATTCCGCCGCCGCCGAGGAGGGCTCGACCTATGTCGTCGACTTCCTGTCGACGACGGAAGGTTTGCACCTGAACAGAGCCTTCGCCCGGATCCAGGACCCGAAGGTCCGCAAGCGCATCGTCGACCTCGTGACGACGCTGGCCGGCGACGACGAGGCTCCCTCCCCGCAAGGGTGACGTTTCCCCAACGTCGGAATTGTTCTAACACGAGGCCGGGCGATGCGGCCGACGACAAGATCGGTGTCCCGTCGGCCCTGGAGGTGCCTTGCTCGCCGCGGATCGAACCGAACTCGATAGCCTGCTCGTGGCCGTGGCAGAGGCCGACAGGGGCGCGTTCCGGCGCCTCTACGACCTGACCTCTCCGAAACTTTTCGCGACGATTCTCCGTATCGTGAGGGTTAGGTCGTCGGCGGAAGAAGTGTTGCAGGACGTATACTTACGCATCTGGCAGAACGCCGCGAGCTACTCGCCGGACACCGCGCCTGCGCGCGTCTGGATGAACTCGATCGCGCGGAACCGGGCGATCGACGTCGTGCGGCAGAAGACCCCGGCGTCGGCCTCCAGCGTCGACGACGGGACGGACTGGTTCGAGCGCATCGCCGAAGACCGGGACAGGGAGGCGGACATGGTCGACGTCGCCTCGCTCCGCCACTGTCTCGGCACCATCGAGCCGCAGGCGCGCGACTGCGTGCTGGCGGCCTACTACCAGGGCCTGTCGCGCGAGGAGCTCGCGCAGCGCTACGCGCGCCCCGTCAACACCATCAAGACGTGGCTGCATCGCAGCCTCGCCTCGCTGCGTGCCTGCCTCGACGAGGGCGGCGCATGAGCGACCCGGCGCCGACACCTCCCGATATGGACCTCGAGGCGGCGGAGTACGTGCTCGGCACGCTGGACGCCGCCGAGCGCTCCGCCTTCGAGCAGAGGCTGCGCACCGACACCGCCGCCCAGCGCGCCGCGCGTGCCTGGGAGCGCCGCTTCTCCGGCCTGGTCGGGCGGATCGACCCGGTCGAGCCGCCCGCCGTCGTCTGGGAGCGCATCGAGCGCGCACTCGGTGGGGCCCGTCCGACCCTCACGGCGATCGACGGCGGCGCGCAGGACAACACCCCGCAGCTCGCGGCCTCGCGGGCGCGATGGCGTACGGCGGCCCTCTCGCTCGGCGCGATCGCGGCGGCGCTCGCCGCCGTCGTCGTCGCGAATCTGTGGCAGCCTCGGCTCGCCCCGCCGGCCCGCGGCGAGCGCTACATCGCAGCCGTCACGCGCGGCGGCGACCAGCCGGCGCTGATCGTCAGGGTCGATCTCGCAACGCGCCAGATCATGGTCACACCCGTCGCCGCCGAGGCGCCGGCGGGGCATAGCCTCGAGCTCTGGTACATCGGCGACGACAAGCCGCCGCGCCCGATGGGCGTCATCGACAAGTCGCCCGCGACGATGCCGATCCCCACCGGCGCGGCGGGCGCCGGCGCCACCTTCGCCATCTCTGTGGAGCCGCCGGGCGGCTCGACGACCGGCGCGCCGACCGGGCCGGTGGTGTACAAGGGCACGCTCATCCAGGAATGAGCGGCCGACAGGCGCGTGAGCGGGGTTGCCCGCATCGCCGCCGCGCGCCAAGCTCGCCTCCCGATTCCCGCGGACATCAGGACTTGACCGCAGCCAGAGACCGCCTCGCCCCGCGCCTGACGCTCGACGCGCCGGGGCCGGAGACGACGCCATCCCAGAGCAACGTGCCCGAGCTCACCGTCGGCGAGCTGTCGGGTGCGCTGAAGCGGACGATCGAGGACCGCTTCGGCTTCGTGCGCGTGCGCGGCGAGATTTCGAACTACCGCGGCCCGCACGCCTCCGGCCACGCCTATTTCTGCCTGAAGGACGATACGGCGCGTATCGATGCGGTCGTGTGGCGGACGGCGTTCCAGCGGCTGAAGGTCAAGCCGCAGGAAGGCCTCGAGGTCGTCGCGACCGGCCGCATCACGACGTTCCCGGGCAAGTCGACCTATCAGATCGTCATCGACGCGATCGAGCCGGCCGGCATCGGCGCGCTGATGGCGCTCGTCGAGGCGCGACGGAAGGCGCTTGCCGCGGAAGGTCTGTTCGACGAGGCGCGCAAGCGGCCGCTGCCGTTCCTGCCGGGGACGATCGGCGTCGTCACCTCGCCGACGGGCGCCGTCATCCGCGACATCCTGCACCGCCTCGCCGACCGATTCCCGCGCCGGGTGCTGCTCTGGCCCGTGCGGGTCCAGGGCGACACGGCGGCGGCCGAGGTCGCGGCCGCCATCGCCGGGTTCAACGCGCTCCCGCCGCTCGGTGCGATCCCTAGACCGGACGTGCTCATCGTCGCGCGCGGCGGCGGCTCGCTCGAGGACCTGCTGGCGTTCAGCGAAGAGATCGTCGTGCGGGCGGCCGCCGACAGCGCGATCCCGCTGATCAGCGCCGTCGGCCACGAGACGGACTGGACGCTGATCGACCATGTCGCGGATCTGCGCGCGCCGACGCCGTCGGGCGCGGCCGAGAAGGCCGTGCCGGTGCGCCGCGATCTCCTGTTGCAGATCACCGAGCTCGGCCGGCGCCACGCGGCGGTGATGCTGCGGCTCGTCGAGCGGCGACGCGCCGACGTCCGCGCGCTCTCGCGCGCCCTGCCGGCGGCGGACACGGTCACCGCGGTCCCGCGTCAGCGCCTCGATCGCGCGGAAGGGCGCCTCGCCGCCGCGCTCAATGCGGCGCGCGACCGGCGGCATCTCGATCTCGCGAGGCTGGCGCAGCGCCTGTCGCAGCAGGCGCCCCGCGCCAAGCTGGCACGGCTGCGCCAGCAGCTGGCGGCCTGCGAGCAGACGCTCGTCTTCAACGTCGAGCGGATGCGCGATCGCAACGCGACCCATCTCCGCCACCAGGGCCAGCGTCTTGCGGGCACCGCGCTCGGGATCGCGCGCGTGTTAACCTCGCTGAGCGAGCGGCGCGACCGGGCCGCCGATGCGCTGGCGCGGAGCTGGTCGGTGAATGCTGCGCGGCGGCGCGACGACGTGGCGCGCCTCGGCAAGCTGCTCGACACGCTCGGCTACCGCAACGTGCTCGCGCGCGGCTACGCGCTCGTGCGCGATGCGGGCGGGCGGCCGCTGCGCTCGGTCGCTGCGATCGAGGCCAATGCCGTGCTCGACATCGAATTGGCCGATGGTCATATTGGCGCTCTGGTCGCGCCGCGGCGTTCGTTGCCGCGTAGGGCGAAGCCGAAGGCGGAGCAGGGCGGTCTCTTCTAGCCCGATGCCGTCGGCGTCGGCCTCGCGAATGTTGGGTCTCGAAGCAGATGAACCGGATGCAACGCCCGCCGACGCCCGACAGCGAAGCCGCGCTCGAATATCTCGACGGAGACTTCAAGATCTTGCGCCCGGGCGCCTACGTCCGCTGCGCCGCGACCGGCGTGCCGATCCCGGTCGAGGAGATCAAGTACTGGAACGTCGACCGGCAGGAAGCCTATGCCGGCCCCGAGGCGAAGCTGCTCAGCCTCGGCATCAAGCGCTAGCAAGCCGGCTGTCGCCGGCCTGCGTCACGTCAAGAGCCCTCAGCGCGGCGCGCGCTTCGCCAGGATGCGCTGCAGGGTGCGCCGGTGCATGTTGAGCCGCCGCGCCGTCTCCGACACGTTGCGCCCGCACAGTTCGTAGATGCGCTGGATATGCTCCCAGCGGACGCGATCGGCCGACATCGGGTTCTCGGGAAGCTCGGCCTTGTCGTGCTGCGTCGCCATCAGAGCGTTGAAGATCTCGTCGGCATCGGCCGGCTTGGCGAGGTAGTCGAAGGCGCCGAGCTTCACGGCGGTCACGGCGGTGACGATGTTGCCGTAGCCCGTCAGCACGACGGCGCGGGCGTCGGGCCGGCGGGCCTTGAGCTCCGAGATCACGTCGAGCCCGTTGCCGTCCGCAAGCCGCATGTCGATGACCGCGAAGGCCGGCGCCGTTTCGGCGATGGCGGCGAGCCCTTCCTGCACGCTCGAGACCGCCGTCACCGCGAAGCCGCGGCTTTCCATGGCGCGTGCGAGCCGCTGGCAGAACGCCCGGTCGTCGTCGACGATCAGCAGGGTCTTGTCGCCGATCGCCTCCATCTGCAGGAAGGCCGGGTCGGTCATCGGCTGGCTGCCGGTCGCAAAGCTCTCCATCAATAGAACCTCCACAAGTTGACTCCCGGGCCGATCTGCTCGCCCCGACCGTTCGGGAGGAACAGCGTGCTCGGGGCACGTCCAGTCTCGAACGCAGCACGTTGCCAAAGGATCGTGACGCGGGCGCCTTTTGCAGGTGGAGCCGCGTTGACCATCGTGACGTTCGCGCCGGAACGCTCGAGCAGCGTCTTGGCGATGAACAAGCCGAGCCCGAGGCCGCCAGAGCCGGCGTCGCCTTTGGCGCGACGGTTGGCCTTGTGCGTCAGATAGGGTTCGCCGAGCTGCATCACAACGTCGGGGGCGAAACCAGGGCCGTCGTCCTCGATGACGACGGCGACGATGGCCTCGGTCCAGCGCGCCACGATCCGCACCTCGGCGGCGGCGAAATCGATCGCGTTCTCGATGAGATTGCCGAGGCCGTAGATGACGCCGGGATTGCGCAGGGACTGCGGCTCGGCGCCCTCGCCCTCCTTGGCGATGGTGATGCGGACGCCGAAGTCGCGCTGCGGATGCACCGCTTCCTCGATCAGATGACCCAGCGACAGCTCGCCGATGATGTGGCCCGGCTCGCTGCCGAGCGACGTCAGCGTGCCGAGGATCGTGCGACAGCGGTCGAGCTCCTGCTTGAGCAGCGTCAGATCCTCGCCGACCGGGCCGTCCGCGGCGAATTGCTTCTGCAGGTCGTTGACGACGAGCTTGATCGTCGCGAGCGGCGTGCCGAGCTCGTGCGCCGCGGCGGCGGCCAGGCCGTCGAGCTGACTGAGATGCTGCTCGCGCACCAGCACCAGCTCGGTCGCGGCGAGCGCGTCGGAGAGACGGCGGGCCTCTTCGGCGATGCGCCACGCGTAGGCCGACGAGAACACCGCGCCGGAGACGATCGCGCCCCAGATCCCGGCCTGATAGAGCGGCGGCAGGTGCATGTCCTCGCCGGGAAACCACGGCAGCGGCCAATGGTACATCGTCAGCGTGGTCGCGCAGGCGACGACGAGCAGGGTGAGCGACGTCGTGTAGGCCGCCGACAGCGACACCGCCGCGATCATCAGCGGCGCCAGGAACAGCATCGCGAACGGGTTTTCCAGGCCGCCGGTCAGGTACAGCAGGAGCGTCAGCTGCAGCAGATCGTAGGCCATCAGCACCGAGGCGGCGCGGTCGCCGAGGCGGTCGCTGTGCGCGAAGCGGATACGCAGACCGAGATTGACCCACACCGAGGCGCCGACGACGACGCAGCAGGCCGTGAACGGCATCCGGAAGCCGAGCACGAACTGGGTCGCCAGCACCGCCGCGAGCTGGCCGGAGATGGCGAGCCAGCGCAGGCGCACCAGCGTCGCCACGCGCGGGCGCCGCGATCGGGCGCCGAGGTCGAGAGTGCGGGTCATCAGGTCGGTCAAGCGGGGTCTCAGGTGAAGGTCGCGAAAGCTTATCGCATGAGCAGGTGATGTGGTTGCTCAATGGGCAGGCGTCGCCATCGTGGACGCGTCAGACCGGCAGCAAGCACGTGCGACATATCAGCTGCGGGACCACCGGCCGTTCTTGGGCCTACCAGACGTCCAGCGTATCGGCGGCATTCTCGCAGCTGCGTAAGGTCACCATTGCGAGAAAAGACATAGCGCCGACGGCCCGCTTTACTGTGGCTCCACGAGCGCAGTCTGCCTATTGAACTTGCAACACATTTTCACCACGTGACGAAAGGGTGGCTTTCGCAGTGCACAAGGCTGGTTTATCCAAGCCGCCCGAGTGCGTCGGGGAGCTGGAGTGTCAATGAACCCCTTGTCCTACCAAGCCCACGAACTCGCTTACATGGCGCTTGCGCCGGCACGTGCCGCTACGGAAGTGGCGCGTTTCTGGGCACGGAATCCGATGAACCCGTTCGCCAAGACGCCGGTCGGCCGCACCATCGTCGCGTCCGCGGAGATGTTCGAGCGGCTGACGCGTCGCTACGGCAAGCCGGCGTTCCGGCTCGAGTCGACGCTGATCGACGGCCGTCGGGTGGCGATCGAGGAGACGATCGTCTGGCAGAAGCCGTTCTGCCGTCTGTTGCGCTTCAAACGGGCGCTCCCGGTGAACGGGCACGTCGCGCCGAAGCTGCTCATCGTGGCGCCGATGTCGGGGCATTACGCGACGCTGCTGCGCGGCACCGTCGAGGCGTTCCTGCCGCACTACGACGTCTACATCACGGACTGGACCGACGCGCGCCTCGTGCCGCAGATCGAGCGTTTCGATCTCGACGACTACATCGATTATCTCATCGAGATGTGCGGCGTGCTGAAGCGCGACGGGGCGGTGCTCCACACGCTCGGCGTCTGTCAGCCGTCGGTGCCGCTGCTCGCGGCCGTCGCCCTGATGGAGGCGTCGGGCGACCCCAACGTGCCGACGACCATGACGCTGATGGGCGGCCCCATCGACACGCGTCGCTCGCCGACCGCGGTCAACCAGCTCGCCGAGAAGCGCGGCAGCCAGTGGTTTCGCGAGAACTGCATCTTCCCGGTGCCGTATCCGTATCCGGGCTTCGGCCGCTCCGTCTATCCCGGCTTCCTGCAGCTCTCGGGCTTCATGGCCATGAACATCGACCGTCACGTCGATGCGCATCTCGAAATGTTCAACCATCTCGTCAAAGGCGATGGCGAGTCGGGCGAGAAGCAGCGCGAGTTCTACGACGAATATCTCGCGGTGATGGACCTCACCGCAGAGTATTACCTGCAGACGATCGACACCGTCTTCGTCGAGCATCGGATGCCGAAGGGCGAGATGACGCACCGGGGCGTGCCGGTCGACCTGTCGAAGATCCGCAAGTGCGCGCTGCTCACGGTCGAGGGCGAGAACGACGACATCTCGGGGATCGGCCAGACGCAGGCGGCGCACGACCTCTGCTCGAACCTGCCGGCGGAGCGAAAGCAGCACCATCTGCAGAAGGACGTCGGGCACTACGGTGTCTTCAACGGCTCGCGCTTCCGCCGCGACATCGTCCCAATGATCGTCGCCTTCAACGCGCGGATGGCCGGCTGACGCTTCAGTGCTCGCGTCCGCTCCCGATGACGGTCGCCAGCACCCGCTCCAGCAGCGCGGCCAGCCGGATGTCGCCGTTGTCGCGCGCCATGCCGGCGAGCTGCCCGATCATGTCGAGGATGTAGCTGCGGACCTCGTCATGGGGCGTTTGTTCGGAAGCGAAGACGATCTCGGCCATCGGCGGTCCTGGCGGTGACGTCAGGACACTTAATACAACCTATGGCTTAATCAAGCCATAGTTAATTGATCGCATTGGGCGTATGGCGGCGATGCGCCGGCCGGGGGTGCACGCTGGACGTGTAGCCGGTCAGAGCGCGTCGAGCCTGGACGGCTCGACGAGCGCCGGGTGCCGCTCCGGCTCGTCCTCGCGGGCCTCGTCCGGCCGGCCGCGCGACATGCGCGCCACCGCGAGACCGAGCGCGTGGATGCCGGCCCGCAAGCCGCCGTCGCTGTCCTCACCCATCGTCGCGGGCGAGGCTCGCAGCTGCTGCAGCGCCGCCTGCAGAGCGGCGTTTTCCGTGCGGAGCTTCTCGAGCGTCTCGACCTGCGCCGCATCGGCGTCGCGCGTGCGACCGGCCTGGAGGCTGCGCTCGAGCGACATGGTCTTAGCGCGGTCACGGTCCTGAAGGGCGAGCTGCTCCTCGAGAAGGCGGATGCGCGCGCGCGCCTCCTCGAGCTCGCGCTGAAAGGACCCCCCGCTCGATTCGTGGCGCGCGGCGTGGGCCATGGCGGTCTCGAGCTTGCCGCGCAGCATCGACTCGCGCATCTCGCTCGCGTGCGCCGCATCGGCGATACGCGTCTCGAGCGCCGCGACGCGCGCTTCCAGCGAGGCGACGAGCTGGCGCTTGCTCTCGGCGTCCTGGCGCAGCGAGGACTGCGCCTCGGCCGTGCGATCGCCGCGGTTGCGCCAGCGCTCGATCAGCGCATGCGCGTCGTGCAGCTCGACCTGCAGCGTCCCCACCTCGGCGTTCGCCGCGGCCAGCTCGTCGATAAGGCGGCGGATCTCCGCCTCCTGGCTCTTCTCGAGCTTGCGCAGCGCGTTGATCTGATCGCTCATCGCCGTGGCGGCGAGGCTCTGGCGCCCGATCACCGCCATGTCGCGGGTCTTGCCGGCGCGGATCTTCTCGAGCGCCTGCTCGGAGCGCATCCGCTCGATGGCGAATTCCGCGCGCAGCTGGTCGCGCTCGGCGAGGATCTCCTGCATCGAAAGCGGGACCTGCAGCTGCAGGCGCGCCCGCGTCAGCCGCAGCGCGCGTCGCCACACGACGGGCAGGAGCAGCAGCGCCGCAAGCGCGGTGACGATGCACCCGAGCGCGAAATAGATGGCCTGTTCGATCACGTCGGGCGAGCCTGCAAGCGCTATTTCAAACCAAGGGGCCTTATGCCACGCGCACCGGTGGGGGGCAAAGCCGACCCCCGGCTGAGAGTGTGGCGGGAAGGTGGTTGCCGTCGCGCGCGGGACAGGCCATGGCTTCCCAGGAATGGCTTGGCTGTACGAGGGGATGTCTCGGCCGATGCGCCGTCGCCGCTGGCTCTTGATTCTCGGCCTCGTCGCCCTCGTTGCGGGCGGGGCGGCGTGGCCGTTGCGGAGCACCTTGTTCAAGAAGGGGCGTCGCAACGCCGTTCCCCAGGCACTCGTCGAGACGGCGAAGGTGCCGGGCTACGACGTCCGCTACTGGGGCGACGAGCTGACGCCGGCCTTCGAGGGCTTCGTCACCAAGCTCTACGAGCAGATCAAGCAGAATTCCGAGCGCAAGATCGGCCCGGATTTCCTGCGCGAGGCGAATTTCATCGCCATCTCTGGCGGCGGCGACAACGGCGCGCTCACCGCCGGCATCATGAAGGGCTGGACTGAGCGCGGCGATCGTCCGATCTTCGAGGCGGTGACCGGCGTCTCGACCGGTGCGCTCGCCGCCCCCTTCGTCTTTCTCGGGCCGGCGCACGACACCGATCTCGCCGACATCTACCTCAACAACGGCTCGGACGAGCTCTACACGAGCCGTGGCCTGTTCGGCCTGCTCGGCAATTCGCTCGAGAGCACCGCGCCGCTCGAGGCGCTGATCCGGCGCCATGCGACCGACGCCTTCCTCGACGAGATCGCCGAGCAGTCGCGGCTGGGCCGGCGCCTGCTCGTCGCCAGCACGAACCTCGACGCGCAACGCCCGATGATCTGGGACCTCACGGCGGTCGCCGCGAGCGGGCGCCCCGACCGGCGCGACCTCTTCGTGAACATCCTCCTCGCCTCGGCCGCCATTCCCGGCATCTTTCCGCCGGTGCTGTTCCGGGTCGAGGCGGCGGACGGCAAGACCTATACCGAGCTGCATGTCGACGGCGGCGTCACCTCCGAGGTGATCTTCGTGCCGCCGGAAGCGCAATTGTCCGAGCTCGAGAAGAAGATCTTCGGCGGAGTCCGCAAGCGCACGCTGTGGATCATCCGCAACGGCAAGCTGGGGCCGGAGTACGCGCCCTCGCACGACCGAATGTTCGCGCTGGCCTCGCGCGGGGTCATGACCCTCGTCAAGTACCAGGTCCTGGCGAACCTGCACGTGCTCTCGCGCGAGATGCAGGCCGGGCAGTCCGCCTTCCACTACCAGGGCATCCCGCAGGCCTTCAACACGATCAAGAAGACGCAGTTCGACCGCGCCTACGCCGCGGCGCTGTTTCGGTGCGGCGTCGAGGCCGGGCGCGCCGGCAAATGGTCGACGGACGTGCCGACGACCCCGATCATGGTGTGGAGCGAGCCCGCCAAGCCGCCGGCCCAAGGAGACGATCCGATCGAGAAGGCGTGCCGCTCATGAGCATCGATCTCGCCGGCCGCGTCTACGACCATTCGTTCCGCATCGATCCGATCGTGCGCTCGCTGCTCGACACGGATTTCTACAAGCTGCTCATGCTGCAGATGATCTGGAAGCTGCGCCCGACCACCCGCGTCGCGTTCGGGCTGCAGAACCGGTCGAAGGAGGTCAAGCTCGCCGAGGAGATCGACAAGCACGAGCTGGCCGCGCAGCTCGATCACGCCCGCACCCTGCGCTTCGAGCGCAACGAGCTCGTCTGGCTCGCCGGCAACTCCTTCTACGGCAAGCGCCAGGTCTTCGAGCCCGGCTTCATCGACTTCCTCGCGTCGTTCCAGCTCCCGGACTACGAGCTCTCGGAGCGCGACGGCCAGCTCGAGCTGCGCTTCGACGGGCCGTGGACGCAGACCACGATGTGGGAGGTGCCGGCGCTCGCCATCATCAGCGAGCTGCGCGCGCGCGCGGCGATGCGCGCGATGAGCCGCTTCGAGCTCGACATCTTCTATGCCCGCGCGAAGGCGAAGCTCTGGGACAAGATCGAGCGGCTGCGCGTGCTGGCGGCGGAGGGGCCGCTGCGGCTCGGCGATTTCGGGACCCGGCGCCGGCACGGCTTCCTGTGGCAGCGCTGGTGCGTCGCCGCGCTGCAGGAGGGGCTGGGCGCGAGCTTCACCGGCACCTCGAACGTCAAGCACGCGCTCGACCTCGGCTGCGAGGCGATCGGCACCAACGCGCACGAGCTGCCGATGGTCTTCGCGGCGCAGGCCGAGAGCGACGAGGCGCTCGCGGCCGCGCCGTTCGAAGTGCTCGAGGCCTGGTCGAAGCTCTACGCCGGCAACCTCCTCGTGCTGCTGCCGGACACGTTCGGCACCGCCAATTTTCTGGCCGCGGCGCCGGACTGGGCCGCCGACTGGACGGGCGCGCGCCCCGATTCGAAGCCGCCGATCGAGGCCGCCGAGGAGCTCATCCAATGGTGGCGTGCGCGCGGCCGCGACCCGACGACGAAGCTGGTCGTGCTGTCGGACGCGATGACCATCGACACGATCGAGGAGAGCGTGCGGGCGCTGCGCGGCAAGGTGCAGGTCTCGATCGGCTGGGGCACCGCGCTCACCAACGATTTCGTCGGCTGCCTGCCGAAGGCCTATCCGATCGATCTCAGGGCCGTGTCGCTGGTCTGCAAGGTGTTCGAGGTGGATGGGCGCCCGGCGGTGAAACTGTCTGACAATCCGGCCAAGTTCCTGGGGCCGGCCGACGAGGTCGCCCGCTACACCCGCGTCTTCGGCTACGTCCCCGGCGAGATGCGCGACGCGTGAGGCGAGGGCCGATGCATCTGACGGGCTTGCTGGAATCGCCCTACGTCCGCCGCGTCGCGATCTCGCTGCGTCTGCTCGGGTTGCCGTTCACGCACGACCAGATGTCGGTGTTCCGGCACTTCGACGAGTTCGCGGCGATCAACCCCGTCGTGAAGGCGCCGAGCCTGGTGTTGGACGACGGCATCGTGCTCATGGACTCGAGCCTGATCCTCGAGCACGCCGAGCGCCTGGCGGCGCCGGCGACGCTCGCTCCCGCCACGACCCTCGCCCACGCGCGGGCGCAGCGCATCGTCGGCCTTGCGCTGGCGGCGGCCGACAAGTCGGTGCAGATCGAGTACGAGCGCAAGCTGCGGCCGGCCGAGAAGCAGCATCAGCCCTGGCTCGATCGCATCGCCGGCCAGCTCGCCGCCGCCTACCGCCTGCTCGAGGCGGAGATCGGCACGCACGACTCCTGGCTCTTCGGCGACAGGCCGCTGCAGGCCGACGTGACGAGCGCGGTGGCGTTCCGCTTTACGAGCGAGATCGTGCCCGACGCCGTGGACCCAGCCGCCTTTCCGCGCCTCGCCGCGCTCTCCGCCAGGGCCGAGGCGACGGATGCATTCCGCGCGTCGCCCTTCAGCTAGCGGGCCCAGATCACCTAAAACGGTTGTGCGCTACTTATTTGGGGGAAGCTGGATCGTCTGGACGATCTCGTGCTGCGGCGGATGCAGAAACGTCACCATCGCCAGCATGGTCCCGTACGCGAGAGCGGCGACGAGCGCGATGACGATGAGCAGGCGAAAAAGCGTCGGCACCCGAAAGCCCCCGGGCCTGACATCGGCCCTCAGATCAGGCGGCGAGAATACCCGGCGGGAACGGAATTTCCCACTGATTCGCGCGCCTTACCCATGTGGAGGCGGCGTGACGGCGCGAGCGCGTTGCCGCGATACCACCGGCACCCTCGCAGCGGCGCTCCCGGCATCCGGCGAGGGGCGTAAGACCAAACGAGGCGTTGATCGATCGCCGCTTCGGGTTAACGTTTATCGACGAACCAAAGTGCGTGGGCGAGCGACGCGCGCTATGGGAGTCGAACAGGTCTCGTTCGAACAGATCTGCTACTTGGGAGAAGAGAATGCTGAAGACCGCGATTGCCGCCTCGATCGTCCTCGGGTCGGTTTCTTTCGCCGCTGCCATGCCGATGGCTTCGTCGGTGCAGACCAGCGCCGCGCTGCCGGTCGTCAAGACCGCCGTCATCGTCAAGAAGGTGATCCGCCGCCCGCCCGTGCGTCGCACGGTGGTCAGGAAGACCATCATCCGCCGCTGATTGCCCCGTCGAGGCCTCTCCCGTCGGGAGAGGCCTTTCTCTTTCGACGTCAGGCGGCCTCGAAATCGAGGCCGAGGTCGAGCACCGGCGCCGAGTGCGTCAGCCAGCCGACCGAGATGAGGTCGACGCCCGTCGCGGCGATCGCCGGCGCCGTCTCCGGCGTGACGCGGCCGGACGCCTCGGTGATGGCACGGCCCGCCACCATCGCCACCGCCTGCGACAGTTCCTTCGTGCTCATGTTGTCGAGCAGCACGGCGTCGACGCCGACCGCCAGCGCCTCCTCGAGCTGCGCCAGCGTGTCCACCTCCACCTCGATCTTCACGAGATGACCGACGCCGGCCTTCGCCCGCTCGATCGCCGGGCGGATGCCGCCGGCGATGGCGACATGGTTGTCCTTGATCAGCACCGCATCGTCGAGGCCGAAGCGATGGTTGCCGCCGCCGCCGGCGCGCACCGCGTATTTCTCGATCGCGCGTAGGCCCGGCGTCGTCTTGCGGGTGTCGACGATCGTCGCCCGCGTCCCGCGCACCGAATCGACGATCGACCGCGTCACCGTCGCGATGCCGCTCATCCGGCCCATGAAGTTCAGCGCCACGCGCTCGCCGGTCAGCAGGCCGCGCGCCGGGCCCTCCAGCCGGCCGACGACGTCGCCCGGCGCGACGCGGCTGCCGTCGGGCGTCTCGACCTCGAGCACGATGGCGGGATCGACGAGCGCGAAGGCGAGGCGCGCGAGATCGAGCCCCGCGACGATGCCGGGCTGCCGCGCGCGGATCGTCAGGCGGGCCCGCGCGTCGGCCGGCACGATCGAGTCGGTCGTAAGGTCGCCGGCGCGGCCAAGGTCCTCGCGCAGCGCCGCCGCGACGAGCGGCTCGATGAGGACGCGGGGCAGCGGCGTCGGCATGCTCACGCCGCGGCGACGCGCGTGGTCGCGTAATCGGCCATGCGCAGCGCATCCGCCAGCGTGAGCTTGCGCGAGCGCGCCTGCCACGGATCGGTCTCCGGCCAGTCGGTGCGATAATGGCCGCCGCGGCTCTCGCGCCGATCGAGCGCCGCGACGGCGATCATCAGCGCGACGAGGGCGGGATCGCTCGCGGCGCTCGTGCCGCGGACGAGCGGCAGCAGCGTCTCGATGCCGGCGAGCAGCGTCGCGCGGTCGCGCAGCACGCCGAGGCTCGCCGACACGAGATCGCGGATCGCGGCGGGGTCGGCGGCGGCCGGCACGCGCGGCACCGGCGCCACGCGCACCGGGCGCGCCGGTGTCGCCGCCACGCTGGCGGCGACGGTTCGACCACACACCATCGCCTCGAGCAGCGAGTTGGAGGCGAGGCGGTTGGCGCCGTGCAGGCCGGTGCGCGCGACCTCGCCGCAGGCCCACAGACCTTCGACGCTGGCGCGACCTTCCGCGTCCACGTCGACGCCGCCCATGTGATAATGCTCGGCCGGGCGCACCGGGATCGGCTCGCGGTCGGGATCGATGCCGTGCGCGTGGCACGCCGCGGCGATGGTCGGGAAGCGCGTCGCGAAGCCGCCGGCGACGAGGCCGCGGGCATCGAGCGAGACGGTGTGGCCGGCCGCGATCTCGGCGAAGATCGCGCGCGCCACGACGTCGCGCGGCGCCAGCTCCCCGCCCGGCACGTCGGCCATGAAGCGGCGGCCGGTCTCGTCGATGAGCTTGGCGCCTTCGCCGCGCACCGCCTCGCTGATCAGCGCGATCGGCGTGCCCGGCGCATCGAGCGCGGTGGGGTGGAACTGCACGAACTCGAGGTCGGCGAGCGTCGCGCCGGCGCGCGCGGCGAGCGCCAGGCCCATGCCGAAACACTGCGCCGGGTTGGTCGATTGCGCGAACAGGCCGCCGATGCCGCCCGTCGCCAGCACGACGCGGCTCGTCGGCAGCACGAGCGTGCGGCCGTTGCGCGCCAGCACGCCGGCGATCCGGCCGTCGACGGTGATGAGGCGGCGCGCGGCGACGCCTTCGAGCACGGTGATCGACGGGCAGGCGCGCACCGCGGCGACGACGGCGCGCATGATCTCGCGGCCGGTGGCGTCGCCGGCGGCATGGACGATACGGCGGCGGGCGTGCGCGGCCTCGAGCCCGAGCTTCAGCGCGCCGGCGGCGTCGCGATCGAAGCGCGCGCCGAGATCGACGAGCCGCGCGATGGCGGCGGGCGCCTCGGCGAGGATGCGGTCCGCCGCATCGGCGTCGCAGAGACCGTCGCCGGCGGCGAGCGTGTCGGCGACGTGCAGCGCGGCCGCGTCGTCGGCGCCGACGGAGGCGGCGACGCCGCCCTGCGCCCAGGCGCTCGAGGCCTGCTCGCCGAGCGGCGCCGGCGAGAGCACGACGCAGGGCATCGGGGCCAGCGCCAGAGCTGTCGTCAGACCCGCGAGGCCGGCGCCGACGATGACGGGCTGGTCGGCCAGTCGCGAGAGCGTGCTCACGCGATGGCCAGCATGCGCTCGACGGCGCGGCGCGCCGCCACGGCCACCGCGGGGTCGATCGTCACCTCGTGCGTCATCGTCTCGAGCGAGTGGCGGATGTTGGCGAGCGTGATGCGCTTCATGTGCGGGCAGAGGTTGCAGGGCCGCACGAAGTCGAGCTCGGGGTGATGCACGGCGACGTTGTCCGACATCGAGCACTCGGTGAGCAGCATCACCTTCTTCGGCTTCTTCTCGGCGACATAGGCGATCATCGCCGCGGTCGAGCCGGCGAAGTCGGAAGCCTCGACGACGTCGGGCGGGCATTCGGGATGCGCGAGCACCACGACGCCGGGGTTGGCATCGCGGAACTCCTGCACCTCGGCCGGCGTGAAGCGCTCGTGCACCTCGCAGTGGCCGGGCCAGGTGATCATCTCGACGCCGGTCTGCTTGCCGATGTTCTGGGCGAGGAACTCGTCGGGGATCATGATGACGCGGTCGACGCCGAGGCTCTCGACGACCTTCACCGCATTGCCCGAGGTGCAGCAGATGTCGCTCTCCGCCTTCACGGCGGCCGAGGTGTTGACGTAGGTGACGACCGGCACGCCGGGGTGCTGCGCCTTCAGCCAGCGCACGTTCTCGGCGGTGATCGACTCGGCGAGCGAGCAGCCGGCGCGGGTGTCGGAGATGAGCACGGTGCGCTCGGGATTGAGCAGCTTCGCCGTCTCGGCCATGAAGTGCACGCCGGCGAGCACGATCGTCGAGGCGTCGGTCTCCTGCGCCTTGCGGGCGAGCGCCAGCGAGTCGCCGACGATGTCGGAGACGCAGTGGAAGATCTCGGGCGTCTGGTAGTTGTGCGCCAGGATGACGGCGTCGCGCTCGTGCTTCAGCCGAAGGATGGCGTCGACGTCGGCCGCGTAGGCCGGCCATTCCATCGCCGGGATGAACCGCGAGACCTTGTCGTAGAGGCCGGCTGTGCGCGCGATCGCGCCGGACACTGCTGCCTGCATGACTTATACTCCAAACGAGCATTTCCTCTGGCTCAAAATGGATGGAGGTCGCTGCCCCGTCAAGGGGCTGTCATCGAATCGTGCCGTTCGGCGTAGTGTGCGAAGAAGGAGCACTCTCGCATGGATCGCCTCGACGAGCTCGCCATTCTCGTCGCCATCGTCGATGCCGGCAGCCTCGCCGGCGCGGCGCGGCGGCTGCGTCGCTCGACGGCCGCGGTGACGCGCGCACTCGCCGCGCTGGAGGAGCGTGTCGGCGCGCGGCTGATCGATCGCACCACGCGGCGGCTGTCGGTCACCGAGGCGGGACGCAGCTTCGCCGAGCGGGCGCGTGCGCTCGCCGCCGACTACGCGGCGGCGATGACCGACGTGGCCGAGGGGCAGGTGCGCGGGCTCTTGCGGGTCACCGCGCCGACGCCGTTCGGCCGCCGCTACGTGACGCCCATCGTGTCGGATTTCCTGGCGGCCAACCCGGCCGTCCAGATCGAGCTGGTGCTCGACGATCGCAATCTCGATTTCGTCGAGCAGGGCATCGACGTCGCGCTGCGCATCGGCGAGCTGGCGGATTCGAGCCTCAAGGTGCGTCGCGTCGGCGTCGTCTCGACCGTGCTCGTCGCGAGCCCTGATTATTTGAAGGCCAACGGTACGCCGGCCGAGCCTCGCGAGCTTGCCGATCATGCCGCTCTGTTCTCGACGAGCCGGGCCGGGCTGATGGACTGGCGCTTCGGGCCGGAGCGCGACATCGTCGTCAAGCTGCGGCCGCGGCTGCTCGTCAACGACGTCGACGCGCGCCTCCTGGCGGCGAAGGCCGGGCACGGCATCGCCCGCGTGCTCTCCTACCAGGCGGCGGACGGGCTCGCCGAAGGCGCGCTGGTGCGCCTGCTGCCCGAGTACGAGCCGCCGCCGGTGCCGGTCCAGCTCGTCACCGGGCAGGGGCCGCGCGCGGCGAAGGTCGAGGCCTTTCTCGAGGCCGCAACCAGGGCGCTGCGCGCGCTGCCGGCGATCAGGGGCTAGCCCGGTCGTCGAGCCCGAGCAGGCGGACAAACGCGAGCGCGGCCTCGCTGCGGTGGCGCTCGCGGTGGTGGATGATGCTGAAGCTGCGCGCCGGCAGATCGAACGCCACCTCGTGCAGCAGCCCGGCTTCGAGGCTGGCGACGGCGACCGACGCGGACAGCGCGGTGGCGCCGAGGCCGGCTTCGACGGCGGAGCGCACCGCCTCGTTGCTCGGCAGCTCCAGCGCGACTCGCATCTTCGCCGGGTCGACGCCGCGCGTCCGCAGCGCCGCCTCCAGCACCGATCGCGTGCCCGATCCGCTTTCGCGCAGCACCCATTCGGCCTCGCGCAGGTCGGCCGCGTCGACCCGCTCTCGGCGGCTCCAGGGATGGTCGGCGCCAACCAGCACGACGAGCTGGTCCCGCGCAACCTCGCGGGCCTCGAGCATCGGCTCGTCGATCTCGCCCTCGACGAGGCCGATCTCCGCGGCGCCCTCGCGCACGGCCTTCGCCGCCTCGGCCGTGTTGCCGATCGCCAGCTTCACGTCGATCGACGGGTGCTGCCGGCGGAAGTCGGCGAGGCGGCGCGGCAGCCAATAGCCGGCGATGGTCTGGCTCGCCTGGATCAGCAGCGTGCCGCGCTTCAGGCCCGCGAGGTCGGCGAGCATCGCCTCCGCCATCTCGGCGCGGCCGAGCACCGCGCGCGCCTCGTCGAGGAAGAGGCGGCCGGCCTCGGTCAGCTCGATGCCGCGGCCGACGCGGTGGAACAGCTTGGTGCCGTGCCGCCCCTCGAGCGCGGCGATGGCGGCGCTGACCGCCGATTGCGCGAGATGCAGCGCCTCGGCGGCGCGCGTGACGTGCTGGCGCTCGGCGACGGCGACGAAGACGCGGAGCTGCTCGAGCGTCACGGCAAGGATCGATCGCGGCCAGGCATGTCGATGTCCTAGCGTGCATGCGGCCGCCAGACGAGGACATTTGTTCTGCGATCAACCGTCCCGGGAGATCGATCGTCTCGCGCGATCGAACCGATAGCGAGATGCTGTTGGAAGCGCGAGGCCGCCGCCGCCATCCTCATCAACGAGGAGAGCGACGATGGCGACGATGAACCAGGCGACGGAATTGAGCCCTCTACCCCTCGCGCCGGCGATCCCGGCGAAGAGGGCCTGGTCGTACCTGCCGGGCGTCGCGCTGTGCGTCGGCGTGACGGCCGTCGCCTACGGGATGGAGGCGGTGGAGACGCGGCTCGCCGGCCGCGCCTGGCTGGAGGCGCTGGTGCTGGCCATCCTGCTCGGCGTCGCCATCCGCACGGCCTGGGCGCCGCGCGAGATCTGGCGGCGCGGCATCGACTTCAGCGCGAAGATGCTGCTGGAAGTCGCCGTCGTCCTGCTCGGCGCCTCGATCAGCGCTCGTGCGGTGCTCGCGCTCGGGCCGGCGCTGATCCTCGGCATCGCCGCCATCGTCGCGCTGGCGATCGCCGCGAGCTTCGTCATCAGCCGCGCGCTCGGCCTGCCGCGCCGCATGGCCATCCTCGTCGCCTGCGGCAACTCGATCTGCGGCAACTCGGCGATCGCCGCGGTAGCGCCGGTGATCGGCGCCGACGGCGACGATGTCGCCGCCTCCATCGCCTTCACCGCCGTCCTCGGCGTCATCACGGTCCTGCTGCTGCCGCTGCTCGTGCCGCTGCTGGCGATGAGCCTCACGCAGTACGGCGTGCTCGCCGGCCTCACCGTCTACGCGGTGCCGCAGGTGCTCGCCGCGACGCTGCCGATCGGTGCGCTGTCGAACCAGATCGGCACCGTCGTCAAGCTCGTGCGCGTGCTGATGCTGGGGCCGGTGGTGCTCATGATGTCGCTGCTCGCGCCGCGGCTGCGCGAGGAGATCGGCGAGGCGACCGCCGTGCCGAGCCGCCCGCCGCTGCACCGCCTCGTGCCGTGGTTCATCGTCGGCTTCCTCGTCGTCGCCGCGCTGCGCACGGCCGGCGCCATCCCGGCGCCGATGCTCGGGCCGACGGCCTTGGTCGCCAACCTCCTCACCACCGTCTCGATGGCGGCGCTCGGTCTCGGCGTCGACATCCGCGTCGTCGCCCGCGCCGGTCTCCGCGTGACCGCCGCGGTGACCCTGTCGCTCGTCGTGCTCGGCCTGATGAGCTACGCGCTGATCCGCGCGTTCGGCGTCGCCTGACCCGTCAGGTCAGCTTGCGGGTGAGGAAATCGTCGATCAGCGCCGCGATTTCCGCGGGATGCGTCTCCAGTGCGAAATGGCCGGTGTCGAGGAGATGCACCTCGGCCTCCGGGAGGTCGCGGCGGAAGGCCTCGGCGCCCGCCGGCAGGAAGAACGCATCGTTGCGGCCCCAGGTCGCGAGCAGCGGCGGCTTGCTGTCGCGGAAGTAGCGCTGGAAGTCGGGATAGAGCGCGACGTTCGAGCGGTAGTCGAGGATCAGGTCGAGCTGGATCTCGTCGGCGCCGGGACGCTCGAGATAATGGCTGTCGAGCGTGTAGCCGTCCGGCGAGACGCGCGCCGCGTCGGCGCCGTTGAGATACTGGACGTCGCGGATGATGTCCGGCCGCAGCGCGATCCGGCAGGCCTCGCGGTTCTCCGCGTTCGGCTCGCGCCAGTAGCGCTGCCAGGGCTCCCATTCCTTGCTGAGGCCGTCCGCGTAGGCGTTGCCGTTCTGGCTGATGATCGCGGTGACGCGCTCGGGGTGCCACATCGCGAGGCGGAAGCCGGTCGGCGCGCCGTAGTCGAAGACGTAGAGCGCGTAGCGCGCGAGCTGCAGCGCCTGCGTGAAGCCGTCGATCACGCGGGCGATGCCGTCGAACGAGGGCGTGGCGCCGGCCGGCGTGCGCGTCAGGCCGAAGCCGGGGAGATCGGGGGCGATCAAACGATAGCGGTGGGCGAGCTTGGGGATCAGGTCGCGGAACATGTGCGACGAGGTCGGGAAGCCGTGCAGCAGCAGCAGGACCGGCGCATCGGGCGCGCCGGCCTCGCGGTAGAAGACCTCGGTGTCGCCGACGGCGACGGTGCGGTAGCTGATCTCGGGCATGATGCCTCCTCGTGGTCGTGGAGGTCACATGAGACGCCAGTGCCGCGGTGCACACGGCTGCCGCCCGCAAGTCAGAATCTCGCGCCGCGAAACGACCGGCCGTAACGCTTGCTTGGAGCGGTCAGGTTTCGGGCGGCAACTCCTCGCCGCGGTAGGCTTCGATCTCGATCGGGCCGCCGGCCGCCGCGACCTCGGCGCGGTCCTCCGGGCCCAGAGTCTCGGCAAGCGGCGCGATGCGCTTCCAGGCGGGAAACGGCTGCCGCCCTTCGGCATCGGGGACGTGGCGCGACAGGCTAAGCGAGTCCGCGGAATGGATGTAGCGTCCGCAGTTGACGAAGATCGTCTCCACCGCGACCCGCACCAGGCGATCGGCGCCCGGGTATTCGGCCAGCAGCGGATCGTCGTCAGCGGCGATCCGCGCTTCGCCCTGCACGCGCAGGCGCCGCGGGGCGGTGAAATCGATGAACAGCAGGCCGACCTTGGGGTGCGCGGCGAGATTGCCGAGCGACAGGAACATGCCGTTGCCGTCATAAGATGGGAAGACGAGCTCGCTCGGCCCGGTCAGGCGCACGAAGCCGGGCGCGCCGCCTTTATATGACACGGTGGGACGCCCTTGGTCGTCCACGGTGCTGAGGAAGAACATCGCGGCCGAGCGGATGAAGGCCGCGTCCGCCTCGTCGAATTCCGGATGCGCCATCGCCTCCAGCATGTCGGCGAGGCGTCCCGTGCCATGCTGCTCCTGCAGCGCACGGTGGGTCGATCCGTAGAGGTCGCTCATCTTGGGCTCCGGTTGAATCGCCGGCACCTTCGCGTCCCCGCGGCGGCGGATCAATGCGCCGACCGGCGGGCTTTACCCGCCGGCCAGCGGCAGCTTCGAGCCGGCGACGGCGCGCGCGGCGAGCACGTCGCGGCGGAAGGTGAAGAGCTTGGCCGGCCGGCCGCCGGTGTCGGTCGCGAGCTTGCCGGTCTCCTCGACGAGATCCTGCTGCTCGATGAGGCGGCGAAAATTCTGCTTGTGCAGGCGGCGGCCGGCGAGCGCCTCGACGCTGCGCTGCAGCTGGTACAGCGTGAAGGTCGACGGCATCAGCTCGAAGACCACCGGCCTGTACTTGATCTTGCCGCGCAGCCTGGCGATGCCGGTAGCCAGGATGCGGCGGTGGTCGCCGGTCATGCGCCGGCCGAGCGTGCCCTCGCCGCCGGCCTCGGGGATCAGCCCGGCCTCGAAGAGAAGCTCGTAGCGCTGCAGCACCAGCTCCTCGTTCCAGCCGAACGGCTCGTGGCCGAAGCTCACGGCGACCCTCTGCGCGCGCGCCGCCCGGTCGCCCGCATCGGCGGCGACCCAGCGCGCGAGCGCGTCGGCCAGCGCCGCGTCGCGCGCCGGCGCGTCGGTGCGGCGATCCTCCCAGGGAAAGAAGGCGTACCAGTCGTGCCACGACGACGGCGTCGCGGCGGCGGCCTTCTCCTCGCGGGTGAGGCCGAGATAGCTGATCGACACCATGCGCTGGTCGGTCTCGCCGACGCGGTCCCTGTCGGCGAACGTATAGAGCTGCTCGACGTAGCCGATCGGCCGGCGCGTCTGCTGCTCGACCCAGTCGCGCAGGCCCGACTGCAGCGAGCGGTGCGCCAGCTCGAACGGGCCGGAGGGCAGCGAGCCGCCGCCGATCGTCAGCACGCGCGGCTGGTCCTCGCGCACGGCGACGAGCACGGCGATGAGGTTGACGGCGACCGCTTCCGCGACGCTGAGCGGCGGGGCTTCGAGCATGATCCCGATGGACCGTGAGAGCGGCCGTCCGTCAAGCCCCGAACGGGCTACTGCCGGCCGGCCTTGAACGCGCCGTCGTAGGTGAAGGGCGGGGCGGCCTTCATCTGGTCCGCCGTCGCCTTCATCGTCGCGCGATAGCTGTTCGAGCCCTGGTCGTAGATCAGCGTGATCGCGACCGGCGCCACCGCGACGTAATGGTCGCCGATGCCGAGCACGCCGCCGGTGCCGATGATGTAGGCCTGGATGCCGCCGTGATCGACGGCGAGGTCCTTGACCGTGCCGATCTCCTGCCCGTCGAGATCGCGCACCTTGAGCCCGATCAGCGTCGAGGCGAGCCGCGCCGTCGGCAGCACGGTCGCGAAGGCGGAGCTGCCGGTCAGGGGCGCCTTGGCCCCGTCGCCGCCGGCGGCCGAGCCGCTGTGCGGGTCGAGCGCCACGACCTCGGTCATCGAATTCGGGTTGAGCACCATCGCGACCGGGTTGCCCGACTTGTCCTTGCCACGGACCAGGATCGAATTCGGCATCACCTCGAGGTCGGTGAAGCCGGCCTTGCGGAGCGAGGCTTCCATGTCGGCGGAGAGGGCGTTGTCGTGCGCCTTGTCGGGCGAGGCGGGCTGCGGCGCGGGCGGCGCTCCCGGCGTGTCGCTGCCTGCGGCGGCCGGCGCTGCCGGCAGCGAAAGCGCTGCAAATACAAGCGTCCGGCGGACCCAATTCGTCATCTGCGCGTGCCTCGGTCGTTCCGATCGATTTGAGGAAACGAGCTGATTCCGCGCTTGTTCCGAGTGCGGCCTGTCCGAGGCGAGGCGGCAAGGAGCCCTCACCTAGGCGTAGAGGTCGTCGTCATCGTCCCAGTAACGGCGTGTCATACGCGCTCGCGGCGGCGTCCGCCGGGGCTCGGCGCGCGGCCGCGGCGCCGGCTCGGGCTCCGGCGGCTCGTCGAGCGTCTCGTCGCGCTCGAAGAAGCGGTCCTGCTCCAGCGGCGGGCTGAGACTCTCGGCGAAAAGGGCGGCGGCGAGACCGAAGAACAGGCCGGCGGCGAACGCGATCGCGCCGACGAGCGACTTCTTCGGACGCGCCGGCGAGATCGGCGGCCGCGCGACCGCGATCACGCGGCCCGGCGGCGTCTCGCCCTCCTGCTGCGCGAGGCTGTCGTCGACCTTCGAGAAATGGTCGAAGCTCGCGCGCAGCAGGCGCACGTCGCGCTCGAGCGCGTCCAGCGGCACCATCGCCCGGTTCATGTCGGCCGACTGCGCCTTCAGCTTGTCGACGCCGGCGGCGATCTGGCGCTCGTGCTGTCGCGCGACCTGGTAATCCTGCTGCGCCGACAGCTTCAGCCGCGCCAGCTCGGCGCGGATCAGCGCCTTGATCTCGCTCGCGCGTGCCTTCGCCTCCTTGAGCTCGGGATGGTTGGGGCCGAGCGTCATGCTGAGCTTGGCGACGGTCTGGTCGGTCTCGGCCTGCGACTGGCGCAGCCGCTCGATCGTCTGCGAACGCAGGGCTTCGCTGATCGCGTCGAGATGGCCGCTCCTCGCCATCCCGTCGATCTCGGCGAGCGCCGCCTTGGCATCCGATTCCTTGGCGCGGGCGTCGCCGAGCGCCTTGGTCAGGTCGGCGACCTGCTGCTCGTTCGAGCGCAAACCGCTGGTGTCGACGATGTTGTGCTCGACCTTGTAGGCCTCGACCTTCGTCTCGGCGTCCCTCAACTGCGTCGACAGCGTGGCCAGCTTGTCCCGGACGAAGGAGGCGTCCCCGCGTGCCGCGTCGACGCGCGAGGACACCTGGTCCTCGATATAGGCCTTGGTGATGTCGTTGGCGATCTCCGCGGCGAGGGCAGGGGTTCTCGCCAGCACGTCGATACCGACGACGTAGGTCCGCTCGGGCCGCTTGATGGTGATCGCGTTCTCGAGGGCTCGAAGGTCGACCTCGCCGTTGAGGTCGAGGGTCGGATGCATGAGCCGCTGCAGCAGGCTGCGCTGGGAGCCGTTGAATTCCGGCACGTCCTTGAGCTTCGCCATCTCCGCGACACGGGCGAGCACCGTCTGCGAGGTGAAGAGCTTGATCTGGCTGTCCATGGCGCTGGCGTCGGGGACGAAGCCGGGCATCAGAGGATCGCTGCCGACCGTCTTCCCGAGGCGCGGATCGATCAGCATCGACGTCGAGGCGAGATATTGCGGCGGGGTGACGATGATGTAGAGCACGCCGCCGGCGAGGAAGACGAGAAGCGTGACGAGAACGGTCAGCTTCCGCCGCCAGACGATCTCGAGCAGGTTCGGCGTCGCATCGGCACGCGACGGCTCGCGCGCGATGGTGCGCACGGGGGGCAGCTTGCGGCGCCCGAGAGCGTCCTGCCAGTTTCCGAACACCATGCTACGCAGCCCTCGCAGGAACGTCGGAGCTGACCTGCGCGCGAGCCGCACGATGCGACCGAGGGGCGAGGCGGACGATCACGGCGCGGGCTCCAGGGGGTCGCGCATGAGGGGGACGGCGGACGATGGATTCGTCGGCATGAGCTTCGGCTCGAGCCTTTTGCCATCGAGCCGCTTGCCGTCGATGCGCTTGGCGATGCGGCCGAAGAAGGCGCGGCCCGGCACCTCGATGCAAAGGTAGGCGGCGTAGGCGAGCGCGACGACCGTGACGAGATAGAGGATCGCGCAGAGCCACAGCAGGGCCGGGTTTGCGATGTGCAGGACCTCGACCGTCGCGGGCGCGCCTGGGCGCCCCGCCAGCGGGTTCACCATCATCTGGAACAGCGGCTGGCCGGTCGCGCGGGCCAGCGCATGCAGGCCGGCGAGGAAGAAGATCAGCACGATCGCGTGCACCATGTAGATCGCAAACGACAGTTCCGCGAAGAACTGCATCGGCTTCGACAGCAGCACCCGCGACACCGCGCCTTGCTCGCTCGCATAGGAGAGAACGAACAGACAGAAGACGAAGGGCGCGGCGAACACGAGCAGCCCGATCGACGAGAAGCTCATCCAGGTGATGACGAGCGCGAGACCGCCGAGCTCGATCAGCGTCGGCATGCGCCAGTGCGGGCGCAGCCAGCGGTACGCGGCCTCGTAGCACAGCGTGCCGGCGAAGAAGCCGGCGAAGCAGCGGAACAACCCGTAATCGAACGTCGAGCGCATGTGATAGGGCGCGACGAAGATCAGGACGGCGAGCGACACCGCGATCGTCAGGATCGCCGCCGCGCGCCGCCACACGGGGCCGATCAGGCAGAAGGCGGCGAACGAGACATAGGTGACGAACTCGACGCTGAGGCTCCAGCTGGGGAAGTTCCAGGTCTCGCGATCGTGCACGCCGAGCGCCTGGATCAGCAGGAGGTTGGTCGGGATCGCGCTCAGGAGATTGTAGCCTTCGTGCGAGAAGGGCGCGGTCGAGAACTGCCGGCCGAAGCCGGCCTGCAGCACGAGCTTCAGGAGCTCGTAGGCGACGAGGAACGCGAGGGTCGCCGCCTGCAGCGGCCAGATGCGCCCGACGCGGCGCACGATGTACTCGGGGATCGCGCGCGGGCGCGTCAGCTTCTCCGAATAGACCTGAGCGATGATCAGGCCGCTGAGCACGAAGAACAGGTCGACGAGCAGCGCGATCGGCTCGAGCCTCTTGTAGGAGATGAGCTCGGACGCGACGGCGAAATGCGCGAATGCGATCGCAAGCGCGCCCGGGCCGCGGAAGCCGTTGATGGCACGAAACGACAGCGGCTTCGGCGACGCGGGCTCTGGGGTCAGAACGCATTCTCAAAAGCCTTCGGCGAGAGCAATGTGGAGGCAAGGATGCGAAGGTCGAGACCAAACGACCAGTTGTCGATGTAGTAGAGATCGTGCTGGACGCGCGCGCTCATCTTGGTCTCGGAGGTGATCTCGCCGCGCAGGCCGTGGATCTGCGCCCAGCCGGTGATGCCGGGCTTGACGTTGTGGCGCCGGGCGTAGTCGGCGATCGTCTTTTCGTACTGCTGGTTGTGGATCAAAGCATGCGGGCGCGGCCCGACGAGGGACATCTGGCCCCTGAGGACGTTCACGAGTTGCGGCAGCTCGTCGAAGTTGGCGCGCCGCAAGATGCGGCCGACCCGCGTGACGCGCGGATCGTTCCGGATCGCGCCGCGGACCGCCGATCCGTCCTCGACGACCGTCATCGAGCGGAACTTGACGATGCGGAACTCCTCCTGGTTGAAGCCGTAGCGGCGCTGCAGGAAGAAGACGGGACCCTCGCTGTCCAGCTTGATGGCGATGGCGATGCCAAGGAAGAGCGGCGCGAGGAGCACGAGCAGGATGGAGCCGGCGACGATGTCAAAGGCCCGCTTTGCGATCTGCTCGAACGTGTTGAGCGGGCGGCGGACGAGATGCAGGCTCGCGATGCTGCCGATGCGCGACACGCGCGCCTTCGCGAACCGATCGAGGACGCGCTGCGGCCCGAGGTGGATCGAGGCCGGCACCTGCGTGAAGGCCTCGACGCACGCGTCGATCGCCTCCGTGCGCGACCACGGCAGCAGGATGAAGATATCGTCCGGTCGCAGCACGCGCGCGGAGGCGGCGGCCAGCGCGAGGTCTTCGCGCAGGCTGTTGCCGCCGCGCAGGACCGCCGACGCCACGATGTCGATGCCGACCGTCCACGGTTCGTAGAGGGTGAGGAAATCGCGAAGGCTGTCCTCCTCGCCGACGAGGAGCGCGCGCAGCGAGGCGATGCGGCCGGCGGCGGCACTCTGCCTGACGTGGTAGACGGCAATCGTCCGCACGAGCGCGAGGCAGACCAGCCCGACGAGGAAGAAGAAGGCGATCGAGACGCGAGAGAATTCCGCCGATTCCTTGGTCAGGAAGAAGACGACGAGCATCGTGAAGAACGTCACGTTCCAAACCAGGACGGCGCGTCGCGCGTTGGCTCCGAAGTTGAGGTAGTTCGCCACGTCGTATTCCTGGGCGAGCAGGTTGACGGTGACGAAGAACACCGAGACGGACACGCCGAGGCCGGCGAAGATCTCGAACATGCCGTTCACGCCGAGGTAGGCCTGGTGGTACACGAGGCCGACGACGATGGAGGAGACCGTGATGGTGACCGTGTCGGCGGCGATCGCGAGCGTGGTGAAGAGGGCGCGGCTCAGCGTCGTGCTGCGCGCCGCGAGCCGTGCGCCGGTCCGCCGCGACAACTGCCGGCGGCGCCGGGTTGGTTCGAAGTCGTGCAGCTCGATGCCGGTACTCAGCACGCTCTCCCGCGCCTGGACGACCGACGTGCCGAAACGAGACACATCGACGTCTGCATTAAGTCTTGCTTAAGCAGTCGCAATTGATGCGCCGATGCGGGGAAGTAGACGGTTCGGTAATTTTTATAGTTAATGAATTTGGGATCGAGGCATTTAGGGCGAGGGTCCGTGGCCATCCCAGCGCAAGGCGATCGTATCGAGCCGGCCGGCAACGGCCCGTCGCGCCGAGCGAAGCTCTTCACGACGGCGACGGCCGTGGCGATCGCCGCGGCGACGGCTGCCACCACCGGCTTCCTGCTGCCGCGTCACGCCTTCGTCGCATCGGCGATCATCGGGGTCGAAGGCGGCCCCGGCGCGATGCGTCCTGCCCTGGCACAGGCCGCCGCCGACGCCGCGGTGTCGCGCCGCGTCCTCACGCGCGCCGCAGCGAACGGCACCGTCCCGGCCGACGAGCTGTCGCGCACGGTGCGGGCCGAGGTCGGGCACGTGCCGGGCTCGCTGATGGTGCGCGCCCAGGATAACGATGCCGAGCGGGCCGCCGCCATGGCGACGTCGGTCGCGACGGCGCTCGTCGCCGACCTCGAGGATCGGGCGCAGGAGGCGATGCGCGCCGGCGATGCCGCCGCGGCGGTCCGCGTCGCCAGGCTGCAGGATGCCGCCGTTGCGGCGCATCGCCGCCTCGCCGAGCTCGGCGAGGATGGTAGCGATGGCGCGGTCACCGGCGCCGGCGCCGCCGCGCGCGTCGCCGCACTGCGCACCCGCCTCGACGCCATCCACGCCATCCTCGCGTCCGGCAATCCGCCGCTCGGCACCGGGCGCGACGTGCCGACCAACATCGACGCGTTGCAGACGAGCTACCTCGACCTCACGCGTCAGCTGGCCAAGGCGAGCGAGACGCTTGGCGACAGACACACGACGGTGGTCGGCTTGCGCGACGGCATCAAGCGCACCGCCGCCGAGCTGACCGCCGCCTGGACGCGCCTCGCCAAGGCGACCGAGGCCGATCTCGCCGAGGCGAAGTCGCGCGTCGCGGCCGCCGCCAAGGGTGGCGCGCGCGACGCGGGCCGGGTGGCCGCGATCGAAGCCGCGCGCGCCGGCGCGCAGGCCGCCGACGAGGCGGTCGCGCGGGCGCAGGCCTCCGCCCGCGACGACGACCAGGCGCACTATCGTCTCATCGCCCGCGCGCCCGTTCCGGCGCTGGCCGACGGCCTCGCGCCGCCTGTCCATCTCGCCGCGGCGGGGCTTGCCGGGCTCGTCATGCTGCTCCTGTCGCTCCGCATCCTTCGCCCGAAGGCGGCCGAAGGGTCGGAGCGCCACGCGGAGCCCGCCGAAGTGTCGGAAGCGCCCGCCGCACCGCCGCTCTGCATGAGCGAGCGCGAGCCGGCGATGCACATGTTCTTCGAGGACGCACTGGCACGGGAGCCGGCGCCGGCCGCTCGTATCGAGCCTACGCCCGCGCCGGCTACCAAGGCGCACGGCGAGGCCGCTGCGAGCGCGTCGCGTGAAGACCACCTGCAAACCGCGTTGCAGGCCCGGGCGGCCGAGGCGCTCCGCAAGCTCGAGCGAGCCTCCGCCGCCGTACCTGCGCCGGCACCGCGCCGCGAGCCTTCGGATCTTTCCGACGCGATGGCGGCCGTGCTGCCTGCGATCGCGGCGATCACCCCGCGCGACGCGGTGCCGATCGTCATGGTCGCGACCAACGAGCCCGGCGCGCGCACGATGGACGCGGCGCTGGCCCTCGGCGAGGCCGCGGCCGCGACCGGCCGGCGCGTGCTCGTGGTCGAGGGCGAGAAGGCGCGGCCGGCGCTGGCCGCCGCGGTCGACGACAGCGCCGCACCGGCGTTGATCGAGGTGTTCGGCGATTGGCGCGTCGTCCTGCGCGCCGAAGCCGGCGAGGGCCTGCTCTATCTCGCCCCGTCGTTCCGGGACGGCGCCCGTCTCGCCGAGCGGCTCGCCGGCTCCCCCGACACGCTCGTCGCCGACGCGCTCGCCGACGAGTTCGATCTCGTCGTCATCGACGGCGATCGCGCGAGCGAGGCCTATGAGCTGGCCCGCGAGGCCGATGGCTTCCTGCGCGTCGGCCGCTTCGCCTCGCCGCGCGACGACGAGCGCTTTCTCGCCAAGCTCGGCGCGCCACGCCACGCGCTGCTCGGGACCGTCGCGGCCGATGTCTTCAGGCCTGCGGCGAGCGATCGCCCGGCGCCTGTCGCCGACGAGCCGACGACGCCCGTCGCCGCGGCACTGCGGGCCGCCGCAAGCGCACGGGCGCATCGCGCGCCCTTCGTGGCGAGCCGCAAGCCGGTCGGCAGCGACCTGCGACGCCGCGTCGGCCTGCGCTGACGCCTTAACCAAAGGCGCGGCGCGTGCGTGCGCGCCCCAGCGCTTTTGCGCTAGCTGACGCGCGGCTGCTTTCTTGGCCGCTCCGAGGCTGTCGATGCCGCGCCGGCTCGCGCTCTTTCACACCATGGACCCGCGCGGCGACAAGCTCGGCGGCATCGAGACGCATGTGCGCTTGATGCTCGCCCGGCATCCCGCCGACGTCGAGCTGCTCTTCGTCGGCATCGACGAGCGCGGCGATTGCCCGCTCGGGCGCGTCACGCCGATCATGTGCGACGGCCGCACCATCGCCTTCCTGCCGGTCGCGCGGGTCCCATCGGATCGCATCAATCTCGCCGCCAAGCGCATCTTTCACTCGACCACGCTGCGCTATGCGCTCGGCCTGGTCCGCCATCTGCCGGGCCTGCGGCGCGCCCTGCGCGGCCAGGCGGCGTCCGGCGAGATCGAGCGCTACGAGTTCGCGGCCATTCCCAAGCTCCTGCGGCTCCCGTTCGTGCTCCTCGTCCACAACGAGGGTTCGAAAGCCGACAAGATGGATTCGATCCTGAAGCATTACTGGTTCCTGCACCGCTGGAACGAGCGATGCGCGTTGGCCCTCGCCGACAGCGTCTTCGCCGTGAACGAGGCCATCGCCAGGCACGTCGAGCGCATAGCCCCCGCGCATGCGCGGAAGACGGCGGTGATGTCGGTATCGGTGGATACCGAACGGTTCGTGCCGACACCGTTTTCGACCGCCGACGATGCGCTCCATGTCTGCTTCGCGGGCCGGCTCGACGACTTCAAGGATCCGCCCCTGATGTTCGCGACGCTGGCGAAGCTCGCCGCGCGGCTCGAGGCGGCGCCGGTGGGGCGCTTCCGCCGCGTCGTCTTCGACTATGTCGGTGCGTCGGATCCCGAGCGCTTCGCCGAGTTCGCGAGCATCGAGCGTTTCACCGTGCGCCACGGGCCGCGCAAGGCGGCCGAGGTGGCGGCGCTGATGGCGCGCGCGCATGCCGGGATCATCACCTCGTTCTTCGAGGGCATGCCCTGCTATCTGCTCGAGATGCTGGCGTCGGGGCGCCCCGTCGGCGCGATCGCGCTGCCGCAGTTTTCGCGGCTTGTGCTGTCGGGCTACAGCGGCGCGCTCGTCGAGCGCCAGCCAGAACCGGAGGCTTCTGCCGACAAGCTGTCCGAGGCGTCCGTCGGCATCGCGCGGGCGATCGACGAAGGGCGCCTCGATCCCGCTGCCATGGCGGCGCTCGTTGCGCCGTACTCCGTGGAGTCGCAGATGGGGCGGCTCTTCGCGTGCCACGCCGCGCTGGCGACGCAGCGGTGAGTTCAGCCCAGCGAATCCGCCAGCGCCGCATACGCGTCGCGCACGGTGGAGAGCGCGAAAGTCTGCGCCCGGGCGACGAGAGGCGCGGGGTCGCCCGGCTCCGCCAGGGTCGCGCGCAACGCGTCGGCCATCGCCGCCGTGTCGCCGATCGGCACGACGCGGCCCCATGTCCCTTGTCCGAGGATCTCGGGCGGCCCGCCGCATTCCGTGGCGACGACGGGCGTGCCATGCGCCAGCGCTTCGGCGGCGGTGAGGCCGAAGCTTTCGCTCTCCGAGACGATGGCGACGCAGGCCGCGCGGGCGTACCACGGTCGCAGATCGCCGACGTGGCCCGGCATCTCGACGCGCGCCGCGAGGCCATGGCGCGCGACGGCGGCCTCGATCGCCGGGCGTTCCGGGCCCTCGCCGAGAATGGCAAGCCGCGCTTCGCTGTCCCCGATCTGCGCGAAGGCGGCGACGAGGTCGGGAAATCGTTTGACGGGCACCAGTCGCCCGATCGCCACGACGAGCTTTTCGCGGGGCGCGACAGCGCTGGCGGCGATGTCGCCGGGCAGGGGGTTGTAGAGGCGCAGCATCCGCGTCGGGCTCGCATGCCAGCGTCGCTGCATCTCGTCGCGCAAGGCATCGGAGACGCAGACGGTGCGCGCGGCGAGCCGCGTCGCGACGGCGGCGACGTGGAACGAGGCGCGTGCGAACGGCTTCGGCTCGGCGGCGGCGAAGCCGTGGTAGCCGAGCACGCACCGTCGCGTCCGCCCCGCGAGCTGCGCGGCGGCGAGATGCTTCAGGTTCTGCGCGCCGAGAGCGGAGAACGAGGCGTCGGGTCGTTCCTCGCGCAGCAAGGCCGCGAGCGCGCGCGTGCCGGCGGCATGGCCCGGCGGCAGCACGAGTGTTGTGAGGCCGCTGCGCGACGGCGGCGGGGGCGCGTCGGCGGTGTCGACCGCCAGGATCGCTTCGTCGCCGGCCGCGGCGAAGGCCGAGGCCAGCCTCGAGAACACCACCTCGGCACCGCCGCCACCGAACGCGTGCGTGTAGAACAGAAGCTTCCGCGCCATCGCGTTGCATCCCCCCGCGCAAGCCTCATAAGGGCGATCGTCTGTTCTGTCGAAGCCGGCGTCGCGTCGTGAAGGTCGTGCTGCGGACCGATGGGCCGCTCCGCCGCTGGCACCAGCGGGTCGGGGAGCGGCTCGCCGCCATGGGGCACACGCTCGTCGTGAGCAAGACGCCAGGGCGATCGATGCCGACCGGCCTGCACCTGCTGCTCGCGCTGGAGCGGCGCCTCTACGGCGATGCGGCGGCGCTGTTCGATGCGGTCGGCGAGCCGGTTGCCGACGAAGACGGCGACCTCGTCCTGGAGGTGCGCTACGACGCGCGCGCGGGCGAGCGAGCGCTCGCGGGCACGTTGCTGGCGCGACGCGTGCCGTATGTCGAGGTCGTCGCCGCGCCCGGGCGCGCGCTCGCAGCTGGCCTGCCGGCGGTCGAGGCGCCGGATGTCCTCGCCTGCGGCCTCGACCACGTGCTCGCGCGGACCGCGCAACTCGTCGTCACCGCGGTCGGCAGCGCCGCGACGGCGGCGTCTTTGCAGGCGGCCTCCGCGCCGCTGCCCGCCGGCGCCCGGGTCCCTGCGCCGGTGTTCGGCGCGCGAACGCTGGCAACGAAGCTCGCCAGCCGGCTCCGCCCGGCCGCCGCGCGCCTACCGCCGTGGCGGATCGCCATCCGTAGCGCCGATACGCCCAATGCGGCGCCGGCCCAGCCCTGGACGAAGGACGCGTTCACGCCTTTTACGCATGACGGCCGGCGCTTCGAGGCGGACCCGTTCCTCATCTCGCACGCGGGTCGCACGTGCCTGTTCTACGAGGATTTCCCCTTCGCGACGCGCCGCGGCGTGATCGCCATGCGTGAGCTTACGGAGGAGGGCTGGTCGCCGTCGCGCGTCGTGCTCGACGAGCCGTTCCACCTCTCGTACCCGCACCTCGTCGTCATCGACGGCACGGTCTACATGCTGCCGGAAACATCGAGCGCCGGCCGCCTCCAGCTCTATCGCGCCGATCCGTTTCCCGACCGTTTCGTGCCGGACCGCGTTCTCGTCGATGGTGTCGAGGCCAACGATGCGACTCTGGTCGAGCACGACGGCATCTGGTGGCTCTTCGCCACGCTGTCGGGCGACGGCGGCTCGACGTGGGATGCGCTGGCGCTCTTCCACGCGCCGCATCCGTTCGGCCCGTGGACGCCGCATCCCGCAAACCCGGTGCTGATCGACGCCGGCGCGGCGCGGCCGGCCGGCGAGATGTGGCACGAGGGCGGCGCGCTGATGCGTGTCGCGCAGGATTGCCGTACCGGCTACGGCAAGGGGCTTTCGATCTGCCGCGTCGATCGCCTCGATGCCGCCGGCTACGCGCAGACCGTCGTCGCGCGCCTGTCGCCGCCGGAGGGACTTGCGGCGCGGGGCGTCCACACGCTGAACCGCGCCGCCGGCTTCGAGGTCATCGATCTCGTTTGATCGGCGGCTTGCCGTTCGCCTCCTCCTGGCCCGGCAGCTGCTCGCGAACGGGCTGGTGGTTCAGGATCGCGACGAGCGAGACGCCGCCGATCGTGTTGCCGATCAGCGTCGGGATCATGAAGCGCGTGAAATACTCGCCCAAGGTGATGTGGCCGACGAAGACGTTGAACGCGGCTTCCACCGATCCCGCGATGATGTGCGAGAAATGCGCGGCCGCGACGACGTAGGTGATGATCAAGATCAGCAGCAGCCGCGACTGCCCGGCGCCGGGGATCAGCCAGACGATGAGCGCGATCAGCCACCCCGCCAGGATCGCCTTCACCATCGTCGGCACGAAGGAATCCTTCATCGCCTCCTCCGCGACGCCGCGCAGCGCCTTGGTGACCTCGGCATCGAACAGGCCGGGGTGGCTGACCAGCCAGGCGAAGACGAAGGTGCCGATGAGGTTGAAGACGAGCACCACCGCCCAGAGCCGGGCGACCTGCCAGAGCGTCTTCAAGTCCTTGCGCGTCAGCAGCGGCAGGATCGAGCTCAGCGTCGACTCGGTATAGAGCTGCTGGCGCCCGAGGATCACGATGATGAAGCCGATCGTGTAGCCGAAGCTGGAGATCAGCTTCGTCCAAGGCGCGCCCTCGGGGAGCGCGCTGCGGATGATCGCCATGGTGAAGAACGAGAAGCCCATCGACAGGCCGGCGCCCAACGCCGACCAGGCCATCGCGCGCACCGAGCGGACGAGCGTCTTCTCGCCGTCCTCGCGGATCAGCTCGTGGATGATGCGGGCGTCGGGCGGCGTTGGTCCGGAGCCGGAGTGGTGACGCTCGTGGTGGTCGAGGTCAGGATCTTGCTCGTCCTCGCCCGCAAGCGTCTCTTGGTGGTCGTCCATTCGGTCTCCGATCTCGGCGTCAGCTGACACCGGTCGGGCCATCCAGTATGACGCGCACCTTGCGCGCCAAGTCACTGCGGCCATACGGCTTGCTGAGGACGTCGAATTCCTCGCCCCCCGCTTCGGTTCGTTCGAGCGACGCTTCGGCGTAGCCCGTCGTCAACAAAACCTTCATGCGCGGGTGCCGGCGCCGCGCCTCGCGCGCCAGCGTCACCCCGTTCATGCCGCCGGGCATGATCATGTCGGAGAAGAGCAGGTCGATGTCCTGCCGCTCCTCCAGGACGGCGAGCGCGGCGCGGCCGTCGGTCGCGTGATGCACGGTGTAGCCGAGGTCCTCGAGGATCATCCGCGCCATCTCGGCGACGTCGGTGCGGTCCTCGACGACGAGGATCGTCTCGGTGCCGGGCCGGTCGAAGGCGCGCGCGCCGCGGTCTCGCGCCTCGTGCACCGGCTCGTCGACGGCGGGGAAGAAGATGCGGACGGTGGTGCCTTCGCCCTCGACGGACTCGATCTGCGCCGCGCCGCCCGACTGCTTGGCGAAGCCGTAGACCATGGAGAGGCCGAGGCCCGTCCCCTTGCCTTCCTCCTTGGTGGTGAAGAACGGGTCCATCACGCGCTCGATGATCTCGGGGGCCATGCCGCTGCCCGTGTCGGTGATCGCGATCGACGCGTAGCGACCGGCGGCGAGGTTTCTCGCGCGGCCGGATCCGTCCTGTCCGATCTCGAGGTTGCTCGTCGTGATCGTGAGGCGCTTGTCCGGGCGCCCGGCCATCGCGTCGCGGGCGTTGATGATGATGTTGATGAGCGCGACCTCGACTTGCGTCGGATCGACGCGGCAGTTGGCGAGATCCTCGGCCAGGTCGCTGATGATGGTGACGTCGCCGCCCAGCGTCCGCTCGGCGATGTCGCGCACCCGCGCCGCCATCGCATTGAGGTTGATGATCTGGCCTTCGAGCCTCTGCTTGCGGGCGAACGACAGCAATTGCTGCGTGAGGTTCGCCGCGCGTTCCGCCGCGTTCTGCGCGTTGGCGATGCCGCGCTGCAGCTTCTCCCGGTTGATCTCGGGCTTCTGCAGCCCGCTGCCGATCATCTCGAGATAGCCGACCATCACCTGCAGCAGGTTGTTGAAGTCGTGCGCGATGCCGCCGGTGAGGCGTCCGAGCGCCTCCATCTTCTGCGCCTGGCGCAGCTCTTCCTCCGCCGCGCGGCGGCGGCTGACGTCGAGCTGCGAGGCGAAATAATAGACCAGCTCGCCGGCTCTGTTGAAGATCGGCGAGATGAAGAGCGCGTTCCAGAACGTGTAGCCGTCCTTGCGGTAGTTCAGGATCTCGACGGCGACCTGCTGCCGCTCGGCGATCGCGCGGCGGACTTCCGCCACCGTCTCAGCATCGGTCTCCGGCCCCTGCAGGAAGCGGCAATTGCGGCCGATGAGCTCGTCGGCGGCGTAGCCCGTCATCGCCTGGAACGCCTGGTTGGCGAAGACGATCGGATTGTCGTCGCGCCGCGGGTCGGTGACGATCATCGGCATGCGCGTCGTCTGGACGGCGGCGAAGAAGATGTCGCCGTGCCGGTCGGTTAGCGGACCATCGCCCGTCTCGATCGTCACGCGCTGGCGCAGGGGGCCTGCGTCAGAACTGATCGGGTCGTCCGGCGCAGAGCCTTTGCTGCTCAACACGTTCTCCCGCGGATGCACGGCTGCGGTAGATAGGGACGTCGGCTGCGCTCGACAACAGCCAAGCTTGGCATCGCCGCAGCCGTCCGGCTCACCACCCCCTCGTGCCGGGTGCGCCCTTGAAGGGGCCGACAAGGTTTTTTGTCACCCAGCCGCCGTAGAAGCCGCCCGGCTGCGGCAGCACCTGTTCGCCGTCGACGAAACAGGCGTCCATCGCCTGGGGATAGACGGCGAGATGGTCGCGCAGGGCCGCGAAGGCCGGGGTCGGGTCCGGATAGCTCCAGGCGCAGTCCTCGGCCAGCGTCTCGCCCTCGCGCAGACTCGCGTAGGTGGCAACGCCCTTGAACTCGCAGAAGCTCCGGCGCGCGCTCGGCACGATCTCGCAGGTGAAGCAGCCCGGCGGCAGATAGTAGACCGGCGGGTGGTCTCGAGCACCCGCATGGCGTCGCGCGTCACGGCGATCGTGCGGCCGGCGAGCACGATGCGCACTTCCTGCGGCACGGGCTCGAGACGCGGCGGACGCGGATAGTCCCAAACATTCTCCCGTTGCATCTTGGGTGACCTCGCCAATGGGATTGCACGATGCAATCGGCTCTCCACGACATCCAAGCAAACGCGCGGCCGAAATGCCACGGCTTCGAGCTTCCGATGCCGTGTGACATCGCACCCTGTCCAAACGCGTGAAATCTGCGCTAAGCTGGACACAATGCGGTCATCATCCTGGGTTCCGCGCGTTTGAGACCACTGCTCGCCCCCGTCACCGAATGGCGCGACGTCGCCGCCGAACAGGCAGGCACGACCGTGACGGTCGACCTCGACGCCATCGCCGCCAACTGGCGCCTCCTGCAGGACAAGGCCGGCGCCGCCGAATGCGCCGCGGTCGTCAAGGCCAACGCCTACGGCTTGGGCCTGGACGCGACGGTGACGGCACTGCGGCGCTCCGGCTGCAAGACCTTCTTCGTCGCGCATGTCTTCGAAGGCCAGCATCTGCGCGCGCTGGCACCAGACGCGACGATCTACGTCTTCAACGGCCTGATGCCGCGGACCGCGCATATCTTCCTGAAGTGGAAGCTGCGACCGGTGCTCGGCTCGCTGCCGGAGATCGACGACTGGATCGAGGCCTGCGCCAAGACCCGCGCGCCCTGCGCGATCCAGCTCGACAGCGGCATGAACCGGCTCGGTCTCATCGCCGAGCAGATCCCGGCCGCCGCGAGCCTTGCCGCCAAGCTCGATGTCGCCCTGGTCATGAGCCATTTCGTCTGGTCGGGCCGACGCGGGCATCGCGATCATGTCGCCCGCCAGATCGAGACCTTCGAGTCGGTGCGCGCCGGCTTCCCGGGCGTGCCGGCGTCGCTCGCCAACTCGAGCGGCATCTTCTACGGCGCCGAGGCGCATTTCGACGTCGTGCGGCCGGGCTACGCGATCTACGGCGGCAACCCGACGCCCGACGATGCGAACCCGATGCGGCCGGTCGTCACCTTCGAGGCCAAGGTGATCCAGGTGCACGAGGTCGCCGCCGGCGCCGGCGTCGGCTACGACGGGCGCTGGACCGCGCCGTCGCCGCGACGGCTGGCGACGATCTCCGCCGGCTATGCCGACGGCATCCCGACCGGCGCGATCGGCGCCGAGGGGCCGCCGCGCGGCTACGCGTCGGTCGACGGCGCGCTGTGCCCGATCGTCGGGCGCATCTCGATGGACCTCACCGTCGTCGACGTGACCGACGCCCCCATGGTCGAGCGCGGCGACTCGGTCGAGCTGATCGGCGCCGAGATCTCGATCGACGACATCGCCGAGCGGGCCGGGACGATCGGCTACGAGGTGCTGACGCACCTTGGGCCGCGCAGCCATCGCCGCACGATCGGCAGGCAGGCAACGGTGCTGACGAGCCTCGGCCGGTAGCAATAAAAGGCCTTGTCTTAGGTCGGACAAGCAAGCTCAATACGGCGACACGGATCAGTAAAACCGATTTGTGCGGAGTTGCGACGGGCGCGACCCGAGTGCACGCGGGACGGCCCCTCATGTTTCTTCCCAGATATTTGCTGCCATCGGAGCAGTGGCGCTACTGGCGCGAGCGCAACGTCCATCTGCCGCGCCGCATCAAGAAGATGGCGGCGACGAACGCATCGCTCAACGATGCCGATCTCAAGGCGTATCTGAAGACGCACTTCTGCACCAAGCCGTTCGACACGATGGAGACCTTGGACCAGGGGTCGGTCAACATCTGCTGCCCGGACTGGCTGCCGACGCCGATCGGCGGCATCGACGACCTGCCGGGCGCCTGGAGCGGCACCACCGTCAAGAAGATCCGCCGCTCGATCGTCGACGGCGACTTCAAGTACTGCAGCCATCTCGATTGCTCGTTCATCTCGGGGCGCAAGCTGCTGCCGCGCGACAGTGGGCCGGCGCAGGCCCTCATCGAACGTGTCGAGGCCGACGGCTCGGCACCGCCGCCGCGCGAGCTCAAGCTGTCGCACGACCGCTCGTGCAACCTCTCCTGTCCCTCCTGCCGGACCGAGATTATCGCGGTCGGCAAGCCGAAGCAGAAGCGCCTGGACGACCAGCTCGAATCCTCGTTCGTGCCCATGCTGAGAGATGCGACCTCGGTCTACATCACCGGCTCCGGCGATCCGTTCGGGAGCGCGCATTTCCGCCGGCTGATCAAGCGGCTCAACCGCGCGGAATTCCCGAAGCTCCGCTTCCGTCTCCACACCAACGGGCAGCTCCTGGACGAGCGGGCCTGGCGCGATCTCGATCTGGCGGGTCGCGTCGAGATGGTGCACGTCTCGGTCGACGCGACGACGCCCGAGACCTATGCGGCCCTGCGACGCGGCGGCACCTTCGCGCGCCTGCTCAAGAACCTCGCCTTCGTGAAAGAGCTGCGCGACGCCGGCGAGATCGAGCGGCTCGAGATGTCGATGGTCGTGCAGGCGCTGAATTTTCGCGAGATGCCGGACTTCGTGCGGCTCGGCATCGCGCATTCCGCCGACGACATCGCCTTCGAGATGATCCACGACTGGGGCGTCTACTCGCCGGAAGAGTTCGAGCAAATCTACGTCGGCCCGCGCCACCCGGAGGTCGCCCGCCTCGCCGAGGTGCTCCGCGATCCGGCGATGGCCCATCCGAACGTCTCGATCGGCAACGTCGTCGCGCATATCGCGCAGGAGGCGCGCGGGTCCCGGCGCGTCCCTGAGGCCGTCTGATCTACGCGGCCACCGTCGTTGCCGCGCCCACGAGCTTCCTTGCATCGAGCGCGCTGATTGGGTGCCCGAAGGCGTAGCCCTGCGCGTACTCGCAGCCGAGCTGGTACAGCTCGATCGCATCCGACTCGCTCTCCGCGCCTTCGGCGACCACCTCCATGCCGAGGTCGTGGGCGAGCGTCACCATCGAGCGCAGGATCACCGGGCGGGCGCCCTTGGCGCCGTTGTTGTGCACGAAGCTCCTGTCGATCTTGATCGTGTCGAAGGGGAAGCGCTGCAGGTAGGAGAGCGACGAGTAGCCGGTCCCGAAATCGTCGAGCGACAGGCCGGCACCGAGCTCCTTGATGCGCGTCAGGATCTGCGCGGCGTACTCGGGGTTCTCCATCACCAGGCTCTCGGTCAGCTCGAGCTTGAGCGAGCCGCGGTGGACGTCGCAGCGCGTCAGCACGGCCTTCACGTCGTGCAGCAGGTCGTGGCGCAGCAGCTGGCGCGACGACACGTTGACCGAGGCGAAGATCGGCGGGTCGACGTCGAGGGCGCGCTGCCAGGCGGAAAGCTCGCGGGCGGTGCGCTCCAGCGCGAAGATGCCGAGGTCGACGATGGCGCCGGTCTCTTCGGCGATCGGGAGGAACTCGGCCGGCGACAGGCGGCCGAGGCGCGGGTTGTCCCAGCGCAGCAGCGCCTCGAAGCCGGCCACGGTGCGGTCCTCGAGCCGCACGACGGGCTGGAAGAACACCTTGATCTCGCCGCGCTCCAGCGCCTTGCGCAGGTCGGATTCGAGCGCGAGGCGGTCGGAGCGCAGGGTGCGCATCGCGGGCCGGAACACCTCGATCCTGTTGCCGCCGCCCTTCTTGGCGTGGCGCATGGCGATCTCGGCGTCCTTCAGCATGTCCTCGCGGCGCGGATGCAGCTGCGGGTCGAAGAGGGCGAGGCCGATCGAGGCGGTGAGCGGGATCTCGCGGTCGGCGAAGGTCACCGGCGTCGACAGCGCGCGGCGCACCACGTTGGCGAGCTGGATGGTCTGCTCGGTGTCGCTCTCCGAGACGAGGATCGCCGCATATTGGTCGCCGGCGATCCTGGCGATCGTATCCTGCGGCTTCAGCAGGCGGGAGAGGCGCCGCGACAGCGTCAGGAGGATCGAGTCGCCGGCGGAGAGGCCGACGGTCTCGTTGATCTGCTTGAAGCGGTCGACGTCGATGCAGAAGACGGTGGGACGCAGGCGCGGGTCGTTCTGCGCGAAGGTGAGCGCCGCCTCGAGCCGGTCGAAGAACAATTCGCGATTGGGCAGCCCGGTGAGGTTGTCGTGGATCGCGTCGTGCAGCAGGCGCTCCTCGGCGACCTTGCTCTCGGTGATGTCGGAGAGCGTGCCGACGATGCGGATCACCTCGCCGTCCGGGCCGACCACGGGCCTCGCGCGCATCGCGTACCAGAAGTAATGGCCGTCGGCGGCGCGCAGGCGGAAATGCTCGTTGATGCGGCCGCGCCGCTGCTCCAGCATCGTGTCGAGGCAGGCGCGGTAGCGGTCGCGCTCGAACGGGTGCAGCACGTCGAGCCAGCCGGCGGCGGGGCCTTCCAGCGCGCCGCGGCCGACGCCGAGCTGCGATTCGACCTCAGGCGAGACGAAGACGCGGTCGGCGGCGACGTCCCAGTCGTAGATCACGTCGCCGGAGCCGGTCAGCGCCAGCGCCTTGCGGCTCGAGTCGGTGACCGCGCCGGCGCCGAGGCCGCCGCCCGCGAACGCGTTCTGCATGATCGTGAAGCCGATCAGCATGACAATGAGGACCAGGCCGCCGATGAGGGCGGGCGAGACGAGGTCGTTGGTGAGCGTGCCGGTCACCGTGAAGCTCGCGCAGATGACCCAGGCGAGCAGCAGGAACCAGGTCGGGATCAGCATCACCGCGCGGTCGTAGCCGTGCGTCGAGAGGTAGAGGACCAGGATGAAGCCGACGCCGGCGATGGTGGCGAGCGACAGCCGCGCGACGCCGGCGGCGACCGGCGCGTCGAACACCGCGAAGGCGATCAGCGCGAAGAGGAAGACGAGCCAGGCGGCGGCGACGCGCGAGGCGCGCACGTGCCAGCGGGACAGGTTCAGGTAGGCGAAGAGGAAGACGAGCAGGGTGGCGGAGAGGGTGGTCTCGGCGCCGGCGCGCCAGATGCGGTCGCTCGCGCCCGACATGCCGAACAGCTTGTCCCAGAAGCCGAAGTCGATGCACACGTAGGCGAGCACCGCCCAGGCGAGCGCGGCGGCGGCAGGAAAGATCACCGCGCCCTTCACGACGAAGACGATCGTCAGGAACAGCGCGAGCAGCCCGGCGATGCCGATGACGATGCCCTTGTAGAGCGTGAGGCTCGTCACCTTGTCCTTGTAGGCGTCGGGGATCCACAGGGCGATCTGCGGCAGGTTCGGCGTCCGCAGCTCGGCGACGTAGGTGACGGTCGTGCCGGGATCGAGCGTCAGGCGGAAGACGTCGGCATCTGTCGCGTCCTCGTGTTCCGGCGAGATGCCCTGGCTCGCGGTGATCGCCGAGATGCGGGTCGCGCCGAGATCCGGCCAGATGACGCCGGAGCCGACCAGCCGGAAGTGCGGCGCGACAATGAGGCGCTCGATCTGCTCGTCCGTGTCGTTGGTCAGGGCGAAGACGATCCAGCTCGGCCGCGTGCCCGGATCCTTGGCGCGCACCTCGATGCGACGGACGATGCCGTCGGCGCCCGGCGCCGTCGAGACCAGCAGGCGATCGCCCTGCGAGGAGTAGCTCTCGATCGCCTTGGTGAGGTCGATCGCCGGCGTGTCGAGCGGCACGCGCACCGATTCGATGGCGCGGGCCGAGCCGAGGCTCGCGAGCAGCATCAGGAGCGGCAGCAGGACGGGGACGAGGCGAGAAGTCAGCTTCACTCGGGTCTCGCGGCTCGAAGCGCAAGGCTCGCTGAAATCAGGCGTTTTTCGCAAGCCGCCCAAGTCACGGGCGCCGGACCGTAAAGCTTGGCGGTTGGCAGGGCAAGCATCCGGACGGCCCTGTTCACGGGCGGTCGCGGCGCGGCATACGCAGCGAGACGGGGTCGGACTCCAGCAACGCGAACAGGAGGTGGTCCTGCCACATGCCGTTGATGCGCAGATAGGCGCGGGCGAGCCCCTCCTCGCGGAAGTTGGTGCGCCGGAGCAGCCGGATCGAGGCGTCGTTCTGCGGCAGGCAGGCAGCTTCGACGCGATGGAGACGCAGCGTCGCGAAGGCGAAACCGGTCGCGGCGCGGACGGCGCGGGCCATCCAGCCCTGGCCGGCGAAGGGCTGACCCATCCAGTAGCCGAGCGTCGCCGCCTGCGCGACGCCGCGCTTGATCTGCCCGAAGGTCAGGCCGCCCAGCAGCGCGTCGTCGGCCTCGCGGAACAACAGGAAGGGGTAGGCGTCGTCGTTCTCGATTTCCGTCGTGTGGCGCTTGATGCGGCGGCGGAACGAGCCCTTCGTCAGGTCGTCGGGCGGCCAGGTCGGCTCCCAAGGCGTCAGGAAGTCGCGCGAGAGGTGGCGGAGCGCCGCCCATTGCTCGAAATCGTGCATCTCCGGCGGCCGCAGATAGACGCCGTCGCCGCGAATGAAGGTCGCGTTGTCGTTGCTGGCGCCGATGCGGAAAAGCGCCATCTCACGCCGCCCTCGCGTGCAGCCGCTCGCCGACGCGATCGGGGGCCCAGACCTTGCCGATCGGCCCGATCGACGCGACGGTCGGCGCCGAGCGCAGCGCGCGGGCACCGGCGGCGCGGATATCTTCGAGCCGCAGCGTCTCGACCTTGGCGATCATCTCCTCGCGCGGCAGGACGCGGCCGAGCGCCAGCAGCTGGCGGGCGATCTGCTCGGCGCGGGCTGTCGGCGATTCGAGCGCGGCGAGCAGCGACACCTTGGTCTGCGCCTTGGCGCGCTGGACCTCGGCTTCGCTCAGCGTCTCGCTCGCCTCGGCGATGGAATCGAGCGCCACCGGCATGAGCTCGCCGACGTCGCGTTGGCTCGTCGCCGCGTAGAAGCCGAACAGGCCGGTGTCGGAATAGGCCCAGTGGAAGGCGTAGATCGAATAGGCGAGGCCGCGTTTCTCGCGCACGTCCTGGAACAGGCGCGAAGACATGCCGCCGCCGACCGCGTTCGCGAAAATCTGCAGCGCGTAATGATCAGGGTCGTCGTAGGCGACGCCCTCGAAGCCGACGACGACATGCGCCTGCTCGAGGCGGCGCTTCAGCCGCGTCTCGCCGCCGACGTAGCGCGCCGGTGCGGCGGGCACGGTCAGGCTCGGCGAGGCCTCGAGCTTGGCGAAGCGTGCAGCGGCCTCGTCGACGAGGCGGGCGTGCTCGACGGCACCGGCCGCGCCGACGATCATGCCGCCGCCGTGGTAGTGGCGCGAGAGGTAGCGCCCGATCGTCGCGCGATCGAAGCCGGAGACGCCCTCGGGCGTGCCGAGGATCGGCCGGCCGATCGCCTGGCCGGGGTAGGCGCAGGCGTTGAAGAGGTCGAAGACGAGGTCGTCGGGCGTGTCCTCGACGGCGCCGATCTCCTGCAGGATGACGCTCTTCTCGCGCGCAAGCTCGCTCTCGTCGAAGGTCGATTCGGTGAGGATGTCGGCCAGGATGTCGAGGGCAAGCCCCGTGTCCTCGGAGAGCAGGTGCGCGTAATAGGCCGTCTGCTCGACGCTCGTCGCGGCATTGAGGTCGCCGCCCGCCGCCTCGATCTCCTCGGCGATCGCGCGCGCCGAGCGGCGCCGCGTGCCCTTGAAGGCCATGTGCTCGAGGAGGTGCGAGAGACCGTGCTCGCGGACGTCCTCGTGGCGCGAGCCGGCGCCGACCCAGACGCCCAGCGCCGCAGTCTCGAGGTGCGGCATGCGGTCGGTGACGACGCGCAGCCCCGAGGGCAGGGTGGTGATCTCGACGCTCAAGACGCCACCTTCAGCGCGCGGCCCTGGTCGACGCGGGCGCGGATGAAGCGCTCGATCTCGCCTTGGTCGTTGGCAAGCACCGTGAAGCGCTCCGGCTTGCCGAGCATATCGGCCATGAAGGGCGGGAGCGGCGGTCGCAGGCCGATCGCCCGCTCGATCGCATCGGGGAACTTCGCGGCATGCGCGGTGCCGAGCGCGACCATCGGGGTTGCCGGGTCGCGCGCGGCGGCGTCGCGGGCCACGTGCAGCGCCACCGCCGTGTGAGGGTCGACGAGTTCGGAGGATTGCTGCCAGCAGCGGGCGATCTCGACGGTCGTCTCGTCCTCGCTGGTGCGGCCAGCGTCGAATTCGGCGCGGATCGCGTTGAGCGTCGCCTCGGGGATGCGGAAGCCGCGCGACTGTTTCAAAGATTCCATCTGGTTGCGGACGGCGGTGCCGTCGCGACCGCCGAGCTCGAACAGAAGCCGCTCAAAGTTCGAGGAGACCTGGATGTCCATGGAAGGCGATTGGGTGTGGGTCACGCCGCGGGTCTCGTAGCCGCCGTTCTCGAGGGCGCGGGCGAGAATGTCGTTCTCGTTCGTGGCGATGACGAGGCGGTCGATCGGCAGGCCCATCCGCTTGGCGATCCAGCCGGCGAGGATGTCGCCGAAATTGCCGGTCGGCACGGTGTAGCTGACCTTGCGTTGCGGCGCGCCGAGCGCGACGGCGCTCGTGAAATAATAGACCACCTGCGCCAGCACGCGCGCCCAGTTGATCGAGTTGACGCCGGAGAGCCCGTACTCGTCGCGGAAGGCGGCGTGGGTGAACAGGGCCTTCACGGCGGCCTGGCAATCGTCGAATGTGCCCTCCAGCGCGACGACGTGGATGTTGTCGCCTTCGACCGTGGTCATCTGGCGGCGTTGCACCGGGCTGACCCGCTCGTGCGGGTAGAAGATCACGACATCGATGTTGGCGAGGCCGCGGAACGCCTCGATCGCCGCCGCGCCGGTGTCGCCGGAGGTCGCGCCGACGATGGTGGCATGCTGGCCGCGCTTCGTCAGCGCGTGCTCCATCAGCCGCGCCAGCAGCTGCATCGCGCAGTCCTTGAAGGCCAGCGTCGGACCGTGGAAGAGCTCGAGCACGTAGAGGTTGGCGTCGATCTGCTGCAGCGGCGCGATCGCGGCGTGGCGGAAGGGCGCATAAGCCGCCTCGATCATGCCGGTCAGGGTCGCCGCGTCGAGGTCCTCGCCGACGTAGGGCATCAGCACGGCGCGAGCGACCTCGCCATAGGGCTTGCCGGCGAAGCCGGCGATCGTCTCGGCAGACAGGACCGGATAGCTCTGCGGCAGGTAGAGGCCGCCGTCGCGGGCGAGGCCGGCGAGCATCGCCTCGCTGAACGACAGGACGGGCGCCTCGCCGCGTGTGGAGATGTAGCGCAAGGTCTCGGGCTCGTTCTGGTTGGTGCGGATGCGACGACCGCAATTCAGTTGGGTCGCCGATGTGGTGATTTTCTGGGCTCTAGCACGAAAGCCGGCGCGTGGCTCGTGTCCGCCGGGATAGTTTCGGCCTAGCCGGCGCCGGCCGACGCCGGGTCGCGCGGCGCGGCGGGCTCCGCCTCGCCTTTGAGCCGCTTCCAAGCGAAGCTGCCGAACACGCCGAGCAACGTCAGCGCCAGCCCGAACCAGGTCATCGCGTAGGAGAAATGGTTGTTGGGTATGTCGATCACGGTGGCGCCGCCGCGCGGCCAGCCGCCCGGATTGGCGGGCGCCGCATCCGCATCGACGACGAAGGGCGCGGCGCTGATCCCATCGCGGGCGGCGATCGCCGCCGGGTCCTTGGTGAAGAACTGGCCGCCGGCGGGGTCGTCGGCAGGGGTGAACAGGTTGCGGGCCTCGGGCGCGCGCATCAGGCCGGTCACGGTGACGGGGCCCGCGCGGTCGCCGGCGGCCCGGGCGGCATGGTCCTTCAGGCGATCGGGGATCCAGCCGCGGTTGACGATGACCGTGCCGCCGGCAGCGAGCGCCAGGGGCGTCATGACGAGGTAGCCGGGGCCGTCCTCGGACGGGCGGAAGACCAGGGTCTCCTTGGCGTTGTCGAACGTCCCGTCCAACGCGACGTGGCGATACTCGTAGTCCTTCGGCCGCAGCGTGGCCCAGTCGGCAGGCGGCGCCGGCGTCGGCGCCGCATGGGCGCGCGCGTCGATCTCGGCGATGAGCCCGTCCTTCCAGCTCAAGCGGTGCAGTTGCCAGACGCCGAGGGCGACCAGCAGCGTGAAGGCCAGCAGCGTCGCGATCGCCGGCGCGACGAGGGATTTCGCCGCCGGGCTCATGGCTCCGGCCGCGTCGGCTCGAAGCGCCCCTGCTCGGCCTTGTTGCTGTATTGCAGGGCGACGAGCACGCCTTTGAGCGGGCGGATCATCAGGACGGTCGTCGCCACCCCCAGGGCGAGCAGCAGCGCATAGACCCACCACGCCGGCGAATAGACGATCTGCGCATAGACGCCGACCAGAAGCGTGAGGAAGCCGCCAAGGAACGAGGCGAAGAACGATGGACCGTCGCCGGTGTCGGCGAAGCGCGTGTCGAGGCCGCAGACCTCGCAGCGCGGCGCCAAGGTGAGGAAGCCGGAGAAGAGCGCACCCTTGCCGCAGCGCGGACACCGGCCGAGGAGGCCGGTCGGGATCGGCGAGGGCGCGCCGCGCGGGTCGGTGTCGGGCATGCCTCTCACGTAAGACACGAAAAGGGCGGCACTAGGCCGCCCTTCGAAGTTTAGCTCCGTGAGACGAGCGAATTACGGCTTCACCGCCTCGGTCGCGGCGCCCCACGAGCCCCAGACGTAGATGCAGGCGAACAGGAACAGCCAGACCACGTCGACGAAGTGCCAGTACCAGGCGGCGAACTCGAAGCCGAGATGCTGCTTCGGCGTGAAGTGGCCGAGCATCACGCGGGCGAAGCAGACGATCAGGAAGATCGTGCCGATGAACACGTGGAAGCCGTGGAAGCCCGTCGGCATGAAGAAGTTCGAGCCCATCGCCGAGGCGAAGGTGAACGGGGCGTGCGCGTACTCGAAGAGCTGCACGCAGGTGAACAGCACGCCGAGCACGATCGTCAGGATCAGGCCCTTCGAGACCGCCGAGCGGTCCGAGTGCAGCAGGGCGTGGTGAGCCCAGGTGACCGTGGTGCCCGAGGTGAGCAGGATCAGCGTGTTGAAGAGCGGGAAGTGCCAGGGGTCGAGCGGCTCGACGCCCTTCGGCGGCCAGACGCCGCCGATCGCCTTGGCGCGGGCATATTCGATCGTCTCATTGGGATAGAGCGCAATGGCGAAATAGGCCCAGAACCACGCGACGAAGAACATCACCTCCGACGCGATGAACAGGATCATGCCGTAGCGGTGGCTGATCTGCACGACGCGGGTGTGGTCGCCGGTCTGCGCCTCGTGCACGACGTCGGTCCACCAGGCGGCCATCACGTAGAGCACGCCGATGAGGCCGGCGCCGAAGATATAAGGCCCGACGGGCGCGAGGTTCTTCATCCACGTGATGGCGCCGACCGCCATGACGAAGGCCGAGATCGAGCCGAGCAGCGGCCACGGGCTGAGGGGAACCAGATGGTAATCGTGGTTCGGCTTGGCGTGACCGTCGGCCATGGACTCTTTTCCTCTTCCCCCGCGACCAGCCCTCGAGCCGGTCGCTCGTCATTTTGATGGACCGCCCGATGGCGTTAGCGTGCCGATCGCCGGACGGTCAAGAAATCTTCCAAGCCGCGCTAGAGACGCGGCTTTCCCGTCTCGTCCCCGGCAGCGACCGACGCCGGCTTCTGCTCGTAGAATGTGTAGGACAGCACGACCTCGTCGACACCGGCCATCGTCTCGTCCTTCTCGAGCGCCGGATCGAGGAAGAAGACGACGGGCATCTCGGCCGTTTCGTGCGGCTTCAGCGTCTGGTCGGAGAAGCAGAAGCAGGAGATCTTGTCGAAGTACGCGCCCATCGAGGGCGGCCCGATGTTGTAGATGGCGCGCGCGGTGATCGCGCGGTCGGAGGTGTTGGTCACCTTGTAGAAGACGGTCGCGGTCTTGCCGGTGACGAGGTCCATCGCGTCGGTCTCCGGCGCGAAGGTCCACGGCAGGGCGCCCCCCACGTTCGAATCGAAGCGCACGTGCATCGAGCGCGTGCCCTTGACGAGCGAGCCGGCCTTGGCGATCCGCGGCGTGCCCTCGTAGCCCGTCAGCGAGCAGAAGGCGCGGTAGAGCTGCGGCGAGACGGCCACGAGCCCGAGCATGCAGACGATGACGCCGGTCGCGGCGATCGGAGCGATGTGGCGGCGCCCGAGCCCCATCACAGCGGCCGGTCGAGAACGTGCGAGCCGAGCTTGGCGATGGTGACGAAGTAGATCAGCCCGACGAAGACCGCGATGGCGAGGCCGATCGCGATGTTGCGGAGCCGGCGGCTGCGTTGCTGCTGCGGCGTGAGGACGATGCCGTCCTCACGGCTCTCGCGGGTCACGGCCATGCGACCATCCCCGCGATCATCAGCGTGCGCTCGCCGATGATCTCGGCAAACAGCAGGAACAGATAGAGGATCGAGTACGAGAACAGCGCGTAGGCGGCCTTCTCGGCCGGCTTGCCCTCGCGCAGGCGATAGACGCGCCAGGCGAGGCCGAGCCACGCGATGCCGAGCGCGCCCGACAGGATGCCGTAGGCGAGCGTCGCGAAGCCCATGACCCACGGCAGCAGTCCGACGGGGGCGAGCAGCAGCGAGTAGAGCATGATGTCGCGCCGCGTGCGGTCGGGTCCGGCGACGTTGGGCAGCATCGGGATGCCGGCCTTGGCATATTCGCCCGACTTGACCAGGGCCAGCGCCCAGAAGTGCGGCGGGGTCCAGACGAAGATCAGCGCGAAGAGCGCGAGGCTCGACCAGGAGAGGCTGCCGGTGACGGCGGCATAGGCGACCATCGGCGGGAAGGCGCCGGCGGCACCCCCGATGACGATGTTCTGCGGGGTCGCCCGCTTCAGCCACATCGAATAGACGACGATGTAGAAGAAGATCGTGAAGGCGAGCAACGCCGCGGCGAGCCAGTTGGCGACGATGCCGAGCGTGAAGACCGAGAGCCCGGCCAGGGTCAGGCCGAAGGCGAGCGCCTCGCCGGGCGTGACGCGGCCCATCGGGATCGGCCGCTTGGCGGTGCGCTTCATCACGGCGTCGATATCGGCGTCGTACCACATGTTCAGCGCGCCGGAGGCGCCGGCGCCGACGGTGATCGCGATGAGCGCGGCGACGGCGAGCGTGAAGTTGAGGCCTGGCGCGGCGATCAGCATGCCGGCGATCGCGGTGTAGACGACGAGCGACATCACCCGCGGCTTGAGCAGGGCGATGAAATCGCCCGGTTCCGCCGTCGAGATGACAGGCGTCGTCGTCGTGTCGCTGATGAAGCTCATATCAAACCATTGGTCGGCGCTCGTTCGCGCATCGCGCGGCCCGCGCTTCAGGCCCTCGGAGCGTTTCGTCTCGCTGCCCGGCGGGCCCGCCGTCGTCGCGGCGGGTCGGCGAGGAAGCGAGGCGCCGGGTCGGTCCCCGGCGCCTCGGTCTTGTCAGTGTCCGCCGGCCGCGGTGATGCGCGGCAGCGTCTCGAACTGGTGGTAGGGCGGCGGCGAGGACAGCGTCCACTCGAGCGTGGTCGCGCCGGGGCCCCACGGGTTGTCGCCCGCGAGCACCTTCTTCTGGAAGGCCTCGAAGATGATGTAGAGGAACAGGAGCACGCCGGCGAACGACAGGTAGGCGCCGAGCGACGAGACCAAGTTCCACAGCGCGTAGGCATCGGGATAGTCGATGTAGCGGCGCGGCATGCCGGCGAGGCCGAGGAAGTGCTGCGGGAAGAACGTCACGTTCACGCCGACGAACATCAGCCAGAAGTGAATCTTGCCGAGCCGCTCATTGTACATGTAGCCGCTCATCTTCGGGAACCAGTAGTAGAACCCGGCGAAGAGCGCGAACACCGCGCCGAGCGAGAGCACGTAGTGGAAGTGCGCGACGACGTAATAGCTGTCCTGCATGTAATCGTCGATGCCGCCATTGGCGAGCACCACGCCGGTGACGCCGCCGACGGTGAACAGGAAGATGAAGCCGATCGCCCACAGCATCGGCGTCTTGAAGTCCAGATCGAGCCGCCCCACATCGTGGCGATCCACGAGAACACCTTCACGCCCGTCGGCACGGCGATGACCATCGTCGCGAAGACGAAGTAGCGCTGCGTCGTGAGCGACAGGCCGACCGTGTACATGTGGTGCGCCCACACGACGAAGCCGACGACGCCGATCGCCACCATCGCGTAGGCCATGCCGAGGTAGCCGAAGATCGGCTTCTTCGAGAAGGTCGAGATGATGTGCGAGACGATGCCGAAGCCCGGCAGGATGAGGATGTAGACCTCGGGGTGGCCGAAGAACCAGAACAGGTGCTGGAACAGGATCGGGTCGCCGCCCTTCGACGGGTCGAAGAAGGTGGTGCCGAAGTTGCGGTCGGTCAGCAGCATGGTGATCGCGCCGGCGAGGACCGGGAGCGACAGCACGAGCAGGAAGGCGGTGACGAGCACCGACCAGGCGAACAGCGGCATCTTGTGCAGCGTCATGCCCGGCGCGCGCATGTTGAAGATCGTGGTGATGAAATTGATCGCGCCCAGGATCGACGAGGCACCGGCCAGGTGGAAGGACAGGATCACGAAGTCCATCGCCGGTCCGGGCGAGCCGGCGTTCGACGAGAAGGGCGGATACATGACCCAGCCGCCGCCGAAGCCCTTGAAGCCGGGCGAGCCTTCCATGAAGGCCGACAGGCAGAGCAGCGCGAACGACGCCGGCAGCAGCCAGAACGAGATGTTGTTCATCCGCGGGAACGCCATGTCCGGCGCGCCGATCATGATCGGGACGAACCAGTTGCCGAAGCCGCCGATGAGCGCCGGCATGACCATGAAGAAGATCATGATCAGGCCGTGCGAGGTGATCAGCACGTTGTAGAGGTTCTTGGCGCCCTCGATGGCGTTCGAGGCGGGCACGCCCTGCAGCACCGCGACGTGGTTCAGGACCTGGATGCCGGGGCTCTGCAGCTCCATGCGCATCAGGATCGAGAAGATGCCGCCGATGACGCCGGCCGTGATCGCGAAGATCAGGTAGAGCGTGCCGATGTCCTTGTGGTTCGTCGAATACATGTAACGCCGCCACCCATGCGGGATGGCGTGATCGTTACTGTGACCGGCGACTGAAGTGTCCATTTCGTGTGTCCTGGAGGCGTTCGGCTGGCAGGGCGGATCAGTTGAGGCCGGCGGCGAGCCGCAGCTTGCGCTGCGTCGCGGAGGCGAAGGTCGGCGCCGGAGCGGGCGCCGCGGAAGCGAAGTTCTTCTTCGCGTCCTGCAGCCACTTGGCGTACTCGTCCTCGCTCACGACCTTGAACGCGATCGGCATGTAGGCGTGGTCCTGCCCGCAGATCTTCGAGCACTGACCGTAGTAGGTGCCCTCCTTGTCGGCCCTGAACCAGCTCTCGTTCATGCGGCCAGGCACGGCGTCGATGCGCACGCCGAAGGAGGGGACGGTGAAGCTGTGGATGACGTCGGTGCTCGTCATCAGGATGTGGACGGTCTTGCCGACGGGGACGACCGCTTCGTTGTCGACGCTGAGCTGGCGGATCATGCCGGGCTTAAGGTCCTCGTCCTTGACGAGGTAGGAGTCGAAGGAGAAGCCGCCGTTCTGGTCCTTCGGATACTCGTAGCTCCAGAACCACTGATGCCCGAGCACCTTCATCGTCATGTCGGACTTCGGCACGACGAGCTCGTCGGTCAGAAGCTTCATCGAGGGAATCGCGATGACGAAGAGGATGAGGACGGGGATGATCGTCCAGGCGATCTCGAGCGGCGTGTTGTGCGTGGTCTTCGAGGGGACCGGGTTCGCCTTCTCGTTGAAGCGGACGACGATGTAGCCGAGCAGCGCGGCGACGAAGAGCGAGATGACGACGATGATCGGCAGCAGCAGGTCGTTGTGGAACCAGTGCATGTATTCCGCGATCGGCGTGACGGCGGGCTCCATGCCGATCTGGCCGGGATGGGCATAGCCGTCGGCGAAGGCGCGGCTGGCGGAGAGCAGGCTCGCCGGAAGAAGCGTGAGTGCCGCAACGACCCGTGTGACCGCCCTTAAGAGACGCATTTGACCCCGCCTGTGTCGCCGGCTTGTTGAGGTGTGCCGGCTTGCCCCGAGAGACCGACGGCTCTCGCCGATATAGCGCCTACCGCTCGACGTTCGATGCGGCCGCCTTGAAGGGTTCCAAATCACAAACCATTGGCGAGCGCAATATTTCGGGCTCGCGATTGCCCGAGCGCGCTCGCGCGGCATAAAAGCGCTGCACAAGGGCGCCGTGGTCTCGCTTTCGCCGCAGCGCTCGCGTTTGTCCTGCGCCCGGAAAAATCTGCGCCGCCGAGGCGTGCCGACGGGGACATTCGTTGAGACATCCGATCATTCGACACGCTCGGCTCGGGCGGTTCGCGGTGGCGCTTCTGCTTGCGGCGGCGTGGGGCCCCGGCGCTGCCGTGGCGCAGGGTACGGTCAAGTCCAAGCATGGCGACTGGCAGGTCCGCTGCGAGACGCCGCCCGGCGCCAGCAAGCAGCAGTGCGCCCTGGTGCAGAGCATCGCCGCCGAGGATCGGCCGAATATCGGTCTCATCGTCATCGTGCTGAAGACGGCGGACGGCAAGAGCCGCCTGCTGCGGGTGATCGCGCCGCTCGGCGTGCTGCTGCCCTCGGGGCTCGGCCTCAAGATCGACGACGTCGACATCGGCCATGCCGGTTTCGTGCGCTGCCAGCCGTCCGGCTGCATCGCCGAGGTCGTGATGGAGGACAAGCTGCTCAACCAGCTGATGACGGGCAAGACCGCGGTCTTCATCATCTTCCAGACGCCGGAGGAAGGGATCGGCATCCCGCTGGCGCTGGAGGGGTTCAAGGACGCCTATGCCGAGCTGCCCTAGGCCCGCACTCGCAATCTGAAAGCACAAATCGAGATCGGCTGATTTTTCGACAAGATCGTCACGTATGGGCGGACGATGGGTTTCGTGTTGGGGGCAATTCCCGTGACGTCAAAACATTCGACGAGCCGCCGATTCGGCCGCGCCGCGCTGCGGTCAGCCGCCGTTTGTGTCGTGCTGATCTCGACCGGTCCGCTGGCGCATGCGGCGGACGACGATATCGATGCCGACATCCTGACGCCGAGCTGGAGCGACAAGTTCGGCAAGATGTTCCAGGGTGGCATGACCAGCGTCACCAAGACGATCGGCTTCGGCAAGCCGCAGGGGCCGCCGCCGCCGGAGGCGCCGTCGGGATGCCCGACGATCGCGATCCTCGACGGCACGCAATCGCAGCGCGTCATGGCCGCCGGCGCCAGCGACAACCAGGGCGTCCGCTACCAGTTCTCGCTGTTCAACGTCGGCCGCGAGTGCTCGATGTCGGGCGGTCGCATCTCGCTGCGGGTCGGCGCCGGCGGACGCGTGTGCTCCTCGGGCCGGCCGGCAGCGCGGGTCACTTCGACATCCCGCTGCGCGTCGTCGTCTACAGCGAGCTCGCCCAGAAGCCGGTCGAGAGCAAGCTCTACCGCGTCTCGGCGTCGGTCCCCGCCGGTCAGACCGGCACGTCGTTCCAGTTCGCATCGGACAACATCGTCGTGCCGCTCGGCGCCGGCCAGAACGGCCGCGACTATTCGATCAAGGTCGGCTTCGATTCCAAGGGGACGGACTCCAGCCGTCCCGCGAAGACCGCGCGCCGCCATCACGGCAAGCCGGTCCAGGCCGCCGCCGCGCAGTAGTCACCCGCGACATCGCATTAAAAAAGGCCGGCGCAGCGCCGGCCTTTTTCGTTTGTGCTGGACGAAAGCTCAATGCGCGAGGCGCGAGACCTCGCCGATCGAGTTCTCGATCAACCGGTCGGCGAGCGTGCCGGCCTTCGCTTCGCCCTTGAGGATCGTCTCGGCAGCCGCGGCCGCCGCATCGGCGGCCGTCGCGCGGACCTGCGCCAGCGCCTGCGTCTCGGCCGAGGCGATCTTGGTCTCGGCCTGCGCCGTGCGCCGCTTCACGTAGTCGCCGAGCCGCTCCTCGGCGTCCTTGGCGAGCATCTCGGCCTCGGCATGCGCCTGGCTGACGATCGCCTCGGCCTCCTTCTCGGCGTCGGCCCGCTTCTTCTCGAACGAGGCGAGGATGTCGGCGGCTTCCTTGCGCAGCCGCTCGGCCTCGGCGAGCTCATCCCTGATTTTCTGGGCGCGTCCGTCGAGGACGGCGTTCAGCCGCTTGTGCGCTCCGATATAGATCAGCAGGCCGACGAAGACGGCGAAGCCGAGCGCGACGAAGAACTCGGCGTTGAACATGTCTGCCTACTTCCCGGTCGCGGCGACGGCGGCGCTGACTTTGTCGGCCTCGACCGGCTTGCCGGTCAGGTGCTCGACGATGGCGGAGGTCGCCTCGCGGGCGATCTCGCCGACGTTGGCCATGGCCTTCGACTTCATGTCGCTGATCTGCGCCTCGGCCTGCGCGAGCTTGCCGTTGAGCTCGGCCTCGAGCGTCGCGCGCTTGCCGTCGGCGTCGGCCTTGATCTTGGCGCGGGTCTCGGCAGCGAGATCCTGCGCCTTGCCCTTGGCCTCGGCGAGCGTGCGCTCGTAGGCCTTGCCGGCTTCCTTGGCCTCCTGCTGCATCGCCGCCGCCTTCTCGAGGTCGGCGTCGATGCGCCTGCGGCGCGATTCGATGGCTTCGGCCACGCGCGGCAGCGCGACCCGCGCCATCAGCACGTAGAGAAGGCCGAAGGCGATCGCGAACCACAGGATCTGCGAGGGGAAGGTGCGCGCGTCGAAGGGCGGGAACATCTCCTTCTTGGGAGGCATGCCCGTCTCGGTCTGATGCTGTGCCGGCTCGCTGGCCATGTCGTTCCTAACTTTAGCGCCGGCGAGGCCTTATCGCCCCGCCGCGATGATGTCCGCTGCGTCGCGTCCTAGACGGCGAAGAGCAGCAGGAAGGAGATCAGCAGCGCGAAGATGCCGAGCGCCTCGGTCACGGCGAAGCCGAAGATCAGGCGGCCGAACTGGCCTTCGACGGCCGACGGGTTGCGCAGGGCGCCGTTCAGGAAGTGGCCGAACAGCGTGCCGACGCCGATCGCCGCCGCACCGGTGCCGATGGCCGCGAGGCCGGCGCCGATGAACTTGGCTGCTTGAGGATCCATTCGTTTAGCTCCTTGGGGTCAGACGCTCGCGTCGATTGTCGTGCTTGCGTTGGTGGGATTTCGGGGCGTCGCGATCGCGCCGGTCAGTGGACCGGGTGCAGCGCGTCGTTGAGGTACATGCAGGTCAGCATCGTGAAGACGTAGGCCTGCAGGAAGGCGACGAGCAGTTCGAGAGCGAACATCGCCACGGTCATGATGAACGGAAGCGGCGAGACGACCGCCCAGAAACCGGCGCCGAGCAGCATGATCACGAAGCCGCCGAACACCTGCAGCGTGATGTGGCCGGCGAGCATGTTGGCGAAGAGACGAACGGAATGGCTGACCGGCCGCGACAGGAACGAGATGACCTCGATCCCGACGACGAGCGGCAGGATGTAGATCGGCACGCCCTTCGGCACGAACAGCTGGAAGAAGTGGCCGCCGTTGCGCTTGATGCCGACGATGATGACGAGGAAGAAGACGAGCAGCGCGAGCAGCGAGGTGATGATCACCTGCGCGGTCACCGAGAAGGTGAAGGGGATCAGGCTGATCACGTTGGCGAACAGCGTGAACATGAAGATCGTGAAGACCAGCGGCAGGAAATGCATGCCGCCCTGGCCCGTCGACGAGCGCAGCATGTCGGCGTTGAACTCGTAGGCCATCTCGGCGACCGACTGCAGCCGGCCCGGCACGAGCGCCTCGCGCGAGACGGCGAGGATCATCAGGCCGGTGACCGCGGCGACGACGATGAACATGTAGAGCGAGGCGTTGGTGAACGAGAAATCGTGCCCGAAGAGATGGATCGGCACGATGTCATGCACGCTGAACTGCTCGGTTGGATCGAGGGACGATCCGCCGCCGGCTGCCACTTGACTACTCTCCCTGCTCGCTGCGCGGCCTCTTTGCCTCAAGTCGATCGGAAAAATCAACCGCCGCGGCGCGACCTTTTGGAGTCGTTTCACGAATGATGTTCCAGAAGCCCCCCGCCGTGCCCACGAGACCGAGCAAAATCAAGAACAGCGGCTTGGTGTGGAAGAGGCGATCGAGCCCGTAGCCGATCGCCCCGCCGACCGCGATGCCGGCGATGAGCTCGGAGACGACGCGCATCGCCATGCTCATCCCGCGCCCGAGGCCGCCGTCGGGCTGCTGCTGCCGCGCTTCGGTCTTTCGGGTCTGGGCGTTTTCGGCGGCGCGGCGCGCGTCGAGGTCGCCCGACAGCTTGTCGAGCCGCGCGCGCATCGCCGCATCGTCGGGATCGTTTTGATCGGCCAAGGGAAGCGCCCGGTCGAGAGGAAGCGGGCTCTATAGAGAGGTCGCGGGGGAAAAGCGAGGGGCGTTCATCTCCCGCAAGCGGGAGATCACGAGGCCTCCAGCATCTCCTCGGCCTCGGCGAGCGCCACCGAGACGAGCTGGCTGACGCCGCGTTCCGCCATCGTCACCCCGAACAGCCGGTCCATCCGCGCCATGGTGATCGGGTTGTGGGTGATCGCGATGAAGCGCGTATCGGTCTTTCGGCGCATCTCGTCGATGAGATCGCAGAAGCGCTCGACGTTCGAATCGTCGAGCGGCGCGTCGACCTCGTCGAGCACGCAGATCGGCGACGGGTTGGTGAGGAACACCGCGAAGATCAGGCTCATCGCGGTCAGCGCCTGCTCGCCGCCCGACAGCAGCGTCATCACCTGCGGCTTCTTGCCCGGCGGCCGCGCGAGGATCTCGAGGCCGGCCTCGAGCGGGTCGTCGGATTCGATGAGCTGAAGCTCGGCCGTGCCACCGCCGAACAGCGACGTGAACAGGTCCTTGAAGTGTCCGTTGACGACGTCGAACGCGCCGAGCAGCCGTTCGCGGCCTTCCTTGTTCAGGCTTGAGATCGCCTGGCGCAGGCGGCGGATCGCCTCGGTCAGGTCGGCCTTCTCCTTGCCCAGCCCTTCCTTCTGGCCCTCCAGCGAGGCCAGCTCCTCGTCGGCGCGCAGGTTGACCGCGCCGAGCCGCTCGCGCTCGCCCTTCAGCTGCTCCAGCCGCGCCGCGACATGCGCGGCCGACGGGCGCGCCTCGCCGTCCTTGACGCCGGCCATCGCCGGGAGCGCCGCCGGCTGGCATTCGAGCTCTGTCGCCGTCGCCCGCACCCCCGCCTCGAGGCGCTGGCCCGCAGCTTCCGCCCGCGCCTCGGCGCGCGCGTTGGTCTCGCGGGCCGCCGCCATCGCGTCGAGCGCGGCACGGGCGCCGCGGTCGGCGTCGGCGAGGGCCGTCTCGGCGCGGGCGCGAGCATCGGCGGCGCCGCGCAGCCTGGCCTCGGCCGCCTCGACCTCGGCGAGGATCTGGCGGCGTGCCAGGATGAAGCGGTCCGGTGCCTCGGCGAGCGCGTCGCGCTCCTGCCGCGCCTCGCCGAGCCGTTCGTCGATCTCGGCGCGATGCGCCGTCGCCTGCGCCCGCCGCGCCTCCCAGGACGCCAATTCCTCGGCGATGGCCGCGCGACGGCGCTCGCGTGCCTGCCGCTCGCGGGCGATCGCCTGCAGCGTGGCGCGGGTCTCGGTCTCGGTCGCGCGGTGCCGGGCGGCCGCGTCGCGCGCCGCCTGCACCTCGGCGGCGATCGCGTCGGACGGAGCCAGCGCCGCCAGCGCGTCGGCCGCCGCGGCGTCGCGCTGCGCCGCCTCGGCGTGCGCGGCCCTGGCGCTCGCCGCCGCGGCGTCGAGCGCCGCCAGCCGCGCTGCCGATTCGGCGAGGCGGCGCTCGAGCGCCGCATGCGCCTCGCGCGCCATCTCGTGCGCACGCCGCGCATCGCGCTGCGCCGTGCGTGCCTGCGCCTCCTGCGCCATGGCGGCGCGCAGGCGCGCCTGCACGGCGTCGCCGTCGGCCTTGAGCTTGGCGAGGACCTCGGCGGCGCGTGCGGCTTCGCCGCGCAGGTCGGCCAGCCGGTTGCGCTCGACGAGGCGGCGCGCCGCTGGCGTCGGGGCCTCGGCCGCCTGGGTGAACCCGTCCCAGCGCCCGATGTCCCCCTCGCGCGACACCAGCCGCTGGCCGGGCTGCAACGCGGCGCGCAGGGCCGGGCCGTCGGCGCGGGCGACGACGCCGATCTGAGCAAGGCGGCGCGCCAAGGCCGGAGCGCCGTGCACGACGTCGGCGAGCGGTGTCGCGCCGACCGGCAGCGGCGCGTCGCCGGCATCCGCTGCGCCGCCGGCCCAGTGCGCCGGCGCGCGCGCGTCCGACGACGCCTCGAGATCGTCGCCGAGCGCGGCGGCGAGCGCGGCCTCGAAGCCTTTGTCGACCGTCAGCGCATCGGCGATCCGCGGCCACTTCGCTCCGGCGGCCGACTCCAGAAGCTTGGTCAGCGTGCGCACCTCGGTCTCGAGCCGCTGCGCGGCGCGATCGGCCTCGGCCAGCGGGCCGCGCCCGGCCAGCTCGGCCTCGCGGGCGCGGGCGAGCGTCTGCTCGGCCTCGCGGGCCTCGACGTCGGCCTTCGCCATGGCCTCTGCCGCATCTCGCGCGGTGGCGGCAGCCGTCGCCAGCCCGTCGCCCGGATCGGCGTCGGCGCGCAGGCGCGCCTGCGCCGCCTCGGCGTCGGTCAGCTCGCGTGCCAGGCGCGCCAGGCGCGCGGCCTCGTCGGCGCGGCGCTGCGCGAGCGCGCGGCGCTCGGCGCCGGCGTCGGCGAGGCGCGTCTGCGCCGAGGCGAGCGCCGCCTCGGCCTCGAGGCGGGCGCGCTCGGCCTCAGCGAGCCGGGCCGCGAGGCCCGACTCGTCGGTGGCCTCGCCGCCGACGGTGTCGAGCTCCTCGGCCTCGCCGCCGAGGCGCGCCAGCATGCTGGCCGCGTCCTCGACGACCGCCGCATCGCGGTCGAGATCGCCATGCATCTCCCTGATGCGCCGCTCGACCTCCGCGAAGCGGCTCTTCGCGCGCCGCTCCTCGCCGTCCAGCGTCTCGCGGGCCACCACCACCTTCTGCAGCGCCGTGCTGGCCTCGCCCTCGGCTTCGCGCAGGCTCGGCAGCGCGTGCGCGGCGACGGCCTGGTGGCGCGCCGCCTCGCCTTGCAGGCGCGTGCACTCGATGACGGCGGCGCCGGCCTCGGCGAGGCGACGGCGGGCCTCCTCGACCTCACGCTCGGCCTCCTCATGATCGATCAGCATGGCGAGCGCCTGGGCGCGGCGGATGTCGGCCTGCAGCTCGCGATAGCGGTGCGCGTGGCGGGCCTGCCGGCGCAGCCCGTCGCCCTGCGCGGCGATCTGGGCGATGACGTCGTCGATGCGGACGAGGTTGTCCTCCGCGCCCTTGAGGCGCAGCTCGGCCTCGTGGCGGCGGGTGTGCAGCCCCGCGACGCCGGCCGCGTCCTCGAGGATGCGGCGGCGGGCCTGCGGCTTGGCGGCGATGATCTCGGCGATCTGGCCCTGCCGCACGAGGGCCGGCGAGCGGGCGCCGGTGGCGGCGTCGGCGAACAGGATCTGCACGTCGCGGGCGCGCACCTCGCGGCCGTTGATGCGGTAGGTCGAGCCCTGCTCGCGCTCGATGCGGCGGGTGATCTCGAGAACGTCGGCGTCGTTGAAGGCGGCCGGTGCGGTGCGGCTCGCGTTGTCGAGCGTGAGGCCGACCTCGGCGACGTTGCGAGCCGGGCGGTCGCCGGCGCCGGAGAAGATGACGTCGTCCATGCCGGAGGCGCGCATGCTCTTGTACGAGCTCTCGCCCATCACCCAGCGCAGCGCCTCGACGAGATTCGACTTGCCGCAGCCGTTCGGCCCGACGACGCCGGTCAGGCCCGGCTGAATGTCGAAATCGCTCGCCTCGACGAAGCTCTTGAAGCCGACCAGGCGAAGTTTGGTGAGCTGCATGAGCGCCCGATTCTCCTCGGGCGGTCAGCGTGCGCGAAACGCCGGCCGGCGCAAGAGGGCGCGCCGACTCGGCTGTGCGGAAGTCGCCGTCAGAAGCGCGGGTAGCAGAGCTGCACGTCGGGGCGCGGATCGCGATAATAGCCGCGCGGGCAGGGCGGCGGCAGGCGCACCGGCTCCACGACCCGGGGGCCGACGGGCTCGACGACCCGCGGGCCAACGCGGCCGCCGTTCGGCACGCACTCGCCGGGGCCGGCGCGATGGAAGCCCGGGCCGCAGCCGTCGCGCACCAGCACGATCGGGGCCGCGGCGAGCGCGGCGGCGGCCGGCACGGCCGGCATCGCCGAAGCGGCGCCGGCGGTGGCGAAGACGAGCGCGATGGCAACGCCGAAGCTTTTCATGTCGGTGGTCCTCCCAGGGTGGCGGAGGCTTAACGCATCTCAAGAGCGAAGCCTATGCACGCTGCCGCGAGCAGCGGCCGCTTCTCATCGCGTGGCGGATTCGCTACACGGGCGGGGCGGGGCGGTTAGCTCAGTTGGTAGAGCATCTCGTTTACACCGAGAGGGTCGGCGGTTCGAGCCCGTCACCGCCCACCACTACAACACGTGAGACGCTGTCGCGCTTGGCCCCCACTGATCTCGCATCGCTCCGGGCGGGCGCCACGGCCTACGTCACGCGCCTCGACCTCAGCGGCTGCGACCTTGCGGAGGTGCCGCCCGAGGTGTTCGAGCATGCCGAGACCTTGGAGGCGCTCGACCTCTCCGGCAATCGCCTCACCGAGCTGCCGGACGAGTTCGCGAAGCTGACGCGGCTGCGGCGGCTGTTCTGCTCGCACAATCCCGTTCGTGTGCTGCCGGGGGTGCTCGGCCATTGTCCGGAACTCGGCCAGGTCGGCTTTCGCGGCTGCGGCCTGCGCGAGCTGCCCCTCGAGGCGCTGCCGCCGACGATCCGCTGGCTCACCCTGACCGACAACGAACTGCACGACTTGCCGCCTCGACTTGGAGAGCGGACCTCGCTGCAGAAGCTGATGCTCGCCGGCAACAGGCTGCGGGCGCTGCCGGAGTCGTTGGCCGGCGCGCCGCGGCTCGAGCTGCTGCGCGTCGCCGCGAACGATCTCGAGGCGCTGCCCTCCTGGCTCGCGGAGTTGCCGGCCTTGAGCTGGCTGGCCTTCGCCGGCAACCCGGCCGAGGCGCGCCGGTCGGACGCGCCGATCCGCGACATCGCGTGGGCGGAGCTCGAGCTCGGGCCTCTGCTCGGCGAGGGCGCCTCGGGGCGCATCTATGCCGCGCGCTGGGCCGGCGACCAGGAGGTTGCGGTCAAGCTTTTCAAGGGCGCGATGACGAGCGACGGCCTGCCCGAGCGCGAGCGCGCGGCCAGCCTCGCCGCCGGGCTGCATCCAAACCTGGTCGGCGCGATCGGACGGCTGAGCGGTCATCCCGACGATGTCGAAGGCCTCGTCATGCCGCTGCTCCCGGCGCAATGGCGCGTCCTCGCCGGGCCGCCGAGTGCGGAGAGCTGCAGCCGCGACGTCTACGCCGCCGACCTCAGGCTGCCCGTCGAGGTGGCGCTGCGCATCGCGCGCTGCGTCGGCGCCGCGGCAGCGCATCTTCACGCGCGCGGCCTGATGCACGGCGATCTCTATGCGCACAACACGCTGTGGGACGGCGCGTCCCGCGAGGCGCGGCTCGGCGACTTCGGCGCGGCATCGTTCCTCGCGGGCGCGCAGCAGCGGCTGACGCGCTGCGAGGTCCGCGCCTGGGGCGTCCTCCTCGGCGAGCTTCTCAATGTCAGCGATGGCGAGGCGCCCGCGAGCGTGCGCGACCTGCAGCGGCACTGCGTAGCGGCCGATCCCTCGTCGCGGCCGACGATGCGCGACGCGCTGGACGCGCTGGCAGGCTGAAGGGCGGGCCCGCGCGCCCTTGCCATCGTCCCGGCAACATGACATCCGGCTGCCGCAGCCGACGTCAGTTTGGCGCCAACCGGAGGGACCTCGCCATGGCGCGCGGCGTGATCAAGGCACGGCACGCGGTCCTTCTGCTGCTCTGCGTGATGTACTTCCTGACCTACATGGATCGGGTCAACGTCTCGACGGCCGCGGAGGCGTTCGGCAAGGACCTCGGCTTCAGCGACACGCAGGTCGGCCTCGTCTTCTCGCTCTTCGCCTATCCCTATCTCGTGTTCCAGATCGTCGGCGGCTGGTTCGCGGATCGCTTTGGACCCCGCTGGACCCTTGCCATCTGCTGCCTGGTCTGGGCCGCCGCCACCGTGTTCACCGGGCTGGCGACGGGCATCTACTCGATGGTGTTCGCGCGGCTGCTGCTCGGCCTCGGCGAGGGCGCCACGCTGCCCGTCGCGACGCGCGCCATGGCCGACTGGCTGCCGGGCGGCAAGTCGGGCTGGGCGCAGGGCCTGACGCATGCCGCCGCGCGGCTCGGCAATGCGGCGACGCCGCCGCTCGTCGCCGCGCTCATCATCGCGACGTCGTGGCGCGGCGCGTTCGTCATCACGGGGCTCGGGTCGGCGGCCTGGGCGATCGTTTGGTTCTGGTACTATCGCGACGATCCGCGCCGCCATCCCGCGATGACGGCGGAGGACGAGGCGATGCTGCCGCCGCCGCGCGAGCTGGCCGCGCGCCGCCCGATCCCGTGGATGCGCCTCGCCAGGCGCATGGCGCCCGTCACCTTCACCTACTTCTGCTACGGCTGGACGCTGTGGACGTTCCTGAGCTGGATGCCGAAGTTCATGCTCCACCAATATCATCTCGACTTGAAGCACTCGGCGCTGTTCGCCTCGATCGTGTTCCTCGGCGGCATGATCGGCGATGCGCTCGGCGGCCTCATCAGCGACCGCATCCTGCGTGCGACGGGCAGCCTCGTGCGCGCCCGACGCGACCTCGTCGTCGCCTGCCTGCTGCTGTCGCTCGTCAGCTCCATTCCGATCCTGTTCGTGCACGACGCGACCTCGGCGGCGCTGACGCTCGGCGCCGCGTTCTTCTTCGCCGAGATGACCATCGGCGCGATGTGGGCAACGCCGATGGACATCGCGCCGCAGCTCGCCGGCACCGCGAGCGGGCTCATGAACTGCGGCTCGGCGCTCGCGGCGATCATCTCGCCGACCGTGTTCGGCGTGATCATCGACAGGACGGGCAGCTGGCCGCTGCCCTTCGTCGGCACGATGGTCCTGATGGCGGCCGGTGCGGTGGGGGCCTTCTGCATGCATCCTGAGCGGCCGTTCGACGCCGAGCCGAGGCCGCCGATGCCAGGCGCGTTCAAGCTCGAGCTGCGATGACCGGCACCGCGTGCCAGCAAACCGATCGACATCAAACGGAAGACCGCCATGCCGCTGAAAGTCCACGGCCTCGACCATATCGTCATCAACGTTCGCGACGTCGAAGCGTCGGTGCGCTGGTATCAAACGATCCTCGGCGTCGAACGCGAGGATTTCGATCCGGGCCAGGGCAAGCCGAAGCGCACGTCGATCAAGTTCGGCCGACAGAAGATCAACCTGCGCCCGATCGACACGGATGTTGTGGTCTGGTTCACCGGGCGGCAGCCGATGCCGGGCAGCGACGATCTCTGCTTTCTGACCGACAGCGCGCCGGACGACGTGGTGCGACACTTCGGTGACGCCGGCGTCGCGATCGAGGAAGGGCCGGTGACGAAGCAGGGCGCGCTCGGGCCGCTGCGCTCGGTCTACTGTCGCGATCCCGACGGCAACCTCGTCGAGGTCGCGAGCTACGCGGCCGCGCCGTAAGTCCCACAGGCCTCTGCCGAAGGGCATAACCAAGCTGTGATCGCGTCGACCTTTCCCGAAGCGGCTGCGCGGTCCAGCTTAGCCCCGGGAGAGGCGTCCATGATCGGTCTACGTAGCACGGCTTCGAAGCCGATGGCCTATCAACTCACTGGGATGCTCGGCGCGCTGCTTCTCGTCGGCGCCGTCGCGCACGCGGCCGACGCGCCGATCGAGCTGCCCGGCCCGCGCGCGGCGCCCGAAAGCATCACATCGACGTCCGACGGGACGCTTTATGTCGGGAGCTTCGCCGAGGGCGGCGTCACGCGGATCCGGAAGGGCCAGACGCCGGAGATCTGGATCAAGCCCGGGGTTTACGACACGCGATCCATCCTCGGCGTGCTCGCCGACGAGGCGCACGGCAAGCTTTGGGCGTGCTCCAACGATCTTTCCGCGCGCGGCGTTGCCGGCCCGAGCGACGTGAAGGGCTCGTTCGTCAAGGCGTTCGACCTGAAGAGCGGCGCGCTCGTCGCCAGCGCCAGGCTGCCTGGCGATCGTACGCTCTGCAACGATATCGCGATCGGGCGGGATGGCGCGGCCTACGGCACCAACTCGCTGCAGCCCGACATCCTCAGGCTGAAGCCCGGCTCCGACACGCTCGAGGTCTGGGCGCACGATCCGCAGCTCGCGCCGCCGGGCGACGGCAGCTCCGGCCTCGACGGCATCGCCTTCGACGACGAGGGCAACCTCTATGTCGACCTGTTCGTCGCGGCGCAGCTCTTCCGCGTCGACGTCAAGGACGGCAAGCCCGACCGCGTCGTGCATCTCGCGCCCTCGCGCCCGCTCAAGCTGACCGACGCGATCCGCCCGCTCGGCGATGGCTCGTACCTCCTCATCGAGGGCGCGGGGCGTCTCGACCGTCTCACCGTCACCGGCGATAAGGCGAAGGTCGACACCATCAAGGACGGCTTCATCGGACCGACCGGCGCGACGAAGGTCGGCGCGACGGCCTGGGTCTCCGAAGGCCGTCTCGCAGAGATCGTGCATCCGACGGGACGTCCCCTGAAGCCCTTCAAGATCTATCCCGTCGATCTCCCAAAACCCTAGGCCGCCAGCTGTCAGCAGAGGACTGCCATGACGAAGCCCATACCGACGTCCGCGTCTCTCCTTGCCCTTGCGCTCGCAGCCGGCCTCGGCGCGCTGGCCTCTGCCGGCACCGCGCGCGCGGCACCTGCCGCCTGCGCCGGCGACAACGGCGGCCTCAAGCTGCCGCCCGGCTTCTGCGCGACGATCTTTGCCGATCACATCGGCCATGCGCGCGACCTCGCCGTGGCGGCCGACGGCACGGTTTACGTCAACACCTGGAGCGGGCGCTACTACCACGACGCCAAGCCGCACACCGGGGGCTTCATCGTCGCGCTGAAGGACACGACGGGCGCCGGCAAGGCCGACAGGATCGCGCGCTTCGGCACGACGCCGGATCACGGCGGCCACGGCGGCACCGGCATCTATCTCTACAATGGCCGCGTCTACGCGGAGGAGGCGGACCGCATCGACGCCTATGCGGTGAAGCCCGGCGAGCTGGCGCCGACCGCGAAGGCCGAGACGGTGGTCTCCGGCATGCCGCTCGGCGGCGACCACCCGATGCATCCCTTTATCATCGACGCCAAAGGCAACATGTTCGTCGACATGGGCTCGGCGACGAACGCCTGCCAGGCGGAGAACCGTCAGCCGCGCTCCCCCGGTCTCTCGCCCTGCACCGAGCTCGAGACGCGCGGCGGCACCTGGCGGTTCGATGCCGACCGGATGGGCCAAACGTATTCGGCCGCGGCGCGCTACGCGACGGGCATCCGCAACGGCGAGGGGTTCGGGATCGACTCCGCCGGCCGTCTCTACGTGACGCAGCATGGCCGCGACCAGCTGTGGGCCAACTGGCCGGCGCTCTTCAAGATGCGCCAGAGCGCCGAGCTGCCCGCCGAGGAGGTGGTCGAGCTGAAGCAGGGTGGCGACTACGGCTGGCCCGAGTGCTATTTCGACGGCTTCCAGGAGAAGCTGGTGCTCGCGCCGGAATACGGCGGCGACGGCAAGAAGGTCGGCGTCTGCGCCGACAAGCTGGCGCCCGTCGCGTCCTTCCCGGCCCATTGGGCGCCCAACGATCTCACCGTCTACAAGGGCGACATGCTGCCCGCGGCCTACAAGGACGCGTTGTTCATCGCGTTCCACGGCTCGTGGAACCGCGCGCCGGCGCCACAGGGAGGCTTCAACATCGTCGTGCAGCCGATGAAGGACGGCAAGGCGTCCGGCCCGTGGCTGACGTTCGCCGATGGTTTTGCGGCCATCAAGGACCCGGGCGCCGCCAAGCATCGCCCGAGCGGCGTCGCGGTGGCGCCGGACGGCGCGCTCTTCGTCTCCGACGACATCGGCGGGACGATCTACAGGATCACCTACAGCGGCGACAAAGGCGCTGCCGTCGCCGGCGTGCCGGACACGCCCTCGCAGAGCAACGGGCTTGCCGACGCGCAGCCGCCGGAGGGCACGCACGCCGACGCAGGGCGCGAGGTGGGTGGGCTGCAGCCGCCGGAGGGGGCGACCATGGCAGACGTGGTGCTCGGCAGCCGCATCTTCCACGGCGACGAGCAGGAGGGCACCTGCGCCGGCTGCCACGGCCTGAAGGGGCAGGGCGGCCACCAGGGACCGAGCCTCGCCGATCACAAGTGGCTGTGGAGCGACGGCAGCTTCAAGGGCATCGAGCAGACCGTGGCGGCAGGCGTGAGGAAGCCGAAGGAGTTCAGCGGCGTCATGCCGCCGATGGGCGGCTCGCCGCTGACGCCGGACGGGGTCAAGGCCGTCGCCGCCTACGTGGGGGCGATCTCGCACAAGTCGGGCGGCTGACCGCGCCACCTTCGCGAGCGCGGAGCTGACGTTCCGGCAATTCGCCGAAAACTTGCCGGGATCCGCGCGCGAAAACTCGAATGATGAAATTTTCGTTGTCGAAAAGGCTGGTGGATTACCAACGACTTATGACCGCGCCTCGGTCCAGGGGATGAATGTCGATGAACGTTTCGCCTTTCGCCGCGACGCTTTCCGCCGCCGCCTTGTCGTGCGACCGCTACGAACACCACGGGGAGGCCGTCCTCGTCAGGCCGCGGCTGGCCTGTGCGATCGACGACAGGGTTTTTGCGAGCCGGGCGGCGTTCTCGCGGCGCGCCGCGACGGCGTCCATCCCGCAGGCCGGCGGCGGTGTCCTGCGCTACCTCAGCTACAGGCCTGTCGCCGCCTTCGTCGAGGTCGCGCTGCCGGCGGCGCTCGCCGTCGGCGACCGCATCACGCGGAGCTGGGACGGCGTCGCCTTCGAGATCGTCGGCCTCTTCCGCGAGGGTCGCATGCTGTGCTGCGAGCTCAGGGAAGTCGCGGGCCACGCCCACTAACAGAAAGAGCCGCGCCTTCTTGTGAAGGCGCGGCTCTCGATGTCGTTTCAGTCCAAACCGCTCAGTGCGCGACGGCGCCGGCCGGCTAGTCCTCTGGGAGCGGCGCCGACTGCGTCACCGGCTTCACTTCCTCTTCCCAGACGATCGGCGTCGGCTCGCGGGTGAGCGCGTGCTTCAGCACCTCGTCCATGCGGGCGACCGGCACGATCTCGAGCGCGTTCTTCACGTTCTCGGGCAGGTCGGCGAGGTCCTTGGCGTTCTCCTCAGGAATCAGCACCTTCTTCAGGCCACCGCGCAGCGCCGCGAGCAGCTTCTCCTTAAGGCCGCCGATCGGCAGCACGCGACCCCGCAGCGTCACCTCGCCGGTCATCGCGACGTCGCGGCGCACCGGGATGCCCGTCATCGTCGAGACGATCGACGTTGCCATCGCGATGCCGGCCGAGGGGCCGTCCTTCGGCGTCGCACCTTCCGGCACGTGCACGTGGATGTCGCGACGGTCGAACAGCGGCGGCTCGATCCCGAAGTCCACGGCGCGCGACCTGACGTAGGATGCGGCGGCCGAGATCGACTCCTTCATCACGTCCTTCAGGTTGCCGGTGACGGTCATGCGGCCCTTGCCGGGCATCATGACGCCTTCGATCGTGAGCAGCTCGCCACCGACCTCGGTCCAGGCGAGGCCCGTGACGGCGCCGACCTGGTCCTCCTCCTCCGCCATGCCGTAGCGATACTTCGGCACGCCGAGGAAGTCGGCGACGTTCTTGTCGGTGACCGAGACCGTCTTGGCCTTGCCGAGCAGGATCTCCTTCACCGCCTTGCGCGCGAGGTTGGAGATCTCGCGCTCGAGGTTGCGGACGCCCGCTTCCCGCGTGTAGCGGCGCACCAGCTCGAGCAGGCCCGAGTCGTCGATCGACCACTCGTGGGCTTCGAGACCATGCTTCTTGATCGCCGCCGGGATGAGGTGGCGCTTGGCGATCTCGAGCTTCTCGTCCTCGGTGTAGCCGGCGATCCGGATGATCTCCATACGGTCCATCAGCGGCGGCGAGATGTTGAGCGTGTTCGCGGTGGTCACGAACATCACGCTCGACAGGTCGTAGTCCACCTCGAGGTAGTGATCGGCGAAGTCCTTGTTCTGCTCGGGGTCGAGCACCTCCAGCAGCGCCGATGACGGATCGCCGCGGAAGTCCTGGCCCATCTTGTCGATCTCATCGAGCAGGAAGAGCGGGTTCGACGTCTTCGCCTTGCGCATCGACTGGATCACCTTGCCGGGCATCGAGCCGATGTAGGTGCGCCGGTGGCCGCGGATCTCCGCCTCGTCGCGCACGCCGCCGAGCGACATGCGCACGAACTCGCGGCCGGTCGCCTTGGCGATCGACTTGCCGAGCGACGTCTTGCCGACGCCGGGCGGTCCGACGAGGCAGAGGATCGGCCCGTTCAGCTTGTTGGCGCGGCTCTGCACGGCGAGATACTCGACGATGCGCTCCTTCACCTTGTCGAGGCCGAAGTGCTCGGTGTTGAGCAACTCCTCGGCGATGTTCAGGTCCTTCTTGACCTTCGAGCGCTTGTTCCACGGGATCGACAGCAGCCAGTCGAGGTAGTTGCGCACCACCGTCGCCTCGGCCGACATGGGCGACATCTGCCGCAGCTTCTTCAGCTCGGCCGTCGCCTTGTCGCGCGCTTCCTTGGACAGCCGCGTGGTCTTGATCCGCTCCTCGAGCTCGGAGAGGTCGTCCTTGCCGTCCTCGTCGCCCAGCTCCTTCTGGATCGCCTTCATCTGCTCGTTGAGGTAGTACTCGCGCTGCGTCTTCTCCATCTGGCGCTTGACGCGCGTGCGGATGCGCTTCTCAACCTGCAGAACGGAAATCTCGCTCTCCATGAGGGCCGGGCACTTTTCCAGACGCTTGGCGACGCTGGTCATCTCCAGCACGGCCTGCTTGTCGGCGATCTTCACCGCGAGGTGGGATGCGACCGTGTCGGCGAGCTTGGAATTGTCCTCGATCTGGGTCACGGCCGAGACGACCTCGGGCGAGACCTTCTTGTTGAGCTTCACGTAGCCTTCGAATTCGCTGACCACCGAGCGCGCGAGCGCCTCGACCTCGACCTCGTCCACCTTGTCGTCGGCGAGCGTCTCGGCGTTGGCCTCGTAGAACTCGTCGGTGTTGGTGTAGCCGTGCACCTTGGCGCGCGCCTTGCCCTCGACGAGCACCTTGACGGTGCCGTCGGGCAGCTTGAGCAGCGGCAGGACGGAGGCGAGCGTGCCGGTCTGGTAGATCGCATCGACGGCCGGATCGTCGTCGGTCGCGTTCATCTGCGTCGCGAGCATGATGAGCTTGTCGGCCTTCATCACCTCTTCGAGCGCGCGAATGGACTTCTCGCGACCAACGAAGAGCGGCACGATCATGTGGGGGAACACGACGATGTCGCGCAGGGGAAGGACGGGAAAATTCTCGACGACGCCCGGCGGGAAAACCTCACGCTTTTGGCTGGACATGTTTTTTCCTATCTCCGGCGGGCCCTTCAGGCGAAGCAGCGGATGCCGGGAACTGTATCAGCTTCGTTCACGCAGATGGCGACGGCGTGGCGGGCTTTCAACGGCGATGTCAGCTGAGTGTCACAGGGACTGTGGCTCGAACATGTCAGCCGTGCGCGACACACGTACCCGATCGACCACACCCGTCCCGTTGACCGGCCGGCTTCGTCGCCGGCCGGGACGCGTCGCCCGGAGTCCAAGCTCAGGTGCCGGTGTTCGACTTCTCGCGCTCGGAATAGATGTAGAGCGGGCGCGACTTCCCGTCGATCACCTCGGGGCCGATCACCACCTGCTCGACCGAGTCGAGGCCGGGGAGGTCGAACATCGTGTCGAGCAGCACGCTCTCGAGGATCGAGCGCAGGCCGCGCGCGCCGGTCTTGCGCTCGATCGCCTTCTTCGCGACGACGTTCAGCGCCTCGTCCTGGAAGGTGAGGGCGGTGTTCTCCATCTCGAACAGCCGCTGGTACTGCTTGACCAGGGCGTTCTTCGGCTCGGTCAGGATCTTCTTCAGCGCCGGCTCGTCGAGATCCTCGAGCGTCGCCAGCACCGGCAGGCGCCCGACGAACTCGGGGATCAGGCCGAACCGCAGCAGATCGTCAGGCTCGACCTTGCGCAGCACGTCGCCCATGCGGCGGTCGTCGGGTGACGACACCTGCGCCGAGAAGCCGATCGACGTCGACTTGCCGCGGTTCGAGATGATCTTCTCAAGGCCGGCGAAGGCGCCCCCGCAGATGAACAGGATGTTGGTCGTGTCGACCTGCAGGAACTCCTGCTGCGGATGCTTGCGGCCGCCCTGCGGCGGCACCGACGCGGTGGTGCCCTCCATCAGCTTGAGCAGCGCCTGCTGCACGCCCTCGCCCGACACGTCGCGGGTGATCGAGGGGTTCTCCGCCTTGCGGCTGATCTTGTCGATCTCGTCGATGTAGACGATGCCGCGCTGCGCCCGCTCGACATTATAGTCCGAGGCCTGGAGCAGCTTCAGGATGATGTTCTCGACATCCTCGCCGACATAGCCCGCCTCGGTCAGCGTCGTCGCGTCGGCCATGGTAAAGGGCACGTCGAGGATGCGCGCCAGCGTCTGCGCCAGCAGCGTCTTGCCGCAGCCGGTCGGGCCGACGAGCAGGATGTTGCTCTTCGCCAGCTCGACGTCGGCGCCCTTCTGGCCGTGGTTCAGGCGCTTGTAGTGATTGTGCACCGCCACCGACAGGACGCGCTTCGCCCGCTTCTGGCCGATCACATAATCGTCCAGAACTTTGCAGATTTCCTTTGGCGTCGGACTACCGTCCCGGCTCTTCACAAGCGCGGACTTAGTCTCCTCGCGGATGATGTCGTTGCACAGCTCGACGCACTCGTCGCAGATGAACACGGTGGGACCCGCGATGAGCTTGCGCACCTCGTGCTGCGACTTGCCGCAGAACGAGCAGTAGAGCGTGCTCTTCGAGTCGTTGCCGCCGACCTTGGTCATGGCTCATCTCCGGGCCGCCGACGCGTGCACGCCGATCGGACATTATGATCAGATGGGGCCGCCCGGCGCAACGCGCCGAGCCCCTGGCGGCGATGGCGCTGCACGCGAACCCATCGCCCCCACTCTCGTCCCGAGCTCCGAGGAGCTTTTGCCGTGCCGCCGCCGAGCGGCCCGGAAGTCATTTTTGGTCGGCTGACGCGCTTGCACAAAGCGGGCCTTCGCCAATCGACTGTCACGGCAAATCACTTAAACGAGCTTAAGCCGGTGGGCGGGCCAGCGCAAACGCCACCGGCCCCGCCTGGCCGCTGCCTTCAGGCCTTGATTTCCGGCTTGTCGTCCGGCCGCTGGGTGATGACGTGGTCGACGATGCCGAATTCCTTGGCCTCGTCGGCGGTCATGAAATGATCGCGGTCGAGGGTGCGCTCGATCGTGTCGTAGTCGCGGCCGGTATGCTTCACGTAGATCTCGTTGAGGCGCTTCTTGATCTTCATGATATCCTCGGCGTGCCGGAGGATGTCGGAGGCCTGGCCCTGAAAGCCGCCCGAGGGCTGATGCACCATGATGCGCGCGTTCGGCAGGCAGTAGCGGTTGCCCGCGGCCCCGGCGCAAAGCAGCAATGAGCCCATCGACGCGGCCTGGCCGGTGCAGAGCGTGGTGATCTTCGGCTTGATGAATTGCATCGTGTCGTAGATCGCGAGGCCCGCCGTGACGACGCCGCCCGGCGAGTTGATGTACATGTTGATCTCTTTCTTCGGGTTTTCCGCCTCGAGGAAGAGCAACTGGGCGATGATCACCGAGGCCATGTGGTCCTCGACCGGCCCGGTCAGGAAGATGATGTGCTCGCGCAGCAGCCGCGAGTAGATGTCGAACCCGCGCTCGCCGCGCGTCGTGTTCTCGATCACCTGCGGGATCAGGTAATTGTCGTAGAGCTCGTACGGGTCGCGGTCACGCATGGGAGGTCTCGTATCGATTCGGGTGGGGCGACCCGGGCGCTGATCGAAGATAGGGATACGCGGGCACCGGTGCAAAGGGCTTTGACCGCGTCGTTGTGTCCACCTATTGTGGACACCGGGACGGCACCCGAGTCACGGCGATGGATGCGACGAACGAAGTCAGGATCGGCGTCAGGGAGCTTCGCAGCAATCTCTCGCACTACTTGAGCTTGGCCGCGGAGGGAACGACGGTGCTCGTGACCTCTCGCGACGTGGTGGTCGCCGAGATCAAGGCGCCTGCGCCGAAGCAGGACCTCAGGCGTCGTCGCGGCGGCCTCAAAGGTCGCATCTGGATGGCCGAGGACGCCGACATCCTGCCTGAGGATGTGCTCCAGGCGATGGAAGCGCCCAAGTTTTGAAGTTGCTTCTCGATACGCACACCTTGCTGTGGTGGATCACCGACGATCCAAGGCTTCAGGCGACCGTGATCACAGCAATCGAGAGCCCCGACAGCGAGGTCTGGGTCAGCATCGTCTCGCTCTGGGAGATCGCGGTCAAAGTCCGCTCAGGCAAGATGGCCGTGGACATCAAGGATGTGGAGCGAGAGATCGCGACGATCGGCTTCAAGATGTTGACGATCACCGCGCAACATCTCGATGTCCTGATCGGCCTCCCGATGCGCCACCGTGATCCCTTCGATCATCTACTCATCGCCCAGGCGATCAGAGAAGGCGCAAAGCTGGTCACCACGGATCGCGAGATCCGCGGCTACCCCGTCGACGTTTTGTAGCTCCAGCGCCTACGCCGCCTTCGCGTCGTCCTCGTCGAGCTTGGTCAGCTCGTCTTTCGACACCTTGCGCTCGGTGACCTTGGCCTTCGAGACGATGTGGTCGACGACCTTCTCCTCGAAGAGCGGCGCCTGGATCTGCGCCATCGCCTGCGGGTTCTGACGGAAATAGTCGAACACCTGCTTCTCCTCGCCGGGGAACTGGCGCACGCGCTCCATCAGCGCCTGGTTCATCTCCTCCTGCGTCACCTGGACGTTGGCGTCCTTGCCGATCTCGGCCAGCACCAGCCCGAGGCGCACGCGGCGCTCGGCGATCGCGCGGTACTCGGCCTTGAGGTCGTCCTCGCTCTTGCCCGCGTCCTCGGCATCGCCGCCGCCGCGCGCCTTCTCGGCCTGCACCTGGCGCCACACCGCGTCGAATTCCTGCTCGACGAGGCCCTGCGGCAGCTCGAAGGAATAGCGCTTGTCGAGCGTGTCGAGCAGCGTCTTCTTCCACTTGGCGCGCGAGGCCTGGCCGTAGTCGCGGGCGATGTTGTCGCGGATCGACTCCTTCAGCTTGTCGAACGACTCGAGGCCGAAGTTTTTCGCGAACGCGTCGTCGAGCGCGAGCTCCTGCGGCGCCGCGATCTCCTTTAGCTTCACGCCGAAATTCGCTTCCTTGCCGGCGAGGTTCGCCGCGCCGTAATCGGCCGGGAAGGTGACGGTGACCGTGCGATCCTCGTCGACCTTCATGCCGACGATCTGGTCCTCGAAGCCCGGGATGAACGAGTTCGAGCCGAGCACGAGGTCGACGCTCTCGCCCGAGCCGCCCTCGAAGGCCTCGTCGCCGATCTTGCCGACGAAGTCGATCGTCACCTTGTCGCCCGTTTCGGCCGTGGCGCCCGCGCCCTTCGGCTCGAAGGTGCGGTTCTGGTTGGCGAGCAACCCGACGATGCGGTCGACCTCCTCCTCCGGGACGTCGGCGACCAGCTTCTCGATCTCGATGTCGTCGAGCGAGCCGACCTCGACCTTGGGCAGCACCTCGAGCGCCACCTTGAACGTCAGGTCGCCCTTGGCCTCGAGCGCGCGCTCCAGCACGTTCTCGTCGCCGTCGACGTCGAACTTCGGCTCGCCCGCGACGCGCAGGTCGTTCTCCTCGATCATCTTGTTGCGCGCTTCGCCGACCGCCTCCTGGACGACGTCGGCCATGATCGCGCGCCCGTAGAGGCGCTTCAGGTGCGGGATCGGCACCTTGCCCGGACGGAAGCCCTTGATCCGCGCCTTGGCCTGCATCTCGGAGAGCTGGGTGTCCATCCGGCTCGAAAGGTCCTGCGCCGGGAGCACGATCTGGAACTCGCGCTTGAGCCCGTCGGCATGGGTCTGGGTCACTTGCATCTTCGAAACGGCCTAAGGTTGCGGGTGGGGCTCGAGCCCACGGGGAAACGGACGTCGGCGCGTCAACGAATGGTGCGGGCGGAGGGACTTGAACCCCCACGATTTTCACCACTGGAACCTAAATCCAGCGCGTCTACCAGTTCCGCCACGCCCGCGCGCGCGGCTCGCACCGGCACGTTCACGCTGTCCTCGCCTTTCGGATCGCGCTCTATAACAACGAGGTTTCGGCCGCGCAGCAAAAAAGTGCGGGGCCCGCAGGGGCGGCGCAGGAGGCGGGATGCGGGTGGATCGACGGCAGCTGGGCGGGCTCGTGGCAGGCGGGGTGGCGGCGACGTTGCTGCCGACCCGGGTCGCGGGGGAAGCGCCGGACAAGCCGATCGTGCTCGAGGCCGGCCCGGCGCGGCTTCGCCTCGCGCCTTCGGGCGAAACGGCCGTCTGGGCCTACGGCGGCCAGGTGCCGGGCCCGCTCCTGCGCATCAAGCTCGGCGAGAGCCTGCGCGTCCGTCTCGAGAACCGGCTCGCCCAGCCGACGACGCTCTGCTGGCACGGCGTGCGCCTGCCGAACGCGATGGATGGCGTCGCCGGGCTCACCCAGCCGCCCGTGGCGCCCGGCGCCGGCTTCGACTACGCGTTCACGCCTCCCGATGCGGGGCTGTTCTGGTACCACCCCCACGCCTTCCCGCACTCCGCGGAGCAGATCGGCCGCGGTCTCTACGGGGCGCTGATCGTCGACGAGCCCGCGCCGCCGCCGGTCGACGACGACGTCCTGCTCGCCCTCGACGACTGGTCGCTCGACGCGAAGGGCGCGATCCTGGATGATTTCGCGAGCCTCGCCCAGGCGCGCGGCGCCGGGCGCATCGGCGCGCTCGCCACCGTGAACGCCAAGCCCGTCCCGCTCGCGCTAGCCGCCCGGCCCGGCGCGCGTCTGCGGCTGCGCGTGCTCAATGCCTGCGCTGCGCGCATCGCCCTCGTCGGCTTCGAGGGCGCGCCGCCGACCCTCGTCGCGATCGACGGCCAGCCGAGCGAGCTGTTCCGGCCGGCGCGCGACACGGTGCCGGTCGGCCCCGGTTCGCGCTTCGAGGTGATGCTCGACCTGCCGGCCAAGGCGGGGCGGGCGACAATCTTGCTGCGCGGGCTCGGCACGCCCGACGTCGCGCTGGCCGAGGTCGCGATCGCGGGCGCGCCGGTGCCGCCGCATCCGCCCATCGCGAGATTGCCCGAGAACCCGCTGCTGCCGACCCGCATCCCGCTCGAGCGCGCGGTGAAGCGCGATCTCGTCATCGCGCCGACGGCGTCGAGCGACCCGCACTGGGCCTGGAGCCTCGGCGGCGCGCCCTCCGACGGCGTCGCGGCGGACCGCTGTTCTCGGTCAGGCGGGGCGGCGCGGTGACGCTCGGCTTCGTCAACAAGAGCGAGCTGGTGCAGCAGATGCACGTTCACGGCCACATCTTCCGTGTGCTGCACGATCTCGACGATGGTTGGGACCCCTACTGGCGCGACTCGATTTTGATCGGCCCGGGCAAGACCAAGCACGTCGCTTTCGTCGCGGACAATCCCGGCAAGTGGGCGATCGAAAACCTAATCCTCGATCGCCAGGTCACCGGCCTCGCCGGCTGGTTCGAGGTGGGCTGATCGCAGGCGGACCCAAACGTATGTGATTCAACGAGCATATTAGGTAGCCGTTGTCGAACTGGATCATTTCATATGAGAAGCATCATTCGAAGCGCGATATGGAGGCTTTCTCTTGCGGCTATCGTTGCCATAGGGCTTGTCGCGTTACTCGGTCGCGGTCCGGCTTACTTCTTTGCAAGGATGCGTGGCTCGCACGAGGTGCAAGTCTACAGCTCGCGGACATCGCCGAGCGGTTCGCGTATCGCTGAAAGCATAGGTCTCGGCAGCCGCGATGGAGACGGCGGGGGGCTTACCATCCGCGCAAACAACGGCCCCGAAGAAAGCATCGGGGTGCCGGAACCGCCGGTCGGCATCTTCTTCCTTTGGGAAGACGAAACGCACCTTAGTCTCTCATCCTTCGGATCGCCGATTGATCTTCACAACACCGACCGGCTCGGCGATGTCCGGCTTCAGGTGCGGTCGTATCAGTTTCCCAAGCCGCCGGCATACGACGTCCCCGGTGCCGGCAAAATCGTGGTGTCCCCGCGGAACGCTATCGCGACGTTCGCCGAAGGCACGAACAAGAACGGGCGAACCTGCACCCTCAAGATCGGGGCGTTGCCCAGCGCCTCGGCAGACGCCGCCAGCGTCGACATTGCTGCAGTAGTGAATGCGACCTGCCAGCACCCGCGGCCGTGCCTGGGCATCTTCACGGTGTTCACGCTCGAGGACAAACGCGATCTGAAGCGCCAAAGCGCGCTGACCTCCGCGACGGTCGCGGACATCCCCTCGTATAACCGACTTCCGACCGGTGACCGAGGCACGCAAGTACGTGGTCAGTTTCTCGGAGGAAGTGTGGTGCGCCTGATGGAGGCGCTCGACAAGCCTTCCGTGACGCTCAACTTTTCACGCGACTTCTTCGGGCAGGTCGTCACCTACGATGTTCCGTTGTCCGGCAATGCACGCGCCGAGTTCAAACGATGCATAGGCGACGCGGTGCCGTACTGAGCTCATCCCCACGATCCAGAGCGCCAGAGCGTGGTGCGGATCGCACGCTAGGATAAACGCAAGGCGTCGTGTCACTCGACGTCGACCTAGTTCGAGCTCGTTGCCGGCGGCTTCGCGGCAGGGCGGAAGCGGCGGACGAACAGGCTCGCCACCATCGCGTGGGCCACGTGCTCGGCCATGCACTGCGTGCCGAGCTCGGACAGGTGATAATTGTCGCTCGTCATCAAGTGCACCTTGGCGCGGGTCTGGGCGATGAATTTCATCGCGTCGTAGCGCTTGATGTAGAGGATGTTCTCCTCCTTCGCGATCCGGTCGAGCGCGCGCTTGATGGCGAAATAGTTCTCGTCGCGGGCGAACCGCGACGTGTACTGCAGGCCGACGAGCACGACGTCGACGTCCTGCCGCTTCAGCCACTCGACGGTGGACTTGACGATATCGGTGAACTGCTCGGGATCGACGCGCGCCAATGCGTCGTTGGTGCCGAGCTGCCAGAGCACGAGATCCGGCTTGGTGATCCCCACCTCGCTGTGGATGCGATCCGACGAGGTCTGGGCGACTTCGCCGCCGGTGCCGCGGTTGATGATGTCGACGTCGACGCCGTTCAGGGCGGTCTTCAGCAGATCCTCGATCTGCACGGGATAGCTCTTCACGCCGGAATTGCTGCCGACCGTTTCGGTCGCGGCGGAGCCGACGGCGAGGATCTCGAGCGTCTTGTGGTCGGCGATCGCCTTGGCCACGTTCGGCAGCGGCGCCGAGGCGGCGATGTCGCTGGCCGGCGCCTCGCAGGATGGGCTCAGCGGCGGCGGCGCGGTGGTTGCCGTCGGGCCAGGGCCGGGGCCGCCGGCCGAGGGCACGGGGACGGGCTGCGGCTGCTGCGGCGCAGGCGCACCTTGGGCGGCGGGCGGCGCGGCCGGAACCTGCGCCGCGACGGCTCCGCTCATCAAGGCGCCGGCTAGGAGGACGAGGCCGCCGCGACCGGCTGCGCAACCGGCGCGGAGGCCGGGGCGGCTTGGGCCTGTGTTCGGGAACGCCATTCGAGCACCCATGCGGTCGCAGCCATGATCGAGACCCCGACGACGACCATCATCGCATCGATTGCGATCGTGCCGCCATACATAAAACGGACGATCTGGCCGCATAAGCTTAACAGCGAGCCGGCGCAGAAGACTTGCAGGCCGTTGCGCCCGAGCAGCGACAAGAAGTTCGTAAGTCCCGGAAGCCAGGCGTCGATGTAGGTGAAGATGCCGCCGCCGAGCGCGATCAGCGCCAGGACGCTGGCGAGGCGGTCTGGCGACATGAAGGTCTTGTCGTAGACTTTCACCGGCAGGCCGAGGCTCGGCAGCGAGATCCAGTCCCAGTACCTGGTCGAGGCGATGACGAGCCTGACCAGCACGATCGGGATCGCGACCATCTGCAGCACGCGCAGGTGCCGGCGGCCGAAGGCGCCGAGGTCGGTGCGCTTGCCGGCGAGGAGGAAGCCCAGGACATAGATGAGCTGCCAGGCAAAGGGCGAGAAGAACCACGTGCCCTCGATCGGCCAGGAAGGCAGGTTCCAGCCGAGGATCAGCGTCGCCACGTAGAGGCCTACGGATAGCGGCAGCACGACCATCGGCAGCGCGCGGTAGAGGAGGGCCACACCCGGCGCCGCCAGCATGAGGACGACGTAGAGCGGCAGGATGTTGAAATAGCCGAGCTGATGGGTCAGCAGCACGAGGCCGATATGCGCCTCCACCGGTTGATGGAACACCGCGCCGACGTTGTGCCAGTCGAGCAGGAACGGTGCGTCGAGCCAGACCGAAGCGGCCGCCAGGATGAAGATCGCGATCTCCGTGATGAAGGTCTGCGCCACGTAGATCGTGAAGGCGCGCCCCCACAGCTTGTAGACGATGGCCGAGTTCGACATCGGCCGCTTCGGGTTCTCGATCGACAGACGCATCGCCCAGCCGGCGAGGAAGACGAACAGCTCGGCGGAGTCCGACAGCGTCAGGTTGCGATACTGGAAGCGCTCGAAGAAGTTGCCCGGGATGTGGTTGACGAAGATCGAGATCAGGGCGTAGCCGCGCCAGAAGTCGATCGCGTTGGCTGGGCGCATTGGCGCTCCCGGTGGCGAGAAGGCCGGCCGTTGACCACGACATTAGGGCCATTTCGCGGACCCGCGAGGGCTTGGCCCGCCTGATCGCGGCCAGTTGAAGCAGGAAGCGGACCTGCGCCGTCTCAGGGTTGCAGGAGGTCGCGAAGCACGCCCGGGAGGAGATCCGGCAGGTCTTCGGAAATCAGCCCTGGGCCGAATCGTCGCGCCGTCTCGGCATGCAGCCAGACCGCCGCGGCGGCCGCCTCGAACCCCGGCATGCCTTGCGCGAGCAAGCCGGCGACGAAGCCCGACAGCACGTCGCCGGACCCGGCCGTGGCGAGCCAGGGCGCGTCGCTCGCGGCGATCGCCGCGCGACCCTCCGGCGTGGCGACCACCGTGTCGGCACCCTTGAGCAGGACGATCGCGCCGCTGCGCTTCGCCGCCGCCCGCGCCCGTGCGGGCTTGGCCGCCGTCATGTCGACGGCGGCGCCGAAAAGCTTCGCGAATTCGCCGTCGTGCGGGGTCAGCACGACCGTCATCGCCGAGGCGGCGATGGCCTGGAACAGGGTCCCGGGCCTCTCGGCGAAGCTGGTCAGCGCGTCGGCATCGAGCACGATCCCGCGCGGCGGGGCGTCCGGATCCGACGCCGGCGCGGCAAGGGCTGCGAGGACCAGCGCTCGCGTGCCCTCGCCGACGCCGAGCCCGGGGCCGAGCGCGACCGCATTCTTTCGGCGATCCGCCAGGATCTCGCGCAGCTCGCTCGCGTCGTCGGCGACGCGGGTCATGATCGCGGTCAGCGCGGCGGCGTGGACCGGAAGCGCCTCGCGCGGCGTCGCGACCGTCACCAGGCCGGCGCCGATGCGCAGCGCGCCGCGCGCGCAGAGGCGCGCCGCGCCGGTCTGGGCGATCGGGCCGGACACGACGAGGGCGTGACCGCGCGCGTATTTGTGACCGGCGAGGCCGGGGCGGGGCAGGGCGTCGAGCCACAGCGCCGGCACGTCGAGCCGCGTCGCCGGCGCGATCTCGTCGAGCACGGCGGGCGCGATGCCGATGTCCTCGAGCACCAGCCGGCCGCACGCCGCCCGGCCGGGCATGAGGACATGTCCGGGCTTGAGCCGGAAGAAGGTGACTGTCTCGTCCGCGTCGATGGCGCTGCCGCGGATCGCGCCGCTGGCACCGTCGACGCCGGAGGGGACATCGACGGCCAGCACCGGGCGTCCGCTCGCTCCGGCCCAGGCGTTGACGCGCGCGACGGCGGCTGCGGCCGGCCCCTCGATGTCGCGGGCGAGGCCGGCGCCGAACAGGGCATCGATCACGAGGTCCGTCGCCTCGAGCCGGGCGGAGGCGACGTCGACGGTCGGCCCGCGCCAGCCCGCGGCTGCGGTGGCGGCGTCGCCGTTGAGCGCGGCGCGGTCGCTCAGGATCGCCACCTCGACCTCGCAGCCGGCGTCGGCGAGCAGGCGCGCGGCGACGTAGCCGTCGCCGCCGTTGTTGCCGGGGCCGCAGAAGATCGTCACGCGGCATGCGCCCGCGGCCGGCAGCAGCCGCAGCGCCGCGCGGGCCACGGCGGCGCCGGCGCGCTCCATCAGCGCGATGCTCGGCATGGTCCGCCCGGCGATCGCGTCCGCCCGCGCCATCTCCTTCGGCTCGAGGAGCTCGAGCGGGAACTCCGGTGGGTGGCTCGATCGGGTCATCACTCTCCCGGCACGGTCTGGCGGCGGTCGCTTGCGCCCGAGCGGTCGCTCAAGGCCAGTCGCATTGACAACGATTTGGGCGCTGGCTACCCAAGCAAACTAGGCATCGAGTGTACGCGCGCGTCCCCATGACAACTCGACAGGCGAAGTTCGGCATCGGACAGGTCGTCAAGCACCGGAAATATGCGTTCCGGGGCCTCATCTACGACGTCGATCCCGTGTTTGCGAACACGCAGGAATGGTGGGAGTCGATCCCCGAGGACGTGCGGCCGCGCAAGGACCAGCCGTTCTACCATCTCTATGCGGAAAACGCGGACACCGAGTACGTCGCCTACGTGTCGGAGCAGAACCTGCTGGCCGATACCTCGGGCGATCCGGTGCGCCATCCGCAGGTCGACGAGATGTTCGTCCGCGCCCAGGACGGCGTCTACCAAATGAAAGCGGCCCGTCTCAACTGAAACGGGCCGATCGAAACGTTTCCGTCGATCGACTTACTGCTTCGGGATCGCCGCGCCGCCGGCCGCACCGCCGGCACCCTTCTGCGCCTCGAGACGCTTGCGCTCCTCCTCGGCCTGCTTCTGCAGGCCGGCCTGCAGCTGCTCCTGCTGCTTGCGCAGGACCTCGGGATCGATCGCCGGGCCGTCGTAGGCCTTGCCGAAGTTCGCGAGAGGCACCGCGAACGTGACCTCGTTGTTGGCCTGGTTGCGGACGCTGACCGCGAGCTTGCTGCCGCTCTTCATCGTGTCGATCGAGGACGCGCGGATCTTCGCCTCGGCAAAGCAGCCGTTCGGGAAGCAGATTTCGTAGGAGCCTTCCGCGGTCGGGCCGCCGTCGACCGAGAAGCGGAACCCAGGGCGCAGCATCAGGCCGATCGGCATCAGCATGCGGATGATCTTCACGTCCTCGCCCTTGATGTCGTAGACGGCGAGCGCGAGCACCGGCGGCTTGCCCGCCTCGGCGGAGAAGTCGCGGGTCGTGTAGCAGACCTCCTTGCCGGCGGCCTGATCCTTGCCGCAGACCTTGGTCCAGTCCTTCTGGGTGGGGACGAGGGCGAGCACGTTCGACTGCGGCGCGCCGCCCTGGGCCGGGGCCGCACCGGCGTCCGGCTGCGCAGCGGGGGCGGCCGGGGCCGGCTGCTTCTTCTTGGACGCGGCGGCGGCCGGCGTGATCGCCACACCGGTGGCCATCAGGGCGAGTGTGAGACCGCGCTTGGTGATCAGCGGCATCTTCGATCCTTTCGTTCGGGCGCTCGTCCCGGGGGTTTGCGATGTGCGATGCGCGGCATCGGTGTGCGCGCGCCAAAGGACGCCGCGGCGCGACGTCTGAAACCCGCGCCGCTCATTGCCGCTCTTTGAGGCGACATATTGGCGGGTGGCCATCTCGTAGCGCGAGGCTCTCTATCAGAGCGCACGGCCTCACGACAGCCCTCGCGATGGGATCGCGAGAAGGCGATGGATGGCAGCCAAACAGGCCTCGCGCCGCGGCGAGCTTTGCCGCATGATGAGGCGTCGCCGGCCTGGTGCCGGATTCGGGTGCATGGTCGAAGGCATGACGAGCGCGTTATCTGTGGGCCCGGGATCCTTGAGCCACGGACAAGAGAGCCAGGACACGGCCTTTCCCGCCAGCGGCTTCGACGCCCTCGTCGTGGCTGCCGCAAGGGAATGTCCCGACCTCGTCCTCGTCAGCGACGACGGCGGCGCGACGACGGCCGGCCTGCTGGCGCGCCGGGTGGGGCGACTGGCCGCACTGCTTCACCACGCCGGCTTCGTGCCGGGCGAACGCGTCCTCGTCGTCGCCGGCGCGACGACGGCGTCCGTCGTCGCCCTCGTCGCCGTGCTGCGCGCTGAGTTGGAGCCGGCGCTCGTTCCGGTCGGGCTCGGGCCGGTCGAGCTTGTCGCGCACGCCCGGGCCGCGGACGCGGTCGCGCTCATCGGGCCGTCGCGCTACGGCGATGCCGATTACGGCGAAGCCTATCTCACCGCCGCCGCGCTGTCGGACTCGATCCGCATGATCGCGACGCAGGGGCCGGGGCCCGTCGACGGCGCCGCCGACATCTCCTTCGAGCGCCTCGACGCCATGGTCGACGTCGAGACCGCGTTTCCCGGCGGCGAGCCGGGCACGATCCTGACCTTCGCCGGACCCGCCACGGCGCCGGACCTGAAGGCGCACCGCCAGGTCGCGCTGTTTGCCGACGCCCTGTCGCTGGTCGAGCAGGCGCGGATCAACCCGTCGGCGCGCATCATCTCGCTGCTGCCGCCGGCGAGCCTGGCCGGGCTCGTCGCCGGGCCCTGCGCAGCGCTCGTCGGCGCCTCGAGCCTCGCGTTGCATGGGCCGTTCGACGCCGCCCGCTTCCTCGCCGCCTGCGACGCCGAGCCCGGCTTCCACATCGTCGCGCCGGCGGCCATCGGCGGCGCCTTCGAGGACGGCGCTCTGACCGTCGATGCGATGTCGCTGATCCTGGTGTCGCGCTTCGCCGATCCCGGCAGCTTCGCCTTGCCGCAAGACCTCGCCTGCGACCGGCCGATCACCGACCTCTACGCCTACGGCGAGGACACGGTGATCGCGCAGCGCCGGCAGGACGGCAGGGCGCAGCCGCCGGTCCGCGTCGCCGACAAGAGCGAGGCCGGCGGCCTCGGCGCCCGCCTCAACCGCGCCCGTGCCGCGCATCGCCGGCAGGGAGCCGAAGGCTGATGCCGCCGCGTCTCGTCATCGGCAACAAGACCTACTCGTCCTGGTCGATGCGGCCCTGGATCCTGATGCGGGCGCTCGACATCGCCTTCGACGAGACGGTGCTGCCGCTCTACACCGAGGAAACGTCCGCGACGCTGCGTACGCTGAGCCCCGGCGCCAAGGTGCCGATCCTGATCGACGGCGACATCACGGTCTGGGAGTCGCTCGCGATCATCGAGCATGTCGCCGACAAGCATAAAGATCGCGCGGTCTGGCCGCGCGAGACCGCGGCCCGCGCCCTGGCGCGCTCGCTCGCCGCCGAGATGCACGCCGGCTTTCTGCCGCTGCGCCGCGCCTACCCGATGAACCTCGGCCGGGCGCCGAAGCGCGCGAAGCTCGACCCGGAGGTCGCGGCGGCCGCCGCCGCCGACATCGCGCGCATCGAGGCGGCCTTCGCCGACGCGCTCGGGCGCGACGGCGGACCCTTCCTGTTCGGCGCCTTCGGGGCGGCCGACGCGATGTACGCGCCCGTCGTGGCGCGCCTGCACACCTATGCCGCGAAGGTCGGGGCGCGGACGCAGGCCTACATGGACGCGGTCATGGCCTCGTCCGCATGGAAGGACTGGGCCGCCGGCGCGGCGGCGGAAGGCTGGCGGATCGAGAAGTTCGAGGTGCCCTAGGGAATCTCGGGGGCAAGTCGCCGCCTACCCTTCGCGCCGCATGGCGCCCGGCTTATCAAGGGCCGCATGGCTCTGCATCTCCTGAAGCTTGCGGTCGGCGCGACGAGCGTCGCCGACATCGAGGCGTACGTCGTCGAGCGGCTGAAGCGCCGCGGCGGCGAGACGCCGCACGGCCCGGTCCACACCACGCGCATGGTGCCGAAGCGCGCCGCCGAGATCCTCGACGGCGGCTCGTTATACTGGGTCGTGCGCGGACAGATCGCCGCGCGTCAGGTCGTCCTCGCCGTGCGACCGTTCACCGATGCGGACGGCACCGGCCGCTGCGACCTCGTGCTCGACCCGGCCGTCGTCGCCGTCGCGCCGCGGCCGTGCCGAGCGTTCCAGGGCTGGCGCTATCTCGCGCCGGGCTCGGCACCGGCCGATCTCTCGAGCCTCGTCGGAGGCATCGACCTCCCCGAGGCGCTGCGGCGCGACCTGGCCGAGCTCTGCCTGCTCTAGGCCGGCGTTCCGCTTGCGGAGGCGGGCACGCCGCGCGATCTTCCGCGCGTGGCGAACGGTACGACCTTCCCGCGGATGACGCCGCCTTGACGCGACGATGATCTATCCGCTCGCTGCGATCGTCCTGCTGTGGCTCGCGCTGTCGAGGTCCGGCGCGTTCCCGCGGCTCTTCCCCTTCATGACACCCGGCACCCTCGAGAAGCTCGCCTCCGTCGCGTCCGTCGCCGTCGCGCTCCTGGTGCTCGTGCGCGGCAACGTCTGGGCGGCGCTCCTCATCTTCGGCGTCGCGCTGTGGCTGCTCGGGCGCTCGAGCCGGCGGCCGGGGACGGCATCCAGCACCCGCACGCACGTGTCGCGGGTGCGCTCGGCGATGATCGAGATGGACTTCGACCAGGCGCGGGCGCGGATGACCGGCCGCATCATCGCCGGCCCTTACGAGGGAAACGCGCTCGATCGGCTCGATCAGGCGCAGTGCGAGACCGTCTACCGCATGTGCCAGCGCGACGATCCCGACGGGGCGCGGCTCCTAGAAGCCTATTTCCACCGCCGGTTTGCCGGCTGGCGTCCAGCAGGAGAGGCTCACGCCGACGCGAGGTCCGCTTGGGCGCGCGGCTCGAGCCGAATGTCCGAGGACGAGGCCTATGAGGTACTCGGTCTTCGCCGCGGCGCGGCGCGCGACGAGGTCGTGCGCGCGCATCGCGCGGTCATGAAGAAGTGGCACCCCGACCAGGGCGGGACGGCCGATCTTGTCGCCCGCGCCAACGAAGCCAAAGAGGTGCTCCTTCGCCGCCATGCCTGAAACTCCATACGCAACGCAGACGCTCGAACTCGACCGGTCGACGACCGGCGGCGCTCAATTCCTCGTGGTGAAACAGGACATGCCGGCGCGCTTCAGAGCCCGGCAGGCGCCTTCCGCCTGATCCGGCTCGAGGCCGGCGAAACGGGCGCGGAACAGCGTCGTGCCGCCCTTCTGCACCTTTTCGGTGAACGAGCGGGCGCCGGAGAGCGCGCCATGCGCCTGGCTCTTGGCGCGGGCGAAGAGGTCGTTCGCCTTGGCGACGCTGTCGGGGGCGCCGATCTGGATCATCATGCCGCCGTGCGGCGGGCGGCCGGTCGCTTGCGGCACGACGGGCTCGAGGCTCGCGACCTTGATCGGCTTCATGAGCTCGGCCTTGTCGTGCCGGCGGCGCGAGGGCGTGGTGGTCGCCGCGCCGTCGTAGTGCGAGGTCGATCCGTCGAGGCGCGCGAGGCGCGTCGGACGCTGGCGGATCGAGCCGGTCGCCAGCATGTCGCGCTCGGGCGGCACCGGGACGTTCGACACGAAGGCGGGACGGGCGCGGACGGCGGCCGCCGGCGCGCTCTCGGCCTCGGCGACCTCGACGTGGGCCCGGCGCAGGTGGACCGGGCCGCGCACCGGCTCGGGCTCCAGCGCCGCTTCGGTCTCGGCCGGCGGCAGCGGCGCCGCGTCGGCTTCGGCGGCAGCGACCTCGGGACGGGGCGCGGGCTGCGGCGCCTCGGCCGCGGCCTCGTCGTCGACGCCCTCGACCGGCGGGGCTTCCTCGCCGACGTGGGTCACGACGGGGATCGCCTCGGCGACGTGCTCCAGATCGGGGTTCTCGGCGACCATCGGCGCCGAGCGCCGCGTCGCGCAATGATCGATCTGCGCCTCGATGAGGTCGGCCATGATGCGCTCGCGCCCGAGCCGCGTCTTGCCGCCGAGCACCACCGAGACGAGCCAGTGCCCGTTGCGGTTGACCGAGGACAGGAGGTTGAAGCCCGAGGCATTTGTGTAGCCGGTCTTGATGCCGTCCATGCCCTCCACCTGGTCCATCAGGTGGTTGTGGTTCGGCATCGTCTGGCCGGCATAGGTGAAGGAGTGCGTCGAAAAATAGTGGAAGTACTGCGGGTAGCGGTCGTGGATCGCCCGGCCCAGCGTCGCGAGGTCGCGCGCGGTGGTCCACTGCTCGTCGGCCGGCAGGCCGGAGGCATTGACGAAGTTGGTGCGCGACATGCCGAGCGCGTGCGCCTTGCGCGTCATCATCGCGGCAAAGGTCGGCTCGCTGCCGCCGATGCGCTCGCCGATCGCGACCGCCATGTCGTTGGCGGACTTGGTGACGATCGCCTTGATCGCGTCCTCGATGCGGATCGTCGAGCCGGGCCGCAGGCCGAGCTTCGTCGGCTTCTGCGCCGCAGCGTGGGCCGAGACCTCGATGCGGGTGTCGAGCGACAGGCGGTGGCGCTCGAGCTCGCCGAACAGCAGGTAGAGCGTCATTACCTTGGTGATGGAGGCGGGGTGGCGCAGGCCGTTCTCGTCCTGCCCGTAGAGTACACGGCCGGAATTGCCGTCGATCGCGAAAGCCGAGAAGGGCGGAGTGTAGCCGCCGCCGCGCTGATGCACGCGGATAAGGTGGGCCGAGTGGTTCACGATCTCGATGCGGGCCCGAGACGCGTGGCGATGATGGTGGTGGCGGGCGGCGGCGGGTGAGGAGGCGAGGGACGCGGCGACAAGGCAAAGGCCCGCAACCGACGCGCGCTGAAGCCGCTGGTGCGGCGGCGCGCCAAACTCGAACTTCATGCGTCCTCGCCCTCGACACGGGGCGTCCAGCTCGCAGAATTGCCCCGGGGGACACGATAGTCGCGTAGCGGTTACCCCGCGGTTACGCGGACCGGTCGAGCGCAACCGTCCCGTGCCACCGCGGCACAGCTTCGGGGGTATCCCCCTTTCGACATATATTGCAGTGCACCCAAGTCGATTGAAAGATTTTGTGCGGTGCACTATGTCTGTCTCACGCACGGCGGCGGACGCAACGTCGCCACCGTGACGCGACACGTAAGGAGCAAAACCGATGGCTACGCAGTTCGGAGATTTCTCGAAGCTCGGACAGGACCATGTCGAGCAGATGTCGGCGACGGCCGCTTCGGTCGCCCGCGGGTTCCAGGCGATCGCCGCCGAGACCACCGATTTTTCGAAGCGCTCGCTCGAGTCGACCTCGGCCTATGTCGAGAAGCTGTTCGGCGTGAAGTCCTTCGACACCGCGATCCAGCTGCAGAGCGAGTTCGCCAAGTCGCAGTTCGAGAGCTTCCTCGCGCAGACGAACAAGATCGGCGAGATCTACAAGGACATCGCCAAGGAGGCGTTCAAGCCGGTCGAGTCGGCGATCGCCAAGGGCCAGGAAGCCGTTCACCAGAACTAATCGAAGCTGACGTGATGCGGTCGGCGCTGCGACGGCGCCGACCTTTACAACAGGCTTGGCATTTGAAAGGCTCGACCATCTGGTCGGGCCTTTTGCCGTTTTCGAGGTGTCGTTCTTGCATAAAGCCCGCGAGGTTGCCGGAGGTTCGAATGTGCGTTTCGCCACTGGCGAAGATCGGATCGCCACCGCATATCTCGATCGTCACGACGAGGGTTTGAGGTGAACGAGTTGCGCTCTTCGAGCGAGGACGTCGAGCGGCGAGAGGCCCTGCCTTTCGTGCTGCCGGTCATGGCTGCATCGGCGTCCGCGGCTCCGCGCGGTGCCGACAAGGACGGGCAGGACGGCGGCGGCGACGACGGCAGCAACGGCACTGGCGGTGGCAACGGCAACGGCTCCGGCACCGCCGTCATCACGCGGACCCGCACGCAGACGCGGCGGCCGGGCATGTACCGCGTGCTGCTGCTCAACGACGACTACACGCCGATGGAATTCGTCGTCGTCGTCCTGCGCAAGTACTTCAGCAAGGGGTCCGACGAGGCCACGCGCATCATGCTGCACGTGCATCAGCACGGCGTCGGCGAATGCGGCATCTTCACCTACGAAGTCGCCGAGACGAAGGTGACGCAAGTGATGGACTACGCCCGAAAGCACCAGCATCCGCTGCAGTGCATCATGGAAAAGAAATAGGCGGCCGGATGAAAGCCTTGTCCCGCGATCTCGAGAAGACGCTGAGCAAGGCGATCACGGTTGCCGGCACAAGCCGCTCCCGCTCCTCGGTCACCGCCGGCTGCGACGTCGTGGCCCGCTGCCGTGGCTCTGCGCAAGACGCGTTCGCGCGCCGACATCCATCTCATCGCATTCCAGAACAACACGAGGTCTGACCGATGCCCTCCTTCTCACGAAACCTCGAACAGTCGCTGCATCGCGCGCTCGCGATCGCGAACGAAAAGAACCACGAATACGCGACGCTCGAGCATCTGCTGCTCAGCCTGACCGACGATGCCGAGGCGTCCGCCGTGCTGCGGGCCTGCTCCATCGATCTCGACCTGCTGCGCAAGAACCTGCGCGACTACATCGAGCGCGAGCTCGAAAATCTCGTGTCCGACGGGCGCGAGGACGCCAAGCCGACGACCGGCTTCAACCGCGTGATCCAGCGCGCGGTGATCCATGTGCAGTCCTCCGGCCGCGAGGAGGTGACCGGCGCCAACGTGCTCGTCGCGATCTTCGCCGAGCGCGAGAGCCACGCCGCGTACTTCCTGCAGGAGCAGGACATGACGCGCTACGACGCCGTCAACTACATCAGCCACGGCATCGCCAAGCGCCCGGGGCTCGCCGATTCGTCGAAGTCGCCGCGCGGCGCCGACGACGAGGGCGACCGCGACGGCAAGGACGGCAAGGATCCGAGCGACCCGAAGAAGAAGGAGGGCGCGCTCGAGGCCTATTGCGTCAACCTCAACAAGAAGGCGCGCGACGGCAAGATCGATCCGCTGATCGGCCGCGAGGCCGAGGTGCAGCGCACGATCCAGGTGCTGTGCCGCCGCCACAAGAACAACCCGCTGCTGGTCGGCGAGGCCGGCGTCGGCAAGACGGCGATCGCCGAAGGCCTGGCGCGCAAGATCGTCAAGAGCGAGGTGCCGGAGGTGCTCGCGGAGGCGACGGTGTTCGCGCTCGACATGGGCACGCTGCTCGCCGGCACGCGCTACCGCGGCGACTTCGAGGAGCGCCTGAAGCAGGTGATGAAGGAGATCGAGAACCACAAGAAGGCGATCCTCTTCATCGACGAGATCCACACCGTGATCGGCGCCGGCGCGACGTCGGGCGGCGCGATGGACGCGTCGAACCTCCTGAAGCCGGCGCTGTCGCAGGGCACGCTGCGCTGCATCGGCTCGACCACCTACAAGGAATACCGCCAGTATTTCGAGAAGGACCGCGCGCTGGTCCGGCGCTTCCAGAAGATCGACGTCAACGAGCCTTCGGTCGCCGATGCCGTCGAGATCATGAAAGGTTTGAAGCCCTACTTCGAGGACTTCCACAAGATCAAGTACACGAGCGAGGCGATCAAGGCCGCCGTCGAGCTGTCGGCGCGCTACATCCACGACCGCAAGCTGCCGGACAAGGCGATCGACGTGATCGACGAGACGGGCGCCTCGCAGATGCTGCTGCCCGAGGCCAAGCGGAAGAAGACCATCGGCATCAAGGAGGTCGAGGCGACGATCGCGACGATGGCGCGCATCCCGCCGAAGACCGTGTCGAAGGACGATGCCGAGGTGCTCGAGCATCTGACCGAGACGCTGGAGCGCGTCGTCTACGGCCAGAACTCGGCGATCGAGGCCTTGACGTCGGCGATCAAGCTGGCGCGCGCCGGCCTGCGCGACGGCGAGAAGCCGATCGGCTCGTACCTGTTCTCGGGCCCGACCGGCGTCGGCAAGACCGAGGTGGCGCGCCAGCTCGCGACCTCGCTCGGCGTCGAGCTCGTGCGCTTCGACATGTCGGAATACATGGAGCGGCACACGATCTCGCGCCTCATCGGCGCACCGCCCGGCTACGTCGGCTTCGACCAGGGCGGTCTGCTCACCGATGCGATCGACCAGCATCCGCATTGCGTGCTGCTGCTCGACGAGATCGAGAAGGCGCATCCCGAGCTCTACAACATCCTGCTGCAGGTGATGGACCACGGGAAGCTCACCGACCACAACGGCAAGCAGATCGACTTCCGCAACGTCATCTTGATCATGACGACGAATGCGGGCGCCTCCGACATGGCGCGCGCGGCCTTCGGCTTCACGCAGAACAAGCGCGTCGGCGAGGACACCGAGGCGATCAAGAAGCTGTTCACGCCTGAGTTCCGCAACCGCCTCGACGCGATCGTGGCGTTCGGCCACCTGCCGCCGGAGGTCATCGCCAAGGTCGTCGACAAGTTCATCATGCAGTTGGAAGCCCAACTTGCGGACCGGAACGTGACGATCGAGCTGACCGACGAGGCGCGTCGCTGGCTGGTCGAGAACGGCTACGACGAGCAGATGGGCGCCCGTCCGATGTCCCGCGTCATCCAGACGGCGATCAAGACGCCGCTGGCCGACGAGGTGCTGTTCGGCCGGCTCAAGAACGGCGGCACGGTGCGCGTCATGGTGACCACCGACGACGACGGGACGCGGAAGCTCGGCTTCGTGTATCCCGAAGGGCCGGTGCTGCCGCGTCCCGAGCGCGACATCGTCGAGGCTGGCAAGAAGCGCGTCCGCTCCGAGCCCGAGGTGCGCCGCGCCAAGGCGCGCAAGGCGGGCGAGGAGGATCCGGACGACGACGATGCCGAGGCGGACGAGGAGGAGGTCACGGAAGAGGCCGAGGCCACCGCCGAGACCGAGGAGCCGGCAAAGCCCGGCCGCAGCGTGCCGAACATCCCGCTGAAGAACTGACGCGATATACCTGTCGCGCGAAAGGCCCGGTCCGCGAGGATCGGGCCTTTTCGTTTGGCTACGGATCGTTTCGCGATGGGCGCCAAGCCTCGCGCAGCAGGCCGGCTTCGCCGAGCGGGTCCGGCACGTAAGCCGAGACCGCTGCGGCGGCGGCCTTGGCGCGCCGGTAGTCGGCGGGGTCGCCGCGGCAGATGTCCCACTCGTGCCCGCCGGGATAGGCGCCGACGATGAGGAGATCGTCGGACTGGCCGGCGTTGCAGTGCGCGACGCCGGCCGGGATCACGACGACGTCGCCGCCGCCGACGGCGACGATGGCGCCGTCCGGGCCGCCGAAGGCGATCTTCACCTCTCCCTCGGCGATGCCGAGCACCTCGTGCGTGATGCTGTGAAAGTGGTGGTACCCGAAGACGCCGTTGCGCCAGGCATTGGACCCGCCGTTGTCGGCAAAGGCGCGCTCCATGACGGGCGCATCGGCGCGCAGTGCGCCGCGAAAGATGACGACGGGCAGGCGCGAGTTCGGGAAGGCGTGGCCGTCGTCGGCGAGGTAGTGAGTTTCGAGATCGATCATCGCCGGAAAGGTGTGGCGATGGCGCGGGGCGTCCAGGTCGCCGCGTCTACTTCCGCGCCAGCTTGGCGACCTCCTCGTGCCGGAAGCAGGTGACGAGGTGGTCGTTCACCAGGCCGCAGGCCTCCGCGAACGCGTAGACGATCGTCGGGCCGCAGAACTTGAAGCCGAGCCGCGTCAGCTCCTTCGAGATCGTCGCCGACAGCGGCGTCTGCGTCGGGATCTCGCCACGCTCGCGCGCCGTCGTGCGCAGCGGCTCGCCACCGTGGAAGTCCCAGAGAAGCTTCGAGAGCCCACCTTTGTCCTGCAGCGCGAGATAGGCTTGCGCGGAGGCGATCGTGCCGACGATCTTGGCGCGGTTGCGCACGATGCCGGCATCGGCCATCAGCGCCTCGATCTTGGCGGCATCGTAGCGGGCGATGACCGCCGGCTCGAACCCGTCGAAGGCGCGGCGGAAGGCGTCGCGCTTGCGCAGGATGGTGATCCACGACAGGCCGGCCTGGAAGCCGTCGAGGATCAGCTTCTCGAACAGCGCGCGGTCGTCGTACTCCGGCACGCCCCATTCCTCGTCGTGATAGGCGACGTAGAGCGGGTCGGTCCCGCACCACCAGCACCGGCAGCGCCCGTCGGCATGCGGGGCGGCCTCAGCCTTCGACATGCGCGGCCGGCGGCGTGACGGCGACGGGCGCGGCGCCGGCGCGCACGGGCTGGTGCTCGGCCTCCGCCTCGGCTAGGCGGTCGAGGCGGACGCTGGCGAGACCGGCCGGGCCGGCCAGCGAGGTCAGCGTGCCGATCTGCGCGGGGCCGGCGGTGAGCGCGGCGCCGACCTCGGGCGGCGCGCCGTCGAAGCGCGCGGTGGCGATCCGCTTGCGCGCCGAGTTGCGGTGATGCACGCGCGAGACGACCTCCTGGCCGACGTAGCAGCCCTTGTCGAAATCGACCCCGTGCAGCAGGTCGAGATTGGCATCGTGCACGAACGTGTCGCCGTAGACGAAATCGGCGCCCCCCTTCGGAATGCCGAGCGCGATGCGATGCGCCTCGTAGGAGGCCTCGTCCGTCGGCAGCGCGGCGAGCGCCTCGCGTAGCGCGACGATGCGGGTGCCGAGCAAGGCGTGGCGGGGATCGCGATAGGCCGCGCCCGGTGCGCCGTCCGGCACCTCGCCCCAGGCCGCGGCGACCGCGAGCCCCGGTTGCGGCGCGATCGTCACCTTGGCGCGCAGCTTAAACATATTGAGCTTCTTCGCCAGGGCCTCCGCCTCGCTGGCCGGCGCGTCGAGCAAAAAACCGTCGGCGCGACGATAGACGAGGAAATCGACGAGCAGCTTGCCCTGCGGCGTCAGCAGCGCGGAGTAGCGCGCCTCGCCGACCGCCATCCCGGTCATGGAGCGGGTGAAGAGCCGGTTCAGCAGCGCCTCCGCCTCCTCGCCGGACACGAGGAGCAGCGAGCGATCGGGCAGCAGGCTCACAGGCATCGGCTTTCGACTTTCCGCTTCGGCCCGGCTAGGAAACGCGGCACAGGAGGCCCCATGCCCGCGACCTACGACCTTCTTCTCAAAGGCGCGACGCTCGTCAATCACGACGGCGTCGGCCCTCGCGATATAGGCATCAAGGACGGCAAGATCAGCAGCATTTCGGGCACGCTCGACCCCGCCGCGGCCGGCGAGACGATCGACGCGACGGGGCTGCACATCCTGCCCGGCGTCATCGACACGCAGGTGCACTTCCGCGAGCCCGGCCTTACCCACAAGGAAGACCTTGAGACGGGGTCGCGCGCTGCCGTCATGGGCGGCGTCACGGCCGTCTTCGAGATGCCGAACACCAACCCGCTGACCACCGGCGAGGCCGAGCTCGCCGACAAGGTCTCGCGCGCGCATCACCGCATGCATTGCGATTTCGCCTTCTGGGTCGGCGGCACGCGCGAGAACGCGGCCGATGTCGCCGAGCTGGAGCGCCTGCCGGCCGCCGCCGGCATCAAGGTGTTCATGGGCTCGTCGACCGGCTCGCTGCTCGTCGCCGACGACGAGGGCGTGGCCTCGATCCTCAGGAACACGCGGCGTCGTGCGGCCTTCCACTCCGAAGACGAGTTTAGGCTGGAAGAGCGCAAGTCCTTCCGTGTCGAGGGCGACCCGTCGAGCCATCCCGCGTGGCGCGACGTCGAGACGGCCTTGCGCTGCACGCACCGCCTCGTGCGCATCGCCCGCGAGACCGGGGCGCGCATCCACGTGCTGCACATCTCGACCGGCGACGAGATGGAGTTCCTGCGCGAGCACAAGGACGTCGCGAGCTGCGAGGTGACGCCGCACCACCTCACGCTCACCGCCGACGACTACGCCCGCCTCGGCTCGAAGATCCAGATGAACCCGCCGGTGCGCGAGGCCTCGCATCGCGATCGCATCTGGTGGGGCGTCGGGCAGGGCATCGCCGACATCCTGGGCTCCGACCACGCCCCGCATACGCTGGAGGAGAAGGCCAAGCCGTACCCGGCGAGCCCGTCTGGCATGACCGGCGTGCAGACGCTGGTGCCGATCATGCTCGACCACGTCGCGGCCGGGCGCCTGTCGATCGAGCGCTTCGTCGACATGACCAGCGCCGGCCCGGCGCGCCTTTTTCAGATCGCCGGCAAGGGCAGGGTGGCCGCCGGATACGACGCAGACCTCACGGTGGTCGATCTGAAGCGCGCGACGACGATCTCGGATGCGTGGATCGCCTCGCGCGCGCCGTGGACGCCCTACGACGGCAAGCGCGTCACGGGCTGGCCCGTCGGCACGATCGTGCGCGGGCGGCGGGTGATGTGGGAGGGCGAGCTGGTCAGCCCGTCGCGCGGCGAGGCCGTGCGGTTTGCGGAGACGCTTCCGCACGCCGAGTGACGATTAGAGCGGCGCTCAGACCAGCGGCGCCACGCCGACTTCCTCTTCGGCGGGTGCATGAAACCGGCGGCCGAAGGGCGAGGCCGCGTATTCGTCGAGATCGAAGACGATCGGCACGAGGTACTCGCGTATGCCGGGGTCGAAGTACGCTTCCCCCGCGGCCTTGGCGCCGCAGAGGAGATGGAAGTTCAAGGATCGCGGCAGGGCGAGGCCGGAGAGGTCGCCGGCTCCCGCGCGCTGCCGCTGATCCTGCGAGAAGAAGGGCCGTCGTGGGGGCTCAAACGGTGCGCGTCGCGGACCGCGGATCGCCGCGAACCGCGACGGCGCGAAGCGCCGCGCCAGGAGGAGGTCGATGAGGGCGGCGTCGGTCGCGCAGTCCGTCTCCGTCAGGCTTGCGGCGACCCAATGCGTGATCCCGGCGGCGCGCGAGGCGAGATAGGCCGCGCGCATGAGGTGCCCGATCACCGGGCTTCCGCGGTAGGCGAGTGAGACGGCGGAGCGCCCGATCTCGGCGACGGCGCGGCGATCCGGCACCGGCCCGATCGTCGCATCGAGGGTCATCGGCAGGCCGAGCGTGCAGCCGTACCAGTCGGCGAGCTCGACCGACGGCAGCACGATGCGCAGCGTGCCGATCGGCTCCTCGTCGATGGAGGCGAGGAAGAGGCTTGCCTCCGGCACGACATCGAAGCCGGTGATCTCGCAGAGCGCCGGCGCGACCTCGCGGCCGTAGCCTATCGCCTGCGAGAAGACCTCCCATCGCAGCCGCCCGACCGTTTCCAGCTGCGCGACGCTCGTCGCGCGCTCGATGCGGCAGCGGAAGCGCTCGCCGGCGCGGGGGGCCATGGCGATCGCCTCCGCCGGAGCCGCCTTACGCCTTCAGGCTTTCGCCGACGGCTTCAAGCTGCCCGACATAGGCGGTGCGCGTCATCTGCGCGGTGAGCAGGATCGCCTCGTCCTCGTCGGCATCGCCGATGTCGTTGAGGATCGCATCCATGTCGGCGACATGCGCGACGTCGGCCTCGGCGTGCAGGTCGAGGAAGCTGACGGCGCCGGCGATGCCGTCGATCTTGCCGGCGTCGCGCAGCCCGTCGGCCATGGGCTTGGCGCGGTGGATCGACAGCGCCTCGAGCACGTAGGCGCTGCCGAGAACCCCGATCGGGTGCTGGCCCGTCGACATCGCGGCGCTCCAGGCGTTGTAAGTGCGGATCCAGTGGTTCGGCCCCGTGGCGGCCATGGTCGCGGCGGGGTCGGCGCCGAGCGCCTTGAAGTCGTTGTCGATCAGCACCTCGTGCCCGTGCTCCTCGTCCGCCTTCTGCTCCAGCAGGGCGGCGAGCTTGGGATAGCGGCCGAGCGCGCGCATCCGCTTCCCGGCATCGACCAGCGTCGGATAGGTGCGCGCGACGTAGTGACGGGTCTGCACGAGGAAGCCGATGTAGAGGTCGCGATCGGCCGAGCCGTCGAGCAGCGAGGCCATCACATGCGTCCTGTCGGTGTGCGCCAGCAGGAGGTCGACCTCGCGCTGCAGGTCGGTGACGAGGTTGGCTACGAGTCCGCGTGTCATTTGAGGCTGTCTCCCTGGATGGGATGCAACCTATGCGCGACAATGAATACAACTTCAAGTTGTTTTCATTGGGAGTGCGCGAAAAAGTCGATCACCGCGCGGAGCGCCGGCCGCATCTGCCGGCGGCTCGGGTAGTAGAGAAAGAACCCGGGAAGCGGCGGGCACCAGTCGTCGAGCACGGTGACGATGGTGCCGCTCGCGAGGGCAGCTTCAGCCTTCGCAACCTAGGATTGCAAAATTTATCTTGACAACCCTTACGCGAGCATTATCGATGGACTTACAACTAGGAGACGAGCGATGCGGGCGAGAACTCTAGGCTTGCTGGTTGTCGGATTGGCAAGCTGGGCCGCTTGTTCAGGCTCTGCCTGGGCGGGAATGCCCAAGAACATGATCTTCTTCATGCCGGGAACCGATTGTCCCGCTGGCTCGAGCCGGCTTGCCAATGCCAACGGGCGGATGCTGCTGGTTGCGAACGACGAGGGTGCGAACGGGTCGACTTATGGCAAGCCGCTTTCCGATGGAGAGGATCGGAAGCACAAGCACGAAGTAAGGGTCGTTGTGAACCTGAACGAGCACTCGATCGCGGGTGCAAGCAGCTGCTGCAATAGCCAGTCGACTGCCAAGGGAGAACATTCCGCCGACTTGGAAACCGACGAGGCGACGTCGGGGCTGCCGTTCGTTCAGCTGCTGGCCTGCAAGGTCGATTGATGCAGGGATCGCCGCATCGGGCGACTTTATAGTGTCGCCGACCAAATAATAAAAGTATTGCTATGGTGCAGGCTCTGCGTAGGGCTTCGCTTCTGCAATGTGCCGCTGCCGCAGACTGCTGTAATATAAAATTTTTGCCGAACGAATTTCTTAAAGGTGCGATATGGCGACTCAAAACCTACTTCATAAGTCTTTTATGCTCTCGATCCTTGGTGGGTTTTTGCTTTGGCCACTTACATTTGGAGTGGCGCTTGCCGCCGATGCCATGCCATTTTTTACCGAGGCCTATTTTGCCGGACCTTGCCCGGCCGGGTGGACCTCGCTCGATGTCGCGAAGGGGCGCTTCTTGATTGCCGCCCCATTGGGGAGCGGCGTAGGCGCTTTTGCCGGTGCTGCGCTCGATGGCAAGAAAGCGCCCGAGCATCTGCACGACGAGATCACCGGCAATATCAACCTTCCATCGAAGAACTTCATTCTGATCGGCGGCTGCTGCAACGGCAATCTTGGCGACTCTGGCACCTACGGAATCAGCGGGTCTTCGGAGGCAGCTGGCGGCAATCTTCCCTATATCCAATTCCGGGCATGCATCAAAGGCGATCAGCCCGACGGGTCGGCGATCCCTGCGAAACTCCTGACTTTCATGGCGCAACCATACTGCCCGGCAACGTGGGAGCCGGAAAATGCTTTGGCTGGGCGCTATGTTGTCGCGCTACCAGATAACGGCGCCCCTTATTATCAGTTCGGTGGCAAACCGTTGGGGCCAAACGAGATCCGCACTCATGTGCATGCGATAAAGGGGAAGGTCTCGTTTGGTGGCCACGAGATCGCCGGCGGTAGCGGCTGTTGCGCCAGCGGCTATGCGGCAAGCGGCGATTTCGATCTCATCGATGCCAAGACCAAACCTGTTGCCAGCGACTTCGAGGATAGCGCTGTCCAGGCACCGTACTACACTGCCTTGATGTGCCGCAAAAACTGACGCCGCCAGCAGAATAAACGTCGGGGGCATCACAATGGTGAAGCAATGCTATGCCGCGCAAGGCGGATATTTGCGAGACCTTTCTTCTTACGGCTCATGTTCATGCGGTTTTTCCAAGCTCGACGTGGCGGGGCGTGCCAGCCGTGTCATTGCGGCGTTCATCGTAGCGGTGTGTCTGGCGACTGCAGCGCCTGCGGATGCTGCGGACACTCCGACATGGTCGAGCAAAGCCGGTGATCCCGCTGCCGGTGCAACGACTCACGCAAAAATCAAGGCAAAAGCGGAGGAGCCCCCTGGCGATGCGGATCCTATCAACACTCCCAAGAAGCTGACGCTCTTCCCTGTCAGCACCATTGGGTTGCTGGCCAGCCAAAACTCCGCTTTCTACACCGATTTGTTCGACTACGCGGCGACAGACGTCCAGCTCAAGCAGTGGGCCGCGACTGCCCATGCGTTGGCGTCGGGAGACTCGTGTGAGCAGTCGCAGCGCCGGCGCCTGGGCCACGGCCGCGTCTCGATGCCGGAATTTGAACAGGCGGTCTGCATGACCAATTTCGGCGTGACCGTCTATACGAGTCCATTGAAGATCAACGATGGTAGCCGTGCTTCGCTCGCCTTCGCGCATCCGTCCACCAGCACCGTAGGGCGCAATTTCGACCTCGCGGTCGGCGAAATGACGCGCCGTCCCGCGCAGGACAAGCGGCCGCATCAGGAGATCGTCGCCGCCTATGCCAACCTGGACAATCGGCTCCAGATCGACGTCATCACATGGGATGCGGCAGCCAGCCCGGATCCTTCGAAGGGCGAGCTACGGATCGCCGCCTCCTACATCGGCCCTCCCGACGAAGCGCCCACGGGGGACGTCGCTGTAACGCTCGGCGACTACATGAACGACGGCAGCTTGCAAATAATCAGTGCCGCCGATGCTTCGGCCGCCGGAGGCCCAGGCAGCGTTCGCTTGGCAGCCTACCGTTATACCAGCGATGGTACCAAGCAGGCGTTGGAGCGCATCGGGACCTCGTACACCTTCGATGTGGCGTCCGGGCGGCCGACTTCGCTAGCGCTTGCGTCAGCGGATTTCACCGGCCGCGGTCACGAGCAGTTCATCATGAGCTATCTGGCTCCGCAGGATGCCAACGCCAATCAGATGGCGTTCGCCTTTTTCGATCCCGCGAAGCTGGAGCAGATCGGGCCGCCGAGAGCAAAGGAGGCGATCGGGCCTATAGCGAAGGACTCCTACGCCGATATCGCTGCCGGCTTGTTCCGGTTCGATCCGAAGGCCGTCCTTCCGCCGCCGAGCGATCCGTTCTTTCACCGGGAACTGGCGATCGCCTACGCGTCCCCCGATGCCAAGATCTTCGCCGGCGTGCTGCAAGTCCGTGACGGCGAACCGCCCACATTCCACCCGGGCCCGATCGCGCAGCTCTCGTCGGACAAATGGCCAATCGCGACCGCGGGAGTGGGTCCGACGATCGCGGCTGGGAACTTCGTCGGCTTGAAGAACGATGGCGTCGATCCGCGTGATCAGATTGCGGTGGCGCTGCCCGAACGTGGCGATCAGTTCGGACGCACCGTGCCGGACCTGGTGGTTGCCCGTGTCGATGGCACCAGCTTCGCGATTGATCCTGTGTGGCGCGAACGCATGCGAACATATGATTCCAGCGGCCTCGCCTTCGGCGTGCCAATCCTGGCGTATGACCGCGGTGGCGAATCGTTCTATCTCGGCAATCCCGCTCACATCACCATTCCCCACCTGATCGATCCGCAATATGTGGTCAACATGCCGCCTCGGCATGTCGATGCGCTGCCCACCAAGCCAGGTGACGATCCGCCCTACGAGATCGTCAACCTCTTAGCCGGCGTCGGACCCTCGGCCTTCAGCGTCACGCTGCGCGACAGTGTCGACCAGACCCTCACCGAGACCTCGACCAATTCTAGCTCCGCCCAGTTTGGGGGAGGTCTAACGCAGGTCGTGGGCGGCACCGTCGGCGGTGGGTTCATGAATGTTGCCACTTTCGAGACTTCGGCGTCGGTAAAGACGGCAGTATCGTTCGAGACAAATAGCATGAAGCGTAACATCGACAGCGCCTATCAATCGACAACAACACAGAATACTGCGACGACCTCACAGGACGATCATCTTGTGTTCAACATGCGGCTGCTCGATATTTGGCGCTTTCCTGTTTATGGCCTCGACAAGGAGCGTTCGGGCAAATTTCCATTCTATGACATTGTCATTCCCGGGAAATTGACGGAATACAGTGGCGGCGGCCGCAATTACGATTGGTACAATCCCTCGCATCAGAACTACAACGCCATCAGCTATCCTGCGATCCCGAAGCTAGGGCTGTTCCCCACGGATCTCGGCAAGTTCAGCTATGACGACGGCGGTGGGAAGGTCGAGGTGGTGGACAAGCCGCTCAACAGTCCGATCGTGCGCGCTTTCGATGGAAATGCGCAGACGTTCAGCCTCGACTACGCTCAAGAAGCCGGCGCAAGCAGCGAAAAATCCTTCGACTATTCGCTGAGCACAAGCTTGGATGTAACTGTAGGTTTTAGGGCATCCGCAAATGTGCGCATGTTCAACGGCAGCACGAATTACGAAGGGACCGTCAATCTATCTAGCCGCTCGAATTGGGCGCAAGACGTGGTCGCGGCGCGCACGATGCGCAATTCGCGCGGCATCACGCTCGATCAGCCCGACGTGCCCGGCATCAGCTCAAAGGCCTACGATTACGAGACGCTGATCTATGTCACTGGCAATGGCTGCATCAAAGTGGCGCATGGAACGGACTTCTTGCGCTCGTCCGGCAGCGCGCAATGGTGGAAGAGAAAATATGGCGGGCGTCCCGATCCGGCGCTCAATCTGCCGTGGCGCATGAGCTATGATTCTCTTCAGGGTATGTGGACGCTAGCACCGGCAAACGAATATTTCAGACTAAGAGGTTTGAAGCTCACCGAAGCCGAGCCGGACAAAGCGACCAATGAATATGCGCCGCTGCTGGGCGGCGTCGAGCAAGGCACTAAGGTTCGGCTTGTGCTTCCGGTGCATAATTATTCGCTCGACACGCCGGCCCAGGACGTCGTCGTGGCCTTTGCCTACAAAGCGCTGGACCCGGCCGGATTGAAAACGGTTGGACCCAACACCGGCTCGGGTAACGAGTTCATCGAATTCGCCCGCTCAAAGCCGGTTACGATCGCGCCGCGCGGCGTCATCGATGTCGATGTGCTTTGGGACACCGCCAACCTCGGCGGCACAGACGCCGGCATCCCCTATGTTTTCAACATAACCGTCGATCCCGACAATAAGATTCCGAATAAGTTGCACGGCTCGGATCCGGCCTCTGGCGCTCAGACTGTTGGACGATGGCCCTGGGACGGCGGGTTCTGGGTATTCCACACTGGCAAACCGGCAGTGATCGAGCCGGTCGGAGGTGGGCAGTCTGCAGCGGCGCAGGTGCCCCATTTGGCGCTCAGCCTCGTGGCAGCTGAGAGCGTTCAGCCATCGGCCGCTGGCGCAAAGCACATTCAAGCGAAGTTGGATGTTGCCGCAGTGACCATCGACATGCCGGTGGCAGACCGTTCGTTACGACAGTTGATCGTCAGCGGCCTTGATGCCGATGGGCAGAGGATCGCGCTGGCCTCGCGCACTCTCTATGGCTTGGGACCAGGGGAGCATCGGTTAGACATCACGCTTGGCGCCCACGAGGATCTCACTGGCGTGACGGCGCTACAAGCATGGATGTCATCCGGCTCGTTGCGCAGTGAGCCGCTTGGCGGCATCGGGGCAGAGGAGGCAGACGCTGCGACCAGCAAAGCGACGCACGGAGGCACAAAAGAGGATAATTCAAAAAAATAGAGCGAACGCGATAAGATGCGCCCAGTCAACGCCGCCAGCGCGCGCAACGTAGTTCTAGCGCGCAATGAATTTCAAACCAAAGAAATGGAGAACTTCAATGAAAGCGATTACTCTAGCTGCTACTTTTCTTGTTGGTTCGCTGTCAGCTGCCAGCGCGGTCGAATGTTATGAGGGGAGGGCGACGGTGAGACAGAACGCGCCCGCGAACATGTGCACGCAGGTCGAAAAAGGGTATGCGAACACGGGCAAAGGTCCATTGACGCATGCCGGCTGCACGGCCGCTAAAAATCAGGCCGCCACCAAGCTCCGCGCGCGACTGGCGCAGTCCTGTAGGGCGTATGTTCAAACGAATGCGTCCTGTACCATGATCAATGTTGGTTCCTGCAACTAGGAAACCGCGACCACGTTTGGGCTAGAAAGCTACGCCGCTTTGGCCACACGCAGCAGCGCGGCGTCGATCTCGCCGAGCGCCGGTGCGAGCTGCGCCAGCAGCGTTTGGCCGGCCTCCGTCGGCGCGACGCTGCGGGTGGTGCGGGCCAGAAGCCGCGTGCCGAGCCGCGCCTCGAGGCCGAGACAGCGTAGCTGACGGCGAAGGCGCTCTAGCTCGCGTCGCAGCGGCGCGGAAGCTGCGGCGCGCGGCGACGGTCGCGAACACGGAGAGAGCGGCGAGGTTCTCGCGGGACATTGATGCACCAGATCGAACAGGTCGTGCATCATCGCATGGTTTTTTGGCCGCCTCTTTCGCTACATAACTGCCGCGAGCAGAGGAGGCTCAATCATGCAGAAACGTCATCTCGGGAAGCTGCAGGTCTCGGCCATCGGGCTCGGCTGCATGGGATTTACCGGCGTCTACGACGGCGGCTCGGCCGAGGCGGACGCCATCGCCACGCTGCGCAAGGCCGTCGATCTCGGCATCACCCTCTTCGACACGGCCGAGGTCTACGGCCCCTACGAGAACGAGGTCGTCGTCGGCAAGGCGCTGAAGGGCGTACGCGATAGAGTGGTGATCGCCACGAAGTTCGGCTTCAAGATCTCGGAGCAGGGCACCGGCATGGGCCGCATCGCCGGGCTCGACAGCAGCCCCGCGCACATCAAGCAGGTCGCCGACGCCTCGCTGAAGCGGCTCGGCACCGATCACATCGACCTCTTCTACCAGCACCGCGTCGACCCGAACGTGCCGATCGAGGATGTCGCCGGCGCCGTCGGCGAGCTGATCGCGGCCGGCAAGGTGCGCGCCTTCGGCCTCTCCGAACCGTCGGCCGCGACGCTGCGCAAGGCGCATGCGGTGACGCCGGTCAGTGCCGTGCAGAGCGAATATTCGTTGTGGACGCGCGACCCCGAGGCCGAGGTGCTGCCTGCATGCGTGGAGCTCGGCATCGGCTTCGTGCCGTACTCGCCGCTCGGACGCGGCTTCCTCTCCGGCGCGCTGAAGGACTTGGCGAGCCTGCCCGAGGACGACTACCGCCGCACCTCGCCGCGTTTCCAGGGCGACAATCTCGCCGCGAACTTGAAGCTCGTCGAGACCGTGGAGACGATCGCCACGCGGAAGGGCGCGACCGCCGCGCAGCTCGCGCTCGCCTGGGTGCTGCACCAGGGCGATGCCATCGTGCCGATCCCCGGTACGCGCAAGATCGATCGTTTGCAGGAAAACATCGGCGCGACCGAGATCGCGCTGACGAAGGCCGACCTCGACGAGATCGAGGCGGCGACCCCGCACGACGCGATCGCCGGCGGTCGCTACAACGAGGCCGGGATGAAGATGCTCGATCGGCGCGCGTAGCGCCGATCGTCATTGCGGGTCTCGAGGCCCGTCAGGATTGCCGCCGCGCCGCTCAGGCCGAGTGCGCGCGGCGATCCACGAAAGCGCCGTCAGCCCGCCAACGCTTCCTTGGAGCGTTCCATGCGCTTGCGCTCGTTCGGGTCGAGATACATCTTGCGCAGCCGGATCGACTTCGGCGTGACCTCGACCAGCTCGTCGTCCTCGATGTAGGCGAGCGCCTTCTCCAGCGTCATCTGGATCGGCGGGGTCAGGCGCACCGCCTCGTCCTTGCCGGCGGCGCGGATGTTGGTCAGCTGCTTGCCCTTGAGCACGTTGATCTCGAGGTCGTTTTCGCGCGAATGCTCGCCGACGATCATGCCGCGGTAGACCTTGATGCCGGGCGTGATCATCATCGGCCCGCGGTCTTCCAGCTTCCACATCGCGTAGGCGACGCTCTCGCCCTGGTCGTTGGAGATGAGAACGCCGTTGCGGCGGCCGGCGATCTCGCCCTTCCACGGCGCGTATTCGTGGAACAGGCGGTTCATGATCGCCGTGCCCTTGGTGTCGGTGAGCAGCTCGCCCTGGTAGCCGATCAGCCCGCGCGTCGGCGCGTGGAAGACGATGCGCTGGCGGTTGCCGCCGGAGGGGCGCATCTCGATCATCTCGGCCTTGCGCTCGCTCATCTTCTGCACGACGACACCGGAATGCTCCTCGTCGACGTCGATGACGACCTCCTCGATCGGCTCGAGCAGACTGCCGTCCTCGCCCTTCTGGAAGACGACCTTGGGCCGCGACACGCCGAGCTCGAAGCCCTCGCGGCGCATGACCTCGATGAGGATCGAGAGCTGCAACTCGCCGCGGCCCGAGACGATGTAGCCGTCCGAGTTGGTGTCGTCGGCGATCTTCAGCGCGACGTTGCCTTCGGCCTCCTTCATCAGGCGGGCGCGGATGACGCGGGTGGTGACCTTGTCGCCCTCGGTGCCGGCGAGCGGAGAATCGTTGACGAGGAACGTCATTGAGAGCGTCGGCGGATCGATCGGCTGTGCCTGCAACGGCTCCGAGACGTCGGTGGCGCACAGCGTGTCGGCGACGTTGAATTTTTCCAGCCCGGCGATGGCGACGATGTCGCCGGCCTCGGCCTCCTCGATCGGCGTGCGCTCGATGCCGCGGAAGGCGAGGATCTTCGACACGCGGCCCTGCTCGACGACCTTGCCCGTGCGGTCGAGCACCTTCACGGCCTGGTTGGGCTTCACCGTCCCGGCGAAGACGCGGCCGGTGACGATGCGCCCGAGATAGGGGTTGGCCTCGAGCAGCGTCCCCAGCATGCGGAAGCCGCCTTCCTCGATGGTCGGCGCGGGCACGTGCTTGATGACGAGGTCGAACAGCGGGGCCATGCCGTCCTTGGGGCCCTCCGGCTCGTTGGCCATCCAGCCCTGCTTGGCGGAGCCGTAGAGGATCGGGAAGTCGAGCTGCTCGTCGGTGGCGTCGAGCGCGGCGAAGAGGTCGAACACCTCGTTGACGACCTCGGTGACGCGGGCGTCGGGCTTGTCGACCTTGTTGATCGCGACGATCGGCTTCAGGCCGATCTTCAGCGCCTTGCCGACCACGAACTTGGTCTGCGGCATCGGTCCCTCGGCGGCATCGACCAGCACGATCGCGCCGTCGACCATCGAAAGTATCCGTTCGACCTCGCCGCCGAAATCGGCGTGGCCGGGCGTGTCGACGATGTTGATGCGGGTGTCGTTCCAGGCGATGGAGGTGGCCTTCGCCATGATGGTGATGCCGCGCTCCTTCTCCAGGTCGTTGGAGTCCATCGCGCGCTCGGTGATGCGCTGGTTGTCGCGATAGGTGCCGGACTGCTGCAGGAGCTTGTCCACCAGCGTCGTCTTGCCGTGGTCGACGTGCGCGATGATCGCGATGTTTCGCAGCTGCATGGTTGGGCCGGGTTGGGAGGAGCGGGCTTCACGGGGCACGCGAACGCTACCGCAGTGCAGCACGCTCTAGCGCATCGCGGACGATTTGGAAACCGGGCGGATCCCCGCGCGTCGGCGCCATCAACTGTGCGAACGGCCAAGGTTGCCGTTGGTCAAGACCAGCGTCGCTGTCGCCGGCCTGTCATGAAGGCCAGCTTCCATGCCGACATTGCAAAGCAGGAGGTTATGTTGGGACGTGTGACGCTCGGCAAATTTGGACGCGCGAGCCAAAAAGAGGACGGCGACTGGTGGTTTCCGGACTCGACGCCGGCCGTGGACACGCTCGACGAGGGCGACGTCGTGGGGTTTTGCTACACGGTCGAGGGCTCGGGCGAGGCGGTGACCGTCGAGCTGTCGGTCGTCTTCCATGAGGAGGGCGAGCCGGTGCCGGCCCCCGACTATCTTACCGTAGAGGTCCAGCCGTACGTCGGACTCATGCAGTCGGCGAAGCCGCCAGACGCGCTCCTCGCTGAAAGCAAGCCGTTCCGGGCGACGTTCTACGCCCGTGCCGCCTCGGATGAGGAGCCGGTGTCGGTGGGGCTGCTGCTGCTGCCGGCGACGACCGGGCGCCTTCTGTCCGGCCGGCCATTCCCGCCGGCGTCGACGGCAGACATCGAGGCATTCGAAACGCGGTTCGACGTCCGGTTGCGACCGGACTACCGCCACTTCCTTGAAACGGTGAACGGCGCCGACCTCGGCTGGTACACAGGATTTACCTGGCGAGAGGACCCCGAAACCTTCTACGAACTGTTTTGCTTGGCCGAGGAAGTTCGCGCCTTCGTCGGTGCGACCTGGGGCAAGCCAAGCTTCATCTACGGGATCGGTAACCGGCATCCACAGATCGACGTCGCGACGTTCGGGCCGGAGCTGCACTTCTACCGAGCCGAGTTGATGCGCCACGCCTACCTCGTTGGGGTGGACGGCGGCGGCAACAATTTCGTCCAGGTCGCTCAGGGGCGCCATGCGGGCCGCGTGCTCAAGCTCGACCACGAGGTCTACTACGGCGGCCTATCAACCTTGGTTGATCTCGACGAGATGGACGAGGACGAGCGAGCGCGACTTCCTTGGACCGACTTCGCCGATGCCTCCACCGACAGCGTAATCGACAAGTCGGAAGAGTACGGCTTCATGATGCCGGCTGCCGACGACTTCGCGACGTTTTACGCGCGCGAAGTGGATGCCGCTTTGATCTTCAACGAGATTAAGGCGTCGCATTACCGAAAGGATTGACGCGGGTTCAGTCGGAGACCGCCCGGCATTGGCCCAGCGCCGACAGCGCGGTCCCGGCGAAGATCAGCGCCATGCGGGCGCCGAGCAGGGCGGCGGCGAGGACGGCGCCGAAGACCGGCATCAGCGTGATCGTCTGCCCGGCGCGGGCGCTGCCGATCATCCGCTCACCGTAGGGCGGGCTGCATCAAACCGTTAACTTTGCAGAGCGCGTGCACGGGAGGCAAGGATGAGCTTGCTCTTCGCCCTGGTGATCCTGTGGGCCGTCCATTGCATGATGATGGTCGCGCCGCCAAGGCCCGCGCCGGGTCGGGCCGGGGCGACGTTCCTCCTCGCGACAATCGTTGTGCTGCCCATCTGCTTTGCGCAGGCCTTTCTCCATCTCTGGCCGGAGGCGATGAGCGTGCCGATCCTGGCGGCCATGCTGCTGGCGTTCCTGCTCGGGTTCTGGTGGCTGCTTCGGCATCTCGAGCCGCGGCGGTTGCGCGATGTCAGGCCGCCGGCGCGCCGCGACGGGCTGGCGACGAAGGCGTCGCTGCAGCTCAACGTCCTCGCGGCGGTGCTGGTCGCCGCGCTCGTGGCCGGGCTCGAGCTGGTGGTCGCCGGGCCGCCGGCCTGGCGGCTCACCAAGCTGAGCGTCGCCCCCGCGGCTTTCATGCCGGCATACGTGCTGCTCGCCCTCACGCTGCTCATACTAACCGGCACCGAGCTGGTCCGCGTGCGCAGCGGCATGGCGGTGACCGGTGAGCCTAAGCCTATGTCGCGGGCGTTCGTCTCGTGCGTCGGGCAATGGGTTGGAGTCGTTTGGCTCGGCCTATTGATCGGATACGTCATGCCAGCCGGCGCCTAGCAGCGGGCACGCAGTCGGCCTCACCTCGCAGCGCGTCGCGAGCCCAGCGCCGAGAGCGCGATGCCGGCCAGGATCAGCGCCATGCCGGCGAGATGGTAGGCGTGCAGCGGCTCGCCGAGCAGGGCGGCGGCGAGGACGGCGCCGAAGATCGGCATCAGCGTGATCGTCTGGCCGGCACGGGCCCCGCCGATCATCCCGACGCCCAGGTTGTAGAGGTAGTAGCCGATCAGCGACGGGAAGATCGCGACATAGGCGAAGGTGGCGACGGTGATCGGATGCCAGACGACGCGCTGGCCCTGCGCCCATTCGCCGATCGCCAGCGGCAGCATGGCGAGCGCGCCGACCATGAAGGTGGCGGCGAGCAGGCTGCGCGGATCGACCGGCGGCCGCTTGCGCAGAAGCGACGTGTAGACCGCCCAGCCGGTCACGCCGCACAGCACCAGGAGGTCGCCGAGCGCGAAGTGCAGCCCGAGCAGCACGCCGAGGTCGGCGCGCACGACGACGAGCACCACGCCGATCGTCGACAGCGCGACGCCGAGCACCTGCAGGGCGCGCGCCTTCTGGCGGAACAGGACGAGGTTGGCGACGAGGATCATCGGCGGGGTCGCGGCCTGCATGAGGATCGCGTTCGACGCCGTCGTGTGGTGGAGGCCTAGGTAGAGGAAGCCGTTGAAGCTGGCGATGCCGAACAGGCCCAGCGCCAGAACCATGCGCCAATACGCGCGCAGCACCGGCCAGTCTCGCTTGAGCGGGCCGGCGACGAACGGCGACATCAGGAGGAGGGCGCCGACCCAGCGTTCCAGCGCAAGGGTGAAGGGCGGGATATCGCCGCTGGCGAGCCGGCCGAAGATCGCGTTCCCGGCCCAGGTCAGCATGACGACGAGCAGGAGCAGGTAGGCGAGGCCGGCGCGGGCCGGGAGGGGCGACGCGGCGGAAGAGCCGGCGGCGGGGGCGGAGAGCGACATGGGACCGGAGTGCCGCAGCCGCGGCGCGGTGTCTGGTACGTTTGTGACGCGGCTTAGAAGGGCGCCGATTGGCCGTCGCGGTACCTGCCCGGGCTCACCCCGAAGGCCCGCTTGAACAGCCGGCCGAAATGGCTCTGGTCCGAAAATCCCGTCTCCGCCGCGACCGCCGCCACCGGCGTTCCGGCCCTGAGCAGCGCGCGGGCCTCGTCGAGCCGCGCGGCCAGCCGGAAGGCGTGCGGCGGCATCCCGCGGATCTTGGCGAAGCGGCGGGTGAACCCCTCGCGGCTCAGGCCTGTGCGGGCCGCCAGCCGGGCGATGGGCTCGTCGGGGAGGATCTCCGACAGCACCTCGCCGGCGATCGGGTCGCGCCGGTGCCGCCCGATCAGGCCCGCGAGGTCGGCGAGGCTGGTCGGCGCGTGCGGGTCCCACGCGCGCTCGATGTCGGCCGCGATCTCCGCCAGCGCATAGACGCCGGGGCTCACGAAGGCGATCAGCCCGACGACGTCCGGCGGCTCGGCGCGGGAGGCATGCGGGGTCCCTGCCGGGATGCACAGGCATCGACCCGCCGCCAGCTCGATCGCGTCGCCGCCGACCACCAGCGTCCGGCGCCCTGCCAGCACGAGCGTGACCTGCACGGTCTCGTGGACATGCGTCGCAAGCCCGGGCGCGCTCCCGCGCAGCGCGCCGAGCTCGACGATGCCGTCGGTGCCGGGTCGCCAGTACCGCCAGGCGTCGGCGCCGGCGGTCTCGAGGAGGGGTGGCATGGCCTCATATAGGCGCGACAGCCGCTGGGCCGCCACGCGCAACATGACTTGCATGATGAAAGCGACGTGGTATCGTCTGGACATGAAGCGCAAGACGCTCGGTCACATGCAGTGCCCCATCGCCCGCGGCCTCGAGCGGGTCGGCGACTGGTGGAACATCCTCATCCTCCGCGACGCCTTCTACGGCCTCAGGCGGTTCGACGAGTTCCAGCAGAGCCTGGGGATTGCGACGAGCACGCTGGCGCGCCGGCTCGACGACATGGTGGCATCCGGGCTTCTCGAGCGGCGCCTCTACAACGAGCGCCCGCCGCGTCACGAATACGTGCTGACCCAGGCCGGCCGCGATTTCCGGCCGGTGCTTCTCGCCATGGTCGGCTGGGGCAACCGCCATTTCGCGCCCGAAGGCCCGAGCATCCTTCTCGCCGACGTCGAGACCGGCGAGCAGGTCGAGCCGGTGCTCGTCGATCGCGCGACCGGGCGCGAGCTGCGCGCCGTGCGCCCCATTGCCGGGCCGGCCGCCGACGCCCTGACCCGCAAGCGCGTCGACGGGCATCCGTCGCTGCCGAGAGTTCTGGAGTTCTAGCGATGGCCACGCCGTCGGCGCTTGCGGCGCCAAGGTCATGAGCAATGCGTCCATGAGCAACGCGACCATGAGTAATGCGTCCATGAGCAACGCGACCATGAGTAATGCGTCCATGAGCAACGCGACCATGAGTGACGCGACGGTCGTCGAGCGCGACGCGGGCAGCGCGGGCCGCAAGTCGATCCGCAAGACGATCGGCCGCGCGCTGAAGCGGCTCGTCTTCGCCCTCGTCGGCGCCGGCCTGCTGACGGCGGCCTTCTGGTACGGCCATGCATGGTGGGTGGTCGGACGGTTCGTCGAATCGACGGACGACGCCTATGTCGGCGGCGACGTCACCGGCATCGCGCCGCATGTCGCCGGCTTCGTCGCCAAGGTGGACGTGTCGGACAACGGCTTCGTCAAGGCCGGCCAGCTTCTCGTCACCCTCGACGATCGCGACATGCGGGCCGCGCTCGATCGCGCGCAGGCGATACTCGGTGAGCGGCGGTCGTCGCTCGAGGGATTGCGCTCGCGGCTGGCGCTGCAGACGACGATCATCGATGCCGCCGCCGCCGATCTCGCGGCGAAGCGCGCGCAATCCAGCTTCGCGGTGTCGGACGCCGCGCGCTACACGAGCTTCGGCAACTCGAACGCGGTGACGAAGCAGGAGACCGAGAAAGCGGTGTCGCTCGGCGCCGCCGCCAAGGCATCCGTCGCATCGGCCGAGGCCTCGCTCGCCGGCGCCAGGCAGCAGCTCGCGGTCCTGAAGGCGCAGATCGCGCAAGCCGAAGCCGCCGTCGGCGAGGCGGAGGCCGACGTCGCCACCGCCGCGCTCAACCTCGGCTACACGCAGCTGCGCGCGCCCGTCGACGGCTACGTCGGCAACAGGGCGGCGCGCGTCGGCGCCTACGTCACGATCGGCACCTACCTTCTGACGATCGTGCCCGCGAAGGGCCTGTGGGTCGACGCCAATTTCAAGGAAGACCAGCTCGCGCACATGAAGGTCGGCGATGCCGCCGACGTCGTCGCCGATGTCGCGCCCGGCCTCGTCATGCACGGCCGGATCGCCAGCCTGGCGCCCGGCACCGGCGGCATCTTCGCGGTCATCCCGCCGGAGAACGCGACCGGCAACTTCACCAAGATCGTGCAGCGCGTGCCCGTGCGCATCGTGCTCGACGACGCGGATGGCGCGCTCGGTGTGCTGCGGCCGGGTCTTTCGACGACCGTGTCGGTCGACACCAGGCAGTCGCGCCGATGAGCGACGCGGCGACCGTGACGGCGCCGGCGCAGGCCGCCTCGCCTCGCCCGCTGCGGCGGCCACGAAGCCCGCCGCGCAGAGCTTCCTGCGCTCGATCGTGCCCTTCGCGGTGATGTGCGTCGGCATGTTCATCGCGCTGCTCGACATCCAGATCGTCGCCTCGTCGCTGCAGGACATCGGCGGCGGCCTCTCGGCGGCGCAGGACCAGATCTCCTGGGTGCAGACGGCCTATCTCATCGCCGAGATCGTGATGATCCCGCTCTCCGGCTGGCTGACGCGCGTGTTCTCGACGCGCTGGCTGTTCACCGCCTCGGCGGCGGGCTTCACGATCGCCTCGATGCTCTGCGGCCTCGCCTGGAACATCGAGAGCATGATCGCCTTCCGCGCGCTGCAGGGCCTGCTCGGCGCGTCGATGATCCCGACGGTCTTCACCTCGTCGTTCCACTATTTCCAGGGACCCAAGCGCGTCTATTCCGCCGCCGTCATCGGCACGATCGCCTCGATCGCCCCGACGCTCGGCCCGGTCATCGGCGGTTACATCACCGATACGCTGAACTGGCACTGGCTGTTCTACGTGAACCTCGTGCCGGGCGTGATCATCACCATCCTGGTGCCGCTGCTCGTCGACATCGACAAGCCAGATCTCTCGTTGCTGAAGGGCGCCGACTATCCCGGCATCGCGCTCATGGCGGTGTTTCTCAGCACGCTCGAATACGTCCTGGAAGAAGGGACGCGCTGGAATTGGTTCGACGATTCGACGATCCGCAACTGCGCGTGGATCTCAGGCTGCGCCGGCCTGCTCTTCGTCGTCCGCAGTCTCGCCGCCGCGCAGCCCGTCGTCGACCTGCGCGCCTTCGGCAATCGCAATTTCGCGATCGGCTGCACGCTGTCCTTCATCACCGGCATCGGCATCTTCGCGACGATCTACCTGACGCCGCTGTTTCTCGGCTACGTCCGCGGCTACTCGGCCTGGCAGACCGGCACGGCGATCTTCTCGACCGGCGCCGCCTCGCTCGCCGGCGTGCCGTTGTTCATCATCCTGTCCAAGCGCTTCGACACGCGATGGCTGATGATGGCGGGCCTCGCCTCGTTCGGTGTCGCGATGTGGAGCTATAGTTTCATCACCCACGATTGGAGCGGCGACGAGCTGTTCTGGCCGCAGGTGCTGCGCGGTTTCCCGCAGGTGTTCGCCATCGCGCCGTCGGTCAACCTCGGCCTCGGCAGCCTGCCGCCGGAGCGGCTGAAATACGCGAGCGGGCTGTTCAACATGATGCGCAATCTCGGCGGCGCCGTCGGCATCGCCATCTGCGGCGCAATCGTCAACGACCGCACAAACTTGCATTTCGATCACATCGCCGGCCACATGAACCCGAGCAACGGGCCGATGATGCGCTTCATCGAGGCGACCCAGCATCGCTTCGCGGCGCTCGGCGGCCTCGACGGCGGTCACGCCGCGGCGCTGAAACAGCTCTTCCGCCTCGCCTATCGCGAGGCCGAGACGTTGGCCTTCGCCGACGCCTTCCGCGCGATCATGGTCGCCTTCGTCTTCGCGACGCTGCTGGTGCCGCTGATGCGCAACGTCGCGCCGAAGCCGATGCCGGCCGACGCGCACTGAGCTACTTGACGGGCGCCAGGCTCTTCACGATCGCGTCGATCTCGGCGGCATGCGACTTCTCGGCGTCGGCATCGCCCCAGCGCAGCAGCATGACTTGCTGGCCGGCCTTCACCTTCAGCACCACCATGTGCACCTGCGTCGTGCCGTCGGCGTCCGTGGCGTCCCAGGAGATCAGGGCGCCCGGCATGCCGGAGACGGTCAGCGGCGTCGCCTTCTGCGTCTTCGGATCGATCTTGATCTTCTGCTCGGCCAGCGTCTTGGCGACCTCCTGGCCCGCGGCCTTCAGGTCGGCCGAGGCGACGATCTCGCCGGAGAGATAGACCGTCTTGTCAGGCGACAGCGATTCGAGGCCGCCGTCGCTCGCCGTCGTGTCCCACGAATCGGGGATCGTGATCGTGGCGACCGGCGCATCGGCGGAGAGTTTCACCGATTTGGCGACGGCAGGGGCCGCGCCGAGCAGGGCGCCGACGAGGATCGAGGGGACGACGACCTTCAGCATGGGTACCGCCTTTCGCATGCGGCGCCATGAACTTGCGGCCGCGGCGGATGTCAATTCTCTCAGGCCTCGCGTTGCATCACGATCGTGGGCTGTGGGCGCCGGCTGATGTCCTCATGGCGTCCCGCGTCCTTTGCCGGGCGGCCGTCATGCAGAAAGTCGTCAAGCTGTTCTATAGTAGAATGAGAACGAATAGTTCGTTGGCTTGGCAGCGGTTACCTGCAGGTAACTGATTGTCGGTGCAAGAAAACACTCTAGCATGCCCGCACGCGTTCAATAACGGCTCGCGGCGAGCCGGGAGGGGAACCGATGATCCTGATCACTGGAGCGTCCGGCACGGCCGGCGGCGCCGTTCTCGGTGCTGCGCTGGCGCGCGGTCTGCCGGTTCGCGCGATGTATCGCAGCGAGGCCGAAGCCGGCCGCGGCCCCGCCGCGGCGGAGCGCGTCGTCGCCGACTTCGCGGACGCGGAAAGCCTCCGGAAAGCCCTCGAAGGCGTCGATGCGGCCTTTATCGTGTGCGGTGCCGTTCCATCGCTGGTGGAGCTCGAAGGCAACATGATCGAGGCCTGCGCCGCCGCAGGTGTCGGCCATGTCGTGCTGAACTCGGCGCTGGGCGCCGGCGATTACCCAAAATCCTTCCCGAGCTGGCACGCGCAGGTCGAGGCGAAGCTGAAAGCATCGAGCTTGCGCTGGACGATCGTGCGCCCGAACGGCTTCATGCAGAACATCGCCGTCTACAACGGCGCGACCATCCGCGCGGACGGTGCCTTCTACGCGGCCCTAGGCGACGCCAAGGTCAGCCTCATCGACGTGCGCGACATCGGCGATGTCGTCGCAAGCATCCTCGGCGCGCCCGCGCCGCACGTCGGAAAGACATACGAGTTGAACGGCCCGGAGGCGCTGAGCAATGCCGACATCGCGGAGCGCTTGACGCGGGCGACCGGCACCCCCGTAGCATACGTCGACATTCCCGAGGCGACGCAGCGCGAGGCGATGCTGGGCTCCGGCATGCCGGAGTGGCAGGCGACCGCGGTGCTGCAGTTGCAGGACTATTATCGAAGCGGCCGTTGCGCCGCGACGAGCCCGGTGGTCGCGGAGATCACCGGCAAGCCTCAGCGAACGCTCGACGCCTATCTCGCCGAGAACGTTCAGCTGTTTCGTCGCTCCGGCAGCTGAGGGAGGCAGGGCGATGGAAGAGCACGTCAACCCGAAGACCGGCATGACGCTCGGCGAGATGAAGAGCTTCATCCGCGGTCACTTCGAGGATTTCGTCAACCGCAAGAACATCGACGTCGCCGACGTCAACTTCGCGCCGGACTTCGTCGATCACGGCGCCGACGTGCCGCCAGGCCTGCCGCCCGGACCTGCCGGCGCCAAAAAATACGTCGGGGGCGCCTACAAGCGATTTCCGGACATTCGGGTCGAAATCGAGGATATGGTGGCCGAGGACGACAAGGTCGTCGTGCGCAACCATTGGACCGGGACCGAGGCCGCCTCGCAGCAACGCCTCGAGTTTCGCGGTATCGTCATATGGCGGGTGGCAGATCGTCGGATCGTCGAGCGCTGGGCTTACCTGGAAGCGCCGCATCCAGCAGCGTGACCGCGACCGAGCCGGCGCGCGCTGCGCCCACCATCATCGATCCCTCCTTGCTCGGCGAGGGATGCCCGACGCGTCGCCTTCTGCGCCTTGTCGGCGACAAGTGGACCCCCATCGTTCTTTATTGCCTCTCGGTCGGTGAATGCCGCTTCGGCGAGCTTCACCGCCTCATCCCCGACATCTCGAAGAAGGTGCTGACGCAGGTGCTCCGCAAGGTCGAGGCCGACGGTCTCGTGCTCAGGACGATCAACGCGGGAAACGTGCCGACCACGACCTACCGGCTGACCGAGGCCGGTCATCGGCTTCATGAGCCGGTGGCGATGCTGTGCCGCTGGGCGGAGCAGAACGCGGATGTGCTCGCCGGATACGAGCCGAAGTAGCCGCCCTTGCGAGGCCTAGGCCTGGACGCGGCGAACGCTCAGGCTGCGACGACGCAGACGTAGTCGCCATCGATCGAAAAATGCGCGGAGATCGTGCCGTCGGCGTGATCGAGCGCGATGGTCTCCTGCTCGAGGTCGACGTCGGTGATGACGAGCGCGGCCTCGTTGCCGATCAGCGGGAAGCCCAGCGCTTTCGCCGCCGCCTCCTTCGCCGACCAGGCGATCGCGATGCTGTCGCTCTGCGCCCAGCCGATCGCGTCGAGCAGCGCCAGCTCGTCCTCTGCGAACGCGGCGTGGGAGAACAGGCTGGGGTCTTGCACGGCCGAGAAGCGCTCGAGGTCGATGCCGATCGGGCGATCGGCCACCGCCGCGGCGCCGATCCCGTCCTTGTGCGTCACCGACAGGAAGACCCGGTCCGCGAGCCCGTTCGCGAGCATGGGGCGGCCGTCGTCGCTGTAGACCATCTCGTGGGTGCCGTCGTCGCCGGCCCAGCGCGACAGCGCCCGCCGCGTCGCCAGTCGGCCCAGCAGCCAGTCGCGCCGACGAAAGCCGCCCTGTGGCGCGATCTCGCGCTCGTAATGATCGACGTCGCTCGGCGCGAGCTGCGCGAGGAGCGGCGCCCCGTCGAGCCCGTCCGTGCTCTCGATACCGACCATCTCGACGCTCGCCGCGAAGGGAAGGGCGAGACAGCCGCTCCATCCGGCGATCTCCGGCGCGTCGGTGGACGCGGCCGGAGCGGCGCCGACGATGTCGCGGAGCCGAGCCGCTTCGGCTTCGTCGAGCGCGATGAACGGCACCGCGCTTTCCAGCACCGGCATCGGCTTCGCGGGTGCCGGCGCGGAGGCATCGAGCGCATGCAACGGGGCGAGATCGAAGGGGACGCCGTTGACGAAGAGCTGCGCCAGCACGCCGAGCAGATGCTCCAGCCCCGAGCCGCGCCGGCTGTCCGCGGCGACCGCGAGATGCGGCTCGCCGCGCAGGATGTCGCCGATGAAGCCGGTGAGCACGCCGCCCGGCCCGACTTCGACGAAGGTGCGCACGCCGTCCGCATGCATGCGCCGGATCGTCTCGTCGAAGCGCACGCGCGAGACGTATTGCGCATGCATCGTGGCGTGGATGCCAGCCGCATCGGTGGGGAAGGGTGCCGCCGTGGCGCAGGAATAGAGCGTCGCCGACGGCTGGCCGATGAGTGCCTGTGGCAGGATCGCCGCGAAGGCGTCGGCCATCGGCGCGACGTAGCGCGTGTGGTAGGCCCAGGACATCGGCAGCTCGGTGCAGACCGCGCCGGCCTCGGAGAGCCTCTCGCGCACGTCGGCCATGGCCTGTTTGGGCCCAAACAGCACCTTCTGGTTCGGGCAATTGTCCATGGTGAGGTGCACGTCGGGATGCGCCGCCATGACGGCGTCGATTGCCTCGGGGTTCGCGGCGCCGACGGTCAAGAGCGTGCCGGTCGGCACGCTTGCGGCGGCGTGCACCTCGTTGAAGACCGCATTCATGCGCCGCACGATGTCGACCAGAGAGCTCGGCGTGACGTCCACCATGCCGCTGGCAAAGAGCGCCGCGTTCTCGCCCGTCGAGTGGCCGGCCATGGCATCCGGCGCGAGCCCCAGCGCGTCGAGCAGCGTGAACAAGGCCATGTCGGCGACGAAGACGCATTCCGACCCGTAGTCGACTTGGCGCAGCCGCGCTTCCAGCGCCTCGCGCTCGGCCGCCGTCGGCCCGAGCCGCGGCGGGTAAAGCACGGAACGGTGCGCCACCTCGCGCTCGCCGGGGAATACGCCTTCGAGCCAGTCGAGCCATGCGAGGACGAGCGGCGACGCCAGCGCGAGGTCGCGCAGCATGTTCGCGCTCTGCGAATTCTCGCCGGGGAAGACGAAGGCGAGCTTGCCGCCGATCGGCGCGTCCGCGAAGAAGACGCCGCGGCGCGTCTTGACGCGGTGGGTGTCGGGCAAGGCGATCTTGTCGAGCACGCTCGAAAGCTTGTCGGCGAGGCTGGCGGCGTCCTCGGCGACGACGGCGAGACGGAAGGGGCCGGTCGCGTGCCGCGCAGCCGCCTCCGCCGCAAGCGCGGGCAGCGGACCCACGTGTGCCGGCGCGTGCTCGATCAACGCCTTCGCCGCGGCAACGAGGCCCTCGCGCGTCTCGGCGGCGAGCGTGAACAGCTCCGGCGCACGCGGGCGCCGCAAGCCGAAGGCGGCGGTCGGGTCGGCGTTCGAGCCCGGCGCCTCCTCCAGGATCATGTGCGTGTTGATGCCGCCGAAGCCCATGGCATCGAGCGCGGCGCGACGCGGCGCGCCGGCGCGCTGCACCCACGGCAGCGAGTCGACGTTGAGATAGAACGGCGTCCGCTCGAATCCGAGGGCGGGATTGGCCTCGTCGGCGAGCGTCGGCGGCAGGACCTTCTCGTGCAGCGACATGGCCATCTTGATGAGCGAGGCCATGCCGGCGGCCGGGATCGTGTGGCCGATCATCGACTTCACCGAGCCGATCGCGACCTGCGGCGCGCCGCCCTCGCGGGCGCCGAAAACGCTCGTCAGAGCACGAATCTCGACGTCGTCGCCGAGCGGGATGCCGGTCGCATGCGCCTCGACGAGGCCGACCGATCGCGGATCGAGCCCGCAGGCCTGGTAGGCGCGCTGGATCGCGAGCTGCTCGCCCTCGAAGCGCGGCGCCATAAGCCCCATGGCGCGCCCGTCCGAGGCCGTGCCGATGCCCTTGATGACGGCGTAGATGCGGTCGCCCGCGGCAAGGGCGTCCTCGAGCCGCTTGAGCACGACGACGCCCTGGCCCTCGCCAAGCAGCGTGCCGTCGCCGGCGGCATCGAACGGCCGCACGCGCCCCGTGCGCGACAGCGCGCCGATTTTGCAGAACACGATCTGCACCAGCACCGAGGTCGAGGTGTTGATGCCGCCGGCGAGCATCATGTCGGCGCGCCCGCGCCGCAGCTCGGTGATCGCCGCGTCGACCGCCAGCGTCGAGGAGGCGCAGGCGCCGTCGACGAGGAAGTTCGGCCCCATGAGGTCGAGCCGGTTGGCGATGCGGCCCGTCATCATGTTGGGGACCAAACCGGGCAGGGTGTCGACGTTGAACGCCGGCAGCTTGCTGCGCAGCATCGCCTCGATGTCGGCGGCGTCGCTCTCCGCGAGCCCCGGATAGACGGCGCGCAGGAGCCCCATCATCTGGCCGAGCGCCAGGCAATGCTGCATGCCGTTGACGTTGGCGCGATGGGGATGGATGCCGTGGCCGAGGATGATGCCGGTGCGCTTGCGGTCGTAATCCTTGTCCGCGTAGCCGGCGTCGGCGAGCGCCTCGGCGGCCGCGCGCATGGCGAGGAACTGGTCGGGTTCGGACCCCGACAGCGCCACCGGCATCTGGCCGAACGGGCGCGGGTCGAACCCGGCGAGCTCGCCGAGGAAGCCGCCGAGCTTGGTGTAGATGCGGTTGGCGTCGGGCGTGCAGGCCGGATCGAAGATATCGGGATCGCCGAGCCAGTTCGGCGGCGCCTCGCGGATCGCCTCGACCTTGGCGAGGATGTTCGACCAATAGGTCGACACGTCCGGAGCGCCGGCGAAGGTGCCGGCCATGCCGATGATGGCGATGTCGTCGGGCGTGCCCATGCTCATGGCTTTGGGCCGCGCGTTATGGTCATCTTCTCACGCCACCTGCCGCGCGGCCGGCGTCGCGCGTCCCGCCGCGTCCTCGTAGGCGTCCCAGTCGTGCTCGCCGGCCACCACCTCGACGTCGCCGGGCGGCGCGAACAGCAGCTCGTCGATCAGGAAGCGTCCGCCGGGCTCGGGCTCGATCAGCTTCAGACCGCGTTCGCGAAACTGGCGCGTCGTCTCCGGGGTCAGCATGCCGGGCCCGTTCGTCGTCCGCGCCCAGGCGCCCCAATTCACCGAGACCACCTTGGTGCCGGCACCGAGCCGCCCCTGCAGCTGCCAGGCGAGGCGGTTCAACACCTCGTTGGCGGCGGCGTAGTCCCCCTGGCCGCGATTGCCGTAACGGCCGGCGACCGACGAGAACAACGCCAGGAAGCGCAGGCCTTGCGGCCTGACGTGCCGCGCGAAGAAGAATGCGCCGTCGACCTTGGTGTCGAACACGCGATCGAGGCTGTCCCGGGTCTTGTCGGCGATCAAACGATCCTCGATGAGCCCGGCGCCGAGCAGCACGGCGTCGACCCGTCCGTAGCGCGCATGGAGGTCGCCGAGGAGCGCCGCGACCTGCGTCTCGTCGCGGACGTCGCAGGTCCGCGCGTCGAGGGTCCCGCCGAGCCTGGTCAGGTCGGCGACGTTGGCGCGGATCTCGCGTTCGCGCAGCACGGCCTGCACTTTGGCCTCGATCTTCGCCGGGGTCGGCCGCGTGCCGGCGGCGGCCTCCTTCAGGAAGTAACGCCGCAGCTTCGCGGCATCGTCATGCGCCGCCGTAGCCGCATCCTCCGGGCCGGGCAGGGCGGCGCGCGCGACGAGGACGCAGGTCGCGCCGGCCGCCGCGAACGGCCGCAGCGTTTCCGCCGTGATGCCGCGCGCACCGCCGACGGCGACGACGACCCAGTCCTTGTCGGGCCGTGCGCCGGCCGCAGCCGACCGATCGAGCGGGGCCGGCGTGGTCCGGAAGATCGTCCGCGTCCCGCCCGGGTAGCCGACTTCGCGTCGGCCGGCATCGGCAGCGAGCTCGGCGTAGAGATGCGTCGCCATCGCGGCCGCGTCTTCGGCGAGATCGAGATCGATCGCCTTGCAGCGGCAGCGCTCCCATTCCATCGCCAGCGTCTTCACGAGGCCGACGCCGCCGCCGGCACCGGGGAAGAGGGCGGCACGGTCGCGATCTCCGCCGCGTCCGAAGCGGCCGCCCATCGCGCTCGCGACGAGCACGCGGCCGCCCTGCTGCAGATCGGGCGCCATCCCCCGCAGCAGCGGAAACAGCGATTTTACGCAGGTGTCCATGCCGGCATGCCACGCGGCGAGGTCGCGCGGCTGCGGGTCCGGCGGCAGGATCGCACCGAGACCGACGAGGCCGCGGATGCGACCGCCCGCGCGTACGCGATCGAGCCATGCTACTAGCGCTGTTTCGTCCGAGGACAAACCATCCGGCGGCATGTGGACGTCGCCGCCGTCGCGCGAGATCAGGGTGGCGAGCGCGGCGGCGACGCCGAGCGTGTCGGGGACCACGACATAGATCCCGGGCTTGACCTTCGTGGGTTGACCGGCCGGCAGAGGCTCGGCCTCGGCGTGCATCACATACCGGGCCAGCGCGGCGCCTGTCGCCGACCCGGTGGACTCAAAAGGGCGCGTGGTCTCCGCGGTCGTCGGCGCGGCCGGCGCCGGCGCGGTCATCGCCTCGGCGAGACGATCCAGCACCTCCTGCAGGGTCTTCGCCTTGGCGACCTTCTCCATGTGCGGCTGCAGCTGCGCCGAGACGGCGTCGGGCTGCGCCTTGCGATAGGCGGCGAGGATCTCGACGCGCTTGATCGAGTCGATGCCGAGGTCGGCCTCGAGGTCCATGTCGAGGCCGAGCATGTCCTCGGGATAGCCGGTCCGCTCGGCGGCGATCGCCAGCAGCTGCGCCTTGGCGTCGCCCGCGGGCGCGGGAGCGGCGCTGGGAGCCACCGCAGGGCCGCTCACGGTAGCAGGCGCGGGGCTCGGTGCCGGTGACGGCGCGGCGGCGCGCGGACGGGCGATGGGACGCGCGGGTGTGGGTCGCGGCGTCGAAAACGGCCGTGCCGGCCGCGTCGCCGCGGGGGTGATCGCCGCGGCGGGAGTGCCGCCGAGATAGGCCATCATCAGCCGCTCCTGCATCTGCAGGAACTGCCGCATCGTCTCCTGGTGCTCGGCCATGGCGCGATCGCGGGCCGATTCGGGCGCCTCGTCGGGCTGACCGCCGTAGGGCGGTGGGCCGCTGTGGCCGTGCATCAGTGTCTCCTTCGTCGGTCGCGCCGTCGTCGCTCGGGCCTCGGGCTCGGTGTCTGTCGCGGCGGCAACGCGCGCCACCGCGGTCCGGATCGGCTCGCCGATCCGGCGCGCCCGCGAGCCGTTGACGAGCCAGCCCTGGCGTTGCTTCGCGTCGTCCGGTGCGCTGGCCCAGCTTGCCGCGTCGACCACGGCGAGAGTACGGCCCTCGAACAGCCGCGCAAGATCGAGGTGCACGCCCTGCACGACGAGCGCGCCGAGCGCGTGCAGCAGGCCCTTGATGCCGCCGCCGGCCCCGTCGAGCGCCACCGCGACATGCGGCCGGGTGCCGAGGATGCGGCGCGTCAGCCCCGTCAGCACCGACTTCGGGCCGATCTCGAGGAACACGCGCGCGCCGGCGGCATACATCGCCTCGATCGTGCCGATGAAGTCGACGGGCGCGGTCAGGTGCCGGCCGAGCAGCGCGCGGATCTGGGCGGGGTCGGCATCGTGCGGGGCGGCCGTCGTGTTGGCGTAGACGGGCAGGCGCGGTGGCGCCCAAGCGACCTCGTCGAAGAACCGCACGAGCGGCGCCTGCGCCGGCTGCATCAGCGGCGAGTGGAAGGCGGCCGCGACGGGGATCGGCGTCGCGGCGATCTTTTGGACGGCGAGCCGCTCGATCGCCGTGGCGACGGCGGGACGCGTGCCGGAGATCACCGTCTGGCCCGGCGCGTTGAGGTTGGCGATCACCACATCCGCGTCGGCGAGCGTCTCGCGCACCCGCGCGGCGTCCGCCGCGACCGCCGCCATCGTGCCGAGGTCGCCGTCGCGCGTGGCGCCGACGATGGCGCGGCCGCGCGCCTCGGAGAGGCGCAGCATGTCGGCGCGCGAGAGGACGCCGGCGGCGTGCAGCGCGACGTACTCGCCGTAGCTGTGGCCGGCGACCATGCTCGGCTCGAGGCCCAGCGCGTCGGTGAGCGCCAGCATCGCCGCTTCGACGGCGCCGAGCGCCGGCTGCGCCGTATCGGTGGCGGCGAGCGCCTTGGCGGCGGCCTTCTCCGCCGTGTCGCCGAAGCGGGCGGGCGGGAAGATCGCGCGCGAGAGCCGCGGGTCGCGGCGCGCCCGGTAGGTCGGCGTGGCGGCGAGGATCGCATCGGCATCGGCGAGCACGGCGGCGACTTCGGGGAAGGTCGCGGCGAGGGACGCGCCCATGTCGGGGTACTGCGACCCCTGTCCGGCGAACAGCATCGCGGCGCGCCCGTCGGCGGCGAGCGGCGTGTCGGAGAGGTATACGCCGGGCGGCAGAGGCTTGTCGGACCGCGCAACGAGGCCGGTGCGCGCCGCGCGCAGAAGACGCTCGAGGTCGTCGTGCGAAGCGGCGACGATGGCGAGAGTCGCAGAGCCTGCGCCGAGGCTCCGCCATAAGGCGTGGGCAAGCGCGCCGAGCGGCGGCCGCGCGCCCGAGCCGAGTGCCGCGAGACCCGCCTCCACTAAGCCGGCGAGCGCCGCGCGGTCGGCGGCGCGCCAGACGAGGAGTTCGCAAGGCCGATGGTCGCGGGGCGCCTGCGCCGCGAAGCGCGGATGCTCCTGCAGCGCGACGTGGTAGTTCGCGCCGCCGAAGCCGAAGGCGCTGACGCCGGCGCGTCGCGGCGCGGCGGCCCGCGCGAGCCAGGGGCGGGCGCTCATATAAATCGCCAGCGGGCCGTCGCCCAGGGCGGCGTTGGGCGTCTCGACCCCGGCATGCGGCGGCAGAATGCGATGGTTTAGCGAGAGCGCGGCCTTGACGACGCCGGCGAGGCCGGCGGCGCCCTCGGCATGGCCGATCAGCGTCTTCACCGACCCGACGGCGGCGCTCTGCGGCGTGGCGCCGTGCGCGGCAAGCAGGGCGGAGAGGGATTCGATCTCCGACGCGTCGCCGGCCACCGTGCCGGTGCCGTGCGCTTCGAAGAGCTCGACGCTCGCCGGCGAATAGCCGGCCTGCGCGTAGGCGCGGTCCAACGCCAGTCGCTGGCCTTCGGGTCGGGGCGCCATCAGGCCCCGCGCGCGGCCGTCGCTCGAGCCGTCGATGCCCTTGATCACGGCGTAGACGCGGTCGCCGGCGGCTTCCGCGTCGGCGAGCCGGCGCAGCACCAGCATCGCGATGCCTTCGCCGAGCGCGGTGCCGTCGGCGTCGGCGTCGAAGGCGCGACAGGCGCCCCGCGGCGAGAGCGCCTGGGCCTTGGAGAAGCAGGTGAAGGCGAACGGCCCCTGGCCCGCCTCGACCGCGCCGCACAGCACGAGGTCGCTGCGGCCGGATTCGAGCTCCATCACGCCCTGGCGCAGCGCGGCGAGCGAGGTCGCGCAGGCGGCGTCGACGACGAAGTTCGCCCCGCCGAGATCGAAGCGGTTGGCGATGCGCCCGGCGATCACGTTGGGCAGCAGGCCGGCAAACGAATCGGAGGTCCAGTCCGGCAGGAAATCGAGCGTCGCGGCCGGGGCGTCCGGCAGCGCCCGGGCCAGTTCGGCGCGGGCGGCGTATTGCAGGCCGAGTTCGCCGAGGCCGCCGGTGAAGCCGAGGATCACCGCCGCGCGGCGGCGCAGCTCGGGCGCGATCTCGGCGAGCCCGGCGTCGGCGAGGGCGGCCTCGGCGGCGACGAGCGCGAGGAGCTGGGCCGGGTCGATCGATGCGACGGACGCCGGCGGGATGCCGTAGCGCGTCGGGTCGAACGGCACGTCGGGGAGGAAGCCGCCCCATTTCGAGGCGATCTTGTCGGGCGCCGCACGATCGGCGTCGAAATAGCGCTCGACCGGCCAGCGCTCGGCCGGCACCTCGGCGACCGCCGAAACCTTGTCGAGGATGTTCTCGAAGTATCGGCGCAGGTTCGGCGCGCCTGGCATGATCGCGCTCATGCCGACGATCGCGACGTCGGCCGGTCGCGGAGCGCCGCCGGTTGTTCCGCTCGTCATCGGCTCCGTGCGCTCCATGCGCGGTCCAGCTAGGCCGATTCGCGCTTCGGGGCGTCGCCTGGCTCGATGCCGTCGAGACGGCGCAGATCGGCGATCGTCTCCGCGAAGATCGCTTCAAGCAGATTGGCACGGAACAGAAGCTTCTGGCGATAGCGGCGCAACTCGTCCGGCGTGCTCGAGGTGGCGCGGACCTCGACGAGACCAGCGGTCCAGACCTCGTCGATGGTGAGGCCGGCCTTCTCGATCGCGCGCGTGTAGCGGTTGACGACGCGACCCGACTGCATCTGCCGCCAGAGCTGCAGCGCATATTTTTGCAAGTCCTCGTCGGACGCCGCGCGCGACGAGCTTGCGCCGATGGGCTCTCCGCGAGGGTCCAAGGGCTGGCCGAGCTCGGCGGCGAGGTAGCGCGGCTTCGCGGGCGCCTTGGCCTTGCGGGACGTCTGCTTCGCTGCGGCCTTGCCGGATGTCGGTGCCTTCGCCGTCTTGGCGTCGGGCTTCGCCGGTCGTGTCGTGGCGCTCTTCGCCGGCTTCGGCGCGGCGGCCTTTGCGGCTTTGGTGTTCGACTCCGCCGGCACGGCTTGCGCGCGAGAGCCCTTGCTCGCCGCGACGCTGGCAGCAGCCTTTTTCGGGGCCTTGGCCGCAGGAGCTGCTGCGGCCGAGCGAGCCGGCTTCGCCGGCGGCTTGGCGGCGATCGGCGGTTTCGGCTTGGCAGGCTTTGCTGTGACAGGCTTGGCCGCGGCAGGCTTGGGCTTGGGCTGCCGCGCCGTCGGCGCCTTGTCGAGGGTCGGGGCCGAAGCCTCAGCCGACTTCGCTGACTGCTGCCCTTCCTTGCGCCGAGACGTGGCGGCTGCCTTTGCCGTCTTCGCGGCACGCTTCGCCATCGCGATTAAAACTCCTTGGCGTTCTGGCCGGCCCGCTCGATCCCGATCCGCCGAGCGCGCGCAATCCCACGAACGCGGCTTGCCTGTCAACGCAAGCGGACGGGCCGTACGCTTTCGACCTGCTCGCCGGTCGCCAGGAATGTCTTGCGGCGTGGGCGTGTCGAGAAGAAGCGCCACATCGCCTCGCTCGCCGAGAAGCTCGCCTCCGACGGCGCGCCAGCTGCCGGCGTCGGCGCCTTTCGCACCGGCCAGGAATGCGTTCCGTCCTCGATCGTCCACAGCTCGATGTCGGCGAGGCCGCGGTAGAGCAGCCCGGTCACGCCCGGGATGCTGTCGTCGCGGATCGGCGGCGCCTCGCAGCCGTTGACGGCGCGCCAGAAGTCGATGCCGGCCTGCACCGGTGGCCACTCGTTGGCCTCCGCGGTCGAGCGCCCCTGTCCGCCTTCGAACGGTACGCGCTGATCGGCCAAGCCGTGGATGTGGATCAGCGGAACCGGTCGCGTCGGCCGTGCGATCGCATCCAGCATCGATCCGCCGACGACGCCGATTGCGGCGACGCGGTCGGCCATGAGCGTACCGAGCTCGTAGACGAGCGTGCCGCCGATCGAGAAGCCGGCGAAGAAGATCCGCGACGGATCGATGTCGTACTGCCGCTGCAGCTTCAGGAGCAGCCGGCGCACGAAGCGCACATCGCCGATCTTGCGGGATGCGTTGCGACCCGAAGGCTTCCAGGTCAGCCCCGAGCCGCCTTGAGTCCCGACGGGATAGGCGACGGCGAAGCCCTTCTGCTCGGCGAGCTTGTGCATCGCCGAGCCCTTGGCGATCGCCTCGGCATTGCTCGCGCCGCCATGGAAGAGGACGACGAGTGGATAGCCGCCGCGGCGCTTGATATGCGCCGGCACGTAGAGCAAGGCCGAGCGCGGCTTGCCCTCGTGCTCGATCTCAACCGTGATGAGCCGGCGGCTCGCGAGACGCTGCCAGGTCTCCCCCGACGTCGGGAAGACCCTCCGGGAAGGGTTCGTCACGTTCGGTCCTGCCCAGCCAAATTTCCAGGCCGCCCCGTGGGTTGGGCTCGTAGCGGACGCGATCGTCCTCGACAATACCGACCTTGGGCGCAAACGGATTGACGAAGCCGACCGCGAGCCCGATCGGCGTCGAGACCAGCGAGCGAATGCCGGTGTTGTAGGGATTGTCGAAGCCGTCGCGCGTGACGCCGAGCCAGTTCTCGCCGTCGCAGGATCGGTAGAGGTGCGCGCCGCAGAGGTTGTCGAGCACGGCGCGGTCGCCGAGCCGGTCGTAGACGCGAGTCATAAGGCCCGGCCAGTTGGCGTGATCGGCGTAGCGCATCATCGTCGCCCAATTGTAGGTGCCGAGATAGAGCCACCCGTCGTGGACCTCCATGCGCCAGAAATAGCCGTTCGTGATGGAGCCGAAGCCGGGACGGAACCCGGAGAGCGCTGTCTTCCAGCCGCTCGCCGTCTCGCGGCTGAGCCCGACGATCAGGTCGTAGCTGCCGTCGGCGTTGATCCTGATGACCTCCGGCCCCGCGGGCCCCGTCCTGTTGGCGACGTCGACGCCGCCGTGCTGTATGCCGCCGCCGATGTAGAGCGCATCCTTGAAAACGCGCATGCTGAAGACGCACTGGTTGAGCTTGCCGCGATAGGCGCCGCGCGTCACCACGCATTCCCATTTGTAGGGAGGCGAACCCTCGGCGCGCGTGCGCCAGACCTGGAAGCCCTCGTAGTTCAGCGTGCCGGCGTAGAGATGGTCGCCGAACGCCGCCATCTCCAGCACGCTGACGTTGCCCGGATCGCCGAAGCCGAGCTCGCTCGCCGCGACCCACGGCTCTTTGACGGGATCGCGGCTCTCGAAGATCACCGTGCGGAACGCCGCATTGGGATTGCCGCCCGCCACGCCCGCCGGCGACGTGAACAGCCGGCCCTTGAAGGCGACGAGGGAGCGGACGGTGATCACCGCGCCGCCGAAGCTCTCCGGCCGCAGCGTCTGCTCGAACGTCTCGCCGTCGAGGGAGCGCAGGATGTGGGCGCCGTCGCCGCGCGCCGAGGCGTAGGTGCCGCAATAGAGCGCCGGCTTCGGATCGCTCGTGCCCTGGAAGACCGTCATGCAGCGATAGCTCATCTCGCGCGGGATGCCGCGTCCGACCGAGGGATCGAGGATCGGCGAGCGGAACATCTCGCGCCAGCGACCGGTCGCCAGGTCGAGCGAATGGATCTGCGCGCGCATGTCCAGATCGTAGAGGCTCGGCGGCGTCTCGATCGGCCAGTGCTTGATGCGCGTCTTCATCTTGGAGACCCGCAGCATCGCCAGATTGCTGCGGCTCGTCCCGACGAAGAGCTTGCCGTCGAACAGCTCCATCGAATGCGGATAGGCGTTGTGCGGGTCGCCGAGACCGTTCGCCGCCACCTTCCGGAAGTCGGTGAAGGCGAGTCCGCGCGGCGGCCATGGGCTTGTCGTCGTGGCCGGCACGACCATTCGCTTTGTCATCACGCGCGGTAATTTCGAGGGGGCAGGGCGACTGCCTTTAGCCGATGTCGCGAGGCGGCAGCAACCCTCGGCGGAACAGCCCCTTGCCGCGCGCCCTTGTTTCCATTTTCGCCCGCATGATAGACCCCGCGCGAAGTTACGCGGGCGCCTGGACGAAGCGGCGTCACCCATCCGAGGCCTCGTTGGCGAAGAAGACCAAGGCGCAGACGAAGACGTCGCCGCGCGCACCCGCCGTCCTGCGACACGCACGCGAGGATTTCCCGCCGCCGGTGTTCCTGCTGGCGCCGCCGCGCTCGTTCACCTCGCTCCTCTGCGGGGTGATCGGCCAGCATCCCGAGCTCATGGGCTCGCCCGAGCTGAACCTGTTTCGCGCGCGGTCGATGAGCCATTTCATCGGGCTCACGCGCCTGCACATGGGCCTGCATCGCTTCGTGGCGCAGGTGTATGCGGGGGAGCAATCGATCGAGTCGATCATCATGGCACGCAACTGGATGCTGGCGCGGCGCTCGAAGACGACGATCGAGGTTCATCGCGAGCTCTGCGCCAAGATCGCGCCGCGCGCCCTCGTCCAGAAGAGCCCGCGCTACCATCGTCGCCTCAGCTACATGACCCCGATGCTGGAGGCGTTCCCGAACGCCCGCTTCATTCACCTGCTGCGCCATCCCCGCGGCATGTGCCGCTCCTACCTCGACATGAACGAGCCGGCGGCCCAGCTGCTCGCCTGTGCCGATCTCGGCGCGCTCGACCGCACCGGGGACGAGCCCGTCGCCGATCCGCAGATCCTCTGGCACGACTACAACCTGCGCATCCTCGAGTTCGAGAAGCGCGTCGATCCCTCGCGTTGGCTGAGAATCGTCGGCGAGGATTTCCTCGCCGATATCGACGCGCAGCTCGTGCGGCTCTGCCGGTGGCTCGGGATTAGCGACTCGCCCGAGGCGATCGCCGCCATGAAGCGGCCCGAGGACTCGCCGTTCGCCTGCTTCGGCCCGCTCAACGCGATGTTCGGCAACGATCCGAACTTCCTCGGGAGCCCGCATCTGCGCCCCTACACCCGCAAGCGCGAGACGCTGGAGGGCGCGCTGCCGTGGCGCCCGGACGGCGCCTCGTTCCATCCGCGCGTCGTCGCGATGGCGCAGAGCTTCGGCTACGTCTGAGCTTTTCTGCCCGGCCTGCGGCATCTCGCCCAAGCCTGTCTCTCCGAAGTCTTACGCCTCCGGCGGGCCTTGCATGGTCACGCATCGCGCCTAGTATTTTTGGCCTACATGTCAGCAGCGGGCGTCGTTCACGCCCCTCGTTCTGACGCGTGATCCCCTGCATCGTCGCGCCGCCATCTCGTTTTTCGAAGGACAACTGCAATGCTTCGCACTTCGCTTCTAGGGGCCCTTGCGGCCGCCGCATGCGTCGTCGCCACCGCCCCGGCGTCCGCGGACGTCGAGTTCGAGCAGCGGGGCGCCGTGGGCTATCTCCACTCGCAGCACCTCCGGCCCGGCGACGAGGAGCAGGTCCGCGCCTATCTAGACGGCGCGCAGGGGCTGCGGATCATCTATTTCGACAGCCGCGGCGGCAATCCGCAGGCCGCGATGGCGATCGGCCAGATGATCCGCGAGCGCGGCCTCGACACCGGCTTCGATCCGCGCGGCGACAACCGCTGCGCCAGCGCGTGCACGGCGATGTACATGGGCGGCGTCCGTCGCTACTACGTCGGCGGCGAGCACATCCGCGATGCGGCGAACACGCGACGCGGGCTCGGCTTCCACATGCCGCGTCACCCGACCCCTGAGGGCGAGGATGCGATGAACGGCTACTACGCCGCCATGGGCGCCCCGGGCGCCACCAACCTGCGCTACCACATCTACCCGCGCGACTCGCTCGACCAGCCGTTCGAAGGCGTCGGGCCGCGCGGCACCCGCATGATGTACTTCACCGGCAGCCGCACCGCGGTGCGCGCCGGCGTGGCGACGGGCACGGTGGCGCCGCCGGACGAGCGCGACTGACGCCAGCTCAGCGGGACTGAGGTCAGCCGCTGCGCTCGAACACCCGGAACAGGGGGTAGAGGATGTACTGGATCGCCCGGCGACGCGCCGTCTCGATCTCGACGGCGACGGACATGCCGGCGGTGAGCGGCACGTCCCGCCCGTTGACCAGCATCGTCGTCCTGTCGAGCGACACCGTGACGGGGAACACCAGGTCCTTCATGACCTGGGTCGAGTTCGTCACCGACAGCGTGCCTTTCGAGAAGGTCGCCGCATCGTTGTTCTGCTGGACGGCGGCGAGGCGGCCCATGATCGCGTCGGCGCCGATGCTCACGACCTTGCCCGAGATCGTCCCGTATCGCGTGTAGGGAAACGTATCGATCTTGATCACCGCCGGCTGGCCGATCTTGACGAAGCCGATGTCGGTGTTGAGCACGTAGGCGGTGACCTGCAGCGGCGCCTTCTCCGGCACGATCTGCATCATCACCTCGCCGGACTTGATCGACTGACCGAGGCTGATCGCCGCCAGCCCCTGCACCACGCCGGCGACGGGCGCACGCAGCGTCAGGTTGTCGAGGGCGAGCTTCTTCACCTTCAGGTCTTCGGCGTCGATCACCGTCTCGCGCTCGGCGGTCGCGGCTGCGGCGACGTTCTCGGCAATGAAGGCCTCGCGGGCTGCGTCCTTCTGCTTCTCAAGCACCGGGATCGCAGCCTTGTCCTGGGTGAGCTGGCCTTCGTAGTCGGCGAGGTGGACCTGGTCCTGACGCAGCGGCTCGAGCGACTGCAGCACGACGGCGCGGCTGTCCCACCCCTGGTCCGCCAGGGTCTGGTGCATGGCCGTGCGCTTGGTCCGCGAATCGATCAGCACCTTCTGCGCCGTGATGTTGGCGGCGAGCTTGTCGATCGAGGCGCGTGCGGTCGCGAGCTTGGCGTCGAGGTCGGCGAGCGTCGCGGCGAGCTGCGCGAGATCGGCGCGGAGCACCGTCTCCTCGCGTGCCCTCACGTCGGCCGGGATCCCTTTCGGCCAGGCGAGCGGCGCGGCAAGCGCGGTCACCTTCGAGCGGGCGAGGAATGCCGAGGTCGAGCGCCGGAAGGCGTCGCCGCGGGCATTGGCGAGCTTCGACTCGGCGATCGTGACCGCCGCGCGCGCCGCGGTCGGATCGAGCTGCAGCACGATCGCGCCGGCGGCGACGTGACTGCCGTTCTGCACGGGGATCAGGCTCACCTGGCCCGGCTCGAGCGGCTGGACCACCTGATTGCCGCCGCGCGCCTGGATCTCGCCCGTGGCGATCGCGAAGAGGCGGAGCTCGCCGAAGATCGACCACAGGAAGCCGACCGCGATGGAGCCGCAGAAGACGTAGGCGATGTAACGGCGCGTCCGTGAGGGCGGCGTCGCCACGATCTGCTGCGCGACGGGCAGGAACTCGGTGTAGCGCGCGTCGCCGCTCGTCGGCGGATCCATCCCCGTGAAGTCGGGCAGGGGCCGTCGCGGCTTGCGCTCGATCGGCTCGTTGAGGTCGCGGCGACGCCGTGGCACCGGAAGGTTGCCGTCCTCCGGTCGCCCTGGTCCACCGCGTCTCGATTGATCCATTGTCACATGCCCTGATCGTCAGGCGAGGTGCGGCGAAACGCCTTGCCCTCGCGCGCGATCAATCCTCGTCGTCGCCGCCCTGGCGCGCGGCGCCGCCGGCACCCTGGCGTCCCGCGCCGCCGCCCTGCCGCCGGCCGCCGCCACCGGCCCCGCCGCCACCTTGGCGCCGACGGCCACCGCCGCCGCCTCCACCGGCGCCCTGGCGACCGCGACCGCCGCCGCCGGGGGCGCTGGCGCGGCTCCACGCCGTCGAATCGATCTTCCAGACGCCGTCGACCTTGATCCACAGCGAGATGTACTTCGACGCGACATTGAACGTCTCGCGACCCTGGCCGCGGGTGGTGACGAGCAGGTTGCCGGCCTCGCGCAGGGCATCGGTGCCGAGCGCCCGCGTGTCGGTCGCCTCGAACACCAGGTCCTGGATCCGCTCGGCCTTCTGCCAGTAGCCGACGACGGCCTCGCGGCCCGCGAGCATCGGCTGGCCCGGCGGCAGCAGCACGGCGTTCTCGGTGTAGCAGGCGCCGAGCGCCGCGAGGTCGTTGCTGCGCAGCGCCTCGACGAAGGTCTCGTGGAGCTGCTCGAGCCAGGCGGGATCGTGATTGGTCGGCATCCTGATGCTCCCGCTCGTTGCACCTGTCGTCGGACGCGAGCCATCGTCCTCTGGAGGGCCGCGAGATGTAGTCGAGCCGTCCGCCCTGGGCAAGCAGGCCGGGGGCGGAGGGCGCCTGGCGGCGCTCACGAAAAGCGGCGCGGCCTGTGTAGGCTTGGCCGGGCTCATACGTTTGTTTGTTGCGCCGTTTCCGGGATTTGCGCATGGTCTCGAAAGCGAAGGGCGAGCCGCCGCTTCAGCATGCGACGAAAGGGCCGCCACGGCGCCGGCGCCCTGCCGGCTTCCCCGACATTCGGAAAATTTCCCGGGAATGACCCGATCCGAAGCCTCCCCGGACGATCCGCCGGTCTTCAGCGGCGGCTACAAGGCCCTGGCGACGGTCGCCAAGACCATGGGCTACCACGTCACGGCGCAGCAGCTGAACCACCAGATGGGGCAGAGCCGCGGCAACCCCTCGACCGCCGACCTGATGCGCGCGGCCAAGATGATCGGCATTCGCGCCCGTCTCCTCAGCGAGCCGACCGAGCAGAAGCTGCGCACCATCCCGACGCCGGCGATGATCAAGCTCTCCGACGGGACCTGGCACGTCTTCCGCGGCGAGACGAAGGGCAATCTCTTCAAGGTCCAGGACCCGGTCGAGAAGCGCGTCAGCGAGATCAGCCTGGAGGAGCTGCACGGCCGCCTGGGCGGCGAGGTGCTGCTTCTCGGCAAGAGCTTCGCGCATGCCACCGAGGACCTCTCCTTCGGGGTCAGCTGGTTCGTGCCGTTCATCAAGAAATACAAGCGCGCGATCATCGAGCTGCTCGTCGTCTCGTTCTTCGTGAACCTGCTGTCGCTGGGCTATCCGCTCATGTTCCAGCTCGTCGTCGACAAGGTGCTGCCGCACAAGAGCTACTCGACGCTGATCGTGATCACGCTCGGCCTGCTGCTGCTCGCACTGTTCTCCTGGGTGCTGTCGTATCTGCGCCAGTATCTCCTGCAGCACACGGCGAACCGCATCGACGTCGAGCTCGGCGCCAAGCTCTATTCGCACCTCCTGCACCTGCCGATCTCGTACTTCGAGAGCCGGGCCGCCGGCGTCATCGTCACCCGCGCCCGCGAGCTGCGCTCGATCCGCGCCTTCCTGACCGGGCAGGCGATGCTGACGATCATCGACCTGCTGTTCATCTTCATCTACTTCGCCGTGCTGTTCTTCTACTCGAAGACGCTCACCCTCGTCGTCCTGGCGTCGCTGCCGGTCTACGTCGTGATCGGCTTCTTCATCCGGCCGATGCTGCGGCGACACGCGAAGGCGCGCTTCCGCGCGTGGGCGGCGGGCCAGAAGCTCATGGTGGAGAGCGTCGTCGGCATCCAGACCGTGAAGTCGGCGGCGGTCGAGCCGCTCTTCGAGCGCAAATGGGAAGAGATGCTCGCCATCTTCGCGCGCACCAGCTTCGATTCGAAGATGCTGGGCGTCGGGGCCGGGACGACCGTGAAGTTCGTGACCAAGGTCACGTCGGCGATCATCCTCTTCCTCGGCGTGCTCCAGGTCATCTCCGGCACGCTCACCGTCGGCGGCCTCATCGCCTTCAAGATGATCTCGCGGCTGATCGCCAAGCCGATCATGCGCATCTCCCAGCTCTACCAGGACTTCCAGGAGGTGCAGATCTCGATCGAGCACGTCGCCGACATCTTCGATGCCGAGGTCGAACGCCGCGACGTCGCGACCCTCGCGGGAGCGGAGATCCGCGGCCACATCGCCTTCAACAACGTCACCTTCCGCTACAAGCCCGAGCTGCCCGCCGTGCTGCGCGGCATCAATCTCGAGATCGAGCCCGGGGAGGTGATCGGCATCGTCGGCCCGTCCGGGTCGGGCAAGTCGACGCTGACCAAGCTGCTGCAGCGCTTCCACATGCCGACCTCGGGCGACGTGCTGGTCGACGACATCGACATCTCGCAGGCGGACCCGGCCTGGCTGCGCCGTCAGCTCGGCGTCGTCCTGCAGGAGAACTTCCTGTTCAACCAGTCCGTGCACGACAACATCGCCATGGCGCGGCCGGAGATGCCGCGCGCGCAGGTGATCCGCGTGGCGCGTCTCGCGGGCGCCGACGAATTCGTGTCGAAGATGCCGCAGGGCTACGACACCAAGATCGAGGAGCGGGGCGCCAACCTCTCCGGCGGCCAACGCCAGCGCCTGGCGATCGCCCGCGCGCTCGCCACCAACCCGCGCGTGCTCATCCTCGACGAGGCGACCAGCGCGCTCGACTACGAGAGCGAGCGCATCATCCGCGCCAACATGAAGGCGATCGTGCAGGATCGCACCGTCGTCATCATCGCGCACCGGCTCGCGGCCGTGCGCGATTGCGACCGCATCGTCGGCATGGTCGACGGCGAGATCGTCGAGGTCGGCACGCACGACCAGTTGCTGCGCCGCCGCGGCGGCCTCTACGCGCACCTGTGGTCGCTGCAGAACGAGCATCTGACCGCATGAGCGACCGGCGCGACGACGACGGCGACGATCGCAACATGCCGGCGCGCCGGGGCGGCGGCGGCCGTCGCGCCGCGATGCGCGGCGAGGGCGGCGCCCTCAGCCGGCGCATGCAGGGCCTCGCGCCAGGGGCGTTGGAGCAGGGGCCGGGGCCGGCGATGCGGCAGGCGCCGCGCCAGCTGCCGGCGCGGCGGCCGCGGACGCCGAGCGAGCTGGTGCCGGCGCCGCCCTCGCGGCGTGCTCCGCTGCCGCGGACGCGGATCTCCGTCTTCGGCATACGCAACGACGCCGAGTTCCATCCGGCACGGCTCCAGCTCGACGAGCATCCGCGCTCGCCGATCCACGGCCTGGTGCTGCTGACGCTGGGCGTGCTCTTCCTCTGCGCGCTCGCGTGGGCGATGTTCGGCCACATCTCGACCTACACGTCGGCTCCCGGCAAGGTGCAGATGCTCGGCCGCACCAAGGTCGTCGAGGGCCTGTCCAAGGGCAAGGTCCAGAAGATCCTCGTCTCCAACGGCGATGCGGTGACGCAAGGCCAGCCGCTCGTCGAGCTCGATCCGACCGACGCCGAGGCCGCGCGCACGATCATCGCCGACAAGCTCACCGACGCGCGTGCCGAGGTGGTGCGTGCGCAGGTCGAGATCGCCGCGGCGCGCCTCGACACCGTCGACCCGACGACGAAGATCGCCTGGTCGTCCGGCGTCCCGGCGAACGTGCGCGCGCGCGAGGAGGCCGTGGCCCGCGCCGAGCTGGCCAATCTCGCGGCGCAGATCGCCACGTTCCGTGCGCAGAAGACGGCGCGAGAGGCCGAGCGCGACAAGTTCTCGAAGGACATCGCAGCGCAGAAGGCGCTGGTCGCGATCACGCAGGAAAACCTGACGATGATCGAGACGCTGATGAAGAGCGGCTTCAACAGCCAGGCGAAATACCTCGACATGAAGGCGACGCTCGACAGCCAGCAGGTGATGCAGACGAGCTACGAGGGCAGCCTGGAGAACGCCAAGCAGGCGATCCTCGTCATCGACAGCCAGATCGCGCATGCGCGCGAGGTGTTCGTCGCAAAGCACACGCAGGAGATCTCGGACGACGAGCAGGTCATCGTCGACCTGGCGCAGCAGCTCGTGCGCGCCGACGTGACGCTCGCCAACATGACGCTGCGCGCCCCCGTCGCCGGGGTCGTCCATGCGAGCGCCGTGACGACGATCGGGCAGGTCGTGCGGCCGGGGCAGCAGCTCTTGCAGATCGTGCCGAGCGGGCAGCCGCTCGAGATCGAGGCCTACGTGCCGAACGCGGACGTCGGCTTCATCCGCAAGGGCGACAAGGCGACGGTGAAGGTCGACGCGTTCACCTACAACATCTTCGGCTCGATCAACGCGACGGTGACGGACGTCGCCAACGATTCCTCGAAGCTGCAGGGGGTCAAGTCGACCGTGCAGGACGCCTCTCTCGACGGCGCCTACGGCTCGACCTCGGCCGCCGACAAGACCGGCAACCTGCAATACCCCGTGCACCTGCGGGCCGACCAGACGTGGATGATGGTCGAAGGCAAGAAGGTGCCGCTCGTCCCCGGCATGCTCGTCAACGTCGAGATCGAGCTCGAGAAGCTGCGGGCGATCGACTACGTGCTGTCGCCGATCGAGGCCTTGTTCTCGACCGCCGCGCACGAGCGTTAGGCGCGCGCCGCCCGCCGGGGTTGGCGACGGCCAAGCCGAAGCTCTAGAACTGCGCCGTGCGCCTGCGTCCTGCCTCTTTGCTGCTCGCTGCCCTCGGCCTCGCCACCACGTCGGCCTCCGTCGTCTCGTTCGACGATCGCTGGCGCGATCCGACGGTGGCCCCCGATGTCCGGGCGCAGGCCGCGCTCCAGGCGATGACGCAGGACGAGAAGCTGGCCCTCGTGCATGCCCGCTACGGCCTGCAGCCGGTGCACGGACGCAAGGCGGCGGACGCGATCGGCTCGGCCGGCTTTGCGCCCGGCATCCCGCGGCTCGGCATTCCGCCGCTGCAGGAGAGCGACGCCGGGCTCGGCGTCGCCAATCCCGGCGCGATCGATCGGCTGAACGAGGTGACGGCGCTTCCGTCGAGCCTGGCGCTCGGCGCGACCTTCGATCCCGCCCTCGCGCGGGCCGGCGGCGCGATGATCGGCGGCGAGGCGCGCGCGGCGGGCTTCAACGTCCTGCTCGCCGGGGGCGCCAACCTCACGCGGGACCCGCGCGGCGGCCGCAACTTCGAGTACATCGGCGAGGATCCGCTGCTGACGGGCCGGATGGTCGGCGAAACGATTGCCGGGGTGCAGAGTCGCGGCGTGGTCTCGACCGCCAAGCATTTCGCGCTGAACGACCAGGAGACCGGCCGCATCGTGCTGAGCGCCGATCTCGGTGACCGCGCCGCGCGCGAGTCGGACCTGCTCGCCTTCGAGCTGGCGCTGGAGATCGGCCATCCCGGCGCGGTGATGACGAGCTACAATCGCGTCAACGGCACCTACGCCTCGCAGAACGCCGCGTTGCTCTCGATCCTGAAGTCGGATTGGCACTACCCCGGCTGGGTCATGTCGGACTGGGGCGCCGTGCATGCGACGGTTCCGGCGGCCCTCGCCGGGCTCGATCAGGAGTCGGGCGAGGAGTTCGACGACGAAACCTACTTCGGCGCGCCGCTCGCGGCGGCGGTGGCGCGCAACGAGGTCCCGCAGGCGCGCGTCGACGACATGGTGGTGCGCCAGCTCCGCTCGGCCTTCGCAAGCGGCATCGTCGACGACCCGCCGCGGCTTACCCGCCCGGGCGATCTCGAGGCCGATGCCGGCATTGCCCGGACAATCGCAGAAAACGGCATCGTGCTTCTGCGCAACGAGGGAGGCGCGCTGCCGCTGCCGCGGGACCTGCGCCGGATCGTCGTCATCGGCGCGCATGCGGATCGCGGCGTGCTGTCGGGCGGGGGATCCTCGCAGGTCACGCCGAAGGGCGCCTTCTCGCTCGTCAAGGAGCAGGCGATCGGCGTCACGAGCGGGCTGAAGTTCTACCTGCCTTCGCCGCCGCTGGCCGCCATCCGCGCCCTCGCCCCGCAAGCAGACGTGCAGTTCGTCGCCGGCGACGATCATGCCGCGGCCGCCGCGGCGGCGAAGGGCGCCGATGCCGTCGTCGTCTTCGCCGAGCAATGGGACGCGGAATCCTACGATGCGGCGGACATGACGCTGCCCGCCGCGCAGGACGCGATGATCGCGGGGGTCGCGGCCGCCAATCCGCACACGGTCGTCGTGCTCGAGACCGGCGACCCCGTCGCGATGCCGTGGCGCGACAAGGTCGCCGGCATCGTCGAGGCCTGGTATCCCGGCGCGCGCGGCGGAGAGGCGATCGCGGACATATTGTTCGGCCGGGTCGATCCGTCGGGGCGCCTGCCGATGACCTTTCCGCAGGACGTCGGGCAGCTGCCGCGCCCCGCAGCGCACGATCTGAAGTCGACGCAGGGCAGCCCAGGCGCGCCCTACAAGCCGCGCTTCGACGTCGACTACGGCATCGAAGGCGCCGACATCGGCTACAAATGGGATCTGCGGCAGCACCTGACGCCGCTGTTCCCGTTCGGCTTCGGCCTCAGCTACACGCGCTTTGCGGAGACGGGTCTCGCGGTGACGTCCGAGGGCGGCCGCGTCGTCGCCTCGCTCGAGGTCGCGAACATCGGCCCGCGCGCGGGCACCGACACGCCGCAGATCTACGTCGAGAGCGAGGACCACCGCTTCGTGCGGCGCCTCGCCGCCTTCGCGCGCGTGACGCTGGCGCCCGGCGAGCGGCAGCGGGTCGAGATGACGATCGATCCGCGCCTGCTCGCCAGCTTCGACGAGGCGACGAAGCGCTGGGTCATCGCGCCGGGGCGCTACCTGGTCTCTGCGCGACCGGATGCGCTCGCCGACGGCCCCCTGGCGACCGTCACGCTCGCGGCGCAGAGCCTGGCGCCCTAGTCCGCTGCCTCGCTTCCCGTCGCCGTCGATTCCTGTATGACGACGCAAAGACAGGCCTTCGGGACGAGCAGCGGGATGAGCAAGGTGGCAGGGATGTTCGGGGCTCTGTTTGGGGGACACCGCGACGCCGCGGCGCGCGCGCCGGAGGGCGGCGCCGGCGCCAAGCCGGTTCCGGTCGCGGACCTGCCGAAGCCAGCACCCGACGATCTCGCCAACTGGCATCTCGCCGCGCGCATCGCGCTCTCGGCCGCGCTCTTCGGCGTCGGCGTCTACATGCTCTCGAACTACATGCGCGCGCTCGTCTGGGCGGTGGTGCTGGCGATCGCGCTGTGGCCGCTGTTCGAGCGCGCGGCGGCGCGCGTCGGGCCGAAGATGCGCGGCGAGGTGCTGCCGCTTCTCTTCACGGCGATGGTGGCGCTCATCTTCGTCGTGCCCTTCGTGCTTCTCGGCGTCGAGGCGGCGCGCGAGGCGCACACCGTGCTCGACACCTACAAGCAAGCCGAGGCGAACGGCATTCCCGTGCCCGACGCCGTGAACAAGCTGCCGGAGAAGATCGCGCAGCCCGTCAGCAACTGGCGGAACGAGAACCTCGCGCATTCCGGCTGGGCCAAGGATCTCGCCGAGAAGGTCGACACCGCCTCGAACCGCGAGCTCGGCAAGAACGTCGGCCGCGACGCGGTCCATCGCGTCGTCCTGTTCGGCTTCGCGCTGCTGGCGCTGTTCTTCCTGTTCAAGGAGGGACACGCCGTCGTCGAGCAGGCACGCGCCGCTTCGCACCGCATTTTCGGCCCGCGCGGCGAGCGCATCGGGCGGCAGGTCAGCTCGTCGATCCACGGCACGGTGAACGGGCTCGTGCTCGTCGGGCTCGGCGAGGGCGTGGTGCTCGGCGTCGTCTATTTCTTCGCCGGCGTGCCGCATCCCATCCTGTTCGGCGCCTTCACCGCGGTCGCGGCGATGATCCCGTTTGCCGCCGCCATCGCGATCGTCCTTGCGGCCGGCGCCGTGCTCGCCGCCGGCAAGACGATACCTGCGGTCGTCATCCTCGGCGCAGGCTTCCTCACGACCTTCTCGGCCGACCATTTCGTGCGGCCGTCGCTGATCGGCGGCACGACGCGGCTGCCGTTCATCTGGGTGCTGCTCGGCATCCTCGGCGGCGTCGAGACCTTCGGCCTGCTCGGCCTCTTCGTCGGGCCGGCCGTCATGGCGGCGCTGATCCTGCTCTGGCGCGAGATGGCCGGCGACGAGGCCGCGAACTAGATCCGCCGGCAGCCGCCGCTATTCGGCGGCGGCGCGCGTGGCGAGCCGCACCGGCGCCCGCGTCTCGGCGGCGACGCGGTCCCGCGAGCGATCGCGGGCGACGAGCGTGTAGACGGCGGGGGTCACGAACAGGGTGAACATCGTCCCGATCGACATGCCGAAGGCGATGACGATGCCGATCGCGAAGCGGCTGCGCGCGCCGGCGCCCTCGGCGACCATCAGCGGGACCATCGCGACGACCATCGCCGCCGTCGTCATCAGGATCGGCCGCAGGCGCACGGCGGCGGCCTGCTCGATCGCCGCGCGACGGCTGAGACCCTCCTCCTGCAGCCGGTTGGCGAACTCGACCATCAGGATGCCGTGCTTGGAGATGAGGCCGATCAGCGTGACGAGGCCGATCTCCGAGTAGATGTTGAGCGAGGCCAGGCCCATCACGCCGAGCGCGTTCAGCGGCAGCAGCGCGCCGAACATCGAGGTCGGCAGCGCGATGAGGATGATGAACGGATCGCGGAAGCTCTCGAACTGGGCCGCGAGCACGAGATAGATGACGATCAGCGCGAAGACGAACGTGTAGAGGAGCGTGTTGCCCTCCTGCACGAACTGCCGGCTCTCGCCCTGGTAGTCGAGCGTGAAGCCCTCCGGCATCAGCTCCTTCGCCTGCTGCTGCAGGACGGCCAGCGCCTCGCCGATGGTGTGGCCGGGGAAAGGCACGCCCTGCAGCGTCGCCGAGTTGAGCTGCTGGAAGCTCGGCAGGCTGTTCGGCTGCACCGTCGGCGTGACGCTCGCCACGGCCGACAGCGGCACGAGGTCGCCGCCTGCGGTGCGCAGCTGGTAGCGCAGCAGCCAGTCCGGCACCAAACGATTGTCGCGCGGCACCTGCGGGATGACCTCGTAGGAGCGGCCGTAGAGGTTGAAGCGGTTGACGTAGTTGCCGCCGAGGAAGGTCGCGAGCGAGGAGCCGATCTCCTGCATCGAGAGGCCGAGGCGGTTGGCCTTGGCCGCGTCGATCTTCACCTCGAGCTGCGGCGTGTCGAACTTGAGGTCGGAATCGGAGAAGATGAAGAGGCCGCTCTTCTGCGCGGCCGTCTCGATCTTCGCCATGGTCGCGGCGATGTCCTTGTAGTCGCCGATCGAGCGCAGCACGAACTGGATCGGCGGGCCGCCGGTCGACCCGGGCAGGGCCGGCGGCGCGAAGCCGATGACCTTGGCGCCGGTGATCTGGTCGAACTTCGGCGAGATCGCCTGCAGCACGTCCTTCTGGCTGCGGGTGCGGTCGCCCCAGTTCTTGAGGATGATGCCGCCGAAGCCGGAGGTCACGCCCTGGTAGCCGTTGATCGCGAAGAGGTGGTCGAACTCGGGGAGCTCGGCCGAGAACTGCGCGAGCTGCGCGGTCGAGCGCTCGATGTAGTCGAGGTTGCCGTACTGCGGCGCCTTGATGAGCGCGAAGATGACGCCCTGGTCCTCTTCCGGCGCCAGCTCGCGCGGGGTCGTCTGGAACATGATGGCGGTGAGCGCCAGCACGCCGACGAGGATCAGGAGCGTCAGCGCGCGGAAGTTCAGCGATCGCACCAGCATCCAGGAGTAGATGCGGCGGAACCAGTCGAACACGCGGTCGAGCACGCGCGCGAAGGAGAATGTCCCCTCCGGCGGCGGCGGCCGCAGCAGCTTCGAGCACATCATCGGCGACAGCGTCAGCGCAATGACGCCGGAGACCACGACGGAGCCGGCCAGCGCGAAGGCGAACTCGCGGAACAGCGCGCCGGTGAGGCCCGAGACGAAGCCGATCGGCGCGTAGACGGCGGCGAGCGTGATGGTCATCGAGATCACCGGCCCGGTGATCTCGCGCGCGCCCTTGATCGAGGCGTCGTAGGGCGTCAACCCTTCCTCGATATGCCGGTAAATGTTTTCGACGACGACGATGGCGTCGTCGACGACGAGGCCGATCGCCAGGACCATGGCGAGCAGGGTAAGCAGGTTGATCGAGTAGCCGAGCGCCAGCAGCATGATCATCACGCCGACGAGCGACAGCGGGATGGTGACGATCGGGATCAGCGTCGAGCGCAGGTTGCCGAGGAAGAGGAAGATGACCGCGACGACGATCAGCGCGGCCTCGGCCAAAGTCTTCTCGACCTCGGCGATGGAGGCGCGGATGAACTTGGTCGCATCATAGCCGATCGCCGCGGTCATGCCGGTCGGCAGATCCGCCTGGACGCTCGGGAATTCCTTGCGCACCGCGGTGATGACTTCGAGCGGATTGGCCGTCGGCGTCGCGTTGATGCCGATGAATACGGCCTTCTCGCCGTCGAACACAGATGACGAGTCGACGGCCTCAGGCCCGAGCTCGGTCGTCGCGATGTCGCCGATGCGGATCAGCGCGTCGCCGCGGCTCGCGACGATCAGCTGGGCGAACGCCTTCGCCGAATCGAGCGAGGTCTGCGCATCGATCGAGGTCTGGGTGAAGTCGCCCTTCACCTGGCCGGCGGCGGAGGTGAAGTTGTTGCGCGCCAGCGCGGCCGAGACGTCGCCGGCGGTGACGCCGCGCGCCGCCATCTTCATCGGGTCGAGCCAGATCCGCATCGCGAAGGTCTGGCCGCCGAGGATGTCGGCCGAGGCGACGCCGTCGATCGTCTGCAGCCGCGGCTGCACCACGCGCGTCAGATAGTCGGTGATCTGCGGCGGCGTCAGCACCTTCGAGTTGAAGGAGAGATACATCAGCGCGGTCGAGTCGCCGGTCTTCTTGACGACGACCGGGTCCTGCGATTCGCGCGGCAGCTGATACTTGACCTGGTTGATCTTGGAGAGGACGTCGGCCACCGCGCGGTCGGCGTTGGCGTTGAGGCGCAGGTTCAGCGTGATCGTCGAGACGTTCTGCTGCGAGTTCGAGACCAGCGTGTCGATGCCCTCGGAGGAGGAGACCGCCTGGGCGATCGGCGTCGTGATGAAGCCCTTGATGAGGTCGGCGTTGGCGCCGGGATAGGTCGTCGTGATGGTGATCGAGGTCGATTCGAGCTCGGGATATTGCCGGATCTGCAGCTTCGAGAAGGCGCCGAGACCGACGAGCAGGATCATCAGGCTGACCACCGAGGCCAGCACGGGACGGCGGATGAAGAGGTCCGTGAAGGAGCGTTGCACGCGCTATTCCTTCGGTCGGACGTCTGGCGGCGCCAATCGCGCCCTCGGGTCGACCACCACCGAGGCGCCGTTCAGGAGCTTGATCTGGCCCTCGGCGACCACCGTCTCGCCGGCCTTCAGTCCGTCGAGGATCGCGACCTCGCCCTCGCGCGTGTCGCCGGTGCGCACGAAGCGGCGGGACGCCACGTAGACCTGTCGGCCGGGGGAGTCCGCCGCCTTCGCGCTGCCGGGCTGCGGCTCATCCGGCTTCGGCGTCAGCACGAAGACGCTGTCGCCGTAGAGCGAGAACGTCACCGCCGTGCGGGGCACCACGACCGTCGCGCGCGGCGCGCCGGCCTGCACCTCGACATTGGCGAACATGCCGGGCAGCAGGCGCTTGTCGTGATTGTCGAAGATCGCCCGCACCATGACGCTGCGGCTTTCGGCGGCGACCCGCGCGTCGATGATGTGGATCTTGCCCTTGAAGACCTCGTCCGGGTAGGCGTCGACCTTCACATCGACCTCCTCGTCGTCCTTCAGCTTCGCGAGCGCCTGCTCGGGCATCGGGAAGTCGACGTAGATCGGGTCGAGCTGCTGCAGCGTGATGAGGCTCGTGCCGGGGGAGGCGTACTGGCCGACGTCGACCTTGCGGATGCCGAGCCGGCCGGCGAAGGGCGCCAGCAGCGTCTTCTGCGCGATCGTCGCCTTGATGCGCTGGACGGCAGCCGCGGCCTGGTCCCTCGCCGCCTGCGAGGTGTCGAGATTGGCCTTCGAGGTGTTGCCGCCGCCGATCAGCATCTTCTGGCGCTGCAGCTGCACCTCGGCATTGGTGAGCGTCGCGCCGTAGCTCGCGAGGTCGGCGCGCTCGACGTTGGTGTCGAGGTCGAACAGCGGCGCGCCGCGGGCCACGTCCTGGCCCGAGCCGATGTGGACCGCCGTCACGATGCCGCCGAGCTGCGAGGAGACGTCGATGCCCTGGTAGGCGCGGGCCGAGCCGATCGCTGCGAGGATCGGCACCCACGAAACCTCCTCGGCCTTGGCGGCGGCGACCGTCGTCGGCGGAGGCACCATCTTGGCGATGAAGCCCTTGATCATCTCGGGCTTCGTCACCGTCTGGAAGTGGTAGAGGCCGCCCGAGAGGCCGACCAGCGCGACGAGCACGATGACTAAGAGAAAGAGGCGGAAAACGCGCTTCATAGTGCCGATGACCGTCCGCGGAACCGTACCGCGTGGTCTCATTAGGCCGCGATTGGGCGGCAAATATGTCGGCTGGCTCCGGCTTTCGGATTGGGGAGCCCACAGAAAAAGCCCGCCGGACGATCCGGCGGGCTCACGATATCACTAATGAGAGGGGCGATTAGCGGCGGACGGCGTCGGCGGCCTTGCGGCCGGCATCCTTGACGTCGCCGACCGACTCGCGCGCCGCACCGGCGGCCTTGTCAGCCTTGCCTTCGGCCTGCAGCTTCTCGTTTCCGGTCAGCTTGCCAGCGGCGTCCTTGAGGGCGCCCTCGACCTTCTGGGCCGCGCCTTTGATGTGCTCTTTGTCCATGATGCGTCCTCTCGCGTTTTGGATGTGGTAGTGAGCGGCAAACTTGCCGCCTCCCGCTCGGTTCCGGCAGCTCCATTGCGGCCACAGTCGCATGGTTTTGGGAGGCCGCGCGTTGACGGGGCAGACCTCAACTGGTCTATCTCGCGCGCCCGCGAATGGGCCGGGAGAACCAAAGGTTGCAAGCGAGTTTGGACAGTGGGCTTGGCCTCGTCGCGCCGCTGGAGCGCGGCTGGCACTATCGCGAGCTCATCCGCGCGGTCGTCCGCCGCGAGCTGGCCGCCCGGTTCCGCGGCTCCATCCTCGGCTGGCTCTGGGCGGTCTTCGGCCCGATCGTCATGTTGACGGCCTACACGATCATCTTCTCGAGCGCGGTCGGCGTGCCGCGGTCGGCCCAGGCCGGCGGCGTCGGCAGCTACGCGCTGTCGATCTTCACTGGGCTCATCATCTTCAACCTGTTCTCCGAACTCGCCTATCGGGCGCCGGGCCTGCTGCACGAGCATGCCAATTTCATTAAGAAGTCGATCTTCCCCTCCGAGACGCTCGCCTGGACCGCGACGATCCGCGCACTCACCTATGCCGGCATCTCGTTCGCCGTGCTCATCGTCTTCGCGCTCTACCGGCTGCACGGCCTGTCGTGGACGATCCTCTTCCTGCCGTTCGTCGTCATCCCGCTGCAGCTCTTCCTGCTCGGCGCGACGTGGTTCCTGATGGCGCTCGGCTCGTTCACGCGCGACGTGGCGCACCTGATGATCTCGATCGTCCCCGTCCTGATGTTCGCGACGCCGATCTTCTACACCATCGACGATGCGCCGCGCAGCGTGCGATTCGTCATGCATTTCAACCTGATCGGCAATTATGTGGAGATGGTCCGCGACATCCTCATCCACGGCCGACTTCCGAATCCGTTCGTCTACTTGGGGACCGTCCTTGTCTCGCTCATCGTCTTCCGCTTCGGTTATCGATTTTTCCAGCGCTACAAGGCCATCTTCGTCGATGTCATCTGAGCCGGCGCAGACGGTCATCCGCTGCGAGGGTATAGGCAAGGCCTTCCAGCTCTACATGCATCGCAACGATCAGCTGAAGCAGACGCTGTTCGGTCCGTTCGGACACAAGTTCTACAAGGAGCACTGGGTGCTTCGCGACGTCTCCTTCGAGGTGGCGCGCGGCGAATGCGTCGGCATCATCGGTCGCAACGGCGCCGGCAAGACGACGCTGCTGCAGATCCTCTGCGGGATCACGACGCAGACGCACGGCACCGCTTCGATCGAGGGCCGGCTGGCGCCGATCCTGGCGCTCGGCGCCGGCTTCGACCTCGATCTCACCGGCCGCGAGAACGTGCTGATCGGCGGCGCCATCCTCGGGCTCAAGAAGGCCGAGATCGTCGCGCGCATGGATTCGATCGCGAGGTTCTGCGACATCGGCGACTTCTTCTACCAGCCGTTGCGGATGTATTCGTCCGGCATGCTGGCGCGCCTCGCCTTCTCGATCTGCGCGCACGCCGATGCCGACATCCTGATCGTCGACGAGGCTCTGTCCGTCGGCGACGCGGCCTTCGGGGCCAAGTGCGACGCCTTCATCAAGGAGTTCGCCAAGCACGGCACGATCCTCGTCGTCTCGCACGATCTTTCGACGCTCGAGGCGCTCTGCGATCGGCTGATCTGGATCGACGAGGGCACGGTGCGGGCGATCGGGTCGCCGGCCGAGCTCATCCCGGAATACCGGCTCGTGATGGAGCATTACGGGGAATAGGGCGCGTCGCGATGACGGCGGCCGGCTAGCCGAGCTTCCGGTTGTGCAGCCGTCGCTCCCAGTCGAGCGCCTGCTGGACGATGGCCGCGACGTCGTCGGCGAAGCGCGGCTGCCAGCCGAGCGTCGCGCGCACGCGGTCCGCGCCGGCGACGAGCGAGGCGGGATCGCCCGCGCGGCGCCCGGCGATGCGGACCTCGAAGTCGACGCCCGACACCTTCTTCACGACGTCGACGATCTCGAGCACCGAGAGCCCGCGGCCGTAGCCGCAATTGCAGGTGAGGCTGTCGCCTCCTGCCCGCAGGTGCCTGAGCGCCTGCATGTGCGCGTCGATGAGGTCGGAGACCTGGATGTAGTCGCGCACGCACGAGCCGTCCGGCGTCGGATAGTCCGTGCCGAAGACGTCCATGCCCTTGCGGTGGCCGAGCGCCGCCTGCACGGCGATCTTGATGAGGTGCGTGGCGTTCGGCGTGGATTGGCCGAGCCGGCCCTTCGGATCGGCGCCGGCGACGTTGAAGTAGCGCAGCACGACCGCCTTGAGATCGTGGGCCTTCAAAGTGTCGGCGAGCATCCACTCGACCATCAGCTTCGAGCGGCCGTAGGGGTTGATCGGCGCCAGCGCGATATCCTCGACGACGGGGCTCACCGGCGGCTCGCCGTAGACGGCGGCGGTGGACGAGAAGATGAAATGCTTCACGCCGCCCTTGACGACGCATTCGATCAGCGCGCGCGCCTTGGCGGTGTTGTTCAAGTAGTAGCCGAGCGGATCGGTGACAGATTCCGGCACGACGATCTTCGCCGCGAAATGCGCGACCGCATCGACCTCGTGCGTGCGGATGATCTCGTCGACCAGCGCGGAATCACCGAAGTCGCCCTCGACGAAGGTGGCTTCCGGCGGGACCGCCCAGCGGAAGCCGGTCGACAGGTTGTCGAGCACGACGACCTTCTCGCCGGCATCGAGCAGGGCGAGCACCATGTGCCCGCCGATATAGCCGGCACCGCCGGTCACCAGAACGCTCATGTCGGCCACCCCTGCGTTGAATCGGGGCACCATATCGCACGCAGCTTGATAAAGAGCGAAGGCCGTCGCACCCTCGGGCCCGTGACCCGGATGCCATGATCGCTGCCGACTCCTCCATGCTGGCGCTGCTGTTCGGCGTCGCGCTCGTGGCCGGCGCGCTCGATGCGATCGCCGGCGGCGGCGCCCTGCTGACGATCCCGGCCCTGCTTCTCGCCGGGCTCGATCCGGTGGTCGCGATCGCCACGAGCAAGGCGCAGTCGAGCTTCGGCAATGCGTCCGCCTGCTCGTATTTCGCGCGGCGCGGCTTCTACGGCTGGCGGCGCGGCCTCGCCATCGCGCTCGTCGCCGCCACCTTCGGTGCGTTGGGCGCGCTGCTGATCACCTTCGTCCCGCGCCGCGTGCTGGTCGCCGCGGTGCCGCTGGTGCTGATCGGCGTCGCGCTCTACTTCGCGTTCGGCCACCGCCCGAGCGAGGGGGAGCGCCAGGCGCGGCTCGCCTTTCCGCGCTTCGTGGCGCTCGTGATCCCGCCGCTGGCGCTCTACGACGGCGTGTTCGGCCCCGGCACCGGCATGTTCATGATGATCGCCTTCGTGACGCTGAACGGGCGCCACATCGTCGACGCCAACGCGCAGACCAAGCTCTCCAACACGTCGAGCAACCTCGGCGCCTTCCTGAGCTTCCTGGCCAGCGGGCACATCGAATGGCGCATCGCCGCCGTGATGATCGTCGGCGCGGTGGCCGGCGGCCAGATCGGCTCGCATCTCGCGCTACGCCATGGCGCGAGGCTCATCCGGCCGGTGGTGGTGGTCTTCTGCTGCGTTCTGGCGGCGAAGCTACTTGCCGATCCGGCCAACCCGCTGCGGATGTGGGTGATGTCGGTGGCGCACTGAGCGCGGTCACGGCGCGAGCGCCGGCGGCAAGCTCTGCGTTTGCGGCCACGACGACGGCGAGGACCAGGAACAGCGCGACGATGCCGACCACGAGCGTGTAGCTCGCGAGCCGCCGGTGAAGCGTGCAAGCCGGCGCTTCGTCTGCCGTGTCGGACATCGGCGCGGCGCCCTCAGGCCGCGGCGGGGGCGACGACGAGGCCGCCGAAGCGGCGCGTGCGGCCGAGGAAGGTGACGACCGCGGCGTCGAGCGCGGCGCCATCGAAGTCCGGCCACATGAGGTCCGAGAACATCAGCTCCGCGTACGCGCATTCCCAAAGAAGGAAGTCGGAGAGGCGCTGCTCGCCGCCGGTGCGGATCATAAGGTCGACGTCGGGCGTCGTTCCTCTCAGCGTACGCGCGAATTTTTCGCGTGTCGGCGTGAAGCCGCAGCGGGACGCGGCGAGCACGATGGCGTCGCGGCCGGAATAGTCCAGCGCGACGCGAAGATGCAGCTTGTCGCCGGTCGCCGTCTCGGCCTCGGCCCGCTCGATTGCGCGGACGAGCCCGTCGGCGAGGCGGTCGCGCCGGCCGATCACCTCGAGCCGCACGCCGGCATCTGCGAGACGCCTCGTCTCGCGCGCGAGATAGGTCGACAGCAACACCATCAAGGCCTCGACCTCTTCGGCCGGGCGGCTCCAATTGTCGGCCGAGAACGCGAACACGGTGAGCGTGCCGATGCCGGCGGGCGGCGCCGCCTCGATCGTCCGGCGCAGGGCAGCGGCGCCGGCGCGATGGCCGGCCGTGCGCGGCTTGCCGCGCCGCTCAGCCCAGCGCTCGTTGCCGTCCATGATGATCGCGACGTGCAGCGTGCTCGCCTCAAGCAAAGTACTCTGCATCACAAAGTCTCCTGGCAAAAAAAGGGTTCAGGCCGGCTTGAGCCGCGGCATCGCATCCGTGTCGCGAACCTCGTGCGCGTCGCGCCCTTCGCGGACCTCGTGGGTGTCGCGCCCTTTGCGGACCTCGTGCGCGTCGCGCACGATGGCCTCGAGCACGTCGAGATAATCGAGGAAGTGGCGGCGCCCCTTCTCGGTCAGCCGGCAGACCGTCACGGGTCGTTTGGCCTCGAACCCTTTCGTGATGGCGACGAAGCCGGCCTCCTCGAGCGTCTGCAGCTGGCGCGAGAGGTTGCCGTCGGTGAGGCCGCAGAGGCTCTTCAGGTCGGCGAAGGCGAGGCCCTTGGGATGGCGCGCGAGCGAGGTCATCACGCCGAGCCGCGCCTTCTCGTGGATGACGCGGTCGAGCCCCTCGTAGGCGAAGCGGCCGGGGTCGGCCTTCTCCGCGGGATCGTCACGCCGCGCCATGGTCGCTCCGCAGGCCGAAGTGGAGGACGAGCGCGAGGCCGAGCTGGCCGAGCGTGAACGGGACGCCCATCATGCCCGGCGTCGGCGCATGGCCGGCGGCGGCGATCATCAGGACCGCGAGCCCGGCGACCATGTAGAATGCCGCGACGATCGCGACCGCGCGGGGCAGGGTGCGGCTCGCGGCGAACAGGCCGAGCCCGACGAGCACCTGCCAGAGGCCCGGCAGCATCCAGAGCGAACCGGGCTCGACCCGGGCCAGGACGACGAGGAGCAGCACCCCGGCGCCTGCGGCCGGCAGGAAGTCGGCGACCGCCGTCGCGATCATCGCGTCGGCGAGCCGCGAGTGGTAGCGCCGCGATCGCGTGACCAGCTCGGCGCCGGCGATGACGGCCGCGCCTCCGGCCGCCGCGATCCAGGTCACGAGGTAGGCGGTGATCCCCGCCTCGGGAAAAAGCCAGCTCTGGCCGAGCGCAACCGCGCCGGCGAGCAGGCCGGTCGCCGCCATCGCTGCCGGCCCGAGGCCGCGATGCAGCTCGCCGCGCGCCAGCGGCAGGCGGATGGCGGCGATGTCGGCAAGGGCGCGGTCGATGTCACGCATGGCGTCCATTCACTCTGCAATGCAAAGTACTCTGGATCGACGAGCGCGGCAAGCAGGCTCGTGCGACGGCTGCTTTAGCGCCGCGCTCTACGCCGCCGCGCCGCGCCGGCCCTCGTAGAGCCACGCCGCGAGGACGCTGCCGAGCAGCAGCACCAGCCCCAGGAAGCCGACGGCGAGGGGCGAGAAGCCGATGCCCTTCACCTCGCTTGCGCCGGTCTTGCGGATCGCCGTGTAGTCGGAGCCGCCGTAGATCGGGCTGTCGCGCATCTCGAGGACGCGCGGCATGGTCACGGCGCCCTCGGTGCCGTCGGCAAGGCGGCGTACGGTGCCACCGGTCGCCTCGGCGAGCGGGCGCAGCTTCTCCGTCGTCGAGACGACCTCCTGAAACTCGCGCGGGTTCTCCGGCCCGACGTTGGCGAGGATCGACAGCTCGCCGTCCTGCACCTTGTAGAGGCCGAGCTCCTTCGCCTCGATCGAGCCTGTCCACAGGCCAGGCTCCCCGGCCGAGAGCTTGACGCTCTGCGTCTTGCCGGAGGGCAGCGTGACGGTGGCGGGCGGCACCTCGGCCTTGAGGCTCTGGCGGGTGATCGTGAACGTCTTGCCGTCGACGGATGCGCGCAGCGCCTCCTCCTCGAGCTCGGGCTCCTTCATCAGCCAGTGCGCCAGCCGGCGCAGCAGGTCGAGATAAGGGCCGCCGCCGTCGTAGCCGCGCGCCCAGAGCCACATCTGGTCGGAGAGCAGCTCGGCGACGCGGCCCTTGCCCTCGCGCGACAGCACGAGGATCGGCTTCTTCTCCGCGCCGTCCATGATGGCGGTGCCGCGCATGACGTTGGCCGAGATCTGCCGGAACCAGGGGGCCCAAGCCGGCGGCGACTGATCGGCCCCGACAAGGCCGCGCGTCACGGGATGCTTCTTGCCGTCGTCGGTGACGCCGGCGCGAAAACCCTCCTCGACCAGCGTGCCGTCGGGCCGGGCGGGGGCGATGCGGCCGATCGGCGAGAAGAAGATGCCCTCGCTGCGGGCGAAGTCCGGGCCGGCGGCCAGCAGCAGGGCGCCGCCTTCGCGCACGTAGCGTACGATGTTGTCGAGGTAGACCGGCGGCAGCACGCTCTGGTTGGAATAGCGGTCGAAGATGATGAGATCGAAATCCTTGATCTTGCGGCCGAACAGATCGGCTGTCGGGAAGGCGATCAGAGAGAGCTCGTTTGTGGGCGTGCCATCCTGCTTTTCCGGCGGACGCAGGATGGTGAAATGCACGAGATCGACGTTGGCGTCGGACTTGAGCAGGTTGCGCCACATGCGCTCGCCCTGGTGCGGCTCGCCGGAGACGAGCAGCACCTTCAGCTTGTCGCGGACGCCGTCGATCGTCACGACGGCCTTGTTGTTGATCGTCGTCAGCTCGTTCGGCAGCGCCGCCACCTCGAGCTCGATGACGTTGTTGCCGCCGTGCTCGATCTTCACCGGCACGCGGATCGTCTCGCCGACATTGGCCTGGACGGTCGCGACCGGGTTGCCGTCGCGCCGCACGTCGAGCGTCACCGGCTCGCCCTTGTTGTCGGTGTCGAGCACCTTCAAGGCGATCGTCTGATCCTTGCCGACGATGCCGAAGCGCGGCGCCTCGACGAGCTGGATGCGGCGGTCGCGCTCGCCTTCGTGGCCGGTGATCAGCGCGTGCAGCGGCGCCTTGAAGCCGAGCGCGGCGGCGTTCGACGGGATGTCGTGGACGACGCCGTCGGTGATCATGAACACGCCGGCGATCTGCTCGGCGGGGACGTCGGCGAGCCCGGCGTTGAGCGCGGAGAACAGCTGCGTGCCGTCGTTGGCGCCGGCGTCCTGTCCGGCCTCGATGGTGCGGATGTCGACGTTGCCGAGCGCCTTGAGGCGCCTGGTCAGCTCCGCCAGCGCGGCGTCGGTCTGCTTCATCCGCTCGCCGATCGTCTGCGAGCCGGAGCGGTCGACGACCACCGCGACGACCTGCTTCAACGGTATCCGGTTCTCGCGCACCAGCGAGGGATCGAACAGCGCGAACAGGACGAGGGCGAGGCCGATCGCGCGCAGCCACACCGCGCGCTGGCGCAGGGTGACGCCGACCGCCACGATGGCCGCGCCGGCGATCGCCAGAGCGATCAGCAGGGGCAGCGGCAGGAGCGGCGACAGCGCGAGCGAGTATGATGTCATCCGGCGCGACCCTATAGGGTTTTGCGGCGTTCGTCAGGCGGCCGAAGCGCACGGGGGCGACGGCTCAGCTTTCCGCGAGATATTGCTGCAGATAGGCTTTCATCGCCTCGGCGAGCGCGCGGTTCTGTGCGGCTCGCAATGTCGGGTCCGGCGGCGCTGGTGCTGCGACCGCGTCCGGACCCCAGATCGCCTCGATCAGCGTCTCCGTCTCGCGCCGGCTCTCGTCCGTCGACTCCATGCCGCAGCCTCGCAGGGATCGTGCCGGGTGCATGTCGACTTGCGAGAATGGCGCCAGTGGGGCGCGCCGCGCCGTCGGCCGGCGACATCGATTTGCTTGGCGGAAACTGACCCTATCACTCGGTTGTCCACGAACGGTCGCGCGGCACCGACGTTGAATCGCTTGGGCGCCAAATAAAACGCCGAACGATTCGCGCTGGGGGCAAAGCAAAGCAGGGTTCCAGGTTGCGCTTGACATTGTTCATCTTGGCGTTCACGCATTCATGTACATCCGGTGCCACATTTCGGCCACCATGGACGCCAAGGGTCGCGGTTCAAACGGGCCTGTCCGGTGCGCGGTGATGTCGGCGTGATTGATCCGTGGCTGCCTTTCCCCCGAGGCGTCCGGACCGCCCTGCCTGACCGTCGTCCCCCGCGGCGGTCGCGACAAGACGCGTGAGACCGACATGCCGAACATCGCCCTGGTCGATGATGACCGTAATATCCTGACGTCCGTGTCGATCGCCCTGGAAGGCGAGGGTTACCGCGTGCAGACCTATACCGACGGCTCGATGGCTCTCGATGGTCTTAAGACTAATCCGCCCGACCTCGCGATCTTCGACATCAAGATGCCGCGCATGGACGGGATGGAGCTGCTGCGCCGCCTGCGCCAGAAGTCAGACGTTCCGGTCATCTTCCTGACCTCGAAGGACGAAGAGATCGACGAGCTGTTCGGTCTCAAAATGGGCGCCGACGACTACATCCGGAAGCCCTTCTCACAGCGCCTGCTCGTCGAGCGGGTCAAGGCGATCCTGCGCCGCGCCAACCCGAAGGAAGCCGCCGCGCAGAAGGAGTCCGAGGCCAAGATCCTCGAGCGCGGGCTCCTCAAGATGGACCCCGAGCGCCACACCTGCACCTGGAAGAACGACCCCGTCACGCTGACGGTGACCGAGTTCCTCATCCTCCAGGCGCTGGCGACGCGGCCGGGCGTGGTAAAAAGCCGTAACGCCCTGATGGATGCCGCCTACGACGACCAGGTGTACGTCGACGACCGGACCATCGACAGCCACATCAAGCGGCTGCGCAAGAAGTTCAAGGCGGTGGACGACGATTTCGAAATGATCGAGACGCTGTACGGTGTCGGTTACCGCTTCAAGGAATAGCGCGCGCATGCGGCCCCCGGCCGCCGAGGCTGTCCTTTGACGATCGAGAATGCCCACGAGACCGCGAAGCCGCTCGTGTGGACCGGTGCGCGGCGCCGCGCCCGGCGGCTGCGTCGCGGCCTCGGCCGGCGCGGGCGCGCCCTGACGCGAGCGCTGTCGGCTCGTTTTGCGTCCTCCCTCACGCGCCGCATCGTCTTCCTGAACCTCGGCGGCCTCGTCGCGCTGGCGGTGGCATTTCTCTACGTCAATCAGTTCCGCGAGGGCTTGATCGACGCGCGCGTCCAGAGCCTGCAGACGCAAGGCGAGATCATCGCCGCGGCGATTTCGGCTTCGGCCAGCGTCGACACCGACTCCATCACCGTCGATCCCGAAAAGCTGCTGCAGCAGGGGCCGAACCAGGTCGCGAAGTCGGGCGAGGACAACCCCTCGCTCGAATTCTCCATCAATCCCGAGCGCGTCGGGCCGGTGCTGCGCCGGCTCGTCATGCCGACGCGCACGCGCGCCCGCATCTTCGATCGCGACGGCTATCTGCTGCTCGACTCGCGCTCGCTGTCCAGTCGGCGCGACGCGATGAACCGCCTCGAGCAGCCGCCGGCGGCGAGCCCGCAGAACGACGAGGCGCTGACGCTGATCGAGCGCACCTGGAACGCCGTGAAGGGGCGCTTCGGCCACCGCGAGGCGCCCCCGGCCGAGGAATTCGCCGGGCGCAACGGCAAGAACTTTCCCGAGGTCGCCGCGGCGCTCGACGGCGACGTGCAGAGCGTCGTGCGGGTGGACGCGCGCGGCTATACCAACATCTCGGTTGCGGTCCCGATCCAGCGCTTGCAAGTCGTGAAGGGCGTCCTGCTTCTGTCGACGCTCGGCGGCGACATCGATTCGATCATCGCCTCCGAGCGGTGGGCGATCGTCCGCATCTTCCTGGTCGCGGCGGCGATCATGTTCCTGCTGTCGCTGCTGCTCGCCGGCACGATCGCCGAGCCGATGCGCAAGCTCGCGGAAGCATCGGACCGCGTCCGGCGCGGGACCAAGTCGCGCCAGGAGATCCCCGACTTCACGATGCGGTCGGACGAGATCGGCCATCTGTCCGGTTCGCTGCGCGACATGACCAAGGCGCTCTACAACCGCATCGAGGCGATCGAGCGTTTCGCCGCCGACGTCGCGCACGAGCTCAAGAACCCGCTCACCTCGTTGCGCAGCGCCGTCGAAACGCTGCCGATCGCCAAGACCGAGAATTCGCGCGAGCGCCTCCTCGCCATCATCCAGCACGACGTGAAGCGGCTCGACCGCCTGATCAGCGACATCTCGGACGCCTCGCGGCTCGATGCCGAGCTGGCGCGCGCCGACAATTACGACGTCCAGCTCGTGCAGATCCTCGAGGCGGTGGTGGCCGTCGCCAACGGCATCGGCAAGAACGCGGTGCGCGTGCGCCTGGTCGTCGCGCCGCTGGGCGGCGACGACGGCGATCCGACGCCCTACAACGTCCTGGGCTACGATTCGCGCCTCGGCCAGGTGTTCAACAATCTCATCGACAACGCGCGCTCGTTCTCGCAGGAGGGCGGTAGCGTGCGCGTCGACCTGCGTCCGAAGCTCGGCGGCGCCGGCCCGCAGAAGCGCGGCTACGAGGTCGTCGTCGACGACGACGGCCCGGGCATCCCCGCCGATGCCTTCGAGCGCATCTTCGAGCGCTTCTACACCGATCGCCCGAACCAGGGGTTCGGCCAGAACTCGGGTCTCGGCCTGTCGATCTCGCGCCAGATCGTCGAGGCACATGGGGGCAAGATCGTCGCCGAGAACCGGACCAAGGCGCGGGAGGCGGGCGAGGACGCCGGCGCGGTGCTGGGCGCCCGCTTCACGGTATGGCTGCCCGCCGCGTGCGATGCCCGCTGAGGCCGTCCGCATACCGCTCGTGTTCCATGCTACGGCGGTGGCGATCGGCGATCAGGCCCTGCTGATCCTCGGCGCTTCGCGTGCCGGCAAGAGCCGGCTTGCACTCGCCCTCATCGCCCGCGCGACGCCCGCGATGCCGATCCGCCTCGTCGGCGACGACCGCATCTTGCTGCATTCTGTCGCGGAGGGCCTGATCGCGTGCCCGCATCCGCGCATAGCCGGCTTCGTCGAGCGCCGGGGGCTGGGGCTCGTCGCGATGCCATGGGTCGCACGGGCGAAGCTTGGCGGGATCGTCGACCTCGGCTCGGCGGACGCGGCGCATCCGCGCACGGAGGCCGACCGCCGGGACCCGCTGCCAGCTCGAATGCCTCGGCTCGCCCTTGAATGCGCTGCGGAAAGCGAGCGCGCCGAGCGTGTGCTCGCCTGGTGGGAAGGGCTGGGCGCGACCTCGGCACCACACCCGCCGGAGAAAGCCCTCCGCCCACGCCCGTCTTACGCAAAAGATTAGAATTGGTAAGATAATCCCGCTTCATATATATCCGCCCGCTCTGAACCAGCGGTCGCGTGGAGAGACGTCGGAACATGACCGACGAGACATCAATGCCCTGTCCTGCGGTGATGCCGCGATGATCGGCATGGTCCTCGTGACGCACGGCGAGCTCGCGACGCAGTTCCGCGCCGCGCTCGAGCATGTCGTCGGGCCGCAGCAGCAGGTCGCGACGATCTCGATCGGTCCGGAGGACGACATCGAGCGTCGCCGCGGCGATATCATCGAGGCGGTCAACAGGGTCGACAGCGGCGCCGGCGTCGTTCTGCTCACCGATATGTTCGGCGGCACACCTTCCAATCTTGCGATTTCGGTGATGAACGGCGCACATGTCGAGGTCGTCGCGGGGATCAATCTCCCCATGCTGATCAAGCTCGCCTCCGTGCGCGATGCCGCCAGCCTCGAGCAGGCGGTGATCCAGGCGCAGGACGCCGGCCGCAAATACATCTACGTCGCGAGCCGCGTGCTCGCCGGCAAATGACGGACCTCGAGGGGCCCGGCGCTGGCGGAGCGCTTGTCCGCGAGATCGAGATCATCAATCGGAAAGGCCTGCACGCGCGCGCTACGGCCAAGTTCGTGCAGTGCGTCGAGGCCTACGATGCGATCGTCACCGTGACGCGTCACGAGGAGACGGTCGGCGGCACATCGATCATGGGGATCCTGACGCTCGGGGCCGGCATCGGCACCCATATCCTCGTCGCCGCGGAGGGACCGCAGGCGCGAGACGTGCTCGACGCGATCGCGGCCCTCGTCGCTGATCGGTTCGGCGAGGAGGAGTAGGGCTCAGCCGCGCTCTGTCTTCGAGGCCGGCTTGTCCTTGTCACCATGGCCGCTGCCGGGCTGCGTCGCCGACGGCGGGTCGCTCGCCGGGAAGGTTTCTTCCAGGCCCTCGTCGAGTTCGGCCTCCTGGCCCTTCGCCTTGTCGGCGTCCTTGTCCTTGATGGTCTCGTTCATGGCAGCCTCCGTGTGGTCGAGCCAACCGGCCGCGGCACATACCGTTCCCGCTAATAGCGTCCGGCGGCGGACGGGTCGCCGGCCGCGCCGGGCTGCTGCGGGGTGAAGCTCGGCTCTGGCGGCCGAGGCTGCCTCTCCTGAGGCGGCAGAGAAGCGGGAGGGGGTGGCGGCTGCGCTTCGCGCAGCACGCGGGCGGCGCGCTCCTCCATCTCCTTCTGCTTGGCGGCCCGGTCCTGCTCCGCCTTCTCCTGCGCGGCCTTCTCCTGGGCCGCCTTGGCCGCGGCCTCGCGGCGCGCCTTGGCTTCGCGGGCGTCGGCCTCGGCCTTCGCCTTGTCCTGGGCCCGCCGCCGCTCCGTCTGCAGCCGCGCGTTGAAGTAGGCGCGCTCGCGAATGTCGAGCTCGTAGGCCTCGATCCGCGCGGTCTCCCGCGCCAGCGCGCGCGCGGCGACGGCGTTGATGAAGGCGCTCACGTCGAGGCTGCGGGTCGGTGCGCGGGGCGGCCCGTTCCAGGCGACGACGAGGGCCGGCGCCGCGCCGCTCCAGCCCTTCGGCAGGGCGTTCAACGTCTCTGTCACCCGCAGCGCCAGGCTCGGCTGGCGCAGGTCGAGCGAGCCGTCGACGTCGCTTGTCACGGGGCCGGCGGGCGCCGGCTCCACCGCGGCTTTCGGGGTCAGTGCCAGCGTCCCGCCGGCGAGCGACAGGTCGAAGCGGCGCGTGCCGAGCGCAGCCGGCGCCTTCGCGGCATCGCCGTAGGCGCGCGCGACCGTGTCGGCATCGACCGACAGCTCGTCGCCCTCGACCTCGGCGAACAGCTTCGGCAGCACGGCCGGATCCGACTCGGCGACGGCGAGGTCAGCCACGGTGGCGGCGCCGGAGCCGGCGAGGCTCGAGACGAGGCCGAAGGCCGACGTGCCGCTGCCCGCGAGGTCGAGCCTGCCCGTGAGCGTGGCCTTGGCGGCGGGCAGGTCGAGCGCCACGCCGTCGAGCCCCAGGCTCGCCTCGAGCCCGGCATGGTCGCCGTCGCGGCGCAGGTTCGCCGAGCCCGTCAGACGGCCGCCGTCCAGCGTGGCGGCCACGTTCTTCAGCGCGACGACGCCTGGCGAGAGCGCGAGGTCGAAGGCGGCGTCGCTCGCGTCCAGCCCGTCGGCGAGATGAAGCGCGCTTGTCGTGATCTGCAGCGCGGTGCGGGGCGGATCGGCAAGGCCGGCGCCGAACGCAAGGCTCGACCACGCGCTCTGGGCCGTCGCCGGCTGCTCCGCGCCGAGCGCGATGGACAGAAGGCTCGCCCGCGAGACCTTGTCGAGCTTGAGCGCGCCGGTGAGCGATGGCGTGTCGCCGCCTTCCGGCGCGAGGCGCAGCGTGCCGGTCGCCTGTGCGCCTGCCAGCTCGGCCTGGACGTCGGTCAGGGCGAGACCGGCCATGCCGTAGGCGAGCGTGCTCGTCGCCTTGGCCGGGAGGGTGCCCGTCAGGTCCGGGAAGGCGAGCGCGGTGACGCGAAGGAGCGGCGAGAGATCGGGCGAGTCGAAGGTGAGCGTGCCGGAGCCGCCGCGCGGCGCGGCGAGCAGCTTGAACTGGCCGTTCACCTCGACCTTGGTCGCGCCGAGCGCGGCGGTGAGCTTGGTGTCGAGCGGCGCATCGGCCTTGCCGTGCGCCTCGAGCGCGATCCGGCCGGCCCCGAGCGTGTCGGTCGGCAGCGTGGCGACGCCGAGCTGCTGCAGGAGCATCGCGGCGTCGGGCGCTTCGGCCGCGCCGGAAAGCGGGACGGTGTCCGTGCCGGCGTCGGGCGTCAGCGCCGCGTGCAGATGCGTCGCCCGCAGCGTGCCGTCGAGGCTGCCGCCGGTCGCCCGTAGCGCGCCGGCGCCGTTGGCGGCCCAGGTGGCGTCGAGCCCGACTTTCGCCGGCGCCAGGGCGGGGGCGCGCGCCGCGAAGGCGTCGGCGAGCTCGCCGGCCGCCACCTGCTGCGCCAGCCGGGCCGCGGCGTCGAGCTTCTGCGCATCGACGTCGAGCGACAGATGCGCGGCGCGCGGGTCGAGGGTGCCCTGCGCTGCGATGCGGGCGCCGCCGAGGTTCTCCGCCGTGAACGACTCGAGGGCGAGATGACGCCCCGTCTTGGTCACCGCGAGGCGCATCGGCCCCGTCGTAAGCGTCCCCTGGCCGGCGGCCGCGACCTGCAGCGAGGCCGCCTCGAGATGCAGGTCGAGGTCGAGCGTGCGCCCCGTCCGGCGCCAGGTCGCGAGATCGGGCAGGGTGTCGAGGTAGAGCGTGGGCGCGCTCAGGGCCGCCGTGAGCTTCGGCGTGCCGGCGTCAGGTGCATCGACGCGTGCCGAGCCGGTCAGCTTCGAGCGGCCGACGGCGAGTGCCACATGGCTCGCGTCGATGTGGCCGTCGGCGACCGCGACGTCGGCCTTGACCGACAGATCGCGCGTTGGGAGATCGCGCGCCTTGATCGGCACGCGCGGGTCGATCGCCGCGAGCCAGGTCGCCGTTCGCGCCGGGTTCGCGGCCGAGAATGCCACCTTGCCGACGAAGCCTGCCTGCGACAGGGCGCCGTCCACGGCAAGGTGCGAGTCGCCGGGGCCATCGCCCTTCAGCGCCAGCGGCTGCGGCCCCTGTCCGCCGACCGCGACGTGCGCGGAAAGGCCCGACAAGGTCTCGCCCGCCCAGGTCGCGGTGTCGATCTTCGCGTCGATGGTGGCCGGCATCGGCGGCGTCGCGGTGAGGATCGCGTGCTCGATGGTCGCGAGCGGCGGCAATTGCGGCGGCGGGGCCGGCTTGTTGGGGTCGAGTGGCGCGCCGGCGAGCCGGTCGAGATCGAGCGTCTCCGCGGTGAGGTCGAGATTGATGTGCGGGCTCTCGCCGAGGTCCGCGGACCCGGACGCGGCGAGCGTCAGCCCCTTGTCCTCGCCGCCGAGGCGCAGCTCGCCGCCGTCAAGCTTGGCCTGGCGCGGATCGGCCTTCAGCGGACCGGTCAGCGTCCACGCCACCGGCGCCGCGTCGCTTTCGTCGAGCCGGCCGGTGACGATCACGCGACCGTCGAAGCTCTGGCGGACGTTGGCGCGCCCGGCGGAGGACAGGGCGAGCGTCCCGTCGAGGTCGAGCGCCGCATGGTCGGCGTTGCCGGCGACGACGAGGCGCACATGGGCGCGCCCGTCGCGCGCCGCCGCGGTGGAGAGACGAAAGCTCGTCGGATGGCCGGCCGGCCCCTCGGTGCCGGCGACCTTGAACGGACCGGACAACGAGGCGGCGTCGGCTTCGAGGTCGAGGTTGTCCAGCGCGAAGGTGCGGCCCGACAGGGGATCGGCGATGGCCAGCGTGCCGCCGCTGACGGCGATGTGGTCGAGCGAGACGTTGGCATGGAAGGCCGGCGCGTCGGGCAGGGCCGGCAGCGTGCGGTCCTGCGCCAGCGTCATGCGGATCGTCGGCTCGACGAGGCGCGCCTGCGTCACGTCGATTTCGCCGTGCAGCAGCGGCGTCGTCGACAGTTCGAGATCGAGGTGATGGATCGACAGGCGCACGGGCGACTCGTCGTCGCCGATCACGGTCTGGCCGAGCACGAGATAGGGGGTCGGCAGCAGCTTGACGTCGATCGTCCCGCCGATCGTCACCTTCTGCCCGAGCACCTCGGACAGCCGCGCCTCGATGAAGGCGCGCTGGCCGTTCCAGTCGATGAGATACGGCGCGACCAGCACCGCCGTCAGCGCGACGATGAGGACGATGGCCAGGCCGGTGAGAAGCTCGCGCAAGGAGGGGCTTTACGTTGCGGGGCACCGCTGCCTTCCTTGCATCGCACGCCTGCGAATTCAAACGAGGTTGCTGCCTAATCCTTCTGCAAGGCACCGTCGCAGGCACCGGCGGCCCCGCAACGAGGCGGGAGAAGGGGTGGGCTGCGGCGTCCCTGCGGTCGACTTTGCACCCAGGCGGCCCCACATTCGCCGTATGATTCGCAGTTTGTTCCGGCATGCCTAGGCCAGCCGAGGCGCCAGCGCCCTTCGAAGACGACGACCTCGCGCCGCGCCCCGGCGGCATCGCGGACCGCGCCCGCGCGCGCCCGTCGCCGCGCTATCTCGACGGGCTGAACCCCGAGCAGCGCGAGGCGGTCGAGGTCATCGAGGGCCCGGTGCTGGTGCTGGCCGGCGCCGGCACCGGCAAGACGCGCGTGCTCACGACCCGCATCGCCCACGTGCTCGCCTCCGGCCGGGCGCGCGCCTGGGAGATCCTCGCGGTGACCTTCACCAACAAGGCGGCGCGCGAGATGAAGGAGCGCGTGGCGCTGCTCGCCGGCGCGGTCGCAGAAGGCATGCCGTGGCTCGGCACGTTCCACGCGATCTCGACCAAGATCCTGCGCCGCCACGCCGAGCTCGTCGGCTTGAAGTCGGGCTTCACGATCCTCGACACCGACGACCAGATCCGCCTGCTGAAGCAGGTGATCCAGGCCGAGGATATCGACGACAAGCGCTGGCCCGCCCGCGCCCTGGCGCACCAGATCGACGCCTGGAAGAACCGCGGCCTGGCGCCGAAGGACGTGCCGGCGGCCGATGCGATGGCCTTCGCCAACGGCAAGGGACGCGACTGCTACGCGCAGTACCAGGAACGCCTGAAGATCCTCAACGCCTGCGACTTCGGCGACCTGCTGCTCGAATGCGTGCGGCTGTTCCGCGAGAACCCGGACATCCTCGCCGAGTACCAGCGGCGCTTCCGCTTCATGCTCGTCGACGAGTACCAGGACACCAACACGATCCAGTACATGTGGCTGCGGCTGCTGGCGCAGGGTCGCGAGGCCGGGCGCCAGAACCTCTGCTGCGTCGGCGACGACGACCAGTCGATCTACGGCTGGCGCGGCGCCGAGGTCGACAACATCCTGCGCTTCGAGAAGGACTTTCCGGGCGCGAAAGTGATCCGTTTGGAGCGCAACTACCGCTCGACGGGTCATATCCTGGCGACGGCGGCGCATCTCATCGCGCGCAACGAGGGGCGGCTCGGCAAGACGCTGTTCACCGACGGCGAGGACGGCGACAAGCCGACCGTCACCGGCGTGTGGGACTCGGAGGAAGAGGCGCGCACGATCGGCGAGACGATCGAGCAATTGCAGCACAAGCAGCACTCGCTGGAGGAGATCGCCATCCTCTGCCGCGCCTCGTTCCAGATGCGCGAGTTCGAGGAGCGCTTCATCACGCTCGGCCTGCCGTACCGGGTGATCGGCGGCCCGCGCTTCTACGAGCGCGCCGAGATCCGCGATGCGCTCGCCTACCTGCGCTGCGTCGCGCAGCCCGCCGACGACCTCGCCTTCGAGCGCATCTTCAACACGCCGAAGCGCGGCCTCGGCGACGCGACGCTGCAGATCCTGCACGATCACGCGCGGCGCGAGCGCATCCCGCTGATGGCCTCGGCGCGGCTCATGATCGAGACCGAGGAGCTGAAGCCGAAGCAGCGGCAGACGCTGCGCGCGCTGCTGGACGACATCGCCCGCTGGGCGTCGCTGATCGACCAGAAGCCGCAGGGCCAGCTCGCCGAGCTGATCCTGGAGGAATCCGGCTACACCGAGATGTGGCAGAAGGACCGCACGGCGGAAGCGGCGGGGCGGCTCGAGAACCTGAAGGAGCTCGTCCGCGCGATGGAGGAGTTCCCCGACCTCGCGGCCTTCCTCGAGCACATCTCGCTCGTCATGGAGGCGGCGGACGCCGGCGGCGGCGAGAAAGTGTCGATCATGACGCTGCACGCCGCCAAGGGCCTGGAGTTCGACACGGTGTTCCTGCCGGGCTGGGAAGAGGGCCTGTTCCCAAGCCAGCGCACGCTCGACGAGAACGGCCGCGCCGGGCTCGAGGAGGAGCGCCGCCTCGCCTATGTCGGCATCACGCGGGCGAAGCGCCGCGCGCGGATCTTCTTTGCCACCAACCGCCGCATCCACGGCCTGTGGCAGACGACGATCCCCTCGCGCTTCCTCGACGAGCTGCCCGAGCGCCACGTCGAGGTCGTCGAGGCCGCGTCGAGCAACGCCTACGGAGGCTATGCGCAGTCGCGCTTCGCCAACATGGACCAGTTCGTCTCGCCCTACGCGACGCCGGGCTGGCAGCGCGCGCAGCAGCGCGGCGCCGGCACGGCCGCGCAGGGCAGGGGCTACAAGGCCGAGAAGGCGCGGCGCGGGCCGCTGCAGATCGAGGGCGAGCTCGTCGCCAAGTCGACCGTCGCGTCGGGCTTCGTGAAGGGCGCGCGCGTGTTCCACCAGAAGTTCGGCAACGGCACGGTGGCCGCGGTCGACGGCAACAAGCTGACGGTCGACTTCGACAAGGCCGGCCGCAAGATGGTTCTGGAAAGCTTCATCCAGGCGACGTGAGGGCCTAGCCGCCGCCGAGGTCGGGCATCTCGGCGACGTCGCCGAAGCGCTCGAACAGGGTGCGGCCGCCGATCCTATAGGCCGCTATCAGATGCTCGCGCTTCTCGCTCTCGTCGTCGCTGGTCTCGCCGAGCCGCAGCTCGATGTAGCCCGAGAGCGGGGGATCGGCCGTCAAGCCGGCGAGGTCGTAGGCGACCGACGCTTCCTGCCGATTTTTCAGCGCACGAAAACCGTCGCCTTCGAGACGCCAGACGAGCGCCATTTCGGGCCGCGTCAAACTTGCTGCTAACCCGCCGAACGCCTCTATGGCCGGCTTCGACAGCGCCTCCACGGCGTCGTAGCGACCCTGCACGAAAGCCTGCTGCATCTGCGCGTAGCATCGCGACGCGATGCCGCTGGCGGCATCGGTCACCTTCATCGGCGCGTTGAGCTCGCGCGCGATCGCGTCCGTCGCCGCAGCACGCGCCTTCGCGAGCCGTTCCGCCTGCGCCGTGCGGAAGGCCGCATCCTCGAGGCCGTCCTGCGGGCCCGTGGTGCCCTTGATGCGCGCGATGAGATCGGGATCGAGCGTGCGCGCGGTCGAAACGCAATGCACGACGCTCTCCTCGGCGCAGGGGCGATCGACGGCGACCATCGTGGCAAGGTAGCGGCGGCCGCCGCGTCCGTCGTCTGCAAGCACCGCCCCGCCGGAGGCGCCGTAACCGCTGAAGCAATCCGACTTCTGCAGGCTCGGGAAGCGCAGCGCCGTTTCGGCATCGCGCACGAGGGTCCGGCACGAGCCGGCGAGCGATGCCTTCTTGCCGTGCCAGTTCTGGGTTTGAGGGCTGACGGTCACGATCCGTTGGTCCGGTTCCTGCAGCCGCGCTATGTCGGCTTGCGGGACGAGCGGATAGGGCGTGATGCCGGTCACCGGCCTCGCAAGCCGCGCGACGGCCCAATCGACGACGACGCGCTGCCAAAAGGCGTCACCGCTGTCGGCGCCCTTCTCGACGAGCGGACCGTAGTCGAGCGTGTCGAGGAGAATCGGATACTCCTCGACGTGCGTCCGCCCGTCGCCGTCTGTCTTCGTCACGCTGAACGCACAATGCAAGGCGCGATCCCGCAGCGCGCCGTTCTCGTTCAGGATCTCGTGCGCTGCGAAGACGATTACGTCGGGGCGATAGACGAGGCTCGCGGCCGCGTCGCAGCTGAGGCTCTGCGTGGCGGCAAGCCGATGGCGCATCTCCGCCTGGTCCTTGGCACCGGCGAGCGTGAACTCCTCGATCGGATGGCGCTGGTCGCCAGGCGGCGACAACCTCTGGAGGGGGAGCGCGGGCGGCGGTGGGACGCCGACGGGAAACACGGCGTAAGGACCGACCGTCAGCTGGGCGACCGTGAGCGCCGCGAACAGCAGCAGGATGAAGGGCGTCAGCCGAAGAAAAAAGGCGCGCATCAAACAAGCCGGACGGCCAAGAGCAATGCGCGGACAATGCGGCGGACGGGCCGGCGGATCAAGCCGGCCGCGGCCTGACGGATCAGTTCGGCTGCTTCGACTGCATCTGCTCGCCCGCGTGCGGCGCCTCGGGCGACACGGGCGACACCGGCGCGGTCGCCGGGTTCGGCGCCTCGGGGTAGGGCTTGACGCCGAGATCCTGCAGCGCCAGGGCGACGTCGGGCTTCTTGTCGAACGCCGCCTTCAGGTTGCTGGTGACGAAGGCCTGCGCCTCGGCCGCCTTCTCGACCGCCGCGCCCATGCCGAAGAAATCGTGGGTGACGCCGGGATAGTCGCGCATCTCGACGGGGACGGTCGCGCGCTTCAGCTTGCCGCCGAGCCGCTCGCCGTCGGAGCGCAGCGGATCGTCCTCGGCGGTCACGATGGTGGTCGGCGGCAGATTGTCGACGTTGCCGGAGCCGACGATGTCGATGCGCGGGTCGAACTTGGTGTCGGGCGCCGGCAGGTACTGCCTGATCGCCCATTCCACGGCGGCCTTGTTCCAGGGCCGCGCGGTCGAATCCTCGATCCAGGAATTGGTCTTGAGGTCGATGCCGGCCGACGGCGTGATCAGCACCAGCGCCTTGGCTTTCGGCAGCTTCGCGTCGCGGGCTGCCATGGCGGTGTCGATGGCGAGCAGCGCACCGGCGCCCTCGCCGGAGAGCGCGACCTTGTCGGGCTCGCCGCCGAGGCTCGCGGCGTTGGCGAGCACCCACTTGTAGGCGGCGAGCGCATCCTCGGACGCCGCCGGGAACTTGTGCTCGGGCGCCAGGCGATAATCGGGGGCCACGACGATGAAGTCGCCGCCGCCGGCGATGGCGCGCGACGAGGCATCCGTCGAGGCGCCGTTCTCCAGGACGAAGCCGCCGCCGTGGTAGAACAGGACGACCGGGCGCGGCTTGCCGTCGGCGTCGCCTTGCGGCGTGTAGACGGTGGCCTTCAGGTCCCCGTCAGGCCCCGGGAAGGTGATGTCCTTCGTCGCGATCTTGTAGGAATCGAGCGACTTGCCCTGGTCCTTCAAGAGGCTGGCGGCGGCCTCGATGGGCGTCGGCTGGCGGCGGGCGTCCTCGGGCGACAGCTCCTCGAGCGGCTTCGGCTTGAGGTCGCGCCAGCGGTCGAGCACGTGCTTCATGTCGATGTCCACGCCGGCGGCGGGGTCGCCCATGAAGGTCGCGACGATCTGCTCGAGGCGGTCTTTCAGCGAGGCCTGCTCGGCGGCCGCGGCGGAGAGCGGCGCGAGCGCCAGCAGGGCGGCAAGGCGCGCGGTGGAGCGGGTGAGGGTCGTGCGGCAGGTCATGGGAACAGCCCGGCGTGGGAACGCGCCAGTCTTTCCACAGAGCGGCGCCCTTCGTCCAGGGCGCGCGCGGGTCAGGCGTGCCGCGGCTCGGGCTCGCGAACGCGCATGGACGGCATCGCGTGGCCACCGGAGACCCACCGGCGCAGGAAGGCAGCCAGCCAGCGGGCCACCGCGCCGTCGTGGGCGTACCAGTCCTGGAAATGGCGGTCGCGCGGGCAGGCGTTCGGCTGGGTCAGCCTCTCGGCCGCGAGCGTCGTCCAGCGGCACATCATCTGGTAGGTGACCTCGGGGTGAAACTGCAGGCCATAGGCGTTGCGCCCGTAGCGGAAGGCCTGCGCCTCGAAGTCGTCGCCCTCGGCCAGCAGCGTGGCGCCGGCCGGCAGGTCGAAGCCCTCGCGATGCCACTGGTAGACCTTGCTCGGCAGCAGCGGCCAAGCGGCGCGGCCCTGCGCGGTGGCGCGGATCGGGTAGTAGCCGACCTCGACCTTGCCTTCGGGGTGCGGCGCGACGCGATGACCGAGGTGGCGCGCCAGCATCTGCGCGCCGAGGCAGACGCCGAGGTACGGCTTGCCGGCGGCGAGCGGCACGCCGATCCAGTCGATCTCGCGGCGGATGTGGTCGTGCTCGTCGTTGGCGCTCATCGGGCCGCCGAAGATGATCGCGCCGTCGTGCGCGTCCATGCTGCGGGGGAGCGCGTCGCCGCAGGCCGGCCGGCGGATGTCGAGCTTGTAGCCTTGCTCGAGGAGCAAGCGGCCGATGCGACCCGGGTTCGAGCGCTCCTGATGCAGCACCACCAGGATCTTCCGCGTGCGCGATCTCGTCTCGCGCATCGCGGTGAAGTCCACGAGCAGGTCGCTCTCTTCAGGGTTCAGCCGGCCGTCGGTCAGCACCGGGTCATTCTCCTCTATCGCGCCCGTGCTTCATGTGACGGTCACGATGGTTAAGAGGTCGTAAACTAGAGCCTGATTCGAGGCAAAGATCGGGCCGCGTGGCGCGGCGGCAAGGCCACGATGCGTCTCCTTTTCTTCGCCTCCGGGGCAGGCTTGCGGCTAAGCTTCGACCAGCCCGCGGTTGCGCAGCAGCGGCTCCGAGGACGGCGGCCGCCCGCGGAACGCGGCATAGGCCGCGTCCGGCGCGACCTTGTTGCCGGCCGCGTAGACATGATCGCGCAGGCGCTTCGCGGTCGCGGCGTCGAAGATGTCGCCCGCCTCCTCGAAGGCGTCGAACCCGTCGGCGTCGAGCACCTCGGACCACATGTAGGAATAGTAGGCCGACGAGTAGCCGTCGCCCGCGAAGACATGCGCGAAATGCGGGGTGCGGTGGCGCATGGTGATGCCGTGCGGCATGCCGAGCCCGGCGAGCGTCCTGTTCTCGAAGGCGACGACGTCCTCGACCGGCGTTGCGCTGGCGTGCAGGTCGAGATCGACGAGCGCCGAGGCCGTGTACTCGACCGAGCCGAAGCCCTGGTTGGCGTTGCGCGCGGCGAGCACGCGCTCGAGCAGGGCGTCGGGCATCGGCGCGCCGGTGTCCTTGTGCACGGCGAAGCGGCGCAGCAGCTCGGGCTGCTCGAGCCAGTGCTCGTAGAGCTGCGACGGGAACTCGACGAAGTCGCGCGCGACGCTGGTGCCCGACAGCAGCGGGTAGGTGACGTCCGACAGCATGCCGTGCAGCCCGTGGCCGAACTCGTGGAACAGCGTCCGGGCGTCGTCGAAGGAGAGCAGCGCCGCTTCGCCCTTCGGCGCCTTGGCGAAGTTCATCACGTTGACGACGATCGGCAGCACCGGGCCGTCGATCCGCTTCTGGTCGCGGAAGCTCGACATCCAGGCGCCGGAGCGCTTCGAGGCGCGGGCGAAATAGTCGCCGATGAAGAGTGCGACCGGCGTGCCGGCGGCATCCCTGACTTCCCAGGCGCGAGCGTCGGGATGGTAGAGCTTGATGTCGGCGCGCGGCGTGAAGCTCACGCCGAACAGCTTGCCGGCGGTGAAGAACGCCGCCTCGATCATCTTCTCGAGCTGGAAGTACGGCTTGATCTCGCCCTCGTCGAGATCGAACGCGGCCTTGCGCCGCTTCTCCGCGAGATAGCGCCAGTCCCACGGCTCGACGCGCCCGTTGACGCCGTCGGCGGCGGCGATCGCCTGCAGCTCGCTTTCCTCGCGCGCGGCGCGGGCCTTCGCCGGCTCCCACACCGACTGCAGCAGGGCGCGCGCATTCTCCGGCGTCCGCGCCATGGAATCGGACAGCCGGTAGGCGGCAAACGAATCGTAGCCGAGCAGCCGGGCGCGCTCGGCCCGCAGCTTGATCATCTCCGCGGCGATCGCGCGATTGTCGGTCGCCCCACCATTCTCGCCGCGCATCGACCACGCCTTGAAGGCCTGCTCGCGCAGGTCGCGACGCGCCGAGAAGGTGAGGAACGGCTCGACCGACGAGCGCGACAGCGTGATCACGTACTTGCCGGGATGGCCGCGCTCCTCGGCCGTCGCCGCGGCGGCATCGACGAGCGCCTTCGGCAGGCCGGCGAGATCGTCGCCGCCGTCGAGCACCATCTCCCAGCCCTTCTCGTCGGCGAGCAGGTTCTGCGAGAAGCTGGTGCCGAGCGTCGCCAGCCGCTCCGAGATCGCGGCAAGGCGATCCTTGTCGGCCTGCGGCAGGCCGCCGCCGGCGCGCGAGAAGATCGTGTGGTAGCGCTCCAGCACGCGCGCCTGCTCCGCATCCAGGCCGAGGGCGTCGCGGCGCGCCCACAGATCTGCGATGCGCGCGAACAGCTTGGCGTTGAGATAGATCGCCGAGGAATGGCGCGAGAGGATCGGCGCCATCTCGCGCTCGATCGCCTGCAGCGCGTCGTTGGTGTCGGCGCCGGCGAGGTTGAAGAACACCGAGGCGACGCGGTCGAGCGCATCGCCCGCGCGTTCCAGCGCCGCGATCGTGTTCTCGAATGTCGCCGGCTCGGGATGGCCCGCGATGGCGTCGATCTCCGCAACGTGCTGGGCCAGCGCCGCTTCGAACGCCGGTTTGAAGTCGGCCGGAGTCACCGTCGCGAACGGCGGCGCCTCGAACGGGCCGGTCCAGGGGGCGAGCAGCGGGTTTTGCGAAGTCATGCTTGGTTCCGTTTCGAGGTTGGTCGCGCGCCTAGGCTGCACAAAAGGCCGCGTACACGTGCGCTGCGGGGCGGCCAAGTCGCGATCTGACGCGCCTAAAGTCGTGAGGCCAATGTCGCGAGGCGGCGTCGTCCCGTTTCACCCAGTCCGGTGATGTGAGCGCGCCTGGTTGGCGGCACAAGTGCGATGCCTACACGAACTGGAGGGCGCCATGATCCAATCCAGCAGCCTACCTTTCCCCCTGGACACATTTACGGGCAAGCGCCCACAGAAGCGCTTCGACGTGGTGCATGTCGCAATTGCAGTCGCGCTCGCGCTTGTCGTCGTGTGCCTGTTTCTCCCACCTGGCGGGATCGGTGGTGCGTCCTCGGGTGACGAGATATTCATCGGGCCATAGGTCGAAACCTTGCGCAACGCGACATTTGCTGCCATGTAGCACCCAGACGAGCACGGCGACCGCGGATGAACCGGCGCCCCTCATGTTCGTCGATCCTGACCCCGCCGATCGTGTCGCTTGCCTCACAGGCCTTCGGAGCGACTTCACCGACCGCTCAGCACGCGCGGCGCGGGTCAGCCAATTCCTCCGCTATAGCCTCGGCCGACCTGGCGATCTAAAAACGATCATGGATCTCCGCTTCTGCGTCGCGCCGATGATGGATTGGACCGACCGGCACTGCCGGGCGTTCCATCGCGTCCTGTCGCGCCGCGCGCGCCTCTACACCGAGATGGTGACCACCGGCGCCGTGCTGCACGGCGACCGCGAGCGGCTTCTCGGCTTCGATGCGGTCGAGCATCCCGTCGCGGTGCAACTCGGCGGCAGCGATCCGCGCGATCTTGCGGTCTCGGCGCGCATCTGCGCCGACCTCGGCTACGACGAGATCAATCTTAATGTCGGCTGCCCGTCGGACCGCGTGCAGAATGGCGCGTTCGGCGCCTGCCTGATGCGCGAACCCGCGCTCGTCGGCGACTGCGTCGCCGCGATGAAGGCGGCGGTCGCCGGGCCGGTCACCGTGAAATGCCGGCTCGGCGTCGACGATCAGGGGCCCGAGGCGCTGGACGTTCTCGCCGACGCGGTCGTCGCCGCCGGCGCCGACGCGCTCATCGTGCACGCGCGAAAGGCCTGGCTGAAGGGCCTGTCGCCGCGGGAAAACCGCGACGTGCCGCCGCTCGACTACGAGGCCGTCTATGCGTTGAAGCGCCGCCTGCCGCACGTGCCGATCGCGCTCAACGGCGGACTGACGGGCTTCGACCAGATCGCGACGGCGCTCGATCGCCTGGACGGCGTGATGGTCGGGCGCGCGGCCTACGGCGACCCGGCGTTGTTGCTCGAGGTCGATGCGCGCGTCTACGGCGAACAGGCGCCGGTCATGACGCGGCTCGAGGCGCTCGACGCCTATCTGCCCTACATGGCCGCGCGTCTCGCCGAGGGCGTTCCGCTGCACGCGATGACGCGCCACATGCTCGGCCTCTTCAACACCTGGCCCGGTGCCCGCGCCTGGCGCCGTCACCTGTCGGTCGAAGGCGTGAAGCGCGGCGCCGGCCTCGATGTGGTGCGCGAGGCCGCCGCGGAAGTGCGGGCGCCGGAGGCGCTCGTCGCCGCTTAGCGGCTCGGGCGCGGCGAAGATCTAGCGCGCGTCCGAGCTGATTGCGTGACAGCCCAACATCATCTGGCGAGGACATCAAGCTGTCGTTTGATACCTAAGCTTCAGCGGGCGGTGCCGCCTCAGTAGTAATAGCGGCGGTGGCAGAGGTGGTGCAGCCTGCGATAGGGCGTGCAGCGCAGGTAGCGGAAGAGGCCGAGACCGCCGAAGCCGTGGCGGAAACGATGCCGGCGACTGCCGTAGCGGAGGCGGACGCCGCGCTCGATCCGCGTGCCACGAAGGCCGACCCGACCGGCGCCGCGGACGCGGCCGATGCCTGCACGGCCACCCGCAACACGCGCGCCGCGGAACGCGGCCGTGCCACCGGTGCGATATGCCGCGCCCCCGGTGCGATAACCCGCGCCGCCGCGCGGCGCGACCGCAGCGTTACGCCCAGCGGCGAAGGCGCCCGCGCCGTATCCGGTACGCGCGGCGCCGGCTCCGACGCGGCCGCCGCCGCCCATGGCGCCGCCGAACCCGCCGGAACGGGCGCCGGCGCCGATGCCGCCGCCCATCCCGCCAGCGCGGGCGCCGCCACCCATTCCACCGCCGCCCATGCCGCCGCCGCCCATGCCGCCCATGCCGCCCATGCCGCCGCCCATGCCGCCCATGCCGCCGCCACCGCCCATGCCGCCGCCACCCATGCCGCCGCCGTGACCGCCGCCACCGCCGCCGCCGATGCCCGCAGCCTGGGCCTGTTGCAGCGTCATCGTCGCCGTGCCACTCGCGGCCACGCCAGTAACGGCTGCGCCCACGACGATCATTCTCATCAAGAACTGTCGCATCTCATCAAACTCCCATTCGTGGGAGCAAACCGGCAAGTATGCGAAACGATCCGTTCCTGCGACGTTGTACGTCGTTCGATCCCCGACCTTCCGGTGTAGGCGCTCAGGCGTCCATCGAGCGATACAGGCCGGCGATGCGGTCGAACCATTCGTGACGGGCCTGAAGGTGCGCCATGCCGGTGCCGCGCTCCGGCAGCTGCAGGGTCGTCAGCAGCGCCTCGATCTCGCGCCGGGCCGCCTGCTGCGAGGCGGACAGGGTGCCGGTGCGCATCGCCTCCTCGATCGGATCGAGCGCGGTGAGCCCGATCGGGAACAGCTCGCGGAAGATGACGCGGTCGTGCAGGCCCTCGGCGGCGCGGAACTTCAGCTCGCCCGACATGCGCGCGAGACTGACGGCGATCTGCTTGGCGTTGTTGGACTGCAGCGAGGCGATGCGGTTGCGCACCAGCACCCAGTCGATGATGCCCTGGTCGACCTGGTGACGCTTGCGTCGTGCGTCGATCACCAGGTCGGCGTAATGCGCCACCGCGCCGCGCTTGTTGCGATCGTGATGCACGCGCGAGAACACGTCGACGTCGATGTAGGAATCGTTGACCGGCGAGACGAGCGTGTCGGCGAGCGAATGCGCGAGCCGCATCAGGTAGGAATCCGACGCCGGCGTGTCGATGACGACGAACTCGTAGGTGTGCTCGACCTCAGAGATCGCCTCGGCGAAGGCGGCGAATTCGCGCGTCTCGTTGTCGCGCACGTTGTCGGAGGTGCCGCGCTCCAGCGCGAAATGGTACGGCAGCTCGACGTCCCACGGCGCGCTCTGCGCCCACGACGTGCGGTTCTCGAAGAAGCGCGTCAGGGTCTGCTGGCGCGTGTCGAGATCGATGGTGGCGACCCGGAAACCGGCCTTCATCAGCGCGACCGACAGGTGGATCGACAGCGTCGACTTGCCGGTGCCGCCCTTTTCGTTGCCGACGACGATGACGTGCGCCGAGCGGAGCTCCGGCGGCAGGATCTCGTCGAAATCGTCATCCATCATTTCGATCACGGTGCCCTCGGCGGGAGTCGCGAATCTAACGGTACGACCGTAGGCTGTCGCCGCCGTTGCTGTCACGTCCGATGTAGATCACAGGCTTTGTGGGCGAAATTCGGCTTTTTACGGAGCAGGAGGCCGGTAGACCCAGTCGTAGCGCGCAAACAGCTGGCGCGGACCGGCGAATCGCATGGCGAGGTTGCGCGCGGCGCCGGCCGGCCCCGCCAGGTGGTAGATGCGGCCGAGCTCGCGCGAGGCCTCTTGCACGCGCGTCGCGCGCGCCAGCCGGGCCGCGGAATAGGCGGCCAGCGCCGCGCTCACGTCGCGCGTCGCAGCGATGGCGTCGGCGAGTGCCTGCGCGTCCTCGATCGCCTGCGCCGCGCCCTGCGCGAAGAACGGCAGGATGGGGTGCGCCGCATCGCCGAGCAGCGCGATCAGGCCGGCGTTCCAGGCGGGCAGGGGCTTTCGGTCGTAGATCGGCCATGTCGTCCAGGACGGCGCGGCCTCGATGAGCGCGCACGCCGAGCGGTGCCAGCCCGCCAGGCGCTTGCCGATCACCGCAGCGTCGCCGGGCTGCGACCACAGGTCGGGCGCCGCCTCGGTCGTGTCGCGCGTGACGGCGACGATGTTGACGAGGCTGCCGCCGGCGACGGCGTAGTGGACGAGATGCGCGTCGCGTCCGAGCCAGAGCCCCGTCTCGGCGTTGCGCAGCGCCTCGGGCGCGGCGTCGGCGGGGACGAGCGCGCGCCAGGCGGTGCGGCCGAGCTCCTGCGGCGCATCGAGCGACCCGTCTGTCGTCCCCTCGCCGACGAGGCGCGCGCGGACGAGCGAGCGGATGCCGTCGGCGCCGATCAGGGCGTCGGCCTCGATCGACCGTCTGACGAGGCCGCGGGCGACCGTGGCCGCGACGCCGCCCCGCGTGCTGCCGAAGCCGGCGAGCGCGGTGCCGAGCTCGAGCGTGATCGCCGGCTCCGCGGCCACGGCCGTCGCCAGCACGTGCTGCAGGTCGGCGCGGCGCGTGACGAGGTAGGGCGCCCCCCAGCGGGCCTCGGCCGTGTCGAGCGGCATGAAGGAGAGGGTGCGGCCGCTGCGGGCCGACCGCACGCGCACGCCCGAGGGCCGCGTCGCCGTCGCGGCGACGGTGTCGAGGAGGCCGAGCCGCGCGAGCAGGCGGGTCGCATTGGGCGAGAGCTGCAGCCCGGCGCCCGCCTCGGTGAGCGCCTCCGCGCGCTCGATCAGGGTGGTTTCGACACCGACGCGGGCCAGCGCCAGCGCTGACGTGAGACCGCCGATCCCGGCGCCGGCGATCAGGATGCGCATCGGCCGTCAGGCCGGGATCAGGCGGCCTTCTCTTCCTTCGGCATGTAGAAGCACTCGATCGGCTCGCAGGGCGTCTTCAGGCTGGGATCGTAGACGAAGCGCGTCGAGCAGTACGAGCAAACGATGTCCGTCTCGTCGCCCATGTCGATAAAGATGTGCGGATGATCGAACGGCGGCAGCGCGCCGATGCACATGAACTCCTTGGCGGCGACCTTCAGTTTCGGCAGGCCCGGCTGGTTGTGGAAGTGCGGCGTGCCGTGCGCTTCGGCCATGGGTCGATCTCCAATCTCGCGTCTCACGTGCCAAGATCGGTCTGGGAATGCAAGGCGCGCCGGCACCTTCGCGGCGCCGGCGCCCGTCAGCCGCCGGTCGCGAAGCCGGGATAGAGCGTCATGCCGCCGTCGACGAAGAGCGTCGCGCCCGTGACGTAGTCGGCATGGTCGGAGGCGAGCCATGCGGCGGCCTGGGCGATGTCGTCGGGCTCGCCGATGCGCTTGTAGGGCACGAGCGTCATCAGGCTCTTGTAGGCCTCCGGCGTCTCCCAGGCCGCGGTGTTGATTGGCGTTCGGATGGCGCCCGGCGCGATCGCGTTGACGCGGACGCGATGCGGCGCCAGTTCCTGCGCCATCGACTCCATGAGCAGCTTGATGCCGCCTTTCGACGACGCGTAATTGGCGTGGCCGGCCCACGGGATCACCTGGTGCACCGAGCTCATGCAGATCATCTTGCCGGCCGCGACCGACACCTTCTCGTCGACGCCGCGGCGCAGGAACTCGCGCGCGGCTTCGCGCTGGCACAGGAACTGGCCGGTGAGGTTGACGCCGATCACCGTGTTCCACTGCTCGAGCGTCATCTCGGTGAAGGCGGAGTCGCGCTGCAGGCCGGCGTTGGAGATCGAGATGTGCACCGTGCCGAGCTCGGCGATGGCGCGCTTGTACATGGCGACGACCTCGTCCTCCTTGGAGACGTCGGCCTTGATCACCAGCGCCTTGCGGCCGAAGCCCTCGATCTTGTGGGCCACCTCCTCGGCCGTCTCGGGATGGGTCACGTAATTGACCGCGACGTCGGCGCCCGCCCGGGCGAGGCCGAGCGCGACCGCCTCGCCGATACCCGAATTGGCGCCGGTGACGATGGCGGGCTGGCCTTCGAGAAACGGTGGGTAGCCAACCTTCGGCTCGGGAACGTCGCCGGGGGCGGCGGGGGCGGCGGGATGCTTGGATTGGAGGTCGGTCATGGCGGGGCCTCGTGCGTCGAGTGGCCGAAGAACCGCGCTTCACAGCCGAGGTTGCGCAGCGGCGAGCCGATTGCAGAAGTTTAATGGTCGTCGCGCCGGGGCCGCGGTCCGAGCTGAGGCGAAAATCGCCGCCGCGCGCGTCAGCGCGGGGCCTCGCGCTCGCCCATCTCGGGGTCGATCTCGCTCGGCGGGTGCAGCAGCAGGGCGACGAGGCCGGTCCAGCCGGTCTGGTGCGATGCGCCGAGTCCGCGGCCGGTGTCGCCGTGGAAGTGCTCGTAGAACAGGATCAGGTCGCGGAAGTGCGGGTCGTGCTGCATCTTCTCGCAATCGTCGTAGATGGGCCGCCGGCCGTGCTCGTCGCGCAGGAAGAGGTGGCAGAGGCGACGGGCGATCTCGTGGCCGATCTCGCCGAGCTTCATCTTGTGGCCGGAGCCGGTCGGGCAGTCGAGCGCGAAATCGTCGCCGTAGAAGGTCTGGTAGCGGTGCAGCGCGACGACGATGAGGAAGTTGACCGGCATCCAGATCGGGCCGCGCCAGTTCGAGTTGCCGCCGAAGAGCCGCGTCGTGCCCTCGCCCGGCTCGTAGTCGACGCGGTTCTCCGTGCCCTGCACCCAGACGACGGCGGGATGCGCGCCGTGGACCTTCGACACCGAGCGGATGCCGTAGGACGACAGGAACTCGGTCTCGTCGAGCATGCGCGTCAGCACGCGGTTGAGGCGCGCCTTGCGCATCAGCGAAAGCAGCGAATAGTCGGCGCTGTTGCGGTCGTTCCAGCGCGACACCAGCCGCGCCAGCTCTGGGCGGTTGGCGAACAGCCAGCGCACGCGCGCGCCGAAGTCCGGCAGCTTCTCAAAGATCTCGCCGCGCAGGAGCTCGACGGCGAACAGCGGGATCAGCCCCACCATCGAGCGCACCGGCAAGGTAATCGCATCCTGGCCGGGGATCTCGAGAAGGTCGTAGTAGAAACCGTCGGCCTCGTCCCAAAGGCCGTCGTGGTGCGAGCCGATCTCGCGATGCACGGCGCCGGCGATGAGCAGGAAATGCTCGAAGAACTTGATCGCCATGTCCTCGTAGACGTGGTCGTCGAGCGCCAGCTCGATCGACAGGCGCATGAGGTTCAAGGCGTAGACCGCGGCCCACGCCGTGCCGTCGGCCTGGTCGAGATGGCCGCCCTCGGGCAGCGTGCCGGAGCGGTTGAACAGCGAGATGTTGTCGAGGCCGAGGAAGCCGCCCTCGAAGATGTTGCGGTCCTGCGCGTCCTGGCGGTTGATCCACCACGTGAAGTTGAGCGTCAGCTTGTGGTAGACGCGGCGCAGGAAGGTGAGGTCGGGCTGGCCCGATCGCGCGCGGTCGATGTCGAAGATCTGGATTGCGGCAAGCGCGTGCACCGGCGGGTTGGTGTCGGCGAAGTTCCACTCGTAGGCCGGGATCTGGCCGTTCGGATGCAGGAAGCGCGACTGCAGGAGCAGGACGAGCTGCGCCTTGGCGAAGGCGGGATCGATCAGCGCGAAGGTCACGCAATGGAAGGCGAGGTCCCAGGCCGCGAACCAGGGATATTCCCAGGCGTCCGGCATCGAGAAGATGTCTTCCGAGAAGAAGTGCATCCAATCCGAGTCGCGACCGTGCTTGCGCTCCGGCGGCGGCGGCGGCTCGGCGCGGTCGCCCTCCAGCCACGTGCGGATGTCGAAGCCGTAATATTGTTTGCTCCACAACATGCCGGCGAACGCCTGCCGCTGCACGAGCCGGGCGTCGGCATCGTCCATCCCACGCTGCAGCGCGGCGTAGAACGCCTCGCATTCTTCGCGGCGCGCCTGCAGCACCGCGTCGAAATCGGCGAAGGGGCCGTGCGCCTCGTCGGCGCGGCGCAGGCGTATCCTGATGACGGTCTCGCCTTTCGCCGGCACGTCGAGCCGGTAGCGCGCCGCGACCTTGGTGCCGATGCGCTCGAGGTTTACCGCGGCGGCCTTGCCCTCGACGACGAAGTCGTTGATCCCGTCCTTGAAGAAGCCCGCGGTCTCGACGCCGTAGAGCCGCTTCAGGTTGGTCTCGTTGTCGCAGAACAGCAGCTCGGGGGCGCCGTCGCAGGACAAACGCATCGGCGCCAGCGCCGGATGGGCGATCGTCACGGCATGCTCGCCGTCCGCGGCGAGGCGCGGCTTCAGGCCGGCGTCGCCCGACCAGGTCCAGGTGTTGCGCGACCAAAGCTGCGGCAGCACGTCGAGCGTCGCGTCGGCGTCGCCGCGGTTGGCGACCGTGATCAGCATGAGCACGTCCTCGGGACCGGCCTTGGCGTACTCGACGGTGACGTCGAAGTAGCGGTCCTCGTCGAAGAGGCCGGTGTCGATCAGCTCGTATTCGCGCTCGGTGAGCGAGCGCCGGGCATTGGTGTCGAGCAGGTCCTGGTAGGGGAAGGCGGCCTGCGGATACTTGTACAGCATCCTCATGTATGAGTGCGTTGGCGTGCCATCGAGGTGGAAGTAGACTTCCTTGACGTCCTCGCCGTGATTGCCCTGGCTGTTGGTGAGCCCGAACAGCCGCTCCTTGAGGATCGGGTCCTTGCCGTTCCACAAGGCGAGGCCGAGGCAGGCGGCGAGCTTGTCGTCGGCGAAGCCGGCGATCGCGTCCTCGCCCCAGCGATAGGCCTTCGAACGCGCCTGGTCGTGCGGCAGGTAGCTCCAGGCCTCGCCGTCCGCGCTGTAGTCCTCGCGCACCGTGCCCCATTGCCGGTCGGAGAGATAAGGGCCGAACTTGCGCCAGGGCGTGCCGCGTTCCGCCGCCGCCAGGCGCTGGGCCTCGACACAGTCGGCCACCGCCCGGTGCGGCGCATTCGGCATCTCGATCTTCATGAGCACTCCGGGGGCAGGGCGGTCCGTTCCCTATGGGAGCCGAACATTGCAGGGATGCAACAGCCGTTCCCCGGCCACCTTCATTTCAGGTAGGTGCGGATGACTTCCAGCAGTTCCTCGACGGCGTCGGCCTCGAGCGCGTCGGGGTGCTTGTCCGTGTCGACGAGATGCGAGCGGACGTGATCCTCGACGACTTCGGCCATCAGGCCAGCCGTCGCGCCCCGCACGCCGGCGATGAGATGCAGGATCTTGTCGCAGCCGGCCTCGCCGTCGAGCGCGCGCTCGATGGCCTCGACCTGGCCGCGAATGCGTCGGCCGCGGGCGAGGAGCTTCTGCTTATGGGCGACCGTGTGAGACATCTCGAACTCTGCGTATGCTTGGCTCTAGCACGCTTTTGCGCGGGCTCGAGTCCATCGCGGTGGAGGACAGGATGACGGCCCGCCTGCTGATGATCGCCCACGCCGAGACGACGGCGACGCGGCGCGCCGCGTTCCCGGCCGGCGAGGGGCTCGATGCGCGCGGGCGCGACGCTGCCGCGGCCTTCGCCGTGCCGCGACACGACCTCGCTTTCGTGAGCCCGGCGCCGGCGGCGCGCGAGACCGCGACGGTGCTGGCGCTGGCGGCGCAAGAGGTGGCCGCGCTCGACGACCTCGATGTCGGCACCTGGGCCGGCCGGTCGCTCGCCGACGTGGCGGCCGCAGATGCCGACGGGGCCGCGGCCTTCCTCGCCGATCCGACCTTCGCCGGGCACGGCGGGGAGTCGCTCGCGGCGCTCATCGCGCGGGTCGGCGCGTGTCTGGAGACGTGGCGCGAGCATCGCGGCAGCCTCGTCGCGGTGAGCCATGCGGCGGTGCTCCGCGCTGCGGTCTTGGCGGTGCTCGGCGCGCCGGCTTCGGCATTCTGGCATGTCGACGTCGCGCCGCTCGGCGCGCTCGCCTTCACGAGCGACGGGCGGCGATGGGCGCTGCGCGCGCGGTGACGCGCTTCAAGCGCGCAGGCTGCGCTCCGTCAGCGCGCCGAACATCAGGCCGATGCCGCCCCACAGGATCGCCTGGATGCCGAGGCTGACGAGCCGGAACGTCCACAGCGTCTGCGCGGGGAAGATCTCGGGCACCTCGTTGACGACGGGCAAGGCGTAGTAGGCGATCGCGATCATCACGACGAAGGCGAAGGCGCCGACGAGGGTGGCGTCCCAGGCGCCGAGACGCGTGGCGACCATCTTGCGCAGGCTGAACGCCGCCAGCGCCGCGACGATCGAGATCGCGATCATCGAGAAGTAGAGCCCGGTGCGCAGCCCGATCGTCTCGGGCTCGCCGATCGACGGCGGGTTGGCCGGGTACTTCAGGTCGGGCACGATGTAGGCGATGACGAAGGCGATCGCCGCCAGCAGCGCGGCGAAGGACCTCGGCGAGAGCGTCGTCGCGAAGCGGCCCCAGAGCAGCGCGAAGAGCAGGGCGAAGATGCCGCCGAGCGCGCCGCCGACGACCACCACCCCGGTGAAGAGACCGAGCGTCGACTGCACGGCGCGGCTGACGATCTCGGGCTCCTCCGCCTCGCCCTTGGCCTTGGCGATGGCGCTCTCGACGGCGATCGCGCGATCGACCTGCGGCTCGCCGTAGACTTTTGCGAAGGTGAAGGCGAGCAGGCCGGCGAGCACGCCGACCAGCATGCCGCGGAGGAGCAGCTGAGGCATCGTCATGTGTTGGCGACGCGCAGGCTCAGTGGCAGGGGAAGCCGAGGAGGTGGCGGCCGTCGTGGACGAACTCGTGCACGTACATGCCCTTGATGAGCGACGTCGCGCCTTCCTCGGCGCCGACGAAGTAGATCGCCAGCAGGCAGAGCGGCACGAAGAGCAGCCACGGCAGGATCGCGCCGACCGGGATCGGCTGCGGCAGGGCGACGGCGCGGTTGGCGAGGGAGGAGATCGACATGCGGTCCCTTTTCGATGGCGTTGAACGGCGTTGCCGCAGTGGTGGCGCAAGCGGCGGCGTCACGCAAGAGCATTCGCAAGTGATCGCTATATTTTCCTTCGCCTCGCAAAATATAGGGTGGTGGCCTATACTTCCGCGACTGATCGGCGGCGTCGCGGCCCGCGGATGCCGCGAAGCCATAGTCACATTCTCGCGATCGGATGCGGATAATCTCGCCAAGTGTGGCATATTCGCAATAGTCCAAGGTAATCTCTAGCGACTATAGCTTGGAATATATCCAAACAGAAATAGTCCGGCGCATTTCTATTTGCCTGTGCAGAAAGCGGCGGCTTAATCCTTGCGCGATAGACCTCGTCGCACGACGACCCACACGGATCACGGCCCTATGCGCACGCTCGCCCCCTCGCTCCTTGTCCTGGCAGGCCTGCTGGCCAGCCACCCGGCGCTGGCGCAGAGCGACCCGGGCCCGGCGCCGGACGCCAACGTGCAGACGCCCGAGACCAGCGGCACGCAGGCGCCCGCCGCGACGCCGTCGATCCAGTCGTCGTTGGGCAAGTTCGGCGACCCCGGCAACATCCGCGCGACGCTCGACGGCAAGGGAATCGACTATTCCTTCACCTACATCGCCGACCTGCTCGGCAACCCAAGCGGCGGCGTCAAGCAGGGGGCGAACTACGAGGGCCGCCTCGACATGAACCTCGACGTCGACCTCGAGAAGCTCTTCGGCTTCAAGAACGGCGCCATCCACGTCGAGGCCTTCGAGATCAACGGCCGCGGCCTCACTGCCAACAACACGTTGGACCTGTTCACGACGAGCGGCATCGAGGCCTATCCCTCGGCCAAGCTCTACGAGGCCTGGTACGAGCACAAGCTCGATGACGGCAAGCTGTTCGTCCGCGTGGGCCAGCTCGCCGCCGACACCGAGTTCTTCATCTCGCAGACCGCCACCGTGTTCCTGAACTCGAGCTACGGCTTTCCCGCGATCCTCGCTGACGACCTGCCGAGCGGCGGCCCGGCCTACCCCCTTGCGACGCCGGGCGCGCGCGTAAAATACGCGCCCAATGACAAGTGGACCTTCCTTGCCGCGATCTTCGACGGCGATCCGGCCGGCCCATTCATCCCCGGACAGACCGCCTTCCTGCCGCAGGTGCGCGACGGGTCCGGCACGCTGTTTCGCCTGCAGGACGCGCCGCTCGTCATCACCGAGGCGCAGTACGCCTACAATCAGGGCAAGGACGCCAAAGGCCTGCCGGGCACGATCAAGGTCGGCTACGTGCACCATTTCGGCGACTTCCAGGAGCAGACGGTGCCGAACGGCATCTATGCCGTGCAGCGCGGCGACGATTTCGGCTACGCTCTCATCGACCAGACGATCTATCGCAAGCCCGGCACCGAGGATCAGGGCGCCTCGGTCTTCGCGCGGGTCTCCGGCAGCCCGAACAACGTCAACCTCATCGATTTCTACGCCGACGCCGGCGTCAGCTACAAAGGCCTGATCCCGGGCCGCCCCGACGACACGGCCGGCATCAGCGGCGCCTACGCCCACATCTCGAACGCCGTCTCGACGCAGGACATCCTCGCCGGCAACGCGCCGCTGATCCGCGACTACAGCGGGCTCATCGAGGCGACCTACCAGTACGTGGTGGCGCCGGGCTTCTCGCTGCAGCCGGACTTCCAGTATCTCATCCACCCCGGCGCGCACGGCGTGGCGATCCCGAACCTCGCCTACAACGTGCCGATCCACGACGCCGCCGTCTTCGGCCTGCGGGCGACGGTCCACTACTAGGATCGCAAGGCGCGGGGGCCGCTCGAAAAGCGCTTGTGCAGTGCGAGCCCAGCCGCTATATCCGCGGCCCTCGTCGGACGTCAGTCCTGCGAGGCCGGTCCTTCCCAAGGGGCCGCCGAAAAAAAACGGTCGGGGTCATAGCTCAGTTGGGAGAGCGCTTCAATGGCATTGAAGAGGTCGGCGGTTCGATTCCGCCTGGCTCCACCACTGTAATCCCGCATTAAGCAGTCGGTGATTTGCGGCTTCCCGGATCGGGCCGCCATGCGCTTCACCTCGATGTTGGCTCGCTGCGATAGCGCGGGTGGTGCTTGCTCCTCCGGTGGCGCGGGGCCTGATAGACTTGCGCCTGCGGGGAGGCCCCGGGCGACGGCCCTCGGTCCAGCAGAGGCAGAGCATCCGGGTACACCGGGCCCGGCAGAGGCGACGGCACCGGCGGCGGCGATGGGGTTGTGCAGCCCAGCGCAAGATAGACGCAGAACGCATCTGCCGGCGTCGCCGCTGCAGGCGATGAGGCTGAGACGAGAGCCACGATTGCGAGCGGGAGGAGGCATGCGAAGGCGCTACCCTTCACAGATCGAGGCCGCCACTCACGACATCCAGCCAAAGCGTAACTCCCATTCTGCTTGCCATCTCATATCAGAGAGACGCATCGGCCGGCCGCTAAGCGAACCAGGCTGATGAAGAGACAACGATTATGCTGCCGGCCTGTCGAGCGAGCGTGACTTCACAACTTGCTTCGCTCCCTGCCTCAGGGTACACGCCCCCTCGTATTCATCACGGTGAGAGAGCAGAAGGCGCCGAGCCACGAGCCGGCGGCGGCGAAGAGGACGTAAAAGGCGTTGTGCGTGTAGCTGATCACGGCGAAGGCCGAGAGCATGTACCAGATGCTGCTCCAGTTGGCGGCAGCGAACCGCCGGCGGTCCGACACCGCGGCGTTAAACAGCACGTAAGCAGCGTCCGTGACCGCAGTCGACGCGAGGACACCTGCCGCGATGAGGGCATTGAAGTCGGCCATGTCGTCGCGCTCCGCTCGGTTCGTTGCTCGCCGAAGTTGCCTCGTTGAGCGCGGGCCCGTCGAGTCAGACATGATTGTTAGCCGTCTTCGAGCGCGTCCAACTTCTGAGCGTGAGGCCGTCGCGTTCTCCCATTCCCTTGAGCCTGGCGCCCAGTTCATTCTCTACGGACGAAGATCCCGGTCACTGATCACGTTGATCGACTGACAAAGACGCATACCTTTTTTGTTTGTCGCTCGATGCCTTTGACCGTTTGATTAAGAATTGCGGCTATTAGAAACTCTGCCGTAGGGGACGCTCGATTTTGCACACGGGTATTTTCATGCCTGCCTGCCTTCGATGTCTCCTTTTCGCCGTGCTCCTTTCTTGCAGCAACGCGCATGCCGACACGCTGACGACCAACGCCCTCCCGTTGGAGATCAATACTCTTGCGCACTCCGAGATCATCATAAAGGCCGAAACTTACATCGAAGGCGATGTCTACGTCTTGAGCCGGCAGGGCGACATCTTCACGGCTAACAATGGCAAGTTGATTCCCTCGCGTTTTCCTTCTCTCCCCACTTTGAATGGCAGCAGGCTTTGGGGCGATGATTTAAAGTACGATGAAAAGTCTGGATACCTCTATGCCAGCGCCGTCTATACTGTCGATAGGCTTGATACCGCAGTCATATCCAGGCTTGACACAAGTCGTCAGGACGCTCGATGGGAAGAGATATATCGGTCCGATAGTGTGCCGCCCGACTACATCGGGAACACCCTGAGAATTACCCTCCTCGGTAGGATGCTTTACACAAATATTGGGGCGGAGGCGTTCGATCTTGGGCCAAATCCGCCTGCACAAGATGAGGGGACAGCCCGCGGCAAATTGATCGCGATCGATCTGACAAATCACTTCGAGACTGCGGTCATCAGTAAAGGACACAGGGCAGTCGAAGGTCTGCTTGTCGACAGCAAAGGCGCGCTCTGGGCCACCGACAATGCTCAGAGAGGTGGAGACAAGCTGGAGAAAATCGCGTTAGGTCAAAACTACGGGTGGCCATTCACGATGCTTGGCACACATTACTTTACTTATCGATCGGCAACAGACCCCTACGACGCGGAGCGGAACATAACGGCGCCCGTGTATTCCTGGGTGCCGTCGATAGCGCCCAGCGCCCTCATCGAAGTCCATGACTTCGATCCCGCATGGGACGGCGACCTGCTTGTCGGCTCGTTTAAGGCTCAAAGTCTCTACCGCATCCGGCTCGACGGCGATCGTGTCGTGTTCGCCGAGCCGATATGGATCGGGCATCGCATCCGGGACATCATCTCCCGGCCCGGGGAGATCGTCGTCGCGACCGATGAAGGATCGCTCCTGCGGATCGAGGTGGCAGCCATCCGCTCGAGCCCATCTAGGCAATTGAACGAGACGGGCGGTAGCAACCGCGTCTTCGCCTTCTGCATGAACTGCCATAGCTTCACCCGGCAGGACGCTACAACTTTCGGTCCATCGCTGCAGGGCGTCCTCGGGCGGCGCATAGGTGGTGACGCCTATGCCTACTATTCGAATGCTCTGCGGAACCGAGAGGGTGTTTGGACCGACGATCTGCTCACGGCGTTTTTGTTGTCGCCGAGAGCCTTCGCTCCGGGCACGACCATGCCCGACCCGGGGCTGGACGAAGCCTCTGCGGCCGAGGTCGTGGCGGCGCTCAAAGCGCTCCAGCCGCAGCAGGATGCAAACGCAAGTAATCAGAAGACGCGCTAGGAAGGACTCAACCGGCGCCGCACCACGGCTAAGGAGTTCATGGCCGAGCAGGCGGCGCGGCGGAGGCCGGCTCGTCTGCGCCGTAGCCGCCGGCGCGTCGAGCAAGGCTGTCGGAGCGCCGCCTCTGTCATCGCGAAATGCACGATGACATAGGCGTAGTTCGCTAGCCTACAGCTTAGCCCCGATTGCCGAACGGCACGCGCGCGGCATATGTCGCCCATGCCAAACTCATCGCGCGCTTCCGCCCTCCGCTGCATGGTGCTTCTTGCGGCTTTCGTCCCAAGCGGCTGGGCGATGGCTCAGACCGCTCCAGCGCCCGGCGACGAGACGGCCATCCAGAGCTATCTCGCGATGTGGTCGCGCGACTCCGACATCAACGCGGCTTCGGTCGATCGCTTCTACGCGCCCGAGGTCGACTACTACGGCAAGCACCTCAGCCGCGCTGCCGTGCTGGCGGACAAGCTCAGGTACATCCGTGCCTGGCCCCAGCGTCGCTACACGGAGGTGCCGGGCAGCATCCAAGCGCGCTGCAACGCCGATCGCAGCCGCTGCCGCGTCAGCATCGTCATGGCGTGGCGTCGAGTCGGCCGCCGCGCCAACGTCTCGGCCGGTCGCGCGCGGATGACGTTCGACTTCGTCCCCGTCGAAGGCAGCCGCAAGATCGCGCGGGAGTCGGCGCACATCCTGTAGGGCTGCGCCGAGACCGCAGGTCGTTATGGCGCAGCAACCAAGCATGAGAAATCGGGCTTCTCCTCGCAGGAGGCCACATGGTTCAGCGCGGTGATCGCTATCGTTTTACGCCACACAGCGGCAATCGACGTGTGGCGGCGCAGACGGTGGTCGTGCAGAAGGTCGTCAGCCACGAAACGTTCTGGTGTTCTGTCAGGGATGTCGACGACGCCGATGTCGAGGTGATGTGCCCGCTGCTCGAGGTGCCTGGTTACGGCAGTCTCGAGCGGATCGACGACGCCGTCGCCAAGCAGCACGACCAGATCACGCTGGAAGAGTGGCGGCAGAAGGCGCGTAGCCCGGATTGGCCTTGGGGGCATTGACCGGCGGCCGCTATGGCCGCCGCGTTTGAGGCGCGGCGACCGTCTTGAGCGCGGAGCTATGCTCGGTCGCGCTCGATGATGACCGACGTGTAGGCGAACAAGGCTTCGATCGGTGCGGACGGCTTGCGGACCTCGACGCGGACGTGGGTGGCACGGTCGAAGTGCGCGAGCACGGCTTTCGCGATGGCTGCGGTCGCGGCTTCGATGAGCTTGTAGCGGCGCTCGGTGAAGGCGGTCGTCGTCACCTCGACGAGGTCGGCCCAGTTCACGGTGCCGTCGGCCTCGTCCGCGTTCTCGGCGTAGCTGAGGTCGGCGTGGACCGTGACGTCGATGTAGAAGCGCTGGCCGAGCTCGGCCTCGGCGTCGAAGAGGCCGTGACGTGCGAAGATCGCGAGATCCTTCAGCACCAGCTTATCGGTCGTGCTCATTCCTGCCGCCTCGTCACCTTGCCACCTTCGGCTTCGTCGTCGACGCGCTCGCCGGGTGGCGACACCTCGCCGACACCGTCGCCGTCGCGCTTGAGGGCCCCACCATCATCTGCAGGCACAGGCGCCTTCGGATGCGCCGGCCCTTCCTCGGTCGAGGTCCCGGCCGACCCGCGCGTGTCCGGCGATGGCGCGGACGGTACGGTAGGCGGCGCGCCGTCCTCGGCGGCCTGATCGTTCGATTGTCCCATAAGGCTCAATCTCCTCATACGAGTAGGCGCGGCAGGATTTTTCAAATCCTCCCGCGGTCGCGGCGCGGCCTCATTGCCGCGGATTGGTGCCGGGGTTCGGCGTGGAGGGCGGGTTGACGCCCGGATTGGTCGATCCGGCAGCAGACCCGGCTGCTGCGGCAGAGCCGGGGCTGGTCGTCGAGTTGGGCGCGATCCCTGCGGCTGCCCCGGCTCCGTGGCCGGACACGCCACCGCCGGCGCCGCCCGCGCCAGCACCACCGGCGCCAGCACCACCGGCGCCGCCCGCGCCGCCGCCGGCACCTCCGCCGCCACCGGCCGCATAGGCCGGCGCTGCGGAGGCAGCCGCCAATGCCAGAATGATAGCAAGAGTTGTTCGGCGCATGGGTGTCTCCCTCGGGAGCTGGCCGAACACGGGGCCTACTGTTTTGTTCCCACCGGTGCGCGCACGGGCGCTATACGGTAGAGATTGTCGCATATGCCGTACGCAGCGCGTCGCCTGCTGCAGCGCTACGATGTGTACTTTGATGTGCTACGCTCGCGGCGGCTTTGTTCGAGCCCGTACTGGCCGCTCCACGCAATGAAGCAAGCCTTTCGCAGCCGGTGAGGACGAGCAGCTCCAACCGATCCGCCGCCTTACGCCGCCGACCCCAACTGCCGCGCGAGACCAACCTGCGCCAACGCGGTCGTCAGCGTCAGCAGCTGCGCCGCCGTCATCTGTCGCGGATCGAAGCGTCCCTGCGCCGCCAGGTCTTCGAAGAGATGCTCGGTCTTCGCGTGCCGCGTTGCGAGGCCCATCCACTAGGTGGCGAAGGACCGCTGCTCGATCTCGACGAACTCGGCGATCACGACGTTGTCGTGCCGCTCGTCGTCGCGGATCCGCTCGAAGGTGGTCCACACGCTCGCGCGCTCGCCTTCGAGGACCTGCACGAACCACTGATTGTCGAAGACGAGCGCGCCGGTGAGATCGAGAGGCTTGTTGTTGCGATTGGACTTGCTGAGGATGTCGCCGAGCGTCGCGAGCACCGACTTGGTGCCGGGCACAAGCTGGTTTTCGGAGAAATAAATCAAACGCGTTAAGGGCATATCGGCCTCCAGCTTGATCCAGCCCGACAATCGTTAACCCGCGCCTACCCAGCGTCACGCTGCGGCGATCGGTGGCAGCCGGTTTTCTCCCGATCTTTCAGGCAAGGTCGGTCGCCGCGTCCCCGCGCAACAGCGGCGGGCGAGCTGGGTTCAGGCCGGGCGCGAAAACACCCGGTCGACGAGCGCCTCGACCTCGGGCGCATCCGCCGGCTTGCGAAACAGGACAGCGTAAAGGATCGGCGCCACCACGCCGTCGATCACGGCGTCGACGGGCGGGAAGGGCTGTCCGCGCCCCCGCGCCCGCTCGGCGATCACGGCGATCTGCTGTTTGCTGTAGTCGCAGCATTGCCCCGCCGAGACGCCGTCCTGCGGATAGAGCACGTCGCGCACCATGGCCCGGCCCGGCGCCGAGGCCATCTCCTCGGCATATTGCTCGGCCCAGGCGAGCAGGTCGGCGCGCGCGTCGCCCGTGTCGGCGGGCTCGGTGTCGGGGCGCAGGCGCTCGGCGGCGATGTCGGCCAGCAGGTCCGGCAGGCCGCCCCAGCGGCGATAGATCGTCGACGGCGTGACGCCGGCGCGCTCGGCGATCGCCGGCACGGTGACATCCTCGCGCGGCATCGTCGCGAGGAGCGCGCGCGCCGCCTCGTGCACCGACGCCTGGACCCTGGCGCTACGCCCGCCGGGGCGCAGCCCTTGCCGACCAGCCAACTCATAATCTCCGAAACGTCTTAACGCAAAGAATTTGCATTAAGCCCGCACCGTGCTTAGGTGCACCGCCGATGCCGGTGCGCCACTCCGCCTGCGAGGATCGACAAGTGTCCCCCAATCCCGCCGTCCGCAAGTCGTCACCGTCGCGCACCACCGGCTTCTTCGGCCTGACGATCGCCGCCTTTCTCGCCGCGGCCGCCGCGCCGACGCCGCTCTATCGGGTCTATCAGGCGCACTACGGCGTCTCGCCGGTGCTCATCACCGTCGTCTTCGCCGCCTATGCGATCGCGCTGCTGACGGCGCTGCTCTTCGTCGGCTCGCTGTCCGACCATCTCGGGCGCAAGCCGCTCATCCTGGCCGCGCTACTCATCGAGATGGCGGCGATGCTCCTGTTCATCGTCGCGCAGGGGCCGGCCTGGCTCATCGCCGCGCGCATCGTGCAGGGCGTGGCGACAGGAATCGCGGTCGCGTCCTGCGGCGCTGCGCTCGTCGATGTCGATCGCGTCGCCGGGCAGGTCGTCAACGCCGTCGCGCCGTTCCTCGGCATGACGGCCGGCGTGCTCGGCTCGTCCGCTCTCGTGCAGTTCGGCCCGCTGCCGCTGCAGCTCGTCTACGCGCTGCTGCTCGCGATCTTCGCCGTGCTCGCGGTGGCGCTGGGCCTGGCGGTGCCGGAGACCGGCCTCAAGCGCCCGGGCGCCTGGGCGGCGCTGCGGCCGCGGGTAGCCGTGCCCCGCCATATCCGCCGGACGTTCGCCCTCATCACGCCGATCAACGTCGCCATCTGGACGCTTGGCGGCTTCTACCTCTCCCTCGTCCCGGCGCTCGTCGCCGCGGTGACCGGCAGCCGGGCCCCGCTGACGGGCGATGCGGTCGTCGGCGCGCTGATGCTCGCCGGCAGCGTGACGATCCTCGTGCGCCGCACCAGGCCGGCGGGCGCCAACCTGAGCTTCGGCGTGCTCGCCTCGAGCCTCGGCATCATCGTCGTCGTCGCCGGCATCCATCTCGCGAGCGTCCCGCTCTTGATCCTCGGTGCGGTCGTCACCGGCATCGGCTTCGGCACGAGCTTTCTCGGCTGCGTCGGCGCGATCGTGCCGCTCGCCGCACCGGACGAGCGCGCGGCGCTGCTCGCGGCGTTCTACGTCCAGAGCTACCTTGCCTTCAGCGTGCCGGCGATCCTCGCGGGCTATCTCGCGAAGACCGTCGGCTACGCCTTCACCGCCGACGTCTTCGGCAGCGCGATCGTCCTCGCCTCTTTGGCGGGCCTCTCCGGGCTTCGCGCCGAGCGCCGGCAGGTCGTCGCCGCCTGAGCCCGGTTCTCCCACTTTCGAAGGGCGCTTCGCGACATCGACATGTCGCGATGACGCGCCACGTTCGAATCGGCCGAAGCTGAGGGGAACGACGATGGACGAGGCAACGGAAGACCGCATCCGGCGCCGGGCCTTCGAGCTCTGGGAGCAGGACGGCCGGCCGCTCGATCGCGGCATCTCCTACTGGCTCGCCGCCGAGCGCGAGATCGTCGGCATCGTGGACGACGTGCCGAAGCGCGACGCGCGGGGAAGCGCCGAGCCGCCACAGGACGCGGCCGGCCCCGGCTCCATCGTGTCGGCGTTCGCAGCGGGACCGGCGCCCTCGGGCACGCGAAACGACGGGTGACACCTCATCCGCTTCGGCGACTGCCGGGCGGCGCCGTGCGTGCTAGGCTTCGCGGCTCGCGCGTCGTGATGTGAGCCCGCCACCGCCTTGGACATCGATCATTCCCGCCTCGACGACGCCGCGCGCGCGGGCTGGCTTTATTATGTCGCCGGCAACACGCAGGACGAGATCGCGCGCAAGCTCGGCGTCTCGCGCCAGACCGCGCAGCGCCTCGTCGCGCTGTGCCGCTCGGAAGGGCTGATCTCGTTCCGGCTGGAGCATCGCATCTCGGCCTGCATGGAGCTGGCGCGACGGCTCGCCGCGGCCTTCGCGCTGCGCTTCTGCGAGGTCGCGCCGAGCGATCCCGCCGCGCCGCTGTCGGTCGCCGGCATCGCCGAGCGCGCCGGCCAGCTCATCGAGGACACGTTGCGCGCCGACACGCCGGCGATCATCGGGCTCGGCACCGGGCGCGCGGTGCGCGCGGCGGTCGAGCACGTCGTGCCAATGGATCGCGCCAACCACCAGCTCGTCTCGCTCGTCGGCAACATCTCGGCCGACGGCTCGGCGAGCCGCTTCGACGCAACCGCGCGCCTTGCCGACCTCACGCGGGCGCGGCACTATCCGATGCCGCTGCCGTTCCTGGCGCCGAGCGAGGCCGAGCGCGCTCGTTTGCAGCGCATCGATCCGATCTCGCGGGTGCGAGACCTCGCCGCGACCACCGACTTGCGGCTGATCGGCATCGGCCAGATGGACGAGGAGGCGCAGCTGCTGGTCGATGGTTTCGTCACCCGCCATGAGCTGATCGAGCTGATCCGCCTGGGTGCGGTCGGCGAGGTGACGGGATGGGCCTTCGACGCGAAGGGGCGCATCCTCAAGGGCGGCACCAACAAGCGGGTGACGAGCGTGCCGCACCCGCCGGCGCGCAAGGACGCGCTGATCGTTGCCGCCGCCATCGGGCCGGCGAAGGTCGCGGCAATACGGGCGGCGGTGCGCGGCGGCCTCGTCAACGGTCTCGTCACCGACGAGGCCACCGCAACCCTCCTGCTGACGGAGGGGGGACTCTCGGCGGGTTGACACTTTGGCCCATCACGATGAGCATATGCCCAACCAATAAGCATTTGCTCGGGAGGATCGCATGCGGCGTGCGGCCGGCGTTCTCACAGTCGCAGTTTTGTCGGCGACGACGCTGGGCCGACCGGCGACCGCGGAAACGACACTGACGATCGCCACCGTCAACAACGCCGACATGATCCGCATGCAGTCCTTCACGCAGGACTTCGAGCAGGCGCATCAAGGCATCCACCTCCGCTGGGTGACGCTCGAGGAGAACGTGCTGCGCCAGCGCGTGACCACCGACATCGCCACCGACGGCGGCCAGTTCGACGTCATGACGATCGGCACCTACGAGATTCCGATCTGGGCGAAGCGGGGCTGGCTCGTGCCGCTCACCGATATGGGCGCCGACTACGACAAGGCCGACATCCTGCCGCGCGTGCGCGAGGCGACGAGCGTCGACGGCAAGCTCTACGCGCTGCCGTTCTACGCCGAGAGCGCGATGACGTATTATCGCAAGGATCTGTTCGACAAGGCCGGCCTCACGATGCCGGACAAGCCCGACTGGGCGTTCATCCGGCAGGCCGCCGACAAGATCACCGACCGCAAGGACGGCATCTACGGCATCTGCCTGCGCGGCAAGGCCGGCTGGGGCGAGAACATGGCGCTGATCACGTCCATGTCGAATTCCTTCGGCGCGCGCTGGTTCGACGAGAAGTGGAATCCGCAGTTCAACACGCCGGAGTGGCACCAGACGCTGCAGACCTACGTCGACCTGATGCAGAAGGACGGACCGCCCGGCGCCAGCTCCAACGGCTTCAACGAGAACCTCGCTCTGTTCGCGTCCGGCCATTGCGGCATGTGGATCGACGCGACGGTGGCGGGATCCTTCACGACCAACCCGAAGGAATCGCAGGTCGCCGACGAGGTCGGCTTCGTCGTCGCGCCGACCGACAAGCAGCGCGCCAACTGGCTGTGGGCGTGGAGCCTCGCGATCCCCTCGGCCTCGAAGAAGATCGACGCCGCCAAGACCTTCATCGAATGGGCGACGGACAAGGCCTACACGCAGCTCGTCGCCTCGAAGCAGGGCTGGGGCTCGGCGCCGCCCGGCACGCGCACCTCGCTCTACCAGAACCCCGAGTACCAGACGGCCGCGCCCTACGCGAAGCTGACGCTCGCCTCGATCGAGGCCGCCGACCCGAACCATCCGACGGTCGAGCCCGTGCCTTACGGCGGCGTGCAGTATGCGGCGATCCCGGAATTCCAGGGCATCGGCACGGCGGTCGGCCAGCAGTTCGCCTCGGCGCTGACCGGCGCGCAGAGCGTCGACCAGGCGCTGGCCGCCGCCCAGCACCTCACAGAGCGGCAGATGCGGCACTTCGGCTACATCAAGTAGCGGACGGTTCACCCACAAACCATTCGGACGGCAGGTCGGAGACGAGATGGCGACCCAGCAGACACAGACCTTGGGACGCACGCTGCTGATGCCGGCGGTGATCATCCTGTTCGCCTGGATGATCGTCCCGCTGCTTTTGACGATCTACTACTCTTTGCAGCGCTACTCGCTCGTCGATCCCGGCCACGGCTTCGTCGGCCTCGAGAACTACACCTACTTCCTCACCGATCCCGCGTTCTTCGCCTCGCTGTGGAACACCTTCGTGCTCGTCGGCTCGGTGCTGCTCATCACCATCGTCGGCGGCGTCGGCCTCGCGCTGCTCATCGACCAGCCGATCATCGGGCGCAACGTGCTGCGCATCATGGTCATCGCGCCGTTCTTCGTCATGCCGACGGTCTCCGCGCTGGTGTGGAAGAACCTCCTGATGAACCCGGTCTCCGGCTTCTTCGCCTGGATCTCGAAGAGCCTCGGGATGCAGCCGATCGACTGGTTCAACGACTACCCGCTGCTCGCCATCATCCTCATCGTTGCCTGGCAATGGCTGCCGTTCGCGACACTGCTCCTGCTCCCCTCGCTGCAGTCGCTCGACGCCGACCAGAAGGAGGCGGCCGAGATGGACGGGGCAGGGGCGTTCTCGACCTTCCTCTACATCACGCTGCCGCATCTCGCGCGACCGATCACCATCGTCATCCTCATCGAGACGATCTTCCTGCTCACGGTGTTCGCCGAGATCTTCGTCACCACGGGTGGCGGACCGGGCCTGCAGACCACCAACATCGCGTTCCTGATCTACTCGCAGGCGCTGATCCAGTTCGACGTCGGCGCCGCCTCGGCGGGCGGTCTCGTCGCCGTCGTCCTCGCCAACATCGTCGCGATCTTCCTCGTCAGGATGGTCGGCAAGAACCTGGAGGCCTGAGCATGGCGCGCCAAGACACAGCCGCGCGCGTCGCGGTCTCCACCGCCGCCGCCTGGATCGTCGGCTTCATCATCTTCTTCCCGATCCTCTGGATGGTGCTGACGAGCTTCAAGTCCGAGCTCGACGCCGTGGCGATCCCGCCGAAGTTCTTCTCGTTCCAGTGGACGACGGAAAACTTCGTGCTCGTGCAGAAGCAGGGCAACTACCTCCTCCACGCGCTGAACTCGGTGATCGAGGCCGGCGGCTCGACGCTGCTCGCGATGCTGGTCGCGGTGCCGGCGGCGTGGTCGATGGCGTTCGCGCCGACGAAGCGCACCAAGGACGTCCTGCTCTGGATGCTCTCGACCAAGATGATGCCGCCGGTCGGCGTGCTCGTGCCGATCTACCTGATGTATCGCGGCGCCGGCCTGCTCGACTCGCGCATCGGCCTCGTCATCATCCTGGCGCTCGGCAACCTGCCGATCGTGATCTGGATGCTCTACACCTACTTCAAGGACATCCCGAAGGACATCCTCGAGGCCGCGCGCATGGACGGCACGACGATCTCGCAGGAGATCTTCAACGTGCTGCTGCCAATGGCTGTGCCCGGCCTCGCCTCGACGATGCTCTTGAACTTCATCCTCGCCTGGAACGAGGCGTTCTGGACGCTCAATCTCTCGACGCTGAACGCGGCGCCGCTCACCACCTTCATCGCGTCCTACTCGAGCCCAGAGGGCCTGTTCTGGGCCAAGCTCTCGGCCGCCTCGACCCTGGCGATCGCGCCCGTGCTCGTTCTCGGCTGGTTCTCGCAGCGCCAGCTCGTGCGCGGTCTCACCTTCGGCGCTGTCAAGTGAGGTTCAAGTGATTTGCGGCGCTCCTCGGTGACCCGCGGCGCCGGCACATAGTTCAGAAGGAAACGATCATGGGGCGCATCACGCTCGAAAACGTCCGCAAGTCCTTCGGCCCCGTCAACACCATCAACGGCGTCGATCTCGACATCAAGGACGGCGAGTTCGCGGTTTTCGTCGGCCCGTCGGGCTGCGGCAAATCCACGCTTCTGCGCTTGATCGCGGGCCTCGAGGACGTCACCGGCGGCGCCATCGTCATCGACGGCAAGAACGTCGTCAACGTGCCGCCGGCCAAGCGCGGGCTCTCGATGGTGTTCCAGTCCTACGCGCTCTATCCGCATATGAGCGTGTTCGACAACATGGCCTTCGGCCTCAAGATGGCGGGCGAGGACAAGAGCGAGATCGACCGCAAGGTCGAGCACGCGGCCGGGCTCCTCAACCTCACGCCCTACCTCGAGCGCAAGCCGCGCGATCTCTCCGGCGGCCAGCGCCAGCGCGTCGCGATCGGCCGCTGCATCGTGCGCCAGCCGAAAGCTTTCCTCTTCGACGAGCCCCTGTCGAACCTCGACGCCGCGCTGCGCGTGCAGATGCGGCTCGAGGTGACGAAGCTGCAGAAGCAGCTGGCGACCACCGCGATCTATGTCACGCACGACCAGGTCGAGGCGATGACCATGGCCGACAAGATCGTCGTGCTCTCGGCCGGCAAGATCGCGCAGTACGGCTCGCCGATCGAGCTCTACGACAGGCCCGCCAACAAGTTCGTCGCCGGCTTCATCGGCTCGCCGCGGATGAACTTCATCGAGGGCGAGCCCGCCGCCAAGGAGGGCGCTGCTTCGATCGGCGTGCGGCCCGAGCACCTCAAGGTCGTGCGGGACGGCCAGGGTGAGGACGGCGGCTGGCCGGGCACGGTGTCCGTCGCCGAGCATCTCGGCAGCGACACGTTCCTCTACGTCGACGCCGGCGCGCTCGGCACGCTGACGGCGCGCTCGACCGGCGAGCTCGGCATCAAGATGGGCGACAAGATCAGGCTGAAGCCGGATGCGGGTCGCGTCTATCGCTTCGACAAGGACGGCAACGCGTTGCGGGCTTGAGCTCGCTAGACGTCGGTTGCGTCGCAAACATCTGCCGAGGCGCGCATGTGGGTCGATCCGCGCTGCTCGGATCTCGAAAGGAGAGGCCATGTATCTCGAGAAGTTCAGGCTCGACGGGCGCGTGGCGCTCGTCACCGGCGGCGGCCAGGCGATCGGCCTTGCCTGCGTCGAGGCGCTCGCCGAGGCCGGCGCCAAGGTCATCATCGCCGATCGCGACGAGAAGATCGCCGAGACGGGGCGGGACACGCTGAAGCAGAAGGGCATCGAGGCCGAGGTCGTCATCATGGACGTGACCGACACGGCGCGCGTCCAGGCCGTCGCCGACGACGTCGTCGCGCGGCACGGCAAGATCGACATCCTCGTCAACAACGCCGGCATCGCACGCTCCGAGACGCCGGCCGAGACGGTGACCGACGAGCATTGGCTCAACGTGCTCGACGTCAACCTCAACGGCACGTTCTGGTGCTGCCGCTCGTTCGGCAACCACATGCTGAAGGCGAAGTCCGGCGTCATCGTCAACATCGGCTCGATGTCGGGCTTCATCGTCAACAAGCCGCAGGAGCAGAGCTACTACAACGCCTCGAAGGCGGCGGTGCATCACCTGACGAAGTCGCTCGCCGCCGAGTGGGGCGCGCGCGGCGTGCGCGTCAATGCGGTGGCGCCGACATACATTGCCACGCCGCTCAACGCCTTCGTGAAGTCGAACCCGGCGATGTACGATGCCTGGATCAGCGGCACGCCGATGGGGCGGCTCGGCGAGATCGAGGAGATCGCCTCGGTCGTGCTGTTCATGGCGTCGGACGCCGCGAGCCTGATGACGGGCAGCATCGTCCTCGTCGATGGCGGCTACACCTGCTGGTAGGCACTTCGGGACGGACGCCATGGGGAACGCGGTCATCGGCATCGACGTCGGCACGGGCAGCGCCCGCGCCGGCGTGTTCGACGAGACGGGCAGGCTGCTCGCCACCGCCAAGCACCCGATCCGGATGTGGCGCGAGGCGGGCGAGATCGTCGAGCAGTCGTCGAACGACATCTGGGCCGCCTGCTGCGCGTCGGTGCGCGCGGCGATGGCCGAGGCCGGCGCCATGCCGGAGGACGTCAAGGGCATCGGCTTTGACGCGACCTGCTCGATGGCGGTGCTGGGCCGCGACGGCGAGCCGCTCGCGGTCAGTGCCTCGGGCGATGCCGAGCGCAACGTCATCGTGTGGATGGATCACCGCGCGTTGCAGGAAGCGCGCGAGATCAACGCCAAGAAGCACGCGGTGCTCGATTATGTCGGCGGCGTCATTTCGCCGGAGATGGAGACGCCGAAGCTGCTGTGGCTCTCGCGGCACATGCCGGAGACCTTCGCCGCGGCGGCGCACTTCTTCGATCTCGCCGACTTCCTCACCTTTCGGGCGACCGGCGCGACGACCCGCTCGTCCTGCACCATCACCTGCAAGTGGACCTACCTCGCGCACGAGAGTCGTTGGGACGACGACTATTTCCGCGGCATCGGCCTCGAGGCGCTGGCGGGCGACGGCCATGCGCGCATCGGCACCGAGATCGCCGCGCCCGGCACGCCGATCGGCCGTGGCCTCGACGCGCGGGCCGCGCAGGAGCTGGGCCTGCGCGAAGGAACGCCCGTCGCGGCCTCGCTCATCGACGCGCATGCCGGCGGCGTCGCGACCGTCGGCGCGCGCATCGAGGGCGAGACGGGCGACGTCGATGTGTTCGGCCGCCTCGCCTACATCATGGGCACCTCGGCCTGCATCATGGCGACGACCAGGGAGCCGAAGTTCGTGCCAGGCGTCTGGGGGCCGTACTATTCCGCGATGGTGCCCGACCTCTGGCTCAACGAGGGCGGCCAGTCGGCGGCGGGCGTCGGCATCGATCATCTCGTCCAGTCGCACCGCCTATATCCGAAGGTCGTCGCCGAGGCGGAGGCCGCGGGCGTCGATCCGCTGGAGCTGCTCGAGCGCCGCGCGGTCGGCTCGGGCGCGCTCGGCGAGGCGGTGCTGCTCGCGCGGGGCCTGCACGTGCTGCAGGAATTCATGGGCAACCGCTCGCCGCACGCCGACCCGGGCGCCCGCGCGGTCGTCGCGGGGCTCGAGCTCGACAGCGAGCCGGAGCGCGTCTTCGTCGCCGCGCTCTGCGGCCTCGCCTACGGGCTCGCCGACGTCGTCGACGCGATGCGCGCGCAGGGGATCGCCTGCGACACGCTGGTCATGAGCGGCGGCGCCAGCCGCTCCGACCTCGTGCGCCAGATCATCGCCGACGTGACGGGCCTGAAGGTGGCGCTGCCGCAGACGGCGGAGCCGGTGCTGCTCGGCGCCGCCGTGCTCGGCGCGGTCGCGGGCGGCCTCCATCCCACGCTGCCGCGCGCGATGGCGGCGATGACGCGGATCGGCCGCCTCTCCGCGCCGACGCCGCCGAAGCTGCGCGCGTTCCACCGCGCCAAGCGCGAGGTCTACGCGCGCATGCGCCGGCTCGATCTCGATGCGCGCGCGCTCATGGCGCAAGGCCTCGAGGCCGTCGACTAGCAGGGGTGGCTCATGCGCGCTGCGATGGACCCCGACCTCGATCTGGCGCTGCGCTGCGCGTGGCTGTCGCTCGTCGGCGGCTACACCCACGAGGAGATCGCCGCGCGCGTCGCGACGTCACGCGTGAAGGTCACGCGGCTCATCCAGTCGGCGCAGCGCGCCGGGCTGGTGAAGGTGTCGATCGAGGGCGCGCCGGCGCGGTGCGCCGCGCTCGAGGAGGCGCTCGTCGCGCAGTTCGGGCTCGAGCGGTGCTCGGTGGCGCCGGATCTCGGCGAGCCGGGGCTGCCGCTCTCCGCGCTCGGCACGCTCGGCGCGCATGTCATCCGGGCGGCGCTCGAGCGCGACGGCATCGACGTCATCGGCCTCGGCCACGGCCGCACGCTCGCCGCCTGCGTCGATGCGCTGCCGCTCATCGCGCGTCCGCGATTGAAGATCGTGTCGCTGCTCGGCAGCCTCACGCGCGACGCCGCGACGACGCCCTACGACGTCATCTTCAAGCTGGCGAGCCGGACCGGCGGCACCGGCTACTGCCTCGCGACGCCGCTCGTCTGCGCCTCGGAGGCCGATCGCGGCGTCTTCCTCGCGCAGCGCGACACCGTCGCCGCGCAAATCTCCGCGTCGAAGGCGTCGATCACCGTCGCCGGCATCGGCGCGCTCGACCGCGACAACGGTCTCGTCACGAGCGGGATGATCGCGCCGGCCGAGCTCGACGCGCTGGCGGCGGCCGGCGCAGTCGGCGAGGTCCTCGGCGTCTTCGTCGATCGCGACGGGAGGCCGCTCGACGTCGAGCTGACGCGCCGCATCGTCGCCGTTGCGCTCGATAAGCTGGTCGCGCGCCGCGTCATCGCCACCGCCGGCCGCCCGGGCAAGGCGGCGGCCATCGAGGCGGTGCTGAAGAGCGGGCGAATCGGGCATCTCGTCACGGACGAGACGACCGCGCAGGCGCTCGCAGAGCCCGTGCTGACGGCCTCGTTTCCGACGGTCGTCAGATGACGCAAATCTGACACAGCTTGGCGACGAACAATTGTTCGGCCGTTCTGCCGTGGAATCAACGGCCTTTGCTCCTCTATAGTCAGTTAATGGAGCTGCGGACGACGAATCGCGGCCACTGTCGTGCCGGGGGGCATCATGAGGGTCGATTTCACGAGGGCGACGGCGCTTGCCGTCTCGCTGCTGGCAATGACCGCCGCAGGATCCGCAGTCGCGCAGCAGGCCGATGCGCCGCCGCCATCGACGCAGACGCTCGCGCCGCGTGACACCGCCAAGGGCACGGCGCGCTCGCAGGGCACCTCCGCCGCGCCGCCGTCGCTGGCGGCCGGCACCTACGACATGAAGAACGGCCTCTCGTTCCTGCTCAACTACACGGGCGAGTTCGCGGCCAACCCCGCCGGCGGTCTCAAGCCCGGCGGCAACGCCTTCGCCGGCCAGCTGTTCGTCGGCGCCGACGCCGACTTCGGCCGGATCTTCAACCTGCAGGGGCTCTCGGGCCACTTCATCTTCACCGATCGTCAGGGCACGAGCCTCTCGGTGCGCAACATCGGCAACGACACGTCGGTGCAGGAGATCTACGGCGCCGGCCAGACCTACCGCCTGACCCTGCTGACCCTCGAGCAGCGCCTCTTCAACGACCACCTCGACATCGAGGCGGGCCGCCCGCAGGCCCAGGGCGCGTTCATGATCTCGCCGCTCTACTGCGACTTCCAGAACAACGCGACCTGCGGCTCGCCGTCGACGGTCTTCAACGACACGAACTTCAACTACTTCCCCGATTCGACCTGGGGCGGGCACGCCAAGCTGTGGCTCGACCCGAACTACCACTTCTTCATCCACGGCGGCGTCTACGAGGTGAACCCGGATTCGCTGCGCCCGGACGACCACGGCTTCAACTTCTCGACCAAGGATGCGACGGGCGTCGTGGCGCCGATCGAGGTCGGCTACTCCAGCATCGGCACGCCCGGCATGCTGCCGACCAACGTCGGGGCCGGCGTGATCATCGACCAGTCGAAGTACACGGACCCGGTGCTCGACATCCTGGGCGGCCATGCCATCACCTCGGGGCTGCCGTCCCTGACGGAGACCGGCCGGGCGCTGGCGTTCGCGCGCTTCGACCGGATGATCTGGCAGCAGGATCCTCTCTCGCCGACGCGCGGCATCACGATCTTCGGCGTCGGCGTCGTCGCCACCGAGCCGCAGCACCAGCCCCAGAGCTTCTATGCGGAAGGCGGCGTCGTGTGGACCGGGCCGCTGAAGTCGCGGCCCTACGACACCCTCGGCTACGTCATCTCCGACCAGCACTACAGCACGGCGGGCCTCTTCAACCTGCGCGCCAACGCGGCGTCGATGGGCATCAACCCGGCGATCTTCAAAAGCGACCAGTACCTGATGGAACTGAACTACGGCTTCCAGGCCGGCCCGGCGATCCGCCTGACGCCGAACCTGCAGTACATCATCAACCCGACGAACGGCGGCGCGCCGTATCTCACGAGGCCGATCCCGAACGCCTTCGTGGTTGGTGCCAAGGTCAGCGTCGACCTGTTCACGCTGGCCGGCCTCGCCAAGGGCCCGGGCAGCCTCTAGTGGCTGCCGCTCACAAGCTCCCCCCTGCGACCAACGCAATGCCCGGCTTCGGCCGGGCATTGTCGTTTAAGGCCAGCCGTTCTTGGCGGATCGCCTCTTCAACCATCGTTAACCGGCTCGGCGGCAGCCTCGATGCTGCAATGCAAAAACATGCATACCGCAGGTGCGAGCATGGGATTAAATCATCCACCAGGAGGTTTTCAGACCCTCCTCGGAGATGACACCATGTCCCTCACCACAACCTTCGTCGGCGACCTCGTCGCCGCGTGGAGCCGCAATCGCGCCGTCGCGCGCCTGACCGAGAAGCTCGAGCGCTCGAACGATCGCCTTCTCGACGATATGGGCGTCGCCCGTGCCGACATCGCGCAGGTCGCGCTCGCCGCCTATCCCAGCCGCACCGTCGCGGCCGCCGTGCTGCGCTCGCGCACGCCCTGGGTGTTCACCGGCGTCCCGTCGCACGGCTGACCCGCGTCGCGCCGCCGCCGTCACCCAAGCCGTCACCCACCTGGTGACGGCCGCGGCGGCGCTCTTGCCAAGCCCGGCGAAACTCGACTTATACCTCGTTCGGACCCCGATGCGTGCCGTGCGTGAGCCGGCCGGGTGAGCGGCATGAGCAAGCAGACGACCGACGACGAGCGCGCGGCGCAGAGCGCCGAGCTCGAGCACCTCCGCCAGGAGCACCGCGACCTCGACGCCGCGATCGAGGTGCTCGTCCACATGGGCTCGATCGACCGGCTGCAGGTGCAGCGGCTGAAGAAGCGCAAGCTCGTGCTGCGCGATCGGATGACCTATCTCGAGGATCAGCTCTTCCCCGATATCATCGCCTGAGCCGACCCCGGCCGGCTTGCGAGGCGTCTGGCGTTCCGGTACCACCCGCGCTTTCCAGCCGAAGCCGAAGCCGTGCCGCCACCATCTCAAAAGCCCGTCGCCATCATCATGGGCAGCCAGTCCGACTGGTCGGTGATGCGCCATACGGTGGCGACGCTCGATGCGCTGCAGATCGGCAACGAGGCGCTGATCGTCTCCGCGCACCGCACGCCGGACCGGCTGTGGGATTTCGCGCGCACGGCCAAGAGCAAGGGCTTCGAGATCGTCGTCGCCGGCGCCGGCGGCGCCGCGCATCTGCCCGGCATGACCGCCGCGATGACGCCGCTGCCGGTGTTCGGCGTGCCGATCCCGACGCAGGCGCTGGGCGGGCGCGATTCGCTCTATTCCATCGTCCAGATGCCGGGCGGCGTGCCGGTCGGCACGCTGGCCATCGGCAAGGCCGGCGCGATCAACGCGGCCCTCCTCGCCGCCGCCGTGCTGGCGCTGCACGACGAGGCGCTGGCCTCGCGTCTCGCCGCATGGCGGGCGGAGAAGAGCGCCGCGGTCGCACTCGTCCCGCACGACGACGCCTCGCAGCCGTGATCCTCGCTCCCGGCGCGACCATCGGCATCCTCGGCGGCGGCCAGCTCGGCCGCATGCTCGCGCTCGCCGCCGCGCGGCTCGGCCTGCGCACCCACGTCTACTGCCCCGACCCCGGCAGCCCCGCCTTCGAGGTGGCGAGCGCCTGTACGATCCAGGCCTACGAGGACGAGGAGGCCCTGCGCGCCTTCGCCGCCGCGGTCGACGTCGTCACCTACGAATTCGAGAACGTGCCGGCGCGCACGGCTGAGGTCCTGGCCGAGGTCCGTCCGGTGCGGCCCGACGCGGCGGCGCTCGGCGCGAGCCAGGATCGGCTCACCGAAAAGCAGTTCATGGCCTCGCTCGGGATCGCCACCGCGCCGTTCGTCGCGGTCGACACGGCCGAAGATCTGCCGGGGGCCGTGGCGCAGCTCGGCCGGCCGTCGATCCTGAAGACGCGTCGCTTCGGCTACGACGGCAAGGGCCAGACGACGATCAGCGACGGTAGCGACCTCGCCGCCGCCTTCCAGTCGCTCGGCGGGGGCGCCTGCATCCTCGAGGGCGTCGTGCCCTTCGAGCGCGAAGTGTCGGTCGTCTGCGCGCGAGGCGTCGACGGCGGTTTCGCGGCCTTCGACGTCTGCGAGAACGCGCACCGCGGCGGCATCCTCCAGCGGACGATCGCGCCGGCTACGTTGGCGCCCGAGGCCGCCGCCGAGGCGGTGGCGACGGCGAAGACGATCGCCGACGCGCTGCATTACGTCGGCGTGCTGGCCGTCGAGTTCTTCGTGACGGAGGAGGGCGGCCGCACCAAGCTCGCCGTCAACGAGATCGCGCCGCGCGTGCACAATTCCGGGCATTGGACCGAGGCCGGCGCGGTGACGTCGCAGTTCGAGCAGCACGTGCGGGCGATCTGCGGCTGGCCGCTCGGCGCCACGACGCGGCATGGGACGCGCGTCGAGATGGAGAACCTGATCGGCGCCGAGGCCGAGTCCTGGGCGGCGCTGCTGGCGCGCCCGGGCGTCTGCCTGCATCTCTACGGCAAGGAGGAGATGCGGGCCGGGCGCAAGATGGGCCACTGGACGCGGGTCCTCGGCGACAGCGACGCGCGGTAAATAACTTCACGCATGAAAAAGCCGCTGTCGGGGACCCGGCAGCGGCGTCATCGTGCGTGTGCGAGAAACAAACACGGTGTGTGTGAAGCACCCGGCCGGGCGCGCGGCGCCCGACCGGCATCGTCAATGCCGACCTGCTAGTGCAGGGTCTTCGCGCTGCGAAGCTTGGTGATCTCGTCCTTGAGAAGGAGCTTCTTGCGCTTCAGCTCCGCGACCTTCGCCTCGTTGGTGGCAGCGTGGATCCGCTCCTCCGTGATCTCGCGATCGAGCGCCGAATGGCGCCGTTCAAGCTCCGTCAGGTGGTTCTGCAGTGACATGCGGGTCTGTCCTTTCGTTGGTGGACAGGCGTCAGTGTGACACAGGCACGACGGTCGGCAAGTGTTTTTCTGTTAATACGGAATGGTCCTGCCTGTGGTTTTGGAGCCGCGATCGGATCGCGAGCAAGTTGCTTGCAAGCGCATCGCGCCGTCGCCCCCCATCGCGGCAGCGCTGCCTGCTGCGCAGACAGACGGCGCTACTACTCCATCGCCTCGAGCTCCGCGATCATCCCCTCGATCATCCCGAGACCGATCTGCCAGAAGCCGGGATCGGTGGCGTCGAGCCCGAACGGCGCCAGCAGCTCGGAATGGTGCTTCGTGCCGCCGGCCGACAGCATCGCCAGGTAGCGCTCGGCAAAGCCGTCCTGCGCCTTCTCGAAGACGCCGTAGAGCGAGTTCACCAGGCAATCGCCGAACGCGTAGGCGTAGACGTAGAACGGCGAGTGGATGAAGTGCGGGATGTAGGACCAGAAGATTTCGTAGCCCGGCTTCAGCTCGATCGCCGGCCCGAGGCTCTCGGCCTGCACGCTCATCCAGATCTCGGAGATCGCCTCCGCCGTCAGCTCCCCCTCGCGCCGCGCGAGATGCAGCTTGCGCTCGAACGAGTAGAACGCGATCTGGCGCACGACCGTGTTGATCATGTCCTCGACCTTGGCCGCCAGCATGGCGCGGCGCTCGGCGCGCGAGCCTGTCTTGTCGAGCAACGCGCGGAAGGTCAGCATTTCGCCGAAGACCGAGGCCGTCTCGGCGAGCGTGAGAGGCGTCGGCGCCATCAAGGCGCCCTGCGGGCTGGCCAGCACCTGATGGACGCCGTGGCCGAGCTCGTGGGCGAGCGTCATCACGTCGCGCGGCTTGCCCTGGTAGTTGAGCAGCACGTAGGGGTGCGCCGAGGGCACCGTCGGATGCGCGAAGGCGCCGGGCGCCTTGCCGGGCCGCGTCGGCGCGTCGATCCAGCGCTCGTCGAAGAAGCGCTGGGCGATGCCCGCCATCTTGGGCGAGAAACCGGCGTAGGCGTCCAGCACCGTCTTTCGCGCCTCGCTCCATGGCAGCGCGCGCGACGGCACGTTCGGGAGCGGCGCGTTGCGATCCCAATGGGGCAGCGCCGCGACGCCGAGCCACTTCGCCTTCAGCGTGTAGTAGCGGTGCGAGAGCCTGGGATAGGCGTCGCGCACGGCCTCGACCAGCGCGTCGACCACCTCGCGTTCCACGCGATTGGAAAGGTGACGGGCATCCGCGACATCGGTGAAGCCGCGCCAGCGGTCCGCGATCTCCTTGTCCTTCGCCAGAGTGTTGGTGATGAGCGCGAAGGTGCGCAGGTTGGCCTGCAAACCTTTGGACAGCGCGTCGGCCGCCTTGTGCCGCACCGCGCCGTTCTCGTCCTGCAGCAGCGAGAGCGTCGGCTCGAGCGACAGCTCCTCGCCGTCGACCTCGAAGCGCAGCGCCGCCATCGTCTCGTCGAAGAGACGGTTCCAGGCCGAGGCGCCGGTGGTCGCCTTCTCGAGAAAGAGCTGCTCGAGCTTGTCGTCGAGCTGGAACGGCTTGTCCTTGCGGATGTCGTCGAGCCAGGGCTTGTAATGCGCGCATTCGCCGGCCGCGGCGGCGTCGAGGATCGCGTCGTCGACGCGGTTCAGCTCGAGTTGGAAGAACAGCAGGTCGGTCGAGGCCGTCGTCACCTTGTCCTGCGCGTCGCCGTAGAACTTGGCGCGCGCCGGGTCCGTGGTGTCGCCGGCATAGACGAGGCCGGCGTAGCTCATGATGCGGCCGAGCGTGTCGTCGATCGCCTCGTAGCGGCGGATGGCCTCGAGGAGGCCGCCGTCGCGGGCGAGGGCCTCGAGCTTGCCTTTGTAGTCGGCGGCGAAGGCCGCGCATTCGGCGAGGCTTCGCTTGACGTCGTCGGCGAAGGCGGCCGAGTCCATCGCGGGATAGAGATCGCTTAGGTTCCACTCCGGCAGGTCGCCGAGGTTCGTTTCGGCGCGCGCGGCGGCCTCGGCGGGGGAGCGGAAGGGATGCATGGCAAATCCTCGTGGCGGCACGAGGTCCGTGGTATCTCGCGCAGAGGGGCGCGGGCAAGGCGGCATGGCGCCCCGAGGCTAGGGCCTAGGCCTGGGCGGTCGGCCGGCCGGTCATGTCCTCGCGCAGCTCGACGTACCAGCCGCGATGCAGGGCCGCCTCCTCGAGGCCGAGGTCGGCCGCGTCGACGGTCTCGGCGACGAGCGTCCAGTTGCGCTTCGTGTAGGCGGCGACCGGGAACCTCATATCGCTGCGGACGAACAGGAAGCGGTCGGCGTCCCAGGCATGCTTGTAGAGGCGTCCGAACATGCCCGGTCCCGCAGGGTCACCCGGTCGCCGCTTTTAATCGCGCGCGCTTTTACGCGCGCGCCGTCTGGCGCATAGCGGCCCAGCGTGCTGCGCGGATGCCGGGGAGCGGCCGCAGCGATGCGAAGAATTCAAGACGAATTCGGCCGATCCGCCAGAATTTCAAGAAGGTTTGATGACGTTCGATCGGTCTGAGCCGCTTTAGACGACGTGACGCAAGATCGTCAGCGCACGATCTTCTTCAAAAAGTCCGCGCCGAGGCCGACGGCGTCGTAGTGGCGGCTGGCGTTCTCGAGCTTGGTGAAGACGTCCTCGTAGCCGAGCGCCTTCCCGTACGGGTCGACGTAGGTGTAGCCGCCGGTGACGTGGAAGAGCGTCGCCATCTCGGTGACGTCGTCCGGCACGACCAGCGTGTGCGTCTCGCCCGGCGGCTCGAAGGCATAGTCGCCGGCCGACGCGATCCAGTCGTGCTCGAGATAGTGCCACTTGCCGCGCAGCGTCAGCGCGTGCACCGGCCCGCTGTGGCGATGGCGCGAAAGCACGCCGGCTTGGCGCACGCGGAGAATGTTGACGTAGTAGCCCTGGCTCACGTTGAGCAGCAGCGGCTTGAACGACACATGCGCCGACTGCGGCACCCACTCGCGCGGGTCGCCGCCGTCGAGGTCGAGGACGTTGGCGGTGAACGTGTCCGGCACCATGCCGAACGGCTGCGGCTTCTGGTAGGCGACCTTGCTCTCGTCGAGCTCCGAGGTCCGGACGGGGCTGTTCACGTTGCGCTCCATGCTTTGAGATTAAACGATCCGCGACCGACCATGAGTCGGACGCCGCCCCATCGCCACGCTTCGCGATCGGATACCAAAGCGTGGACGTCGGCGAGCGCCGACGAAGGCTCCCGCCCAAGGCGGCGCACGGCGACATTGGTCTCGTCCCAAGTCGCCGAGCGCCGACCTTCGGCCGCCGCCGATGTTGGCGGCCGCCGACATCACACCGGCGACGGGTTGCGCTCGCGGAAGCCGGCCTGGTGCCAGTAGGGATAAGGCGCCGGCCGCGCGCTCGCCTCGTCGAGCCGCTTCACCTGCTCCGGCGTCAGGTTCCAGCCCACGGCGCCGAGGTTCTGGCGCAGCTGCTCCTCGTTGCGGGCGCCGACGATCACGTTGGCGACGGTCGGGCGCTGCAGCAGCCAGTTGAGGGCGATCTGCGGCACGCTCTTGCCCGTCTCCTTGGCGACGGCATCGATCGCATCGACGACCTTGTAGACATACTCGTCCTCGAGCGGCGGTCCGGCGTCGGCGGTCTTGTGCAGGCGGCTCGTCTCGGGCAGCGGCTGGCCGCGCCGGATCTTGCCGGTGAGGCGGCCCCAGCCGAGCGGGCTCCAGACGATCGCGCCGAGCCCCTGGTCGAGGCCGAGCGGCATCAGCTCGTGCTCGTAGTCGCGACCGATCAGCGAATAATAGGTCTGGTTGGCGACGTAGCGCGGGTAGCCGTAGCGGTCGGCGCAGGCCAGCGACTTCATGATGTGCCAGCCGGAGAAGTTGGAGACGCCGATGTAGCGGATCTTGCCGGCGCGCACGAAGTGGTCGAGCGTCAGCAGCACCTCCTCGACCGGCGTCATCGCGTCGAAGCCGTGCAGCTGGAAGATGTCGATGTAGTCGGTGCCGAGCCGCTTCAGCTGCTGGTCGATCGTCGCGGTGAGGTGGGCGCGCGAGGAGCCGACCTGGTTCGGCCCGTCGCCGGCGCGGAACGTCGCCTTGGTCGAGATGATGAGCCCGTCGCGCGGACGGCCTTCGATCGCCTTGCCCAGGACCTCCTCGGCGGCCCCGGCGGAATAGATGTCGGCGGTGTCGAACATGTTGAGCCCGGCATCGAGGCAGATGTCGATGAGCCTGCGCGCCTCGGCGACGTCGGTCGAACCCCAAGCCTTGAAGAAGTCTCCCTTGCCGCCGAACGTCCCGGTGCCGAAGGAGAGGGCGGGGACCGTGAAGCCGGAAGCGCCGAGGCGACGATATTCCATGGGATCGATCTCCTTCGATGGCTGTGCCGATGGAGATAAGCGTCGAGTGGAGAAGCGCCAGCTATCTCGGGCGTCTTCGATGCGCCGCCATGACGAGGAGGACGAGGGCGGCGAGCGGGGCGGCTACCGCCCAAAGCAAGGTCGTGTCGAGGCCGGCGAGATCGCGCCGGCTGACGAGCCCGGCGATCTGGCTCGCCGCATCGCCGCCGCGCGCGATCGCCAGCGTCCAGACGATCGCGCCCTTGAAGGGCATGGGGCGCGTCGGCGCCACACAGGCCACGAGGCCCAAGGCGAGATCGGCCAGCCCGACCTCGCGCTGAAACGGGCTCGGCTCCAAGCCGACCATCTGCGCCGAGGACACGGGGCGCGCGAGGTGCCACCACGCCGCCCAGAGCAACGGCAACCCGAGGCCCAGGAGGAGCACGTAGCCGAGCAGCCGCTCGGCCTTGAGCTTCGTCTCGAAGCTCAGCGGGAGAACGAACGCGAGCACGAGCCCGATCACCGGGACGTTGCCGAGCGCGAGCCCCATGAGGCGGTCGACGTCCATCCCTTGCCGTGGCTCCTCATAAGTTGCGGAAGGCCGCATTACGCAGGCCGCGCGCGTGGATGCAACGGCCCTTGGCTGCAGGGCGAAAACCGGATGTCGCACTTGGACCTGACGTCGAGCGGCAGCGGTCCGATGCCTCGTTTGCCGGCGTCGCGCATTCCGCCTAGATAGCGCGCCATGGATACTCGCATCACTCGCCGCTTCGCTGCGCTCGCGCGCGAGGGCCGCGCCGGGCTCGTCACCTTCACCATGGCCGGCGACCCGGACGCGTCGGCCTCGCTCGACATTCTGCGCGCGCTGCCGGCGGCGGGCGCCGACGTCATCGAGCTCGGCATGCCGTTCACCGATCCGATGGCCGACGGCCCGGCGATCCAGGCGGCGGGCCTGCGCGCCCTGAAGGCCGGCATGACGCTGGAGGCGACGCTGGAGATCATCCGCGCGTTCCGCGAAGGCGACCCGGACACGCCGCTGATCCTGATGGGCTATTACAACCCGATCTACATCCACGGCGTCGCGCGCTTCCTCGAGGAGGCGAAAGCCGCCGGCGTCGACGGGCTGATCGTCGTCGACCTGCCGCCGGAGGAGGATGCCGAGCTGTGCCTGCCGGCCCGCGCCGCCGGCCTCGACTTCATCCGCCTCGCGACGCCGACCACGGATGCCGCGCGCCTGCCGGCCGTGCTCGAGAACACCTCGGGCTTCCTCTATTACGTGTCGATCGCCGGCATCACCGGCACGGCGGTCCCCTCCTACGACGACGTCGGCGCGGCGATCACCCGCCTGAAGCGCGAGACGAGCCTGCCGATCGCCGTCGGCTTCGGCGTCAAGACCGCCGACAGCGCCGCGGCGATCGTCCGCTCCGGGGCGGATGCGGCGGTGGTGGGATCGGCCATCGTCGATCGGGTGAAGGGCTCGCTCGACGGCGACGGCCGCGCGACGGCCGGGACGGTCGAGGCGGTGACGAGCCTCGTGCGCGAGCTCGCAGAGGGTGTTCGAGTGTTCGATAAGGTAGATTAAAAGCGACCTCTGGATGGTTTGCGGGTGGAAGTTTTCTTCACCACATACAAAGATACGTTCGCCTCGGTGGCGGCATTAATTGGTTTGGCTGCATTTATAAATGGTCTATGGCAGTATAGAAAGGCCCAAAAATGGAAAAGGATGGAGTTTATTGCATCGGAAGCAAAATTGTTTTCTGAAAACGAAGCAGTGCGTGACGTTCTGGCGATGCTGGATTATAGGCGTAAAAAATTTGCCCCGAATGGGAAGCGCGGCGTAGTAATCGTCGTCTTGCACGAAAATGCGAAAGATTATGTGAGTCAGAAAAATGAAGTTGTTGTTATGCTGGCTGACGCCCTGCGGTTTAATAATTTCAATGCAGTTGCTGACGAAGTAAGATTCATAAGAGAAAAATTTGATGACTATTTTACCCTTATGGACCGATTTTCAATATTCATTGAAGCTAAGCTTTTGTCATTCTCGGAGGTTGAGCCCTATCTCCGTTACCATTTTGATTTGCTCAATGGGAAAATCCCCCACTCGCAAGGATATCACGAAGAGATGTACCAATACTTAGTTATGTACAATTTCGATTGGGTTCTTAACCTTTTATCTCGGAATGCGAGGCCAGAGAAGATTATCGGCTATGAGTCCCGTGCAAAAAAGCTTCGAGAACAACTCATTGACTAGAAAATTTTTGACGGCGTGGTCGGTTGTATGACCTCGCTCTGTTGCGGCTCGAACAAGGTCTTGCCGACGTACGCCATCGCGCACGCGCCGGCTTGAACGAAACGACGCGCTGGCGATCAGCATCTCCGACAGCGTACTCGGGCCGATTTGGCGGTTGCCGTCGTTGGGTCTATGCAAAAGCCTCTGTGATCGACGTATCGATCAACCTCTCTCGCCTTCGCGCCAGGTAAGGTATGAACTGGATTTCCAACGTCGTTCCGCCGAAGATCCGCTCGTTCCTGCGCCGCGAGACGCCGGAGAACCTGTGGGTCAAGTGCCCGGACTCCGGCGAGCTGGTCTTCCACAAAGACCTCGAGGCGAACCTGCATGTCGTGCCGAGTTCCGGCTATCACATGCGCTTCCCGGCGCGGCAGCGGCTCGACACGCTCTTCGACGAGGGCAGGTACGAGGAGCTGGCGACCCCCGAGGTGCCGACCGATCCGCTGAAGTTCCGCGACGTGAAGCGCTACACCGACCGGCTCAAGGAATACCGCACCAAGACCAACGCGCCCGACGCGATCAAGCTCGCCGCCGGCGCTGTCGAGGGCGTTGAGATGATGGTCGCCGTGCAGGACTTCGACTTTCTCGGCGGCTCGCTCGGCATGGCGGCGGGCGAGGCGATCATCATCGGAATGACGGCGGCGATCGAGCGGCGCGTGCCGTTCATCATCTTCACCGCCTCTGGCGGCGCGCGCATGCAGGAGGGCATGTTCTCGCTGATGCAGATGCCGCGCACGACGCTGCTCGTGCAGCGCCTGAGGGCGGCGAAGCTCCCCTACATCGTCGTGCTCACCAACCCGACCACGGGCGGCGTCACGGCCTCCTACGCGATGCTCGGCGACGTCCACATCGCCGAGCCGGGTGCCGTCATCGGCTTTGCCGGCGCCCGCGTCATCGAGCAGACGATCCGCGAGCGCCTGCCGCCCGGCTTCCAGCGTGCCGAGTATCTGCAGAAGCACGGCATGGTCGACATGGTGGTGCCGCGCAAGGACATGCGGTCGACGTTGGCGACGCTGTGCGGCGTGCTGATGAACCAGCCCAAGATCGCCGCGTGACGCGACGCCCATGAAGCAGCGTCTCGCCGCGGGCTCCGACGCGATCCTCGAGCGCCTGACCGCGCTGCATCCGAAGAAGATCGACCTTTCGCTCGACCGCATCGAGATCCTGCTCGGCAAGCTCGGCCGGCCCCAGGATCGGCTGCCGCCGACGATCCATGTCGCCGGCACCAACGGCAAGGGCTCGACCGTCGCCTTTCTGCGCGCGATGCTCGAAGCCGCCGGCAAGCGCGTGCACGTCTACACCTCGCCGCATCTCGTGCGCTTCCACGAGCGCATCCGCCTCGCCGGGCCGCAGGGCGGCCGCCTCGTCGACGAGGACGAGCTCGCCGCCACGCTGGCGGAGTGCGAGCGGGTCAACGACGGCGCGCCGATCACTTTCTTCGAGATGACCACCGCCGCGGCGCTGGTGCTTTTCGCCACGCATCCCGCCGACTACCTGCTGCTCGAGGTCGGCCTCGGCGGCCGCTTCGACGCGACCAACGTCATCGCCGAACCCGCCGCCAGCATCGTCACCTCGGTGTCGATGGACCATGTCGAGTTTCTCGGCTCCTCGCTCGAAGGCATCGCGCGGGAGAAGGCCGGCGTCTTCAAGCGCGGTTGTCCGGCGATCGTCGCCGCGCAGACGGAAGTGCCGGAGCGCGTGCTGGAGCGCGAGGCGCGCCGCGCCGGCGCGAACCTGACGCTCGGCGGCCGCGACTTCACCGTGCGCGAGGAGCACGGGCGCCTGCTCTTCGAGGACGAGGCCGGCCTGCTCGACCTGCCGCTGCCGCGTCTCGCCGGTCGGCACCAGCACCAGAACGCCGCGACCGCCATCGCCACGCTGCGCCGCATCGCGCCGGACCTTCCGCTCGAGGCGATCGAGCGAGGGCTGCTCACCGTGGACTGGCCGGCACGCCTGCAGCGCCTCTCCCGCGGCACGCTTGCCGCCGCCGCGCCCGCCGGCGCCGAGCTGTGGCTCGACGGCGGCCACAACGAGGACGGCGGCAAGGCTCTGGGCCAGGCGATGGCCGATCTCGAGGAGAAGGCGCCGCGCCCCCTCGTGGTCGTCTGCGGGACCCTGACGACCAAGGATACCAAGGCCTTCCTGCATGCCTTCGCCGGGCTCGCGCAGGAAGTGATCGCCGTCCCGGTCGCCGGCGAGCATGCCGGACGCCCGGCGCGCGACGTCGCCGCCTGCGCCAGCGCGGTCGGCCTGCCGGCCGCCGCCTGCCAGGGCGTCGAGCAGGCGTTGGCGTTCCTGAAGGCCCGCACGTGGCCGGTGCCGCCGCGCATCCTCGTCTGCGGCTCGCTCTATCTCGCCGGCGCGGTGCTCGCCGAAAACGGCACGCCGCCGGCCTGACACAGAGCGGCCTAGTAGCAGATGGTCTTGGGCTCGTTGCCTTCCATCGTCGATTCGCAGACGCGCTTCGGCTTGTCGGGGTCGTCCTCGTAGCGCTTGGGCGAGGCCGAGGACGACACATCGGCATCCTTGCCGCCGCCCGACCCGGACACGCAGCCGCTCGTCAGCAGCACCAGCACCGTCAAGGCGGCGAGGGTTGGCCGCGCCATCATGTTGTCTCCAATCGACTCTTCACAGACGCGTGATGCAACACTTCGGCGGCGAAGGTTAGGCGCGCCTGTCGTGACGAAGTGATCTTTCGCCTTTAGCGTCATTTCAGTCTAGCAGCGAGGGCGTCATGCTCGATACCGTCGAGAATTCCGGGCTCATCAGCGGCTATCGCATCGATGGCGAGGGGCAGGCGACGGAGCTGCTCTGGGACGATGCCGAGGCCGCGCTCGCCGACGAGGCCAGCGTGATCTGGCTGCACTTCAACCTCGCCGATGCGCGCGCCCGCGATCGCATCCAGTCGATCGGCCGCATTCCCAACTCCGCCAAAGCGCTGCTGCTCGGGCGCGATTCGCACATGCGCATCGAGGTGACCGGTGGTGGTCTTGCCGGGGTCGTCGGCGACCTGCATCACGACGACATGAAGGAGGGCGAGCACGTCGGCGTGCTGCGGCTCTACCTCGACAGCCACTGCCTGATCTCGGCGCGCTCGCGGCCGCTGCAGTCGATGCAGAAGTTGAGGCAGGAGGTCGACGGCGGCCTCAAGGTGCCGCGCCCCGTGGCGATCCTCGCCCACTTCCTGCACCACGTGACGGACACGCTGAGCGACCTGCTCGTCGAGCTGACCAACGATGTCGACGATCTCGAGGAGGAGCTGCTCGCCGGCAAGCTCGACTGCCAGGTGCCGGAGCTCGGCCGCATCCGTCGCATCGCCGTGCGTCTGCGCCGGCACATGGTGCCGCAGGCGCACGCCCTGACCAGCCTGCTCGCGCGCCTGCCGCCGTGGGTCGGCGAGGACGGCGCCCGCGAGCTCCGTCTGGCGATCGAGCGCCTCACCGCGCTCGGTCACGACCTCGAACTGGTGCAGGATCGCGCACGGCTCGTCGGCGATCAGCTGTCGGGACGCCTGATGGAGGCGACCAACCGCAACCTCTACCTCCTGTCGGTGGTCACCACGATCTTCCTGCCGATGACGCTGATCACCGGCATCTTCGGCATGAATCTCGGCGGCCTGCCGTGGCAGCAGCATCCGCAGGGATTCTGGATCGGCATCGCGATCATGGTCGGCCTCGGTGCGTTCACGTGGTGGATGCTGCGCCGCTCGAAGCTGTTCTAGGCCGCCAGCGGACGCGGCTCGAGCCGCTCGACCTCGACCGTCACGTGCGACAAGCCGGCGATCGTCCGCAGCCGGCTCTTGTAGGCGTCCGGCGTCAGCGGCTGCTCGGCGACGACGGAGAGGATCGCCGCCGTGTGGCCGGGCCCGACGCGCCAGACGTGAAGATCGCAGAGCCGCGTGCCGTCGGTCTCGATCGCCGCACGGATCGCCTCTACCATCCGCTCGCGCGGGGTCATGTCGAGCAGCGTCGTGGCGGCGCTCCTGATCAGGCTCCAGGACCATAGCGCGATGACGATCGTGCCGAAGAGCGCCACGAGCGGGTCGAGCCAGGTCCAGCCGAGCAGATAGCCGGCCGTCAGCGCGACGATGGCGGTCACCGAGGTCAGCGCGTCCGCCAGCACGTGGAGATAGGCCGCGCGCAGGTTGGTGTCGGCGTCGTCGTGCCCGTGGTGGTGGTGCGCATGAGGGTGATGGTCGCCGTGATCGTGGTCGTGGTGCTCGTGATCGTGCGCGCCGTGTCCGCCGTGCAACAGAAAGGCGCTGGCGAGGTTGACGACGAGCCCCAGTGCGGCGACTGGGATCGCCTCCGCGAACGCGATGTGCACGGGGGAAAACAACCGGCTGACGCTCTCTAACGCGATGTAGAGCGCGATCATCACGAGGACGATCGCGCTGGCGAAACCGGCCAGCTCGCCGAGCTTGCCCGTCCCGAAGGTGAAGCGCGGATCGTGCCGGTGCGTGCGCGCGAAGCGGTAGGCCAGCGCGGCGATGCCGAGCGCCGCGACATGCGTCGACATGTGCCAGCCGTCGGCGATCAGCGCCATCGAGCCGAGGAAGTGCCCGCCGACGATCTCGACGACCATCATGAGCGCCGTGAGCGCGACGACGACGCGCGACCGGCGCTCGTTCGCCTCGTGCGCGTCGCCGAGGAAGACGTGCTCGTGCCGCCGTGCCTGGACCGCATCCGGATGCATCATCAGAGTTCCCTTCAAATAGGGGGGTACCCTATATGCAGACGGGCCGCGCGTCGAGCCGCCCTCCGCCATCCGACGAAGCCATGTCGATCACGGTCGGCCGATAGTTTGGCTTCACTCGACCATCCCGCCAGACTGGATTTAGAAAAACTCGCAACTGCAAAGGCTTGGCGACGTCGGCAGGCCGGTCCTACGCAACGGCGATCTCGTTCGACGAGTCCCGTGCCATCGCGTCAGATCGGTTCCAGCCAGTGTCTCACTTGAAGTCCACGCCCGCCCTCGCTCTCGTCCTCGTCTGCCTCGCCCCCAGCGCGGTCGCGCAACAGAACATCCAGCTCGACGAGATCCAGATCGCCGCCGGGACGGCGCCGAAGGAGACCGCGACGGGGCCGATCACCGGCTACGACGCCCGCATCAGCGCGACGGGCACCAAGACGGCGACGCCGCTGATCGAGACGCCGCAGTCGATCTCGGTGATCGGCGCGACCGAGATCCGCGACCTCGGCGCGCAATCCGTCGTGCAGGCGACCGAATACACGTCGGGCGTGTTCTCGCAGACCTTCGGCGCCGACACGCGCAACGACTGGTTCCTGATCCGCGGCTTTCCCGGGCAGGTGTCGGGCTACTTCCTCGACGGGCTCCAGCTCTACTCGTTCGGCTTCGCGACCTATCGCATCGAGCCGTTCGGCCTCGAACGACTTGAGATCCTGAAAGGCCCGGCGTCCGTGCTGTACGGCGGCTCGAACACCGGCGGCATCATCAACGCGCTCAGCAGGCAGCCGCCGACCCAGTTCCACGGCTCGATCGAGACCGGCATCAACACGTGGGGCAACAAGTACACGGCCTTCGACGTCGGCGGCCCCGTGACGCCGGGGCCGGACAACACGCTGTACTACCGGCTCGATGCGCTGGCGCGCGGCGGCGGCACGCAGGTCGACTACATCCGGGACGACCGTCTGTTCATCGCGCCGAGCATCGCCTGGCGGCCGGACGCCGACACGTCGGTGACCGTGCACGGCTCCTATCAGAAGGACCGCACCAACGGTGAGAACTTCCTGCCCTATGTCGGGACCGTCGTCCCCGCCGCCGCCTTCGGCAAGATCCCGACGAGCCTGTTCGCCAGCGACCCGCAGATCGACACGTTCCAGCGCAATCAGGCGCTGATCGGCTACGAGGCGGAGCACCGCTTCAACGAGAATCTCGCGGTCCGGCAGAAGCTGCGCTACGCCGATCTCAAGATCTACTACAACACGCTCCAGGCGATCGGGTTGGCGAGCAACACCAGCCCGCTCCTCAATCGCGGCAACTTCCAGACCGAGCCGCACAGCACGCAATTCGCGCTCGACAACGAGCTCGAGGCGCGGTTCCACACCGGTCCGGTGGCGCACACCGCGCTGCTCGGGCTCGACTACAAGCGCTACACGCTGACCGACACCCAGGGCTTCGCGGGCGCCAACCCGCTCGACATCCTGGCGCCGGTCTATTTCATCGCGCCGACGGCCCCGCCGGCGACCAACTACACCCAGAACTACCAGACGCAGGATCAGGTCGGCGTCTACGCCCAGGAGCAGGCCAAGCTCGGCGGATTCACGCTGGTGCTCAGCGGCCGGCACGACCAGCTCGAAACCTCGCTCGATAATGCGCTGAACCCAGCGAACGACCGGCGCAGCGCCGATGCCGCGTGGACCGGCCGTGCCGGGCTGATCTACACGACGCCGCAGGGCATCGCGCCCTACGCCTCGTATTCCACCTCGTTCGATCCGCAGCTCGGCACCAACACGTCGACAGGCCAGCTCCTGGTGCCGGAGACCGGCGTGCTCACCGAGGTCGGCCTGAAGTTCCAGCCGATCGGCCAGCACATCACGCTCAACGGCGCGCTGTTCGATTTGACCCAAAACAACGTGCCGACCACCGATCCGACCAACATCAACAACCAGCTGCAGACCGGCCAGGAGAACTCGAAGGGCTTCGAGCTCGAGGCGCAGGGCAACATCACGCCGGAGATCAGCGTGCTCGCCTCCTATACCGGCTATCGGCTGCGCAACACGATCACCAACGATGCCGCCGCCCTCGGCAAGGTGCCCTTCAACACGCCGCAGAACTTCGGCTCGCTGCTGCTCGACTACACGTTCAAGAGCGGCCCGCTCTCCGGCTTCGGCGCCGGCGCCGGCCCGCGCTACGTCGGCGGCTCCTTCGCGATCAACGACAACAGCTACGGCGTGCCCGCCTACGTCCTCGCCGACCTGAACGTCCATTACGAGCGCGGCCCGTGGCGCGCCCAGGTCAACGTCGTCAACCTCACCGACAAGACCTACGTCGCGACCTGCCAGGGCCTCACCTCCTGCTTCTACGGCGACCGACGCCGCGCGCTCTTCAGCCTCGCCTACCGCTGGTGACGCGGGCGGAAGAAGCGATTCCGGGCGAGGCGCGGGCTAGGCTGCTGCCTAGGTTCGGCTGGCTGCCGTTCGCCGGCGTCTACGCCGCCTACGGCGCGACCTTCGGCGTGCTCGGCGGCGGCGCGCCGCTGGTGCTGCGCGCGCACGGCATGGCGCTCGCCCAGGTCGGCCTGCTGCAGCTCATCTACGCGCCGATCGGCCTCGCCTTCCTGTGGGCGCCGCTGCTCGACCGTCACGGCCTGCCGCGGCTGCCGCACCGGCTCGGCTGGATCGGCGCGGGGATGGTCGCGACGGCGCTCCTTCTCGTGGCGCTGGGTGCATCCGCGACCTGGCCGGTGTGGGCGATCTTCATCGTCGCCATGGCGGTGAGTGTCACGATCACCACGTCGGACATCGCGCTCGAGGCCCTCGTCGTTGAGACCGTGCCGCGCGAGCGGCGCGCCGCCCTGACGACGGCGAAGCTCGTCGCGCTTTCGCTCGGCACGATGGTCGGCGTCGAGCTGGCGACGGCGCTGCCCGACACGCTGAGCCTGTCGGCGGCCCTCGTCGTCGTCGCGGCGCTTGTGGCGCTGCTGGCGCTGCCGCTCGTCGTCGTGCACGAGCCCCCGCGCGCCCGCGCGGCAGCCGCATCGTCGCGGCCCAAGGGGAGCCTGCGGCAGCTGGTGCGCCGCGCGGCCTTGCTCGGCGCCTTCTACGTTCCGGCGATCCTCATCATCACGGTGCCAAACCTGGTGCTGCTCGACCTGCACGTGTCGCTGCCCGCCGTCGGCTTCTTCACCGGCACGCTCACTACCTCGACCGGCGTCGCGATGACGCTCGCCGTGGGAGCGCTGATGAAGCGCGTGCCGGCCCATCGCATCGTCGCGATCCTCACCGCCGGCGTGGCGGCGACCTCGCTGCTGCTCGCCCTGGCGGCGGCGACCGCCGCCCCGCGCTTCGGCTACGCGATCGCGACCGTCCTGATGGTGTTCGAGGGCGGCCTCGGCGTGCCCCTCTTCACGATCGTCTACCGATGGGCCGAAGGCGAGCACGCGGCCACCGACTATGCCGTCCTGTTCGGCATCGCCTTCCTCATCTCCTTCCCGGTGCGGGTGATGGCGCCGATGCTTGCGGCTGCCATCGGTTGGCCGACGTACTTTCTCGTCGCGGTCCCGCTGTATGCGGCGGCCTGCGTCGCGCTGGTCGCGGGGATGCGCGAGACGCCGGAAGGCGGTGCCGCATGAGCGGGTGGGTCGAGCCCCGCAAAGCCCTGCACGCGGCGATGCTGACGCTGCACCCGCTGCCGCGCGGCGAGCGGCTCGCACGCGCCTCCTCGTGGACGATGTACTATTTCTCGGCGCTGATCATCCCCGTCGTCGCGAGCGCGGCCCGCACCGGCCGGGTGCCTGCAGTCGGCATCGACGATCTGCTCTGCGAGAGCGATGCGGCCGGTCATGTCGTCGGCTTCAGGCCGCGGCAGGGCGCCGGCGATCGGGCCGGCTTCGATACGCTCGTCGACGGCCACCTCGCGGCCGCGGTGGAGATCTGCGGGCGCCTGACCGGGTTCCCGGCTCGCGTGGCCTGGAGCAACGCGGCGGTCATCCTCGACTACGCCATCGCGGCGGCGCGGGCGGACGGCGATGCGGGCGGCGCGCTGCGCGAAGCCGAGGCGCTGATCGGCGCCTTGGGCGATCCACGGCTCGCATGCCCCTACGGAGCGGGCGAGCCGCGCGCACGGCGCGTGCGCTGCCTGCGCTACCTCTCGTCGGCCGGCGCGCTGTGCCCCGGGATCTGCCCGAAGGCACCGTTCGTCGCCTTGTCCTAGTCCCCGATCGTCTTAGTTGCCGGGGCAACGAAACAAAGGGAGGAACGCCCATGCCGTATCGGCAATCACACGCGCGCGCAGTGCTCATCGGGGCGGGTCTATTGGCGTCAGCCGTCGCCACACCTGTCGGCGCCGACACCAAGCCGAAGCTCGCCGTCTTCGACTTCCAGCTCGCCAATCTCGCGCAATTGCCGCCGACCGCCGCCGACAAGGCGCGGCTGCCACGCATCAGCGACCTCCTGCGCAAGCAGCTCGCTGACAGCGGCAAGTTCGACATCGTGCCGATCACCGACAAGGTGAAGCAGGAAGTCGCCAAGGCCGCGCCTCTGCGCGACTGCGGCGGGTGCGCCGTCGACTTCGCCAAGGAGCTCGGCGCCGACGTCGCCGTCACCGGCGAGGTGCAGAAGGTGTCCGACCTCATCCTCAACATCAACGTCTACATGAAGAAGGTCGGCAGCAGCGCGCCGGAGACCGCGACCAGCGTCGACATCCGCGGCGACAACGACGATTCCTTCAACCACGGCATCAAGTACCTGGTGAAGAACAACATCCTAAAGGAATGAGTGCAGCCGCACGCGACCAATTTCCAATAGGCGTCGCGCGCGGTCGCCGGTAGCTTCGGCTTCGGTCTGGACCAACAGGGTTGGTGACCGATGCGCAACGCCCTCGCCGCCATTGCCGCATGGCTGAAGGACAACCCGCTCCTCGCGATCGTCGGCGCGCTCGTTCCCGTGTTCGGCCTTGTGGCGGGAGGCCCCGCCGCATGGGCCGGGCTGACGCAGATCCTCGGCATCCCGCAGTGCGTCACCTACGCCAAGGTCTACTCCTACTCGTCAGGCGCCTTCGCGGACGGCGGCGACAAGTGGGTGGAGAGCGTGAAAGGCGTCGACACGTTCACCTTCAAGCTGGCGCACCGCAATCCCGAGTTCATCATCCTTCTGAACCAGACGCCGCGCATCGGGTATCGCAGCGACATGATCGTGCGGCTGCCGGTCTGTGGCGGCACGGCGCAGTGGACGCTGGAGAACCCCGAGCACTGGATCGATCTCTACCAGATCTGGCGTGGCACCTAGGGCGCTGCGGTTTCGCAGCCTTGGGCTCTGCCAATGCGGCGGCGCGCCCCCACATAGGGCGCAGTTGACCCACCCAGAGAGTTCCTTGCCCTTCTTTTCCGATCTCATGTTCGAGGCGCGCACGCTGGCGCAGACGCTTGCCGAAAGCCTCGGCACCCCGGTCATTCGCCTCGGCGTCACGGGCCTGTCCCGCGCCGGCAAGACGGTCTTCATCACCGCGCTGATCCAGCATCTCACCGAGCTCGGCGCGCCGGGGCGGCGGCGCAAGGGTGCGCTGCCGGTGTTCCGCGTGATGGCCGAGGGGCGCCTGACCAAGGGCCGGCTCGAGCCGCAGCCCGACGACGCCGTGCCGCGCTTTGCCTACGAGGACCATCGCGCTGCGCTCAAGGGCGGCGAGACCGGCGCCTCGCGGCACTGGCCGGAGTCGACGCGCCGCATCTCGGAGGTGCGCATCCGCCTCGAGTTCGAGCGCGCCGAGGGGCTGCGCGCCGGACCGGCCGCGCTCGTCATCGACATCGTCGACTATCCCGGCGAATGGCTGCTCGACCTGCCGCTGCTCGGCAAGAGCTACGCGGAATGGTCGAAGGAGACGCTCGACGCCTCCGCCTCGGCCGCCCGCGCGAGCCTCGCCACCGACTGGCGCGGGCTCACCGTCGCGCTCGACCCCGGCGCGGCCGCCGAGGAGGAGATGGCGCGCAAAAGCGCCGAGCTCTTCACCGCCTACCTGCGCTCGTGCCGCGCCGACAATGTCGCGCTCTCGACCCTGCCGCCGGGTCGCTTCCTGATGCCGGGCGATCTCGAAGGCTCGCCGGCGCTCACCTTCGCGCCGCTGCAGCTCGACCCGACGCGCTTCTACGGCCCCGAGACGCTCGCCGGGATGATGGAGCGCCGCTACGAGGCCTACAAGGCGCACGTGGTGAAGCCGTTCTTCCGCGATCATTTCGCCCGGCTCGACCGCCAGATCGTGCTCGTCGACACGCTTGCCGCGCTCAACGCCGGGCCTGCGGCGGTGCGCGATCTCGAGACGGCGCTCGCCGACATCCTGCAGGCCTTCAGGTCCGGGCGGAACTCGGTGCTCTCCGCGCTCTTCAAGCCGCGCATCGACAAGATCCTGTTCGCCGCCACCAAGGCCGACCATCTGAACCACACGAGTCACGACCGGCTCGAGGCGATCCTCCGCACCATCGTCGCCCGCGCCATCGCCCGCGCCGACGACGCCGGCGCCGCGATCGACGTCATCGCGCTCGCCGGTGTCCGCGCGACGCGCGAGGCGCGCATCGGCAAGGGATCGGAGGCGCTCGATGCCGTCGTCGGCGTGCCGGCCAAGGGCGAAGTCATCGACGGCGAGACGTTCGACGGCATCGCGGAGGCCGCGATCTTCCCTGGCGATCTGCCCACCGATCCGAAGGCGGCGTTGCGCGGCGACGCCTATTACCCGGCCGGGCGCGAGGACTATCGCTTCGTTCGCTTCCGGCCGCCGCGCGAGGTGCGCGACGAGGACGGCCTCGTGCTGCCGCCGCCGCACATCCGCCTCGACCGGGCGCTGCAGTTCCTCTTGGGAGACAGGCTCGCATGAGCGAGGAAATCCGCCGCCGCCCGCGCGCCGTGCGCCTCGAGCCGCTGCCCGGCTTCCAGGACGAGAGCGACCGCCCGCCGCGCGCGGCGCCGCCCGTCGAAATCCTGCCCGACCCCGTCGCCTTCGCCGGGCTCGAGCTGGAGCCGGAGGAACGCGCGGTCGAGGTCGCGCAGAAGCGCGGCATCTTCCGTCGCACGCTGGTCTCCTGGGCCGGCCTGTTCTGGTCGGCGCTCGGCGGCCTCGTCTCGCTCGCCGCGAGCCTGTGGGCGTGGAACACGATCGAAGGTTTGTTCGCGCGGTCCAAGGTCCTCGGCGACATCGGGCTGGCGCTGCTCGGCGTCGCCCTGGTCGCGCTGCTGGTCATCTGGACGCGCGAGGCTCTGGCGATCGGCCGTCAGCGTCACATCGCGCGGCTGCATCAGGATTTCGCCAAGGCCCATGCGGCCGACGACCAGGCGGCGGCCCGCAAGCTCGTCGCCGATCTCGCGTCGCTCTACGACGCGCGGCCCGAGACCGCACGAGCGCGCCAGGATGTGCTGGCCCTGACCAAGGAAATCGTCGACGGGCGCGACCTCGTCGAGATCGCCGAGCGCACGCTCGTCGGGCCGCTCGACGCGCGCGCCAACGCGGCGATCGCCACCGCCGCCAAGCGCGTGTCGGTCGTCACCACGATCGCTCCGCGCGCGATCATCGACGTCGCCTTCGTGCTGCTGCAGGCGGTGCGTCTCATCCGCCGCATCGCCGAGATCTACGGCGGCCGTCCGGGGCTGCTCGGGTTCCTCAAGCTCGCCCGCTCGGTCGGCGCCCATTTGGCGATCACCGGCGGCATGGCGGCCGGCGACAGCCTGCTGCAGCAGGTTGTCGGCCACGGCATCGCGGCGAAGGTCTCCGCGCGACTGGGAGAGGGGGTGCTCAATGGGCTGCTGACGGCGCGGATCGGCGTCTCCGCCATGTCCGTCTGCCGCCCCATGCCGTTCGAAGCGCAATCGACGCCGACACTGCGCAAGGTCGCGCCGTTCCTGTTCAAGTCGAAAGAAGACGCGACGACATCGATCGACCGGTAAAGGCCCCGCTTGGCGACTGTCACGGGTGTGTCGTATGACGTTCGCATGACAAAGGATGCCGTGCCGAGTCGGGAATACGAGCTCAAGTTCGCGATCGATCCCGAGGCCTACGACGCCGTCATGGCGCATCCTCTGCTGTCCGCCGCGCCCAGCGCGGCGAGGGCGCTGTCCTCGACATATTTCGACACGCCGGACGACCGCCTGCGCCGCGAGCGCGTGAGCCTGCGGCTGCGCGAGGGCGAGCCTGGCGGCACGGTGCAGACGCTGAAAAGCGCCCCGAGCTCGATCGTCGATCGGGCGGAATGGGAGCAGCCGATCAGCGGCGCCCGCCCCGACACCGCGCTGCTCGGCGAAACGCCGCTGAAGCCGCTCCTCGACGAGGTCGATGCGGCCCTCGTGCCGCGCTTCACCGTCGAGGTCACGCGCGACGTCTTCCCGCTGCGCCGCGGCCCCGACGAGATCGAAGCGGCGCTGGACCGCGGGACGATCCGGTCCGACAGGAGCGCGCTGGCGATCAGCGAGCTGGAGCTCGAGAGCAAGGCCGGGCAGCCCAGCGCCGTGTTCGATCTCGCGCGCGACCTGGTGCGCGACCTGCCGCTGACCTTGAGCCTCGAAAGCAAGTCCGAGCGCGGCTTCGCCGTCGCCAATCAATCGCTGGGCAAGCCGGTCAAGGCGTTGGCGCTCGCCGTCGACCCGGCGATCACCCGCGCGGCGGCGTTCGAGAGGATCGTGCAGGCGTGCCTCGCCGCGCTGACCCACAACGCGGCGCTGATCGGCGGCGCCGACGACGGCGAGGCCGTGCACAAGACCCGCATCTCGCTGCGACGGCTCCGCGCTGTGCTCGCGCTGTTCGAGCCGACCCTGCGGCGTCGCCGGCTGCGCTCGCTCGAACGCGACATCAAGTGGGCGGCAGCCAAGCTCGGCGACGCGCGCGACGCCGACGTGTTGCAGCAGTCCTACGTCGATCCAGTCGTTAAGGCGGGGCAGGTCGAGGGGGCCGGGGCGGTCGCGGCACTGATGCTGGGGCAGCGCATGCGCGCCCACGAAGAACTGCGCGAGGCGCTCGCCTCGCCGCGCTGGCGGCTGCTGCTGGTCGAGCTGCTCGCGTTCTCGATCGACGGCGTCCGCCGCGCGCAGCGCAGGCGCGGGTGGCGCGGCTTTGCGCGCCGCAGGCTCAGCGCGCATCGCCGCCAGCTCGCCCGCGACTCGTCGCGGTTCTCTCGCCTGTCGACGGAGGCGCTGCACGACGTTCGCAAGTCGGCGAAGATGCTGCGCTACGACCTCGAGCTTCTCGCGCCCGTCCGCGGGCTCGGCGGCACCGAGGCGAGCGTCAGGCGGCTCTCCGGCGCGCTGGAAACGCTGCAGGACTCGCTCGGCATCGTACAGGACGAGGCGTCGGCGCGCGAGGCGCTGGGCCATGCGCTGAAGAGCGCCCGTCGTCCGGCCGGCCTGTCGCGGGAGACTTGGCGCGCCGCCACCCGCGAGATCAAGCCGCGCGGCGGCGGTCGCAGGAAGCTGATGCGGAAGGCCGAGAAGGCGGCCCGCCGCTTGGCGCGGTCCGTCGCCTTCCGCTGAGCCTCAGTCGCTGTCGCCGGGGGCGAACATCGCGGCAAGGCCGGTCAGCATCACCAGTCCCCGCGAGGCGGCGAGCTTGGTGTCGCCCTCGTTGAGCTCGCTGTAGAGGATCGCGCCGGAGATCGCCGCGACGAGTGCGCCGCCGAGCCGGCGCGTCGCCCGCGGGACCATCAGCAGGCCGCCGACGACCTCCGCCGCCGCGGCGGCCTCCATCTCGCTGCGAGACCAGCCGAGATGGCGGAACATGCCGCGATAGCCGCGATTGCCGACGAGCTTGTCGGCGCCAGCCAGAGCGACCGCCGCGCCGGCGACGGGATAGAGGTCGGCCATGGTCGTCATCTCCTTGCTCAAGCTTGGCGCGAAACGCCACGGGCCGCCAACGCGGAGAGCGGGCGCGCGATCCACCGGCGAGCGGTTTGCGTGCATTCGGGAGGGTAGGGGAGCGGCGCCGGAGCCGCAGCGCCGCACGACGAAAAGTGTCGCCAGATCAGCAGGCTATCGTGGTGGGCGCGACAGGGATTGAACCTGTGACCCCTCCCATGTCAAGGGAGTGCTCTCCCGCTGAGCTACGCGCCCGGCACAACGTGCCGCAGACCCACGCCGTGGGTGCGAGACGGCGGGATATACCGATGCGGCGGGTCGCACGCAACCGCAAAACCGGCGACTTGATGGGCTCGACAACAGCATGCGGCTTTCTCGACGCAGGATGCTCTTCGCCCTCGGTGCGGCGTCCCTCCCCATGCGTGCCGCCGACGCGCGGGAGACCGTCGCGCCGCTGGGGCGCGCTCCGATGACTGCGTCGCGGCGGGCCGAGCTGGTCGACATCGGTGTCTCGGCCTTTCCGCTCAAGAACAACCTGTTGGTGCCCGGCACGCCGGAACCGTTCTTCCAGACGGATGAAGGCGGCCGCTTCCATCTCGCACCGCGGGGCGGCAAGCTCTACGAGCATCCGACCTACGCCGATCCGAGTACGTTGCTGGTGCTGCCGCCAGCTGGCGCTAAGCCGCAGGCGCTGGTCGTCTTCTTCCACGGCAACCTCGCGACGCTGGAGCGAGACGTCGTCGGCCGCCAGCACGTGGTCGCGCAGTTCGAGCGGTCTGGTCTCAACGCCGCGCTGGTCGCGCCTCAGCTCGCCGTGAATGCCCTCGATTCGAGCCCGGGGCGTTTCTATGAGCAAGGCTTCCTCGACGACTACCTGGCGGCGGCTGGCGTAGCCCTCGCCGAGCGATCGCAGGGACGCTTCACGGCAGCGGAGGTCGACGCCCTGCCGGTGATCCTCGTCGCCTACAGCGGCGGCTACCTGGCCACGGCCTACAGCCTGCCGGCGCAGAGCGGCACGCATCGGCGGATCGCCGGGATCGTCCTGCTCGATGCCCTTTTTGGCGAAGAGCAGAAATTCGCCGACTGGCTCGCGACGCGGCCCGACGCCTTTTTCGTCAGCGCCTATTCGGCCTCTTCGGCTGCGCTCAACGGCAAGCTCGCCGACGAGCTTGGCCGATCCGGCATAACCGTGCTCCGCGCGCTTCCAGCGACGCTGAAGCCGGGCGATATCGTCCTGCAGCCGGCGCTGGCGGCGGTGCACAACGACTTCGTCACCGCCGCCTGGACCCGCGATCCTCTCGCCGCCGTGCTGAGGCGCGTCGATCTCGGCCCCGAGCGCTGATGGCTCGCGCCCGCCTGCGGACGTGCTACGGGGGCGCATGAACTCCGACACGCGGGCCTGGGTCCGCCTTCCGTCCGGCAAGCGGCTCGACCTCCTGCACCCGACGCCCTTCGATTGGGACGACGAGGACCTGGCCGTCGGGCTCGCGCGCACCTATCGCTGGGGCGGCCATTCGGCGTGGCCGCTGCCGCTGTCGGTGGCGCAGCATTCCCTGATGGTGATGGCGATGCATCGCCGCGCGGCGCCCCGCCGCGACCGGGCCGCCGAGCTGCGCGAGCTGCTGCACGACGCCGACGAGGGCCTGCTCGGCTTCGACTGCATCTCGGTCGTGAAGCCGTTCCTCGGCGAGGCGTTTCGTGCGCTGACGTCCGACCTGCAGCGCGCGGTGGCCATCCGCTACGCGATCAGGCCGTTCGATCCCGCGACGCAGAAGGCGCACAAGCGGGCGGACCGCGTCGCCGCGGCCTCGGAGGCGGTGCACGTCGTCGGCTGGACGCGCGACGAGGTGCGCGACACGCTGCGCATCCCCTACGAGCCGCTCGCAAGCGACCCGCTCGTCGCACTCTACCAGGGCACCCCATGGGAGCCCTGGCCGCCGGCTGTCGCCGCCGAGCGGTTCCTTGCGGAACTGCGTGCGCTGACGCGCTGAGCCGATTACTCGGCCGCGACCGCGAGCACGTGGTTGTAGTGTGCCTCGACCTCGTCCGCCGCAGCGGCGAACATGGCGATGCCCTGGAGCACGAGCTCCTCGATCCGCTCCGGCGAGCCGGAGTCGTCGTAGGCCCTGGCGAAGTCCATCACGATCTCCTCGTGCGAGGGCTTGCCGTCGTGAGGCACGGCGTGGACTTCCATCCAGATCGAACGTTTGCGTGCGAACAGTTGCGTGTAGGCCGGCGCGTGCGCCAACGTCTCGCCGGCGGTCTCGGCAATGAACTCGGTCGACGCGAGCGACCGGGCGAAGAACTCGACGAGGTCGCCGTTGCCGGTTTCATCGATCAGGCGCTGGATCAGCGGCGTCGCCGGCTCCGACTGCAAGACCTCGTAGCTGATGCCGAGGTTTCGCGCATCGGCTTCCCAATGTTTGGCGTGCCGATACTCGTCCTTCTGCATCTCGATGAGGCTCGCACGCGCTTCCTCGAAGACGCCGGCGATCTCGCTATCCAGCAGATTGCGGATCGACTTCGCCGAGCCAAGTAGGGTTTCCCTCGTTTTGTTGCGGCCGAACTTGGCGTACAGCGGCTCGCGCGGCAGGTTGCTTGAATTGGCCCGCCGATCGATGGCCTTTTCGAAGTCTCGCGTGAATGGCCAGAATCCCCGCATGTGGGCGATCGCAGCAGACCGATCGCCTTCGCGGCAACGCTGAATAAGAGAGCAATTGGCCATCGCATCACGCGCGGCCTCCTCTAGACGCTCCATGTTGAAATATTCATGGTTATCGTCGTGGAACAGCGACATGCCCGACCCCTTTTGCCGTGGTAAGCAATTGTTTACCATTGTGACGGGGTTGGCAATAGAATTGTTTGTTCGGCAACTAGGCCGGCGTGGCTCCATTCGCTATCAAGGTTAACGGCACGCGCCAGCGGCACGGTCCCAAAAGCAGGCCAGAGCGTCGAACGTTCGTAATAAAACGTGAGCTTTGATCGCGCCCAAAGCGTCGCTTACGCTAAGCGAGGCTTCGTCAGGCCAGACGGCGTCGTGCCAGCTCCGTTCGATCCACATCCGGTCGATAGAGCATCGCTTTTGCCACACCCTCAAACTGAGCCGTGAACGGCTTGGGCGTGGCGATACCGTAGCCCTGAGCAAAATCGACGCCAATGTCGCGCAGCGCCGAAGCAATCTCTTCCGTTTCGACGAACTCGGCGACGATTTGCTTCCCCATCACATGCCCGACGTGGACGATCATTTCCACCATCGCCCGGTCCGATCGTTCGAGGAGAAGGTTTTTCACAAAAGCGCCATCGATCTTCAGAACGTCGACCGGCAGCTCCTTCAGGTAGTTGAACGACGACATGCCGGAGCCGAAGTCGTCGAGCGAGAAGGTGCAGCCGAGCGCCTTCAGCTCGTGGATGAAGGCGCGGGCGGCATCGAGGTTGACGATCGCGGTCGTCTCGGTGATCTCGAACGAGACGATGCTCGGCGGGACACGGAACTCGGCGAAGGCGGCCTTCAGGAAATCGAGGAAGGCGTCGTCGCCGACGGTCACGCCCGAAAGGTTGATGCCGCAGCGCACGATCGGCTCGGCCTGCGCGATCTTCCGGCGCTCGGCCAGCGTGCGGAAGGCCTGCCGCACGACCCACCGGTCGACCTGCTTCATGAGGCCGAAGCGCTCGGCGGCGGGCAGGAAGCTCGAGGGCGGCACGAGCGCGCCCTGCTCGTCGCACATCCGGATCAGCACCTCGAGGTGGACCCCGGGCTCGCCTCCGTCCGCCAAGGCGACGATCTCCTGGGCGTGCAGGACGAAGCGATCTTCAGCCAGCGCGTGCTGGATCCGGTGCACCCAGTTCATCTCGCAGATGCGGCCGCGGATCTCCCGATCTTCCTTGCGATGCGCCTGGACGCAGTTGCGGCCCTTCTCCTTGGCCATGAAGCAGGCCATGTCGGCTTCCGACATCATCTGCTCGGGCGAAATCGTGCCGGCATAGTCGTGCGCGAGGCCGATGCTGGCGGTCACCTGGAAGCTGCGGCCGTGCCACGAGAACTCGACTTGCTCGACCGCGACGCGCACGGCTTCGGCCAGGGCGAGCGCGCTGGCGACGTCGGTCCGCCACACGAGGATGCCGAACTCGTCGCCGCCGAGACGGGCGATGAGATCGTCCGGCCCGAGGAGGTCCTGCAGCGGCGGCCCGATCCGGCGCAGCATCGCGTCGCCGGCGGCGTGGCCACAGGTGTCGTTGATGTTCTTGAACTGGTCGAGATCCATGAACATCAGCGCGCAGGCGGCGCCGCGCTCGCCCTTGACGGGGGTCAGGGCGTGCAGAAGATTTTCCTCGAAGGCGCGGCGGTTGGCGAGCGAGGTCAGCTCGTCGTGCGAGGCCTGCCAGGAGAGCGCATCCTCGAAGCGCCGCCGCTGCCGCAGGACCTTGCCGACGCGCCAGATGGTCAGCATCGCCAGCACGCCGGCGAGCGCGATGTTGACGACGAGCAGGATGCGCTCGACGATCCGTGCGCCGTCGTCCAGCACGCGGGAGAAGGCGATGGCCTTCGGCGTGATCGCCGCGTCGACTTGCTCGACCCGGCCCCTCAGCTCGGCGACCCGCCCGGTCAGGAACTGCGTGCCGACCGATGCGCCGATCCTGTCGAGCCCGAGGATGTAGGGGTCCGTCTCGCTCCACTTGGCGCGCGCTTCCTTAAGGTAAGGCAGGCTGCGGAAGTTGGAGTACATCCAGATGAGGCTGGGGCTGTCCTGCGGCGCGATGCCGGCGCGCAGCAGCGCGCGACGCGCCGCGACCGGGTCCGGGTCCTCGCGCTCGAGGTCGAGGCGACCCTCGCGATAGGCGAGCGGGACCGCGATCGCATCGTGGAAGGCCTTGAGGACCCGGGGATCCTCGGAATCGAGGTAGAGGCTGAGGAAGTAGACGGCCTCGTGCTGGCTCTTCGACCACAGGCTTTCGCCCGACACGAAGGCGCGGATCGTCGACAGCGTGTAGACACTGAACCCTCCGACCGCCATCTGGGTCAGGATCACGACGACGATCGGCCAAGCCGAAACATTCGGCCCGAGGCGGAATCGCTCCCGCCATCCGTGCTGTTTCGCCATGGTCGAAATCGGCGGCTCTCCGAAAGGGGTGATGTTGGGCAACGCACCGTAGCGTCACCGCACATGCCACCGTTGCCATGAAGAAACCCTTGCAGTGCAACGCCACCGAAGACTGCAAAAAATTTAGCTTAAGCGAAGTAATTCAAATGCGTTTCAAGGCATTAACTGCAGGCACCATCGATCGGACGCGCCGGCCTCAGAACAGTGTCGGGCGCCCGTCGAACCACACGCAATTCTGCGCCGCCTGCCTGGCGTCGAAGCCGGGCGGAGCACTGACCGGGGCGATGTAGCGGCCCTCGGCGGCGATGTGCAGCGTCTTGAAGCTCTGCCTGTCGATGCCGTCGGCGAAGTAGCAGTACTGATGCTCGGGCACGCTGCCCTGCGGTGCGAAATTGTAGCCGGTGACCACTTCTCCGCCGGCGAAATGCACCGCTTTGAAAATGGTATAGTTGGTCTTCACCTGCGCCTTGCTCGCCGGCGTCGCGTCCTCCTTCAATTGCGCGGGAGTGGGGCGCGGCAGCGCCTTGTCGTCGGCGAGGTGGACGGTCGCGGCCGGGTCCATCGCCACCTGAGCGGCGGGGTCGAGCCTCACGGTCGAATTCGGATCGAGATCGGCGTGCAGCCGGGCGCGCTCGAGCGCCTTGGTCAGCGTGTCGGCGAGGCGCTCGGCGGCGCCGCTCGCATCCTTGCTGCGCGCGTAGCCGAGGAACGCGAGGCCGACGCCGGCGCCGACCATCATCGCCAGCACGCCGACGGCCGTGCAGCGGATCAGCCACGCCTTGGCCGCGACCAGGCTCGCCTCGGCGCCGACGCGCCGGTGCACCGCGCCGGCCAGCTCCCGGTTCGCCTTGCTGCCGGCGATCAGCACGGCTCAGGCCGCTCCCGGCGGCGGGTTGGTCGCGACGAGCGTCGGGCGCGTCGGGCCGAACGGACGCGGCGGCTCAGGCGGCGCCTCGGCCGCAGCCGCGGGCTCGGTGGCGGCCGGCGGGTCCGGCGGCATGGGCGTCGCAGGGTGCATCGGGATGTCGGGTGCCTGCGGCTCGATCTTCTGCGCGACGAAGGCCCTGGCGACGGCGATGCTGGCGGCCTTCTCGGCATGCGCGTCGAGCGAGCGCGTCAGCGGCGACAGCAGCTGGTCCACGAGGGCCTGCTCGTCGACCTCCACCGCCTCAGGCGCCGCGCGCAGCGGCGTCACCGAAGCGAGAGCCAGCGCCGTCGCGGCGAGCGAGGCGAAGATCGCCGGGAAGAAGACGAACAGGCGCAGGAAGCTGTGGAGTTCGCCCTCGGTGACCTCCGTGGGGTCCTTGCCGAAGAACATCCCGGTAAAGGAGTGGAGCTGCGAGTTCAGGATCGCGTCGCGCCGCTTGAGCTCGGCGTCGGCCACCCCCTTGGCGACGGCCGTGGCATCGAGCGCGTCGCGCACCTTGCGCGCCGCGTCGAGCTTGTCTGAGGCGTCGGCGCGCGTCTTCTCGGCGTCGGCGAGATTGACCGACATCACCTTCTGGCGCCCGTCGGCGTGGCACTCCTGCGAGGAGAAGCGCCGGCCGAGCGAGTTCAGGTGCCAGACGCGGGCGCACTTGTCGGCGGGCAGGGCGCCGAGCTCCGAGTTGACCGCCTTCAGGCGCGCCTGCGCGTCGCTAAGCTCGGCGGTGCGCTGGGTCACCACCGCGTCGGCGTCGTGCACCTTGCCGGAGAAGGCGGCCTGCGCACTCTGCGCGTCCTTCAGCGCTGCCGTGGTGCGGGTGACGTCGATGAGGCGCGGGCGGAACATCACCTCGCCGAGCTGCGACAGCGACTTCACGCTGACCGCGACGGCGCAGAGCACCATGATCGCGAAGACGAGCTTCCAGAACCAGGAGGGCTGCGTGCGCAGCGCGAGCGCCAGCGGCACGCGGGCGATCTCGATCCCGGCATAGGCGATCGGCGCCAGCATCATCATCGCCATCGTGTCGAAGTCGTTGTGGCCGTAGATCTTGGCGAAGAACCAGGCCGACAGCAGCGAGGTGGACACGACGGCAAGCTCGATGCCGTAGGCCATGCCGAGATACTTGTAGTCGATGCGGTAGCCCTGCTTCGCGTTGAAGGCCTCCTTCTTCGCGAAATAGCCGAGCGCGGCGTCGCTCATGTGCGCACCTGAATTCCCATGATCCGACGCGAGCAGACCAGCGGCTTGTGGCGCGACAAGGGCAGGGCGGCGCGGCCAAATCGCCGCCGGACACCCGACATGGGGTAGGACGTCCGGCGGAGGGGCGTTGCAATAAGGTCGCACCGTCCGGCCATGTAACGCGGCATGCCTAGAGTTGCGGCGGCGCTCCCAACTTTTGCTCTTTTCAGATGATCCGTGTTCGGCAGACTTGAGATGCTGCAACATCGGGAAACGACGATGGCCGACATTGTCCTGATCAATCCGCGTTTCGAAGCAAGCTACTGGGGCCTGGAGCACGCGCTGCATCTGGCGGGCAAGAAGGCCAACATGCCGGTCGCCGCCCTGCCGCTGCTGGCCGCCCTGACGCCGCCCGGCCACACGATCACGGTCATCGACGAGAACGTCGAGCCGATCGACTACGAGCGCTGCGCCAAGGCCGACATCGTCGGGCTCACCGGCATGATCGTCCAGCGCTTCCGCATGAGCGAGATCCTGACGGAGCTGAAGAAGCGGGGCTGCTTCGTGGTGCTCGGCGGCCCGTGGGTCTCGGTGAAGGAGGACTATTTCGGCGAGCTCGCCGACGTCGTCTTCGTCGGCGAGGCCGAGACGAGCTGGCCGCTCTTCCTGCAGGAATGGGCGTCGGGCATCCACGCGCGCCGCTACGAGCAGGCGGAGCGCACCGACATGTCGACGGTGCCGGTGCCCCGCTTCGACCTGCTCAAGATGAAGAAGTATGCGCTCGGCACGCTGCAGTTCTCGCGCGGCTGCCCGTTCATGTGCGAGTTCTGCGACATCATCGTCACCTTCGGTCGCAAGCCGCGGCTGAAGACGCCGCCGCAGATCACCGCCGAGCTCGACGCGCTCCTGAAGACGAAGATGCGCGCGGCCTTCATCGTCGACGACAACCTGATCGGCAACAAGAAGGCGGTGAAGGAGCTCTTGAAGGCGGTGATCGACTGGCAGGAGCGTCACAAATATCCGCTCACCTTCATCACCGAGGCCTCGCTCGATCTCTCCGACGACGAGGACCTGATGGAGCTGATGGACCTCGCCAACATCCGCTCGGTCTTCGTCGGCATCGAGACGCCCAACGAGGACGCGCTCAAGGAGACCAAGAAGACGCAGAACCTGCGCGGCCACAACCGCTCGATCCCAGAGAAGGTGGCGGCCATCCAGGCGCACGGCATCGAGGTCTGGTCGGGCATGATGCTCGGCTTCGACACCGACACGCCCGACATCTTCGAGCGCCAGGTGAAGCTCGTCGAAGACGCCAAGATCATCCATTCCTCGGTCGGCATGGTGACGGCGATCCCCAAGACGCCGCTGCACGCGCGGATGGAGAAGGCGGGTCGCCTCGACGTCGCCGACAAGACGGAATGGGGGACCAACGTCGTGCCGGTCGCGATGAGCCGCGAGGCGCTGCGCGACGGCTACATCAAGGTGCTGGCCGAGCTCTACAGCGCCAAGAACTATTTCAAGCGGATGGATTCGCTCTACCTCGACAAGACGCTCGGCGAGTCCAAGCTGCGGCAGGCGACGCTGCGCACCAAGCCGGTGCAGTACCTGCTCTCCTGCGGCGGCGCGCTGCTCATGTCCGCAGCGGTGTTCGTGCGCCTGCAAACCGCCGTGAAGGACAAGGAGCTGCGCCGCGACTACCGCCGCTCGACCTGGAACGTGATCCGGCGCCGGCCGAACCCCTTCGTGCTGCAGACCTACGCGCTGAAGTCGGTGATGCACTACCACTACCACCGGCTGCTCACCGGCATGGTCGTCGACGGGCACCTGCTCAACATGTTCTGAGGAAAAAGCCGGCCGACCCGCTGGCTCTTGCCAGCGGCGTCGGCGGCGATACGTTCGAGCTGATTTCAGTCGGCTCGGTGATTTTTCATGAGACATTTGATCGTAGGCGTTTGCCTGCTCGCCGCCACTGCGGCCTTTGCTGCGGAAAACGACACGCCTCCGCCCGCGTCCGGCACTGCAACGGACGCGCGCAAGGCGGCCATCAGGCGCATCAGGGCGCTCCCTTGGAAGATCGTCCAAGGCATGAGCCTGCCGCAATCCAAGGCGACGATCGCCAACCTTCCCGATTTTGCCGGCGTTGCGGGGGACGACGCGCGCACATTCCGCTCGATCGTCGACGGCAGGAGCGATCCTTCCGTCGAAGGGGACATCATCCGGCGCAGCAATTCCTCCGAGATTTTGTTCTCCTGGCACAATGTCGGCTACGTCGATGCCAAGGATTTCGCCGACATCGACCCCGACAAGCTCATCGAGAGCGGCCGCGAGGCCACGTTCGCGGGCAACGAGGAGAGCACGCGCGCCGGGCTGCGCCCGATCACCGCCATCGACTGGATCCGCAAGCCGACGTGGAACAAGAATCTGCATACCGCCTACTGGATGATGCAAGGCGTGCACGACGACGGCGAGCGCACGGTGAATGCGGTCGCCCTCAAGCTCGGGCGGCGAGGCTACGAGAAGATGGTCTGGATCACATCGCCGGACCAGATCGGTCGCGCCGACGATCTGTCCTTGGTGCAGGATGCGTACAGCTACCCGTCGGGAGACCGCTACGAGGATCACGCCACGGGCGACAAGGTCGCGGCCTATGGGATCGCGGGTCTCGTCGCCGGCGTCATCGGCCTCAAGGCGGCCAAGGTGCTCGGCATCGGCGCCTTCCTGCTCGCCTTCAAGAAGTTCTTCTTCCTGCTGCTCGTGCCGTTCATCTGGGTCGGCAACAAGATCAGGGCGCTGTTTCGGAAGCGGGAGGCTGGCGACTCCTGAGCGAGGCCGGTCGACGACGCGAAGGCGACGCTAGTATCCGGCGAAGATCATCGGAATGTCGGTCGCACCCGTCGCTTCGCCGGCCGCCGTCAGCATGGCGTGCGCCTGGCCGCGATGATGCGTCTGGTGATTGAAGACGTGCATGACGAGCAGCGCGCGCGGCTTGGTCATCGCGCGCCCGGCCGCACCGCTGACCCAGGTGTGATCGCCGTCGAGCCAGGCTTCGTCGAGCTCGGCCGCCCAGGCCTCGATCTTCCGGTCGTCCTCGGCGCGCGCCGCCGCCATGTCCTCGAAGACCGCGAACAGCGCATCGCTTTCCAATACCGCGACGGGCGGCGGCGTCCAGCCGGCGAAGCGCGACATCCACATCCTGTCGCCCCAGACGAGATGGCTCAGCGTGCCGTGGATCGAGTGCCAGAAGGCGCCGCGGTCCTCGCGTCGCGCGGCGTCGTCGAGACGGCCGGCGGCTGCGTAGACGCGCCGGTTCATCTCCGCGTTATAGGCGGCCATAAGCTGCACGTACGAGAGCGAAATCAACGGCGTCCCTTTGCTCGAAGCGGAGCCATTTCGACATTAAGCCGTTGCAGATCAAGGCGACAATCGAGATTGCTTCACAGGAAGGCCACGATGTCCGACGCCGGTCAAAAGCCGAAGATGCCCTACTGGCACGTCTACACGGATGCCGATGGGATCAGCCGGCAGCAGAAGTTCGAGCTCGAGAACTTCGAGCTGAAGGGCATCGACCCGCAGACCGCGCCGCAATGGAACGACAAGCAGGAGAAGACGCCGGCCATCGTCACCTTCACCGTGCTGCCGGTCGGCTGGGTCGGCGACTGGCACGAGAACCCCGCGCCGCAGTGGATCGTCGTCCTGTCCGGCCGCTGGTACATCGAGAGCATGGACGGCACCCGCGTCGAGATGGGCCCGGGCGAATTGATGATGGGCGAGGACCAGGGCACCAAGGGGCGCAAGGGCCACGTCTCCGGCACCGTCGGGAATGAACCGTGCACCATGATCGTGACCGGTCTCGACGTCACGCCGACGGTGAACCAGCCCGGTCGTTTCAAGTAGAGGCGCCGATGACCACGCATTACGACATCATCGTCATCGGCTCGGGGCCGGGCGGCGGCTCGCTCGCGCAGAGGCTGGCGCCGACCGGCAAGAAGATCCTGATGCTGGAGCGCGGCGGCTACCTGCCGCGCGAGCAGCGCAACTGGGATTCGAAGTCGGTCTTCGTCGACGGCATCTATCAGACCACGGACACCTGGTACGGCGCCGACGGCTCGACGTTCCAGCCCGGCCTGCATCGCTGGGTCGGCGGCAACTCGAAGCTCTACGGCGCGGCGTTGTTCCGGCTGCGCGAGAAGGACTTCGGCGAGGTGCGGCACCACGACGGCATCTCGCCGGCCTGGCCGCTCGGCTACGACGTGTTCGAGCCCTACTACACCGAGGCCGAGAAGCTGTTCCACGTGCATGGCCTGCGCGGCGAGGACCCGCTGGAGCCGTGGAGCTCGGCGCCCTACGCCTATCCGCCGGTGTCGCACGAGCCGCGCATCCAGGAGCTTTCCGACGGCCTGTCCCGCCAGGGTTTGCACCCCTTCCATCTGCCGCTCGGCATCCTGCTCGACGAGAAGGACGGCAAGCCGACGCAGACGAGCCCCTGCATCCGCTGCGACGCCTTCGACGGCTTCCCGTGCATCCTCAACGCCAAGGCCGACGCGCAGGTGATCTGCGTCGACCCGACGCTGAAGCTGCATCCGGACAATTTCACGCTGCTCACCAACGCGCTGGTGACGAAGCTCGAGACCGACCCGTCGGGGCGCAGCATCTCCAAGGTGCTGGTGACCACGTCGTGCGCGACGGCGTCGCCGAGACGTACACGGCCGATATCGTCGTCGTCGCCTGCGGCGCGCTGTCGTCGGCGCTGCTGCTGCTGGCCTCGGCCAACGACAAGCACCCGCACGGCCTCGCCAACGGCTCCGACCAGGTCGGCCGCAACTACATGCGCCACAACATGAGCGTGCTGATGGCCGTGCTGCGCAAGCCGAACCACACGCAGTTCCAGAAGACGCTGGCGCTCAGCGACTTCTACTTCGGCTCGCCGGAGACGGAGTATCCGCTCGGCCTCATCCAGATGTGCGCCACCTCGCACGCCGACCAGATCCGCGGCGAGGCCCCGCTCTCGAAGCTGATGCAGTTCGTGCCGGAGACGCCGTTTGAGAAGATGGCCGAGCACTCGATGGATTTCTGGCTGCAGACCGAGGACCTGCCGAACCCCGACAACCGCGTCTACTTCGACGGCGACAAGATCGTGCTGGCGCTGGAGGAATCGAACGAGGTCGAGGCGAAGGGCCTGAAGCACAAGCTGCATCAGATCCTGAACGCCAGCGGCGAGACCCCGCTCTTCGTCGAGCGCTCGCTCTACCTCGGCAAGAACATCCCCGTCGGCGGCACCGCGCACCAGGCCGGCACGCTGCGCTTCGGCACCGACCCGAAGACCAGCGTGCTCGACCTCGACTGCAAGGCGCACGAGATCGACAACCTCTACGTGACCGACGCGAGCTTCTTCCCGTCGATCGGCGCCGTGAACCCGACGCTGACCATCATCGCCAACGCGCTGCGGGTCGCCGACCGCATCAAGGAGCGGATGGGGTAGGGCGAATCGAACACATTCGTCAGCCTCGCCTGACGTCCGTGATGGGGACACACCCTGTTTGGAGTCCGCAATGACGCGTCATGATGCGTCACGCGTCACGGGCGAGCGGCTAGGCGCTGCGAGAAAACGGCCGGGGGCGGCGCCGGGTTTCGTGGGCCGATTCGCCGGCTCCGGACATGCTGCAGGGATTGGGCGTGCCCGTCGTTGCCGTCATTGCGAGCCGAAGGCGAAGCAACCCAGGGGCAGCGGGCTCGGGTTCCCCCCTGCCGCCCCTGGCTTGCTTCGCTGCGCTCGCAATGACGGCCCGCAAGGCGGACCATCGGGCCCTTTCCCGCGGGCCGCCCCACCTGCTATCCCCGAGCCCATGCGAACAGCCGACGTCGACATCGTGATCGCCCCAGGCATCGGCGGCGGGACCGACGAGCACTGGTACTCCCGCTGGGAGGCCAAGCTGCCGACGGCGCGCCGCGTCGTGCAGGCGGACTGGGACCATCCGACGCTCGCCGAATGGACCGGGCGCCTCGTCGCGGCGGTCGAGGCGGCGGGCAAGCCGGTCGTTCTCGTCGGCCATTCGCTGGGCGTCAGGACGATCGCCGCGGCCGCCGACAGGATCGCCGAGCGGGTCGTCGGCGCCTTCCTCGTCGCGCCGCCTTCCGCGCGCGCCCTCGCGGAGATCGCCGAGATCGATCCGGCCTTCGCCGCGCCGCGCGAGGATTCGCTGCCGTTCCCCGCAATCATCGTCGCCAGCCGCGACGATCCCTATGCGCGCTACGACGAGAGCGAGGCGATGGCCAAGCTCTGGGGCGCCACGCTGGTCGATGCCGGCACCTCCGGCCATCTCAACGACGAGAGCGGCCACGGCCCCTGGCCCGAGGGGCTGATGCGTTTCGCCGGCTTCCTGAAGACCCTGTCGTGACCTCGAGCAAAGAGCCCAGACCCCCGATGAGCATCGACACCGAGGTGGCGGACGTCGCCGGCTTCTCCGGCGCGCGCCTGGCGCGGATCGACAATTTCTTCAACGTCGAGGTGGCCCGCGGCGCGGTGCCGGGCGCCGTGCTGCACGTCGAGCGCGGCGGCGACACCGTGATGCGGCGGGTGTGGGGCTACCGCAACCGCGCCGCCGGCACGCCGATGACGCTCGACACGATCTTCCGCATCTATTCGATGACCAAGCCGATGGTGTCGTTCGTCACCCTGATGCTGGCCGGGGAGGGGCGTCTTCACCTCGACCAGCCGGTGGCCGACTTCATCCCCGCCTTCGCCGACGTGCGCGTGCTGGCGGACGACGCGCGTTTCGCCGCGCCGCGCTCCGACCATTCACGACCTGCTGCGCCACACGGCCGGGCTCGTCTACGAGCGCAACGGCGGTCCCGTCGCCGGCCTCTACGCCGGCCTCATGGACGGCGATCCGACCAACGAAATCTTCGCCGACCGCATCGCCCGCCTGCCGCTCGCGCACCAGCCCGGCACGGTCTGGGAGTACAGCCATGCGACCGATGTGCTCGGGCGCGTCGTCGAGGTGGTGGCGGGCCGCTCGCTCGCCTTCGTGCTGCGCCAGCGGCTGATCGAGCCTCTCGGGATGACCGACACCGGCGTCCACGTGCCGCGCGAGGCCGACCATGCGCGCATCGCCGAGCCGTTCCCGGACGATCGCTTCAGCGAGAACGGGCCGCCGATGTTCAACCCGCGCAAGCCGCGCGCCTTCGAGGCCGGCGGCATGGGCCTCGTCTCGACGCTCGACGATTACGCACGCTTCTGCCGGATGCTGCTCGGCGAGGGCACGCTCGACGGCCGCACCTACCTCTCGCGCGAGATGCTGCGGTTCCTTTCGAGCGACCACGTCGGGCCGGAGACCGGCATCACGCGGCTGCCGGGCTCGATCCTCGATCCGGGCTTCGGGTTCGGCCTCGGCGTGTCGGTGCGGCTCGGCCGCGGCGCCGTGCCGGCGCCGGGCTCCAAGGGCGAGTTCGGCTGGTCCGGGATCGGCGGCACCTACTTCTGGATCGACCCGCGCGACGAGACCTTCGGGATTATGCTCACCCAGTCGCCGCGCCAGCGCTCGCGCCACCGCATGATCCTGCGCACCATGCTCGCCGACGCCGACGTCGGCGCGCGCGCGCTCAAGGCCGAGCGCAAGCGGGCGAAGCACGAGTGACGCGAACTTCGGGCCGTCATTGCGAGCGAAGCGAAGCAACCCAGGGGCGGCAGGGCCCGCACTTCTCCTGCTGCCCTCCTGGATTGCTTCGCTGCGCTCGCAATGACGGCGGGTGCGCCTCAAACAAAAAAGCCGCGACCCGAAGGTTAGAGCTCGAACTTCGGGCCGTCATTGCGAGCGCAGCGAAGCAACCTAGGGGCCGCAGGGCCCGCCCCTGTCGCGCTGCCACCCTGGATTGCTTCGCTGCACTCGCAATGACGGATAGGTGGGCCTCAAACAAGAAAGCCGCGACCCGAAGGCCGCGGCTTCTTTCGTTGGTCCTGAACCAAACGTCAGCGCGAGTAGAACTCGATGACCAGGTTCGGCTCCATCATCACCGGATACGGCACTTCCGACGGCAGCGGGATGCGCGTCAGCTTGGCGTTCATCTTGCCGTGGTCGGCCTCGTAGAAGTCCGGCACGTCGCGCTCGGCGAGCTGCGTCGCCTCGATCACGATCGCCAGCTCGCGCGACGAATCCTTCACCTCGACGAGATCGCCGACCTTCACCTGGTAGGAGGCGATGTTGACGCGGCGCCCGTTGACCTTGACGTGGCCGTGGTTGACGAACTGGCGCGCCGCGAAGACGGTGGGCACGAACTTGGCGCGGTAGACCACCGCGTCGAGCCGGCGCTCGAGCAGGCCGATCAGGTTGTCGCCCGAGTCGCCCTTCATGCGGATCGCCTCCGCATAATACTTGCGGAACTGCTTTTCCGAGATGTTGCCGTAATAGCCCTTGAGCTTCTGCTTGGCCTTCAGCTGCGTGCCGAAGTCGGACAGCTTGCCCTTGCGCCGCTGGCCGTGCTGGCCGGGGCCGTATTCGCGGCGGTTGACGGGGCTCTTCGGGCGGCCCCAAATGTTTTGGCCCATTCGGCGGTCGAGCTTGTACTTGGATTCGGCGCGTTTGGTCACCGCGTTCCTCTTTCGGACTGGCGCCGACGGCGACGCGCGAAAGAGCCGGTGCGGCGCACCGGCAGCTCGATCCCGCGTCGTCCACCGGCAAGGTGGAGGATCGCGCCCTCCTGGCACCCCCTGCGGGGCCGACAGGCCGGCGTCGACTTGTGTCGCGCGGCCACGGGTGCGGACCCCCGCCGAGCAGGCCCGGCAGGGGAGGGCGCTTCGTAGAGACATCGCCCGCCGCCGTCAAGCGCGGCCCCCGCGACCGCCGCGCCGCTTGCGCCGCCGCCCGCGACCCTCTACGTCGTCCCTCGACCCTTCGAGCGCGTAGCTCAGCCGGTAGAGCATCTGACTTTTAATCAGAGGGTCCCGGGTTCGAGCCCCGGCGCGCTCACCAACGTCTTCAAACACTTAGCCGCTCCCGCGCGGCTCACGAAGAAAGTTGCGGACCCGTAGCGGACCCGCCGGCGCGATTGTCAGCCGCGCCGGCGCGCGCGACCTTGGCGGGCATGGGCATCGCGACACGGTTCTATCTCTTCCCCGAAGACGGCTCGCTCCGCCGCATCCCGCAGCGCGTTGCCTACGAGCTTCCGCACGGCTCTGACGCCATCCCAGAGTTCGCCAGCACCCGTCAGCGCGTGCTTGAGGTCTTGGTCGAGAGCGAGGGCGGCAAGCCAGCCCGCATCCTCGACGCTCGCGGCCTCTTTTGGTCCTTCGACGACAAGGGGAAAATCGACGAGAGCCTAGCATGGTCGCTCGGCGAGCGGATGGAGGCGCACGACTCCGTTCGCCGAGCTAGGCGCATGAAGGTGCCGGACCTTCGGCCCGAGATCAGGATGCGCGAGCTGAAGGCGAAGCACGAGTGGACGCCGACGGCCGAGGATCTCGATCGGATCGCGGCCGACATCTGGCCAGGCGTTCATGGACCGGCGCCAGACGTCGCCAGCGTGAAAGGCACCAAGCCGCGCAAGCCGGTGCTCACTCATGAAGGCCGTCGGGCGCTCGAGCGAATTGAGACGCACATCGCGGCAATCGTCCATGAGCTAGAGGGCCTATCCGAGCGCGCCCTAAAAGGCATGACGTTCGAGGCGATGCGCCTGGCATCGCAAGAGCACGAAGGCCTCTGGCGCGGCTTAGCCGACGAGGCCAAGCGGCACGAGGCGATCCGGGCTGCGCACCGCACCGGCCGCGGCGAATGGTACGCTGTCGTCGAGGTGGCGCGCGCCAGCCGGGATTATGAAAACCTGTGGGAGCAGGTCACGGTCGCCTACGAGAAGTGTTCAACCCAGCGGTCGAGGCCAGCCGCCGGCTGATGGCGGAAAAGGCGTCCTGGATGGACGCCGACATCGAGCTGTCGGTGAACGTGCGATCGGCGCTGGAATGGCGACCGGAGGACTGGGAGTAGCATGCCAGGGGGGTGGTGCCGCGATACCGAAGTAATCCGCATTTGACCCCTCCTGATTGGCGGATGCGGAATCACGACGAAATACGCCCACCCGCTGAGCTTACGATCAACTCTCTCGGGGAAGGTCCTCGCCTGGCCCAGCTTATGCCTCATGCCGTTCAGCAGGTAGCAAAGCTCCGAGAGCGATACGTGCATTACAGCATCCGCTCCCGAAGCAGCCTCAGTCGGCGCTTCCTTTCCCGCCTGTCATCATCATCCTCCGCCCTGAGAAGCTCCGATCTATTAAGTTTTCTAACTAAATCTGAGCTGTTTCTTACCTTTTCTCCGATACTGAGCGCATCCTCGATCATGTCTTTGCCTCTCAGGCGCAACGACTGCGGTAAGCGATCTATATGATAGCCACGAAGCCATAACATTCCGATGGTCGCGCAATCATCACAATCAGCAAGTCTTCTTCGAAGCTCGCGAAGTTTTCTCAAGGATTTTCTATTTAAGTTCAAATACTCAATCGTATACTCCGCAACTTTAGTCTTATGTGCAATCAGCACACCTTTGGCTTCATAGTGATCGCCGAAAAAATCCATATCTGTTTTGAAGAACCTTTCTCCGTCCTGTTTGTCGTGGTCGGGGCAGCTCCTATGCCCTTTAAATTGATTACATACCTTGCAGCTATACATTAGGTTCGTATATTCATTCTTCAAAAGCGGCCAATCCTTTTTTGGTAGGTAATGGTCTATCTCGAATGAAATGCCATGCGCTTCGCTTTCGGCAATGAAGCAGTACGAACAGGCGTAGAAGAAATCCTCCTTCAATGTAGGCAGATAGTGATTGTAAATAGGTTCTATATCTACTTGTGTTCTCAGCACCAAAGCGTTAGGGCTGGGCTTGAAAGTCACACCCTAGCTCCCTTGAGCCTTTCAATAAAGCCGTCAAGATGGCCGCAGAAGCGCTCGTACTCAGATATGTCCCGCTCCATCAGATCGAGGCCCTCTCCGTATAGCGCGTCTTCGATGTTGTCTAAATTCCAGCGGACATATGCCAATCTTCTTATCTGCGCGTTGGTAGCATTGCCCGCCAATTTGACCTCGACTAAAGCCGCATGCTCTTTAATCAAATCGTCGAATTCTTCAGACGACGTGTTTGCTGCCACGATCCTGCCAGCAAGCCTTGCGGCTTCAGGATCGAAATCCTCCGGCCGTGGTCGGGCCGCCGTCTCACCAAAGTTGGCGATTTGCCGCGGCACTTCATTGAGCAAGGAACTCTGGTTCGCAAAACTTTCGCCGAAGTGATCGATGCGATCAGGAGACCGAGCTGTAGACGACCTCATCATATCCCTCCCCATCCCCAAGGCTCTCAAAATATGCCAGAGCCCTGAGCTTGCACTCGGCAGCAAGAGCCTCCAGCGACCTACTTGTTGAAGCTTTACCCGGGGTAAAAGTGCGCTGCCAGTCAAGGACTACTGTCACAAGCTTGTCTTCGTCATCCTCGCTCTTATTTAGAGTGCAGATACATCGATCGGCGGTAGTTTCACCTTTCCCGAGAGAAACAGTGAATTGAAGATTATAAAATGGAACCTCCCCACCCCATGATCTCTTCTGATAATTTAGTAGAGATATAATACCTGGAGGAAGGTCTTCTTCGACTACAGCTGTGGTAGACATCAGGCCAATGCGCGTAAGCTTTCGCGTACCGACATTCGGTAACAATCTTGCCGCCGAAATAGATCGATCGACCACTTCGTCGAGCAGATCCCCGTAAGGTTTTGGCTCAGAGAGCATGTGCATCATTGCGGGCGCTCCGCTGATGCGTTTTATTCTACCCCTATACTGGAATAAGACGGCGCTCTTGAAAGGGTCTAACGTGTAGTTGAATCCCGAAAAGGAAGTAAAGCTCACTGCAAATTGGTCTTGACGGTCTATCGTAAATCTAACTTTCTGGCCGTCTTCCATCATGCCGTTGGTGATGTCAGTCACGGCATCCAACAGGGAACTCGAAGACGCAAAATGAGGCTCGAATGTGAAGCCGAACCCCGGCGTCGAGCCAAGCTTGTCACACCATAACGGTGTTCCACGTTTTTGCCTGAAGCGCGGCCGCCTCTGCGCGTCTTCTCCGCTCGCGGTCATGTATGCCTCAAGTTGCTCGGTCAAAGGCACCGGCACCATCCGGGTCTTGCCACTCTAGCATTGATCGGGAGAAGTGTCGCGCGGCGCGACGAGGCGTGTATATGCCACTGGATTGCCTGCGCCTCGGCGGCGAACAGGCCGCTGTCGCCGTCTCGGACTAACGGTAACGCCACGAACTAGATCACGCGCGCCAAGGCTTCTCTCCGCTCTCGCGCGCCCTCGCATCCTCCGCCTGCTGGCGGGCGCCCTCGCTCGTCGCCGATCCTTCGGCGGAAAAGTAGTACCGCTCCCCGGTCAGGAACGTGGCCATCGCGTCGATCGCCGAGATAACCATCGACGCCGCATGATAGGTCGGCCCTGTCGGTTTCACGCATCGGCACACCTCGATCATCGCGTCGCGGCAGACCCGCATCGCTCGGACTGTTGCCGCCGGGTCCTTCGGCATGTCGGATCGGCCCGTGCGGCGTGCCATCTCACCCCCAAATGTTCTGGCTATGTTCACGATAATCCGGCATGCCTACCGGGTCCAGACGGCTCGCGGCCGAATCAGCCAAGATGGCAGGCATGAGAACCGAACATCTTCGGCGCGCAGCGCTCACCGTGCTGCTCGTTGCGCCGATTACCACCGCCCGAGCCGACGATGTATCGATGCCAAACACCATCGACACGCCAGGCGCTGTCGATCCCGCGGCGACGCGCGACGTCGTCTGCAACGGCACGACGCGCGGTCGCCGGCACGTCACCGCGGCGATGAAGGCCGAGGTGCTCGCCGGCTACAACATCCCGCGCACCCAGGGCTCCAATTACGAGATCGACCACCTCGTGCCGCTTGCGATCGGCGGCGCCAACGTGGTCGCCAACCTCTGGCCGCAGCCCTGGGCCGAGGCGGATCAGAAGGACGCGCTCGAGGTCGAACTGCAGCGCCGCGTCTGCCACGGGCTGCTCTCGCAGGCCGAAGCGCAGCGCGAGATCGCCGACGACTGGGCCGCGACGTACGCAAGCTATGTGGGCGGCCGGCTCGTCGCGGCGCCGGACCCCGGGCCCGTCGCGACCGCGGCGCCAGCGAAGGAGCTGAGCATGAAAGTGCGCCTCAGAGCCGAAGCTTGGCGTCTCGCCCGGCGGTGGATCCTGGGTGAGAGATGAGCAACCTCGCTGCGGTGATCTTTCTGGCCGCCTCCAGCGTGCCGGCAGCCGGCGGGGCAACTCATGCCGACGAGATCACGGCATTCGCGAGCACCATGGCGATCGCCAGGACGGTGAAGGAAAGCTGTCCCGGCATCGCGCCGGACGACCGTTATCTCGATCTGCTCCGCCAGCGCCTTCACGTCGCCGACGCCGACCGGCCTGCGTTCGTGCCGCATGCACGAGCGGCGGCCGACTTGCTGCAGAAGGCGCGTGATGAGGCGCCTACACGGCAGGCCTGGTGCGACGCGGTCTTCAGGCTGTACGGGCCCGATGGAAAGTTGATGCGAGGAATGCTTCGGCGTTAGAGCGTCGCGACAATGCGGGCGCCACGCGTGATATGCTCGATATGGATTGGCACCCGCAGAGGCTGAAAGGGCAGCTGCGCGAAAGCCTCAACTAGGCCCGCCGAAGCCGCAACGGGAATTAGGCCCGCTGCTGGAAACTAGAAAATACTGTCAGCCGGGTCGCGCGTTATCCTGCTCTGTGATGGGCGATTTCGCGGGCAACGGAGCCTCAAATCCCAGCGCGGATCGGCAAGCGCGGGAGAGATCCATGCTTGTGTTTCGTAATGCGATCCAGTCTTTCGACCTTGGGGCAAGCATCTCTGCAAAACGGTCGGCCAATGTCGCCACTGCCTCATCTGTCACGAGGGGCAACGTACCCCAAAATATCATCCAAAACTTCTGTTCCGCCTTGATCGAGGTCGGCTCAGTGTAGTCCTCGATGGTGCTCACAGTAGCAGTGGCGGCAAGCAATTCGCTATAGACTTCTTGCTGTTTTAGCAGAAAGGGCTTTCTTGCCTCGATGGATGCCGTTTCTAGTGCTTCGCTGCGATCATCGAAATATCGAATGACGGCGAGGGCTGCGCCTGATAAGGCGATGAGCGCCGCGACCGCTTTCAAGATCAGCTCCCATATCGCCAAGCGATCGCGCAGAGACGCTCCCTGGCTAAGCCAAAGCCCTGCAAATATAGCAAGGGCAATCAAAGCCAAAGTTGCGCAAACTACCCACAAGGGTCGAGGTTGGATCACGTCTCTTCTCCATTTGTGCGAAACCGCCAATAGCCTAGCTATAAAAGCGCTGCTGCGACGAATGGAAGTCAGGCGGGCGTCGTACCCATCGTGGTCATTGCATGGCAGATCCTCGCCGCCGTCAGCCCCAGCGCATCCGCGACGTCGGCGATGTGCGCCCCGAGCCGCTGAAGCTGGCCGGCAAGCTCGCCGACCATCATCCGCCCGTCCTGATCTGCCATAAGAGCGCAACGCCGGGCGAACTCAGCGTCGTCCGCCGCAAGCAGGTCCACGGCGGCGTCGATCAACGGCAGGTGCGCCTGGCACCAGGCCGGCGAGAACGGCGGGGAGCCGTTGCCAGCGGCGCACATGGCGCGCACCGGCGATTTCCGTGGGAAGGCGAGGATTACAGCGCTCATGCTGCGGCCCTCGCCATGCGAATGCAGTCGAGCGCAAGGGAGAGCGCCGCGCGATCGTTGAGGAAGCGCGTCGCAGCCAGCGCTGCCACGATTGATGCCTCGTCGAACTGCTTGAGGTCGTTCTCGCAGGCGACTACTCGAGCCTTCACAGCAAGGCCAGCCGGCGTGCTGGCAGGCATTCGCTCGATCTGGTCGAATATCGCCGACCGCGCGTGGGATAGCTCGTTTCCGATCCGGTCGTGCTCCAAGGCCTCGGCGCGGCTCATTGGCTTGTCGAAAAGGAAGGTTTTGTCGTGCGCCCACTCGGCGGCGAGCGCGACTTCCCAGCGCCGGCCGAGGTCGACGAGTTCGGCATCGCCGGCAGAAGCCAACGCCGGCACGGTGGCGGCAGCCGGCCCGAATAGCACGGCGAGCGGGAGCGCGGCGGCCGCGCGGCGGGTGAGGATGGCGGCTTTACGCATGCGCCCCTCCCATGGCGGCGAGGTCGGCGACGATCGCCTCGGCAAGATCGGCGTGCATGCACTCGCGCTCGCAGATCTCCGCCTTGAAGATCAGGCCCGCGAGCGTGCGTGCAGGCGTCTCGATGATCTGCCCGATGATCTGGTCGTTCATCTCGAGCGCGCCCTCCCAGCGCGCCTTGGCGACGTCGAACCCGACTTCTCGCTCGATCTCGGCCTGATCTCGGTCGGGCTGGGCCTTTCGCAAGGCCATTGCAGCGGCCTCGGCGCGGCTATGCGCGGGGCTGAAGGCGTCGGCGACGGCAAGCGTGCGCTCGTAGGGCTCGCGCAGCGCCAGCAGCGCGGCGTCCGGGTGAGCGCTGGCGGCGACCGCCGGCAGGCTGGCCGCGACGACGGCGGCGGGAGCGGCAGCGACGACGCTGCGACGGGTGAGATGCTTCGACATCGCTCAGGCCCTCCCCAGCGGCTTGAGCCAGTTCGTCGGTGCCTCGTCGTCGCGCCAGTCGCATCCGACCGTGCTGAGCACGAGAGCTGCTCGGCTCGATGCCGGCGAAGCGACTGCGCTGTGATGGTAGCTGTAGGCGTCGCCCGTGCCGAAGCTGAGCGTCATGGGCTCGATGATATCGTAGCGCTCGCGGCTCGAGCCGCCGTAATAGGCGACTACCTCGGGCAGGTCGGCGATCTCGTGCGACAGCACGCGGTGCTCAAGGTGGAGCCAGGTTTTGTAGGCCTCGAGGATCTGCAGGGTTGCGGGCTGCGCTACGGCGCTCGGCTGGCCGAGAAGCGCGACGCTGCCGCCGATAAGCGGAAGCCGCGCGAGGCCGGCGAGGAAGCTGCGGCGGGGCAGGGGCGGCGCCAGCGCTGGGATGATGGAGGGCATAAGGGTGGCGTTCGCCGACCCGGTGGTCGTCGTCATGGTCGTTCTCCTGGTGATGAGGGCTTTGCTAACCTGCGTCGGCTATCGTGATGGGCGTCGACGCGTTGTGTATGTCGGCGGCAGGCGGCGCTTCGTGTTTTCAAACGAGGTCTGTGGCGCCGCTTGCCTCTCCTGCTCAGTGGGCCGTAGGGCGACAGATCACCGGCCTGCGGGTGAGGTTCACGAGCATCTCGGCCGGTGCCTTCGCCTTGGCGCGGCGGCTGGCGGCGGCCTTCGTCGCGGCAGCGCTGCGGCGCTCGGCGAGCGCGATCTCGACGGCCTCGGCTTCGAGCCAGTCGGCGGCGGCGCCCGCCACCGAGCCGGCGAGCCAGGCGTAATAGGCGCGGACGGCGATGCGCTCCCGCATGGTGGTGGTTTTCTTCATGATGATCCCCTCGCTGCGTTGGTGGATGACGGATTAGGCGGTTGCCGCGCCCGGCGGCGCGTCCAGCGAGCAGCAGCGGAACAGGCGCGCCAGCTCGTCGGTGATGGCGGTGAAGAAGCTGACGGACGCAGTACCTACCGCCAGGATGAAGGCGCGGCGTGTCACCGCGAGAGATCGGAAATCGACGACGTTGGTGCGCATGATCCTGCTCAGGGTTGTCGTCAGACGACGCAGCGAGCGGCGTCGAGAAGGTCGCGCGCCTGCGCGCTCAATCGGTCGTATTCGAGATTGCCGAGGCTCGTGATCCGACAGCCCCAGGCCGCGGCATGCAGCTCGCGGACGCGCTGCTGAACGTCGAGCGGGATCGGCGGATACGCGGCCTGATAGGCGCGCTCTTCGGCGGCTTCCTGCTCGGCGGCGTAGACGGCCCGCAGAGAGATCGCGAAGGCTTGGCGATACGCCCACTTGCGCCCGCCCCACGTTAGCTCACGACGAGCGTGTTCGTGGGCGCTTCGAAAGATGGCGGCGCGGTCGATCGCGCGCATGCCCTTGCCGCCGGCACTTGTGGCGGCGATAGATGAGACAGCCATCGCGAACCTCAACTTCGCTGTGGTTAGGGCCGCTCGCGATGTTCCAGATCGCTTGCGGCCCGCTGACTTTTCTTCTAGAAAAAAAGCCATGGCCCGTCAAGAGAAACTTCTAGAAAAAAAGAAACTAGGTCGACCGGCCATCGGCAAGGGTGTCCAGGTCAACATGCAATTACGGCCTTCGCACGCAGAGGCGCTCGATCGTTGGCGCTTGTCACAGGAACCGCCAATTCCTTCGCGAGCACAGGCAGCGCGCCAAGCGGTTGCGGAGTGGCTCATGAGCCTCGGATTGCTCAAGCCAATTGATGAGCGTGAGGATCGTCACTAGCAACGCGCGTGCTAATCTTCATAGAAGGGATACACTCTGTTTGCTGAGCGATTTGCGAGACCGAATATTTGGCAAGGGCCGATTAGCAGCTCCCTTAATGGTTGTGATGGGATGCGTCTGTGCTATTATCTATGTGTTAATTGAATTCCTGCCACCCGAAGCAAAGAGCGCTGAGGGCGCTTTATTGAGCGCTGGAGTAGCGGCTTCGATAGCAATTATGCTATTCGGACTCAATCAAGCGCAAAGCAAGCGAGCGCTGACGCTCGAGATATTTAAAGAGTATTATTCTGCCGACTTTGCATTACAGCGCCGTCGCGCGGGTAAGTTTATGGCTGACAATGCCGGGGTCGATTTTCATAAGACAAATCCATACAGTCTAGGGCCTAGTGACGAGCTCGATGGATATGGCTCAGTTCTTCGATATTGGCAGCGCGTCGCTCTCCTCTTTGAAGAGGGAGAGTTGGATCGAAGCCTTACGCAGCGCCTACTTGCACGAGAGCTTGCGCACTTCAGATCCTCCATTTTCGAGCGGGTCTCAAGAAATCGCGCGATCTACGTATGTCAGCCGATTGGCAATTTCATTGGTATAGTCGCTAACGGGCGAGCGAGAGAAGCTTATATCGCTGGCGAGAAAGACGAGCACAGCCTCAAAGGGACAGCTTCTTCGTGATTCCACCAGATTGAGCCGCCGGTCTCGGACCGGCGACTGAGCCGCCATCGGATAGGAGTTGAGGCTCACTTAGCGTCGGCTAATGATTTACCTTCAGGGCGCGTATGATCCTCGCCCTGTGACGGGCGAGGCACACAATGGATGAAGGTTCTATCAAGGCCGAGATAAGGCTCTATGCGCTTGAATGTATGGTAGCAAAGTTTATCGCCGGCTACTTCGCTCAAGCCTTTCCAGATCCGAAAGAGGCGCTCGAGAAGTTTGCACAATCACTCCTGTCTTCCGCGCGTGCCCAGGGATTTCCCGGCCTTGATCCGGCGATGTCTGACCTCGCTTCTGCTGAGCTTGAAGCCGCACTAGGTTCTCTCTTAGTCGGTCAAAAGCACTATCTGGACAGGGCTTGAAAAGGACGTCATTCATGCGGGCGTTCCTAAGTTGGTTTGTCACACTTGCGCTGATGTCGGCGTTTGGATGGTTCTTCATGAGCCAATCCGACCAATTTCGAGAGGGGCTGGTCGTCGGGATGTTCGGCACTCTCTCGATCTTGCTGCTCTGTCACCGGTTAGGCGTTCGCATGTTCTAGCTCTGAGGCTGGTACAGCCGAAGCAAGGGATTGGGCGCCGTTCGCAGGAGCAGGTTTGTCGCGGAGCCCGCGCCGTTTGCGAAAGCGTTGACGCCCGCGTTGGTGCGCGCCGCGCGCGCTATCTGCTGCATGAAAACGTTCTGAGCCGGCCCAGTCGCCGCAAGCGCGCTCGCCGTCCCATCCACAAGACGGTTGCGAGCGCCCTCGGTAAGAGCATTTGCCAGCGCTCTGTAGCCAGTACGCGCCGCCATCATGCCAACGGCGCCAGCACCGCCGCCGAGCGCCTCGCCGACCACCGCCGGCGCCGCGCTCATGGGGTCACCCTGGGACGGAGCGTATTTCTCTTGGACGGCGCGACGCTCGGCCGTCGAAGAATTCTGCGCGACGCGCTGCTCTGTCGAGCGCATCGCGGCCTCGCCATCGAGCATGTCGAAGACGCCGCCGGCGTTCGGAAACAGCGCGTCGAGCTTGGCGCGAGTGGCCGAGGACCGCCCGAACATCGATCGAGCTCCAGCCAGCGTGCCCTGTCGCGCCTGCTCTAGTGCGTCGCCGATCGCCACGCGCGCGCCAGCCCGATACGCTTGCACTTCCTCCGGCGACATCTGCGCGAGCTGGCGGGTGAACTCCTCCGGTCGGACGCCGCGAGTGAAGAGCTGCGTCCCCTCCTGCATCGCATCACGTAGCTGCATCTGACCCGCATAGGCAGCGTCGCCACTGGCGATGTTGCCGTCCTGCTTGAGCACTGCATCGAGGTTGGCGCGTACGTCCCGCGCCTGCCGGATGGCGTTGCGCCCCGCAGTCGTGTCGGCGGTCCCGCGCCGCTCGATGAGATCGTCCATCGCTTGGCGCGCGCCAAGTAGCTGTTCGGGGTCGCTCTTTGGAACGGTGCCGAAGCCCGGGAAGTCGCGCACCAGATAGCCGCGAAGCGTACGCAGCGTGTCGGCCACGCCTCCTGTCGACCCCGCAATTCGCTGATCAATGTCCGATAGGAGCGGCTGCACATCCATAGGATCTGCGTTGGCGCGAGCCGCGGCGTAATAGGGTGCGGCAGCCTGGCGTCCGCGCTCGAGCATGGCGTTCAGCGAGGCCTCAAGATCAGGCTTCGTGCCAATCGCGCTGTCGATCGCCGTCGCGACGCGGTTGTCGGCGGCGGCAGCGCGCGACGCCATAGCGTTCTTGAGGACCGAGGTCGGCCGGCCGCCAAGTGATGCCAGGCCGCCTGCCTCGGTGGTCAGCGCAGGATCGACGTCGGCCAGCGTCGCGCTCGGCCCGATACGAGTCAGGGCGTTCTGCGCAGCCTGCGGCGTCATGCCGATGTCGGAGAGGATGCCAGCGACGTTGCGCGCGGCAGGCGTCGTACCGGTCAGGGCGTTCGCAAGCCGGCTGACGCCCGCAGTGGCTGCGGCACCAAGTGCCGGCCCAGCTCCGCCGAAGCCGGCGCCAACGACAGTGCCGCTCTTGATTGCTGCCACATCTCCGTTCGAGCGGACTGCAGCATCGGCACCACCGATGGCGCCCCCTCCCAACGCGCCCAAAAGCATGTTCGGAACAACGCCAGCCTCAGTCGCGCCGAAGGCGGCGGGCGCCGCGGCCATCGCCGGGATGGAAGCACCGACAGCTCCGGCTACGTTCAACGCCGTATTCGCCACCGGGTGCTGTTCGGCAAAGCTCCGGTCCATGCCTTCTTGCTGTGCGAGAGCGCTGGCGTAACGCTCGCCGAATGTCGCCCCCTTGAGCTGGTCCTTCGATGCGAACAACGGGTTCAGGAGAGGCGCAAGTGCCGCGTCAACGGCGGCATCAGCCTTGTTCAACACGCGCCGCCGATCACGGGGACGCCGGTCGCCACGGCGCGCACGGCGTCGTTTGCGCCAATCGGCGTTGCGGGAGCAGCTTGGGGCGCCTGTGCCGGCTGTGCCGGCATCGGCTTCGTGTACATCGAAAGCAGATCGGTCTGCGCCGGCGTCGCAAACGAGACACCGGGCGTGTTGTCGTCCGATGCCGGCGCGGCCGGCGCTTGCTGAGAAGAGGATGCCGGCGCCGCAGCCGAAGGAGCGCTCGGCTTCGTGTAGAGCTTTAGGAGATCGCCGCCATCCACTTGCTGATCCTGCTGCTGAGGCGCGGACGCCACCCGCCCACTTGGCGCATAGAACGAGTGGCCGCCAATCGTCGCTGTCGGAGACGTCGCCCAGGCCGGTGCTGCCCGACCCAGCGCGGCCTGCGATGAGGGCGAATAGAAGTTCGTCGCCCCGCCAGTGTTGTCGGGCGCCTTCCCCGCGGCGGCGGCGTCGAAGATTTGTCCGGCCCGCTGGTAGGCAGGCGAGTCGGGCGAGATGCTGAGAAGCTCCTGCCGACGCGTCGACCAGGGCTCGAACTGCGATGGCGCGAGCGCCACGCCTGAGACTGAGGTGCCACCAAACTTGCCGGTCGAGGCGCGATTGAGAAGCACGTTGGCGATGCCGAGCAGACCATCGTCGCCCTGGCTTGATGCCTCCCCAAGCATCGTCCTCACGGCGATGTCTCGGTCCTGCGGCGTGATCTCAATCGGGTCCGGCATCGATCATTGCGCCTGCTGCGGCGGCGTTCCGAGGACGCCAGCGTCGTGCGCTGTCTTCAAAGATGAAAGGAACCGCTGGTATGGCGCGGAGCCTGGCTTGCCGAGGCTTGCCACGAGCTTTCGCTGCGCGTCGGCGTCCATCAAGTCGAAGGCGTAAGCGCGCGGGTCCTGCTGCGCATTGAAGCGCGAGCCGAACTGCGTGTATCCGCCGGCAGCTTCGGGACCCTGCTGACTCGCCGTGACGATCTGCGCCTGCTTCATCCGCTGGAGCGCAAGCGTCGTTTTCGCGACCGCTGTCGCGCCGGCGTTGCTAATCTTCGTCGACGGGGTGCCGGCGATCGCCGCGGCGAGCTGGTCGTTCGTCCCTGTGCTGCCCGAGGTTCGGGCTTGCGACACGAGGTACTTCTGCAGCTCGTCATAGTTTTGGACCGGATCGTCGGAGGCGGGCGCCTGCCCGGTGATGGCCTGCAGAGTGCGCTGGATGTCAGCCTTGTAGGCGCCAATCTGACCTTGATATCCGGGCCCGAGCTTCTCGAGCAGCGGGATCGCCGTTTCGAGCGGAGTCACACGTGCACGATAGTCAGCAGAGTCGGCAAGGTCGGCGGCGTACTGCTTGCCGCTTGCGGCCATGGCATCAGCCGTCCCGATCGGCATGCCCATCACGATGCCGCGTGGCTTCGGCGAGGGGATGCTGCCGTCCGGATTTAGGGGCGGTGCGGGGCCGACCGGCACAGGCCCGGTGGCGTCAGCGGGCTGAGCCGGCGCAGGCGGCGAAACAGGATCGCCTTCGGCGCTCTGAACGAACTGACGCCGGGTCCCCATGATCGCCTGACCCTTCGACGTCGTTCCCGTCTGCGTGGGCTGCGAGGCCTCGCCGGGCGACAGGGTGCTCGGAAGATAACCGGCCGAACCGCTCTGAGGCTGGTAATTTCCGGTGAACGAGTTTCTGGTGCCAAAGCTCGTCCCGCCGCCTGTGTTGTAGGCTTCCGTCTGGCCTCGAAGGGTCGCGATCTGCTGCTGCGCGTTCAGAAGCCGTAGCTGGTGCTGCTGAAGCGACTGCTGGATTGCCGCGCCGTCTCCGTTCGGCGGCAGCTCGTTCGTGATGAAGTGGGCGATTTCATCAGCCGAGATCGCACCCCTGGTGCTGGCGACGAGATTGGACCCTGCTTTGGCAACGTCGGCGTGCGTGATGTTTGAGCCCATGGTGAGCAGCGGCGCCATGGCGGACGTGATCATCGCCATGTGGTTCTGCGCGTTGGCGAGGCGCGCGTCGTCGGCCTCGTAGCCGGCCCGCTGAGCATTAGCCATGCCGGTCTGGATCTGAACGGCCTGCCCGATCTGCGTGAGCGGGTTTGGCGGCGGAGCCTGGTTTTGAGCAATCAGCGCGTTGAAGGGAGAGGCCATGTCTGGCATCACGCGGCTCCTCGACAGTCGCGTCGTTCGCGCAAGCGGGCAAGTGCCCCTCGCACATCGTCCATTCGCACTGCGAGAGCCTGGTCAAGCGCATCAAAGAGCCGATCGTCGCTGGGATTGTCCCTCACCGCGCACTCGATCATCGAAATCGCAGCATGCAACGAGCCAAATTGGCGGAGGACCTCCGCCTGCGCGCCAGCACCCGCGCTCGATAGTGGCGGCTCGATCGTTGGAGCGCCGCCGAGACGGGTCTCGATGCCGGTTTGCTCGAGGAATTCTTCCGGGTCGAAATCAGACAGGGTACGTGCCCTCCGCGTCGCCGAAACATAGCGCGGCCGCAGAATTAAGTCACTGTCAGAGCGAACGTTTTCACAGTGATTTTGTTTTGGTTCATACTGGTTCGTTGTGGCCCTTTGTGGCGTTATCTGTCTCTCAGTGTCTCCCTCCGTGCTTACGGAGGATCGTCGCAATGACTAACGATAGGCAGCACCGCGGAACGCTTGCAAGCCGGCAAGAACGTCGGCCCGCAACGGAGACCTATAGCGACGCTCGCTCGGAAATCTCACGATGCCGCATTAATCGCTGCTGTGGTTTGAGGATGCAAGATAGCGTCAAGCTCGTTATACGCCTCAATCATCTGATCGCGACGCTGGCGATTGTCTATCGCCGAAATCATTTGAGAAAGTATAGGCAGGTCTTCTCTCGCCTGATGTAGAAAATTGCCGTTGACGACTTCTGCCCAAATCATACGCCTATAAACGTCGGCCTGTTCGCTCCGCATCAAATCAGCATCCATACCGCCGTCATGTTCAAGTTCCTTAAAATCGGAGAAGGCCTTTAACATAGAGGCCCTTCCTTCCTCTAGCTTACCAAGAAGTATCAGTATCCTTCCATATACTCGTCTACCGGACGCAATCTCAATCTTCGTGGTCGCAAATTCGATTGCTTTACGATAGTAGGGAAGCGATTCTCCATGTCTCCCGAAATCCGCTAGTGTGGCGGCTATCATGGTGAAAGCCATACTCGATGCACTAACTTCATATCTGGATAAGATGTGTCTCGCTTTGGCGAGAACCAGTTGCCTCTTGTCGTTTATCGCTATTCGTAGTCCGGTATATGAATTTTTCCCCCATTCTGTACCGGCCTGCTTTATCAACTCTTCGCGCGTCTGTCTTAAGTCAATTAGACTTTCTACGCTCTCGTCAAAATCATTTTGTGCTTTGTAAATACTCTCTCTGCTTTTTGATAAGATTCCATGAGCGCCTGTGGCGACTGACACGACCAAGGAGACTAAGCTGATGATGAGGGCAGGACCGGATGCTGCGTCTGCCATTTACGATCATCCCCAATCGTGTCGATAAACTGGACGAAGTTGCTACGAATAGCTGGCGCAATGAATAGTGACAAGAGGCCTTTGCTGCCGAGTCAAAGGCTTCTTGCGCGTTGATTTTCTGCCCGACTTGCGACTTTGGTCTCACTAACCTTGCCCCATCTTCATAGGCGCTTCCATTCTCCTGGCGCGTCGAGCGACATGCCATCGAGGTGAGGGACGATGTCGGCTAGCTGCAGGGCCGCCCTATTGCATCGTTGCAGGCGACTGAGTGTCCGCGGCGCGAACGAAGGTCACCGTTAGGATCTCGTCGCCTGGCGAGAGCGATCCAAGCTTGGCGATCTCCTCTTCGCGATTTTCGCCGATGCGCACGAAAACGATGTGCAACTTGCTATTGAGGACGGCGGCCTGCCTCTCCAGCTTCCGCAAGCGCTTCTCAAGGTCAGGATATTTCATTTTTGGTCCTCCATCTCGGCGAGCCGTCGGCGCATGTCGGCTAGCTCGTTCAGCTCAAGCGTGCGGCGACGCATCTCGACGATCGCCGCGACGCTGCCGGCCTCTTCAGGGCTTAGTTCGGCGCGCGATACCGCAGCCAGGATCGCATTAAAGGCACCGCTCAGATCGTCGGCTGTCTCGAGCTTGCGAGGCAGCGCGAACGCCACGGGACGGCCGCGCCGGGCCGGAGCAAGGCGGTCGAGCGCGATGCGCGCTGCCACCATGTCGCCGTCGGCCGCCTTGTCGATCACGGCGCGGGTGATCCGCTCGGCGTCACCCTCGAGCAGCGTCTCAACGAGCTCGGTGACGCGATTGCGCGAGCCGGTGCGGCGGCCTTCGGGATTGCCGCTCTTGCCCTTCTGGAAGGGGCGTCCGGCACCGCGGCGCTTTGGCTGATGCTGCAGCGGCTTAGCAGCCATTATGGCCTCCCTCGCAGCCGGCGTCGTTGCCGACAGACGGCAAAAGTGCATGCTCCCCTCGCGCCTCGGGAAATGCGGGACTGGAGCGGTCGATGAACTTCAAGGAAGAGATCGAACGTGTGCTGAAAACGCCGGCTGGCGCCGACGCGCAAGCCATGGGCTTTGGCTTCGAGGCGCTAGAATGGGACGGCTCGACGAAGCTCGGCATCAGCGAGCAGGTGCTCGCCGGAATGGCACGAGCCGCGCTCACGCGTGGCTTGCCGGGCGTGATTTTCAACGACATCACTGCGCATCGTGACTCGTCCGGGCAGCTCCTAACGATCGACGTCGACTTCATGGACGAGATCCACGATCCCGCCCCGCAAAGCGTCTGCGTAGATTTCACGATCTGACCTCGGCGTTCTCTACGGGGAGCCTCAATTCGTTGGCCGCTTCCACAATGGCCTCGAGCGCGCCGATCGCGAAGTTGAAGCGGGTTGGCGCCTCGGTGATCCTGGCGCGCAGGACGTCAGCTGATGCAGCCGCAATGGCGGCTACGGCGGCGACGCCAGCATTGTAGGCGACGGCTTCGGCTTTGGTCATCGACGCCCCTCCTCGATGTAGGCGAGGCCGATCAGGCAGGCCTCAGCGCGGTCGTGGTCCTTCGCTCGCGCGAACATCTCGGCGAGGTGCGGCCAGCGCGCGATTGCGATGCTGCGAGCCGTATCTTTGTGCTCGCTGCCGGGTGGAATGCCTGCCCGGCGTTTCCACCAAGCTGGCGTCACCCAGCGAACCGGAACAGCCGCAGCAGCGAGTACGCCCTCGATCGTTCCACGACTGCGGCCGAATGCGAACGCGCCAGGCGCGGCCTCGCCGGGTCGTGCGGCCACGTGCTCGACGACAGCTTCGGTCGGCCCGAAGCGCCGGATCAGGGCGGCGAGAAGTGGGGCGTTAATCGTCGGCCGGCCGGCAGGGCCATCGGCAAGCGCTGGCATGTCGGCGATTTCGGCGAGCTCGTTGCCGGTGAACAACGCGAGTGCGCCGGTCCGGCCGATGTCGATTGCAACAAGATGGCCTTTCGTAAAAGCGCGGGTTTCCCCACCGCCCCACCGACCCACCTCGGCTTCCCCACCACCCCCCACACCCCATAGGGGGTGGGGTGGGGATGGGTTTCTGTCCCCACCTTCCCCACCTTTCCCCACTACTTTTGCGGAGGTGGGGAAGCTCACGACTGAACTGCTGGTCATAACCAAGCCCCCACGACGACGAACGGCTTGTCTCGACCCTTTTTCATGTCGCGACGTCGCTCGACTTTTAGTGCGCCGCCCTTGATCCAAGCGCGCAACAGCGTCTTGACGCGTTGCCGACTGCCCTCGGCATAAAGGTTGATCTCGAGCGCTTCGGCGACCGCATGCCCGGCCCAGTCGTTGGCCTGCTCGTTCTCGGCCCATTCGCCTTCGGCAATGCGGTCCTGTACTTTCCGGACCTGCTCGCCTGACACACCTTCCATCGCACCGGGCATTGCCCAAGGCGTTACGACGCCCACCCAATCGCCGTCGTCATCAACGGTCTGGTTGTCGAGAGGGACGCTGACGATCCGCTGCCAGGTCGCGGCTTCGATTGGCGGCCGCATGTTGGCCTTCCCGTCGTCTATGCGGAAATAGGATCGGCGCTGCTCGGCGGGGACGGCAGCTTTCGCCGCTTCGTCGTCCGACATGACGTTCAAGATGCGCGCCGAACGGACCGCTCCAATCAGCGAGACGGCGCCGCGCGCGTCGTCGACTGTGAAGGGTGCAGATGATCCCGATGGCGGCTTTCGGGCGTGGTGGACCAACTCGACGGCGCAACGCGTAGCCTCCGCGATGTGCGCCCACGTTTTTACGACACGGTCGATCGCTCCGTTATCGTTCTCCGGCACCGAATGGGAGCTGACGAAGGGGTCCACGATGACCGCGTCGATGCGCTTTTCGCGTATCTCCCGAATAAGGTCGTCGACCACCGGCTCGGCCACGACAACCTGGTCGCGGACTTTGGTCGCGAGCATCAGAGGAGATGTCCGGCTGCTGTCCACGAAAAGGCCGTCGAGCTCGGCACCGTCGATCTCGTAATGGAGGAGGACCGCGGCGATGCGCCGTTCCATCTCCTCGCGAGGATCCTCAAGATTCCAAAGCCAGACGCGCAGCTTTCTCCTCGGCAGGTCACCGCCAAGGAGCGGGCGGCCCGTTACCATTGAAACCGCCTCGGTGCAGCTCAGGGACGTTTTGCCGACGCCGCCCGGCGCGATTGTCGTCGAAGCGTGGCCCCGGACATAGTGCTTTCCGTAAATCCACTGGCGCGGAGGAATGGTCGTCGGGTCCTTCGCCTCGAACGGCGTCGCCGCGACGCGAACGATCGGCTTCGCCTCAGACTGCTGTGTTCGGCCGTCGCGCCGATCAAAGAACGGCGTTACCCGCTCATCGTGAATGGCGTCGTCGAGGTCGCGGAAGCCATCGATCATGCGGCCTCGCGAGCATTTGGTATGACGATGCGCGGAGCCGGCGGCTGCAACGCCCGCCGTAGCGAAAGGCCGTGTTCGACGTCCGCGGCGCCTAGCACATCGCCATCGACGACCCGCCAAGCGCGCGCAGGATCGATGATGATGATCCCGGTACGGCCGGCCTTGAGCCAACCGAGCATGCCGGTGTGCACCTGCACGACTTCGTCGAGAGCCAGGGCGGGCAGCACGTGCGCACCTAGCACGGCGCACCTGCCATTGTAGGTCGCCAGATGATCGCTCTTCGGTTCCCAAGCGACCAAATCCAACGGCGCGTAGCTCTCATCGCGGGCGACGACGATCAAGGCACGCGAGGCGTCATCGGCGACAGGCGGATCAAGGAATTCAAAACCGCCTCGCTCGTCGATCTCGACGTAGGCCTCTGCGATAGCAACGCCGAGCCCATCGCCATCCTGTGCCAGCGCGAAAATAGGGACAGCATGTCGTTTGAGCAGCCAATTGATCACCGCCTGACGGGGCGTTTCGGTGTTCGCATAGAAGCTCGCGAGCACCTCGTCGGGCTGGCCGATGTGCGGCCGGAAATTACGCACGAGTGCCGCGACAGCGGGTGCCGCAGCCCCAAAATCCTCGCGGATTATGTCGTCTCTCATCATCCGGACACCTCGCCGAAGACGAGGCCGACAAGAATATTCGCGCGGGTGGCTGTGACCCCGAGCCGCCGAGCAAGATATTCAGCTTGCCGCCTTCCAACGGTCGCCGTATCTATCGCCTCGAGCTGCCGGCCAAGGTGCTCATGGTCATACTGATCGAGGGGGCTGATCACCGTGTGCGCGGTGATTCTGGCCCCCTCTTTACGAGGGGCGCCCATATTTCACGCCGCCACGTTATGCGTCGATTGCGTGAGGCTACGCGCGGCTTCCTCGGCGCGATGAGCAAAGGTATTGCTGGCAGCCCAAGCTTCGCAATCGGAGAGGCGGTAGGCCACCTTGCGGACGCCCATACGAACCCAACGGGGTCCGTCGCCGGTGACGCGCCAGCGCTGGGCAGTGCGACGCTTGACGCCGTACTGATCGCAAAATTCCTGAATGGACAGATATGTTTCGGGTCGCATCGGGTCCCTTTCTGGACCCGGATGCAGCATGCGCGCACGCATCGCCGCACCCGGTGAACGGGGTGTCTGCGATGCGCTGCCGGCCGCCACGCGTGTACCGGAAACGTATCTTCAGCGATGCGTCAGCTTGACGATGGCGCGAAGAAGTAGAAGGCCGACGTACACAAACTAAACTATGTTCTGGGGCCTGCAAGAGGCACGCGGGCTGTTCATACGGCTTTCAACAACTTTGCGCGGCCATCTATGACATTACATGGGCCTTCCGGCGCGACCACGCGTGAAGCCCAAGCCTCAAGAGCACGACGCCTCTCGTCGGCGTATGAGTGCCGCTGATAGACCGCGGCAACGCCGCGCAGCTTCGACGGTTGGTGCGCGAGGATCTTGTCGATGGCGATCGTGTCGAAGCCAGCGCCGGCAAGCCAACTCGCGCCGGAGCGCCGGAAATCGTGCACGCGAAATGGATCATTGGGCCTCCCGCCGCGCACCTGTTCGAGCGCCTTGTCGAGTTCGATCTTTGCCTTCGAGAAGCCGGAGATCGGCGCCCGCATGTTTGTCGTGAAAATGAGGTCGCAAGTCTTTCCGTCGACCTGATGCCGCGGTAGCGATCGCAGCAGTTCGCGTGCGGGCTCGGCGAGTGCCACGTCGTGCGGCTTGCCGTTCTTCATCCTGCCGCCCGGGATCCGCCACAGCGAGAGGTCGTCGCTCAACTCTGACCACCGCGCGCCGGCGACCTCGTCGCGCCGCTGCAGCGTGAGCAGCGCCAAACGGTAGAAGGGTCCCCAGGGGTAGGGCAGGGCGCCGGCCGCGTGCCACACGTCGACCGCCTCGGCCTCGGTCAGGGTCCGCTCTCGATCGATGGCCTTGCCCACCGGCGGCAGGCCGACAAAAGGGTTCGTCTTCACCTTCTCCCGCTTCAGCGCCCAGCCGTAGGCGGCACGGCCGTAGGCGAGCGTCTGTCGCGCCATGGTCGATCGCCCGGCAGCGTCCATCCGATCGAGCACCTCAAGGATGCGCGCCCGCGTCAGGCGCGAGGCAGGCTGCGCGAGATCGTCGGCGAAGGCGATGCGCACCGCGCGGGCCGCCTCGAGCGCATACTGTGGCCGGCGATTGACCAGGTGACGTTCGCTCCAGAGGTCGAGGAGGGCGACCAGCGTCATTGCCCTGTCCGCTCGATCGGCGACGTCTGCTGCCTTCTTCATCGCCCGCTCTGCTGCCGGATCTGCGCCTCTGGCGACTGCGCCGAGCGTCGCGCGCGTCGCGGTGCGCGCCTGCTCGATGGTGATCGCGCCCCAGCGGCCAATCGGCTCGCGCTTCTTCTTGCCCGTCGCGCGGTCGGTCCACTGGACGATGAACGATCGGGCGCCGGAGGCGGAAAGGCGCACGCCGAGCCCCGGCGTGTCGGTGTCGAAGATCAGGCGGTCCTTTTGCCCTGGCTTAAGCGTCAGGCCGGACAGAAAGCGGTCGGTGAACTTCGGCATTTGCGGACCCGGTGCGGACCTCGCGGACCCTTATTCTGTGGCCGCTCATGGCTCCAAATTGGCGGGGTCGTCGCAATCTGTCGAGGGAAAACACGTGTGTTGCGGCTTCGCGTGGCATCTTGAGGCCGCTTACATCTGCTTACTTTTAATCAGAGGGTCCCGGGTTCGAGCCCCGGCGCGCTCACCATCAATCTTCACTCTTGGCGAGCCGCGCAAGGCCGCATCAGCTTGAAGCGCGACATGTTCAACAGCGTCCGGCGGGTTGCGCAATCCGTCCCACTTCCATCGCTCGCTCTTGTATTCCAGTGATCGACAGAGCTAGCCGCTCAACGTGCCCCGTTGATTTCGCAATTCTTTCAAGATCTGGTCTCCTCGCTCGGGAAATGTTCCGTTTGCCAAATATTCAGCGCATTCCGTGAGATCAATAAATATCATTACAGTTCCGCCGCTGATATATATTACGCAGGGCTCCACATCGCTGTCGTGCTTCCACCAGTAGAAGCAGAGCCCCAATCCTCGACCACCATCCTCGACCGCCAGGAGAGCCGTTCGGCTCCAATCCGTCGGATCCGATGGAGGCACAGGCTTATAGTCCTCCGCTTTCAAGGCTATCGATTCCGCGATGTCCTTATTTTCGTACGCGTCATCAAGCATGCCGGGATCGACGATATCGAATCCTGTTATTGCCTCTTTCCAGGACGTCGCGAAGTCGTAAAGCGCCCTCATCTGCGGCGAAATCAGCCTGCGTGTGGCCTCGTCAATCATGAGGATGCGATCTGGTAGCGGGCGATTACTGATTTCCTGATCCCAGCCAAATTCGGCATTTTTGTCGTATAATTTCTTGAGAAGATCGCGCATGTCACTCATGTCGACGCCTCGTTAAACGATGAATAGCTTCACGCGATCCCAGATGGCGACACGACCTGCAACTGAGACGACCAGCGTGCTACGCCACGATCACGGTTGCGCTTCACGAGGCCAGGCCGACGTCGCAGCGTGACGCGCTATGCGCTATTGGCGATCGCTGATAAAAATCTCGGCGAGGCGCTCGGAGCTAAACATGTTCTCGGTCAACGAAGTCTGCATCGCTCGTCACCCCAGCCACCAGAACGCCGTCGATCTCTTCAGCAGCTGGTCGTCGGCCTTCCCGCCCAATTTCGACGTGACGACGAACGGCATTCCTCTCTTCGCCGACAGTCGCGTGAGCTGGGCGATCGAGCAGCTTGGCGGCGTGAGCGGCAAGAACATCCTCGAGCTGGGGCCGCTTGAGGGCGGACACACCTACATGCTCGAGAACGCCGGCGCCGCCTCCATCCTCGCCATCGAGGGCAACAAGAACTGCTTCGTCAAATGCCTGATCGCAAAAGAGATCACGAGGCTCGAGCGGTCTCGGTTCATGCTCGGCGACTTCGTCGAGTTTCTGAAGACGAATACCCAAAGGTACGACATCGCCTGGGTGGCCGGCGTGCTCTATCACATGACCGATCCCGTAGAGCTCCTCACGCTGCTCGGGCGGACGACCGACGCGATCTACATCTGGACCCACTATATCGACGACGCGACACTCACCAAGACGTGGTCGAACCCGGTCGTCGCCGTCCTTGAGACGGAAAAGTATGGGAGGACCTATACCTATTATCATCGGTCCTACGAGGGCGCTCAGGGGACGAGCGCTTACAGCGGCGGCGTCTACTCGGGAGCCGTCTGGCTGACGCAGCTCGATCTCATGGCGGCGCTGGATCAAGCCGGCTTCAAGCGCTTGATGATACAATCCGTCGATCCTCACCATCCCAACGGTCCCGCGATATCGCTGGTGGCGCAGAAATAATGATCGAAAATAAGAAAAACTCATTCATGCTTCAAAATACTCTTGCTTCAACAATTAGATGGCTTCTTCGGCTCCAATCAAAGGGCGCCAACAACGCGTATTTGGTCTGTAAGGACTTCATCGATCACCAGTTCTACGCCAGGCAGGCGGACGACCTGTGGAAGACGGCGGGAGATATGGCGCTGCATTACCATCTCTTGGGGTGGAAGCGCGGCCTGGATCCCCATCCTCTGTTTGCCACATCATGGTATCTGGCACGCTATGGCGATGTCCGGCGAGAGAAGATCAATCCTTTCGCGCATTATCTACTCCATGGCGGCCGAGAGCATCGCGATCCGTCACCCGCCTTCAACACCGCCTGGTATGCGCAGCGCTATACCGACGTGCGCATCAACCCTCTGGCTCACTTCATCAGGCACGGGAGGTCCGAAGGACGATCGCCGCAGCCGCCGGCTGTCTTGAGTGAGCTCGAAGAAGACACGTTCGTTGCAATCCACACCTTGAATGAGCACGCAACGCCGGAGAGAAGGCTGCTCGCGTTGAGCGACTTCGATCCGAATGATGCTTTTGTTCGCATCGATGGCCAGCGGTGGCGTTCCCTCGGCAGGGATCCGCAGCTCACGCACGAAGGACACGTTGAGGCGGGCTTCCTGCGCGTGCGCCTCCGGGCGACGTACCACAACATGCGTTCGCCGGCGGCGCGCGAGGCGATCGTGGAGCTGTTCTTCGATCAGGGCAAAGGTATCTCGCAGGTCGACGCTTTCACGTTTGCGCTCGACGGGCGAACCGCCGACATTGACGCGCTTATGTTTCTTGAAAACGATGCGACGCTTGTCAGGCTCGATCCGATAAACACGGAATGCGAGATCGATCTCGAGCTTTGCGAATTCAGCCGCGTGGCCTTCGATGATGCTATCCGCGAGCTATACGCCTCGTACTGCTGGGATGGAGATCGACCGCTCCACTCGGAGCGGGAGTTCTTCGATCAGATCCAGTGGGCCAACATCAGCCGCTTCGTCCGTCAGCAAACGGGCGCGATCGATCACAGGGCCGATCCCTATCGCCGGTGGATCGATGCCCGCCGGCTCACGCCCTCGATCCTGCGGAAGCTGTCGTCGGTAGGTGCCGCGCGCGAGACCCCGCTCTTCTCCATTCTCATGCCGACCTACAAGTCCGACCTGTCCTTCCTGAAGAAGGCCATCGACAGCGTTCGCGCGCAAGCATATCGCCACTGGGAGCTCTGCATCGTCGACGATGGCTCGAGCGATGACGCCTTGCATGACTTCCTGGTGCGGCAAGCCGCCAAGGACCCGCGCACGCGCTACGAGCGGCTGACGGAAAATGTCGGCATCGCCAACGCCTCCAATCGAGCGCTGGCGATGGCGCGCGGAGAGTTCGTCGCCCTGCTCGATCATGACGACGAGCTCGCCCTGAACGCGTTGTCCGCGATGGCGGCTGCCATCGAGCGCACGCCCGACGTCGACATGCTCTACTCCGACGAGGACAAGATCGACCGCGAAGGGACGCGCAGCGGCCCGCTGTTCAAGCCCGACTGGTCGCCGGAATTCTTCCTCAGCTGCATGTACACCTGCCATCTCGGCGTGTACCGGCGCTCGCTCGTCGAGGCCGTCGGCGGCTTTCGCCCGGCATTCGACTTCGCGCAGGACTACGATCTCGCCATGCGCGTCAGCGCAAAGGCCCGCGCGATCGTCCACGTGCCCGACGTGCTTTATCACTGGCGCATGCTGCCGACCTCCACGGCGAGCGGCGCCGACGCGAAGCCGACGGCCGAGCTCGCCGCGCGTCGCGCCGTCCAGGACCACGTCGACGCGCAGGGCCTCGACGGCCATGTCATGGCCGGCCCGATCCCCGGCACGCACCGGGTCAAGCTGAACCTGCAGGGGTCGCCGCTCGTCAGCATCGTGATCCCAACGGCCGCGCGCCGGTTGGACCCGAGCGTTCCGCGCTGGTACCTGCTCGATCTGCTGCGCTCGATCCGCGAGCGATCGACCTATCCGCGCTACGAGATCGTCCTCGTCGAGAACGGCGACATCGAGCCGGCCCTCGAGGAAGAGCTTCGCGCCTTCGAGATGGTGAGGGTCACCTATCGCGCGCCCGTGTTCAACATCTCGGAGAAGATGAACCTCGGCGTCGCGGCAGCGCGCGGCGAGTACGTGGTGCTGCTGAACGACGACATGACGATCATCACGCCCGACTGGCTGGAGGAGCTGATCGCCTGGCTGCAGCGCCCCGGCATCGTCGGCGTCGGCGGCAAGCTTCTCTTCCCCGACGATAGAGTCCAGCACGCCGGCATTCTGTTGCTGGCGCAGGGCACCTCGCACGTCTATTATGAAGCTGCCGACGTGGATGCCGGCCTCGTCGGCAGCGCCATCACCCATCGCAACTACGCGGCTGTTACGGGTGCGTGCCTCGCCGTGAGCAAGGCGAACTACGAGGCGGTCGGCGGCTTCGATCCGAGCCTGCGCATCAACTACAACGACGTCGACTTCTGCCTCAGGCTCGGCCGCCTCGGCCGGATCGTCTACACGGCCTTCGCCAAGCTGTACCACTACGAGTCGGTGAGCAAAGGCGAGGTGATCGCCGCCGAGCTCGGCGCCTTCAACGACCGATGGGCGGACGTGCTCGGAATGGACCCCTACTACAACATCAACTGCTCCCAATCCTCGCCGAACGCCGTGACGCTGCGACCTCTTCCCGTGGTGTGACGCAGGCGGTCGCGGGGCCTTGGGTGACGTCCCTGACTGCGATCGGTAAAACTTAGCGCATTCCAAGGAGTATTCCGTTACGTCCACCCGGCAGGGTTGTCCCATTGATTGCCTGAGGGGGCTACCTTGAAAGCCATTTGCATTGCCGCCGTCGTCGTATCGACGACGGCTTCCACGCTGTCCGCCGGAACGAAGCCGCGCCTGCCGGGACCCGACGCCACGCCGCGCGAGATCGTCCAGTATCTTGCCGAGGCGCCGGAGGCGGACCTTAGCGACCCGAGCTCCCCGAGCGGCCGCCGGCTCCTCTCGGCCGGACTCGTTGCGAGGTGGGCGCGCCAAGCCAGGGTGCTGCGGTGGACGTCCGATCCCGACGACGCGCTCGATGTTAACGTCATCACCGGCAGCTACGACAGTGTGACCGTCGCCGCACCCGTCACCATGACATCCGAGACCGCCTTCACGGCCCACTTCGTCGACGAAGCCAAAGGTCGTCACGACTCGACCTTCGAGTTCGTTCGCGAGAACGGCGAATGGAAGGTGTCGAACGTCGTCTACGGGACCGGCACCGAAAGCACGCTCGTCAAGCTGCTCGACGAGATCGGATCGCGGAAGCTGCCCGGGCGCCTCGAGATTACGTCCGAGTACGACGTCGACCTGAGCAAGGGCACAATCTACGGCGAGCGCGGCACGTCGCTCGACCACAACGGCTCAGACGTACTGCTTTTCCAGAAGGCCGGCCTCATCCTCTTCGAGCGCCCGAAGGCCTCCATAGCGGGCACCGTGAAGCCGAAGGCGCTTCTCTTCGCCGGCACGTTCTCCCACGGCCGGGTCGAGGGCATCGCCTACACCTTCAAGAAAGGGTGCAGCCCCGCGCCCTACGAAGTGAAGGGCTCCTACCGGTTTCAGGGCTTTGGCGGCTACAACGAGATCACGCTCGCCGGTGCGGCTCCGATCGCGGATCCCAAGTCGTGCGCGATCCTTGGCTACACGACCAAGTCGCCGAACGCGCGACTGAGATTCACCTTCACCGAGGGTGACATCTGATGCGCAAGGCCATCCTGCTCGCCGTGGCGGCGCTCGCCATCGCGCCGCCCGCGCTTGCGCGCCCGAGCCTACCGCTGAAGCGCGGCTTCTACGCCCGGGTGGGGAGCGGCTGCGCGACGCACGGCTCGATCGTCCGCTACTCGGCTCTGCTCACCTTCCATGGCGACGGGCTCAACGACACATCGCATGATCGCCGCTTCGTCGGCGGACGCAGCCTGGGGTCGACCTACGAGGTGCAGGTCGCGTCCAGGAGCCTCGACGCTCCGGGTCCGTCGAGGCGGCTCACCTGGCTCATCCTGGTCTTCGGGCCCGACCGCTTCCATCTCGCGGGCACCGACGACGGTGCGAACCTCACCGACGACTACGTCTATTGCGGAACCGCGATCCCGTAGGACGGGCGCCGCGAGCGACCCCTCGCGGACAGCGTCCCGCGCGGGCAGGGTGGCAGACGCGTGACCGCGCCCACTACAATGCCGACGAGCTGATCGCCTTTTGCCAGCGCGGCAAGCGTGCAGACGCGACCTTGCCGCGAGCTGCTGCAAGGGGTGTACAAACAAGCCTTGCCACTAGGATTGTTGCTGCTTCAGGACTGCGGCACAATATACACGTAGGTTTGATCCGCTTCTATTCCAAAGTAATAAGTTTCATTCGATACAAACAGCGAGTAGTTTGTATCTACGCTGTCGGCAAGGCCGGACGAAGCATTGGAATAGTCGACGACTTTCTGGCGCGGCGCGCCCGGCACGGTTTCGAATTCGTAGTCGAGCTTCGTTTGGAACAAGAACGCGATGAGGTCTCGGCGCCCTTCAAAATCGTTGGGCGACTCGTCGTCCAATATCCAGTCCGGCGTCGGAGTCATCGAGCCGAAGAGCTTTGATCCGGGCGGCACCTCGTGCGTCAGATGAAGGCGATGGAAGGCGACAGGCGACACGCACTCTGTTCGGACAGAACTGTCCTCGTTGCGGAACACGAAGACGCGGAAGAAGCTCTGGTAATCTGAGAAGAAGGCGCGATCCAGAGAAGCGCCGGCGAGCGGGACCGGCAGCTTCGGCAGAAAGCTTTCGTCGTCGACGTGGTCGGTGCTGGCGAACACGGAGATGGTTCGGCCGCACCATCGGTGCGTCTCAGGCATCGCGATTTGGAAGAAGAAGGTCATCTCCGTCTGTGTTGCTTCGTTTTGGGGCAAAGGGAAACCTGACGGGAGCATTGGGCAGCCGCCGATATAAGACCGCTCGGAGCCAGTCTGCGTCTCGGTCCCGCTGGCATGCCAGATGTGCACTGTCCGCTCTGTGTGAAGGCTGGGGGATTTCGCTGCCTGATGACATACATGCCGTGACGCCGGTCGCAAAAAAGGCGCCGGCACGATCGAGCCGGCGCCTCACAACAAAGCTTGCGAACCTAGACGCTCCGCGACTGGCCGCCGTGCTTCCCTTCGGCGAACTCCTCGACGATCTTGGCGCAGAAGGCGGGCAGGTCCTTTGGGTTGCGGCTGGTGACGAGGCCCTGGTCGGTGACGACTTCCTGGTCGACCCAGGTGCCGCCGGCGTTCTCGATGTCGCGGCGGACGGAGGGGAAGGAGGTAAGCGTACGACCCTTCACGACGTCGGCCTCGATGAGCACCCAGGGGCCGTGGCAGATGACGCCGACCGGCTTCTTCTGCTCGAAGAAGGCGCGGACGAAGGCGACGACCTCGTCGCTCGCGCGCAGCTTGTCGGCGCCGACGCAGCCGCCCGGCACCACGAGGCCGTCGAAGTCGTCGGCCTTCACGTCGCCGATCGCCTTGTCGACCGCGTAGCTCTCGCCGGGATCGAGGTCGCCGTTGACGGTCTCGGCCTTGCCGGCCTCCAGGCTGATCACAGTCACCTTTCCGCCTGCTTTTTCGACCGCCGCCTTCGGCTGCGCGAACTCCGGCTCCTCCGTGCCACGCGGCGCAATGAGGATTGCGATCTTCTTGCCTTCGATGGTCATGCGATTTCCTTTGTTCAATGTAAGACGGGCAGCGTGAGACGACCGCCGTTGTGGATCGTGCCGCTCGTCGGCCGTCAGGGGTGTCAGAGGGTAAGCTACGACGCGCCGCTGAGCGCAACGGTTGCGCGGGCACGTGCGTCAGCAACAAGGAACGCATCGATATAGTTGCCTCTCAAACCCCGCGTATTGCGATGTCATTTGCTGTACGCGTCAAAAGACTTATCGCTTATTGCGGAATTCTGCCGCATGTCGGCGTGCGACGGGAACTTGCCGGGAGCCGGTGGCTTGCTGTCGCGTTAGTCGAATAGGCTTGGTGATCATGTGGCACGTGGACGATGCGAGAACCGGTCCGCACAGCGCGGACGTCGTCTCGTGCGTCGTGGCGATCCCCATCAACAACGAGCGCGAGCGGATCGTCGACTGTCTCGAGGCGGTATCCGGGCAGATCGGCGTCGTGCGGGACAGCTTTGGGATCCTGCTGTTCCTCAACAATTGCAGCGACGGCACGCGTGAGATCGTCGAGGCGTGGCTGGGCAGCTCGCCCGTGGCGGTCCGGCTCGTCGAAGAGGACAGCGTAGAGGCCTCGGCCGGCTGGGCGCGGCGCAAGGCGATGGATGCAGCCGCCGATTGGCTCGCGGCGACGCCTGCACGCGAAGGTGTGCTCCTGACCACCGACGCCGACAGCCGAGTTCCGGCGGACTGGGTCGCCCGCAACCTTGCGGCAATAACAGCCGGCGCCGACGCCATCGCCGGCCGCATCGTCTTCGATCCGCTGGAGCTCGCGAGCCTGTCGCCCGGCACCAAGCGGCGGCTCGATCTCGAGGGCCGATACGAAGCGCTGCTGGCCGAAATCGAGGCGCGGCTCGCGCCGCAGCGCGGCAATCCGTGGCCGTGTCACTCGATGAAATCGGGCGCCTCGATCGGCGTCACGCTCGCCGCCTACCGCGCGGTCGACGGCATGCCGGCGCTGGCGAGCGGCGAGGACCGCGCCTTTGTCGATCTCCTGCGGTCGCGCGGCTTCGCGGTGCGTCACGCGCCTGATATCGCCGTCATCACGTCGGGCCGCATCGACGGGCGTGCGCGCGGCGGCGCGGCCGACACGCTGCTCGGCTGGAACCGCGACCTGGACGGCCCCTGCGACCCGCGGCTGCAGCGGGTAGGTGCGTTCGTCCTGGGCGTCGTCTCGGGCCGGCCGGCGCGCGGTCGCGCGCTGCATCCGCGCGAGCTGCCGCGCCAGATCGCGCAGGCTGAGCTTCTGCTCAGGTGGCTGCGGTGGCGCGCAGGAGATCGAGCCGATAGGCCTCGTGTCGCGTCGCCGACAGCGGATGCGTCCACGAGCCTGTCGATGCCGTGAAGAGCTCGACGGCCTCGTCGCCGGTCAGGGGATAGTGCGTCTCGCCGAGCCAGTGGACGAGCACGATGTCGCCGCCCGGCGCGATGCAGTCGCGGATGCGCGCGACCAGGGCCGCGAGATCGGTGCGATCGAGGTAATAGACGACCTCCGACAGCACGACGAGATCGAATGTGCCGTCCGGCCATTGCGCCGGCACGGCGCCCTGCTCGAAGCGGACGTGAGCGAGATCGGCGCACCGCCGGCGGGCTGCCTCGAGCGGCCGGGCGGCAACGTCGATGGCGCAGAGCGTGCCCGCGCGCGCCGCGAGCTGGCGCGTTAGGACGCCGATCGAGCAGCCGATCTCCAGCGCTGAGGTGTATCTGTCTCGCGGCAGCGCGGCGATGGTCGCGGCATATTTCTCGCGCTCGTAGGGGCTCGACGCGAAGCGCCAGGGGTCGGCGTCCCGCGCGTACAGCTCGTCGAAATAGCTCGCCGGCAGGGAAGACTCGAAGCGGCTCATGGCGACGAGATCCGCGGCTCGGCGAGGAAGACCTCGTACGGCCCCTGGAAGCGGGCGATCATTTCGGGTGCGAGCCGGAAGCCATTGGGATCGTCGTCGATGAGATCGGTGGTCTGCGAACGATGTGCGGCGATGGCCGCGGCTTTTGCCGCAAGGTGCTGCGAGACGTCGAGTCGCAAGCCGGCGGGCATCGCGCCGACCTCGGTTGCAGGCGGCAGCGTCCAGCCCCAGACGGGATAGGCGAAGACGCGCGCACCGAGCTTTGCTGCGGCGGCGTCGACGAGATGCGCGCTGGCGGTGTGATCGCAGTGCGGATCGTGCCGCGACGTCACGCACAGCGCGCTGGCCTGCACCTCGCGTGCGGCCGCGGCGATGGCGTCGATCGCGGCGGCTGCCTCGGCGCCGCGCGTCGGCACATGACGATCGGGCAAACGGAGGAAGGTGATCGCCTCGGCCGCGAGCCCCAAGGCCGCCGCAGCCTCGCGCGTCTCGTCCTCGCGCAGCGCGCGCAGCTTTGCCGGCGGGTAGCGCCGCGAGTTCGGGTGCGAGCCGACGCCGTCGCTGACGACGACGAGGCGGACCGCGACGCCCGCGGCGCAGGCCGCAGCGATGAGGCCGCCGCAGCCGAGGCTCTCGTCGTCGGGGTGCGGCGCGACGACGACGAGGCCGCCGCCCAGCGTCAGATCCTCGAGCGTGCCGATCGGCAGCGCCGCCAGCGCGGGCAGGACCTCGCCGGCCGTCACCGCGTCTCGCTCTCGCGCAGGCGGAAGGCCGCGGCCGACATCAGCGAGACGTCGAGGTTCGGCTGGCGCAGATAGGTCGTGAGATCGCGGATGAGCCGCTCGAGCGGGTTCGGCCGCAGGAAGGATTTGAGGCCGACCGCCTTCTGCGCCAGCGCGACGACCTCGAGCGCGGCGGCCTCGAAGGCGTTACGCGCGAGGTCGACGGTGGCGTCGATGGCGTCTGCGTGGGCGACCGGCCCTTCGGCGACGCGCGCGGCCTTCGCGACCCACAGGCGCGCCGTCTCGCAGGCGATCTCGGCCTGGCCGTAGCGCGCGAGCTGGAGCGGATGGTCGCGATGCGGGCTCTCCCGCACCTGTGCGGCGTAGGTTTCGAGCACGGCCTCGAGACCGCCGAGCTGCACCGCGATGACCCGCCACGCGCCGCCACGAAAGTACGGCGCGCGAAGATAATCGCCCGGTTTACCGACGATCTCGTCCGACGACACGGCGATGCCGTCGAAATCGACGGTGCCGGTCGCGGTCGCGCGCATGCCGTGCGCCGTCCAGCGCGAGGCGTCGGCGCGCTCGGCATCGACGGCGGGGATCACCATCACCGAGCCGTCCGCCCGGTCGGCCGCGACAAGCGGGCGCCGAAAATGGCCCGAGCCGGAGCACAGGATTTTTCGCCCGCGCAGCACGAAGCCGGTGCCGTCGGGCTCGAGCCGCAGCGGCTCGCCGGCCATCCACACGCCGCTCGGGATGCCCGCCGCCGCTTCCGCGGCCAGAAGCCGGAGATTGGCGTGCGAGCCGTAGCGCGCCGTGAGCACCACCGCGTTGACGTGCCCTTCGTAGAGCCGCCCGCGCGAGAGGCTGCCGCGCCCGATCGTGGTGAGCACCTCACGCAGACGGTCGGGGTCGCCCATGCTGAGGTCGTCGCCGCCGAACGTGGACGGGAACGGCGCCATCAAAAGACCGGCCCGCGCCAGCGCCGCGATGTCCTCGGTGGGGAAGGCGCCGTCCTCGTCCTTGTCAGCCGCGCGCGCGCTGCGGCCGCGGCCGCGACCTGGCGCGCCCGCTCGACGAGCAGGCGACCGTCCGGCGTCTTGACGCGCGCCAAGGAGGCGACCTCGCTCATCGATGTTCCTTTACGACCTTCGTTGAGCCGCAACGTCGGGACGCGACGATCGTTCGAGGTGCGACGGACCGGAGGACAGCATGACGATGGGGCAGGCCACGAAGCGCTACGGCGCCGGTGCACGCTGGTTCCACTGGATCACGGCGGTGCTGATGTTCACCGTCATCCCGCTCGGCTGGATCTTTGGTGCCTGCAAGACGAAGCCCGATCACCCCGACACGTTCGTCGCGCCCTTTCCCGGCACGCCGGACGACTATGCCGCCGCGCACATGTCGGTCGGGCTCGTGATCCTCGCCGTCGTCTTAGCGCGCATCCTGCACCGCGCCCGCACGCGGCCGCCGCCGCTGCTCGGGTCCGCCTGGGAGCGGCGGCTCGCAGCGGCGACGCATGTGCTGCTCTATGCCGCGCTCATCGTCATGCCGGTGTCGGGCTACATCATGTCGTCGGGGGACAAGCCGCCGATCAGCTTCCTCGGCCTGTTCCATGTGCCGAAGGCGCCGATCTCGCCGAGCCAGGGCAAGGCCGCGGCGATCGTCCACGTGCTCGTCACGCAGTTCGTGCTCTACGCGCTCATCGTGCTGCATCTGGCGGGCACGGCCTGGCACCTGTTCGTGCGCCGCGATGGCGCGCTGAGCCGGATGCTGCCGCAGCAGGCGAACGAGATTGGCGCGGAGTAGGGCGGCGGCCTCGCCGCTCGTCCTGTGGGTCGCGTTCGCGAGCCTCTATGCCCCGCTGTTCGGCGCGTTCGGCGCCGAGGTCCCGTACCTGCCAGCCTACCTTCTCGGCATCGGCCTCACGACGCAGCAGATCGGCTTCGTCCTCGCCGCCGCCACGCTGGCGCAGTCCGTCTTCGCGCCGCTGACGGGGATGGTCGCCGACCGCATCGGCAAGCGGCTCGTGCTGGCCTGTGCCGCCGCAGCCTCCGGCGCCGGCATGGCGCTTTACGGCGTGACGAGCGGCTTCGCCGCGGCGCTCGTCGTTGCCGTCACCGTCGCGATCGCGACGGCGGCGCTGTCGCCGCTTGCCGACGCCCTCGCGGTCCCGACTCTGGGCAAGAGCGGCGCCTACGGGCGCGTGCGGGCCTTCGGCTCGGCCGGATTTATCGCGGGATCGTTCGCGAGCGGCGCGCTCATCGAGCATGGCGGGCTTGCGAGCATCATCCCGCTGGCGGCCGTCCTTTTCGTCGTGGCGGCGGCGCCGTTGCCGTTTCTGCCGGCGATCCCGCGCGCGGATCGCGAGGCGGCGCGCGGCGGGCTTCGCCAGCTGCTGCGGAGCCGCCCCTATATCTACGTGCTCTGCGTGTCGGCGCTGGCGATCGGAAGCCACGCCATGGTCGATGGCTTTGCGGTCATCAGCTGGCGCGCCGGCGCCGTCAGCGGGACCACCGTCGCCATCCTGCTCGCCCTCGCCGTCGGCTCGGAGCTGGTCGTCGTCACCTTGCTCGGTCCCCCACTGGTCCGGCGCTACGGCGCCTCCGCCTGCATCTGCATCGGCGCGGCAGCGGGCTGCGGCCGCTGGATCATGTTCGCCGAGAGCCGCGCGCTGTGGGTCATCGGCGCGTCGCAGGCGCTTCACGGTCTCACCTTTTCGCTCACGCATCTCGCCTGCATGCGCGTCATCGCCGACATCGTCCCGCGCAAGGTCGCCGGCACCGCTTTGGCGCTCTACGGCACCATCTCCTCGGGCCTCGCCTCGGCGGCCATCTCGCTCGTGGCCGGCAGCCTCTACGCGACGTTCGGCGAGCGCGCGTTCTGGCTGGCCGCCGCACTGTCCGCGGCCGCCATCCCGTTCGCGCTGCGGCTGGATCGACACGCCGTCTCTTCAGAGACCGTCATTTGAGATGTTCGGGCGTCTCGCCGCCGCGCACGGCGGTGTGGGCGGACGAGCCGTCTTCCCGAAGCGTGTTGCGCGCCGCGTCGCGATTGCGCGGCTCGCGCATCTGCCTGGCAAAGTACGTGACGGCGAAGCCGATCACGATCAAGAATGTGACGATCGCCAACAACCCAACCAACCATTCCATGTCGTTCCTCCCGTTTTGCGGGAACAACAGCAGGGCGGTGGCTTCGATCCGTGCCTTTTATGACGTATCCCGGACACGTCGTTTGGAAAGACGCCCAGCCTCGATCGTTTGGGCACGCGCGAAAAGAAGGGCACCCCCGATATGATCGGCGATGCCCTGCTGGCTCGATAGTTTGTGGTGCATCGGTTGCCGTGCGGCGCGACCGCTTGGTCGCACCACGTGGCTTTTCGGCAAAGCTTAGTTGCCGTGGTCGCCGTTGCGCGAGCCGCCGCCGGCCGCCGAGTCGCCGCGGCCCGTCGTCATGCTGGCACCGCTCGCGCCCGAGCCGCTCTTCATCGCGCCGCCGCCGGTCGACGGGTTGCTCATCTTGCTCGGCCCCTGGTTGTCGCCGGCCGGCCCGGCCGGGGTCGAGGTCGCAGGGCCCGAGTTGGCGCCCTCAGCAGCGTAAACAGCGCTAATCGGCGCGGCGGCTATAATAAAAGCCATAGCGACGGTGTGTACTTTCATGCATCTCGCTCCCTGGACGGCAGTGTTGCCGGCACACCCAACTGTCCTGTGCCTGCAAGTTTCCATCTCGGCCGGAAGAAAGGTGAGCCTTTACGTCCCGACGACCGAAGCAGACGATCCGCTCAAGGCATTCGGGCAACAAAGAGATGACGCCCGTAAGATGACGGGAGGCATGCGTTGGCGGGGCGCGAGGGATGCACGTGGTGATGTATCGACGCGAGGTCGCGCAGGGGCTAGCCTAAGGGCGACCGTCGCTGCCGCCTTGAGCGTTGCGGCGGCCGTAGCCTTCAGTCTTCGAGCGCATATGGCGCCGACGAGGAGCGAGTCGTGATTGCTTTGAACATCAACGGCGAGGTGCGTCAGATGGACGTGCCCGAGGACATGCCGCTTCTCTGGGTCCTGCGCGATGTCGCAGGTCTCACCGGCACCAAGTTCGGATGCGGTATCGCTCAGTGCGGCGCCTGCACCGTACACGTGGACGGCGAGGCCGTCCGCTCGTGCCTCTATCCGGTCGGCGCGCTCGGCGACAAGAAGATCGTGACGATAGAGCACGTCGGCGACACGCCGGCCGGCGCGAAGATCCAGAAGGCCTGGCTCGACAAGGAGGTCGTGCAGTGCGGCTACTGCCAGTCGGGCCAGATCATGTCGGCGACGGCGCTACTGCAGAAGACCGCCAAGCCGACGGATGAAGAGATCGACGAGGCGATGTCCGGCAACATCTGCCGCTGCGGCACTTACGTCCGCATCCGCGAGGCCATTCACGCAGCTGCGGAGGCCTGATCATGGCGATCTCGGACCACATCCCGGACCTCAAGTCCCCCTCGCGCCGCACGCTTCTCCAGGCCAGCGCACTCGCCGGCGGCGGCCTGGTCATCGGCCTGCGCCTGTCCGGCCGCGCCGCCGCCGACGACGTCGGCACCTTCATGCCGAATGCCTTCGTGCGCATCGAGCCCACCGGCAAGATCGTCCTCATCGCGCCCCATACTGAAGTGGGGCAGGGCATCGACACCGCGCAGGCGATGCTGGTCGGCGAGGAGCTCGACGTCGGGCTCGACCAGATCAGCGTGCAGCCGGCGCCGCCGGACATCAAAAAATACGCAGACCCTCTCCTTGGGGACCAGGCGACCGGCGGCTCGGCCTCGGTGCGCGGCGACTGGGAGCGGCTGCGCAAGGCCGGCGCCACGGCGCGCGCGATGCTCGTCGCCGCGGCCGCCGCCAAGTGGCAGGTCGATCCGCAGAGCTGCACCGTCGCGCGCGGCGTCGTCTCGCATCAGGCGAGCGGACGCTCGCTGAAGTACGGCGAGGTCGCGTCCGACGCCGCCAAGCTGGCCGTGCCGACGGACGTGAAGCTCAAGGACCCGGCGCAGTTCAAGCTGCTGGGGACCAAAGCGAAGCGCATCGACACGCCGGCCAAGGTCAACGGCACGGCGGTCTTCGGCATCGACGCCAAGGTCGACGGCATGAAGATCGGCACGCTGGCGCTCGTCCCCGTCGTCGGCGGCAAGCTGACCGGCATGGACGAGGCGGCCGCGCGCAAGGTGCCGGGCGTCCGTGACGTCGTGCGCGTCGGCGACGAGGCCGTCGCCGTCATCGGCGACCACATGTGGGCGGCCAAGCAGGGCTTGGCTGCGCTGGCGCCGGTCTGGTCCGCGGGGCCGAACGGCGCGACGACGGTGGCGAAGATCGTCGCCGACATGGACCAGGCCTCGCAGAGCCAGGGCGTCGTCGCCAAGAAAGACGGCGATGCGGAAGCCGCCATCGCCAAGGCGGCGAAGACGCTGTCGGCCGTCTACCAGATGCCGTTCCTGTCGCATTCGCCGATGGAGCCGCTGAACTGCACGCTGCACATCCAGGCCGACAAGGCGGAGATCTGGGTCGGCACGCAGGTGCCGGTGCGGGCGCAGAAGGCGGTCGCCGACGTCACCGGCCTGTCGCCGGACAAGGTGACGGTCAACAACCTCTACATGGGCGGCGCGTTCGGCCGGCGGCTCGACATCGACAGCATCGCGGTCGCCGCGAAGATCGCCAAGGGCCTCCGTTACCCGGTGAAGATCATCTGGACCCGTGAGGAGGACCTACGGCACGACTATTACCGCCCGTACTATTACGACCGCCTCAGCGCCGGCCTCGATGCCGACGGCAAGCTTGTCGGCTGGACGCACCGGGTCACCGGCTCGTCGGTGATGGCGCGCTGGTTCCCCGGCGGTTTCAAGAACGGTCTCGATCCCGACGCTGTCGAGGGCGCGGCGGAGACCCCCTACGCCGTGCCGGCCACGCTCGTCGACTATGTGCGGCACGAGTCGCCGAACATGAACACCGGCTGGTGGCGCGGCGTCGGTCCCACCCACAACGTCTTCATGGTCGAGAGCTTCGTCGACGAGCTCGCCGCGGCCGCAGGCCAGGACGCAGTGGCGTTCCGGCGGCCGCTCCTTGCCAAGAACCCGCGCGCTCTCGCCGTGCTCGAGCTTGCCACGCAGAAGTCGGACTGGGGCTCCTCGCTGCCGCCGCGCCACGGCCGTGGCGTCGCGCTGCAATTCGCCTTCGGCTCCTATGTCGCCGCGGTCGTCGAGGTCGAGGTGACGCCGCAAGGCGAGATCCTGCTCCGCCATGCCGACGTCGCCGTCGACTGCGGGCTGACGGTCAACCCGGACACGGTCGTCGCGCAGATCCAGGGCGGCCTGATCCTCGGGCTCAGCACGGCGATGTACAACGAGATCACGCTGACGGGCGGCGCGATCGAGCAGAGCAACTTTCACGACTACCGCGCCATGCGGATCAACGAGGCGCCGACGATCGCGGTGCACCAGATCCGCAACGGGGAGAAGCCCGGCGGGATCGGCGAGACCGGCACGTCGATCGCCGCGCCGGCGCTCGGCAACGCGATCTACGCCGCGACGGGCCAACGGCTGCGCAAGCTGCCCTTCGCCACCGGCCTGCGGGGAGCTTGACGATGTCGATCTCCCGCACCCGCAGGGCGCTCGCCGCGGCCGCCCTACTGCTGGCGGCGCCGTCGATGGCGGCGGCGCAGTCCGACCAGATCGAGCGCGGCGCGTATCTCGCGAAGGCCGCCGATTGCGTGGCCTGCCATACGGCGCCGGGCGGCACGCCGTTCGCCGGCGGTCGCGCGTTCAAGCTTCCGTTCGGCGTGCTCTACTCGCCGAACATCACGCCCGACGAGAAGACGGGGATCGGCGGCTACAGCGACGAGGCGTGGCTTGCGATGATGCACAAGGGCGTCGGTCGCGCCGGGCATCTCTATCCGGCGATGCCGTACGCCTCCTACACGGCGATGACGGACGACGACGCGCTTGCCATCAAGGCCTATCTGACCAGCCTCAAGCCGGTGGCGGCGAACGTTCCGGACAACCAGATCGGCTTTCCGTTCAATCAGCGCTGGGGCCTCGTCTTCTGGAACCTGTTCAACAATCCCGACCGCAGGTTCACACCGGCCTCGAACCAGTCCGCCGCGTACAACCGCGGGGACTATCTCGTGAATGCGCTCGGCCATTGCGGCGAGTGCCACACGCCGCGCAACTTCATGATGGGATTGAAGACCAGCAAGGCCTTCGCCGGCGCCGTGCAGGCCGACTGGCGCGCCTACAACATCACGAGCGACCGTGCGGCGGGCATCGGCGCCTGGAGCGACGACCAGCTCGCGCAATATCTCTCGACCGGGCAGGCGCCCGGCCATGGGCCGGCCTCCGGCCCGATGGCCGAAGCGGTCGAGCATAGCCTCAGCGGTTTGAAGCCCGACGACATCAAGGCGATCGTCACCTACCTGCGCGGCGTGCCGGCACAGGGCGACGGCGCCCCGGCGGCGCCGGCCGAGACCGCCGCCTCGCCTACGGATGCTCTCGGGCAGCGGCTGTTCGTCCAGGCCTGCGCCGGCTGCCACTTGCCCGACGGCAACGGCCGCCAGTCCGCCTGGGCGGCGCTCGCCGGCTCGCACTCGACGCGGGATCCGGCGGCGACGAACCTCGTGCAGGTGCTGGTCGAGGGAAGCGAGATCCATACGGCGCAGGGCCAGATGTTCATGCATCCGTTCACCGGCGCCTACTCTGACGATGAGCTGTCGGCGATCGCCAACTACGCGCAGCGCCAGTTCGGCGGCATGCCCGGCTCCGTGACGCCCGAGCAGATCGCGAAGGCGCGCGGCGCTGCGGCTCCGCCGCCGGCGAAGCCGTCGTCGTAGACGCAAGACGTCCTGCGGGCGGCGTTTTCGCCTGCAGGCCGCTATCGGGATCGCCCGGCCGCCTCGAGGATGAGCTTGGAGATGATCTCGGGGTGCGAGATCATCGACAGGTGGCCGGCGTCGACCTCGATGGTCGTCGCGCCCATCCGCTTGGCGAGGAAGCGCTGGAGGTCGGGATTTATCGTGCGATCCTCCTTCGAGACGGCATAGAAGCTCGGCTTGGAGCGCCAGGCCGCGACCGTCGTCCTGCCGGCGAGCAGCTCTTTGCGGAAGGGCTCCTGCACCGCGATGCCTTTCCGAAACGAGCTCGTTTGCAGGCTGGAGTTCGTCGTCTCGGAGCAAACCGTTACATCGAGAGACCGGCTGCTCGGTCGCCGCCGCCGTGGCATGAAGGTCGCGGTCTTGCATCATCCGCGCGGAGCTTACGTTCGCCCGTCCGTCCGGCCCGCGATATGCTTCGGAGCGGCGGAAAGGGCCGGGACATGGACCTCAACACGATCGAAGCCTTCGAGCGGCCGCGCACGCGTGACGCGCTCCCGCGTTTGCTCAAGGCGACGCGTGGCTTGCGGGCGGCACCTGGCTCTTCTCCGAGCCGCAGCCGGGCCTCAAGCGTCTCGTCGACCTGTCCGCGCTGAATTGGCCGCCGATCGAAGCGAGCGACGACGGCCTTTTCGTCGCGGCGACGTGCCCCGTCGCGATCCTCGAGGCCTTCGCCCATCCGAGCGAATGGCGGGCGGGGCCGCTCTTCAGCCAGTGCTGTCACGCCTTTCTGGCCTCCTTCAAGATCTGGAACGCGGCGACCATCGGTGGCAACATCTGCATGGCGCTTCCAGCCGGGCCGATGATCTCGCTCGGCGCCGCGCTCGAGGCCACCTGCGTCCTATGGGGTCCCGGCGGCGAGGAGCGGCGCGTGCCGGTCCTCGACTTCGTGCTTGGGCCGCAACGCACCGCCATCGCCCCCGGCGAGCTGCTGCGCGGCATCGCGTTCGGGGAGGCCGCCCTGCGTCGCCGGGCCGCCTTCCGCCGCATCTCGCTCCAGGCGCAGGGGCGGTCGGGCGCCGTCGTCATCGGCACGCGCGACGAGGACGGAGCGATCGCGATCACCGTCACCGCCGCGACGCGGCGGCCGCATCGCCTCGTGCTGCGCGAGCCCGTCGGCGGCGATGATCTCGCGCGTCGCGTCGATGCCGAGATCGGCGCGGCGGACTGGTACGACGACATCCACGGCCGTCCCGACTGGCGCCGCCACATGACGATCGTCTTCGTCGAGGAGATCGCGGCGGAGCTCGCAGGCGCGCCGTTATGACGATCCTCGTCAATGGGACGTCGTTTGCGCAGGAGCCGCGGCCGGGCCAGTGCCTGCGCACCTTTTTGCGCGATCTCGGCTGGTTCGGCGTGAAGAAGGGCTGCGACTCCGGCGACTGCGGAGCCTGCACCGTGCATCTCGACGGCCAGCCCGTGCATTCCTGCCTGATGCCGGCGCGACGGGCCTGGAAGCGCGAGGTCACGACGATCGAAGGCCTCTCGGGCGCGGAAGAGCTGCACCCCACGCAGCAGGCTTTTCTCGACGCGCAGGGGTTCCAGTGCGGCTTCTGCACCGCCGGCATGGTGATGACGTCTACGTGCCTCGACCAGGCGCAGCGCAAGGACCTTCCCGTTGCTTTGAAGGGCAACCTTTGTCGCTGCACCGGCTACCGCGCGATTGTCGATGCGATCGAGGGGACGCGCACTGTCGAGGCGGCGGAGCCGGGTGCGGCGGTGGGGCGCCGCCTCGGTGCGCTGGCCGGCCCAGGCATCGTCACCGGGCACGCGCGCTTCACGATGGACGTCGCCGTCGACGGACTCCTGCATATGAAGATCCTGCGCGCGCCCCACGCCTCCGCCAGGATCGTCGCCATCGACACCCGCGCCGCCGAGGCGGTGCCCGGTGTCGTCGCGGTGCTGACGCACAAGGATGTGCCGCAGAAGCGGTTCTCGACGGCGCAGCACGAGCACGCGACCGACGATCCCGACGACACGATGGTGCTCGATCCGGTCATTCGCTTCGCGGGCCAGCGCGTCGCCGCGATCGTCGCGGAATCGGAAGCCGCGGCCGAGGCCGGTCGCGACGCGATCCGCGTCGACTACGAGATCCTGCCCGCAGTCCTCGATCCCGAGGAGGCGCTGAAGCCCGGCGCGCCCATCGTCCATGACAGGCCGCCGTCGAGCCGCATCGCCGATGCGTCGCGCAACCTCGTGGCGGAAGTGAAGGGCGGGATCGGCGACGTTGCGGCCGGTTTCGCCGAAGCGGACGTGGTCTACGAGGAGACGTTCGAGACGCAACGCGTGCAGCACGCCGCGCTGGAGACGCACGGCGCGATCGGCTGGCTCGACGAGGACGGGCGCCTCACTCTACGCACCAGTTCACAGGTGCCGTTTCTGATCAGGAACGCGCTCGCCGACCTCTACGACCTGCCGCAGGACAAGGTCCGCGTCTTCGCGGTGCGCGTCGGCGGCGGTTTCGGCGGCAAGCAGGAGATGTTGACCGAGGATATCGTGGCGCTTGCCGTCCTGCTGACGAAGCGCCCCGTGAAACTCGAGCTGACGCGCGCCGAGCAGTTCACCGCGACGACGACGCGCCATCCCATGCGCGTCACCGTCAAGGTCGGTGCCAAGCGCGACGGGACGCTGACCGCGATCGCCATGCGCATGCTCTCGAACACCGGCGCCTACGGCAATCATGGCCCGGGCGTCATGTTCCACGGCTGCGGCGAGGCGGTCGCGCTCTATCGCTGCCCCAACAAGCGCGTCGAGGCGCAGGCGGTCTATACGAACACGCTGCCGGCCGGCGCCTTTCGCGGCTACGGGCTCAGCCAGACGAACTTCGCCGTCGAGTCGGCGATGGACGAGGTCGCGGTGCGGCTCGGCCTCGATCCGTTCGCGTTCCGCCGTCTGAACGTCGTCGCGCCCGGCGACCCGATGGTGTCCTACGAGGTCGGCGCGCACGATGTGGAATACGGCAGCTACGGGCTCGATCAATGTCTCGACAAGGCGCAGGACGCGCTCGAGGCTGCGCCGCGCGCCGACCTCGGCGAGGACTGGCTCGTCGGCCGCGGCATGGCGGCCGGCATGATCGACACGATCCCCCCGCGCGGGCATTTCGCCGACTGCCTGATCAGCCTCGCCGCAGATGGGTGCTACGACCTGCGGGTCGGCACCGCCGAATTCGGCAACGGCACGACGACCGTCCACGGGCAGATCGCGGCGTCGGCACTCGGCACGACGGTGGATCGCATCCGGGTGCTGCAGTCCGACACCGACGTGGTGGGCTACGACACCGGCGCCTACGGGAGCACCGGCACCGTCGTCGCGGGGCTTGCGACGCAACGCGCCGCCGAGGCCTTGCGCGACCGGATCCTCGACTTCGCCGCGCGGACGCTCGGGCGCAACGGCACGGGACCGGCGCTGATGAAGGACACGGTGGCCTGGCCCGACCACGACGTCCTGCTGGCGAACCTCGCGCGCCTCGCCGCAGACGCCGGCCGTGCGCTCGAGGCCGCCGGCCACGCCGACGGGACGCCGCGCTCGGTGGCCTTCAACGTGCAGGCGTTCGAGGTCGCCGTGCATCGCCGCAGCGGGATCGTGAAGATCCTGCGCAGCATTCACGCCGCCGACGCGGGCACCGTGATGAATCCGCTGCAATGTCGCGGCCAGGTCGAGGGCGGCGTCGCCCAGGCGATCGGCGCAGCGCTTTACGAGGAGGTGCTGATCGACGCCGAGGGCAAGGTGACGACGGACGCCTTCCGCGCCTACCATATCCCCGCGTTCGCCGACGTGCCGCGCACCGAGGTGCATTTCGCCGACACCTACGACACCGTCGGCCCGCTCGGCGCGAAGTCGATGAGCGAGAGCCCCTACAATCCCATCGCCGCGGCCCTCGGCAACGCGATCCGCGATGCCACCGGCGTGCGCCCGACGCGGACGCCCTTCAAGGCGGACGAGCTGTATCGGCAGGTGATGGAACGAGGACCGCGGCCCTAGCCCGCGTAGCGGAATGGCTCGGCGGCCGTGCGGTCGTAGACGCGCTCGCCGGCGACGTAGGTGGCGCGGACGGTGCGATGATCGCCGAGCGTGACGAGCACGAAGAGAATGTCCTCCAGGCTCTCGCAATAGTCCATCCGGAAGGCGAGCAGCGGCGAGCTCTTCAGGTCGAGCACGCAGAGGTCTGCATCGAAGCCCGGGGCGACCTTGCCGATGCGGTCGTCGAGATAGAGCGAGCGCGCGCCGCCGGTCGTCGCAAGATAGAAGGCCTGGGTCGCATCGAGCTTGCGGCCGGTCAGCGCGGCGACCTTGTAGGCCTCGCCGAGCGTCTTCAGCTGCGATAGGCTCGTGCCGGCGCCGACGTCCGTGCCGAGGCCGACCCGGACTGGCCGGCGCGGATCCTGCGCATCGAAGAGGCGGAACAGCCCGCTGCCGAGGAAGAGGTTCGATGTCGGACAATGCGACAGTGCGACGCCGGTCGCGTGACAGGTGCAGAAATCCTCCTCGCTCATGTGGATCGCGTGGCCGAACACCGAGCGCTTCTGCGCCAGGCCGGCATGCGCGTAGACATCGAGATAGCTCGAGCGCTTCGGGAATAGAGACTTCACCCACTCGACCTCGGCGATGTTCTCGCTGAGATGGGTCTGCATGAAGATGTCGTCGTGCGTTCTGAGGAGCGCGCCGGCCGCATCGAGCTGCGCTTCCGTGCTGGTCGGCGCGAAGCGCGGCGTCACGCAATAGCGGCTGCGACCTCTCCCGTGCCAGCGCTTGATCAGCGCTTCGCTCTCGTCGTAGCCGCGCTGGGCGGTGTCGAGCAGCTTGTCCGGCGCGTTGCGGTCCATCAGCACCTTGCCGGCGACCATCAAGGTCCCGTAGCGCTCCGACTCCTCGAAGAACGCGTCGACGGACTGCGGGTGCACCGTGCAATAGACCGCCGCCGTCGTCGTGCCGCAGCGCAAGAGCTCGCGGAAAAAGAGTTGCGCGATGGCGTCGGCATGCGCCTTGTCGACGAACTGCGCCTCCGTGACGAAGGTGTACTTGTTGAGCCAGGCGAGCAGCTGCTCGCCGTAGGCCCCGATCATCTGCATCTGCGGGTAATGCACGTGCGTGTCCACGAAACCCGGACAGATCAGGGCATCCTCGTAGTGCGTGACGGCGATGTCGGCCGACAGCGTCGGCGCGAGCGCAGCGTAGTCGCCGACGTCGACGAGCTTGCCGCCCGCGATCACCACGAGGCCGTCGTCGATCGCGTCGAGCGAGGCCTGCGAGCCGTCCTGGAACGGGTCGCCCTTGAACGAGATCACCCTGCCGCGCAGAGCTTGGCTCGGCGCAGTCACTCAGGCCGCCGCGCCGAGGGCGATTGAGCGGGTCGGGTCGGTGAGGGCGTGCATGGAGACCTCCGCGATGTCGCTCGGCTGTCGCAAAGGGTATGCCTCTTGCGCCGTCTTTTGCATGGCACGTCCATCACCTCGGCAAGGAGGCTGCCCTGACCCGTCTCACCCGTTTCGCCGTCGCACCGCTCCACAAAATGACGCGCCGCCTAGCCGATGTCGCCTCGGGCCGCACGGCACCAGACCTCGTCATCACCGGCGCGCGGGCGCTGTCGACCTATTCCGAGCGTATCCTACACGAGCGCGAGATCTGGATCGCCGGCGGCCGCATCGCCGCGCTGAAGCCGGCCGGCGCGCACAAGGCGGCCGGCGGCAGCGCGCCGACCTTTGATGCCCGCGGCGGCATCCTCGGGCCCGGTCTCGTCGACCCGCATCTGCACATCGAGTCCTCGATGGTGACCGCCTGCGCCTACGCCGAGGCGGCGCTGCTCAACGGCACGACGACGATCTTCTGCGACAGCCATGAGATCGGCAACGTGATGGACGTCGTCGGCGTCGAGGCGATGCTCGAGGACGCGCGACAGGCGCCGCTCTCGATCTACCTCACCGTGCCGAGCACCGTGCCGGCGACGTCGCCCGCGCTCGAGACCGCTGGCGGCGACCTGACGCCGGACAAGATCGGCGCGCTCTTCGACCGCTGGCCCGAGGCGTTGGCGCTCGGCGAGAAGATGGACTTCGTGCCGGTCGCAAGCGGCGAAGCGCGCGCCCATGCCATCATCGCCGAGGCGCTGAAGCGCGGACGCCCGGTGTCGGGCCACGTCTACGGCCGCGAGTTCGTCGCGGCCTATGCCGCCTCCGGCGTCACCGACACGCACGAGGCGATCGACCGCGAGATCGCCGACGACCTGCTCGAGGCGGGTGTCTGGATCTTTCTGCGCGGCGGACCGCCGACGACTCCATGGCACAGCCTGCCGCAGGCGATCCGCGCGGTCACCGAGCTCGGCGCCTCGCCGAAGCGCGTTGCGGTCTGCACCGACGACCGCGATGCCGACGACCTGCTCATGTTTGGGCTCGACTGGGTGGTGCGGCAGGCGCACGCGGCCGGCGTCTCGCGCGAGACGGCGTGGTCGATGGGCTCGCTGCACGGCGCCACGCGCTTCGGGCTCGAAGGCGAGATCGGCGGCCTCGGCGGCGGCCGCCGCGCAGATCTCGTGCTGATGGACGACGATCTCGTGCCGCGCTGCACCTGGTATGGTGGCGAGCTCGTCGTCGAGGATCGCAAGATCACCCCGCGCCTCGAGGCGGCGCTGTCGGATCGCTACACCTATCCGCGCGCCGCGTTCACGACCGTGCACCTGCCGGAGGTCGCACGCCTGACGCCGGACTGGGTCGCGGGCGCGACGTCGCTGCATGCGATGCGCACCGCTCTGCCGGGCATCGCGCTGTTCCACGACGTCCTCGACATCGAGGATTGCGCGAGCTGGGCCGATGCCGTCGCCAGGCACGACCTCTGCTTCGTGACGGTCGTCGAGCGGCATGGCAAGTCGCCGGGCAATGTCGCGTATGGCGTGCTCAAGGACTTCGGTCTCGCCCGCGGTTCCGTCGCCTCGAGCGTCGGCCACGACAGTCATAACGTGATCGTCGCCGGCACCAACGAGGCGGACATGCGCGTCGCGCTCGACGCGATCGCCGAGGCGCAGGGCGGCGTGTGCGTCGTCGCCGACGGCGCGGTGCGCGCGATGGTCCGGCTGCCGATCGCGGGCCTCCTCTCCGACAAGCGGGTCACCGAGGTCGCGGAGGACATGCAGGCGGTGAAGCGGGCCTGGGCGGATGCCGGCTGCACCATCCCCTACATGGGCTTCAACCTGATCCCGCTCGCGGTGATCCCGGAGTTACGGCTCACCGACAAGGGGCTGGTGCTGGTGCCGGAGATGGAGCTGCTCCCGCTATTCGCGTAGCGAGATCAGCTCGTCGCGTGGAACGTCTTTCCGAGGCAGGCCGGCGCCGTGAGGCGGACGCGCGCCTTGTTCGACGAGATGATCACCAGCACGACGATCGTCGCGATGTAGGGCAGCGCCGAGATGAACTGGGAGGGGATCGCGACGCCGAGCCCTTGCAGGTAGAACGACATGTACATGATCGCACCGAACAGGTAGGCGCCGATCACGAGCCAGAACGGCCGCCACATCGAGAAGACGACGAGCGCGAGCGCGATCCAGCCGCGACCGGCGGTCATGTTCTCCGCCCAGCTCGTGTTGTAGGCGAGCGACATATAGGCGCCGGCGAGGCCCGCCATCGCGCCGCCGAACGTCGTGGCGAGATAGCGCACCATGATCACGTCGTAGCCGAGCGCGTGTCCGGCATCGGCGGAATCGCCGACCGCGCGCAGCACCAGCCCGGCGTGCGTGCGCGTCAGAACGATGTGGACCAAAACCACCGCCGCGAAGCTCAGGTAGACGAGCACGTCCTCGCCGAAGAGGACCGGGCCGATCAGCGGCAAGTGACTCAGCCCGGGAATGTCGAGGCGCGGCAGGCGCGCCACCGAATTGCCGACGAAGCCGCTGCCGATGAGCGCGCTGAGCCCCGTGCCGAAGATGGTCAGCACGAGGCCGGCCGGCACCTGCGCGGCGAGGAAGCTCAGCGCGAGCACGCTGAAGAGCAGCGAGAACAGGGCGCCGGCGACCATGCCGCCGAAGATGCCGAGCGTCGGGCTGCCGGTCTTGAAGGCGAGGGCGAAGCCGCAGACCGCGCCGACCAGCATCATGCCCTCGACGCCGAGGTTCAGCACGCCGGACTTCTCGACTACCAGCTCGCCGGTCGCCGCCAGCAGGAGCGGCGTCGAGGTCACGATGATCGAGAGGACGACGTTGGTGAAGACGATCAGCGTCATGCGATGTCGCTCATTCTGCAGGTTCTCATTCTGCGGGCTTGGGCTGGGCGACCGCCGGTCGCGCGGCGACGGCGGCGCCGGGCTTGCGCCAGCGGATGCGGAAGAGGATCAGCGCGTCGCAGGCGAGCAGGAAGAACAGGAGCACGCCCTGGAAGATGCCCGTGACGGCGGAGGGTAGGCCGAGATCGATCTGCGCCGCCTCGCCGCCGAGGTAGGAGAGCGCCAGCAGCAGCGCGGCGAGCACGACGCCGGCCGGATGCAGGCGGCCGAGGAAGGCGACGATGATCGCGGTATAGCCGTAGCCCGGCGAGATCTGGCCGGTCAGCTGGCCGATCGGGCCGGTGACCTCGAACAGGCCCGCGAGCCCGGCGAGGCCGCCGCTGACGAGCATGGCCAGCCAGACGATCTTCCTGTCGCTGAAGCCAGCGAAGCGCGCGGCGCGCGGCGCCGAGCCCTGCACGCGCAACTGGAAGCCGAGGATGGTCGCCGACAGCATCAACCAGCCGGCGAGCGCGACGCACACGGCAACGGCGACGCCGAGATGCAGCCGGGTGCCGTCGACGAGGATGGGCGCGGTGGCGTTCGCCGAGAACATCGCCGTCTGCGGAAAGCCGAACCCCTGCGGATCGCGCCACGGCGCCGAGACGAGATAGATCAGCAGCAGTTGCGCGACGTAGTTCAGCATCAGGCTGGTGAGGATCTCGCTGGCGTTGAACTGCACGCGCAGCCAGGCGACGATCGCCGCCCACGCCGCGCCGCCGGCGACCCCGGCCGCGAGCATCGCAGGATAGAGCAGGAGCGGCGACAGGTCGGGCAGCGCCAGCGCGAGACCGCCGCCGCAGATCGCGCCGACGATGAATTGGCCCTCGGCGCCGATGTTCCACACGCTGGCGCGGGCGGCGAGCGCGATGCCGACGCCGATCGTGACGAGCGGCGCCGCCTTGACGCAAAGCTCGGCGAGCCCGTTGAGGCTCATGACGGGCTCGACGAGAAAGACGTCGAGGGCGTGCAGCGGCGGCTTGCCGAAGGCGAGGAAGAGCAGGCCGGTGACGAGCACCGTGAGCACGATCGCCAGCACCGGCGAGGCGACGGCCCAGGCCTGAGATCGACGGCCGCGTGCGACGAGACTAGGCAGCGGCGTCACTCCGGACTGTCGCGGCGTCGGCCTTGTCGGCGCTGCCCATCAGAAGGCCGACCTCGGCGATCCCGGTGTCGGCAATGGGGCGCTTCGCAGAAAGCTCGCCGCCGGCGATGACGGCGATGGTGTCGCAGAGCGAGAAGATCTCGTCGAGGTCCTGCGAGATGACGACGACCGCGGTGCCGGCCGACGCGAGGCGGATCAGCGCATCGTAGATCGCCGTGGCGGCGCCGGCGTCGACGCCCCAGGTCGGCTGGCTCACGACGAGCAGCTTCGGCTCCTGCATCACCTCGCGCCCGACGACGAACTTCTGCAGATTGCCGCCCGACAGCGATCGCGCTTCGGCGGCGGGGCCGCTCGTGCGCACGTCAAAATCGCGGATGATGTCGCGCGCGAACACCTCGGTCTTGCCGCGGTCGATGAGGCCGAAACGCGCCAGCGCCTTGCGCACGTAGGCGGAAAGCAAGGCATTCTCGGAAAGCGTCATGCCGGGCACGGCGGCATGGCCGTTGCGCTCCTCCGGCACGAAGCAGGCGCCGAGCGCCCGCCGTTCGCTCGGCCGCAGGTGGCCGGCGGCCTTGCCCTCTACGAGGATCGTCTCGGGCCGGCCGGCAGGGATCTCGCCGGACAGCGCGTCCATCAGCTCGGTCTGCCCATTGCCAGCAACGCCGGCGATGCCGAGTATCTCACCGGCCGCGACCGCGAACGTCACGGCTTTGAGGTCGGTGCCGAACTTCCGGTCGGAGGCGATCGTCAGCCGCTCGACGAGAAGGCAGGGCGCGGGTGCCGCCGATGCCGCGCCGGCGCGGCCGCGCGGCGCCGCGAGCGTCTCGCCGATCATCAGCTCGGCGAGCCGCGTCGTCGTCTCGCGGCGCGGATCGCAATGCGCCACGACCCGGCCGGCGCGCATGACGGTCGCGGCGTGGCAGAGCGCGCGGATCTCCTTCAGCTTGTGGGAAATGTAGAGGATCGAGCAGCCCTGGTCGGCGAGCTGGCGCAGGGTCTCGAAGAGCTTTTCGACCTCCTGCGGCGTCAGCACGGAGGTCGGCTCGTCCATGATGAGAAGTCGCGGCGACTGCATGAGGCAGCGCACGATCTCGATGCGCTGGCGCTCGCCGAGCGACAGATCGGAGACGTGCTTGTCGGGGTCGAGCGGCAGGCCGTAGCGCTGCGAGATCGACGCGACCTCGTCGCGCAGCGCCTTGCGCGACTTACGCTCGTTCATGCCGAGCGCGAGGTTCTCGGCGACGGTGAGGCCTTCGAACAGTGAGAAATGCTGAAAGACCATGCCGACGCCGAGCGCGCGCGCGGCATGCGGGTTTGCGATCGAAACCGGCGCGCCGTCCCAGACGATCTCGCCGGCGTCGGGCCGCACGACGCCGTAGATGATCTTGACGAGCGTGGATTTCCCGGCTCCGTTCTCGCCGAGCAGCGCGTGAATCTCGCGCCTGCCGATCGTCAGGTCGACGCGGTCGTTGGCGAGCGTCATCGGATATTGCTTGGTGATGCCGCGCAGGCGCAGCAGGTCGGGCCCCGCCGGATCGGAGTCGGCGCGGGTCATGCTGGAAGGCGCCCCGTGTCGCCCCGGCCGCCCCGCGCGCATCCTCCCCCGCGCAGCGGGGGAAGGGGACCATCCGAAGGATGGTGGAGGGGGCTGCCGCCGCCTGGTTTTTCGGCGGATGAGCACGGTCCGTGCTCTACCACCGAAAAGCGAGGCGGCGGCAGCCCCCTCCACCGTGCTGCGCACGGTCCCCCTCCCCCGCTGCGCGGGGGAGGATGCGCGCGCGCTCCACCTCAAACATGCTCGGCCGAGGCGGCGACGAGCGCGGCTTGGCTGCGCGCCTCGTCGATCGTCTTGAGCCCGTTGAAGAACAGGTTGAGGACCACCGACACGAGCGCCGCCAGAAGAATGCCGGAGTCGAGCAGCGGATGGATCGCCGCCGGCGTGTTCCTGAAGAAGTTCGGCGAGACCATCGTGATGGTTCCGAAGCCGACCGAGATCGCGACGATGTAAAGGTTGAACCGGTTGTCGCGGAAATTCACCTCGGTGAGGATGCGCGCCCCCGTGGCGGCGACCATGCCGAACATCACGATGCCGGCGCCGCCGAGCACGGTCTGCGGGATCGCCTCGACGAGGGCGGCCGACTTCGGCAGCAGCCCGAGCACGATCATGATGCAGCCGCCGGTGACCGTCACCCAGCGCGACCGGACCCCGGTGATGCCGACGAGGCCGACGTTCTGGGAGAACGACGAATAGGGAAACGTGTTGAAGATGCCGCCGAGCAGTGTGCCGAGGCCGTCGGCGCGCAACCCGCGCGCCAGTTCGGTCTGGTCGATCACCTTCCCGGTCATTTCGCTGAGCGCCAGAAACATTCCGAGCGACTCGATCATCACGACGATCATGACGACGCACATGGTGAGGATCGGGATCAGGTGGAATTGCGGAAGGCCGAAATGGAACGGCGTGACGAGCGCGAACCACGATGCGTGGCCGACCTTGTCGAAATGCATCAGCCCCAGCGCGACGGCGAGGATGGCGCCGCCGACGATTCCGAGCAGCACCGAGACGTTGGCGATGAAGCCGCTGCCCCAGCGGATCAGCGCGAGGATGAGGACGAGCGTGAACAGCGCGAGGCCGAGACCCTGCAGGCCCCCGTAAGCGGGGTTGGGAAACTGCCCGGGAACGCCATCGACGATCTTCGTGATCGTCGGCTGGCCGCCGGCGGCCCAGTTGATCGCGACGCGCATCAGCGAGACGCCGATGACCAGGATGATCGTGCCGGTGACCACCGGGGGAAAGAGCGGCAGCAGGCGACTGACGAACGGCGCGATGATGATGCCGAAAAGGCCGGCGCCGATCACCGAGCCGTAGATGCCGAGCACGCCGATCTCCGGCGTGCTCGCCATCGAGAGCATCGGGCCGACGGCGGCGAAGGTCACGCCCATCATCACCGGCAGACGGATGCCGATATGGGGGAGACCGTAGCTCTGGATCACGCTGGCCAGGCCGCAGGTGAAGAGATCGGCCGAGATGAGAAAAGCGACGTCCTCGGGCGGTAGCTTGAGCGCGCGACCGATGATCAGCGGCACGGCGACGGCGCCGGCATACATGACGAGGACGTGCTGCAGCCCGAGCGTCAGCAGGCGCGGCGCGGGGAACATCTCGTCGACGGCATGCGGCTGCTCGGACATGACGACCTCTGAGCTGACCCGCGTAGATTCAATTCAAGCCTCGTGCCATCCCGCTGCCGTCGCAACGATTGCCTCCGCGATGCGCCGAATGGCATAACGGTTGCTGCGGCGGTCGCCGATCGACCGTCCCCACCCGGTGTCTCGCTTGAGCGGACTGACCACCCACATCCTCGATCTCGTCACCGGCAAGCCGGCCGCGGGCGTGCGCGTCGTCCTCTCCCGGCACGAGGCCGGCGAGACGCACGAGATCACCGAGGCCGTCACCAACGCAGACGGGCGGCTCGATGCGCCGCTCCTCGCCGGTCCCGCGCTGACGGCGGGCACCTACGAGCTGGCCTTCCACATCGGCGACTATTTCGCCGGCGCGACGACGCAGCCCTCGGGCGTGCGCTTCCTGGACGTGGTGCCGCTGCGCTTTGGGGTCGCCGACTCGCATCTGCACTATCACGTGCCGCTCCTGGTGACGCCCTGGGCCTACTCGACCTACCGCGGGAGCTGACTTCGGCCCGGAACTTGATTGCGGCCCGATGCGACCGCCGGCGGGCGGCCCTGGAATAGGAGCGAGGACGATGACACTCCTCATGAACCGCTACGGCAAGAGCCGCGTGCGCGTGATGCGGGTCAAGCGCGATACGCCGCGCCACGAGGCGCGCGAGCTGACCGTCGAGGCGATCATCGAGGGCGACTTCGCCAAGGCCTATACCTCCGGCGACAATTCGACATCGGTCTCGACCGACACGACGAAGAACCTCATCAACGTGGTCGCGCACGACAATCTCGACCTGTCGACCGAGCTATTCTGCAGGGCGGTGACAGAGCGCTTCTTCCACGACTATCCGCAGGTCGAGAAGTGCACGGTGACGGCGAAGGAGACGAAATGGACCCGTCTCGTCTTCGACGGCGAGGAGCATCCGCACAGCTTCACGCTTGATTCGAACGGCAAGCCCTTTGCCGTCGTCACCGCGACCCGGGAGGGCGCCAAGACGGTGTCGGGCATCGAGGGCTTCACGTTCCTGAAGACGACGGACTCCGGCTGGGCCAACTTCTACCAGGATCCGTTGACGACGATCCCCCCGGCCACCGATCGCATGGCGTCCACGAGCCTCGTCGCCTCCTGGGACTGGATCAGGGCGCCTGCCGAGTACCCGACCGCCAACAAGACGATCCTCGATACGATGATCAAGGTCTTCGCGACCACGTACTCGAACAGCATGCAGGACAGCCTCTACCGCATGGGGACGGCGGCGCTCGAAGCGGTGCCGGAGATCGCGACGGTGTCGCTGGCCGCGCCGAACAAGCACTACCTGCCGATGAACCTGAAGCCGTTCGGCATCGAGTTCACCGGCACGATGTTCCTGCCGACCGACGAGCCGCATGGGCAGATCGAATGCATCGTCGGCCGTGGCTGACGGAGCGCGCGGCGTGACGCCCGACGAGCTGGCCAAGCTCGATTATCCTCGCTTCATGGCGGCGTTCGGCGAGATCTTCGAGCATTCGCCGTGGATCGCCGAGGGCGCGTGGCGCGACGCCCCGTTCGGCTCGTTCGCGGCGCTGCATCACGCCATGTGCGCGGTGCTCGACGCGGCTGGCCCGGCAGCGTCCGTCGCGCTGGTGCGCGCGCACCCCGATCTCGCCGGCAAGGCGGCGCTTGCCGGCGACATCGCGCCGGAATCGCGGGTCGAGCAGCAGGCCTCGGGTCTTTCCAGCCTGACGGCGGAAGAGCTTGCGCGTTTCACGCGACTGAACGATGCCTACAAGGCGAAGTTCGGCTTTCCGTTCGTGATGGCCGTGCGCAGGAGCGGCAAGGATGCCATCCTGGCTGCATTCGAGGAGCGGCTCGGCAACGACGCCAAGACCGAGCTTGCGCGCGCGATTGCTGAGATCAAGACGATCGCGCGGCTGCGGCTCGAGGCGATCGCGGCGGCGCCATGAGCGAGCGTATCGCCACGCGGCTCCGATCAGTAGGGATGGTGATGCGGCCTGTAGCCCTGGTGCAGATAGCGCAGCTGCTGGGCGCGCGAGAGCGCCTTGAACTGCTTGCCGCGCTGGTCGATCGGCGGCGTCGCGGCGAGCGACGAGCCCTTCGGCAGCGAGCGCGATTGGGCGTGGGCGCCGGTCGCGCCGAGCAGGGCCGCGATCGCCGCGGCGGACAAAAGAACAGCACGAGCTCGCATCAGTGTCTCCCAGCTTGCGGCCGATTGCATCCACTTTACAACCGGCATCGATATCGAAAGGTTCGGGAGCTGACTAGCGGGAACATCGAAACATGATGAGTGCCTATATTTTAATCCTCTGAACGGAGACTGGCTGTGTCGAGCAACGCGCGGCTCTGGATACGCAATCCGCTGGCGATCCTCGCCGAGAATGCCGGCGGCGGCGTGGTCGTCGAGGACGGTCGGATCGTCGAGCTCATCGCCGCGGGACGATCGCCGGCGCAGGCGTGCGCCGCGAGCTTCGATGCCCGCCGGCATGTCGTGATCCCGGGCCTCGTCAACGCCCATCATCATTTCTACCAGACCTTGACGCGGACGCATCCCGCCGCTCTCGGGAAGGAGCTGTTCGGCTGGCTCGAGGCGCTGTATCCGATCTGGGCGCGGCTGACGCCGGAGAGCTTCCGCGTCGCCGTCCGGCTCGCGCTCGCCGAGCTCCTGCTCTCCGGATGCACGACGGCCGCCGACCATCACTATCTCTTTCCCGCGGGGCTCGAGCAGGCCATCGACATCGAGGTCGAGGAGGCGCTGGCGCTCGGCATCCGCATGACGGTGACGCGCGGCTCCATGAACCGGTCGCGCAAGGACGGCGGCCTGCCGCCGGACGGCGTCGTGCAGGACGCCGCGACGATCCTCGACGACAGCGAGCGCGTCCTCTCGCGCTACCACGATCCGGCGCCGGGAGGCCGCATCCAGATCGGGCTGGCGCCGTGCTCGCCGTTCTCGATCACGCCGGAGCTGATGACGGCGACGGCGGCGCTCGCCGCGCGCTATGACGCTCCACTGCACACGCATCTCGGCGAGACCCGCGACGAGGAGGCCTACTGCCAGTCGCTCTACCAGTGCCGCCCGGTCGACCTGCTCGAGGAGACGGGCTGGCTGCACGGCCGCACCTGGCTCGCGCATGGTATCCACTTCGACGCGGGCGAGATCGGGCGCCTGGGACGCCACGGCGTCGGCATCTGCCACTGCGCGACCTCGAACATGCTTCTCGCATCCGGCACCTGCGCGACGCGCGAGCTGGAGGCCGCGGGCTGCAAGGTCGGGCTCGGCGTCGATGGGTCGGCATCGAACGATGCGTCCAACATGATGGAGGCGCTGCGCCATTCGCTGATGCTCGGACGTCTCAGGTACGGCGCCGCGGCGCTGTCGCATCTCGACGTGCTGCGCTGGGGCACGCAGGGCTCGGCGCTTTGCCTGGGCCGCGAGGACATCGGCGTGATCGCGCCCGGCTATCAGGCCGACCTCGCGCTGTTCACGCTGGACGAGCCGCGCTTCTCCGGCCACCACGATCCGCTGGCGGCGCTGGTGATCTGCGGCGCCACGCGCGCCGATCGCGTCATGGTCGGCGGCGACTGGCGCGTCGTCGATGGCGCCGTGGTCGGACTGGACCTGCGGGCGCTGCTGGACGCACACGGAAAGGCGGCGGCGGTCTTTTCGTGAAGCCTCGCCCCTCCTTCTCCCGCTTGCGGGAGAAGGTGGCCCGACGAAGTCGGGTCGGATGAGGGGCGTTCCAGCACAAGCTCGCACCTGAGAGGCCTTCGCCCGACATCCCTCATCCGACCCCGCTTTGCGGGGCCACCTTCTCTCGCGAGCGGGAGAAGGGATTGCCGCGCGCTCTACCGGTCGCGCAAGAAGCGAGCGGCGGCGATGCTGAAGGCCCTTCCTTCTCCCGCTTGCGGGAGAAGGTGGCCCGACGAAGTCGGGTCGGATGAGGGCGGTTCCAGCACAAGCTCTCGGCTTGGCGGCAGCACGAACTCCCTGCTCGAGAGCCCTTCGCCCGACCTCCCTCATCCGACCCCGCTTCGCGGGGCCACCTTCTCCCGCAAGCGGGAGAAGGAAATGCCGGGGGCCCTACCTCTCGCGCCAGAAGCGCTCCTGCAGGGCGGCGGCTTCGTCCTCCAGTAGCGGCCCCACGACCTCGACCTGGCGCTGCCCGGCGGCGAACACGGCACGGCAGGGCAGGGCGAGCGTCGGGTTCTCCGGATGGTCGCCCGTCGCACGTTTGAGGTCGGCCTCGCTCTGCCCGTAGACGAGCCGACCGATGCCCGACCAGTAGATCGCGCCCGCGCACATCGCGCAGGGCTCGGCCGAGGCGTAGAGCGTGCAGCCCGCCAGCACGTCTTGGGAAAAAACCTTGGCGCGCGAGGCGAGCAGGCGCTCGGCATGCGCGGTGCGGTCGCCGCCCTCGCTCGAGAAGCCGTTGCCGGCTTCGAGCAGGACCATGCCGTCGGCGTCGACGAGGATCGCGCCGAAGGGATGGTCGCCGCCGGCGCGCGAACGCTCGGCGACGGCGAAGGCGAGGCGCAGGAAGCGCTCGTCCTCGGCGCGCGACCTCATCGCCACGGTCTCACGCCGGCAGCTTGCCCTCGACGCCCTGCACAAGCCAGTTCATCGAGGCGATCTGCCCATCGTCGAGCTTCGACTTGACCTCGCCCGACTGGTCCTTGATCGCGCCGCCGAACGGCAGCAGCTTGCCGCTCTTGATGTCCGCCTCGGTCTTCCTGGCGAGCGCGACGACGTCGTCCGGCATGTTGGTGTACGGCGCCATCACCAGCATGTCCGAGGCGAGGCCGCCCCACACGTCGTCGGGCTTCCACGAGCCGTCGAGCAGGGCCTGCACGCGCTTGATGTAGTAGGGGCCCCAATTGTTGATCGGGGCGGTAAGCTGGGCCTTCGGCGCGAACTTGATCATGTCGGTCGCTTCGCCGAAGGCCTTCAGGCCGCGCTGCTCGCAGACCTGGAGCGGCGCCGGCGAGTCCGTGTGCTGGGTGATGATATCGCAGCCCTGGTCGAGCAGCGCCTTCGCGGCGTCGCCCTCCTTGCCCGGGTCGTACCAGCTGTTGATGAAGACGAACTTCATCTTGGCGTTCGGATTGACGCTCTGCATGCCGAGCATGGTGGCGTTCATGCCCATCACCACCTCGGGGATCGGCACCGAGCCGATGTAGCCGATCATGCCGGCCTTCGACATCTTGCCGGCGATCACGCCCTGGATGTAGCGGCCTTCGTAGAAGCGGATGTTGTAGACGCCGAGGTTGGCCGCGTGCTTGTAGCCGGCGCAATGCTCGAAGAAGGTCTTCGGCATCATCCTCGCCACCTTCACCGTCGGGTTCATGTAGCCGAACGAGGTGGTGAAGACGAGATTGTAGCCCTTGTGGCCGAGCGCCGAGATCACGCGCTCGGCGTCGGCGCCCTCCGGCACGTTCTCGACGTAGGTCGTCTCGATCTTGTCGCCGAACTTCTCGACCACGGCCTTGCGGCCGAGTTCGTGCTGGTAGGTCCAGCCGAAGTCGCCGATCGGTCCGAGATAGACCCAGGCGGCCTTGGCGCTGGCGGCCTCGGCGCGCCCGATGAGCCCCGGCGCCGTGCCGAGGAGCGCGCTGGCGCCGAGCGCCGTGTTGAACGACCTGCGGGTGATCATGACGCTGTCCTCCGTGCGGGTCCGACGCGAGGCAAGGTCGATGCCGGGCCGCCCTGCCGCGTTGCCGTCGACGCTAGTTCAGATGATAGTCGAACCCGACGTAGGCCTGGTTCTCGTAGGAGCCGGGCGTGAACCCGGTCGAGCCGTAGGTCGCGTTGGAGCCAAACTTGTTGAGCCAGAACTTGTAGCCGACGAAGCCGTCGATGACCTTCGGATGGCCGAAGTAGGAGCCGACGTCGAGCGTCAGGCGGTTCGACGTCAGCACCTCGGTGCGCGTCTGCACGTTGAACCCGTCGACGCCCTTCGGCAGGTTGGCGATGGTGAAGCCGTTGAAGGTGAGCGGCAGGCCCGTCCATTTGTTGAGCGGCTGCAGATAGACCGCCTCGAACTGCACCGTCGGCTGGAAGCTGACGCGGCCGCTCGCGGCGTTGTAGTCGGGGTTGTTCGGCAGGCCGAGACCCTGGGCGATGCCGTTGTGATTGTATTCCTTGTAGAGCATGGCGGAGAGCGTGAAGACGCCCGGCACGTCGAAGGAGAGCTGCGGGCCGACGACGAAGTCGGTCTGCTGCGGCGCGAACGCCGTGTTCTGAGATTCAAGGTCGCCGCCGTACTCGAGCGAGACATCCTTGATGAAGCCGTAGCTGAACGTGTGCGAATGCGTCACCGCGTTGCCGCTGAAGGTCGCGCGATAGGTGGCGAACACCTCGGTCGAGCCCTCGCCCGTGAACGAGGTCGTGGCCGGCGCCGCCGGATCCGCGCCGGTGGACTTCAGCACGTCGACGCTGATGAAGTTGGTGCCGTACTGGTAGGCATCGACGTGCGTGATGTTGGCGATCTGCTTGGGAAAGAAATGCGGAAAGCCGGGATCCGTGCCCTGCGGCTCGAAGCGATATTCCAGCACGGTGCTGGTGAAGAGGAAGAACGGCGGGGGCGTCGTCGCCGCGGGCGCCTGCGCCGGGACATCGGCAGCATTGGCGAGATGAGATAGTGTCAAGCTACAGATGAGACCGGTCGCGCCGGCCAGCAATATCCGTCTCATCGAACCCCCCGGTTTGAGACCCGACGTATCTGTAGAAAAGGAGTTCCGAACGACTAAGCGCAAATAATATGCGTCGTAAGATTACAAACGAGGCAACAGATGAGCCAAAGCGCGAAACGCCCTCGGAAAAGTGGGTACAGTTTGTGCCCAGATTCGCGCCATGCCGCGGTTCCGCGACGTCAAACGAAAAGCCAGTGTGACATGTCGGCGACAGACGACGCGGGCGGCGGCTAGCGCAGATGCGTGCGGATGAAATCGAGGAACAAGCGGACGCGCGGCGCCAGATGCTGGCGCGCGAGATAGACGGCGCTGAGCGTGATCTCGCCGCGGCGGTACGGCGTCAGCAGCCGCACGAGCCGGCCGGAGGCGAGGTCCTCCGCGACGTCCCAATAGGCCTTCAGCGCGACGCCCTTGCCCGCCAGCGCCCAGTCGTGGACGACCTCCGCGCTCGTCGAGCTGAGGCTTCCCGACACGTGCAGATCCTGCGGCCTTCCGTCGATCAAGAACGTCCAATGGTCCACGATGCGGCGGCCGCGGACGAGGCGGATGCAGTCGTGGTCGAGAATGTCCCGCGGCACCGCCGGCGTGCCGTGCCGTGCGAGATAGGCGGGCGAGGCGCAGACGACGAGATCGCTCGACAGGATCTTGCTCGTGATGACGCCCTGTTCCGTCGGCGTGCCGATGTAGAGCACGACATCCAGCGCATCGCTCACAACGTCGAGGACGGCGTCCGACAGCATCAGATGCGCCTCGACCTTCGGATGCAGCGCGACGAAGTCGGCAACAAGCGGCGCGATGCGGCGTCGGCCGATCTCGAGCGGCACGCCGATCCGCAGCAGGCCGCGCGGCGTGACACCTCCAGCCGCCGCCTCGGCTTCCGCTTCGTCGATCTCGTCCACGATACGCAGGCAGCGCTCGTGGAACAGGCTGCCCTCGGCGGTGAGATCGAAGGAGCGTGTGGTGCGCTGCACGAGGCGTACACCGAGGCGTGCCTCGAGCGCCGCCAATCGCCGGCTCATCGCCGCCGGCGACGAGTTCAAAGCCCGCGCGACGGCCGAAAGGCTCCCGGCGCCTGCGAGCCGGACGAAGAAGCGCAGGTCCCCGACATCGTCGGCCATTGTTCCATCAAGCGTAAAGATGTTGTGCCGGGAGCAGCGGTATCATGGTCGCAACCGGCGAGATAGCTGAGCATTGTCACGCCGAACGCACAGATGGAGAAAACCCATGCGTCACATCGTCATTGCAACGGCGCTGGTGATTGGCCTCGCCGGCCCTGCCTTCGCCCAGAACCGTACGCTCCCCGCCGGCTCGGAGGGTGCCGCTCAGCCGCCGATCGATTGGTCGGTCGGCATGCAGCGCCGGGCGGCGCGCCACATCCTCGAGGGGCGGTCCGTCTCCGTCGGGCCGGTGGTGATCGTCCCGGCGCCGTCCGGCGACGAGGACTAGTGCTCCCATCCGGCCGGCCCCAAAGCGTCGGTCGGAAACTTGCTAACCCCACCCCCGATCACGGGGTGGGGTTTTATGCGCGAGAGGAAACTGACGATCGCGGCGGGTGTCGTAGCGTCGGTCGCCGCCGTGTGCGCGCTGGTGTCGTCGTCCAGCCCAGTGCGGGCTCAGGCGCGCGGCGTCATCATTCAAATCCCCGACGACGTGATGCCCGGCGCGCCGAGGCCGGCACCTCCGCCTACGCCGACGCCGCCGCCCGTGGTCGCGCCGGCTCCGGCCGGCCCTGGCGCGACCGCCGGCAGCGCGCTGAGCGCCGTCATCGCCGGCAAGGACGCCTGGCACGTCATCAACACGGCCAACCGGACCTGCCTCGTGCTGTCGGCCGGCGACCTGAAGGGCGGCAGGGACGCGCGGAAGCTCGCGAGCCTCCTGCCGCCGCCGCGCTTCGTCGTGGCCGCCGGCGCGTGTCCCTGAGGCGAGACCGCGGCTCTACTTCAGCGTCGCGACGAAGCCGCGCACGCCGTTCAAGATGAGCTCGCCGCCGATGCTGAGCAGCAGGAACGCCGACAGCCGCGTGACGATGCTGGCGCCGACCCGGCCGAGCATCGAGATCAGGTGGTCGGCCCACAGATAGGCGATGGCGATCGCAAGCGCCGTCGTCAGCGCGGCGAGCGTGCTGCCGAAGATCGAGACGAGCTGGCCGGTGCCGCCGCTCGGCGCGTTCGAGCTGAGCGCGATGGCGACCGAGATGGTGCCGGGGCCGACCGTGAAGGGCAGGGTGAGCGGAAAGAACGCGTCCTCCGCGCCGCTCGGCGTTGCCGCGGCATCCGACGCCTTGCCGGCCTCGGCGTGATCGGGCGCATAGAGGAGCCGCCAGGCCGAGAACATGATCACCGAGCCGCCGGCAATCCGCAGCGCCGTGAGGTCGACGCCGAAAAAGGCGAGGATCTGCGCGCCGAACCACAGCGCGCCGGCCATAAGCGCGGCCGAGTAGATCGCGATTCGCTTGGCGAGGAACGATCGCTCCGCCTCGGTGCGATGCTCGGTGACCTGCCGGAAGAACAGCGCCGAGCCGACCGGATTGACGATCGAGATCAGCGCGGAGAGCGCGAGGAGATAGGCTTGCGTGGCGGTGGCGAGCACGCGGCGTCCCGGTCGGTGAGGTCAGGCGCGCCCACTTAACCGCGGTCGCCGCGAAAGTCTCGCCGCTAGGAATACGCAACCGCGGGCGGCCTGCCGGATTTTGTGATCGACCGCAGCGGACGAGGGGACACGCCGATGGCGCACGGGCTTGCGAAGTTCGACGCTCAGGACCTGATCGACAAGGCGCGCTCTGCGTCCTCGCTCATCGATGGCAGCCTCGAGCCGGACAAAGACCTCGGCGCCGATGCGTTGGTCGAGATCCTGAAGATCACCCTCGAGAACCAGATCAAGATCGCCGAGACCCTCGATCTCATCAAGCAGGAGTTCGACAAGTTCGAAGAGGGGATCAACAAGATACTCTGATGTTGCTCGCTTTTTTGCCCGGCCCGGTGCAACGCGCCGCGCCTGTCGACGATTGAATCCAACACACTGGAGTGAGCGCATAATGGCCGCGGAAACGGAGCAGAAGATACGGCATCGCGCCTATGAGCTCTGGATCGCCGCGGGCAAGCCGGAGGGCTCCTCGCTGAGGTTCTGGAAGGCGGCCGAAGCCGAGATCGTCGCTGAGGCGCAGGGCTCGGAAGGCGACGACGCGTCGTCGGGCTCCCACGGCGGGTCGCACGACTAAGCCGGACGTTCCGATCCCACGCGATTGGTGCGATCATGCCGGTTGAGCAAGCCGGTGGGGCGAACAGGGTCGAGAATGCTTCAGGTTGGTGTCGTCGCCGTGTTCCTCGTCGCGGCCGCGCTGTATACGGCGCCGAGCTTGATTGCAGCGGTCAAGGGCAGAAAGCGCTGGCTGACGATCGTCGTGCTCAACATCCTGCTGGGTTGGACCCTCGTCGGGTGGCTGATTGCGCTGGTGATGGCGCTCGATCTCAAGCCGCGCCGCCCGGCCTGGATGAAGCGTGCGCCGCGCCCCCGCAAGGCGATCAAGCCGAACACCGCTTCGGCGCGGCAGGAGGCGCTCGATCCACCTGAGGTGCACGAAGACGTCTACGCGGCCTGGCTCGAGGAGGGCGCCGGCCTGAACGCCGGCGGAAAGGGCTGAGCCCTTAGGCCTTGAGCGCCAGCGCCGGCTCGTCCTTGGGCGCGGTGCTTCCGATGTCGTCATGCGGCACGCCGGCGCGATCGAGGCAGAGCGCGATCGCCTGCGGCAGGCTGGCGACGCAGGTCTCGGCCCGGACGTTGGCGCAGAGCTCGTTGGCGCGCCCCTCGTCCGGCTCCGACATCCAGAACGCTGCGGCGATCGGCGCGTCGGGCGCGCGGCGGCGCAGGCGTCGGATCGCGAACCGCGCCTGCGCCAGCCGCAGGTCGGCGTCGAGGAAGGACAGCAGGATGAGCTTCGCCTCCGGCCAGCGCGGGGCGGTTGCTTCGGGCTCGATGAGGGTCTCGGCCGAGGCGACGCGCACGCCGATTCCGCGACGCCGCAGCAGCAGCGCGAGAAGCATGGCGGCGGCCTCGTCGAGCGGCGTGCGGCCGGCGAGGCAGAGCACCGCGCCTTCGGTGCGCCATTCCGGGGCGATCTCGATGTCGGGCTCGTCCGCCGCGGTCGGCGGCGCCTCGCCGGTGGCGGCGAGGTTGCCCTCGGCATCCTCGTCGGCCTCGGACGATCCTTCGTCGACGATATCCTCGACGAGCGCCTTCATCGTATCGCGGATGCGCGTCTGGCGGTCTTCGTCGAGGACGCCGCGGCGCACGTCGGCCTGCGCCAGCAGCAGCGTCGGCATCGCCACCTCGTCGAAATAGTCGAGCAGCGGCCTGTCGCGCAGGAACAGCTCGGCCTGGTCCTCGATCTCCGACAATTCGCCGGCGAGCATGCGCTGGTAGAACACCTCGACCGGGCTCAGCGCGGGCTCGTCGCCGAGCAGCACGTCGAGGAAGCCGAAGCGCTCGACGTGCCGGCCCATGACGACGAGGCAGACGGTGAGCGGCGTCGCGAGCACCAGGCCGACGGGCCCCCAGAGCCAGGTCCAGAAGGTCGCCGAGGCGACGACGGCGATCGGCGAGATGCCGGTGCGGTGGCCGTAGACCAGCGGCTCGACGAGCTGGCCGACGATCGTCTCGAGCGTCACGAAGAGGATCAGGGTCTCGATCGCCAGCGACCAGCCGGCGCCGGCCACCGACGCCATGATGAGCGGGCCGGCGGCGGCGCCGATCGCCCCGATGTAGGGGATGAAGCGCATCAGGACCGCGATGATCCCCCACATCACCGCGCTCGGCACGCCGATGATCGCCAGGGCGCAGCCGACGACGATGCCGAAGGAGACGTTGAGCAGCATCTGCGCGACGAGGTAGCGCGACAGCCGGTCGGCGGCATCGCTCATCGCGAGCGTGGTGCGCTGGAGGTCGCTCGAGCCGACGAGGCGGATGAAGCGGTTGCGCAGGTCCTCGCGCTGCATGAGGATGAAGACGATGAAGATCGCGACGAAGGCGGCGGTGGCGAGCGGCGACGCGGCGGTGCCGGCGTATTCCTGCACGATGGTCAGCACGCCGGGCGGCGGCGTGACGATCTCGACGGGCAGGGGCTGCTTCGGCTTGGCCTCGCCGAGCGCCGACGGCTGGTCGTGCTGGCGCGTGGCCTGCGCTTGGCGATCCTGCCCCTGGGGCTGAGCCTGCGGCTGCGGCGCCCCTTGCTGCGGCGACATGTGCGAGAGGCCGGCGATGACGTCGTTGAGCTTGCCGATGACCGGATTGCGCGTCGCGAAGTCGCGCAGGCCCTCGGCCTTGGCGGCGACGGTGACCTGGTAGCGCGGCGCCTCCGCGGCGAGGTCGGAAATTTGCTTGGCGAGGACGGCGCCCAGGCCGACCGTGACGAGGAACGTCGACAGCACGACGATTCCGACCGCGACCTTCTTGTGGACGCCGTGCCGGCGCAGCGCCTTGACGAGCGGCGACAGCACGAAGCTTAAGAGGATCGCGATGGCGATCGGGACGAGGATTTCGCGGGCGAGGTAGAGAACGGCGACGGTGATGACGGTGATGAGGATGGTGGCGAGCGTGTCGAGCGTACGGGCGGAATCCGGCGGCGGCGCCGGCGTCCGTCGCTCGCGCCCGGGCAGCAGAACGGTCATGTCTTGGCTCGCTGGTCGTCCCGCATGTCATCCCCTTGAAGCGCGTCGGTTCGCGATGCAACAGGCGGCACGCCGCCCGGTTCCCCGGGACCGCGGTCGTAGGCTCTTTATGTTCAACGGCTTGGCCCGCGCTGACGTGGTGCGGTCGTCCGCGGATCACCACATGGCAGCGAAGCAGACGGAGGTCCGATGAACGAGCCGCGCATCGACACGACAGACGCTCGCTCCGCGCCGGGACCCGGAATGGACCCGCTTGCGGTCCTGCCGGTGTTCTTTCCGCTCGAGGGGAAGCGGGCCGTGCTCGCCGGGGCCACCGAGCGCGCCGTCTGGAAGGCCGAGCTTCTCGATGCGGCCGGCGCTATGCTCGAGGTGTTCGCCGCAGCGCCCTGTGTCGAGATGCGGGCGCTCGTCGCGGCACGCCCGCGCGTGCGCCTCATCGAGCGCGACTGGGCGCCTGCCGATCTCGCCGATGCGGCGATCGCGCTTGTCGACACCGAGGACGACGGCGAAGCCGCCGCGTTCCGGGCCGCCGCCAAGGCGGCGGGCGCGCCGATGAACGCGATCGACCGGCCGGCCTTCTGCGACTTCCAGTTCGGCGCCATCGTCAACCGCTCGCCGCTCGTCGTCGGCATCTCGACGCATGGCGCGGCCCCGGTGTTCGGCCAGGCGATCCGCGCCCGGCTCGAGACGCTGCTGCCGCCGCGCCTCAAGGCCTGGGCGGAGGCCGCGCGCGCCTGGCGCCAGCGGCTCGATCCGTTGCACCTGCCGTTCCACGCCCGCCGGCGCTTCTGGGAGCGCTTCTCCGACCGCGCGCTTGCGGACGAGGGCAGGGCGCCGGAAGCCGGCGACTTCGACGCCTTCCTAAGCGCCGCGCAGGAGCAGAGCGCCCCGTCGGCCGCGCGGCTCGGGCGCGTCACCCTCGTCGGCGCGGGGCCGGGCGACCCCGACCTCATCACACTGAAGGCGCTGCGCGCGCTGCAGGGCGCCGACGTCGTGCTCTACGACCAGCTCGTCGCCCCGGAGGTCGTCGCCATGGCCCGGCGCGAGGCGCGCCGCGTCGACGTCGGCAAGCGCGGCTACAAGCCGTCCTGCAAGCAGGACGAGATCACCGCGATGATGGTCGACCTCGCCCGCCAGGGAAAGCACGTCGTCCGCCTCAAGGGCGGCGACCCGATGATCTTCGGTCGCGCCACCGAGGAGATCGATGGCTGCCGCGCCGCCGGCGTGCCGATCTCGGTCGTCCCGGGCGTCACCGCGGCGCTGGGGGCGGCGGCCTCGCTGCAGACCTCGCTGACCGAGCGCAGCGTCGCCCGGCGCCTGCAGTTCATCACCGCGCATGCCAAGGACGGCAGGCTGCCGGAGGACATCGACTGGCGCGCGCTCGCCGACCCGCACGCGGCGAGCGTCGTCTACATGGGCGTGCGCACGATGCCGGCGCTGGTCGACAAGCTCGTCGCGCACGGGATCGATCCGGCGACGCCGGCCGTCCTCGTCGAGCGCGCGTCGCATGTCGACGAGCGGCGCATCGTCGGCACCGTCGCGGCCATGCCGTCGCTCGCCGCCGCGGCGGCGCCGACCGGGCCTTGCCTTTTGATGATCGGCCTCGCCTTCGCGCGTGCCGCTGCGATTGCGCCGGCGGAAGCGCACGTGGCGGCAGCACAGGGGGCGACAGCCTGAACGGCGAAACGATCCGGCCGTAAATCCTGCATCGCGCTCAGCCTGCCGGTGCTGTGGTTTCGGCAGGGCTCTGCTGCAGCGACGAGCGTGGTGACGCGCCAGCCGAGCTCGTATGCCTTCGCTGCCCTCGCGTTCGGAGCTCGACGTGTCCCTGCAGACTTGGTGGCTTTTTGCAGCAGCCGTGTTCCTGTTGTCGGGGACACCAGGGCCGAACATGCTGCACATCATGCGCAAGAGCGCCGAAGTCGGCTTCCGTGCCTCGGTGCCGGCCATGCTTGGCTGCCTGTCGGCGCTGATGTCGGTTCTCATCCTGTCCGCGATCGGGCTTGCGGCTGCGTTCGCGGCCGTGCCTGCCGTCTTCGACGTCCTGCGCTACGCGGGCATCGTCTATCTGATCTATCTCGGCGTGAAGGCATGGCGCGCCGACGTCGGGCCCATGAACTTCACAGAGGGACGTCCGCCTTCATTGGGTCCGTGGAAGCTGTATCGCGGTGGATTCCTCGTCGGAATTACCAACCCAAAGCTGATTATCTTCGCGACGGCCTTCCTGCCGCAGTTCATCAACGGCGCCGCACCTCAGGCGGTGCAGTTCGTGATCCTGCTGACCACGTACGGCGCGATCGAGCTTGGATGGTACGTCGTCTATGCGATGGGCGGCAGCTCGCTCGCCAGATCGCTTCAGCGCCCCTCTTGGAGGCGCGTCTTCAATCGGATCAGCGGCGGTATCTTCGTCGGCTTTGGGCTGATGCTTTTCCAGGCACGAGCATAGCAAGTCGTATTAGTGGGTGGGGCGCGCGACGCCGCGGGGTTGCGCCGGCGGGCTTGACCCCCGTGCCGAGTTGCCCCATGCGGGATTCCCGCCTCCAGCGATCGGGTGCCCATGACGTCTTCCCCCGCCGTCACGACTGAGGACGCGCCCGAGAGGGACGCCGCGCATTACATCGATTCGCAGCCCTCGCTCGTCGAACGCCCCCTCCGCACGTTGAAATACGGCGACATGTTCGCCGTGCTCGACTCGAACGGCGACATGGGCACGCTCCCCGACTCGCCGGAGGGGCTGTTCATGCGCGACACGCGCTACCTCTCGCATTTCGCGATGAGCCTCGAGGGCAAGCATCCGCTGATCCTCGGCTCGGTGCTGGAGGACGACAACGTCTCGCTCACGGTCGATCTGACGAACCCCGAGATCCGCGACGGCGACAAGCTGCGCATGCCGGCCGACGCCATCGCGATCGATCGCACCAAGTTCCTCTACGCCGGCGGCTGCTACGAGCGCGTCGGCTTCTGCAATTACGATTCGCGGCCGCGCAGCTTCGAGGTGGCGATCCGCTTCGGCGCCGACTTCCGCGATCTCTTCGAGGTGCGCGGCACCGCCCGCAAGGCGCGGGGCACCGGCAAGACGGAGATCAGCGACGCCTCGACCGTGACGCTCAGCTACACCGGGCTCGACGAGGTCTCGCGCTTCACCACGGTCGCGTTCTCGCCGAAGCCGGAACGCCTCGAGGCTGGCTTCGCGGTGTTCTCGGTCGCGCTCGAGCCGGGTGCGAAATGCTCGATCATCGCCGACATCGCCTGCGCCGAAGGCAAGCCGGCGAAGCCGGTCGAGTTTCTGCGCGCCTACCGCCGCAACCGGCGCGGCCTGAAGGACCTCTGCAAGGGCATCGCGACGGTCACCAGCACGAACATCCAGTTCAACGACATCGCCTGTCGCGCCGCCTCCGACATCTACATGCTCGTCACCCGCACCGAGCACGGCCTCTATCCGTTCGCCGGCATCCCGTGGTTCTCGACGGTGTTCGGGCGCGACGGGATCATCACCGCGATGATGACGCTGTGGTTCGATCCGCGGATCGCGGAGGGCGTGTTGCGCTACCTCTCCGCCACGCAGGCGAAGACGATCGATCCGGCGGCCGACGCGCAGCCGGGCAAGGTGCTGCACGAGACGCGGCACGGCGAGATGGCGAACCTCAAGGAGGTGCCGTTCGGCCATTATTACGGGACCATCGACGCGACGCCGCTGTTCATCATGCTGGCCGGCATGTACTTCGAGCGCACCGGCGACCTCGACACGATCCGCGACATCTGGCCGAACATCGAGGCGGCGCTGGCCTGGTGCGACACCTACGGCGATCGCGACGGCGACGGCTTCCTCGAGTACATCCGCGAGACCGAGACCGGCCTCGCCAACCAGGGCTGGAAGGATTCGCAGGATTCGATCTTCCACGCCGACGGCAGCGAGGCGAAGGGGCCGATCGCGCTGTGCGAAGTCCAGGGCTACCTCTTCGCCGCAAAGGAGGCGGCGTCGACCCTCGCCCGCCGCCTCGGCCTGCCGCAGCGCGCCGAGGACCTCCTCGACGAGGCGGCCGCGCTCAAGGCGCGCTTCCACGAAGCGTTCTGGGTCGAGGAGATCGGCACCTACGCGCTGGCGCTCGACGGCGAGAAGAAGCCCTGCAAGGTGCGCTCGTCGAACGCCGGCCACACGCTGTTCACCGGCATTGCCGATCGCGCCGTCGCGCAGAGCGTCGCCGACCGGTTGATGAGCCCGGAGGCGTTCTCCGGCTGGGGCATCCGCACCATCCCGATCGGCGAGGCGCGCTACAATCCGATGAGCTACCACAACGGCTCGATCTGGCCGCACGACAACGCGCTGATCGTGATGGGCTTCGCCCGCTACGGGCTGAAGGACGAGGCGGTGCAGGTCTTCCAGGGTCTGTTCGATGCCGCGGGCTACCAGGAGCTGCGCCGGCTGCCGGAGCTGTTCTGCGGCTTCGTGCGCAAGCCGCGCCGCGGACCGACCGCCTATCCCGTCGCCTGCGCGCCGCAGGCCTGGGCCTCGGCGACGCCGTTCGCGCTGGTCGCCGCCTGTCTCGGCCTCAAGCTCGACCACGAGCGCAACGAGATCTCCTTCTTCGATCCGCGCATGCCGGGCTTCCTCGACGAGTTGATGCTCTACGACCTGCGGATCAACGGCTCCAGCGCCGACGTGCGGCTGAAGCGCGACCACGACGGCAAGGACGTGACGCTCAGCGTGCTCAAGCGCTCGGGCGACGTGCGGATCGCCCAGGTGAAATAAGGCCTTGCGCGCGCCGGTCGAGCCGAGCCTCAACTTCCTGATCCTGGCGCTCGTCTTCACCGGGACGGGCGCCGCGCTCTGGCACGGCTGGCTCGACGGCCGTCTCGCGGTCCTCGCCCTGGTCGCATCGGGCTGGATCGTCAGCCTCTGCCTGCACGAGTTCGGCCATGCGCTCGCGGCCTATCTCGGCGGCGATCATGCGGTCGCCGACACCGGCTACCTGACGCTCGATCCTTTGAAGTACACCGATCCCGTCCTCTCGCTGGTGCTGCCGATCCTCTATCTCTTCCTCGGCGGCTTCGGCCTGCCGGGCGGCGCGGTCTATATCCGCACGGGTCTGCTGCGCAGCGCCGCCTGGGCGTCCGTCGTGTCGGCGGCGGGGCCCTTCGCCACCTTCTGCTTCCTGCTCCTGCTCGCGGCACTGCTGGCCGTCGCGCCGACGAGCGCCGATGGCGACGTCACCGATTTTCGCGCGGCCCTCGCCGTGCTCGCCTTCTTCCAGGCGACCGCGCTCGTCTTGAACCTGCTGCCGTTTCCCGGCCTCGACGGGTTCGGGATCATCCAGCCGTTCCTGCCGCCGTCGGTCGCGGTCGCGACAAGGCGCGCGGGCAACGGCGTCTTCATCCTCCTCATCCTGGCGCTCTGGTACACGCCGCTCGGCGGCGCCGTCTTCAGGCTCGGCCTCGAGATCACGCACGCGCTCGAGATCCCGCTCAGCCAGATCGCCCGCGGCTTCCGGATGATCCGGTTCATCCGGCTTTGAACGCCACGCACGCAAACAAAAAAGCGGCCCCCGAAGGGGCCGCTTTCGTTTTGCGTCGAACTTGCGATCGCTCAGCGCGAGGCGAGGCTCTTCGGCAGATGGAAGGCCCAGAACGAGCCGCCCTGGTTGATGTTGGCGGTCGACTTGGCGACCTCGCCGCCCCACAGCGGGACCGCGCCGCCCCAGCCGGCCGCGACGCCGACCCACTGCTCGCCGTCCTGCGTCCAGGTGATCGGCGACGAGACGACGCCGGTGCCGACCTGGAACTTCCAGACCTCGTTGCCGGTCTTGGCGTCGAGGGCCTTCAGGTAGCCTTCCGGCGTGCCGTAGAACACGAGGCCGCCGGCGGTCGAGAGGACGCCGCCCCAGAGCGGGGCCTTGTTGTTGACCTGCCAGACGATCTTGCCGGTCATCGGATCCATGGCCTTCAGAGCACCGATGTGGTCCTGGAAGGTCGGGACGATGGTGAAGCCGGCGCCGAGATAGGCCGCGCCCTTCTTGTAGGTGACGGGCTCGTTCCAGATGTCCATGCCCCACTCGTTCGAGGGGATGTAGAACAGCTTCGTCTGCGGGTCGTAGGAGACCGGCATCCAGTTCTTGCCGCCGAGGAAGCCCGGCGTCGCGTGGACGGTCTTGCCCTTCTTGTCGTTGGTCGGGTCGCCCGGACGGTTCTCGTCGAGGAACTCGGGACGGCCATCCTTGTCGATGCCCTTCGCCCAGTTGATCTTCTCGACGAACGGATGCGCGCCGATGAACTTCCCGTTGGTGCGGTCGAGCACGTAGAAGAAGCCGTTGCGGTCGGCGGTGCCGCCGAGCTTCATCGTCTTGCCGTTGACCGTGGCGTCGAAGGGCACGAACTCGTTGACGCCGTCGTAGTCCCAGCCGTCGTGCGGGGTGGTCTGGAAGCCCCAGACGATCTCGCCGTTGTCGGGGTTGATCGCCAGGCGCGAGGCCGACCACTTGTTGTCGCCCGGACGCAGCCACGAGTTCCACGGGCCCGGGTTGCCGGTGCCGATGTAGATCAGGTTGAGCTCGGGATCGTAGGTGCCGCCGAGCCAGGTGGCGCCGGAGCCGAACTTGTAGGTGTCGCCCGGCCAGGTCTCGTTGGCCTTGCCGGTCATCGTCGACTCTTTGCCGTTCAGCGTGCCGACGTTGCCCTCGATGACCGGGCGGCTCCAGATCTCCTCGCCCGTGTCGGGATCGCGGGCCTGGACCTTGCCGACCACGCCGAACTCGCCGCCGGACAGGCCGGTGATCAGCTTGCCCTTCACGATCATCGGAGCGGCGGTGTACGAGTAGCCGGCCTTGAAGTCGTCGATCGTCTTCTTCCAAACGACCTTGCCGGTCTTGGCGTCGAGCGCGACGAGCTTGGCGTCGAGCGTGCCGAAGATGAACTTGTTCTTCCACAGGATGCCGCCGCGATTGACGACGTCGCAGCACGGCAGGATGCCTTCCGGCAGGCGGGCATCGTATTCCCAGATCTTCTCGCCGGTGTGCGCGTTGATCGCATAGGCGCGCGAGTACGAGCCGGTGACGTAGATCACGCCGTCCTTGATGAGCGCCTGGCTCTCCTGGCCGCGCTGCTTCTCACCGCCGAACGAGAACGACCACGCCGGGATCAGGCCCTTGATGTTGTCCTTGTTGATGGTCTTCAGCGGGCTGAAGCGCTGATCCTTCGGGCCGAAGCCGTTCATCAGCACCGAGTCGGTCGACTTGGCGCCGTTGTCGAGCTGCTCCTGCGTAACGCCGCCCTCGGCGAAAGCCGGAAGCTGCATCGCGGTCACGAGAGCCGCAGCCCCCGCCGCCACCAGCAGACGTTTACGGAAATCCATCCTATCCTCCCCTATACCGCCGCTCTTCTGAGCGGGCGTCACTGAACAAGCAGCAGCGGTGTCAGATCGCGGCCGCGTCGCTTTTAGCACTGTCTAAGTTTTTTTTAATAGGCTTTTCGTAGGAAGCCGGACGTTTTTATGGCGCTTTATTGGTCTGCAACGGCAGCTTTACTGCAAAGCGCAGACGAAGCATGTCGCTCGGCGGAGCGCCGAGCGAGTTCGATGATGCGTCTCGCGAGCCGGCTCGGCTATTGCACGTCCGGCGGCGTGTACTTGACCCCGTACTTGTCGCAGATGGCCTTCAGGCGCCCGTCCTTGACCATCGCGGTCAGGATGTCGCCGACGGCATAGCCGAGGTCGCGCGAGTTGCTCCGCACGGCGCCGGCCAATTCCCAATGGTTCTTCACCGGCCCCATGATCTCGGGCACGAGGATCGGGTTGTCCGCCTCGGAGATCTTAAGCTCGAAGAACGCGTTGTCGATCTGCGCCTCGGTGCCGGCGAGGATCGGCGTCTCGTTGGCCTTGAACGCCTCGGCCGCCTTCTCGAAGTTGGAGAAGTGCGTGGCGTTGGGACGGAAGCGCCCGCCGACCGCCGTCATCAGCGCGAGGTCGGAGGCGCTCGTGCCCTCGACGGCGACCTTGCTGGTGCCGATGTCGTTCAAGGTCTCGAGCTTTTCGACCTTGTCCTTGCGCGCGGCGAAGGCGAGGTGCTGCATGAAGTAGGGCGCGGTGAAGAAGACCTGGTCGTCGCGCAGCATCAGCACGCGATCGTTCGGCACCTGCAGCATCAGGTCGGAGAGCGGCGAGCCGGCGAGATCGCCCTTCCACAGGTTGAGGCGGAAATCGCCGCCCATGTCTTCCGATGCCTGGTAAAGGACGATCTGCGGCTTGACCTTGAGCTGCTTGGCGATCTCGTTGGCGATGTCGACGTCGATGCCGAACGGCTTGTTGTCCTTGTCGGCGTCCGAGAAGGGCTTGTTGTCGATGTAGAGCGCGACGCGCAGCACGCCGGCGGCCTTCACCTCGTCGAGCGGCCGCGCTGTTGCGACCGACGTCGTCAGCTCCGCTGCGATCAGGATCGCGCCGAAAATCTTCGAAAACGCGCGCGCGCTCATTCCGGGATGTTCTTCGAGATCATGAAGGCGCGGATCGCCCACAGCTCCTCGTTGGGGAGCAGGCCGTAGAACTTCGGCATCATGGTCACGCCGTTGCGCTGCGCGCCCTCGTGCATGCGCGTCGTGAAGAGGTCGTCGCCTTCCTGGTCGGCCGGGACCTTGCGCAGGTCGGGCGCGATGCCGCCGGAGATCATCTCGAGGCCGTGGCAGCGGGCACAATTCTCGTTGTAGGCCTGCGCGCCGATGGCGATCGCCTGCTTGTTGCCCGTGTAGGGGCTCCTGGCGGGCCAGTCCTTCAGCGCGGGAAGGCCGGCGGTATCGACCTTGGCCGGCGCCTCGTCGGCGTGGACCGGCAGCCCGACGAATGCGGCGCCCATCGCCAGCGCGACCGCAGCGGCTCCTGCAAAAATGCCCCTCATCTTGTTCCGTTTCCCCCCAAATTTTGCCCGCCTATAGCATGAGAACTGCAGAAGGAAATCGGGCTCGCCCAAAAAAATCGCGCCCCGAAAGACGGAGCGAGACTTAAGTCGCGTGCGGCGAATCTGCTCGATAGAAAAGCTTAATTAATCTTGATGCTTCGACTCGATGTAGGTGCGGATCGCCCACAGGCCGGTCTGCGAGACGGTGCCGGCATACTTCTCCATCTTGATCGAGCCGTTGCGCGTGACGCCGTCGATCACCCGGTCCTTGAAGAGCTCGTCGCCCTCGGCGCCGGTCGGCAGGTAGTGGAGGTCGGGCGCCATGCCGCCGGACTCCATCTCGAGACCGTGGCAGGCCGCGCAATTGGCGAGGTAGCCGTGCGCGCCGATCTCGATGGCCTTCGCGGTGTCCTTGTTGTCGCGGAAGGGGTTCGTGTCCTTCCAGGTCGTGCCGAGATCCGGCAGCCCGGGCGTGTCGAAGGCCTGCGGCGTGACGCTGCCATGGCCGAAGACCGGGGCGGTCGAGACGACCGCGCCGAGAGCGGTGGCGACACCCGCCGCGATGAACCACACCTTCATGTTTGAAACCCCCAATTCGTGAATGACGCCGACACCCGGCCGCGGAGCTTTAGCCGACACAGCGGCCGTTGGTACAGGCGCCAATAGCAGGTGGAGACACGGTCTGCCGATCGGATGAGCTTGCGCATATCGATTGCGCTTTTCGCGCCGCCGTGACACGTGCTCGCCCTCAATGAAGCGGTCGAAGACAGACGGCATGGGGAGAGAGACGGGCCGCGTGCCGGCGGTCGCCGCAACGCCGCGGAAAGCCGGGGCGCGGCGCATCGCGCGCGACCTCGCCACGGCTGGGCTTCTCCTCACGCTCGGCGGGCTTGTCGCCGGACCGGCGCACGCCGTCCCGCCGCTGAAGGGGCCGCCGGTCGAGATCCTCTACGTCGAGCGCAAGGCCGACCATCTGCCGCCGCTCAACAACGAGGATCCGTTCCCCGAAGACCTCGGCAAGGCCGGCGCCGAGCTCGGCATCAAGGATTCCAACGCCTCCGGTCGCTTCGTCGGCGTCGCGCTCGAGATGAAGAGCGTCGTCGTCGCGCCGGGCGCCGACATCAAGAGCGCCGTCACGGCGGCACTCGGCTCGAACAAGGTGCGCTTCGTCGCCGTCAACGCGCCGGCCGACGACCTGCTCGCCATCGCCGACATGCCGGCAACGCACGATGCGGCCATCCTCAATCTCGGCGCCACCGACACGCGCCTGCGCGACGCGGATTGCCGCGCCAACGTGCTGCACACCAGCGCCTCGCGCGCGATGCTGGCCGACGCGCTGATGCAGTTCCTGGTCTTCAAGCGCTGGTCGAAGATCCTGCTCGTCTCCGGCCCGCACCCCGCCGACAAGGACTACGCCGACGCCCTGCGGCGGAGCGCGAAGAAGTTCGGCGCCAGGATCGTCGCCGAGACGAGCTACGACGCGCACGGCGGCGATATCCGCGACACGGCGCTGCGCGAGTTCGCGCTGGTGACCCGCGGGCCCGACCACGACGTCGTCGCGGTCGCCGACGAGGCGAACGAGTTCGGCACCAGCCTTCCCTACAACACCGACCTGCCGCGGCCGGTCGTCGGCACGCAGGGCCTGACGCCGGCGGCCTGGGGGCGGCCCGTCGAGGCCTGGGCCGCCGTGCAATTGCAGAACCGCTTCAAGAAGCTCGCCGGGCGCCCGATGCGTCCGACCGATTATGCTGGCTGGATGGCGACGCACGCCGTCGGCGAGGCCGCCGTGCAGCTGAAGAGCGCCGATCCCGACGCGATCCGGACGCTGCTGCTGTCGCCGGCCTTCGAGGTCGGCGGCTTCAAGGGCCGTTCGCTGAGCTTCCGCGCCTGGGACGGCCAGTTGCGCGAGCCGATCTTCGACCTGTGGACCGACGCCGTGGTCGCGACGGCGCCGCTCGACGGCTTCCTGCACCCGCGCACCGATCTCGACTCGCTCGGGCTCGACGAGCCCGAGAGCCAATGCACATCACGGCGAGGTCAGCCGCGAACATGAGACGCCTTCTTGCAGTCGCCCTCGCGGCGCTCGCCGTCGGCACGCTGCCGGCGCGCGCCTACGAGGTCTTCGTCACCAACGAGCGCGACAACACGATCTCGGTGATCGATTCAAAGACGTTCCAGGTGACCCGCACCTTCAAGGTCGGGCAGCGCCCGCGCGGCGTGGTCTTCTCGAAGGACGGCAAGATCCTCTACGTCTGCGCCAGCGATTCCGACGCCGTCGAGGAGATCGATCCCGACAGCGGCAAGCTGCTGCACGACCTGCCGTCCGGCGAGGATCCCGAGCAATTCGCCATCTCGCCCGACGGCAAGCGCCTCTACATCGCCAACGAGAACAACGCGGCGACGACGATCATCGATCTTGCGACCCGCAAGGTGCTGGGACAGATCGACGTCGGCATCGAGCCGGAGGGCATGGCGGTCTCGCCCGACAGCAACATCGCGGTCACCACTTCCGAGACCACCAACATGGTGCATTGGATCGACCCCAAAACCTTTCAGTCGAACGATGCGACGGCCGTCGGCCAGCGCCCGCGCGAGGCGAAGTTCAGCAAGGACGGCGCGCTGCTTTGGGTGTCGTCGGAGGTCGGCGGCACGGTGGCGATCATCGACGTCGCCAGCCACAAGGTGCTGCACACGATCTCGTTCAAGCTGCCGTCGATCTCGGCCGACAAGATCCAGCCGGTCGGCATCAGCCTGACCGCCGACGGCAAGCTCGCCTTCATCGCGCTCGGGCCGGCCGATCACGTCGCCGTCGTCGACGCCAGGACCTACGAGGTGAAGGGCTACATCCTCGTCGGCCGGCGCGTCTGGCACACGGCGTTCTCGCCGGAGCAGGACCTGCTCTTCACGACCAACGGCGTCTCCGGCGACGTCACCGTGATCACCGTCGCGAACCAGAAGCCGATCCGCACCATCAAGGTCGGTCGCTTCCCCTGGGGCGTCGCGGTCCGGGCGCCGGCGACGCCGTGAAGCGGATCCTCGGGCTCCTCGTCGCGCTGCTCCTTTGCTTCGGCGCCTCGGCGCACGCCTCGACGCTGACGCGCGACGAGATCCAGAAATTCTTCCCGGCGCCGCTCGTCGTCGGGCAGGAGGACGACAAGCTGCCGATCTGGCCGATCCTCAAGCAGGAGGCCGGCTCCTACGACACGATCGCCTACGTCTTCCAGTCGAACGATTTCGCGCCGATCCCCGGCTTCGGCGGCTCGCCGCCCAACCTCCTGATCGCGATGGCGCCGGACGGCACGTTCATCGACGTGAAGGTGCTCGCCCAGCACGAGCCGGTCTTCGTCGACGGTCTCGGGCCGGGGCCGCTCAACGACTTCGTGCAGCAATATGTCGGCATGTCGGCCCGCCACACGATCGCGGTCGGGCGTCCCAACGCGCGCCAGCGCGGCGCCTCCTCCGCGACGACCGTCGACGGCGTGGCGATGGCGACGGCGTCGACGCGCATCATCAATCAGGAGCTGCTGTCCTCGGCCCTGGACGTGGCGCGCAAAAAGCTCGGCTTCGGCGCCGCGGACACGCTCGGCCTCACGGCGGTGGCGAAGCAGACGCCCGCCGCGCCGATGACCTGGCAGCAGCTCATCGCCAAGGGCTACGTCAAGAACCTGCACCTGACGAATGCCGCCGTCGACCGCGCCTTCGCTGGCACCGCCGTCGCCGACCAGAGCGACGGCGCGGCCGAGGCGACGTTCGGCGACACCTATGTCGCCGAAGTCGACGTGCCGGACATCGGCCGCAACATCCTCGGCGAGAAGCTCTACCGCGACCTGATGACCGGCCTCGCCCCGGGCGACCATGCCGTGATGGTGCTCGCCGCCGGACCCTGGTCGCCGATGGGCGACGACTTCGTCTACGGTGCGATCCCCAACAATATCTCGATCGTCCAGAACAGGTTTCCGGTGACCGCGCGCGACTTCGCGATCGAGCGCGGCTCGAACGGCATGGCGGGCATGCCGGCCGGCGACTGGACGATCCTCAAGATCAACCAGGATGCCGGCTTCGACCCCACCCACCTCTGGTCGATGGTGCTGCGCTTCACGCGCGACCACGGGCAGATCTATCCGGTGAAGGTGACGCGCGAGTTCTCGCTCGACTATGCGCTACCGGCCGACTTCTTCACGATCACGCATGCGACGCAGGCGCCCGCCTGGAGCGACCCGTGGTTCGCGCGGAAGTGGGAGCTCCTCGTCATCGCCGCGATGCTCGCGGTGCTCGTGCCGGTGCTGGTGCGCCAGCGCGGCCTCGTCGCCGCCGCCGGCCGCTTCGAGGCGTTCCGCCTCGCCTATCTCGCGCTGACGCTCGGCTTCATCGGCTGGTACGCGCAGGCGCAGCTGTCGATCGTCACGATCGTCGGCGTCGTGCGGGCGCTGCGTTCGACGCACGACTTCAACTTCCTGCTCTACGATCCGCCGTCGCTCCTCCTGTGGGGCTTCGTCCTCGTCTCGCTCGCGATCTGGGGACGCGGCACCTTCTGCGGCTGGCTCTGCCCGTTCGGCGCGCTGCAGGAGCTGGTCGCCTGGCCGGCGAAGAAGCTCGGGTTGCGCCAGATCGTCGTGCCGCCGCGCGTCGATCGCGCGCTGCGCAACGTGAAATACGTCGTGCTCGCCGGCATTCTCGTCGCCGCGGCGATCTCGACGCCGACGGCCGACAAGCTGGTCGAGGTCGAGCCGTTCAAGACCTCGATCACGCTGTACTTCGTGCGCTCCTGGCCGTTCGTCGTCTACGCGGTCGGATTGTTGGTCCTCAACCTGTTCGTCTACAAGGGCTTCTGCCGCTATCTCTGCCCGCTCGGCGCCAGCCTGGCGCTGGTCGGGCGCGTGCGCATCCTCAGCTGGATCCCGCGCCGCGCCGAATGCGGCAGCCCGTGCCAGCTCTGCAAGGTGAAGTGCCGCTACGGGGCGATCGAGCCGACCGGCAAGATCGATTATCCCGAATGCTTCCAGTGCATGGATTGCGTGACGATCATCCAGGATCCGCAGCAGTGCGTGCCGCAGATCCTCGCTGCCAAGAAGCGCAAGGTGCCGGTGCCGACGCTGGAGCCGCAGGCGGCGGAGTAGCCACCGTCATTGCGAGCGAAGCGAAGCAACCCAGGGGCCGTGCGGCGCCATCTCCGGGTCTATCGCGCTGCCGCCCCTGGCTTGCTTCGCCTGCGGCTCGCGATGACGGCTAGGCCGTCGACAGATCGCCGGCGTCGCTGCCGTCCTTGGCGAAGAAGCGCGCGCGGCACTCGGGATGCGCCGCCATCAGCTGCCGCGATTCGTCCGGGCTCGAGGCGAACAGCGCCGTCGCGAGCCCGTTGGCGACCAGCCCCGTCGGCGCCTCGACGGTGATCGACGACCAGTGCGGCGGCGAATAGCCGGTGCGCGGATCGAAGATGTGATGGTCGCGGAAGTCCGGCGAGAAGTAGGTCTTGTAGTCGCCGGAGGTCGCGGCGAAGCGGCGGAAGGGATCGAGCACGAAGGCGAGCCGATCGGTGTCGCGCGGGTCGGCGACGCCGAGGCGCCAGGGGCGTCCCTCGGGATGGTCGCCGCGGGCGCCGAACTCGCCCGTGTCGATGAACGCGTGCTCGATGCCGCGCGCGGCGAGCACCGCCATCACCACGTCCGTCGCATAGCTCTGGTTGATCGAGTTCAGCGTGATCGCCATGCCGGGGCGGTCGAAGGCGATGCGATCATCGGCGATGGCGACGCCGCGCCAGCCGACGCGCGCCAGCACCGGGGCGAGATCGGCGGCCGTCGGGCGGCGCCCCGCCGCGTGCGCCGCGGCCCAATGGTCCCACAAGGGCTGCACCGTGTAGTCGAAGCGCCCGTCGGTCAGGCGCGACAGCTCGGCGCCGTAGCGCAGCATCGTCAGGAGATGGACGCCAGGGCGGTCGAGGCGTCCGTCGCGATTGAGCCGCGAGACCTCGGCGTCGGGCCGGTAGACGGAGGATGCGTTCTCGACGTCGCGGATGGCGACGAAACCGGCGTCGAGCGCGCGTTCGAGAGCCGTCGCGTCGGGGCCGGCCACCGTCAGCGCGACGCTGGTCTGGAACGCGACGCCGGCCCGCGTGCGCAGGACGAGGCCGTGGCGCTGCGCGATCGCGCCGAACGCGGTGCGCCCGCCGGCGGCAAGGGCGAGCACGCCGGTCGCCCCGACCAGCGCCTTGCGTCGCGACACGTGCGTCATCCGTCGCTCTTTCATGGGCGAGCTATCCAACCGCCGTCGCCAAAAAGAAAGCCCGCCGAGCGGCGTGCTTTCCGGGTCGTGGAAGCGGTGGAGCAGCCTTACTCGGCCGCCTGGCGCATCGGCGCCTTGCTCTGGTGCGCGGCGATGACCTCCATCGCCGCCTGCACGCCGCCCTTCTTGTGCGGGATGCCGGCGACCTCGAGGCCCATCTCGACGCCGGCGAGGGCGCCCATGATGGTCAGATCGTTGGTATCGGCGAGATGGCCGATACGGAAGATCTTGTCGGCGATCTTGTTGAGGCCGGCGCCGAGCGACATGTCGAACGTGTCGAGCACGACCTTGCGGAACGCGTCGGCGCCCTTCTCGCCCGGCATCATCACGGCGGTCATCACCGGCGACTCGTAGCGCGCCTCGCGGCAGAGCAGCTCGAGGCCCCAGGCGCGCACGGCGGCGCGGGTCGCCTCGCCGTGGCGCTTGTGGCGGGCGAAGATGTTGTCGAGCCCTTCCTCGTGCATGAGGTCGACGGCGACGTCGAGACCGTAGAGCAGGGTGGTCGCCGGCGTGTACGGGAAGAAGCCGTTCTTGTTGTTGGTCATCATGTCGGCCCAGGACCAGTAGCCCTTCGGCAGCTTCGACGTCTCCATCGCCTTCAGCGCCTTGGCGCTGACCGCGTTGAAGGCGAGGCCCGGCGGCAGCATCAGGCCCTTCTGCGAGCCGGCGACGGCGACGTCGATGCCCCACTCGTCGAAGCGGAAGTCGGCCGAGCCGAGGCCCGACACGGTGTCGACCATGAACAGGGCGGGGTGGTTGTTGGAGTCGATCACCTTGCGGATCGCCGCGAGGTCGGAGAGCAGGCCGCCCGAGGTCTCGTGATGGACGACGCAGACCGCCTTGATCTCGTGGTTCTTGTCGGCCTTCAGCTTCTCGTCGATCTTCTGCGGGTCGACGCCGGTGCGCCAGTCGCTCGGGATGAAGTCGGTGACGAGGCCGATGCGCTCGGCAAGGCCCTTCCACAGCGTGGCGAACTGGCCGGTCTCGTACATGAGGACCTTGTCGCCGGGGTTCAGCGTGTTGGTCATGCCCGATTCCCAGGCGCCGGAGCCCGACGCCGGGAAGATGATGACATGGCTTTCGGTCTTGAAGATCGTCTTGACCTTCTCGAGCACGCGCTTGGCGAGGACCTGGAACTGCGGGCCGCGGTGGTCGAGCACCTGGTAATCCATCGCGCGCAGCACGCGGTCCGGCACGGGCACCGGACCCGGGATCTGCAGGAAGTGACGGCCGGGCTTACGCGGGGTGGTGGCGCTCATGAGGGAATCCTTTCCTCCCGATTGATTGTTTCTATTGTTCGGACGCGCGAGGGCCCGCCCAAAAATCAAAGCGTTGCAGGGAATTAGGGCTGCCTGCCCCGTCGATCAACTCCAATTTTCTTTGTCGATCGATAGCGAAAATTGTTGCGATGCTTCCTATCAACGTCGCGCCGCGGCGGCGGGTTGCGACCACGGCGGACCTCGACGAACGGCAACGTTCGTGCCTCTCTCGCCGCCGTCCTCATCCGGAGCCAAGCCATGCGCTGCGTCACCCTCGCCACGGCCGTGGCGTTCTCGCTCCTCGCGGTCCCGCTGGCGGCCGCCGCCGGCTGCCAGAAGGGCCTCGCCAGCGCGCCCTTCATCGGCGCCGCCGACATGCGGGCGATCGACCGCGCGGCCGACCATCTGCCGGCGCATCGCCCGGGCCTCCTGCATCTCTCGGTCGGGGCGGCGGCGCCGCGGAGCCTCGCGCGCAAGCCGCTGCCGGCGGCGGTCGCAAGGATCCTGCCGCAGTACAAGGGCGCCGGCTACACGGCGTTTCGCGTCGGCAAGCGCCTCGTCATCGTCAACCCGCACGGCATCTTGACCTACATCATGCCTATCGGACCCGTAACCAATCCGGGAAACTGCCCCTAGGGCAACGGGCGGCGCGTGTTGAAAGCCTAGTCGATTTTGCCTAAGCCGTCGCACAACGTGGCGGAGTGCGACATGGCTGACGAGACGAAGTGGCGCCGGGTCGTCGTCAAGCTGTCCGGCGAGGCGCTGCAGGGGCGCCTGAGCCACGGGCTCGATCCCTCGGTCCTCTCCCGCATCGCCGCCGATCTCGCCCGCGCGTCCCAGCTCGGCTTCGAGGTGGCGGTCGTCGTCGGCGGCGGCAACTTCTTCCGCGGCATCCAGGGCGCCGATTCGGGCATCGAGCGGGCGCGCGCCGATTCGATCGGCATGCTGGCGACGGTGATGAACGGGCTGGCGCTCGAGTTCGCGATCGAGAAGGCCGGCAAGCCGGCGCGGGTGCTGTCGGCGGTGCCGATGCCCTCGCTCTGCGAGCCGTACTCGCGCCAGGCGGCGTTGCACCATCTCGGCAAGGGCCGCATCGTCATCCTGGCCGGCGGCACCGGCAACCCGTTCTTCACCACCGACACGGGAGCGGTGCTGCGCGGGGCGGAGCTCTCCTGCGACGCGATCTTGAAGGCGACGCAGGTCGACGGGGTCTATTCCGCCGATCCCAAGCGCGACCCCAACGCCAAGCGCTACGACGTGCTGACCCACGACGAGGCGATCGCCCAGAACCTCGCGGTGATGGACACGGCCGCATTCGCCCTTGCTCGCGAGAACCGAATTCCGATAATCGTCTTCTCCATTCAGAACGAGAGCGCGATCTCGGACGCGCTCGAGGGGAAGGCGACGGCAACCATCGTCAGGCCCTAGGTTCAGCCTTCCGGTCGAGCGGCCGCTGGCGCCGCCCCGAGGCCGGCTGCGATGAAGGTATGTCCATGAGCCAGAGTTTCGATCTGCCGGATTTGAAGCGCCGCATGCAGGGCGCCGTGCAGACGCTGCGCCACGAGCTCGGCGGCCTGCGCACCGGCCGCGCCTCGGCGAGCCTCCTCGAGCCGATCGAGGTGGAAGCCTACGGCCAGAAGATGCCGATCGCCCAGGTCGCGACGCTCAGCGTCCCCGAGGCGCGCATGCTGTCGGTCCAGGTGTGGGACAAGTCCATGGTCGGCGCGGTCGAGCGGGCGATCCGCGATTCGAACCTCGGCCTCTCGCCGACGACGGAAGGGCAGATCCTGCGGATCCGCATTCCCGAGCTCAACGAGCAGCGTCGCAAGGAGATGGTCAAGATCGCGCATCGCTACAGCGAGGAGGCGCGCGTCGCCGTCCGCCACGTGCGCCGCGACGGCATCGACACGCTGAAGCGTCTCGCCAAGGACAAGGACATCAGCGAGGACGACCAGAAGAAGCTCGAGGTCGACGTCCAGAAGGTCACCGACCAATATGTCGCCGAGATCGACCAGACGCTGGCGACCAAGGAAGGCGAGATCATGCAGGTCTAGGCCGACGTGTGCCCGGGCTTGCGGTAGCGTTCGTGTTTTGCGGTAGAACCTCGAGTGAGGCGGCCCGAGCCGTCGTCGCGTAACCGGAAGGTCGATGTCCAGTCTCGCTGAGGATCAGTCGATCGTCGGCCCCAGGACCGCGCAGGCGGCGCCGGGCATGCCCTCGCATGTCGGGCTGATCATGGACGGCAACGGCCGCTGGGCGGCCAGCCGCGGGCTGCCCCGCATCGAGGGCCATCGCCGCGGCGTCGAGGCGCTGCGCGGCGCCGTGCGCACGGCGATCGAGGTCTCGCTCGAATACCTGACGGTCTACTCGTTCTCGGTCGAGAACTGGTCGCGGCCGTTCGAGGAGGTGCGCGACCTGATGGGCCTGCTGAAGCGGTTCATCCGCAAGGACCTCATCGAGCTCCACGACGCCGGCGTCCGGGTCAAGGTGATCGGTCATCGCGCCAACCTGCAGCCCGACATCCGCGGCCTGCTCGAGGAGGCGGAGACGCTGACGCGGCTCAACGGCGGCCTCACCCTCGTCGTCGCCTTCAACTACGGCGGCCGGCAGGAGATCGCCGCCGCGGCGCGCGCCGTGGCGCTCGACTTCGCCGCCGGCAAGATCGGCGAGGCCGAGATCGACGCGGCGCTGATCGGCCGCTTCCTCGACACGTCGGGCATCCCCGACCCCGACCTCATCATCCGCACCTCCGGCGAGCAGCGCCTGTCGAATTTCCTCCTCTGGCAGTCGGCCTACAGCGAGTTCGTCTTCCTGCCGGTGCTGTGGCCGGACTTCGACCGCGACGCCTTCGTCGGCGCGCTGGCGCAGTTCGCGGCCCGCGAGCGCCGGTTCGGCGGTCTCGTCGCGGCGCGCTCGGCTGCGGCGAGGACGGGCTCGTGAGCCGAAGCCGGTAGCAGATCGTGGAAGGCTCGACTGACGCTGGTCCCGAGAGCGCCGCCAAGCGACGCTGGGGAGACCTCGGTGTGCGGGCCGTGTCGGGCCTCGTCCTCATCGCCGTCGCGGTGGTGACGGCCCGGGTCGGCGGCACGCTCTTCCTCGTCACCTGGATCGTCGCCGCGGCCGCCATTTTCTGGGAGTGGCAGCGTCTCCCTGGAGCGGCCGCGATGTCGCGGCTCGTCGTCGGCTTCGTCGCGCTCGTCGCGGCCGCCATCGCCGCGGCTGCCGATTCGACCCTGCTGGCGCTCCTGATCCTCGCGGTCGGAGCCGGCGTGCTCGCCGCCATCCCCGCTGCGGATCGCCTCTGGGCGGCAGCCGGCCTCGTCTACGCCGGCCTCCTCGTCGTCGCGCTCGTGTCGTTGCGCTCGTCGTTCCCGTTCGGCAGCCACGCCATCATCTGGCTCTTCGCGACGGTCTGGTCGACCGATGTCTTCGCCTATTTCGGAGGCAGGCTGTTCGGCGGGCCCAAGCTGTGGCCGCGCGTCTCGCCGTCGAAGACGTGGTCGGGCACGCTGACCGGGCTCGCCGCCGGCGCGCTCGTCGGCAGCTGGGTCGTGCTGCGCGATCCGCCGGCGCCGACCCCCGTCATGCCGATCTTTTGGCTCAGCCTGGCCACCGCGGCGCTGTCGCAGATCGGCGATGCCTTCGAATCCGGCATCAAGCGCCGGTTCGGCGTCAAGGATTCGAGCTCGCTCATCCCCGGCCACGGCGGCGTGATGGATCGGCTCGACGGCTTCATCGCGGCCGCCGTCTTCGCCTTCGTGTTCGGGCTGCTCCGCGCCCAGACCACCGTCGCCGGTGGCCTTTTCTACTGGCCGTGAACAGGCGTATGGATCACCGCATGGATCAGATTGTCGGCTCCCGGGCGAAGCCCGCAGGGACGCGCACGCCGCGCGTCGTCACCGTGCTGGGGGCGACCGGCTCCATCGGCCGCTCCACCGAGGAGATCCTGCTCGGCGCGGCGGACGAGTTCTCGGTCGCCGCGGTGGCCGGCGGCCGCGACGCGGCGGCGCTGGCGAGGACGGCGGTGCGGCTGAAGGCGTCGTTCGCGGCGCTCGCCGATCCGGCCGGCTATGCCGAGCTCAAGGCGGCGCTCGCCGGCACGGGCATCACGGCCGCGGCCGGAGATTCGGCGGTGATCGAGGCGGCGCTGCACCCCGCCGACATCGTGATCGGCGCGATCGCCGGCGCCGCTGGCGTCCGGCCGACCTTCGCCGCGCTCGAGGCGGGACGCACCATCGCCCTCGCCAACAAGGAATGCCTCGTCTGCGCCGGGCCGGTCTTCATGCGGCAGGCCGCCAGATCGGGCACGCGGCTGCTGCCGGTCGACAGCGAGCACAACGCGATCTTCCAGGCGCTCGGCGACGCCGACCCCGCCTCGATCGAGATGATGACGCTGACCGCGTCGGGCGGCCCCTTCCGCTCGTGGACGCGCGAGCAGATCGCCGAGGCGACGCCCGAGCAGGCGCTGGCGCATCCGAACTGGGCGATGGGGCCGAAGGTCACGATCGATTGTGCCGGCCTCATGAACAAGGGCCTGGAAGTCATTGAGGCGCATCACATTTTCAATATCGAGGCGGCGCGGCTCGACGTGCTGGTCCATGCCCAGTCGATCGTCCACGGGCTGGTCAGCTTCACCGACGGTTCGGTGACCGCAGGTCTCGCCTCGCCCGACATGAAGGTGCCGATCGGCCATTGCCTCGGCTATCCCGACCGCCTGCGCACCGCCGCGCGTCGCCTGGACCTCGCGGCGATCGGCACGCTCACCTTCGAGAAGCCGGATCTCGAGCGGTTCCCGGCGCTGCGGGTCGCCCTCGACTCGCTGCGGGCGGGGCAGGGGATGCCCACGGTGATGAACGCGGCGAACGAGATCGCCGTCGAGGCCTTCCTCAAAAAGTTGATTTCCTTCCACGACATCGCGCGCCTCGTTGAAGAAGCGTGCGAGGCGGCGTCCCGCGATGGGACGGCCAAGGAGCCGGTCACGATCGAGGACGCGCTCGGCGTTGACCATATCGTGAGAGAAAGGACGCGGGCGGCACTCGGACGCCTCGACGCCGGCTGATTTTTAACGGATCAATAACCATGTGAACCGCGCATCGGCGGCCGGGGGCGGCGTCCGATCTGCAATGCGGGCGCGGCTGGAGGCCACCGGTGTCGCTGTATTCCGTCTTCATCAATGTCGTTCCATACATCTGCCTGCTGCTGACGATCGTGCTCGTCCACGAGCTCGGCCATTTCCTCGTCGGCCGCTGGTGCGGCGTGAAGGTCGATGCCTTCTCGCTCGGCTTCGGCCCCGAGATCGCCCATTACGTCGACCGTCGCGGCACGCGCTGGCGCCTCGCCGTCCTGCCGCTCGGCGGCTACGTGAAGTTCCACGGCGACGCCAACGGCGCCTCGGCGCCGGACAGCGAGAGCCTGTCGTCGATGCCGACGGCCGAGCGCAGCGTGACGCTGCACGGCCAGAACGTGTGGCGGCGGATCGCCATCGTCGCCGCCGGGCCGGCCGCGAACTTCATCTTCGCCTTCGCGATCTTCGCGGCGCTGTTCCACTTCAACGGCCGGGTGATCATCAAGCCGGAAGTCATGACCGTCGTCGCCGGCGGCCCGGCCGAGAGAGCGGGCTTCCAGAAGAAGGACGTCATCAAGTCGGTGGACGGTACCCCGATCGTGTCCTTCGAGGACATCCAGCGCATCCTGCTGGTCAGCGACGGCGCGCCGCTCTCGGTCGTGGTGGACCGCGACGGCACGCCTCTCACCCTGACGCCGCTGCCCGTCCCGCACAACCAGCCGACCCCGTTCGGGCCGATGCGCACGATGATGATCGGCGTCCAGGCGAACAATGCGCCCGGCAACGCCTGGATGCAGACCTACGGCTGGGGCGTCGCGTCGAAGATGGCGGTCTCGGAGATCGGCTTCCGCATCGAGACGATCCTGCACTTCTTCAAGGGCCTCGTCGTCGGCACGGCCTCGACCGACCAATTGTCGGGCCCGATCCGCATCGCCCAGGTGACCGGCGTCCTCGCCCAGGAGGGGATGGTCCCGCTGATCTATCTCGCGGCGGTCCTGTCGGTGTCGATCGGCTTCCTCAACCTCCTGCCGATCCCGATGCTCGACGGCGGCTACCTGATGTTCTTCGCCTTCGAGGTGATCCGCGGGAAGGCGCTGCCGGAGAAGGCCCAGGAGGTGGGCTACAGGATCGGTTTGACGGTCGTGGCGAGCCTCATGATCTTCGTCGCCTACAACGACATCGCCCGCACCTACGAGTCGGTGATGCAGGCGCGGACGCCCGCAGCGGCGAATTCTAAATAGCAGCCGATAACAGAGGGTTAACCTTGTCCGTTAACCCTCTTATTACCGCGAGCGTGTCTTGATCGCCACGGCAGGGTGAAAACGGGTCGCACCATCCGTTCGCCGTTTTCTCGCCCAGGTAAAGCAGGTAGAACCGAACGTGGGGTGGAGGCGACTGCGCAAGCGGATGCCTCCAATTCCGGGTGCGCTCGCGTACTCGGCCGCCGCCAGCAGGCGGCGTAAAGCGAAAATGCATGCGGGGGCCGGACCGGTAATGTTTCGTATCAAGGGTCACATCCACCGGTTTGCGTTGTTCGCGGCCGTGCTGATTTCCCTCACGAGCTTCATGGCGACCGCCTTCGCGGCCCAGGTCGTCGTCCGCGGCAACCACCGCGTCGATGCCGAGACGATCCGTTCCTATTTCGCCGGCACCTCGGCCGACGAGGTCAACAAGGGCGTCAAGGACCTCTACGCGACCGGGCTCTTCTCGAACGTCAGGGTCAGCCGCGGCGGCGGCGGCGTCGTGATCACCGTCGACGAGAACCGCTCGATCAACCGCGTGGTCTTCGAGGGCAACAGCAAGGTCAAGTCCGAGCAGCTCGCCGGCGAGGTCGTGTCGAAGACGCGCGGGCCGTACAGCCCGACGATCGTCGACGCCGACATCGAGCGCATCAAGGACATCTACCGCCGCTCCGGCCGCGCCGCCGCCACCGTGACGGCCCGCACCGTCGAGCTCTCCAACGGCAAGCTCGACGTCGTCTTCACCGTCAACGAGGGCGACAAGACCGGCATCAAGGAGATCAATTTCGTCGGCAACCACGCCTACTCGGGCGGCAAGCTGCGCGACCTGATGGACACGACGGAGATGAACTTCCTGTCGTTCTTCAAGTCGTCCGACGTCTACGATCCGACCCGCATCGGCTCCGACCTCGAGCTGATCCGCCGCTTCTACCTCAAGAACGGCTACGCCGACTTCCGCGTCGTCGGCTCTGACGCGCAATACGTGGCGGCCAAAAACGGCTACGTCGTCACGATCACCGTCGAGGAAGGTCCGAAGTACTCGGTCGGCTCGGTCCGCGTCGATTCGCATGTCGCGGCGCTGACCAACGCCAGCCTGCAGCGCTTCATCCGCCTCAGCGTCGGCGACACCTACAACGGCGATCTGGTCGAGAAGACGGTCGAGGCGATGACCCGCGAGGTGAACCGCCGCGGCTACGCCTTCTCGCAGGTCAAGCCGCGCGGCGACCGCGACCCGACGACCCGCAAGGTGTCGATCGTCTTCACCGTCGAGGAAGGCCCGCGCGTCTACATCGAGCGCATCGTCATCACCGGCAACACCCGGACGCGCGACTACGTCATCCGCCGCGAGTTCGAGATCGGCGAAGGCGACGCCTACAACAAGGTGCTGATCGACAAGGCCGAGCGGCGCCTCAACGGCCTCGGCTTCTTCAAGAAGGTCACGATCACCAACCAGCAGGGCTCGGCGCCCGATCGCGTGATCGTCGTCGTCAACGTCGAGGACCAGCCGACCGGCTCGCTGTCGCTCTCCGGCGGCTACTCGACGGTCGACGGCATCATCGGCGAGGTCGCGGTCACCGAGACCAACTTCCTCGGTCGCGGCCAGTACGTGCGCGCCGCGCTCACCGCCGGTCAGCGGACCCGCGGCATCGAGTTCAACTTCACCGAGCCGTACTTCCTCGGCCAGCGGCTGGCGGCGGGCTTCGACCTCTTCGCCAAGCAGACCGACGTCTCGCAGTACTCGTTCTACAACAACTTCGTGCTCGGCGGCACGCTGCGCCTCGGCCTGCCGGTGACGGACGAGATCACCTTCTCGCCGCGCTACTCGATCTATCGTTCGGAGATCTCGATCCCGAACAGCTCGGAGTTCCCGTACAACGACTGTAGCGCGCCGATCTACGGCGTCACCCCGTCGCCGCTCGGCTCGGCGCACGCCTACGGCACGACGGTGGCCAACCCCTACTACAACTGCTTGAACAACGGCGAAGCGTCGCTGGCGCTCAAGCAGGCGGCGGGATCGACGGTGACCTCGCTGTTCGGCTACACGCTGTCCTACAACTCGATCGACAACCCGAAGAACCCCGCCGAGGGCTTCCTGGCCGAGCTGCGCCAGGACATCGCCGGCGCCGGCGGCACCGAGCACTTCCTGCGCACCACCGGCGACATCCGCTACTACCACCCGATCTACGACCAGATCATCGGCCTCGTGCATCTGCAGGCCGGCGACATCCGCAGCACCTCGGGCGGCGACAGCAACCTGCGTATCGTCGACAACTTCAACCTCGGGCCGACCCTGGTCCGCGGCTTCGCTCCCGACGGTATCGGCCCGCGCGACGTGTCGAACGGCATCGACTATTCCGGCAACCCGCTCGGCGGCACCGAGTACTGGGGCGCCTCGGTCGAAAGCCAGTTCCCGCTGTACGGCGTGCCGCGCGACCTCGGCCTGAAGGGCGCCGTGTTCTACGACGCCGGTTCGGTGTTCGGCTTCCACGGCCAGACCAACTTCACGAACGGTGGGCCGGTCGTCCCCTACAACAGCTTCCCGCTGTACACGCAGGGCAACACGATCACCGTCGGCGGCAACACGACGTCGATCCGCTCGTCGGCCGGTGTCTCGCTCATCTGGGCGTCGCCGCTGGGACCGATCCGCTTCGACTTCGCCAAGGCGATCACCAAGAACCTGTACGATCAGACGCAGATCTTCCGCTTCTCGGGTGGCGCGACCTTCTGATCGACCGGCCCAGGCAGGAAACCGCGGAGGGGAGCCGGCAACGGCTCCCCTCTTGCATTTCGGCGGGTCGCGACCGATCAGGCGAGCGCCGTCGCGTCGCGGCCATCGGACCCAACGCCTCATGAGCGATCCCGTCTTCCGCAGGCCGGCCAACGTCCTGTCGCTTGCCGCGGCGGCCGCCGCCGCCGGCTGCGAGCTGCCGGCGGGCTGCGATCCCGAGCGCCTGATCGTCGGCGTGGCGACGCTGGCCCTCGCCGCGCGCGACCAGCTCGCGCTTGCGGCCGACGAGAGCGTGCTGCCCGAGCTGGCGGCGACGCGGGCTGCCGGTTGCCTCGTCCCGCCCGATCTCGCCGCGCATGTCCCGGCCTGGACCATCGCGCTGGTCAGCGAGGCGCCGGTCGAGGCCTTCGCGCGGCTCGCGGCGCGATTCGATCCCGAGACCCGCCGCCCCTCCGTCTGGCTCGATGCCGAGATGATCGATCGCCGCGCGCTCGTGGCGGCGGACGCCAAGCTCGAGCCGGGCGTGCGCGTGGCGCCGGGCGCCATCATCGGGGCGGGTGCGGAGATCGGCTCCGCGACGACGATCGGCGCCAATGCGGTGATCGAGCCAGGCGTCAGGGTGGGGCGTGGCTGCGCGATCGGGGCCCACGTGATCCTCGGCCACGCGCTCGTCGGCGACCGCGTGGTGATCCATCCCGGCGCGCGCATCGGGATCGTCGAGCCGGGCTTTCCCTGCCTCGGGCGGACCATCGTGCAGGACGCGGTCGAGATCGGGGCCAATGCGGCGATCGCGCGGGGAGGGGCCGGCGACACGGTGCTGGGCGAAGGCGCCGTCGTGGCGCCGTGCGCCTTCGTGGCGCGCGACACGATCGTCCCGCGCTTCGGACGCGTCGGCGGCGCCTGACCTCGGGGCGGTCGAGCGGCGACGTTTTGCCGATCGTCAAAATGGTCTAGAGGGAGCGTCCGCGGCAACGCGTGAGGCCTGCCCGGCGCTCGGAAGGACGGAAATGGACGATGTGGTGACCAAACGCGTGGTCGAGAGCTTCGACATCCAGAAGATCTTGAAGCACTTGCCGCACCGCTACCCGTTCCTGATGATCGACCGCATCCTGGAAGCGCACGAAGACAAGTCCTGCATCGGGCTCAAGAACGTCTCGATCAACGAGCCGCAGTTCCAGGGGCATTTCCCCGGCGAGCCGGTGATGCCCGGCGTGCTGCTCATCGAGGGGATGGCGCAGACGGCCGGCGCGTTCTGCATCGCCCACAACACCGAGCCGGGCAAGGCGCCGCCGCTCGTCTATTTCATGACCGTCGACAAGGCGAAGTTCCGCAAGCCCGTCGTCCCCGGCGATCAGGTCGAGTTCCACGTCGAGCGCACCAACCGGCGCCGCAACATGTGGTGGTTCAAGGCGCGCGCGCTGGTGGACGGCGCCTGCGTTTGCGAGGCGGAGTTCGCGGCGCTGATCTCGGACACGCCGATCTAGCGCGCGCACGGAAGGCGGAGGCAAGCGATGGTGAAGGCGATCCGGGTCCACGAGTTCGGTGGCCCCGAAGTGATGCGCATCGAGGAGATCGAGATGCCGTCGCCGGGCAGGGGCGAGGTGCTCGTCCGCTTCCATGCGGCCGGCGTCAACTACATCGACACCTACTTCCGGAGCGGCGCCTACAAGCCGCCGGAGATGCCGTTCATTCCCGGCAGCGAGGGCGCCGGCGAGGTCGCGGCGCTCGGCAAGGGCGTGAAGGGCTTCAAGGAGGGCGACCGCGTCGCCTTCGTCGGCTCGCTCGGCTGCTACGCCGAGCAGCGCCTCGTGCCCGCCGATCGGCTCGTCAAGCTGCCGAAGTCGATCTCCTACGAGACCGCGGCCGCGATGATGCTCAAGGGCCTCACCGCCCAGTACCTGCTGCGCCAGACCTACAAGGTGAAGGCCGGCGACCGGATCCTCGTCCATGCCGCCGCGGGCGGCGTCGGTCTCATCCTGTGCCAGTGGGGGCGGGCGCTCGGGGCGCACGTGATCGGCACCGCCGGCACGCCGGAAAAGGCCGCGCTCGCCAAGAAGGCCGGCGCCAAGCACGTGATCCTCTATCGCGACGAGGATTTCGTCACCCGCGTGAAGGAGATCACCAGGGGCAAGCTGTGCGACGTCGTCTACGACGGGGTCGGCAAGACGACGTTCCCGGGCTCGCTCGACTGCCTGCGCCCGCTCGGGACCTTCGCGAGCTTCGGCTCCGCCTCCGGCAAGATCGAGGCCTTCGACATCAACCTGCTGGCGCAGAAGGGCTCGCTCTTCGCGACGCGCCCGACGCTGGCGACCTACACGGCGCAGGCCGAGAACCTGCAGAAGATGGCGAAGGACCTGATGCGCGTCGTCGCCAAGGGCGAGGTCCACATCGCGCTGCACGCGACCGCCCCGCTCGACGACGCCGTCGCCGTTCACAAGTCGCTCGAGGCGCGCGAGACGACCGGCTCGACGGTTCTCACGTTCTGATCGAGCGCACGCGCTCTCGCTAGCAACCCGCAAAAGAAAAGAGCCCGGCTCGGCCGGGCTCTTTCCGTGTGCTTCGTCGAGGCGTCGGGCTCAGTAGCGCGCGACGACCGGCGCCGCGACCGGCGTCTCGAAGCGGTAGCTGAAGCCGCCCTGGACGCGGTTGTTGGTCTCGTGGTGGCGCACGTTCAGGCCGCCGGCCGTCGAGCCGGCGAGGTTCTCGGTGAACGTGCCGTAGTCGGTGTAGCGGTACTCGGCGCGCAGCGAGAAGTTGTTGGAGATCGCGTATTCGATACCGCCGCCGACCGTGTAGCCGACGCGGGTATGCGACGACGAGTCGGACAGGCCGTTGATCGTGTTCACGTAGTTGTTGTGCAGGTCGCCGAAGGCGGCGCCGCCCGTGGCGTAGAACAGCACGCGATCGTAGGCCACACCGACGCGGCCGCGGATCGAACCCTGGAGGTCCTCGCGGATCCCGTTGTTGATGCCGCCGAGCAGGTAGTTGGTCTTGTAGTTCGAGCCGTCGCCGTCGCCTTCGATGCCGACGACCAGGCCGCCGCCGCCGAAGCCGCCGCCGAACCCGTTGAGGAAGGGCAGCGACTGGGTCGAGAAATTGTAGCCGACATGGACGCCGCCGATGACGCCGTTCGGCTTGGCGGTCGTCGACGCGAGGCCGACGCCGGCTCTGTCGTAGGCATAGGCGGCCGAGCCGCCGAACTGGTAGCCGACCTGCCCACCGATGTAGAGGCCGGTCCAGGTGAAGACCGGGATCGGCGGGGGCACGAAGACGGGCGGAGCGCGACGCGACGGCAGGTCGGCCGCGAGGGCGGTGGTGGAAAGAAGGGCGAGGCCGAGCACGGCGGCGCCGTAGGTTTTGATCTGCATGGCGAGATCCCCTCTCTGAAGCAGCACACCTGTGTAACGCAACGATCGTGGCAAAAGGCGACGAACGGACGGGTCCACCGGTCGCTTAAAAACACCCGTTGCAAACACGCTACAGAATGCTCGTCTATTGAGCAGACACACGAAAGCCCGGCCGTAGCCGGGCTTTCTCAACGCGATTGCGTTGCCCGGCCTCAGTAGCGCGCGACGACGGGCGCCGGGGTGAACGTGTCGAACTTGTAGCTGAAGCCGCCCTGGACGCGGTTGTCGGTCTCGTGGTGGCGGACGTTGATGGCGCCGATCGAGTCGGAGAACGAGCCGAAGTCGGTGTAGCGATACTCGGCGCGCAGCGACAGGTTGTTCGACAGGGCGTACTCGACGCCGCCGCCGACCGTGTAGCCGACGCGCGTATGCGACAGCGAGGCGTTGAGGCCGTTGAACGCGTAGGTGTTGCTGAGATCGCCGAAGGCGACACCGCCGGTGCCGTAGACCATGACGCGGTCGAAGGCGACGCCGAGGCGGCCGCGCACCGAGCCCTGGATGTTCTGGCTGCTCGAGTCGCCGATGGCGCCGATCAGATAGTTCGCCTTGTAGTTCGAGCCGTCGACGTCGCCCTCGACGCCGAGGACGAGGCCGCCGGCGCCGAAGCCACCGAAATTGCCGAAGCCGAGCGACTGGGTCGAGAAGTTGTAGCCGATGTGCGCGCCGCCGATGACGCCGTTGGGGTTCACGCCCGCCGCGGCGAGGCCGAGGCCGGCGCGCGACGACGCATAGGCGTTCGAATGACCGAATTCGTAGCCGACCTGGCCGCCGACGTAGAAGCCGGTCCAGGTGAACACCGGGATGGCCGGCGGCGCGACGTAGACGGGCGGGCGCCGACGGGAGGGAAGGTCGGCCGCGAAGGCCGTGCCGGCGAGCGCACCGAGCGCCACCGTCGAGAGGAGGATTTTGTTGAACACGGGGGAGTCCTTTTCTGAAGCTTGACGCGTGCGCGGAGACGGGTCCCCGCCAGCGCCGAAAGCCCCGGATCGAAGCTTCGCCCATGGTTTAAACAGCCAGAAGTATCCGATTGGTTACTGTAATAATTTCTTAAGTACGTTTCCAATCACGGAATCGCGAAATAAAAAGCAAATATAGACCATTAACCTACAATGCCGGTAAGGTCGTAGGCGTCCGAGCTTTGGATGTTCACGGTCACGATATCGCCGCTGCGCAGCGGGCGTCGGCTTGAGATATGGACCTTGCCGTCGATCTCCGGCGCATCGCCCATCGTGCGGCCGATCCCGCCGCGCGGCCCGGCCTCGTCGACGATGACCTTGAGATGGCGCCCGACCTTGCGCTTGAGGAGCCGCGTGCTGATCGCCTGCTGATGCGCCATCAGACGATCGCGGCGGTTGGCCCGCAGCTCCGGCGCGACGGGTTCGCGGCCGAGATCGTTCGACGGCGCGCCGGCGACGGGCTCGTAGGCGAACGCGCCGACCCGATCGAGCTTCGCTTCGCTCAGCCACTCCAGCAGGATGTCGAAGTCCTCCGCCGTCTCGCCGGGAAAGCCGGTGATGAAGGTCGAGCGGATCGCGAGGTCGGGGCAGGTCCGGCGCCAGGCCGCGATCCGGTCGAGCGTGCGGACCTGATCGCCGGGTCGCCGCATCGCCTTCAGCACCGCAGGGCTCGCGTGCTGGAAGGGGATGTCGAGATAGGGGAGCACCTTGCCCTCGGCCATCAGGTCGATGACCTCGTCGACGTGAGGGTAGGGATAGACGTAGTGCAGCCTCACCCAGGCGCCGAGCGAGCCGAGCTCGCGGACGAGATCGAGGAAGCGCGCGCGCACCTCCCGTCCCTGCCAGTCGCTCGTGGCGTAGCGCAGGTCGATTCCGTAGGCGCTGGTGTCCTGCGAGATGACGAGCAGTTCCTTCACGCCGGCCTTCACGAGCCGCTCGGCCTCGCGCAGCACGTCCGCCGCGGACCTCGAGACGAGCCGTCCCCTCAGGTGCGGGATGATGCAGAAGGAGCAGCTGTTGTTGCAGCCCTCGGAGATCTTCAGATATGCGTAATGGCGCGGCGTCAGCCGGATGCCCTGCGGCGGCACCAGCGAAAGCCTCGGGTCGTGCGGCGCCGGCGCCGCGGCGCGGACGGCGCCGAGCACGCTTGCATAGTCTTGCGGGCCGGTGATCGCGACGAGATCCGGAAAGCGATCCTTGATCTCGCTCGGCTCGGCGCCCATGCAGCCGGTGACGATGACCTTGCCGTTCGCTTCCATCGCTTCGCGGATCGCCGCGATCGATTCGGCCTTGGCGCTGTCGAGGAAGCCGCAGGTGTTGACGATCGCGAGGTCCGCGCCCGCGTGCGTCTTCGAGAGCTCGTAGCCCTCGGCGCGCAGCTGCGTGATGATCCGCTCGCTGTCGACGAGCGCCTTCGGGCAACCGAGCGACACGAACGAGACTCTTGGGGCGGGGGCGGACAGGTCCGCTGGAGACGACATCGCGGTCTGGTGCCACGCCGCCGGCGGGTCGAGCAATAGAGGCCCGACAAAAAAGAACCCGGCGCAAGGCCGGGTTCTTCGTAAGCGTTGAAGTCGTAGTACCGCTCAGTAGCGGGCGACGACCGGGGCCGCGATGACCGGGTTGTCGAACTTGTAGCTGAAGCCGACGGTCGCGCGCTGCACGGTCTCATGGTGACGCGTGTTGAAGCCGAGGCCCGGCGTCACATTGGTGAAGGTGCCGAAGTCGGAGTAGCGGTACTCGCCACGCAGCGACCAGTTGGTGGTGATGGCGTATTCCATGCCGCCACCGACGGTCCAGCCGATCTTGTCGCGCGTGAGATCGGTGTTGAGGGCCGTCGCCGGGCCGCCGAGGAACGAGTAGGTGTTGCGGAACTGGCCGAACGCCACACCGCCGATGGCGAAGAACAGAGCGCGGTCGACCGCGATGCCGACGCGGCCGCGAACCGAGCCCGCCACTTCCTGACGCGTCGCGACGCCGAAGGGAGCGGCACCCGGGAAGATGACCTCGCCCTTGTAGTTCGAGCCGGTGATGTCACCTTCGACACCGATCACGCCGCCGGCGCCACCGAAGCCGCCGACGAACGGGATGCCGGCGATGCCGTTAGCCGCGCCGCCGAGCAGGGACTGCGTCGAGAAGTTGTAGCCGATGTGGCCGCCGCCGACGACACCGTCCGGCCGACCCACATTGTAGGTCACCCCACGGGCGCCAGCATACGACGTGGCGACGTCCTTGCCGAAGCCGTAGCCGATGTCGCCACCGATGTAGAAACCGGTCCAGGTGAAGACGGGAACCGGCGGCGGGACGTATACCGGAGGAGCCCGGCGCGAAGGCAGATCGGCCGCGAATGCCGTTCCGCTGATGGCCACTATAGCCACCGTTGACAAGAGGACTTTACGAATCACGCTGGTGTTCCTTTCGGGTGCGGAATGCGATGTCCAATGGATAGCCGAAAGCGTCTGAGCCACAACCTGTAAAGGCGGATTCAAGGCGGTCGGAGGGCCTTATCCTGGCTGGTGTTACCGGCCTGCAACGAAATAAGCAGCGCCCCTCAGGCAAGTCCTAATAGCGACTTAATCTAGAGCTGACGGGCGTTATGGCGTGTGCGTTGCAGCACAAATCGGCCGTCGCGACGGTCCCGAAGCCGCAGCTGCAGGGATACGCTTTGCTTCGCACCCGCAGGATGCTTACAAGCGCCGCAACGCCAAGGAGCACCTGATGACATTCCGCGCCTCGCCGATCGCCGCTTCCGCCGTCGCTCTGGCCCTCGCCCTGCCGTGCGGCGTCTTGCTCGCGCAGGATTCGCCGAGCTACACCATCGAGGACGTGACGGCCTGCTCGGCGGACGCCATGCGTCTGTGCCGAGACAAGATGCCCGACATCGACCGGATCGAGGCGTGCATGAAGGCGAACTACGAAAGCCTGCGCCCGAAGTGCAAGGCGCGCTTCGATCACGACCACTAGGCTGCGCTCGCGAGCCGCCGCTAGCTCGCCATTTCGCTCAGCTGGCCATGGCGATCGTGTCGCGGACGAGGGGGTAGATCTCGCTCGTCCAGCGGCGCCCGCTGAACACGCCGTAGTGCCCGACGCCCGTCTGCACGTGATGCATCTTGCGATATTGGCGCACGCTCGTGCAGAGATCCTGCGCCGCCATCGTCTGGCCGAGCCCGCAGATGTCGTCGCGCTCGCCCTCGACCGTGAGTAGGGACAGGCGGCGGATGGCGCGCGGCTCGATGAGCCGCCCGGAGATTCGCAGCTCGCCCTTCGGCAGCGCGTGCTCCTGGAACACGAGCTGTACCGTCTCGAGGTAGAAGTCGGCCGCCAGGTCCATGACCGCGAGATATTCCTCGTAGAACGCCTGCAGCCGCGCGTAGCTGGCGATGTCGCCCGTCGCCAGCGCCTTCGACATGTCAGCGAAGGCCCCCTTGTGGCGCTCGAGGTTCATGCTGAGGAAGGCCGTCAGCTGCAGGAAGCCGGGGTAGACCCGCCGGCCGGCGCCCCTGTAGCCGGGCGGCACCGCGTCGGTCAGGTTTCGCTCGAACCACGCGATCGGCCGCTCGCTCGCCAGCTTGTTGACCGAGGTCGGGCTGATCCTCGTGTCGATCGGGCCGGCCATCAGGGTGAGGCTGCGCGGCAGCGCCGGATCGCCGTCCTCGGCCATCAGGGCGGCGGCGGCGAGCGCCGGCACCGCCGGCTGGCAGACCGCCATCAGATGCGTGCCCTCGCCGAGCAGACGCAGGAAATGGATGATCTCCTCGACATAGGTCGAGAGATCGAAGCGGCCGGCGTCGCGCGGCACGTCGCGGATGTTGGTCCAGTCGGTGATGTAGACGTCGTGATCGATCAGCATCGTCTGCACGGTGGCGCGCAGCAGCGTCGCGAAATGCCCCGACATCGGCGCCACGAGCAGCACCTTCGGGTGCTCGACGGCGATATCCTTCTTGAAGCGCAGCAGCGTCGCGAAAGCCGTCGTCGCGACGACCTCTTCCGTGACGGAGACGAGCGCGTTGCCGACGAGCACGGGCTCGATGGCGAAAGCCGGCCGCCGCGCCGTGATGCGCAGGCCGGCGAATGCATCGAGATCGCCGGCGGTCCCGCGCAGCAGCTTTGACAGAAAGCTCGGCCAGGGCAGCCGCATCGTCGTGGCGGCCATGGCCGCGAACGGGCGCATCAGGTCGACGACAGCCATCTGCGCTTCGAAGGCCTGGTAGATCATCTCTCCACGGCCTTCATCTGGTGCACAATCCGGCGGCAGCTTCAGCGTGACTATGATCGGGCGGCATGCAACATGCAAGCCAGGGTCGGACCGGATCGGGAGGGGACGTTGGCCGAGGCCACGCTGACGATCAGCAGCCGCAACTACTCGTCGTGGTCGCTCCGCGGCTGGCTGCTCGCCAAGATGTCGGGGCTCGATTTCGACGTCGAGATCGTCTCGCTCGACGATCCCGCGACCCGCGCCGAGCTGCTCCTGCTCTCGCCCTCGATGCTGGTGCCGTGCCTGCGCCACGACGGGCTGTCGATCTGGAACAACCTGGCGATCGGCGAGTACCTGCACGAGATCAGGCCGCAGGCCGGCATCCTGCCGCCCGAGCGCGACCGCCGCGCGCGCTGCCGCTCGATCTCGGGCGAGATGCACGCGGGCTTCGCGCCGTTGCGGTCGGCGCTGCCGATGAACATCAAGGCGAGCTTCCCGAGCTTCCGCGTCTTCTCGCGCGCGCAGGCCGACATCGACCGCATCCTGACGATCTGGCGCGATTGCCTCGGCGAGTTCGGCGGCCCGTGGCTGCTTGGCGAGCGACGCTCGATGGCCGATGCGATGTTCGCGCCCGTCGCCACGCGCTTTCGGACCTACCACGTGGCGGTGGACCGCACCTGCCAGTCCTATTGCGAGCGGGTCCTCGACATGGCCGAGATGCGCGAATGGGAGGCCGAGGCGCGCGCCGAGCCGGACGAGATCGAAGAGCTGGAGATGGAGTTCTAGGGCTCTCGCCTCAGCGGCGGTAGCAGCTCCAGGGGTCGCGGCTGTCGGCGCAATGCCGCTCTTCCGGCTGCTCGATGACCCGCGAGGGCTCTTCCGTCTGCGGCGCAAGGTCGGGCGTCGGTTCGGCACCGGTCGCGGCGCGCTCGGCGCCGGGCTCGGGTTTTTCCGGCGCCGGGCCGCCATAGTAGAGATCGCAGAGCGTGCCGCTGCAGCGCTCGTCAGGGGCGCCTTGCAGCTTGCCGAGCAGGCCGCCGCCCTGGACGGCGACGAGCGGCTTTTTCGCCGGCGCGCTGCCGTCGGCGGGCTGTTGCTGTTGCTGCCCGGAGCCGCCGAACAGGCTTCCGAAGATCGTGCCGTTCGGCGCCGTAAGCGGCTTGGCGCCGGCCGGCAGGCCGGGGGTGGGTGTCGCCGGCTGTGACGGCGGCGGAGCCGGGCGGTTCGCGTAGTAGAGGTCGCAGAGCGTGCCCTCGCAGCGGTCCTGCGCGAGCGCCGAGCCGGCGCAAAGAACCACTGTGGCGCCGACGATCAAGCTGATGAGTTCGTTACGCAAATCGAGACGGAACATCGGGCGCGCCCCCGGTGGCGACGAGCGACCCTTAGCATTTCCGAGCCCAGGCCGCCAGCCGCACGCTTGTCTTGCGCGCGGCTGTGGCGCGGCTGCCGCTAGTTGCGGAGCGGATCGACGCCGCGCGCAAGCACGACGGTCGCGAGCGTCAGCGCCGCCATGACGCCGGCGATGGCGAAGGCATGGCCCACCGGGACATGCCCGACCGCCGCCGCCGCGAGATCGCAGGGGATGATGATCGCGCTGATGCCGGCGGTCATGAAGGCCATGATGCGCACCAGCACCGCGGCCGGACGGGGCGCTGCACGGAACGTGCGGAATTGGATCATCGGAAACCTCGAAGCTGTGAAGGGGAGCGATTGTTGCATCGCAGTATGGCGATGAATCAAAGCTTCTCCAATAGCTTACGGGCCCACGATCGCGCCGGGGCAGCCCTGCGTTTGCTGCGACGCAGCAAAATTTTCGTGCGCGTTCAAAAAATGTGAGGGTCACAACAGCCGCAACGAGCGCGCTTGCCTTTTGCCGTTTCGGCCGGCATCCATGCAGCCGCGCTGTCAGGTGGAAGGACTGGCTAGCTCTGCCCGATGCGGCGGCACCTGCGAGCCGAAGATTGCGCGCTCGCGGCCCTCAGGCGTCGATCCGCTCCCAGCCGTTCATGCCGAGCCGCTCCTGCGGCAGGTAGCGCGCCTTGTAGGCCATCTTGCGCGAGCCCTCGACCCAGTAGCCGAGGTAGAGGTGCGGCAGCCCGAGCTTCCGCGCCCGCTCGACGTGATCGAGGATCATGTAGCTGCCGAGCGACCGCGCCTGCAGGGCGGGATCGAAGAACGAGTAGACCATGGAGAGGCCGTCGGCGAGCACGTCGGTGAGGCAGACCGCCGCGAGACGGCCGGCCGAGCCCGCACTGGTCGGACCGACCCGGTACTCGACCAGTCGCGTCTCGACGTGGCTGTCTTCGACCATCATCGAATAGTCGAGCACGGTCATGTCGGCCATGCCGCCGTCGGCGTGGCGGGCGTCGAGGTAGGTGCGGAATAGCGCGTATTGCTCGGAGGTCGGATCGGAGCGGACCACCGTGCCGCGCACGTCGGCGTTGCGCTCGAGCACGCGGCGGAGGCTGCGGGTGACCACGAGTTCGTGCGTCTTGACCCGCACGGAGACGCAGGCGCGGCACGACTCGCAGGCCGGCCGGTAGGCGATCGTCTGCGAGCGGCGGAAGCCGGATTGCGTCAGGGTGTCGTTGAGCGCGGCGGCGCGGCGCCCGATCAGATGAGTGAAGACCTTCCGCTCCTCGCGGCGCGGCAGGTACGGGCAGGGCGACGGCGCCGTCAGGTAGAACTGCGGGGCGTCGCGCGGCTCTCTCGACACTCAGGGGTTCCTCGCAGAGTCGGAGCGTAGCTTAGCGCGCCGCCGTCCGCTCGCAAGCGCGGTCTGGGGACAAGTTTGCCGCGGGAGCGGCTGCGCCGACGCGCCCCAGCATTCGCTCGAGAGGTCGCGGGTGATCGGGCCGGCCCCTTGGGCGCGTCGGCGTGCGAGAAATTTCGCGCCGCAGACGTTAACGAAACCCTACCTCACTCTGCGGCAGTTGCGCGACTTCGTCGCGTGGTTGCCAAAGCGCCACCGGCCTGTCGGAAACAGCCGGCGGCGGCCCTTGTGAAGCCGGGGGCGGCATGCCTTAAGGAGGCCGCGCGCAGAGGGAGTTACACCATGGCCGAGACGCTGGTTCGCACGGGCAAGCTCGTCACCGTCTTCGGCGGCTCGGGCTTCGTCGGGCGTTACGTGTCGAAGGCCTTGTCCGAGCACGGCTGGCGCGTCCGCGTCGCCGTGCGGCGTCCCGGCTCCGCCTTCGCGCAGCAGCCGTCCGGCCTCGTCGGCCAGATCCATGCCGTGCAGGCGAACCTGCGCTACCCCGACTCGGTCGCTCGCGCGGTGCGCGACGCGGACGCCGTCATCAATCTCGTCGGCCTGTTGTCCAAGGCCGGCCCGCAGACCTTCTCCGCGATCCACGTCGAGGGCACGCGCACCATCGTCGAGGCGACGAAGGCCGCCGGCATCACGCGCTACGTGCAGATGTCGGCGATCGGCGCCGATCCGAACTCGCCGGCCGAATACGGGCGCACCAAGGCCGAGGCCGAGGCGATCGTGCTGGCGGCGCTGCCCGAGGCGGTCATCGTGCGGCCGTCGATCGTCTTCGGGCCGGAGGACAAGTTCTTCAACCGCTTCGCCGCCATGGCGCGGATCGCCCCGGCGCTGCCGCTGATCGGCGGCGGCAAGAGCCTGCTGCAGCCGGTCTTCGTCGGCGACGTCGCGGAGGCGATCGCGCTCGCCGCCGACGGCCAGGCGAGGCCGGGCACGATCTACGAGCTCGGCGGCCCGGAGGCTCGCTCCTTCAAGGCGATCATGGCCTTCATCCTGGAGACGATCGGCCGCCGTCGCCCGCTCGTCACCGTGCCGATGCCGGCGGCGCTCGCGATGGGCAGGGGCACGGAGGCGATAAAGAAGCTCGCCTTCGGCTTCTTCCCCGAGATGCTCGACATGACCGAGGATCAGGTGAAGCTCCTGCAGATCGACAACGTCGTCTCGCCGCAGGCCGACGCCGAGGGCCGCACGTTGAAGGGCCTCGGCATCCGGCCGGAGAGCTTCGAGGCCTATGTGCCGACCTACCTCTCGCGCTTCCGCAAGACCGGCCAGTTCGCGGAATATTCGAGCTGACGCGCAGCGCGCACGGCGGCCCGGGCTTGCGACCTCAATGGCCGAGCCGCGGCTCCTGAGCCGTGTCGCGGACGGCACGCAACGACGGGCGCTGGCGGCCGACGATGGGTTGCGCGACGCGCACCAGCAGCGCGGTGGCGAAGAGCGGCGTCAGCAGGTTGACGAGCGGCACCGCGGCGAGCGCCGCGCAGAGGCACCCGGCGAGGAAGATGCGCAGGCCGTGGCGGCGGCGCAGCTCGCGCACCTCGTCGATGTCGCGATAGCGCAGGGCGGCCAGCTCGAAGAAGCCGCGCCCGATCAGGTAGGCGTTGGCGCCGAAGAAGGCGATCGCGTTGACGCCCGGCAGCAGGAGCAGCAGCAGCGCGACCGCGTTCACGACGAGGCTGATCGCGCCGAACTTGAGGCCGACCCAGAGCGCCGGGCCGATCGCCATCGCGCGCCCGCGGCCCGCCGGCCCGGCGATCTCCGCCTCGACGTGATCGGCGAGCTCGTCGAAGAAGAAGCCCGCGACGACGAACGAGGCCGGGGTCACCAGGAAGACCAGGCCGACGACGAGCCCGAGCCCGGCAACGACGTGCAGCGTCGTCGCGAGCCACGCCGCATGCGGCAACGCGACATAGGCGATGACGAGCTTTTCGGCCGCGACGCCGAGCAGCGCCAGCATGAGGACCGTCAGGCCGAGGGTCTTCCAGAGGACGCTGCGGAACGGGGGAGAGAAGATCTGCCCGGCGGCAGCGACGGCGGCTTTGATCATGCGCCCTTTGGCCATAGCGTCGCCCGTCGCGCAACGCGGATCGCGGGCCGCCTCGGAGCGGTCGGCACGGACCGCTTGCCGCGTTGCGGCGCGACGGCTCATATGTTGGAAACCGATCGTCGCCAGCACGCGAAAGCACTCTCCCATGGCCGCCACCGGCGCGCTCTTCTCGGACCTCTTCACCTCGATCACCGAGCGCGGGCGCAGCTGGATCGGGCGCAAGCCCGCCGCGGAGCCGGAGGCGGCGAGCCCGACGCGCTTCATCGCCTGCTGCGACCAGCTGCTGTCGGGGCGCGGCGAGGCCTCGGGCACGGCGCTCGCGGCGGAGCTGATCGAGCGCTACGAGGCGCTCGACGCCGAGGGCAAGCACGCGGTCTTCCGCGCGCTGCTCGACGAGTTCGGGCCCGACAAGGAGCGGCTCGCGGCGCTCGCCAGGCAATGGCTGGCCGAGAAGACGGATGCGACGGCGGCCGAGCTGCATTTTTCGTCGGAGCCGCGGCGGCAGGAGCTGATGCGGCGGATCAATCGCGCGCCCGGCGGCACCAGGGCGCTCGTCGCGATGCGCGCCGACCTGCTGGCCGCGTTGAAGAAGGACAAGTCGCTGGCGCCGGTCGACCGCGACTTCGCGCATCTGCTCTCGTCGTGGTTCAACCGCGGCTTTCTCGTGCTGCGCTCGATCGACTGGTCGACGCCGGCCATCGTGCTCGAGAAGATCATCCGCTACGAGGCGGTGCACGAGATCAGCGATTTCCCGAGCCTGCGGCTGCGCATCGATCCGCCGGACCGGCGCTGCTACGGCTTCTTCCATCCCGCGCTGCCGGACGAGCCGCTGATCTTCGTCGAGGTCGCCCTGACGGATTCGATCCCCGCGGCGATCGGCCCGCTGCTCGATGCCGACCGCAAGCCGGTGACGCCCGACAAGGCGAAGGTCGCCGTCTTCTACTCGATCTCGAACTGCCAGAGGGGGCTCGGCGGCATCTCGTTCGGCAACTTTCTAATCAAGCAGGTGGTGCAGGAGCTGCGTCGCGACTTCCCGCGCATCGAGACCTTCGTCACGCTGTCGCCGGTGCCCGGCTTCACGCGCTGGCTCGGCGGCATCGATCTTTCGGTGCTGTCGGTCGAGGATCGCCAGCTCCTCGCCAAGCTCGGGACCTCGGCGTGGCGCGAGGAGGCGGGCGTGCCGGAGCGCGTGCGCAAGCTCGTCGAGCCGCTGGCCGCCGCCTATTTCCTCACCGCGAAGCGGCCAGACGGCCGGCCCGCGGATCCCGTGGCCAACTTCCATCTCGGCAACGGCGCGCGGCTCGAGCGGCTCAACTGGCTCGGCGACACGTCCGAGAAGGGCATGCGCGATTCGGCCGGGCTGATGGTCAACTACCTCTACGATCTCGACGACATCGAGCGGAACCACGAGGCCTTCGCCAACCAGGCCGAGGTCGTCGCGGCGCCGGCGGTGCGCAGGCTGCTGCGGGCCGAGGCCAAGGTCGCGGAGCCGGCGCGCTGACGCCTACTCGTCGTTCGCCGAGCTCAGGTCCTCGTCCGGGATCGCCCGGCCGCCGTCGTCGCGCTCGTCGTAGTTCGCCGCGTCCTGCTTGCCCGACTTCGGCTTCTGCGGCTCGCCGCCGGGGCGCGGCGCATGGTCGGCGGCATCGTCGCCGCGCTTCTGGTCGTCCATGGTGACCTCCTTGTCGTCGGCGGTGGAATGCTCGTGCCGACAAAGGGTTCGCCCCTTTGCACGGAGGCCGGCCTGCGCGACAATGCGGCAGGCCAGGGCAGGGCCGAGCGCCAGACGAATCAGAGATGAAGTCGATCCTCGTTCCCGTGGAAGACCACGACCGCATGGAGGGCGTCCTCGAGACGGCGCTCACCTTCGCGCGCCGCTTCGACGGCTACATCGAGGGCATCCCGCTCGGGCCGGACATCGCCGAGATGGTGGCGGCCGACTTCTCGATGAGCGGCGTCATCTTCGACGATCGCACGCGCCGCGAATTCCTCCGCAACGCGGCCGAGACCTTCGAAGGCTTCATGACGCGCCGGGCCGTCCCGCGTCGCTCCGACACGACGCAGGGGCCGAGCTTCGGCTGGATGGGCGAGGCCTTGGTGTCGCCGACGAGCGTCGGCGAATACGGCCGCGTCTTCGACATCATCGTCGTCGGGCGTCCCGGCTCGGCCTCGAACGAGCCGCACCGCTCGACGCTCGAGACGGCGCTGTTCGAGAGCGGGCGCCCGCTGCTCATCGCGCCGCCGGAGCCGGCGACGACGATCGGCGAGACGATCGCGATCGCCTGGAACGGCTCCAGCGAGACGGCGCGCACCATCGCCTTCGCGATGCCGCTCCTGCTGAAGGCGCGCGACGTGATCGTGCTCGCCGTGCCGGGGCTGCGCCTGCCGGGCCCGTCCGACGCGCAGATCGCCCGCTCGCTCCAGCGGCACGGGATCGCCGCGCGCGCCGTCGAGGTGCGCGAGGAGGGCCGCACGCCCGGCCGCGCGCTGCTCGCCGCCGCGCACGACCTCGGCGCCGACCTGATGCTCAAGGGCGGCTACACGCAGAGCCGCATCCGCCAGATGATCTTCGGCGGAGTCACATCGGACATCATCGCCGAGGCCGCGCTGCCGGTTTTCATGGCGCATTGACCGGGCTCGATCTCTCCCCCTTCGACGCGGCGGCGGCCGTCGTCGTGCTCACGGCCGTCTTCGCGACGATCAACGCGCGATTCCTGCGCCTGCCGCCGGCGATCGGGCTGACGATCCTCGGCGCCCTGGCGTCGGCGGCGATCGTCGTCGCCTCGCGCCTGGCGCCCGGCCTGCAACTGCACCGGTTCGCGAAGAGCTTCGTCGACCAGCTCGACTTCAAGACGACCCTGCTCGACGGCATGCTGTCGTTCCTTCTCTTCGCCGGCGCCTTCCACATCGACTGGCGCGACATGCGCGAGGGGCGCTGGGCGATCCTCGCGCTCGCCACCTTCGGCACGCTCCTGTCGACGCTGCTGGTCGGCTGCGGCCTCAAGGGCCTGCTGCTCGTCGTCGGCCACGACATGCCGCTCGTCTGGTGCCTCGTGTTCGGCGCGCTGATCAGCCCGACCGACCCCGTCGCCGTCATCGCGATCCTCAAGGACGCATGGCTGCCGCCGTCGATCCAGGCGACGATCGCCACGGAGAGCCTGTTCAACGACGGGGTCGGCGTCGTCGTCTTCACGATCGTCTTCGCGGCCGCCACGGGCCAGCAGGAGATGACCCTCGGCACCGCCGCGCGCCTCTTCGCGCTCGAGGCCGGCGGCGGCATCGCCTTCGGCGCGATCGTCGGCGGCATCGCCTTCTGGCTCATGCGCGGCATCGCCGACCTCGTCGCCGAGGTCCTGATCACGCTGGCGGTGGTGATGGGCGGCTATGCGGCGGCGCAGGCGATGGGCGTGTCCGGCCCGGTGGCGATGGCGGTCGCCGGGCTCATCATGGGCAACCAGGGCGTCAAATACGCGCTCAGCGAACGGTCCCGCGACTACGTCGTCAGCTTCTGGTTGCTGGTCGACGAGATCCTCAACGCGGTGCTGTTCCTGCTCGTCGGGCTCGAGGCGATCGTCGTGTGGCGCGAGACCGCGATCATGCTCGTCGCGCTCGCCGTCGTGCCGATCGTGCTCGTCGCCCGGCTCGTCTCGGTCGGCGGCCCGCTGCTCGTGCTCTACCGCATCTCCAGCCTCGGCCGCGGGGCGGTGCCGATCCTCGTGTGGGGCGGCCTGCGCGGCGGCATCTCGATCGCGCTCGCGCTGTCGATCCCGAAGGGCCCGAACCAGGAGCTGATCCTCGCGGCGACCTATGCGGTGGTGTTCTTCTCGGTGCTGGTGCAGGGCGCGACGATCGGCCGGCTCGCGCAGCGCTACCGGCCGGACGAGGACGCGGCGCAGGCGGAGACGAGCTGATCGCCTCGGCCCCGCTCCCGCCCCGTTTGCGCCTTATCCCCTTGTCCGCATGAACTTGTTCGTCTTCGGTCTCGGCTACAGCGCGCAGCACTTCGTGCATCTCTACAAGCATGCCTTCGAGCATGTCGCCGGCACGGTGCGCGATGCGGCGACCCCGCGTCCCCTCGCCGAGGGGGCCGAGATCCTGCACTTCGGCCAGGACGGCGCGGCCGAGGAGATCGACCAGCGGCTCGGCGACGCCGACGTGATCCTGGTGTCGATCGCGCCCGGCACATCGGTCGATCCGGTGCTGGCGCGCTACGGGCGGCGCCTCGCGGCGATCAAGCGGCCGCAGAAGATCCTCTATCTCTCGACGATCGGCGTCTACGGCGACCGCGGCGGCGAGTGGGTCGACGAGGCGGCAGTGCCGCGCTCGGAGAACGACCGGTCGAAGGCGCGCATCCACGCGGAGAAGGCGTGGCTGGCCCTCGCCAAGGACCCGGCCAAGACGGTGCACGTCCTGCGTCTCTCCGGCATCTACGGTCCCGGCCGCAACCCGCTCGTCAATCTCGCCCAGGGCAAGGCGCGCCGCATCGTCAAGCCGGGGCAGGTGTTCAACCGCATCCACGTCGAGGACATCGCCCGTGCCTGTGCCGCGCTCGTCGCGCACGAGGGGCCGTCCGACGTGTGGAACGTCACCGACGACGAGCCGGCGCCGCCGCAGGACGTGATCGCCTTCGCGGCCGAGATGATGGGCGTCGCGCCGCCGCCGGAGCAGGACTTCGCCACCGCCGACATGACGCCGATGGCGCGCTCGTTCTACAGCGAGAGCAAGCGCTGCTCGAACCGCAAGATCAAGGACGAGCTCGGCCTCGAGCTGGCCTACCCGACCTATCGCGAGGGCATCAGCGCGCTCTGGGCCGACGGCGAGGGCCGCATCGCGTCGAGCGTCGGTTAGCCATGTCTGCGGGTCCGCTCGAAAGCTTCCGCCCATGATGGGCGCCGGCGCGTGACCACCGGTCTCGCCGCCCCGGACGCTGGCGCGCGCCCCGCGGAAACGCACATCGGCGCCATCGACGGGCTGCGCGCGATCGCGGTCCTCTCCGTCATGGTCTGCCACCTCGAGCGCGCGTGGCTGCCGGGCGGCTTCACCGGCGTCGACGTCTTCTTCGTGATCTCCGGCTTCGTCGTCACGCTGTCGATGATCGACCAGCGCTTCGCGCGCGTGCGGGACATGGTCGCGTTCTTCTACGCGCGGCGGCTGCGACGGATCGCGCCGGCGCTGATCGTGATGCTGCTCGTCGCGACGGTGGCGACGGTGCTCTTCGTGCCCGATGCCTGGCTCAGCGAGGTGATCCCGAGCACGGGCCTCGCCGCCTTCTTCGGCCTGTCCAACATCTCGCTCGCCTCGCAGACCGAGGTCTATTTCGCGCCGCGCGAAGCCTTCAACACGTTCCTCCACACCTGGTCGCTCGGCGTCGAGGAGCAGTTCTACCTCGTCTTCCCGGCGCTGATCGCGCTCGTCACCGTGGCGCGGCTGCGGCGCTGGCGCCGGCTCGCCGTCGTCATCCTGGGCGCGCTGTCGGCGGCCTCGCTCGCGTACTGCGCCTGGCTGACGCCGCGCGAGCCGGCGGCCGCCTTCTTCCTCCTGCCGGCGCGCTTCTGGGAGCTCGGCCTCGGCATGATCCTGGCGCTGACGTCGGCGCGCTGGCGCCCGGCGCTGGCGACGCTTCCCGGCCGCCTCAGCGACGGGCTTGCGGCGATCGCCGTGGCGGGCCTTGCCGCGACCTTCGCCCTCGCGCGCGAGACGGCCTTCCCCTATCCCTGGGCTGTCCCGCCCGTTGCCGCGACGCTTGTGCTCATCGCGCTCGTCGGCGCTGGCGTGGCCGGCCGCACGGCCGGCGTCCTCGCAAGCCGCCCCGTCGCCTACGTCGGGCGCATCTCGTACTCGCTCTATCTCTGGCACTGGCCCGTCTACGTGCTGATGCGATGGACCTGCGGCCTCGACAATATCGCGACGCGTGCGATCGCCGTCGCGCTGACCTTCGCGCTTGCGGCGCTGTCCTATCGCTTCGTCGAGCAGCCGTTCCGGCGCTCGTCCCGGCTGCGGCGCTGGCCGCGCGCGGCCGTCGTCGGGGTCGGCCTCGGCGCGCTCGTCGCGAGCGCGGGCCTCGCCAAGGCGGCGTTCGCGCTGACCTCCGTCCTGTCGCTGTCGCAGACCCGGAACACCCAGCTCTGGAGCCCGTACAGCAAGCCTCCGGCCGACGGGGCCTGCAGCGCCCAGGTCGCGACGCACTGGGAGGGGGCCGTCAAGATCCTCGACCTCGAGCCGAAGGGCTGCGGCGCGCCGGCGCCCGGTGGCCTCATCGTCGCCGGCGACTCGCACGCCGGCGCCTACCTGCGCATGCTGCGGGAGTTCGCGCAGGACCGGCACGTCGACGTGTCGATCTACGCGAGCTCCGGCTGCGCCTTCATGGACCTGCTGACGCCGGTCGCCGCGCTCGACGACGCCTGCCGCGCGGCCACTACGAGGATCCACAACACGAGCCTCAACGGCGCCCGGGAGGGCGATGTCGTCTTCCTGCCGTCGCTGCGGCTCCACCGCTACCGCAGCCAGGACGACGACGTGATCGATCGCGGGCCGACGGTCGCGCCGGCGGCCGCGTTCGACGAGGCACGAGCCTTCATCGCGGCGCTCACCGCAAAGAAGGTCAAGGTCGTGCTCGAGGCGCCGAAGCCGGTGTTCAAGTCGCCGCCGTTCCGCTGCGCGGACTGGTTCGACCGCTCGAACCCGATCTGCGCCGCCGGCTTCTCGGAGGATCGCGCCGCGTTCGAACGCCGCCGCGCGCCGATCCTCGACAGGGAGCGCGCGCTCGCCGCGCTGCCCGGCGTGTCGATCTGGGACCCGGCGGCGGTGCTCTGCGGTCCCGTCGCATGCGACGCGATGGCCGACGGCAAGCCGCTCGACTTCGATGTCGACCATCTCAGCGGCTACGCCAACGACCGCCTGCTGCCGAGCTTCGCGGCCCATCTCGCTGCGCTGCAACGATAACGCGCGACGAGCGTACGACCCGATCGGGAACGACGGTTTGGCCGCAAAGGGCCTTCGTTTTTCTTTGGAAGAGGTCTAGTCTCCGCGTCTGGCGATATGCGCCCAACACCCAAGGAGAGGGTCCTTGATTAAGCTGACAGTCAACGGCGAGGCGCGCAGCTTCGACGGGGATCCGGATATGCCGCTTCTCTGGTACCTGCGCGACGAACTCGGCCTCACGGGCGTGAAGTTCGGCTGCGGCGCGGCCCTGTGCGGCGCCTGCACCATCCATCTCGACGGCGAGGCGGCGCGCGCCTGCGTGACGCCGGTGTCGGCGGCGAAGGACACCAAGGTCACCACCATCGAGGGCCTGTCGAAGGACGGCAACCACCCGGTGCAGGTCGCCTGGCGCGAGCTGAACGTGCCGCAGTGCGGCTATTGCCAGGCCGGCCAGATCATGCAGGCCGTGTCGATGCTGAAGTCGACGCCGAAGCCGACGGACGCCGACATCGACGCGTCGATGAGCGGCAACATCTGCCGCTGCGGCACCTACCCGCGCATCCGCGCCGCCATCCACAAGGCCGCCGACAGCAAGGGAGCGATCTGATGACGCACGATCATGACTTCGCCGCCCTCACCGAGGCGGCGCAGCGCCCGCGCATCGCGAACGTCAGCCGCCGCGGTCTCATCGCTGGGCTCGGCGGCTTCGTCGTCGCGCTGTCGATCGACACCCCGGCCAAGGCCGCCGGGTTCGGCGCCGACGGCATGCCGAACGGCTGGCGCGACAATCCGAAGCTCTTCGTCGCCATCGCCGACGACGGCATCGTGACCATCACCTGCCAGCGCTCCGACATGGGGCAAGGCATCCGCACCGGCTGGGGCATCATCATCGGCGACGAGCTCGACGCCGACTGGGACAAGATCCGCATCGTCCAGGCCGAAGGCAACGAGGGCAAGTACGGCAACGAGGACACCGACGGCTCGCGCTCGACGCGCCAGAACATCGTCCACATGCGCCACGCCGGCGCCGCGGCGAAGCTGATGCTCGTGCAGGCCGCCGCCAAGCAATGGGGCGTGCCGGTCGAGGAATGCGCCGCCAAGGGCCACCAGGTCGTCCACGCCAAGTCCGGCAAGACGCTCGGCTACGGCGCGCTGGCCAAGGCGGCGGCCGAGCTGCCGGTGCCGTCGCCGGAGATGGTGGTGCTGAAGCGCCCCGCCGACTTCCGCTACATCGGCAAGGGCAACGTCGGGATCTACGACGGCTTCGACATCACCACCGGCCGCGCGGTCTATGGGATGGACACCAAGCTCGACGGCATGCTGCACGCCGTCGTGGCGCGCAGCCCGGTGTTCGGCGGCACGGTGAAGAGCGTCGACGATTCCGCGGCGCTGAAAGTGCCGGGCGTCGTCAAGATCGTCCGCATCGACCCGGCGGTCGCGCCCGTCAAGTTCCAGCCGCTCGGCGGCGTGGCCGTGATCGCCACCAACACCTATGCCGCGATGAAGGGGCGTGAAGCCCTGAAGATCGTCTGGGACGAAGGTCCGAACGCCAGCTACGATTCCGAGGCGTTCCGCAAGAAGCTGGTCGCCGCCTCGCAGGCGCCGGGCAAGGTCGTCCGCAACAACGGCGACGTCGATTCGGCGATGGCCAAGGCCAAGACCCGCGTCAGTGCGGACTATTACATCCCGCATCTCGTGCAGGCGCCGATGGAGACGCCGGCGGCGATCGCCCACGTGAAGGACGACGGCTCGGTCGAGATCTGGTCCTGCGTGCAGTCGCCGCAGGCCGCGCACGACAACGTCGCCAAGCGCCTCGGGGTGCCCGACGACAAGGTCAAGGTGAACGTCACGCTGCTCGGCGGCGGCTTCGGTCGCAAGTCGAAGCCCGACTATTGCGTCGAGGCGGCGCTCTGCGCCAAGGCGGCCGGCAAGCCGGTCAAGCTGCTGTGGACGCGCGAGGACGACATCCACAACGGCTACTACCACACGGTGTCGGCCGAGCATCTCGAGGCCGGCCTCGACGAGACGGGCATGCCCGTCGCGTGGCTGCACCGCTCGGCGGCGCCGACGATCGGCTCGATCTTCGCGGTGGGCGCCAACCACGAGATGCCCTTCGAGCTCGGCATGGGTCTCGTCAACCTGCCCTACGCGATCCCGAACATCCGGATGGAGAATCCGGCCGTCGACGCGCATGTGCGGATCGGCTGGTTCCGTTCGGTCTCCAACATCCCGCACGCCTTCGCCGTGCAGAGCTTCGTCGCCGAGTGCGCCGCGGCGGCGGGACGCGATCAGAAGGACTACCTGCTCGACGTCATCGGGCCGGCGCGCATCCTCGATCCGATCGCGATCGGCGATGCCTGGAACCACGGCGAGGATCCCAAGGTCTACCCGATCGACACGGGCCGGTTGCGCAACGTCATCAACGTGGCGGCGAAGGCGATCGACTGGGGTCGGAGCATGCCGAAGGGCTCGGGTCTCGGCATCGCCGGGCACTATTCCTTCGTCAGCTACACCGCGGTGGCGTGCGAGGTCGCGGTCGACGACAAGGGCAAGGTCGTCGTCAAGCGCGTCGACATCGTGATCGACTGCGGGCCGGTGGTGAACCCGGAGCGCGTCAAGTCGCAGCTCGAAGGCGCCGTGGTGATGGGCATGGGTCTCGCGCTGATGTCGAAGATCACGTTCAAGGGCGGCAAGGCCGTCCAGAACAACTTCGACGGGTACGAGATCCTGCGCATGGACGCCGCCCCGAAGGTCGTCAACGTGCACATCGTCCCGCACGACGACTGGCGCATGCCGCTCGGCGGCGTCGGCGAGCCCGGCGTGCCGCCGGTCGCGCCGGCGATCACCAACGCGATCTTCGCCGCCACCGGCCGCCGCATCCGCGAGCTGCCGATCGGCCACCAGGCGCAGAACGCCTGAGCCTTTGAAACAAATCCTCCTCCCGTCCGCGGGAGGAGGATGCATGATCACGCCGGAGGCGATCCGGCGCTTTGACGTTTCGCCGGCTTCATCCTAGCCTGCGGAGATGGTCTCCGGCTTCCGCTGCTCCGCTGCCATCTGCATCATGGCTTTCGCCCTGGTGCCGCCGCCCGCGTTTGCGGAAGCCGATCCCGTCCAGCCGGGCGCGGGCGAAGTCTTGAAGCTGCCGGGCCTGCCCGACATCAAGATGCCGCCGGGCGTCCACGTCTACGGCCCTCGCGGCGACGCGCCGAACGGCATGACGCCCGGCCGCCCCGACGGCGGCATGGTGGTCGGACCGGGCGGTGTCTTGCCGAACCCCGACCTGCAGCCGATGCCGCAGCGCAAGGCCGCGGCGCCCCCGAAGCGCGTGCCGACCCCGGCCGAGCGCGCCGAAGCGATCCGCAAGGCCCTGACGCCGCATCCGCCGCTCGCCTTCGCCCGCCGCCACACGCTGGATGAATTGTACGGCAAGCTCGCCGCCGCCAGCGACGTCGAGGAGGCCAAGGGGCTCGCCGGGCTGATCTCGGCGATCTGGATGCGATCGGGCTCCGACACCGCCAACCTCCTCATGCAGCGCGCGGTGGTCTCCATCCAGGGCAAGAACCTCGATGTCGCGGCGCAGCTTCTCGACAAGCTGGTCGTTCTCGATCCGAACTGGGCCGAGGCCTGGAACAAGCGGGCCAGCGTGCGCTTCGCGAAAGGCGACCTCAACGGGTCGATGGCCGACGTCGAGCACGTGCTCAAGCTCGAGCCCAAGCATTTCGGCGCGATCGAGGGCATGGCGATGATCCTGCAGCGCACCGGCTTCGACAAGCAGGCGCTCGAGGTCTACCGCCGCGCGCTGGCGATCTACCCGCACCAGCCGGAGATCCAGCAGATCGTCGACAAGCTCACGGTGCAGGTCGAAGGGCAGGGGATCTAGCCGCCGCCTCCGTCGCGCGGCAGATCGCGACCCATTCGTCGAAGGCGATGTCCCAGTAATTGCCGTCGGCGACGCCGAGGCGGCTCAGAAAGCCCATCCAGCGCCGCTCGCCCAGCGCGACGATCTCGCCCGGCGCTCCATGCCTCAAGCCGGGCACTGATGCGGGCTGCACCGCGAGCAGGCGGATGCGGCCGTAGGCCTCCAGCGCCTCGTGCAGCGCGGCGAGCCGCGCCGCGTCGACGCCGGGCGAGCGGTAGACGAAGATCTTCTCCGCCGCCTCGAGGTCGGCGACGAGCTTGTCGCGCAGCCAGGCGACGCGACGGCACATCTTCGGATAGAGCGCGGCGGGATCGGTCTGGCCTTCGAACAGAAAGGTATGCATCCAAAGCGACCAGCGGGTGTCCCTGATCGTGTACTCGCCGTTGCCGATCACCGGCATCTCGGTGTTCTCGGGGAGTCCCATGCCCGCGAAGCGATGCGCCAGCGCGGCGATGAGGTCGTCGAGCTGGACGTCGTTCCAGCGCAGCAGGCCGAGCGGCTCGGCGCCGTAGCGGCGCTGCACCGAGCCGAACTCGCAGCTGTCGCCGATGCTCTCGAAGCCGAGCATCAGGGTGCGGATCGCCTCGTCTTCGACGACATCGAGCTTCAGCGGCGCCGACAGCACCGCCGGCGCGACGGGCGCCCCGGCGTCCTCGGCCGCCAGCAGCGCGCCCTGCACGGCGCGGCCGTGATGCTCCCAGCCCGTCTTGTCGTCGGGGAAGCGCCGGCGATACTCGGCCCACAGCGCCGTCGCCGCCGGCCAATCCTCGCGCGACGAGGCGAGGATGCCTTCGACGGCGAGCAGCATCTGCTCGTCGGGGTGGCGCGCGAGGGCGGCGGCGAGAGCCGCCTCGGCCTCCGGGAAGCGGCCGAGCAGGACCAGCGCATGCGCCTGCCCGCGGAGCCAGTCGGGGGGAGGGTGGCGCCGTCGCACGAGCCGGCCGAAGAGGGCCGCGGCGTCGGCAAACCGCCCCTCCGCCTCGGCGATGCGCCCGGCCTCGCAGATCACGCTCGAGTCGCGCGGGAAGCGCATCAGAGCGGCCTCGATGACGCGGCGGGCCTCGGCAGTCTCCCCGATCTCGCGAAAGTCCGCTGCCAAACTGAAATGGCAGATCGACCGTCCCGGCGCCACCGCCAGGGCCGCCCTCCAGCGCGCGATCGCCTCGCGGTGGCGCTTGGCGCCATCGGCCGCCAGCGCATGCTCGATCAGCAGGCCGGGATCATCGGGAAAGGCGGCGAGCCCGCGCGCGAGAAGGCTGTCGGCCTCGGCGAAGCGACCCGCCTCTCTGAGGGCGATGGCGCTGGCCAGCGTCGCGCGCCAGCCGGCTTTGGCGGGATCGAGCCCGGGGTTGCCGGGCCGCTGCGGCGCTCTAACGCGAACCAGGCGATACAGCGCGAGCTTCAAAAGTGTCGGCAGGCGTTCTGGCGAAAGCGGCACTATTCCCATGCTCGGCTTGTATGGCGCCGGTCACTAGCATAGAGCGCGCGGCGAGGCACTCGAACCCCGGGGCTAGCGATGACCGACGCGACGCTGCGCGAGACAGCGGAGGCGTTCTTGACGGCGGATGCACGCGTATCCGCCTTCGCGCTTTCGGACGCGGACGGCAAGCTCGAGATCGCCGTCACGCCCGCGCCGGCCTGGGCGGCCGGCGAGCGGGCCGCCGCCCATGCCGCGCTCGAGTCGCGCATCCTCAAGCAATGGCAGATGGTCTACGATCGCAGCTACCGCTGGGATCGCGAGATCAGGCCGCCGAACTTCGACGCCTGGATCTCCGGCTTCACCGGCGAGGCCATTCCCGTCGAGCGCATGCAGATCTGGCTCGACGACGCCCTGGCGCTGATGCGCAGCGTGCCGCACAAGCGGGTGATCGAGATCGGCTGCGGGGTCGGCCTCGTCGCCGCCGCGCTGGCGCCGGGCGGCGACGCCTATCACGGCATCGATCTCTCGAGCGAGGCGATCCAGTCGCTCGCCGCCTGGGTCGCGACCCGCCCGGAGCTGGCGCATGTGCGGCTCGCCCAATGCGCGGCGCACGATGTCGACGGGCTGGGCGAGGTGGCGCCGGGCGGCGCCGACCTCGCGGTGCTGAACTCGGTGGTCCAGTATTTCCCGGATGCCGCCTATCTGGAACGCGTGCTCGCCGGGGTCGTGCCGCGGCTGGCCGAAGGCGGCGCCGTCTTTCTCGGCGATCTGCGGGCTGCGGCGCTCCTGCCGATGCGCGCCACCAACGTCGCCGTGGCCCGCGCCGAGCCGGGCGCCACCGTCGCGAAGGTCAGGGCGGACGCGCATGCCGCGCTCGGGCTGGCGCGCGAGCTGGCGATCGATCCCGCCTACCTGGCCGGGCTCGGCAGGGCCCTCCCGCGGCTCGGCGCGATCACCTTCTCGCTGAAGCCCGAAGCCGCCGACCACGAGCTCTCCGGCTATCGCTACGACGCGATCCTGCGTCTCGATGTGCCGCGAGAGGCGGCGGCACCAATGACCGAGGCCGGCACGATCGCCGACATCCTGGCGCGGCTCGACGACGAGCGACCCGCCGCCGTCTGCATCGGTGGGATTGCCAACGGTCGCCTCGCCCGCGACGTCGCGCTCGCGCGGGCCATCGCCGCGGCGTCACCCGATGCGCTCGTTGCCGATCTCGCCGTCACGCCGAACCCTGCGGCGATCGAGCCCGGCGCCCTCGCCGCCGCAGCTGCAGCGCGCGGCTACGCCACCGAGCTGCGCTTCACGCCGGGCTCGACCGAGGGTGCGTTCGACGCGTTGCTGCGGCGGCCGGATGCGCGCGCTGGCTGGCCCGATCCGCCGCCGGTCCCTCGCTCGACCAACGATCCGCTCGGCGAGGATCTCGTCGCGCGACTGCGACGCGAGTTGCAGGCGAGCCTCGACGAGGCGCTCGGCGGCAAGGGCAGGGGGCGGATCACGATGGAGAGCGCGCCGGCGTGAGCTGCGCCTCCTTGGCCTCGAGTGTCCGCGCGAAGACCTGCGTCCAATCCTCGAACGCGATGTTCCAGGCCCCAAGCGCGTCCGTGCCCGAGCGCCCGAGGAAGCCGACGTAGAGCCCCTCGTCGAGCCGCTCGACGCTGCCGGCCTGCCGGCCGGGCCACGCGGAGACGGCGGTGTCGAGCGGCACCACGCCGAGCACCGTCACCGGCCCGAAGGCGCGCAGCGCGGCGTGCAGCCGTCGCAGGCCCGCGACGTCCAGGGTCGGCGAGCGGTAGACGAACACCTTGCTCGCCTCGGCGAGGTCCTCGAGCAGCTTGCCGCGCAGGTAGACGATGCGGCGGCACATCTTGCGGTAGACGTCGTCGGCATCGACGTGGCCGGCGAAGAGGAACGTGTGCATGCCGAGCGACCAGCGCCGGTCGGTCACGTAGAATTCGCCGTTCACCGCCGTCAGGATCGCGGTGTTCTCGGGCTCGCCCATGCCGTCGAGGCGATGCTCGAGCGCGGTGACGAGGTTGTCGAGCGCGACGTCGTTCCAGCGCAGCAGCCCCAGCGGCTCGGCCCCGAAGCGCCGCTGCACCAGGCCCATCTCGCAGCTGTCGCCGATGCTCTCGAAACGCAGCACGAGCTTGCGCATCGGCTCGTCCTCGACGACGCCGATGTCGGCGAGGACCGGCGGCGCCGGCTGCACGTCGGCGGCGTGGCTCAGGCTCGCGCCCTGGACGGCGATGCCGAGCTGCTCCCAGCCGGAGGGATCGTCCGGGTAGCGGCGACGATAGTCGGTCCAGAAGGCGACGGCCTCCGGCCAGCGCTGGCGGGCGACGAGGATCGCGCCCTGCGCGGCGCGCAAGCCGAAATGGCCGGGAAATCGCCGTCGCGCCTTGGTGAGGATCTTGTCGGCCCGATCGAAATCGCCTTGGAAGAAGAGGCTCTGCCCGTAGCCCTGCAGCCAGTCCGGATGCGGCTTGGCGCGCCGGATCGCGCGGTGCCAGAACGCCGCCGCGTCGGCCGGCCGGTGGCGATCGCGGGCGAGCCGCGCTGCCTCGGTCAGGGCCATGAGGTCGTCGGGGTAGCGGGCGAGCGCCTCGTCGATCAGCGCCTGCGCGATCTCGAAGCGTTGGAGAGCCCTGTGGTTCGTCGCGAGGCAGGCCACGCACAGCGGCTCGGAGGCTCCGGCCTGCCGGGCGCGGGTCCACCGCGCGATCGCCTCCTCGTAGTCGCCGCGGCCGTGCGCGACGTAGGCGTAGGGCACGAGCAGGCGGCGCTCGCGCGGGCGCCGCGCCAGCTCGTCGGCGAGGAGGGCCTCCGCCTCGTCGTAGCGGAACCGCTCGACCAGCCACATGGCGGCGAGGCGCAGCGCGAGCGTGCCGAGGAGGGTGGCGCGCCATCGCGGCGACAGCGATGCGGTGATCTCCAGCGCCGGGAAGACCGCCCGGCGCACCCGCCCGGAGAGGAAGCTCATCGCGCCGTATCTCATGCGCGGGAGAGGTAGCACAGGCGCCGGTGCGCGCGCATTCGGGGACGTCCGGGCTGGGACGCGCGCTACGCGTTGATCTGCGCGATGCGCATCATGTTGGTGCCGCCGCGCTCGCCGAACGGCACGCCGCCGATGACGATGATGCGGTCGCCCGGCGAGGCGAAGCCTTCCGCGACCGCGGACTTGCAGGCGCGGTCGACCATGTCGTCGACGTCCTCGGCGTCCTTGGTGACGACGGGATGGACGCCCCAGAGCACGGAGAGCCGGCGCGCGGTGTCGACGTAGGGGGTCAGCGCGATGATCGGCGGCCCGACCCGCTCGCGGGCGACGCGGAAGGCCGTCGCGCCCGACGACGTCCAGGCGACGATCGCCTTGATCTCCAGCGTCTCGCCCATGTCGCGGGCGGCAATCGCGATGGCGTCGGCCGCCGTCGGCTCGGGATCGGGGCGCTGCGCGTTGATGATCGAGCGGTAGACCGGATCGCCTTCGACCTCGACGGCGATGCGATCCATCATCGACACCGCCTCGATCGGATACTTGCCGACGGCGCTTTCGGCCGAGAGCATGATCGCGTCGGCGCCCTCGAACACCGCCTGCGCGACGTCCGAGACTTCGGCGCGGGTCGGCACCGGCGCCGAGATCATCGACTCGAGCATCTGCGTCGCGACGACGACGGGCTTGCCCTGGCGCCGGCAGCGCCGCGTGATGCGCTTCTGGATGCCGGGCACCTTCTCGAGCGGCATCTCGACGCCGAGGTCGCCGCGCGCGACCATCAGGCCGTCGGACAGCGCGATGATCTCGTCGAGCTTGGTGAGCGCCTGCGGCTTCTCGATCTTCGACATGACGAGCGCGCGCCCGTCGACGATCTTCAGGATCTCGGTGACGTCTTCCGGCCGCTGCACGAACGACGCGGCGATCCAGTCGACGCCGATCTCGAGCGCCGCCTGCAGGTCGGCATGGTCCTTCGGCGTCATCGCCGAGACCGCGATCTCGGTGTCGGGCAGGCTGACGCCCTTGCGGTTCGAGATGGTGCCGGCGACGTCGACCTCGCACAGAGCGCGCTTGCCGTCGCTTTCGAGCACGTGCAGGCGCACCTTGCCGTCGTCGATGAGCACCGTGTCGGTCGCCTTCAGCGCCTCGCGGATCTCGGGATGCGGCAGGTACACGCGCGTCGCGTCGCCCGGCGTCTCGTCGTCGTCGAGCGTGAACCTGTCGCCGAGCTCGAGGCGGACCGAGGTCTGCGCGAACGTGCCGACGCGCAGCTTCGGCCCCTGCAGATCGCAGAGCACCGCGACCGGGCGGCTGTAGCGCTTGGCGACCTCGCGCAGCGCGAAGACGCGGGCGCGCAGATCGTCGTGCGCGGTGTGGCTCATGTTGATGCGGAACATGTCGACGCCGGCGGCGAAGAGCTTCGCCAGCATCTCGTCGGGCGTCGAGACGGGCCCCAGCGTCGCGACGATCTTGCAGCGGCGCAGGCGTCTCATCGGCGGCCCTCTAGTGTGGCGTGACGTCGGCGACCGGCGGTGCGCCTTGGACGGGATCGGTCAGCTGGACGGTCCAATTCTTGGAATCCTTGCCCGTGTCTATCTCGAAAAAGCCGGTGCGATCGTAGCCTCGCGTGAAGCAGTCGTTGCGCCCGGTGATCTTGAACTCGCGATCGCGGGTGCACATGAAAGCCTTGCCCTTCCACTCGCCGCCGCGTTCGTCCATGGCGTAGGCGTAATAGAACTGAGCGGCAAGGGCGCCGCGCAGAAGCGTCTCGCACCCGTTCGGCTTGACGTTCCACCAGCCCTCGCTGACCCAGGTCTCGCCGTCGGTGTAGGAGAGCGCGACCGAGACGCGGTTCGACGTATAGTTGCACATGCGGAAGTCGGCGCGCGCCGGTGCCGCGCCAACCAGGGTCACGAGAAGAGTTGCGAAGAGCACGGACCTGGGCAAGGGCGTTCGACCTCGGGGCGTGAAGAACGGCATGCTGCAAGCTTTGCCGTTCTGCGCGTTGTCCTGGCGAAATGGGTCGTGAGCATGGCATAGCGAACCCGGGCCCCCTGCTCGACGGGCCGGAAGGTGCCAGCCGTTTGTGAGAGGACGATGACGAGGTCAAACGATTTTCCCCCCGTCGAAGCCATCGACGGCGACGACGCCGGCGGCCTCCTCTTCATCTGCGACCACGCGTCGAACGCGCTGCCGCCGGGCTACGGCACGCTCGGCCTGCCGGAGACCCAGCTCGCCCGCCACATCGGCTACGACATCGGCGCGGCGGCGATGACGCGGCGTCTCGCGGCGCGGTTCAACGCGCCTGCGGTGCTGACCACCTTCTCGCGCCTGCTGATCGATCCCAACCGCGGCGAGGACGACCCGACGCTGGTGATGCGGCTCTCCGACGGCGCGATCGTCCCCGGCAACGCGCGCGTCGACGCGGCGGAGATCGCGCACCGCCGCGAGACCTATTGGCGGCCCTACCGGCTGGCCGTCGGCGCCGCCATCGAGCGGATGACCCGCGACGGGCGCACGCCGGTGGTGATCTCGATCCATTCCTTCACGCATGCCTGGAAGGGGGTGCCGCGGCCGTGGGAGATCGGCATCCTGTGGGACACCGACCCGCGCCTCGCGGTGCCGCTGATGGCGGGCCTGCGCGAGGCCGGCTTCAACGTCGGCGACAACGAGCCCTACGACGGGGCGCTTCGCGGCGACACGCTCGACGAGGAGGTGACGCGGCGCGGCATCGCCGGCCTGCTGGTCGAGGTGCGCCAGGACCTCATCGGCAGCGACGAGACCGCCGTCGCCATCGCCGACCGCATGGCAGAGGTGCTGGCGCCCGTGGTGGCGCAGCCGGTGCTGCACGAGCCGGCCTTCATGCGCTCGCGCACCGGGCGCCACATCGGCGCGGAAAGCCGGGAGGCCTGACGTGCTCGGCTTGACCTCGGCGGCCGCAGATTGCACGACGCCGCCTTCGTGTTCGAGCCGGCGGCGGCGGAGGGGTGCATGACCAAGGATATCGCGGAGAGCGGCGTCGCCGCCGAGGAGCTGAAGCAGTTCGTCGAGCGCATCGAGCGGCTCGAGGAGGAGAAGAAGGCGCTCGCCGACGACATCAAGGACGTGTTCGCCGAGCTGAAGGGCCGCGGCTTCGATACCAAGGCGGTCCGCCAGATCCTGCGCATCCGCAAGCAGGACCGCTCCGAGCGCCAGGAGGAGGAAGCGATCCTCGAACTGTATATGAACGCGCTCGGCATGACCTGATGCCGGCGGCGCCGGACGAGCCCGACGCGCTCGTCGTCTTCGACGGCGTCTGCAACCTCTGCTCGACGACGGTGCGCACGATCGTCGCGTTGGACTCCGCCGGGAAAATCCGCTTCACGCCGGTGCAGTCGCCCTACGGGCGGCTGCTCTGCGGCCGAGCCGGCGTCGATCCGGACGCGCCAGCGACCTTCCTGTTCTTCGATCACGGCCGGCCTCTCACGGCTTCCGACGCGGCGCTCGCCATATCGGCGCGGCTGCCGGGGCCGTGGCGCACCGCGCAGATTTTCACGCTTGTTCCGCGCGGACTGCGGGATGCCGTCTACTATGCGGTTGCGCGCAGTCGTTACCGCGTCTTCGGGCGGCGGGAGACCTGCATGCGACCCGATGCGGCGATCGCCGCGCGCTTCGTCGAGGACGTGCCGGCGGCATGAGGCGCGTGCTGCTGGTCGGCGCCACGGGCGCCTTCGGCAGCCGCCTCGCGGCGCTCCTCGCCAAGCAGCCCGGGCTGCACCTGATCCTCGCGGCGCGGCGCCGTGCCCCGCTCGACGCGCTACGCAAAAGCCTCGGCGCGCGCATCGACGTCAGCGTTGCGCGCCTCGACAGGGAGCGCCCCGATCTCGCCGGCCTCGCACCCTGGCTCGTCGTCGATGCGGCGGGGCCATTCCAGGGCGGCGACTATGCGCTGGCCCGCGCGGCCATCGACGCCGGCGCGCACTACGTCGATCTCGCCGATGCCCGCGACTTCGTGGCCGGCTTCACCGCGGCGCTCGACGAGGAGGCGCGGGCGGCGGGCGTCCTCGCCGTCACCGGCGCCAGCTCGACGCCGGCGCTGTCGCATGCCGCACTCGCCCCGCTCGTGGCCGGCTGGTGGGCGATCGACAGTGTCGCGGTGACGATTGCGCCGGGCGCTCGCGCGCCGCGCGGCCTCTCCGTCATGCAGGCGATCCTCGGCTACGTCGGACGCCCCGTGCGCGTCTTGGTCGACGGCAGCTGGCGGTCGCGGCCGGGCTGGTCGCAAACGCGGCGGCGCGACATGCCGGGCCTCGGCCCGCGGCTCGCTTCGCTCTGCGAGACGCCCGATCTCGACCTTCTGCCCGCCCGCTTTCCAATCCGCCGCGCGGCGCTCTTTCTGGCCGGCCTCGAGCTGCCCGTGATGCATCTCGGCCTGGCGCTGCTGGCGTGGCCGGTCCGGCTCGGCTTCGTGCGCTCGCTGCGGCCCCTGGCCCGACCGCTTCGTCGCGCGGCGGACCTGCTGGCGCCGCTCGGCACGGATCGCGGCGGGATGACGGTCGAGGCGGACGGGCTCGGTCCCGATGGCGCCCGCATCCGCGCCCGCTGGGCCCTATGGGCGGAGGCCGGCTCGGGGCCGAATGTTCCGGCGGCCCCCGCGGCGGCGCTGGTGCGCGCGCTCGCCGACGGGCGCGAGTCGCGCCGCGGCGCTCGCGTAGCGGCCGGTCTCTTCGAGCTGGACGCCATCCTGCGCGAGGTCGCGCACCTGCCGATCTTCAGGGCGACGCACGAAGGCGCGCCCGACGACCCGGTCCTGTTTCGCCGGCTGCTCGGCCGGGGCTTCGAGGCTCTGCCGCAGCCGGTTCGCGCGACGCACGGCGGCACGAGCCGGGTGTTCACGGGCGAGGTGATCGCCCGCATCGGCCGCGGCCTCGCGGCGCGGGCTCTGCAGCGCGTGCTGGGGCTGCCGACGCCCGGGCGGCACGCCGCCGAGGTCCGCATGGTGGCGGACGCGACGGGCGAGACCTGGACGCGGCGCTTCGGCCGGCAGGTGTTCGTGTCGAGGCTCGAGGACACGCCGGCGCTGGCCTGCTTCGTCGAGCGCGTCGGACCGGTGAGCTTCCGCTTCAGGCTCGACGCCTCGAGCGCCGGCGTCCGGTGGCGGTTCCGCGGGTGGACGGTCTTCGGCGTGCCGCTGCCGCGATCGCTCGGGCCGCGGGTGCAGGCCGGTGCCGGCGCGGCAGGCGGTCGGTACCGGTTCGCGGTCGTCGTCGCGCACCCCTGGCTCGGCCTGCTCTTCGCCTACCGAGGGTGGCTTGGTCCCGCGTGATCGATCGACTGCTTCCCGGTCAAAGCGTTCTGAAAGCGAAAATTAAGAATGGCTTTTCCGGGAAGTTTCGCCTATTGACCCCGGGAAACCGGGAACTGTCCCGGTTTGGATTTGAGGGAGTCGATGGACATGGATTTTCGCAAGACCCTTTCGGTATCGCTTCTCGCGCTCGGCGCGCTCGCGTTCGCGGCGCCGGCCTTTGCCAAGATGGACATGAAGGCGATGGATCCGGACGGTGACGGCACCGTGAGCCTCGCCGAGGCGAAGGACGCCGCCGCCAAGAAGTTCGAGATGATGGATCCGGACAAGGACGGCACGATCGACATGAAGGAGGCCAAGGGCAAGATGGCCCAGCCGAAGTTCAAGGCGACCGACACCGACAAGGACGGCACGGTCGACAAGGCCGAGTACATGGCCAACGTCGAAACCGCCTTCAAAGCCGCCGATCCGGACGGCGACGGCACGCTCGACGCCAAGGAGCTGAAGACCCCGGCCGGCCAGAAGCTGCTCAGCCTCATCCAGTAACGCAACGCGCGGCGCCGGCTGCCGGCGCCGCCGCCCCCGTGCCGAAACGGCACGGTTTTCGGCGGCCTCTAACCTGAGGTTAACCATGACGGCCTAATCCTCGTGCCGCGGCCCATGCCGCGAGAGTCGGGGATTTCGTGCGGGTCGGCTGTCCTTCCTATCGCGCCGTTGCTGCGGCGGCTTCGCTGGCGGCCCTCGTCGCCGCGGGGCCGGCCTGTGCGCAGCAGGCGGAGCAGGGCGACGAGATCGGCTTGCGCTCGGGCTTCGACTCGGGCTTCCCGACCTCGCCGTCGAGCCTGCCGGTGACCTCGCCCGAAAGCACGGGCCCGGCTCCCTCTTTGGCGCCCGCCGGCGTGACGCCGCCGTCGAGCGGCGCCGATCTCGAGCCGGTCACGCCGCCGCAGAGCGACGACGACCAGACGGGTCCGAACTACGGCAAGCCGAAGAAGAAGAAGCCCAACCTCTACAGGCTCGGCCGCAAGCTCTACGCGCCGAACCCCGACATCGCGCCGCCCCTGCCGGCGCTCGTTCCCTACCGCGGCTCGCCCGGCACCCGGAAGAGCCTCAACCCCGAGGCCCCGACGGCCGCCAACGGCGCCGACCAGGCCCAGCCGGCGCCGACCGTCGCGGTCATCCCGACCTACAAGCGCGTGCGCAAGCCGATCCCTGAGGATCTCCCCTTCGCGCCGACGGGCGTGCAGGTCGGCGAGCTGCGCCTCCTGCCCTATTTCGAAGGCTCGACCGGCTACGAGACCAACCCGAACCAGGTGCGGGCCGGCGTGAAGGCCTCGCCCGTCCTGCGCGCCGAAGGCGGCCTCGACGTCGCCTCCGACTCGAGCAACAACAGCCTCACCGGCTCGCTGCACGGCGGCTATTCAGAGTTCCCCGCGAACAGCAACGCCAACCGCCCCGATGCGACGGGCGTCGTCGACAGCCGGATCGACGTGACGCGCAACGACCAGATCAATCTTGAAGGCCGTTTCAGCGTCTCGACGCAGACGCCGGGCTCGCCGCTCCTGGCGGTGCCCAACAGCGTCTACATCACCAACCGCCCGACGATCGTGACGGAGGGCGCGACCGTCGGCGCCGCGCACACGTTCAACCGCCTGACGCTCGGCCTCAAGGGCACGTTCGACCGCACCGAATACGGCAACGCCACGCAGTCCGACGGGACGACCTACGAATTCTCGCAGGACAATTACAACGACTACGGGATCGTCGCCCGCGCCACCTACGAGGTGACGCCGGCCTTCTCGCCCTTCATCGAAGCCGGCGGCGATTCGCGCGTGCGTGACAACGCGGTCGACCTCTCCGGTTATTATCGCGACTCGGTCGGCGTGCTGGCCCGCGCCGGCGCCATCGTCGACTTCTCGAACCTGCTGACCGGGACCGTCAGCGCCGGCTACGCCGACCGGCACTACCAGGACCACCGCCTGCAGGACCTGCGCGGCCCGACGGTCGACGCCGCGCTCATCTACACGGCGACGCCGCTGACGTCGGTGAAGCTCACCGCGAGCACGACGCTCTCGGAGACGACGCTGCCCGGCTCGTCCGGCGCGATCTCCCGCGCCATCAGCCTCGAGGTCGACCACCAGCTGTTCCGCAACTTCACCCTGAGCGGCATCGCGACCTACCAGCCGAACCAGTACCAGGGCATCGTCGTCAACGAGGCCTACACGACCTTCACCGCGAAAGGCATCTACAGCCTGACCCGCGACGTCCAGCTCACGGGCTCCGTGTCGCGGCAGGCGCTGTCGACGACGCTCGGCGACGGCTTCAGGGACTACATCTTCCTGACCGGCATCCGCCTGCAGCGCTGACGGCGGCTCACATGTCGAGGATGCGGCCCGGAGAAACACGGCCGCGCAGCGTGTCGGCGATGCCGCGCAGGTTGCCGACGAGGCGGCCGCGGCGGTCGATGAAGGCCTCGTCGTTGCGCACCGCGCCGATGGCGTTGGCGGCGATGTTCTCGAACGCCTTGCGCAGCCCGCCCATCACGGTGATCGTGCCCTTGCGCGCGAGATAGACCTGGTTGGCCACCTGCGAATAGCCGAAGCGCACGCCCGAGGTCCGCCCGTGCTTGGTGGCGAGGTGGACGCCGGTGAGCGCCTCCGCCTTGAGCACGGTGCCGAACGCGGCGGCCTGGCGCGAGAAGTCGACGTCCTCGGCCCAGGAATAGAGCGGCAGCGCCTCGTCGAACCAGCAGTCGCGGCCGCGCAGCGCCGACCAGCGCACCGCCATGTTGCAGCCGTAGCCGTTGAAGATCGGCGCGACCCGCGTGCCGGGCGGCGCGGCGGCGGCGATGATGGCGCGGCCTTCCGCCACCGTGTAGCCGGGTCCCATCGCGCCGTCGGCGAGCACGTGGCCCGTCGCGACCATGCAGTCCGGCTCGGCGAGGAACAGCGCCTCGAGGTTCGCGAGGAAGCTCGGGGCAAGCAGGTAGTCGTCGTCGATGAAGAGGGCGATGTCGGACGTGTCGAGCACGCGCAGGATGGTGTTGCGCTGCGCCGACGAGCCGATCCGCGTGCCCCGCACGATCTCGACCGGCATCGGCAGGGCGGCGAGCGCGGCCGCCTCGACGTCCTCGGGCTTGGCGGGGCAGACGAGGATGCGGTCGGGCCGACGCGTCTGCGCCATGACATCGCGCAGCGTTTCGGTCAGCACCGTCGGACGCCCGGTGGTCGCGATGCAGACGGCGAGAGTCATGGACGCCATAGGGAACCCCGGGCTTGATCCGGCCTTTATGACCAAGCTTTATTGCCAGTCGAGGCCGTTGGCCTGGCTTTCGCGAAACAGGATTGCCAAATGCTTTCCGGCCTCTCTGTTGCGACCTGAAACGAGGGATTTCGCGTGACCTGGACGATCGTCACAGCCGCAGTGATCACGCTGCTGGTGCTCGGCATCGGCGGCGGCACGACCACGGTCGGGCCCTGGTACTGGAACCTGCGCAAGCCCTCGTGGAACCCGCCCGACTGGATCTTCGGGCCGGCGTGGACCGTCATCCTGGCGCTGGCCGCCACCGCCGGCGTGCTCGCCTGGATGGGCGCCGACGCCGCGGGCCGGGCGCGCATCGCCGGGCTCTTCGTCGTCAACATCGTGCTGCACATGCTGTGGACGCCGCTGTTCTTCAATCTGCGGCGGCCGGACTGGGCGCTCGTCGAGGTGCCGTTCCTGTGGCTGTCGGTGCTGTCGCTGATGGTCGGGCTGGCGCCGTTCTCGTCCAAGGCGCCGTGGCTGCTGCTGCCCTACCTCCTGTGGGTCGGCTTCGCCGCCTATCTCAACCTGACGATCGTCCGGCTGAACCGGCCCTTCGGGCGGACGGTTCAGCAGTAGTAGCCGCGGTACCAGGCCACGAAGCGCGCGATGCCCTCCTCGATGCCGATGCGCGGGCGATAGCCGACGGCGCGCTCGAGGTCGTCGATGTCGGCGAAGGTCGCCGCCACGTCGCCCGGCTGGATCGGCAGCAGCTCCCGCTTCGCGGCGATGCCGAGCGACGCCTCCAGAAGCTCGATGACGGCGAGGATCTCGACCGGTCGGTTGTTGCCGATGTTGTAGACGCGCCAGGGCGCGAGGCTCGAGCTCGCATCGGGCGCATCGCCGCGCCAGTCCGGGTCCGGCGCCGCCGGCAGTCCGGCGATGCGGACCACGCCCTCGACGATGTCGTCGATGTAGGTGAAGTCGCGCTTCATGCGGCCGTGGTTGAACACCTTGATCGGCCGGCCCTCGATCATCGCCTTGGTGAAGAGGAACAGCGCCATGTCGGGCCGGCCCCAAGGGCCGTAGACGGTGAAGAAGCGCAGCCCCGTCGTCGGCAGGCCGTAGAGATGGCTGTAGCTATGCGCCATCAGCTCGTTCGCCTTCTTCGTCGCGGCATAGAGGCTGACGGGGTGGTCGACGTTCTGGTCGATCGAAAACGGCATCTTCGTCACCGCGCCGTAGACCGAGCTCGACGACGCGTAGACGAGGTGCCTGGTGCCGTGGTGGCGACACCCTTCCAGCACGTTGAGGAAGCCGTCGAGGTTGGAGCGGCCGTAGGCGCGGGGATTTTCGAGCGAGTAGCGCACGCCCGCCTGCGCGGCGAGATGGATGACGGTGGCGAAGCGATGCGCGCCGAACAGCGCATCCATCGCGTCCGCGTCGGCGAGATCGATCTCGGCGAAGCCGAAGCCCGTGCGCGCCTGCAGCTGCGCCAGGCGTGCGCGCTTCAACGCCGGATCGTAATAGTCGTTGATGTTGTCGAGCCCGACGACGGGTACGCCGCGGTCGAGCAGGGAAAGCGCGAGCGCGTGGCCGATGAAGCCGGCGGCGCCGGTGACGAGAACGGGGACGGTCATGGCGCTGCCCTAGCATGGGCACGACCGCTGCCGCGAGCCCCGGCGCGCCGCAAAACATTCTTCCCCAGCGTTCGAGCAAGCTTGGAAGCTTTGGCCAGGCGGCACGCGAGGGGCGAAACGTTGCTTGCTTTCTTTCGCGCGCGGCCGCTTTCGCGTTGACCGCTTCCGCTCCGCCCCGAATGATCGCGCCATCGCAACGCAGCGCAGCCGGGTGAGAATGAGTGGACGCCAAACTATTGCCGTCATATCGGGAAGCGTCCAGCGGCCGTCGCGGACCTCGGCGCTCGTCGCCGAGATCGCAAGCGCCATCGCGGCGCGGGGCGACTACGCGTTCGACCGCATCGAGCTGATCGAGGCGGCGCCGCACCTCTTCTCGGCGCTGCATCCGCGCGAGCTGAAGGGCGAGGCGCGGCGCATCGTCGACACGGTCGAGCGCGCCGACCTCCTCGTCGTCGGCACGCCGGTCTACCGCGCCTCGATGACGGGCGCGCTGAAGCATCTCTTCGATCTCGTCGATCACCGCGCCTTTCCCGGCAAGCCCGTCGTGCTCGCGGCGACCGGCGGCACGCTGATGCACGGGCTCGTCACCGAGCACCAGCTGCGCCCGCTGTTCGGCTTCCTCAATGCGCTGACGCTGCCGACCACCGTCTACGCCGTCGAGCCGGACTTCGACGGCTACACGCTCGCCAGCGCCAAGGTGCGCGAGCGCGTCGCGCGCGCCGCGGAGGAGGCGGTGCGCCATCTGCGCCTGCTCGCCCTCGAGGCGGCCTCCGCGCGCGAACAAAGCCACGCCTGAGAGACACGAGGACACGCATGACCGAACCGCATTCCAACGCCTCGCACGAGCCCGTGAAGTTCGCCTACTGGGTGCCGAACGTTTCGGGCGGCCTCGTCATCTCGAAGATCGAGCAGCGCACGAGCTGGGACATCGACTACAACAGGAAGCTCGCGCAGATCGCCGAGCGCAGCGGCTTCGACTACGCGCTGAGCCAGATCCGCTTCACCGCGGGCTACGGCGCCGACAACCAGCACGAGCCCGTCACCTTCAGCCAGGCGCTGCTCGAGGCGACGAGCAAGCTCAAGGTGATCGTGGCGCTGCTGCCGGGGCCGTGGAATCCCGCCGTCGCCGCCAAGCAGATCGCGACGCTCAACGTGCTCTACAACGGTCGCGCCGCGGTCAACGTCGTCTCGGGCTGGTTCCGCGGCGAGTTCACGGCGATCGGCGAGCCGTGGCTCGATCACGACGAGCGCTACCGTCGCTCGGAAGAGTTCATCCGCTCGCTGCGCGGGATCTGGACGCAGGACGACTTCACCTTCGCCGGCGATTTCTACCGCTTCCGCAACTACTCGCTGAAGCCGAAGCCGATCGATCCGCAGCCCGAGATCTTCCAGGGCGGCTCGTCGCGCGCGGCGCGCGACATGGCGGCGCGCGTCTCCGACTGGTACTTCACCAACGGCAACACGCCCGAGGAGATCAAGAAGCAGGTCGACGACCTCCGCGCCAAGGCGAAGGCCAACGGCCACGCGGTGAAGGTCGGCGTCAACGCCTTCGTCATCGCCCGCGACAGCGAGGACGAGGCGAAAAAGGTGCTGGCCGAGATCATCGAGAAGGCCGATCCGGAGGCGGTCAACGCCTTCGGCCACGAGGTGAAGAACGCCGGCAAGGCCTCGCCCGAAGGGCAGGGCAACTGGGCGAAGTCCTCGTTCGACGATCTCGTGCAGTACAACGATGGTTTCAGATCGAACCTCATCGGCACGCCGCAGCAGATCGCCGAGCGCATCGTCGCGCTGAAGGACGCCGGCGCCGACCTGATCCTGCTCGCCTTCCTGCATTTCCAGGAAGAGGTCGAGTATTTCGGGCGCACCATCATCCCGCTGGTCCGCGAGATCGAGTCGAAGCGCGGCGGCTACCGCGTCGCGGCGGAATAGGAGCCTTCCTCATGAACGTTGCCATCAAGGCGCAGGCCGGCAGCAAGGCCGGCGTCCCGGGGCTGCCGCGCCCGGCGGAGCCCGCGCATGTGATCAAGGACGATGCCGAGGCCATCGCCGTCGCCGAGGCGCTTGCGGCCGATTTCGCCAGGGAGGCCTCCGAGCGCGATCTCGAGCGTCGCTGGCCCGTCGCCGAGCTCGACGCCTTCTCGCAGAGCGGGCTGTGGTCGATCAACGTGCCGAAGGCGTTCGGCGGCCCTGAACTCTCCTACGTCACGCTCAACAAGGTGATCGAGATCATCTCGTCCGCCGACCCGTCGCTCGGGCAGATCCCGCAGAACCACCTCGGGGTCGTCGCGGCGATCCGGACCTCGTCGGACGAGGCGCAGAAGAAGCTGCTGTTCGCCGAGGTTCTGCGGGGCACGCGCTTCGGCAACGCCTTTTCCGAGTTCGGCTCGAAGCGGGCCGCCGACTTCGAGACGAAGTTCGAGGACAAGGGCGACCACGTCGTCGTTACCGGCAAGAAGTTCTACTCGTCCGGCGCGCTGCTGGCCCACCTCGTGCCCATCGTCGCGCTCGACGACCAGGGCCAGGCCTGGTACGCGATCGCCGACCGCGACGCGCCCGGCCTGACGATCATCGACGACTGGTCGAGCTTCGGCCAGCGCACGACGCTGTCGGGCACCGTCGTCATCGATCGCGTCAAGGTGCCGAAGACGCATCTCGTGCCGGGATACAAGGGCTTCGAGAAACCGACCGCCGACGGGGCGATCTTCCAGGTCGTCCAGGCCGCCGTCGACACCGGCATCGCGCGCGGCGCGATCGAGGAGACGATCCGCTTCGTCAAGACCTCGACGCGGCCCTGGGTCGATTCAGGGCTCGATCACGCCTGGCAGGATCCCTACACGATCCAGGCCGTCGGCGACCTGTCGCTGCGTTTGCACGCGACCCAGGCCCTGCTCGAGAAGGCCGGTCTCGCCGTCGACGCCGCGGTGGCCGCCCCCTCGGCCGACAGCGTCGCCAAGGCGCAGATCGCGGTGGCGGAAGCCAAGGTGCTGTCGACGGAGATCGCGATCGCCGCGACGAACAAGCTGTTCGAGCTCTGCGGCACGCGGTCGACCCTGGCGGTCCACAATTTCGACCGCCACTGGCGCAACGCGCGCACCCATACGCTGCACGACCCCGTGCGCTGGAAGTACGCGATCCTCGGCAATTACGCGCTGAACGGCGTCAACCCGCCGCTCCACGCCTGGAGCTGAGCCCCGGGCCGCGCTCTCGAACGAAGGTCCTAGCGGGCCGCCGGCGCCGAGCTCTTGTCGCCGGCGCCATTCGTCACCTAACTGACCGGACGGCCTTCGCCGCCGCCCGGTCTAGTCATGGTCGCCGCAACACCTCTTCTCAACGACAGGGCGCGCGCCGAAGCGGTCGCCGAGGTCTACCGCGTCGTGGCGATCGGCGTGCTCGGCGCGGCGCTGGCGGCGGTCGGCACCAGTGCTATCTTCATCAGGCTCGGGATCACCGAAGCGTGGCGCGGCGGCCTCTTCGCGGCGTTCATCTGCACCTGCGCGCTCACGCATATCCTGCTTCGCGTGGCCTATGTCCGCGACGCCCGACGCGGCGAGCGCTGGCGGTTCTGGGGCCGCGCCTTCGTGGCCCTCGCACTGGTGGAAGGCATCGGCTGGGGCTGGTCCCCCGTCGGGCTCGTCACCAACGGCGACCTCGCGGCCGAGCTCATCGCTTTGTTCGTGACCCTCAGCGTCGCCACCGGGGCCACGGTCGCGTTCGGTGCCTACATGCCGGCGTTCCTTGCGCTCTTCATCCCCGCCACGATCCCGATCGCGGTCCACAACGCGATGAGCCAGAACGCGCTACTCCACGCGATGTCGTTTCTCCTCGTCATCTACATCGTCGCGATGGGGATCGTCGGCATCTCGGCCTCGACGTCGTTCCAGCGACTGGTGCAGCTGCGACTGCGGGCCGAGACCCTGGCCGACGAGCTGAGCGACCAGATCGGAATCGCGGAGGCGGCGAACCGCGCCAAGTCGAGCTTCCTCGCCGCCGCGAGCCACGATCTGCGCCAGCCCGTGCACGCGCTCGGCCTGCTCGTCGGGGCGCTGCGCGGCATGGCGCTCCCGCCCGACGCGCGGCGCATCCTCGAGCGCATGGAAGTCTCGACGCAGGCCCTCGACAGCCTGTTCATCGCGCTGCTCGATATCTCGCGCCTCGATGCCGGCACGGTCGAGGGCTCGGAGCGCGCGTTCCCGGTGGGCGCGATGCTAGAGCGCATCTGCCGCGACCACGCCAGGGACGCGCAGGACAAGGGCATCGACCTGGTGCTGGTTCGCGGCACGCTGGCCTGCCGGTCCGATCCGATCCTGATCGAGCGCGTCGTGCGCAACCTCGTGGCGAACGCGGTGCGCTACACGCAGACCGGCCGCGTGCTCGTCGGCTCGCGTCGGCGCGGCGATCGCGTGTCGATCGAGGTGTGGGACACCGGCCCCGGCATCGCGGTGGAGCAGCGCGACCGCATCTTCCAGGAATACTACCAGGTGGGCAACGCCGAGCGCGACCGCTCGAAGGGGCTCGGCCTCGGTCTCGCGATCGTGCGGCGCCTCACGACCCTGCTCGAGTGCCCGCTGACCCTGCGCTCGACGCCGGGCCGCGGCTCGTGCTTCGCGATCCTCGTCCCACGCGCCGGCGGGGCCGTCGCGGAGCCTCAGCCGGCGGCCGAAGCGGAGCCCGCCTTTCCCACGCAGCGCCGCCTGATCGTCGTCATCGAGGACGAGATCGAGATCCGCGCGGCGATGTCGGCGCTGCTCGAGCGCTGGGGGCACCAGGCGATCACGGCCGAGAACGGGGCCGCCGCCATCGCCCGGCTCGCCGACTGCCCGACCAAGCCCGATCTCATAATCTCCGATCTCAGGCTGCGCGGCAGCGAGACCGGGCTCAAGGTAATCGAGATGCTGCGCAGCGAGTACAACGAGACGATCCCCGCGATCCTCGTCACCGGCGACACCGCGCCGGAGCGCCTCGTCGAGGCGCGCGACAGCGGGCTGCTCATCCTGCACAAGCCGGTCTCGAACGGTCGGCTGCGCGCGGCGATCGGCAACTCGCTCGCTGCCGAGATGGCCTAGATCAGGCCGGCCGCGCGTCCGGCGCTGGCGGCCTGCGTGCGGTTGACAACCCTTAGTGCGCGGAAGATCGCGGTGACGTGCGCCTTTACCGTCTTCTCAGAGAGCTCGAGCCGCGTGGCGATCGTCTTGTTCGGCAACCCTTCCGCCAGCAGGCAGAGGACGTCGATCTGCCGGCGGGTCAGCGCGTCGCTGATTTCGGGTACGACGCTCTCGTTGCCGGGACCGCCGGCGAGGATCAGCGGCGGCACGTAGATGTCGCCGTTCAGCACGCGGTTGATCGCCGAGAGAAGCACCTGGGGGCTCGCCGATTTCGGCACGTAGCCGAGCGCGCCCATGGCCAGCGCGCGGCGCACGTCCTTCGGATCCTCGGACGAGGAGAGCACGATGATCGGCAGGTCGCGGCGGGCGCGCCCGAACTCGGCGATCGCCGGGAAGCCGCCGCCGCTCGGCATGAAGAGATCGAGCATGAGCACGTCGATCTCGGGATGGGCGGCGATCAGCTGCAGGCCCTCCGCGACGTTGCCCGCCTGATGGACGACCGTCTCCTCGCCGACATGCTGCAGCAGCATGGCGAAGCCATCGCGAAACACCGGATGGTCGTCGACGATCAGGATGTTCATGGCCCGCACTATCCCGCCCCGCGCAGGAAAAGAGCAAGCCGGCGAGTGGTCCCGAGACCTTTGGCTCTGCGGAGGCTAGCTGCCGCTCACGAGTCCTGGGGGACGAGGGTCGCCGCCGCGGAGTCGTCTACCGTGTCGCCTGCGGCGATGGCAGCCGCCGCGCGCCGCGCGCGACGTCGCCGTGCCCGCTCGATCGAGCGCAGATAGTCGAGCGCGATCCGCGCGAAGAGGTGCGGGCGGGTCAGCGGAAAGAAGTGCCCGACGTCGGGGATCACCTGCAGCCGGCAGCGCCGGCAGAGACCCACCATCGCCTCCGCCGAACGCGCGCAGGTCGAATGCCCGCCGTAGACGAGCAGGATCGGCTGCTCGATCTTCGCGACATCCTCGAGCGGCAGCGACGCGGCGTCGGTCATCTCGGCATAGGCCTGCGTCGTATCGACGAGCTTCAGCCATTTGCGCGCGGTGCGCCGACCCGAAAACAGGCCGCGGGCGCCCGGCATGATCTCGCCGATCGCCGCCATCGGCTCGTCGCTGGCGACGCGTAGCCGCGCCAGCTCGACGAGCACCTGGACCGAGACGTCGTAACGGTCGTCGGCAAGCGACAGGCCGGCATCGCGCAGGCGCTGCACGCGAGGGCTCGCCTCGTCGGCGACGACCGGCGGCTCGACGGCCCAGAGCCGCACGTCGGCGAGCACCAGGCTCTTCACCCGTTCCGGATGCGCGACGGCGAAGGCCAAGGCGACGCTGCCGCCGAAGCTGTGGGCGACGAGATGCGCCCGCTCGATGCCGAGATGATCGAGCAGTTCGCGCAGCACGCCGGCGAGCGCGCGAGGCGAATAGCCGGTCTCCGGCATCGCGCTGTCGCCGTGGCCCGGCAGATCGAAGAGCGTGACCCGGCCGAAGCGGCGGAAATGCTCGACGGCGCTCGCGTACCAGAAGCCGAGATTGGCGCCCAGACCGTGCACCATGACGACGTCGTCTGGCGGCCGGCGCCCGAGCTGCGGGATCTGCACGGTGCCGATGCGCCCGCAGGACAGCGTCACCGGTCCCGGCGGCGCGCTGCCAAGACCGACGGCGCCCATGCCACCTGTGCCGGTGTCGGCGGCCTTCATCAGGCGTCGAGATACCCGAGCGCGCGCATCTGCTCGAGGATCTTCTCGCGCTCGGCATCCGAGGGGCCGCCGTCGGACGCCGCGTCGCGGTCGACGGCATGCGCGGCCTCGCCGGCCTGCAGCGGGCGCGCCGCCCACTCGTCCGCCGTGAAGAGGTGGCGCGGCACCTCGCCCTCGAAATCGGCCGGGACGGCCAGCCCGAGGCTGTGCAGCAGCACCGACGGCACGTCGATGAGCTGGATCAGCTCGCGCGTCGCGTCCTGGGCGATGCCGGGGCCGGCGGCGATGAAGATGCCGTCGGGGTGATGCGTGCCGGCGGGATAGGCGCGGGCGGCGACGACGGGCGTCTTGTCGCGCACGGAGACGAAGCCGAAATCGTTGAGCATCAGCGTGAGGTCGGGCGCGTCCGCCATGGCGGGGCCCGGGAAGGCCTCCTCGCGCGTCATCACGTGGGTGATCACCTTCTCGCCGTTCGGCCCGCGCAGCGCGTGGAGGTCGGCGATCAGCTTGTCGCGGAAGCTGTCGTAGTCCGCCGGGGCGATGCCGGGCTGGCCGGCCTCGTGGGCGACGCGGATGCGGATCCCGTTCGACGACGGCGTCGGGCAGAAGGCCTTGGTCTTCTCCCAGTCGAGGAAGGCGAAGTTGACGTCGACGCGGCGCTTTGCTTCCTCGCTGCCGTCGTCGACGGCCCAGGTGAGGTAGCCGAGCTCGCCGAGGTAGCGGTTGATGCGCACGATCTGCGCGGTGCCGGCGAAGCCGTGATCGGAGGCGATGAACACCTGCGCTTCGGGTCCGGCGATCTCGACGAGGCGGCCGATGTAATCGTCGAGGCGGCGATAATAGCCGAGCGTCAGCTCGCGCAGCCGCGCGTGCTCGGGCGACGGGGACTTCGGCTGCAGCGCGGGCTCGAGCACATGCCAGAGCTGATGCTGCAGCTTGTCGGTGCCGTCGAACATCACCGCGAAGAGGTCGGGCTTGTCCTCGGCCAGCATGGTCTCGGCGACCTTGAACCATTGCTCCTCGCGCAGCAGGTGCGCGTGCACCCAGGCCTCGAGGTCGGCGACCGACATGTCGTCGCCGATCTGGTCCTCGCGCTTGAAGTCCCAGGCGAGTTCCTTGGCGTCGAAGCCGGGGATCGCCTTCAGCCGGTCGTAGAGATGCGGCGGCGTCATGTTGCGGCGCAGGTGCTTCCACGAGACGAAGCCCGAGACGATCGCGCCGTTGACCGTCTCCGGCGGCGACATCATCGGGAAATTCAGCGAGACGACGCGCTTGCCCTGCCGGCTGGCGATCGACCAGATGGTCTCGCAGCGGTTGTCGGTCGCCGACGCCAGCGTCCACAGGCAGTCGCGACCGCGATCCTCGACGCGGACGAAGTCGAAGATGCCGTGGTTGCCCGGCGAGCGACCGGTCATCATCGTCGTCCAGGCGGGCGGCGTCAGCGGGTGCCGGGTCGAGCGCAGCGGCGCCTGCAGGCCGTCGCGCATTAGCCGCGCGAGGTTCGGCATGACGACGCCTTCGCCCGGCTGCTCGCGCGTGAAGGCGTCGAAGAGCGTGAACGTCGCTCCATCGAGGCCGATGAACAGGGTCTGCGTCATGCCTGCCTCTTCTCGCTCGCGATGCGGGTCTCGATCCGCGCCACGATCTGATCCACCGTGAGATCGTCGACGTAGCGGCCGTCCGCCACCAGCATCTCGACCAGCGAGCCGCCCTTCAGCCTGAAGGCCCGCTCCAGCGCGGCGACCATCTGGATGAGATCGATCGATTCGAAGCCGAGGTCGGCGACGACCTTGGTCCCACCTTCTATCGGCGCCTCGATGTCCCAATCCTGAACGAGATCGTCGAGCGTTGCGATGACCGTCTTCTCGATCGTGTCGTGATCCACCGCGACGCCGGCGTTTCGTGTGTCGTCCATCATCCTCTGACTCGAATCGATCCTCGTGCCCGGGCTTTCTCCCGCGCCTATTGCGAAACCTTGGGGTGGGCGGCGAAGAACGCCCAGATCTTCGGCGCGGCGTCCTGCGGCCACGGATGGCCCTCGCCGGCGAGGACGCACATCTCCACGGGCGCCTTGCAGCCGGAGTAGCTCTCGCACGTGGCGATGCCTTCCGTCTTGCTGGTCGGCGTCGCCGCGCAGGCATCGAAGCGGCTCCACGCCGCCACGCCCTTGTACGGCGCCGGCCAGTCGCGGCCCTCGCGCGTCATCCGTCCGCGTCCGCCGCGCAGCGGAATGCGATCGTCGGCGGAGCCGTGGATGTGGAGGACGGCGACCGGGCTCTTGGGCGTGCAATCGGGCTCGACCATCGTCGCCGACACCGGCGCGATCGCCGCGAACGTGCCCGACATCTCGCACGCGAGACGATAGGCGAAGACGCCGCCCATCGAATGCCCGGCGGCATAGATGCGGGTCGGGTCGATCTGCACGTTCGCGCCGAGATCCTTCAGGACGGCGTCGACGTAGGCGACATCGTCCGAGCCGCTGACGGTCTGCTTGCCGCCGATGTTCCAGGTCCCGCCGCGGCCGGACGGCGACGCCGATCCCTCGGGATAGACGACGACGAAGCCGTTCTGGTCGGCCACCTCGTCCATGTTCGACTTGCGGGCGATGCCCTGCGGACGCCCGCCACCGCCGTGGAAGACGAAGACCACGGGGGCCGGATGACCGATGTTCTGCGGAATGTGGACGTAGTAGGGGCGCTGGACGCCGTTCACGGCGACCTCGTGCTCGGTCATGTCGGCGGCGCCGCCGCCCTCGTCGTCCATGCCGCGTCGGCCGCCGCCGCGCATGCGACCGCCCATCGGGCCGCCCATGCCGGGACCGTCGTCCGGGCCCATGCCGCCCGGCCCGTCATCGGGACCCATGTCTCCGGGACCGCCGGGCCCCATGCCGTAGGGGCCGGGGCCGTCCATGCCTTGCGCCTGCGCCGCCGTCAGCGTCGTCGCGGCGATGAGGCTGGCGACGGCAGCGCCGATCAGCTCGTGGTGCCAGGTGAAACGGCGTCGGCTCACCTGGGACCTCCTTCGCGTGCGAGCCCGGCAGGTTCGGCGCTGGCCTCGTCCCGTGTCAACGGCATAGGCGGCGCAACCTTACGCCGGCGCACCGCGCGAGCCGCCTGAAAGCGCTCCCAGCCGCCCGTCTCGATCTCCTCGAGGTGGCGCGCCAAGACCTGCAGCCGGTCGAAGCCGACCCCGCGCACCGTCCGAATGCCGAGCGGCACCGGGCGCTTCAGGTAACGGTCGGCCCGCTGAAGGAAGCGCCGCCAGGCGCCGCCGCCTTGCTTCTTGCGACGCGTGTTCAGGTGGGCGAGGAGCCGCTCGACACCCGCTTCCGTGAAGCTTGTCCCCGCAACATCGGGAGATTCGTCCTGGTCCTGCCGCTGGAGCATCGCCAGCAGGCGCAGCGCGGCCGCAGGGCTCCGATCGGGCGACGGTTTCCTCGGCTTCTTCCCGGGCTTTTCCTGGGTCTTTTTCTCAGGCTTCTTATCGGTCTCAGTCGCCTCGGGCGGCGCGGCCTCGGCTTTGGCCTTCGCGTCAGCCCTGGCCTTGCGGCGGACCCGCCGCGGCTTCGCCGGCACCACGACGACGCCGTCGCGCACCGCGACGAGCCCGTCGGCGATCGCGCCCTCGTTCAAGGCGGCGAGCTCATTCCGCAACGATTCGAAATGGGTCGTGTCGTAGCCGATCTCGGCTGGCATCCCGTGGTCCCTGAGGCGATTTGCCTGGCGGCCCGCCCACTATCAGAGAGCAAGGTCCGCCGCTAATCCCTTTCTAAACAGGCGAAAACGCGGCCGAAACCCACCTGCACCCACTGGTCTGGGGAATTGCCGGCGCCGGGCCCCTCCTGTAGTCGGCTTGCATGCCCGCAAACCACCTCGTCTTCCTCGTCCTGGACAGCTGCCGATTCGACAGTTTCGTACGCGCCCGCACGCCGAACATCGATCGGCTGGGCGAGGCCCAGCAGCGCTTCAGCTTCGCCTCGTGGACGGCGCCGTCGCACTTCACCTACCTCATGGGGCAGGTGCCGCACACCAGCCCGAAGCACGTCTTCGCCTCGGAGGTCTACAAGGCGCAATTCGCCGAATGGGTCGACCGGCTGGAGATCCCCGATCTCTCCTTCAAGACGTTCATCCCCGAGCTGTGCCTCGCGGGCGTGTTGAAGAAGCACCAGTATCATACCGCCGCCCGCGTCTCGATGCCGGTCCTCAACCCCTATTCGGGGCTGACGCGCGGATTCGACGACTACAAGCTGATGGGCAACCACAACGATTTCGCCGGCATGGTGCGCGACGTCGACTTCTCGAAAAGCGATCGCTGCTTCCGTTTCTTCAACCTCGGCGAGACCCACTATCCCTACATGCTCGACGGCGCGAGCCTGCCGAAGATCTCCGGCCTGCACGGCGTCGCCCGCGACATGGACAAGGTCATCTCGGACAAGGCGGTCGCCGGGAAGGTGATGGCGCACGCGGGCGACGGCCCCGAGCAGGAGCCGGAGTTCTTCGCGCCGGAGACGATGCGCGATCTGCACGACCAGCAGGTGCGCTGCGTCGAGTATGTCGACGGGCTCGTCGGCGCGCTCTACGAAAAGGCGCCGACCAACACGCATTTCATCGTCACGGCCGACCATGGCGAGCTGTTCGGCGAAGAGGGGTTCTTCGGCCACGGCCCGGTCATGCACCGCAAGGTGTTCGAGGTGCCGTTCGTCGAGGGCCGCAAGCCCTAAGGGCTACTTGCAGACCAGGACGGCCATGCTGGCCGACATCGCGGTCGCGAGCGCGACGATCTCGGGGCGGCTCGTCGGATCGTGCGCGATCTCGTCCGCCTCGGCGCGCAGGCGATCGTCGCAGCGGCAGCTCGGCAGGTCGTTGGTGTGCGTGCAGGCGTCGTGGCGCATGCAGGCGGCATCGAGCGCGTCGATCGGCGGCGCGCCCGGCCGATTGCCGATGCCGCAATAATTGCCGTGGATCAGCAGCGGGCCGCGGCGGAGCGCCTTGATGTCGTCGCGCGCCGCCGCGCCGATCTTGCCTTTCGCGAGATCGTCGATCGACTTGCCGACCAGCTCCTTCGGCCCGGCGAAGGCGGGCGGATTGTGCGCCGGCGCCGGGTCGCCGCGGAACTCGACATCCTGGGCCTGGGCTGTGCCGAGACATGCGACGGCAACAGCGATGGGCAAGAAGCGGAACGATAAGCGCAAGGAGAAGCGCAAGGGGTGGCTCAAGGCTCGGTCCTCGGTCTGCCGGCTCGCGACCGGCGCGGGCCGCGCCTGATGCGGCCCCGCCGTTTCGTTCCAGACCTCGCGCCGCGAGGCAAGCCCCGTCGAGGTCCACCCGCCTAGAGCGTTTCGAGCCGCCGCGCCGCCTCGTCGAGGATCGCCGTCACCTGACTCGCGTCGACGTCGCCGCGCGCCACGCGCAGGCGCAACGCCGCGCCGAGGTTTTCCATCGCCCGGCGGATCTCCGGGGCGTCGCCGCCGCCGTAGCGCCGGCGCATCTCGTCCATGCGGCCGAAAACGCGGCCGACGTCGGCCTGCGCGCTGGCAAGCTCGGCGCGGCCGGCGTCGGTGAGGCCGTAGAGCTTGCGCGGACCCTCGGACTCGACGACCGCGATCAGGCCCTGCTCCTCGAGCATCGTGAGGGTCGGATAGACGATGCCGGGGGAGGGCGCGTAGGCGCCGCCGAAAAGGGCCTCGACGCGCTTGATGATCTCGTAGCCGTGCGCCGGCTTGTCGGCGAGCAGCTTGAGCACGACGAAGCGCAGGTCGCCCTGCTCGAACATGCGGGAGCGGCTGCGGGGATCGAAGCCGGGATGGCCGCCGCCGCGGCCCATGCCGTGCGGGCCATGGCAGTAGTGGGCGTGATGGTGGTGGTGACCGAAGCGAAAGAACATGTCGAAGTCTATCTGTGATATATCTCAAAAAGATATATCGCAGACTGTTTTTACGTGCAAGAACCGCCCGTCACTCGCTCGCGGGAGGAAGCGCTGAGGTCCGGATAAGTGAAGTAGCCGCTTGCGCCGCGTCACGCGGCGGAAGCGGAAAAAGCGTTGCGAGCCTTAAAGCGCCGCGATGATCTTCGCCGCGTGCGCCTTCAGGATCTCGCCATCGGCCATCTTGCCGGAGTGCGGCTTCAGCGCGACGTCGGCGAAGCGCGGGATGACGTGGAAGTGCGGGTGGAACACGGTCTGCCCGGCCGCGGGCTCGTTGTACTGGATCACCATCACGCCGTCGGCGCCGAAGGCCCGCTTGGCGGCCTGCGCCACCTTCTGCACGCGCGGCATCAGCGCGGCGAGCTCGTCGGCCTCCATGTCGAGGATGTTGCGGGCCTTGGCGCGTTTCGGGATCACCAGGGTGTGGCCCTCGCCCTGCGGCATCACGTCCATGAAGGCGAGCGCCACCTCGTCCTCGTAGACCTTGTGGCAGGGGATCTCGCCGCGGAGGATCTTGGCGAAGATGTTCTGGTCGTCGTAGGCGCTCATGTCGTCTCCAGCCCCGGCGGGGCGCTTTTCCGGAACGGCGAATATTCGGCGTATTCGTCGATCGCCGCGTCGACCGCGACGCGCTCGCGCTCGAGATAATCGTCGATCGCGCGGGCGAAGCGCTTGTCGAGGATCGCATGCGCCGAATAGGTCGGCACCGCGAGATAGCCGCGCGCGAGCTTGTGCTCGCCCTGCGCGCCGGCCTCGACGCGCTTGAGGCCGTGCGCGATCGCCCATTCGATCGCCTGGTAATAGCAGACCTCGAAATGCAGGAACGGGTGCTCCTCGAGGCAGCCCCAGTTGCGCCCGTAGAGCGCGTCGTCGCCGATGAGGTTGATCGCGCCGGCGATCCAGCGGCCCTCGCGTCGCGCCATCACCAAGAGGATGCGGTCGGCCAGGGTGCGGCCGATCTCCTCGAAGAACGCCTGCGTCAGGTAGGGCCGCCCCCATTTGCGCGAGCCGGTGTCCATGTAGAACGCGAAGAAGGCCTGCCAGTGCACCGGCCTGATGGCCTCGCCGGTCAGGGTGACGATCTCGATGCCGTTGGCGAGGGCGTCGCGCCGCTCGCGGCGGATCATCTTGCGCTTGCGCGAGGCGAGGCTTGCGAGAAACCCCTCGAAGTCGGCGTAGCCGTCGTTGACGAAATGGAACTGCTGGCCGGTGCGCTGGAGCCAGCCCGCGGCGCCCATCGCCGCGTAATCGTCGCGCGCGGCGAAGGTGGCGTGGACCGACGAGGCCTCGATCTTGCGGCACCAGGCCTCGAGACCGGCGATCAACGTCTCGCGGGCGTTCGGCGGCGCGTCGGCCGCGACCAGCAGGCGGCGCCCGGTGACCGGCGTGAAGGGCACGCAGACCTGGAGCTTGGGGTAATAGTCGCGCCCCGCGCGGTGGTAGGCGTCGGCCCAGGCGTGGTCGAACACGTACTCGCCCATCGAATGGGTCTTGATGTAGCAGGGCGCCGCGGCGACGACCTTGCCGGCCTTGTCCTCGACGACGACATGGGTCGGCACCCAGCCCGTGCGGCCGCCGACCGACTTCGAGGTCTCCAGCGCCTTCAGGAAGGCGTGGGTGATGAAGGGGTTGAAGCGCTCTTCGCTCGTGGCGTTGTCGACGACCGAGCCGTCGGCCGCGAGCTCCAGCCCGCCGGCGGGCATGACGGGATTGGCGCAGGCGTCCCACTGCGCGGCGTCGATCTCCGCGATGGACTGGACGATCTTGACCGTCGGTGCATTCGGCATGGGCCGAACCTAGCCATCGCGTGGCACCTGGGCAACGGCCCGGCTGCGATCGCGATGCCGCAGCGGGATGTCGTCAAAGCGTCATCGGCCCGCGTGCGACCCCGACTTTAAAGAAAAATTTCATGTCCCGGAGGCGCAAACCGCCGAACCATCGACCCTGGATGACGGTATCTTCCGCATCAACGACGGAGACAGACATGAAAATTCTCGCGACTTCCTTGTCCTTGGCTTTCCTGGTCGGCGCGACGAGCCTCGCGGCCGCGCAGACGCCGGACTACGTGAACCAGAATCGCGCCGCGGTCAGGGCGCTCGGCTATGGCGCCAACTCGCGCAACGGTGTGGTGGCGAACGGTCGCTGCAACGGCGTGTCCTACGGCACCGGCGAGCGCCGCTGTGGGACCGCGACGGGCGGCCCGGTCGGCGGCCTCGACAGCCGCAACTAAGGTCTCGACGACACCATCTCGACGACATCGAACGGGCGGACGCGCCTTCGGCCTGCGTCCGCCCGTTCGCTTTTTTCTCAGTGCGTCGCGCCCGAGAGCGCGACCTGGACGATCTTGCCCTTCTCGACCGCGCCGGCATAGGCGTTGGACAGAAGGCCGCCGTGCGGGCCGATCCCCGTGACGCTGCCGGGATTGTGGTCGGGCGGCAGGGCTTTCGCGGAAGTGTCGCAGGCGGCACGGATCGCCTTGGCGTCGCTGCTCGTGCCGGCTTTCTTCATCGCGTCGGCGACGATGTAGAGCGCGGTGTAGTTGAGCTCGGCCTCGCTGCTCGGCGCGTCCTGGTGCGAGGCCTTGTAGCGCTTGACGAAGGACTGCGCCGGCGCGCTCTCGTCGTAGGAGACCGGCAGCACGCCGATCGCGCCGTCGAGCATGTCGAGGCCACCGGTCACCCGCGCGATCTCGTCCATCTTCGCCTGGTCCATGATCGCGAAGCCGCCCTTGAAGCCGAGCTCGCGCGCCTGCTTGATGACGAGGCCCGTCGGCTCAGAAGCACCGCCGACGAACAGCACGTCGGGCGAGGCCGCGAGCACCTTGCTGACGCCCGAATAGAAATCGGTATCCTTGTTGTAGCTCATCGGGTTCGACGCGACGATCGTGCCGCCCGCCTTCTCCCAGGCCGGGCCGATCGCCTTGGCCCAGAGCTTGGCGTATTCGTGGTCGCCGCCGGCCATCGCCAGCTTCTTGCCGAAGCGCTTCATCTCGTAGCCGACGAACGGCTCGATGTAGACGTCGTAGGACGGCGGGATGCGCAGCGTCAGGGTGTTGCCGCGCTCGGTGATCGACGGCACGCTCGAATAGGCGGCGAGCAGGAAGCCCTCCTGCTGGTTGAACGCCTGCACGGCGAAGATGCCGCCGGAATGGGGCACGAAGACCACGGCGGCCCCGTCCTGCTGGTGCAGGCGCTTGGCGTTGAGCGCGGCCTCGGCCGGCGAGTAACGGTCGTCGAGCGCCTTGATCGCCAGCTTCATCGTCTTGCCGCCGAGCGAGAGACCGCCGGCGCCGTTGATCTCGTCGGCCGCCATCTGCAGGCCGGAGAGGCAGCGCTTGCCGTAGAGCGCGGCGCCGCCGCTGAGCGGCCCCGAATAGCCGATCGTGACGGTGTCGTCGGCGAAGGCCGCGCGGGGCAGCGCCAAGGCCGCGGCGGCCGCCGCTCCCGCGAGACCGAAGTGCCGTCTGGTGATGGGCATGGTTTTCTCTCCTACTTTCATGTTCAACCGCCGAGGTAGGCGCGACGGACGCGGTCGTCCTCGGCGAGGCTCGTCGGCGTGCCTTCGAGCACGATGCGACCGCTCTCGATGACGTAGGCGCGGCTGGCGATGCGCAGCGCGGCGAAGGCGTTCTGCTCGGCGAGCAGCACCGTCGTGCCGCGCCGGTTGATCGCGCCGATGATCTCGAACATCTGCTTCACGACGAGCGGCGCGAGGCCGAGGCTCGGCTCGTCGAGCATCAGCAGCTTCGGCCGCCCCATCAGCGCGCGGCCGATCGCCACCATCTGCTGCTGGCCGCCCGACAGCGACCCTGCTGGCTGCTGCTGCTTCTCGGCGAGGATCGGAAAGAGGTCGAAGACCTCGTCGAGGCCGCGCGCACGGGCGGCGCGGTCGCGGCGGTGCACGTAGGCGCCGAGCTCGAGGTTCTGACGCACGCTCATGCCGGGGAAGAGCTTGCGGCCTTCCGGGCAATGGACGATCCCGTCGGCGACGATGCGCGAGGGTTTTCTGCCGGCGATGGTGGCGCCGCGATAGACGATGTCGCCGGCGGCGAGGCGCGCGAGCCCGCTGATCGCGTGGAAGATCGAGCTCTTGCCGGCGCCGTTGGCGCCGAGCAGCACGACGAGCTCGCCCTCCTCGGCGCGCAGGTCGACATGGTCGAGCGCGCGGAAGCCGCCGTAGTCGAGGCAGGCGCCCTCAAGCCGCAGCATGATCGGCTCCGAGGTAGGCTTCGATGACCTTCGGGTTGGCGCGGATCTCGGCCGGCGTGCCTTCGGCGATCTTCTCGCCGTGGTCGAGCACGACGACGAAGTCGGCCAGCGCCATCACCATGCTCATCTTGTGCTCGATGAGGCACAGCGTGACGCCGGTCGCGACGATCCTGCGCATCAGCGCGGCGAGCCCGTCCGTCTCGCTCGGGTTGACGCCGCCGGCCGGCTCGTCGGCGAGCAGGAGCTTCGGCTCGGTCGCCAGCGCCAGCGCGAAGGCGACGCGCTTGCGCTCCTCCTGCGTGATGTCGCAGGCGAGCCGGTGGCCGATGTGCGAAAGCCCGACGAGGTCGAGCACCTCGGCGGCCTTGGCGCGGCTGACGCGCTCCTCCTCGCGCAGCCGGCGCGAGGCGACCAGCACGTCGAGCAGGTTGGCGCGCGTGCGCAGGCGATGGCCGACGATGAGATTGTCGGCGACGCTCGCCGTCTCGAACAGGTTCGTCGCCTGGAACGTGCGCGCCACGCCGAGCCGCGCGACGGCGTCGGCCTTGAGCCCGGTGACGTCGCGCCCGTCGAGGCGCACCCGGCCCGAGGTCGGCGACAGCGCGCCGGAGATCAGGTTGAAGAACGTCGTCTTGCCGGCCCCGTTGGGGCCGATGATCGCCGAGATCTTTCCCGCCGCGAAGGTGGCCGAGACGTCGCGCACCGCGGCAAGGCCGCCGAACGTCTTCGTGAGGCCTTCGACCTCAAGCATGCGGGGGCTCCGCGAGCTTGTTGTCCGCGATCTTGTGGGCCGCTGCGGCATGCGCCGCATCGAGCCGCGCGGCGCGCCGGCGCCCGAGCCGCGTCTCGATCCAGCCGACGATGCCGCGCGGGAAGAACATGATGAGCACGATCAGCACCGGGCCGAGCACCACCATGCGATAGTCCTGCAGCGCCTGCAGGTACTGGCTGAGCCAGGCGACGACCAGCGCCCCGACGACGGGACCGAGCAGCGTCCCCATGCCGCCGACGATCACGTAGGTGATGAGGTCGAAGGTCACGGTCTCGCTCGCCATGCCGGGGCCGAGGAAGCGCAGGTTGCCGGCGTAGAGCGCGCCGGCGATGCCGGCGTAGAAGGTCGACAGCACGAAGGCGAGCAGCTTGGTGCGCATCGGGTTGATGCCGAGCGCCTCCGCCAGCCCCTCGCCGTTGCGGATCGCGACGAAGCCGCGCCCGACCAGCGAGGTGACGATGCGGTGCATCAGGAACAACCCGGCGACGAGGAAGGCGAGCACCAGTTCGTACTGCCCGGCGTCATTGTCGATCGACAGCGGGCCGATCTGCATCGCCCGCGGAATGTCCATGATGCCGTTGACGCCGTTGGTCAGCCAGTCCGCCTTCTCGATGACGAGCGCGATGATGACGCCGACGCAGAGCGTGAAGATCGCGAAGACCTGCCCGCGCAGCCGCAGCGACACCAGCCCGACCAGGCCGCCGGCCGCCGCCGCGACGATGCCGCCGGCGACGAAGGCCGGCCAGAACGGCACGCCGTAGGTGACGGTGAGGATGCCCACCGTGTAGGCGCCGATCGCCATGAAGCCGGCATGCGCGAGGTTCAGCTGGCCCGTGTAGCCGGCGATGAGATTGAGCCCGACGGCGGCGAGCGCGTTGATGAAGGCGAGCGACGCGACGGAGAGATAGTAGGGGTTCGGCGCGACCAGCGGGAACAGCGCCGCGGCGGTCGCCAGCGCCAGGCAGACCAGGCTGAACGGCGTCGCGCGCCTCATCGCGCCAGCCTGCCGAACAGGCCCTGCGGACGGATCGACAGGATCAGCGTCAGCAGCGCGAAGGCGATGATGTCCTTGTAATCGGTCGAGACGTAGAACGCGCCGAACGCCTCGGCGAAGCCGATGACGAGGCCGCCGACGATGGCGCCAGGCACGCTCCCCATGCCGCCGAGCACGATGATGACGAAGGCCTTGGTGATGACCAGCTCGCCCATGGTCGGCGCGACGAGGCTGATCGGCGCATAGAGCACCGCGGCGACCGCCGCGAGCGCGCCGGAGATCGCGAAGGTCATGATCGAGACGCGGGTCGGGTCGATGCCGACCAGCGCCGCGCCCTGCCGGTCCTGCGCGGTGGCGACGATCGTCGCGCCGGTGATCGTGCGCGTGAGGAAGAGGTGCAGCAGGATCATCAGAAGAAAGGCCGCGCCGACCACGAGGAGCCGCTGCGCCGGCAGGGTGAGGCCGTCGAAGCGGTAGATCGCCGTCACCGGCGGCGCGATGCGCTGGAAGTCGGCGCCGAAGGCGGCCTGGAGCCCGGCCTCGAAGAACAGGAGCAGGCCGATCGCCGCGATCATGTCGTGCAGCGGCGGCGCCTTGCGCAGCGGCTCGAAGACGAGGCGCTCGGTCGCCATCGCGACGATCGCGGCGACGGCGGCCGCACCCACCATCGCCAGCCAGAAGCTCACGTGCGCGCGCTCCATCAGCACGAAGGCCGCGTAGGCGCCGATCGTGAACAGCGCGCCGTGCGAAAAATTCGGGATGTTGAGGATGCCGTAGACGAGCGTCAGCCCGAGCGCGACGAGCGCGTAGACGCAGCCGATCGTCAGGCCGTTCAGGATCTGCTGAACGAAGAACGTCAAGCTTCTTGCCCCTCCGCGCCCGCGCCTCTGCCGGGCCCGGTGGGCCTATCGCAGTAGCCGTTTCGAAGGAGCGGTCAACGCCGCGCTCGGCTCTGACACCCCCGCATTTCGACAGATGGGTATGCGGCGCCGCCTTGGGCCGGCCCGCGATCGGGGCGACCTGCCAGGTGCGCGAGAGCCCGGCGCGCTAGCCGCGGAGCAGCACCGCGTCGATCCAGGCCGCGATGGTGTCGAGCAGGCTCTCCATGACCTCGGCGTCGGTGCGGCCGGAGCGTTTCGGCACGTGGAAGGAATGGTCGGCATCCGGGGTCGTCGCCAGCGACGCCTGCCGGCCGAGTTTGGCGACCTCGGCCGCGATCAGCGCGGGCTCGGCCAGCGCGTCGCGGTCGCCCTGCAGGAACAGCATCGGCAGCGTGACGGCGGCGAGATGCGCCGCGCGCTGGGTCGCGGGCGCCTTGGCGGGATGCAGCGGGAAGCCGAAAAAGACGAGGCCCCGGACGCCGGGCAGCGGTGCCTCGGCCTGCGCCATCGAGGTCATGCGGCCGCCGAACGATTTTCCGCCCGCGAAGAGCGGCAGGCCCGGCGCCAGCTCTGCAGCCGTCACGACCGCGGCGCGCACGCAGCCGACGGCGACCTTCGGCGGATCGGGCCGCCGCGAGCCTTTCGCCATGTAGGGGAATTCGTAGCGCAGCGTCGCAACGTCGCGGGCCGCGAGGCCGTCGGCGACCGTTTGGAGGAAGGGATGTCGCATCCCGGCTCCGGCGCCGTGCGCAAGCACGAGGCAGGCTTTCGTCGCTGCCGGCCTATTGAGCAGCCCCGGCACGGGGTCGCTGCCGGGAATGTCGATGGCGACCTCTATCATCGCGCGCCCGGCCATTTGCCGCACGCGCGGCATCGGCAACCCGGGGCCTGAGGCGCGCGTTGAGGGTGACCGCCGACGCCCGGCGGCAGGCCATGCGCGGTCTTCCAAAGCTCAAACCATGAAGTCGACCGGGCCATGTCTCGGGTCATCATCAAACCGGGCTTTCATCTAGCCCCCATCCGGCACGGGAGAGAAGTGATGGAGGCGACAAGCCCTGACATCGTGATCCGACTGTCCGAGCCCGCGCTGTTCACGATCTGCTTTTGCGTCGCGATGGCGGCGCTGCTCGCCATCCTGGTGCTCGGCTGCGACAAGGACGGAAATTTTCGGGCGAAATGATTCTCAGCCGGGTGCGGTCGCCGCTGTCCGCACCGCAAGGCGCTGCGCGAGGCTGACGGCCACAGCGACCGCCACGTTTGCGGCCAGCGCGACGATCCCGATGTTGAGGTCGAGCATCCACTGCGGCAGGCCGGGCGCGAGCGCGCCGATCGTCGTCTTGGTCAGCGTGGTGGCGGCGACGATCGTCACCCCGACGACGATCCCGGTGCCGGCGCCGGCTGCGGTCAAAGGATTGCGTGCCGCGAAGCTCACGAAGAGCGACGGGGCCAGTTGGGTCACCAGGGCGTAGCCCATCAGCAGCAGCGCGACGATCGTGTCGCCGCCGTAGATCGCAAACGCGATCGCCAGGGCCGCGACGCATGGCACGAGAAGCTTCGCGACGACGGCCACTTCCTGCTCGGAGGCGCCTCGGCGCGCCAACGGATAGATGTCGCGGGCGAGCGTCGTCCCCGCGGTGGTCAGCATCATCGCGCCGGGAACGAGCGCGGTGAGCACGCCGGCGACGCCGATGAGCCCGACCGCCACGGGCGGCAGCTCGGCCAGCGCGACCTTGAACAGGGCGAGGTCGATCGCCTTGCCGGTCAGCCCGGGCACCCGGAGCAGCGCCGCAAAGCCGACGAACAGCGCGAAGAGCAGCATCAGGCCGTAAAGCGGCGCGACGACGGCGTTGGCGCGCATCGTCCGCTCGTCGCGCGCCGTGTAGACGGAGGCGAACGAGTGCGGCCACATGAAGAAGCCCAGCGCGGTCAGCACCACCGTCGAGTCGAACCAGGCGACGCTTTGCCCCTTGGGCGGCAGGGCCAGGAAGCCGGGGTGGAGCGTCTGGATCTTTGTAAACATCGGGCCGATGCCGCCGGCGACGCGCCACGGCAGGTAGAGGCCGAGGAACACGATCACGACGATGATCAGCGCGTCCTTGATGAGCGCGAGCGCCGCCGGCCCATGGATGCCGGAGACGGCGACGAAGGCGGCGATGGTCGCGGCGCCGACCAGGATGCCCGTGGTCTGCGAGATGGCGCCGTAGCTCGTCGTCGAGACGATGATGCCGAGGCCTTTGAGCTGCAGGACCAGGTAGGGCACGAGCGCGATCACCCCGACCAGCGTGACGAGGAGGCCGAGCCCGGGACTGTCGTATTTCTTGGCGAAGAAGCCGGCCTGGGAGACCAGCGCATGGTCGCGCGCGTAGCGCCAGATCGGCGGCAACAGCCAGTACGAGAGCACGTAGGCGAGCGGGAAGTAGCAGAGGATGTAGTAGGAGGCCGCACCTTTGCCGTAGGCGTAGCCGGAGGCGCCGAGGAACGTGAAGGTCGTGTAGATCTCGCCGGCCATCAGAAGGAAGACGAGGATCGTGCCGAAGCTGCGCTCGGCGACGCTCCATTGCTCCAGCACCCGCGCACGGCCGCGGCCGCCGCGCACGCCCATGACGAGCGCGCCGACGATGGTGGCGGCGATCATCCAGCTCGCGATGTTCACGAGATGCGGTCCTTGTTGGCGGGATCGAGGGCATAGACGAGCGCCAGCATCGCCGCCGAAAAGAGCGTGGCGAACACGGCGTAGGCCAGCGCGAAGGGAAAGCCGAGCACAAACGGATTTACGCGGTCGGCGAACGGCATGCCGATCAGCATGACCGCCCAGGCGAGCCCCCCGAGCCATTTCAACGACATGCCTTGCACCCCTCGTGACGTCGACGCGGCTGGATGAGACCAGCCCCGCGCCTATTTGGCAAAACCGACGCCAACCAAGAGAGCCCAGCGCCCGTGCCGAACCCACCCTCCGCCTCTGCCGTTCACGAGATCGTGTCGCTCGACGCCGTCGCGCTCGCGGCGGCGATCGCTTCGCGCAAGCTGTCGTGCCGCGAGGTCATGGCGGCCTATCTCGCGCGGATCGAGACGGCCAACCCGGCCGTCAACGCCGTCGTCTCCCTGCGGCCGCACGAGTCGCTGCTGGCGGAGGCCGAGCGCTGCGACGACGAGATGGCGCGCGGCGAGTCGCGCGGGCCGCTGCACGGCTTTCCGCATGCGGTGAAGGATCTCGCGCCGACGCGCGGCCTGCGCACCACCTGGGGCTCGCCGCTGTTTCGCGATCATCTGCCCACGCACGACGCGCTGTTCGTCGAGCGCCTCAGGGCGGCGGGTGCGATCATCATCGGCAAGACCAACACGCCGGAATTCGGGCTAGGGTCGCACACGTTCAACGAGGTGTTCGGCTCGACGGGAAACGCGTTCGATCCGTCGCTCAGCGCCGGCGGCAGCTCTGGCGGCGCGGCGGTGGCGCTGGCGTTGCGCATGGTGCCCCTCGCCGACGGCAGCGATTTCGCCGGCTCGCTGCGCAATCCCGCCGGCTGGAACGGCGTGTTCGGCCTGCGCCCTTCGCCCGGGCGCGTGCCGGCGCTGCCGGAGCCAGAGGGGTTCCTGTCGCCGCTGCTCGTCACCGACGGGCCGATGGCGCGCACCGTCGCCGACCTGTCGCTGCTGCTCGCCGTGATGAGCGGCGCGGATTCGCGGGCGCCGCTGGCGCTGGCCGAGCCGCCGCTGCCGGCGGCGCTGCTCGAGGGGGACGCGCGCGGCCGGCGGATCGGCTGGCTCGGCGACCTCGATGGCGCGCTGCCGATGGAGGACGGGATCCTGACTCTGGCGGAGCAGGCGCTCGGCGTGTTGTCGGCGGCGGGGTGCGCGGTCGAGCCGGCGGCGTTCGGCTTCGACGAGGAGCGGCTGTGGCGCTGCTGGCTCGTGTGGCGCCATGCGCTCAACGCCGGCCGCCACCATCGCACCTATGCCGACGCCGCGGCGCGGGCGCAGCTCAAGCCGGAGATGATCTTCGAGATCGAGGGCGGCCTGAAGCTGTCCGCCGTCGATTTCTACGAGGCCTCCGCGACGCGAACCGCCCTGCACGCCGCGATGCTGGGGCTGCTCGACGCCTACGACGCACTGGCCTTGCCGAGTGCGCAAGTCTTCCCGTTCCCGCGCGACTGGCGCTGGCCGCGCGAGATCGCCGGCCGCCAGATGGACACGTACCATCGCTGGATGGAGGTGGTGACGCCGGGCACGCTGTCGGGCTGCCCGGTCGTCTGCCTGCCGGCCGGCCTCGGCGGCACGCCGCCGCGGCCCTCAGGCCTTCAGCTCATCGGCCGGCCGGGCGGCGAACGCGAGCTCTTGCGGCTCGCGCGGGCCTTCGAGATCGAGACCCGGCCGCTGGAGCGGCTGCCGCAGCTCGATCAGAGCTGAACCACGTTCTCCAGCTCGAAGGTCTGGCCTTCGGGATTGGCGCCGATGACGAGCTTCTTGTCGCCGGCGAACGTGTAGGGCGGCACCGGCAGGTTGTAGGGCGCCGGGACACCCGAATAGACGCGGCCGGAGAGATCGTATTTCGAGCCGTGGCAGGGGCAGAAATAGCCGCCGAGCCAATCCGCCGACAGCGAGCCCTTCTCTGGCTCGAACTTGGGGATGCACCCGAGGTGGGTGCAGACGCCGACGAGCACGAGATATTCGGGCTTCACCGAGCGGTGCCAATTCTCGGCGTATTTCGGCTGCTGCAGCACGTCGGAATTGGGGTCGCGCAGGCGCGAGACGAGCTCGGGATTCTGTAGAGACTTCAGCGATTCGGGGGTCCGGTTGACGATGAAGATCGGGTGGCCGCGCCACTTCACGATGATCTGCTGACCCGGCTGGATCGCCCCGATGTTGACCTCGAGCGGCGCGCCGGCTGCGATGGTCGCCGCGTCGGGCTGCATCTGGTCGATCAGCGGCCAGACCGCGGCGGCGAGGCCGACGACGCCGACGGCGCCGGTGGCGATATAGAGAAAGTCACGCTTCGAGGGGTCCTGCGGGCCAGCCGTTACCGTCTGGGTTGGATTTGCGACTGCCATCTCGACCCCGTCACCTCGTCCCGATAGCCGCTTCGCGGCCGATAGAGCTTCCGTTTACAGATCGCGTCGCGCTCTGGCCAGAGGGATGCGTGTCGCACGCGCCCGTGGGCGGCGCCTGGCGCAGAACGCGACACCACGGCGCAGCTTGTCTACAATCCTAATCCATCCGGCGTCTTGTCCCTCGCGGGTTCTTGGGCGACATCCAGCCATGAGCAATCGTCACGACGAGCGGCGCTACAAGGCGCAGGTGGGCGCGCTCCCGATCCGGCGCAGCGCCGCCGGCCCGGAGGTTCTGCTCGTCACGTCGCGCGAGACGCGTCGCTGGATCATCCCCAAGGGCTGGCCGATGAAGGGCCGCAAGGATCACGAGGCGGCGGCGCAGGAGGCCGCCGAGGAGGCCGGCGTGACCGGCAAGGTCGGCAAGCACCCGATCGGCGCCTACACCTACCAGAAGCGCCTCGCCGACCGCGTCGAGCCGTGCCTCGTCATGGTCTATCTGCTCGAGGTCGATGCCCAGCTCGCCGACTGGCGCGAGCGCGAGGAGCGCAAGCGGCAATGGTTCACCTTGCTGCAGGCCGCGGAAATCGTGTCGCCGCCGAAGCTCGCGTCGATGATCCTGGCGCTCATCCGGCCGCGAACGATGCTCGCCGGCGCGGCCGACGCCGCCGCCTGAAGAGGTCAGCGGACGGGAGCGATGGTGCCGGGCACCGCGGCCGCCGACCGGCGATCCGCGAAGCGGGCATTGAGCAGCCGGGTCATAGGCGTCTCGATCCACAGATGCACCGCCACGGCGACGAGAGCCGACGCCGCGATCTCGACGAGGACCAGCGGCCAGAAGCCGAGCGCAGGCGCGAGATGCGACGCAAGATAGGCCTTGCGCGCCGCGACCAGCACGAGTGGATGGAAGAGATAGAGCGCGTAGGAGGCGTCGCCGATGAGCCGAAGCGACGTCGCGAGCCGGCCCTCGGAGCGCGGCGCCGGCTGCGCCAGGACGACGGCGGCGAAGAGCGCGGCCATCGGCAGGCCGCAGGCGAGGAGCCGCGGGAAGCCGCTGGGGTCGACCCCGTAGATCGCGACGTCGCGCATCCGCGCGAGATCGAGCGCCAGTGCGGCGACGGCCGCAAGCCCGAGCGCCAGCGCTGCTGGGCGCGGCAAGCGGGCACCGCGTCGCCAGGCGAGGGCGATCCCCATGCCGAGCGCGAACTCCAGCACGATCGGGTCGCTCCAGAAGGCGAGCGCCGTGATCGTGGGCTGCGCCACCAAGCCGAGGACGACGAGCAGCGCGAGCGTCGCTGCGACGGCGGCGACCGCCGCCTCGCGGCGCAGCATCAGGAACGCGGCGAAGACGACGTAGAAGAACATCTCGTAGTTGAGCGTCCAGCCGAGCGCCACGATCGGCCGCGCGACCCCGTCGCCGGGGCGCGCAAACGGGATGAAGCCGAGCGATGTGACGATCTCCGCCACGCCCGGCAGGCGGGCCTGCCCGGTGCGTACGAGCAGCGCCGCTGTCACGAGCGCGAGGGCCGTGGCGAGCCAGTAGAGCGGCACGATGCGGATCACGCGCCGCGTCAGGAAGGCCTGCGCCGCGCCGGGCGTCGCGAAGAGCCGCTCCGATGCGTGCACCATGATGAAGCCGGAGATGACGAAGAACAGGTCGACGCCGGCGACCCAGGGCAGGAGGCTAGATCGCGCGAAGACCGTCCCGATCTTCTGCGCGGCGAAGGCGGCATCGTCCTGCGCATGGGCGAGCACGACCATCGTCGCGGCGAGCGCGCGCAGGATCTGGATCGATCCGATCTGCTTCATCTGGCGGTGGGCTCGCGGGGCCGGAGCCCGGCAGTCTGGCGGGGCGCGCTTAGCGAAGCGTTACGGCGCCTTTCGCCACATTGGACAAGCGCGCCCAGCTGTCTAAGCTCTTCCTAAGGGCCGCCGCCACGTGCGGCCCATTGAGGAAGTGCCCGGATGTTCAAGGTCCTGATCCTGATTTGCGCGGCGACGGTCGACCATGCCGCCTGCACGCCGCAGAACGCGACCGACGTGGTCCGCGGCCCCCTCGCGCACACGATCGACCAGTGCATCAAGGAGAGCCAGTCGACGCTGGCGCAGACCTCGATCGCCCCCGAGGCCGGCAAGCAGTACATGAAGGTCGTCTGCGAGAGCCAGAAGACCTCCTAGTACCCCGTTGTCCTAGTTGCCCTGCGAGGGGCGCCGGCGGTGGTGGCGCGGCGGACGCGGCGCCTCGCCCGGGCGGCTCGCGGGCTTCGCGTGCTGCGGCTTGGGGCTGGCCGCCGGGCGTCGCTGGTCGCCGCGCGGGGCAGGGCGCTTGCTCTGCTGCGGCCGCTGCTGCTGACGCGGGCGTCGCGTCTCCTTCGGCTCGGCCGCGGCGGCGGCCGCATCGCGGCGATCTTCCGACGGGATGGTCTGACGCGTCAGCTTCTCGATCGCCTTCAGGAACGCGCGCTCCTCGCCGTCGCACAGCGAGATCGCCTGGCCGGCGGCGCCGGCGCGGGCGGTGCGGCCGATCCGGTGCACGTAGGATTCCGGGATGTTCGGCAGGTCGAAATTGACGACGTGGCTCACCGCCTCGATGTCGATGCCGCGCGCCGCGATGTCGGTGGCGACGAGCAGCTTGGTCGACCCCGCCTTGAAGCCGGCGAGCGCGCGCTCGCGCTGGTTCTGGCTCTTGTTGCCGTGGATCGCCACGGCGGAGATGCCGGCCTCCTCGAGATGGCGCACGACGCGGTCGGCGCCGTGCTTGGTGCGGGTGAACACCAGGGCGCGGTCCATCTTCTCCGAGCGGACGAGGTCGGCGAGGACGTGACGCTTGCGCGACGTCTCGACGAAGACGACGCGCTGCTCGACGCGGTCCGCGGTCTTGGCGACCGGCGTCACCGACACCTGAACGGGGTCGCGCAGCAGCGTGCCGGCGAGCGAGCCGATCTCGCCGGGCATGGTCGCCGAGAAGAACAGCGTCTGGCGCTGCTTCGGCAGCAGCGGCACGATGCGGCGCAGCGCGTGGATGAAGCCCATGTCGAGCATCTGGTCGGCCTCGTCGAGGACGAAGGTCTCGACCTTGTCGAGGCGCAGGGTGCGCTGCTCGAGGTGGTCGATCAGCCGTCCCGGCGTCGCCACCAGGATGTCGACGCCGCGCATGACGCGATCGATCTGCGGGCGGATCGAGACGCCGCCGAAGACGGTGGTGATCGAGAAGCCGAAGTGCTGGCCGTAGGTGCGGAAGCTCTCGGCGATCTGGCTCGCCAGCTCGCGCGTCGGCGACAGGACCAGCGCGCGGCAGGTGTTGCGCTCCGGGCGCAGCCGCTCGAGCGACAGCCGCTGCAGGATCGGCAGCGCGAAGGCGGCCGTCTTGCCGGTGCCGGTCTGGGCGATGCCGAGCAGGTCGCGGCCGTCGAGGACGTGCGGGATGGCCTGGGTCTGGATCGGGGTGGGATGGGTGTAACCTTCGGCCTCGAGCGCCTGGAGCAGGCGGGAATCGAGGCCGAGGTCGGCGAAACTGAGCGATGTGTGCTGATTCAAGCGAGCGCTTTCGTGCGGACGCAGCCGGGCGCGCTCGCGCCGATGACTGCGTCTAGGGAGCTGGGAGATCCGTGCGTGACCGGCTCCGGTCGGGGCGGCGGGCTGGCGGTCCGGGTGCGCCGCACTTCGAAGGTCGAAGTCTCCAGCGCAGACGATCACGCGGCCAGGTCGCCGTGGCGCGCCTCTTGCGCGACGCTGCGCAGATGAGGCGATTCACTCAAAAATGCAAGGAAATTAATGCTGCGCTGCACATCAATAAGAGCGCGCAAGGGGGCTGACAGAATCGCTGGGTTGGGTAATCTCTCCTCATGCGCAACCAACTGAGAGGAGGTGATCCAGTGTCTCATTGTCACGTCGCGAGCCAGCTGGAGGTCTCTTTCAAGGCCGTATAGCCTTGGCTGAGAGACGTCGGCATTCGCGCTGACATTGCTGGTTTCGACGGCCGCGAAGCTCCGGCCTGAGAACCTCCGAGATTGAAAGCCCCGGTCCGCCGGGGCTTTCGCCTTTTTGGACACGCGCTTCCGGCCACCCCACCGGTCATGAAGTCGCCACCGCGTGCCTGTTTCGTTGCCTTGCCGCGACCCGTCCCCTAAAGAGGCGCGCGCGCCGGATGGGCCGGCCTTCGAGCCGAGATGGCAACGCAGTCGCATGAAAGCCTGACGAGCTTCCGCCGCGTCGAGGCAAGCTCGAGCCGCAAGTTCGGAGTGACGGTCGGCGCGATCCTGTGCGCGCTCGCGCTGTGGCCGGTGCTGCGCCACGGCGCCCAGCCCCGGTACTATCTCCTCGGAGCCGGTGCCGCGCTCCTTGTGCTCGGCCTCGTCGCGCCGCGCGTGCTCGATCCTTTGAACGCGCTCTGGTTCAAGCTCGGCATGGTGCTCACCAAGATCACCAACCCGATCGTCATGGGCATCATGTACTTCGTCGCGGTCGTGCCGATGGGCTGGCTGCTGCGCCGCAAGGATCTCCTGCGCCTGCAACGCAGCGCCGCGGCCGACACCTATTGGATCGACCGCACCGAGCCGGCCTCGCCGCTCACCAAGCAATTCTGACGTAGCGAAGGAGCGCACCATGTCGATCGTCATGGAGCTGATCGATTTCCTTGGGGCCCGCAAGAAGTTCTGGCTTCTCCCGCTGATCGTCCTGTTCGTCGTCGTCGGCGGCCTGCTCGTCCTGAGCCAGGGCTCGGTCGTCGCGCCCTTCATCTACTCGCTGTTTTAAGGTCGGCCGAGCGCGTGCGGGTTCTCGGTCTTTCGGCGTTCTATCACGACAGCGCTGCCGCCCTCGTCGAGGACGGCCGCATCCTGGCGGCGGCCCAGGAGGAGCGTTTTACGCGCGTCAAGCATGACCCGGGCTTTCCGGGCCATGCGCTGCGCTATTGCCTCGAGGCTGGCGGCGGCGGCCCTATCGACCAGGTGGTCTTCTACGAGAAGCCGTTCCTCAAGTTCGAGCGGCTGATCGAGACCTATCTCGCCTTCGCGCCGAAGGGCTTCGCCTCGTTCCGCAAGGCGATGCCGCTGTGGATCGGCGAGAAGCTGTTCCAGCGCGACCTGCTCGTGAAGGAGCTGAAGGCGATCGATCCTGCGCTCGCCGCGAAGGAGAAGATGCGCTTTGCCGAGCATCATTTCTCGCATGCGGCGTCCGCCTACTTCCCGTCGCCCTACGAAGAGGCCGTGGTGCTCACCATGGACGGCGTCGGCGAATGGGCGACCACGTCCCTCGCCGTCGGGCGTGGCGACGACCTGAAGATCGAGCGCGAGATCTTCTTCCCGCATTCGCTCGGGCTGCTCTACTCGGCCTTCACCTACTACACCGGCTTCAAGGTGAACTCCGGCGAGTACAAGGTGATGGGCCTCGCGCCCTACGGCGAGCCGCGCTTCGCGCAGACGATCCTCGACAACCTGATCGACCTCAAGCCCGACGGCAGCTTCAAGCTCGACCTCGACTATTTCGACTATTGCACCGGCTTCACGATGACGAACCGCAAGTTCGACGCGCTGTTCGGCGGGCCGCCGCGCCAGGGCGAGCAGCAGCTCGACCAGAAGCACATGGATCTCGCCGCCTCGATCCAGGCGGTGACGGAGGAGGTGATGCTGCGCCTCACCCGCTCGGTCGCCAGGACGAGCGGCGTGAAGAACCTCTGCCTCGCCGGCGGCGTCGCGCTGAACTGCGTCGCCAACGGCAAGATCCTCCGCGACGGGCATTTCGAGAACATCTACATCCAGCCGGCCGCGGGCGATGCCGGCGGCGCGCTCGGCGCGGCGCTGACCGGCTATTACGATTCGAAGCCCGGCCGGATGGTCAACGGGCACGATTCGATGCAGGGCTCCTACCTCGGGCCGGCCTACGACGATGCCGAGACCGAGCGCCGGCTCACCGCCGCCAAGGCCGTCTACACGCGGCTCGACGACGACGCGCTCGTCGAGGCGGTGGCGCGGGCGCTCGCCGACGGCAAGGCGATCGGCTGGCACCAGGGCCGCATGGAGTTCGGCCCGCGGGCGCTCGGCAACCGCTCGATCCTCGGCGACCCGCGCTCGCCGACGATGCAGAGGATCCTCAATCTCAAGGTAAAGTACCGCGAGAGCTTCCGCCCCTTCGCGCCGGCGGTGCTGCGCGAAGACGTCTCCGACTGGTTCGAGATCGAGACGGATTCGCCCTACATGCTGCTCGTCGCCAACGTGAAGCCCGAGCGCTGCATCGCGATGAGCGAGGACCAGCAGAAGCTGTTCGGCATCGACAAGCTGAACATCGCCCGCTCGTCGATCCCCGCCGTCACGCACGTCGACTATTCGGCGCGCATCCAGACCGTGCACGCGGAGACCAATCCGCGCTTCCACGCGCTGATCGCGCGCTTCAAGGCGCTGACCGGCTGCCCGATCCTCGTCAACACCAGCTTCAACGTGCGCGGCGAGCCGATCGTCGCGACCCCCGAGGACGCGTTCCGCTGCTTCATGGGCTGCGACATCGACGTGCTCGCCGTCGGCAATTGCCTGCTCGAGAAGGCCGATCAGGACCCGGCGCTGGCCAAGGACTACAAGGACGCCTTCGCGCTCGACTGACGCGCTATCTCGGGCCCGCCGGCTTCAGCACGTCGGGCAGGGACGCCTTCAGGTCATCGACGAGCTTGCTTGCCACAAGGCGATTTGCGAGCGCGCTCGGATGGCCGTCGCCGGGGATGGTCATGACCTGGCCCGGCTGCGGCGGCACCCAGGCGTCGACGAGATGGACGCCGGACTCGGCGAGGCGGCCGCGCACGCCGGCCTCGGTGAAGCCCGTGCCGTCGAGGTAGTGGTCCGGCGCCGGGACGTAGTGGACGACGAGCGGGACGCCGTACTTGTCGCGCGCGAGGTCGGCGACCGCGCCGACGATCGCCAGCCACGTCTCAAGGTCGCCATGCGTCGGCCGCTGCAGGATCGGTGCGAGGAACGCCTGGTAGGCCGCTGATTCCTTGTAGAATTCTTGAAATTTGCGGTTGAGGCCAACGGCGCAGGGGCCGAGATACTTGATGGCGTCGTCGACCCGCTTATAGCGCGGCGCCCGCACCGAGAAGTTCGGCTTGCAGGCCGTCCGCTCCGCATGCCACGGCCCCGTGAGCAGCACGAAGGCGCGCGCGCCGGCGATCCGCTTGTCGAACAGCCCGACCTGCAATTCCCGCAGCGCCTGCGACGGGCTGTAGGCGGAGAAGCCGAGATTGACGACGTCGAACCCCGGCACGAGGGTGGCGAAATTCTGCGCCAGCGTATCCCCGTCGTCGAGCCCTTCGCCGAACGTGTTGCTGTCGCCGAAGAAGGCGACGACCGGCCCGACGCCCGAGCGCGTGTGCCGCAAGAGGTCGTCGTCGATCGTGTAGGTCACCTTGTAGATCGTCTTGCCGTCGACCCGCTTCTCGGCGGGATAGCGGCCCGGTCGCTGCGGACCCCAGCCCAGCTCGGCCCGCGCGCCCCATAGTCCCGGCGGGTGCATGATCTCGACGCGCGGCTCGATGGCCAGCGCGACCGTCTCGAGCAGGGCGACCCCGAGCAGCAACGCGGCGACCATGACGAGGACGTTCTGGGCGCGTCCTCGGCACAGCGCGGCGAGATCGGCGACGAGCACGAAGAGGGCGAAGAACGCGACCAGCCGCACGTGGGGGCCGTACGACGACAGGGCCCAGACGAGGGCGCCGATCGCGCCGACCGGCAGCGCGACGACGCGCAGCAGGAAGGAAAGGGAACGCAATTCTAGCCTCTGGAGACGCGATGTCGCGATCGGCTCGCAGGCTCAGACGGCGATACTTTGACAAGCGGGGCGCGACGCACAGGCGCGCGGCACTGGCGAAATCATCCACAGGTTGGCCGCTTATTGCGGCTTTCGCGTCGCGTCGGCGGTGATATCGTCGTTTCGTCCCAACGTAGGTGATTCGGTCTGAGCGGCAGGCCGATGCGGCGAGGGCAAGCGTTTCGAGGACGAGTCACTTGGCAAAGGACCCCTTTTCGCCGCCGCGTGACCAAGAGGCCAACGAGATCTCGGGCGAGAGCCTGGACCTTGTCGAGGTCGCCGGCAGGATCAAATGGTTCGACGTTTCTAAGGGCTACGGCTTCATCGTCCAGGACGAGGAAGGCCCTGATGTCCTGCTCCACGTCACGACGTTGCGCCGTGACGGGTTCCAGACCGCCCACGAGGGTGCGCGCGTCGTCTGCGAGGCGACCGCGCGCGCCAAGGGCCTGCAGGCCTTCCGCGTCGTGTCGATGGACGAGTCGACCGCCGTGCATCCGGCGCAGCTGCCGTCGCGGACCCATGTCCAGGTGACGCCGTCGAGCGGCTTCGAGATCGTCATCGTCAAATGGTTCAACCGGGTGCGCGGCTTCGGCTTCGTCTCGCGCGGCGACGGCACCGAGGACATCTTCATCCACATGGAGACCCTGCGCCGCTACGGGATCGCCGAGTTGAAGCCGGGCGATCCGCTGCTGGTGCGCTTCGGCGACGGTCCGAAGGGCCTGATGGCCGCCGAGGTGCGGCTGCTCGAGACGGCGCTCCCGCAGTCGCATTAGCCGGAGCGGCGGGCGCTGCTCGCGAGCGCTTGCCGTCGCCGTCGCGGCATGCTTGATCCGCCGCGCACATGCGAGGTGACGGGATGGTTCGCTCTCTGGCTCTTGCCTCTTGCCTGTTCGTCGTCACGCCGGCTTTTGCCGCCGGCCCGGAGCGCCCGCTGGTGCTCGAGACGGCGAGCGGTCCGCATCGCTTCATGGTCGAGTGGCAGCGCACCGAGGCCGAGCGCGAGCACGGCCTGATGGATCGCAAGTCGATGCCGCGCGACCACGGCATGCTGTTCGACTTCCGGCCGCACGCGGTGCCGGTCGTGTTCTGGATGAAGGACACCTACCTGCCGCTCGACATGATCTTCATCGGCGACGATGGCCGGGTGGTCAAAATCAAGCACGATGCCAAGCCGATGGACGAGACGATGATCCCGTCGAACGTCCCGACGCTCGGCGTCCTCGAGGTCGATGCCGGCGTCGCCGACGCGATCGGCCTGAAGGTCGGCGACAAGGTCGAGCACGAGATGTTCGGCGACGTGCCGAAGTAGCAGCGACCGGCGTCAATCGGGCAGGGCGCCGGGCGCGAACCCGCGGCGCTTCAGCCGCTGGATCGCCAGGTCGAGCGCGGAGAGGAAGGCCGAGCGGTCGCGTGGCGCGAACGGCGGCGGCCCGCCCGTCACCTCGCCGGCCGAGCGCAGGGAGTCCATGAGGTTGCGCGTCGCCAGCGTCGCGCCGATCGACGCCTCGCTGTGCAGCTTGCCGTTCGGCGCGATCACGCTGGCGCCGACCTTCACGCAGCGCGCGGCGAGCGGGATGTCGGCGGTGACGACGATCGCGCCAGGCCCGGCCCGCGCCGCGATCCAGTCGTCGGCGACGTCGGGCCCGTCCGCGACGTGGACGCGGCGGATCGAGGGGTCGCGCGGCACGGCGATCGGCGAATTGGCGACGATCGCCACCTGCAGGCCATGCCGCGCCGCGACGCGGTAGATCTCGTCCTTGACCGGGCAGGCGTCGGCGTCGACCAGGACGAACATCTCACGGGGCGACATCAGACCTCTTTCCAATGGTAAGGCGTGAACCCGATGCCGGGCCATAGGATTGTCAGGGGTGTTCGCGTTCGATCAAGGTCAGGCATCGGGTTGGACGGACGTAGTCGTACGACTGTGGCGCTTAAAGCTTGGCCGTAATACCAGCGCAAATCGCCGCTTCAACCGCATCCATTACGCTCTGAAAGGGGATTCGACATGAGACTGAAGAGCTTCGGATCAGCTGCCGTCGTCGCATTGACGCTGGGCAGCACTATGGCCCTCTCCGTGCAGCCGGCCGACGCGTGGTGCGGCCGTTGGGGCCGCTGCGGCTGGCGCGGCGGCTGGGGCTGGGGTCCCGGCGCGGTCGTCGCCGGCGTCGTGGCCGGCGCCGCCGTCGGCACGGCTGCGGCCGTCGCGGGGCGTCCCTATGGCCCCGGCCCGTACGGCTACGGCCGCCCCGGCGGGTACTATGCCTGCCCGCCCGGCTACCATTGGGGTCCCGGCGGTCGCGCCTGCTACGCCAACTGAGCTTACGCGCACCACATCGAAACGCCGGCCTTCGGGCCGGCGTTTTCGTATTGGGCTCACGATATGTTGAAATGCGGCGCGCCTGCACTTGCGCCACGCCTTTTTGCAGCCTCGATTGCTTAAGACCCCCTTAAGACATTCGCGACAGTTTCACTTTTGCCACGAAGCTACACTTTCGAGGGGGACGTTCAATGACGCTTAACAAATATCTGTCGGCGGCCACGGTCGCCCTGACGATCGCCGGCACCACGGCCGCGATGACGAGCCCGGCCGCCGCCTGGTGCCGCTGGGGCTGCGGATGGGGCTGGGGCGGCCCGGCCGTCGCGGCCGGCGTCGTCGCCGGCGCGATTACCGGCGCCGCCGTCGCGACCGCCGTCGCGCCCCGCCCGGCCTATCCGCCGCCGGCCTATGGTTACGGCTATGGCCCGGCGCCGGTCTGCCCCGAAGGCTATCACCTCGGTCCGGCCGGCCGCGCCTGCCGCCCGAACTACTGATCGCCTGATTCTCAGATCGCGCGATGCCCGGCCTTGTGCCGGGCATCTTCGTTTTTGGTGCTAGCCGCTGTTGCGCAGGCCGGCCGCGATGCCGTTGATCGAGAGGTGCACGCCGCCGCGCACCTCCTCGTCCTCGCCGTCCGCGCGCAGCATGCGCAAAAGCTCGACCTGCACGTGGTTCATCGGGTCGAGATAGGGGAAGCGGTTGTTGATCGAGCGCTCGAGCAGCGGGTTCGAGGCGAGCAGACGGTCCTGCTTCATGATCGCGAACAGGTGCTTGATCGTGAGGTCGTGCTCGCGGCTGATCTCGGAGAAGATCTTCTTGCGCAAGGCCGCGTCCTCGACGAGGTCGGCGTAGCGCGAGGCGACGGCGAGGCTCGCCTTGGCGAGCACCATGTCCATGTTGGCGAGCTGGGTGCGGAAGAAGCCCCACTCGTTCATCATCTCCTGGAGCAGCTCGAGCTTGCCGCCCTTGGCGAGCCACTGGTCGATCGCCGAGCCGACGCCGTACCAGCCGGGCAGCATTACCCGCGCCTGCGCCCAGCTGAACACCCAGGGGATCGCGCGCAGGTCCTCGACCTTGCGGGTCTTCTTCCGCGGCGCGGGCCGCGAGCCGAGGTTCAGGGTGGCGATCTCGTTGATCACCGTCGAGCTCCAGAAGTAATCCTCGAAGCCCTCGGTCTCGTAGACGAGCTTGCGGTAGGCCTCGAAGGCGAGCTGCGAGATCTCGTCCATCGCCTCGCGGTAGCGGTCCGGCGGCGGCGGCAGCTTCGAATCGATCAGCGAGGCGTCGAGCGTCGCCGAGACTATGATGCCGAGGTTGCGCCGGCAGGTGTCCTTGTTGGCGTATTTCGACGAGATGATCTCGCCCTGCTCGGTGATGCGGATCTGCCCGTCGACGGCGCCGACCGGCTGCGCCAGGATCGCGTCGTAGGACGGGCCGCCGCCGCGACCGACCGAGCCGCCGCGACCGTGGAACAGGCGCATGCCGATGCCGGCGGCCTTGAACACCTCGATGAGCTGCGTCTCGGCCTTGTAGAGCTCCCAGCCCGAGGTCAGGAAGCCGCCGTCCTTGTTCGAATCCGAGTAGCCGAGCATCACCTCCTGGACGTTGCCGCGCGAGGCGACGATCTTGGCGAGGTGGCGGTTCTTGAACACGGCCTCCATGATGCCGGCGCAGGCTCGCAGATCGTCTATGGTCTCGAACAGCGGCACGAGGTTCACCGCCGAGTTGCCGTCGCGGTCGATGAGGCCGACCTCCTTCAGCAGCACCGCCAGCTCGAGCAGGTCGGACACCGATTCCGACATCGAGATGATGGACGTGTGGATGATCTTGTGGCCGTAGCGTTTCTGGGCCGCGACCGCCATGCGGAACACGCCGAGCTCGGTCTCGGTCTCGTCAGAGTAGGTGATGAAGGGCGAGATGAGCGGCCGCGCGGTGTCGAGCTCTTTGTCGAGCCGGGCGACGCGCTGCGCCTCGTCGAGCTTCAGGTAGTCGGTGCCCGGCGCCACGGCCTCGAACAGTTCGGCGATGGTGCGCTCGTGCACGGCCGAGTTCTGGCGCAGGTCGAGCGAGGCCAGATGGAAGCCGAAGCAGTCGATCGAGCGCAGCAGCCGATGCAGGCGGCCGCGCGTCAGGATGCCGGATCCGTTCTCGACGAGCGACCTGTTGATGGTCTCGATGTCGGCCTTGAACTCGGCCGGCCCGGAATAGGGCGTCACGCCGTCGGTCGGCGCGTTCTCGAAGACGCGCACCGTCGCGGTGAGCCGCTTCGCCATGCCGTTCAGCGCCCGCCGGTAGGCCTCGTTCTGCTGCGCCTCGCTGCCGTCGTCGCCGAGATCGGCGAGCGCCTGCAGATCGGTGTTGTGACGAACGATGTTGTCGGAGAGCGTGAGCTCCTTGCGCAGGTTGAGGCACTCCTCGCGGTAGTGCCGGATGATCTTCATCCCATGCATGCGCGTCGTGGTCTCGACGACCTGCGCCGTGACGAACGGATTGCCGTCGCGGTCGCCGCCGATCCAGCTGCCGAGGCGCAGGAACGAGGGGATCGGCTGCGGCGTCTCGTTCGAGGCGATCGCCTCCATCTCCTTCTCGACGGTCTGGTAGATGATCGGGACCTCGGAGAGCAGCGAGTAGTCGTAATAGGTCAGCCCGTTGGCGACCTCGTCGACAACGGTGAGCTTGCGACGGCGCAGGAGGCTCGTCTGCCATAGCGAGAGCACCGCCTCGTAGATCGACTGCTTGATCTGCTCACGCTCGTCCTCGGTGAAGTCGCGCTCGTTGAAGAGGTCGAGCCGGCGGGCAACCGCCATTTCCCAGGTCTGGGTCGAGCGACGGCGCACCTCGGTCGGATGCGCGGTCAGCACCGGAGAGATGAACGCGCGCTCGAAGAAGGTCTGCAGCTCGGCCTTGGTGATGCCGTTCTCCCTGGCGTCCGCGAGCGCGCGGCGGATCGTGCCGAGGCGGGGCTTCGAGCCGGCGATCGCGTGGGCGCGGGTGCGCCGGCGATGGTGCGCGTCCTCGGCGATGTTGGCGAGGTGCGAGAAGTAGGAGAACGAGCGGACGACGAGCGCCGCCTGGCGCGGCGACAGCGAGCCGAGGATCTCGTGCAGCGCCTTGGCATCCTTGGCGCTGCGATCGCGGTGGAAGCGGACGGACGACTGCCTGATCTGCTCGACGATGGCGAAGATGTCCTTGCCTTCCTGGTCGCGGATCGTGTCGCCGAGGATGGCGCCGAGGAAGCGGATGTCGTCGCGCAGCGGGCCGTCCTTGTCGGCGAACTGCTGGAAGTCGGCGAATTCGGCGTGCTCGGACTTGGCCAAAGGAACACTCCCCACGAGGATTACTGTCCTATGTCTATAGGGGTAGAACGACCGTCGCCAAGGCTGCATTCCCTAAAGAAAAATCGTGAGGCGGCTACAGATTAATTAATGGGCAGCCGGGGAGGGCCGCGGTCGGCCAGCCGAAGCGACTTGCCAAGCGACACGAGTAGGATTGCACGCATGAGCAACGGGCCCATCGTCAAGTCGTCCGGTCCGAGCGGCGCCGCTCTCCAGGTCGCCGGCGTCGCGCTCCTCCTGCAGGCGGGGTTGCGCGCCTTTTCCCTCGCGATCTTCCTGCTCACCCTCTCAGCCAATCCGCGCTTGAGCCAGATCATCCTGGGTCAGGCGTACCTGCTCACGATGTCCGTTCTCTTGCCGACCGCTTTCGCCGTCGTGGGCGTCGTCACAGGCATCATGCTGCTGGCCCGCGCTCGCGCCGCGGCGGTCGTCGCCCGAGCCTTCTGCGTGATCGGTCTGCTGGTCCTGGCCTAAGGGGCGTTTCAGATCGCATTCACGCAGGTCTACAAGTCGCACCCGCCCCCGATGCAGACGTATGTGCTGATGGCTTTCAACGGGGTGATCTACGTCGGAACGCTGATCGCGGTGTCGCGGTCGGCCTGACCGCGCCCCGGCGCTCCGGATCAGGCTGCAGCGACCTGGAGCGCGCTTTCCAAGGTCTGCTCTACGCAAATCATCTGCTGCACCTTGCCGAGGAGCATTGCCCAGGCCTCGAAGTCGATGATCGGATTTCCGAGAGCGTCCTTCGGCGATTGCGGGAGGACGCCGATGCAGAGACCCTCGTCGAGCCGGACGACGTCGCCGATCGAAGCGCCGGAGCCTGCCGTCGCCTGCGGCAGCACCGCTTGCACGCCGAGGAGCGTCACGGGGCCGTAGGCGCGCAGCGCACGATGCAGCCGCTGCAGGCCCGCAACGTCGAGCGCGGCGGAGCGATAGACGAAGATCTTCTCGGCCGCCCGCAGGTCTTCGATGAACTTGTCGCGAAGATAGACGATGCGCCGGCACATCTTTGCGTAGACGTCGTCGGGATCGGCGCGGGGGACGTGAAGGAACGTGTGCATCGCGAGATACCAGCGCCGATCGGTGACGAACAGCTCGCCCATAGGCGTCGCGTGAGTCTCCGTGTTGCTGGGCTCGCCCAGGCCCTCGAAGCGCTGTTCTAGCGCGGCGATCAGGCTGTCGAGGTCGACATCGTTCCAGCGCAGCAGGCCTAGTGGTTCGGCACCAAACCGCCGTTGCACCAGCCCCAGCTCGCAGTCGTCGCCCACGCTCTCGAATGTGAGTGCGAGCCGGCGCATCGGTTCGTCGTCGAGCACGGTGACGTCGGCCTTCACCGGCGTCTTGATCCCGTCTTCGGTCAGCTCGCTCATTCCGACGCCGTGCAGAGCGTAGCCGCGCGCCTGCATGGCGCCGGCGTTGTCGGGCGCGCGTCGGCAGTACTCCGTCCACAGGGCGGCCGCGCGAGTCCAGTCGTGCTTGGCCGTGGCAAGCTCCCCGTCGGCGGCAAGCAGGCCGAGATCGTCAGGGTACCGGCGCCGCGCCGAGGCGACCACCGCCGATGCGGTCTCGATGTCGCCGAGCCGGACCAGGCTTTTTGAGTAGCCCTCCAGCCAGTCCGGGTGCGGCTTGGCGCGCCTCATCGCGCGACGCCAGAAGGCCGCAGCGGCATCCGGGCGGTTGCCGTGCAGCGCGAGTCGCGCCGCTTCGGTCAGGATCCGGACGTTCTTGGGATGGCGGCCGACCACGCTGTCGACGAGGGCCTGCGCCTCCGAAAGCCGACCGAGGTGTCGGAGGCTCGATGCGAGGCGCGCAACGGCAAGAGGCTCGCTCGCACCGAGACGTCGCGCGCAGTTCCAATGCCGGGCGGCTTCAGCGTGGCGGCCACGCTCCTGTGCGGCCGTCCCGGCCGCCGACGCGAGACTGCGGCTGCGGGGATGGGTGGCGCGCGCAGCTTCCAGCAACGCGTCGGCGCTCGCGTAGCGCCGCGCTGTCAGCAGCCCCAAAGCGATCCATGACAGAGATCGCGCCCTCACCGCTGCAACTGCGGCGGCGAAGCCCGCATCTCGTGGCGCGCGGCGGCGTCGAGCGGCTTCGCTCGGGTCGCCCGGAAGTTATCGCGATAGGCTCGGCATCAGGACAGCCCGAAACACCACTTTGGCCGCATACCAAGGGTGCTCCCCAGCCGCAACGTCACGTAGAACGTGCGGCTGTCGGCGACGGCATGAGACCAGTTTGCCATTGGAGATGAACGATAATCTGGATGCTTGTGTGGCTTCCCGGACACGCCAGGCGCGCCGGCGGGTCGCTAACCGCGGGGATCGACCGCGGTCGACGAGCGCCTCGACGCTCGTCGTGCCAAAGATGGTAGAGACCCATCCATGGATCCCCAGGAGGCCCCGCCCGTGACCACCATGCTTGCCCGCCTCGCCGAACGCCGTGCCGAAGCCGAGGCCGGCGGCGGAGAGCGCCGCGTCGCGGCGCAGCACGAAAAAGGCAAGCTCACCGCCCGCGAGCGCATCGAGCTGCTCCTCGACGAAGGCTCGTTCGAGGAGTTCGACATGTTCGTGCAGCACCGCGCGGTCGACTTCGGCATGGCGGCCCAAAAGATCCCCGGCGACGGCGTGGTGACGGGCTGGGGCACCATCTCGGGGCGCACGGTCTTCGTCTTCGCCAAGGATTTTACGGTCTTCGGCGGCTCGCTTTCCGAGACGCATGCCAAGAAGATCACCAAGATCCAGGACATGGCGCTGCGCAATCGCGCGCCGATCATCGGGCTCTTCGACGCGGGCGGCGCGCGCATCCAGGAGGGCGTCGCCGCGCTCGCCGGCTACGGCGAGGTGTTCCAGCGCAACGTGCTGCCGTCGGGCGTTATCCGGCAGATCTCGGTGATCATGGGGCCCTGCGCGGGCGGCGCGGTTTACTCGCCGGCGATCACCGACTTCATCTTCATGGTGAAGGATTCGAGCTACATGTTCGTCACCGGCCCCGACGTCGTGAAGACGGTGACGAACGAGACGGTGACGGCGGAAGAGCTCGGGGGCGCCGGGGTTCACACCGTGAAGAGCTCGGTCGCCGACGAGGCCTACGAGAACGACGTCGAGGCGCTGCTGCAGGTGCGCCGGCTCGTCGACTTCCTGCCGGCGTCGCACGTCGCGCCGTCGCCGCAATGGCCGGCGCCGCTCGCGGACGCCGACGACGTGTCGCTCGACACGCTCGTGCCCGGAAACGCCAACATGCCCTACGACATCAAGGAGCTGATCACGAAGGTCGCCGACGACGGCGACTTCTTCGAGATCCAGGAGGCGCACGCCAAGAACATCGTCGTCGGCTTCGGCCGCGTCGAGGGGCGCACCGTCGGCTTCGTCGCCAACCAGCCCGCCGTGCTCGCCGGCGTGCTCGACTCGGATGCCTCGCGCAAGGGGGCGCGCTTCGTCCGGTTCTGCGACTGCTTCGGTATCCCGATCGTCACCTTCGTCGACGTGCCCGGCTTCCTGCCCGGCGTGAGCCAGGAGTACGGCGGCCTCATCAAGCACGGCGCCAAGCTGCTCTTCGCCTATGCGGAGGCGACGGTGCCGAAGGTCACGCTGATCACGCGGAAGGCGTTCGGCGGGGCCTACGACGTCATGGCCTCGAAGCACCTGCGCGGCGACCTCAACCTCGCCTGGCCGACCGCGCAGATCGCCGTGATGGGCGCCAAGGGCGCGGTCGAGATCATCTTCCGCGCCGACCTCAAGGACGCCGACAAGATCGCGGCGAAGACCAAGGAATACGAGGACAATTTCCTGTCCCCGTTCGTTGCCGCCGAACGCGGCTACATCGACGAGGTCATCATGCCGTCGACGACGCGGCGGCGCATCGCCCGCGGGCTCGCGATGCTGCGCAACAAGACGCTCGAGAACCCGTGGAAGAAGCACGACAACATCCCGCTGTGAGGCGGGCTACTTCGCGGCTTTCCTGATGGTGTACATGTTCGAGATCGAGACGAAGGCGGTGGGTCCGGCCATGCCGCGATCCTGCATCGAGCTGTTGATGTTGACCGACGACAGCGCGCACTCGCCGCCGAAGACCTGGTGCAGGGTCTCGCACTCGCGCCCGGCCAGAGCGTAGAGCTGCTTGCGCGCGTCCTCGGTCGCCTTCAGCGCGGCGTCCGTCGAGGCGGGGCTCGCAACCGGCACGTTGACGCTGATCTGCGATCGCACCTCGATGACCGATGGATCGCACAGGCCACGCCCCATGCACTGGGCGCTCGCCGGAGGCGCCACGGAAAGAATGATCAAGCACAGCAGAAATGACGAAACGCGCATCGGCAATCCCCAAAACCAAACTCGGATAGATTATCATTGCTGCATGAGAGCTGCAGCATAGTTTGTCGATAAACGTAAACAATGACGATATATTTACGGTGTCTAGCTGGGTCAGTCCTTGGCGGTCCCGCTTAAGCGATCGAGCCGAACGCGTGCGAGGTCTGCTCGTAGATGTTCGCGTCGTAGTCGAGGACGCCTTCGACCTCGTGGATGGCCTTCAGCTTCTGCGCCAGCTCGATCACCCGGCCGAACTCGGTCATCGTCGGGACGGCACCGCCCGGCAGGCCGAGCGTCTCGCCGAGTGCCTCCGAAAAGTGCGCCGCGTCCGAGCGCAGGCTGACGATCTCGAAGGCGGACAGGGCCAGCAGCGATTCGCCGAGCGCCGTCTTGCGCGGCATCTCGTTGGGGTTCGCGCACGAGAGCTGGCGCACGAGCGGGTTGTTCAAAGGCGCCAGCACCTCCTGCGGCGCGCGCCTGAACATGCGGCGGAGCGGCTCCTCCTCGAGTTCGGGCACTTCCGCGGCCAGAAAGTCCATCACGGGCTCGAAGGTGTAGGCGTCGCGCGGACCGAGCAGTTCCTTCGTCTTCGGCGTCGCGCTCTTCAGGATGATCAGCCGCTCGGCCAATTCCTCGTACGGGTCGCGAAACAGCGCGACCGACTTGAAGCCGGTGTTGAGATAATATTCGACTGCCTTGATGAACAGGCGGCCGGATATGTAGGCCGAGTCGAGGTCGGCGATGCAGAAGACCTGCTGCGAGGTCTCGTAACCGCGCCGGTCGATGCCGCGATACCAGTACTGGAACCTGTCCTTCAGCGCATCGTCGATGCGCCAGAGCGGCAGGAGATGCGTCTCGAGCCGGAAGATTTTCTGGCGGATGAACTCCGGCCGCGCCCGCCGGTAGACCGAGATGCCCGTGTCGACGTCGATGAGGTCGAGGCTGTGCATGCCGGTGATGCCGGGCAGCGTCTTCTCGTTGAGGACGAAGCCGCACATCCCGGTCGAGTGCCGGCCGGCGCCGATCAGTTCGGGCCGCTCCTCGTTCGAGGACAGGACCGTGAGTTCGACGTCGTCGTTGAGGATGCGCACCGACGGCGTGCCGCCGCCTGAGTCCGGCACCACGTAGAGGCTGATCTCGTTGCCGTGGTCGTAATCGATGCTGAAGAGCATGAAGGGTCCTGCTGGCGGAAGCCGTGGTCGCGGCTCCGCGGCGGCGGGCGATGTCGGCTGGCAGATACCAGCCGCCGCAGCGGGCGGGCAAGCCGGCGTCCGCCGAAGGGCGCCCCCACTTGTTCGAGGGGGATGATCCGCCTAACACACCGCCCGGAAAGGGTGGCCATGTTCAAGAAGATCCTTATCGCCAATCGCGGCGAGATCGCCTGCCGGGTGATCAAGACGGCGCGGCGGATGGGGATCGCGACGGTGGCCGTCTACTCGGAGGCCGACCGCGCCGCGCTGCACGTCGCGATGGCCGACGAGGCGGTCGAGATCGGGCCGGCGGCGGCCGCGCAATCCTACCTCGACATCGCCCGCATCGTCGACGCCTGCAAGGCGACCGGCGCCGAGGCGGTGCATCCCGGCTACGGGTTCCTGTCCGAGCGCGCCGCCTTCGCGACCGCGCTGGCGGAGGCCGGCATCGTCTTCATCGGCCCGAACGCTAGGGCGATCGAGGCGATGGGCGACAAGATCACCTCGAAGAAGCTCGCCGCCGAGGCCGGCGTCTCGACCGTCCCGGGCCATCTCGGCGAGATCGCCGACGGCGACGAGGCGATCCGCATCGCCGACGAGATCGGCTATCCGGTGATGATCAAGGCCTCGGCCGGCGGCGGCGGCAAGGGCATGCGCATCGCCTACAAGGCCGAGGAGGTCGCCGAGGGCTTCGAGCGCTCGCGCTCGGAGGCCAAGTCGTCGTTCGGCGACGACCGCATCTTCATCGAAAAATTCATCGAGAACCCGCGCCACATCGAGATCCAGGTGCTCGGCGACAAGCACGGGGCCTGCCTCTACCTCCACGAGCGCGAATGCTCGATCCAGCGTCGCAACCAGAAGGTCGTCGAGGAAGCGCCGTCGCCGCTGCTCGACGCCGAGACGCGTCGCAGGATGGGCGAGCAGGCGGTCGCGCTGGCCAAGGCGGTCGGCTACGATTCGGCCGGCACGGTCGAGTTCGTCGCCGGCCAGGACAAGAGCTTCTATTTTCTGGAAATGAACACCCGGCTGCAGGTCGAGCATCCGGTGACGGAGCTGATCACCGGCATCGACCTCGTCGAGCAGATGATCCGCGTCGCGGCCGGCGAGCCGCTCGACCTGTCCCAGGAGCGTATCAGGCTCGACGGGTGGGCGGTCGAGACCCGCATCTATGCCGAGGATCCGGTGCGCGACTTCGTGCCCTCGACGGGGCGGCTCACGACCTTCGTGCCGCCGGTGCAGGGCCGCCAGGGCGACCGCATCGTGCGCGTCGACACGGGCGTCGCGGAAGGCGGCGAGATATCGATCCACTACGACCCGATGATCGCCAAGCTCGTGACGCACGCGGCCGACCGAGCCGGCGCCATCGCCGCCCATGCCGATGCGCTCGACAGCTTCATCATCGAGGGCATCCGCCACAACATCCCGTTCCTCGCTTCGATCATGGCGAAGCCGCGCTGGCAGGAGGGCGCGCTGTCGACCGGCTTCATCAAGGAGGAATATCCCGACGGCTTCGCCCTCGTGGCGCCAGAGGGCGAGATGGCCGCGCGCTTCGTCTGCGTGGCGCTGGCGATCGACCGCGCGCTCGACGAGCGGCGCGGGGCGATCGCCGACGCGATCCGCCCGCACCGGCCCTACGGCGGCGCGCGCGCCGTGCTCATCGGCAAGGCGCGGCACGATGTCGACGTGACGGCCGCGGACGGGCTTATCGTGCGCCTGGCCGGCGGTCGGGAGCTGCGGGTCGCGAGCAACTGGCGGCCCGGCGACAAAGCCTGGACCGGGACGATCGACGGCCTCTCGATCGCCATGGCGGCGCGGCCGATCCTCAACGGCTACGCGCTCTCGCACGCCGGCTTCGGCGCCGACGCGCGCGTCCTCACGCGCCGCCAGGCCGATCTCGCCGCGCTGATGCTGGAGCGCGAGGACGCCGACGACCAGAAGACGCTGCTCTGCCCGATGCCCGGCCTCGTGAAGAAGATCCACGTGACGGAAGGCCAGGCTGTGAAGGCCGGCGAGCCGCTCTGTCTCGTCGAGGCGATGAAGATGGAGAACGTGCTGCGCGCCGAGCGCGACGTCACGGTGAAGTCGATCGAGGCGGCCGAAGGGGCGTCGCTGGCCGTCGACGCGCCGATCATGACGTTCGCCTAAGGCGGTTTTTCAGCACGCGATCGCGTCGACATGGTCGCTCTTCGCGTAGCCGAGGATGAGCTTGTCGCGCGTGACGAGCGGCACAGCGAGGCGTCGTGCTGTCGCGATCAGGAAGCGATCCGCCGGGTCGCGGTGCAAGGGGGCGGGCAGGGCGCATGACGCCAACGCGACCTCTGCGTCGAAACGTGCCTCGACGATTTTCGGCGATGTGAGGACTGCGCGGAACCACGCCGCAGGATCGGGAGAAAACTCCGGCGTCGAGCTTAGGCGCTTCTGGCCGAGGATGCCGATCTCCCAGGCGGAGACCGGCGAGACAAGGATGGCGCCCGCGTTATCTATTGCCTCGACGGCATCCGCGAGCATCACGTCGCCGTTGAAGAGATAGATCACCGCGCAGGTGTCGAGGAGCAGGCGCGCCGGCCGCACGCCTTCTAGAATCATTCGTGGACCCGGCCGCTTTCCGCATGCCCGATGTCGCCCACGACCGGAGCGGTAAGATCGAAGCCGTCCGGCACGCGCACCGAGCCCCGCAAAGCGCCATGTAACGAGGGACGCGGCGACCGGATGATTGCGACGACGCGGCCCTCGCGGGTGACGTCGACGCCCGACGTGGCGCCGGCTTCGAGTTCCTCTACGATCTTCGGCAAGCTCGCAGGGAGCTCCGAAATGTCGATGAGCTTGGGACCCTCGTCCATTTGCATTCGCCTCCGCCGCCGATGCTTACCCCGTAGCGAACGACTGTAAAGGGCCGACCTTTGCCGGCTGTCGGTTCCTACGCCGCCTTCTTCACCGCAATCGCCGCCAGCGTCCGCAGGATCTGCCGCGTGCCCTCGAGCCGCGCCTTGGGGCTCTCGAAGTCGCGGACGAACACGACCTTCATGTCGGGGCGCACCCTGGCGCTCGGACCCTGCTCCGAGACGAAGCGGACCAGCCCCTGCGGATCGGCGAAGGAATTGTCGCGGAACGACAGGGTCACGCCCTTCGGCCCGGCATCGACCTTCTCGACATGCGCGCGCCGGCAGAGCGCCTTGATCGCCGTCAGCGTCATCAGCTGCTCGACTTCGGGCGGCAGCGGGCCGAACCGGTCGATCATCTCGGCGGCGAAGCCCTCGATCTCGGCGTCGGTCTCGAGCGTCGCCATGCGCCGGTAGAGCTGCACGCGCAACGCCGGATCCTCGATGTAGTCCTCGGGGATCGTCACCGGCGTGCCGGTCTGGATCTGCGGCGACCAGGCTTCCTCCGGCGGCTCGTCCTCGATGCCGAGCTTCAAGGCCTCGATCGCCTCCTGCAGCATGTCCTGGTAGAGCTCGTAGCCGACCTCCTTGATGTGGCCGGACTGTTCGTCGCCCAACAGGTTGCCGGCGCCGCGGATGTCGAGATCGTGGCTGGCGAGCTGGAAGCCGGCCCCCAGCGTGTCGAGCGAGTCCAGCACCTTCAGCCGCTTCTCGGCCTGCGCCGTCACGGTCTTGTTGGCGGGCAGGGTCAGCAGCGCGTAGGCGCGCGTCTTCGAGCGGCCGACGCGCCCGCGCAGCTGGTAGAGCTGGGCGAGGCCGAACATGTCGGCGCGATGCACGACGAGCGTGTTGGCGCGCGGGATGTCGAGGCCGGACTCGACGATCGAGGTCGACAGCAGGATGTCGTACTGGCCTTCGTAGAAGGCCGACATCTTCTCTTCGAGCTCGGTCGGCGGCATCTGGCCGTGCGCGACCACCACCTTCGCCTCAGGCACGGCCTGGCGCAGGAAGGCCAGCGCGTCGTCGAGGTACTCGATGCGCGGGCAGACGTAGAAGCTCTGGCCGCCGCGATAGCGCTCGCGCAGCAGCGCCTCGCGCACCAGCAGGTCGTCGAAGGGCGAGACGAAGGTGCGCACCGCGAGTCGGTCGACCGGCGGCGTCGCGATGATCGAGAGATCGCGCACGCCGGTCATGGCGAGCTGCAGCGTGCGGGGGATCGGCGTCGCCGAGAGCGTCAGCACGTGCACCTCGGCGCGCAGGTTCTTCAGCCGCTCCTTGTGCTTGACGCCGAAGTGCTGCTCCTCGTCGACGATCACCAGCCCGAGGTCCTTGAACGACACGCCGGCGCCCAGCACCGCGTGCGTGCCGACGACGATGTCGATGTCGCCCGAGGCCGCGCCGGCCTTGGTGGCCCGCGCGTCGGCCGCCGTCACCATGCGCGAGAGCTGCCCCACCTTGATCGGCAGGTGGGCGAACCGCTCGGAGAAATTCTTGTGGTGCTGGCGCGCCAGCAGGGTGGTCGGCGCGATGACCACCACCTGCTTGCCGTTGATCGCGCTGGCGAAGGCGGCGCGCATCGCCACCTCGGTCTTGCCGAAGCCGACGTCGCCGCAGATCAGCCGGTCCATCGGATGGCCGGAGGCGAGATCGTCGAGCGTCGCCTCGATCGCGCCTTCCTGGTCCTCCGTCTCGTCGTAGGGGAAGCCGGCGCAGAACTCGGCGTAGAGCCCGTCCGGCGGCACCAGCTTGGCGGCCGCCTTCGTGGCGCGCGCTGCGGCGATCTTGATGAGGCCGGCGGCCATCTCCAGGACGCGCTTGCGCATCCGCGCCTTGCGCTTCTGCCAGGAGGCGTTGCCGAGCCGGTCGAGCTGGACCTCGGTGTCCTCGGAGCCGTAGCGCGACAGCAGCTCGAGGTTTTCCACCGGCAGGTAGAGCTTGGCGCCCTCGGCGTAGTGCAGCTCGAGGCAATCGTGGCGGACGCCGACGGCGTCGATGGCCTCCAAACCTTTGTAGCGCGCGATGCCGTGGTCGGCGTGGACGACGATGTCGCCGGCGGTCAGCGCGCCGATCTCGGTGAGGAAGTTCTGCGCGCGCTTGGCGTGCTTGCGCTTGCGCACGAGCCGGTCGCCGAGGATGTCCTGCTCGGACACCACGGCGATGTCGCCGGCCTCGAACCCCTGCTCGAGACCGAAGACCGCGAGCGCCACCTTCTTCCGCTTGAAGTGCAGCGCGTGCGAGAGCGTCGAGACGAGCTCGGTCGCGCCGAGCCCGTGGTCGGCGAGCACGCCGGCCATGCGCTCGCGCGAGCCGTCGGACCAGGCGGCCAGGATGACGTGGCGGCCCTTGTCCATCAGCGCGCGCACGTGCGCGGCGGCGGCCTCGAAGACGTTGGCCGCCTCGTCGGCCCGCTCGGGCGCAAAGGAGCGGCCGGCCTTGCCCTCGACGTCGACGACGAGACCGCGCCCTTCGGGAACCGCATGCGTCGTGATCTGCACGACGCTCTGTGCGTCGAGCCGCGCGAGCCAGGCCTTCTCGTCGAGGTAGAGCGCCTTGGGCTCGAGCGGCTTGTAGGAGGAGTTCTGCGGCGCCGCGTCGTAGGCGCTCTTGCGGGCGTCGTAATAGTCCTCGATCTGGGTCAGCCGCTCGCTCGCCGCCTCGCGGATCTGCGCGTCGAGGACGAGCGGCGCGTCGCCGGTGTAGGCGAACAGCGGATCGAGGTGGTCGTAGAAGAGCGGCAGCCAGTGCTCGAGCCCGGGGCTGCGCCGGCCTTCGCTGATCGCGTCGTAGAGATTGTCGCCGCGCGTCTGGCCGCCGAACTTGCCGGTGTAGGCCTGCCGGAAGCGCTTGATCGCCTCCGTGGTGAGCTGCACCTCGCTCATCGGCACGAGGTCGAGCGCCTTGAGCTGCCCGACCGTGCGCTGCGTCTCGGGATCGAAGGTGCGGATCGATTCCAGCGTGTCGCCGAAGAAGTCGAGCCGGATCGGCTCGGACAAGGCCGGCGGGAAGAGGTCGACGATGCCGCCGCGCACGGCGTAGTCGCCGGTGTCGCGCACGGTGGAGTTGCGGGTGAAGCCGTTGATCTCGAGCCACTGGACGAGCGCGTCCATGTCGATCGCGTTGCCGGGCGCGGCCGAGAACGTGTCCTTGGCGACCTTGTCGAGCGGTGGCACGCGCTGGAGCAGGGCGGCGATGGTGGTCGAGAGGATGCGCGGCCGCTCCTCCGAGGAGCGCGAGCGGGCGAGCCGGGCGAGCGCGGTCATCCGGCGCGCGGCGATCGAGGCGTTCGGCGAGACGCGGTCGTAGGGCTGGCAGTCCCACGCCGGCAGGTCGATCAGCTCGATGTCGGGGGCGGCGAAGCCGAGCGCCTCGGCGAAGGCGCGGGCGCGGCGGTCGTCGCGGGCGACATGCACGAAAACGACGGACCGCTTCTCGGCGTCGCGGGCGAGCGCGCGCGCGAGGTCGGCGACGCAGAAGGCGTCGAACCCTTCGGGCACGGAGGACAGGGTGAGGGAGCCGCCCTTCTTCAGTTCGGCGACGGCGCGTTTGAGGTCGGTCACGATTGCTGTGGTATGTGGGGAAGGCGCCTATGTGGCGCCATCGACCGCGAAAGTCGAGCGCGGCGCATCGCAGCGTGCGCCGTTGGACGGCGATGACTTTTCCGGCGCCGGGCGCTACCCCTTCCACGACCCGGCCGAAGCGCCGCGGCGACTGCCAGGGAGGCGACGATGGATCCCAAGACGACAGCTGTCGTGCTGATCGAGTTCCAGAACGATTTCACCACGGAAGGCGGAGCGCTCCACGACGCCGTCAAGCCGGTGATGGACTCGTCCAACATGCTGGCGAACACGGTTGCGGTCGCCAAGGCCGCCCGCGCCAGCGGCGCCACCGTGGTCTATGTGCCGATCGCGTTCGTGGAGGGCTACACCGAGCTGCGCGCGCACCCCTACGGCATCCTGAAGGGCGTGGTCGACAGCCGCTCGTTCCGAAAGGACAGCTGGGGCGCCGAGTTCGTCGACGTCTTGAAGCCGCAGCACGGCGACATCGTCATCGAAGGCAAGCGTGGCCTCTGCGCTTTCGCCAGCACCAACCTCGACTTCATCCTGCGCAGCCGCGGGTTCACCACGATCGCGCTGGGCGGCTTCCTCACCAACGTCTGCGTCGAATCGACGATGCGGACGGCCTACGAGCACGGCTACGACGTCGTCACGCTCACCGACTGCACGGCGGCGACGAGCGCCGAGGAACAGCAGGCGGCAGTGGAGAAGAACTATCCGCTATTCTCGACACCGATGACGCATGACGCCTTCATTGCGGCGCTCGACGGCCGGGAGATGCCGCTGGCGAAGGCGTCTTAAATCGGCATCACTCCACCCGCCGCACCGGCATCGGCGGTGGCGTGTCCGTCGGGGCGATCAGGTCGAGCCGGTGATGCCAGAAGGACCAGGAGCGCGGGCGCAGCGCCCCGGCGGGTGACGTGCGCAGAACCTCGGCGAGCTTGTCGCGGCCGAACACCGGCTCGAGGTCGAAGGCGTCGTCGATCGTGCCGAGGTCCATGACGCGGCGGATGATGCGGTCGGGGTAGGCGATCGCGTCCGCTTCGCTCTTGTCCCAGACGTAGCGGCGCGCCACGGCGCGCAGGAACGTCTCAGGATCTGGATGAGGAGCCTCCATCGGCGCAGCCTACACCTTGAAAACGCCCTCGCGCACGAAGCTCGTCAGCGGGGCGCGCGCGTTGGCCTTCGCCGGCTTCGCCTCATCGGCGCGGTAGCGGCCGATCGCGACCATGCATTCGACGCGGTAGTCGTCGGGCACCTCGAGGTCGCGCGTCGCGCGGGCGACGTCGAAGCCGCCCATCGCATGCGCGGCCCAGCCGATCAGGCTCGCCTGCAGCGCCAGGCAGGCCCAGGCGGCGCCGCTGTCGAAGGAATGCGAGTAGCTCTCGACCGCCGGCCCTTCCTTCGGCTGGCGCGTGCGCTTCGAGACGATCGCGATCAGCACCGCCGTGTCGGCGACCCAGCCTTTGTTGCCGGGCGAGATCGGGTCGAGGAAGCGCGGCCAGTCGGCGGAGTCGCGCTTGGCGTAGAGGAAGCGCCAGGGCTGCAGGTTGGAGGCCGAAGGCGCCCAGCGCGCGGCCTCGAGGATCGTGAAGAGATCGGCATCCGGGATCGCCTCGCCGGAAAAGCTGCGCGGCGACCAGCGGTCGAGGAAGAGAGAGGCAATCGGATGATCGGCCGTGCGGCCGTTGATCGTCGTCATTCGCGGCTCCGGAAACGAGCCGGCATCAAGGGCGAAACGCCCTTCCTTCGCAAGGCGGGCAGGGCGAGGCCTCGGCGGCCCCGCCCTGTCGCTCACATCTTCGGCAGACGGATCAGCGGACGATCGTGGTCCGCACGACCTTCTTGTTGAAAGCGTGCGCGAGGTGGATGCGCGGCGCGATGCGATGGCCGGGCAGCACGCGGACGGCGGCGACGCGATGGAACGGGCGGTGGAAGCGATGGACGATCTTCACCGTCTTCTTCGCCACGACCGGGCGCATCGCGTGATGCGTGGTGACGGTCTTCTTGACGAGGGTCGCGGCCGAGGCGTCGGCGACGGCGCCGCCGGCGACGAGGAGGCCGAGGGCGGCGGCGACGATCTTGGAACGCATGTTCATGGTGGGCTCCGTATGGTTTGGTCCCGCTCTGTCTTGAGCGTGGTGCCACCCTAGGACCCGCCGGCTGAACGGCGACGGAAGGCCGCGTTCAGCCAGTCTTCATTCGCGCGAGGCGTCCTGCGGCAGGCGCTGCGCCGTCCAGAAGCCGTAGCGCCATGGCGCGAACCAACGCGCCGCGGGATCGAGCGTCTTCGGCACCGGATCGAAGCCCGACGTGCCCCACGGATGGCAGCGGCAGATGCGGGACAGACCGAGCCAGCCGCCCCGCCACAGCCCGAAGCGGGCGATCGCCTCGTCGGTGTAGGCGGAGCAGGTCGGCAGGTGGCGGCAATGCCGTCCGACGAGGCCGGAGAGCGTCAGCTGGTAGGCCCGGATGCACGCGCGCGCCATGCCAGCCGGCCACGAGGCCGAGCGACCGCCGACCGAGGTCATGACGCGCGACCGGCCGGCCGCGCCGAGACGACGCGCCGATGAATTGCACCAAGTCTAGGCACGCGATGCCGCAGAAAACGCCCAAGTATTGCTGGTCGCGTTAGCGAGCCCGAGGTCGGGCTAAAATGGGACAATATCTTGTTTTCCCGAGAGGTGTTGCCCCCAAGTCATATCGCCTTGAGGCGAACGCAGGCAGGGTTGCTCCTGAAGATTCAGCGCCAACACCCCCGGGGGCCGCCGCCAATGAAGTCGCTTGTTCTCGCCACAATGGGCCTCGCCCTCGGCGCCACCGCCACCCTCGCCGCCGACCTGCCGAGCCGTCGCGCTCCCCCGGTCTACGTGCCGCCGGTCGCTCTCTTCAGCTGGACCGGCTTCGAAGCCGGCCTGCATTCGGCCTACACGTTCGGCAGCAACAACAGCGTCCGCACCAGCGGCCCCGGCTCGCTGGTTGGCCGTCCTGCCTACCTCAGCACCTACAAGGACGGGTCGTCCAACGTCGGCGCGGGGATCGGCTACAACTACCAGTTCACCCCGGGCTCGGGCTTCGTTCTCGGCGCCAGCGTCGACGCCGACTACGTCGACCTGCACAAGAACGCCTTCGATGTCGCCGGCGCCGGTGGCTTCCAGACGCTCAGCCAGTACCATCAGCGCCTCGACGTGCTCGGCACGGCGAACGGCAAGGTCGGCTACGCCTTCGGTCACTTCCTGGTCTACGGCACCGGCGGCTTCGCGTTCGGCGATCCGGGCCTCGGCGGCGACTTCCTTACCAACGGCAACGTCGTCGCCTACGGCGGCAACAACGGCGGCCTCAAGGGCGGCTACGATTTCGGCGGCGGCGCCGAATACGCCATCCCGGTCGACAGCTTCATCAACAAGTTCTCGATCGAGCATTACATCGGCCTCGACAAGCTGCTCGGCACCTACACCACGACGCTGAAGGTCGAGTACATCCACTACGATCTCGGCAGCCAGTCGGTCGCGCTCGGCGGCATCGGCGGCAACGGCGGTTACACCCTCAACTACCGCACCGAGGGCAACCAGATCCGCGGCGGCCTGCTGTACTCGTTCCTGAGCGCCCCGGCGCCGGTCGTCGCCCGCTACTGAGCGAGCGACCCTCTCGATCTTCGAAAAAAGGCCGGCCCTCAGGGTCGGCCTTTTTGTTTGGGGCTGCTCATCTATCAGGGCAGGGTTGCGGCGGGCTCAGGCCGCGACGGGCTCGCCCATGATCTCGCTCGCCGCCTGCGCCGCGGCCTCGAACGCCAGCAGCGTCGAGGCATGGCGCGCCTTGAAGTCCCGCACCGGCTCGAGCACGGCGGCCTCGGCCCAGGTCCCGTCCGGCGGGGCGCCGTTCTGCTTCAGCATCGCGCGCACCCGGTCGCGGACCTCGCGCAGCTCGGCGGCCGTCGCGCCGATCACCTGCCGACCGACGATGGCGGCCGCCGCCTGGCCGAGCGCGCAGGCCTTCACGTCCTGCGCGTAGTCCGACACCCGGCCGTCGGTCATCACGAGGTCGACAACCACCGTGGAGCCGCAGAGCTTGGAGTGCGCGCGCGCGCTCGCCTGCGCGGCCGGGAGGCGGCCGAGCCGCGGGATATTGCCAGCCAGCTCGAGGATGCGCTGGTTGTAGATGTCATTCAGCATAAGCTTCGCCGGATGCGGTGACGGGCGGTCGGGCTTCCTATATAGGAGGCAGCGATGCGCCGGACGAGTTCGATTGACGCGTCGCAAAGACGGTGTCGCTCCGCTCCAGGGCGACGCTGACGTGTCAACAATCCACCTGGACCATCACTTGGAGGCACCACGTGGACGATGTGGTTAAGACCTTGCGCGATCATCGCTTTTCCAGACAGCAAGCCGCGCAAAACCCCACAACGCAGACGCCATTCATCAAACCGACGCGTGAAGAAGCCGAGGCCGCGGTCCGAACCCTGATCGGCTATATCGGCGACGATCCGGACCGCGAGGGCCTGCTCGACACGCCGCGGCGCGTCGTTGCGGCCTACGACGAATTCTTCGGCGGCTACGCTGGCGATCCGGCCGAGGCGTTGACGCGGGTGTTCGCGGACGTGTCGGGCTACGACGATCTCATCGTCGTGCGCGACGTGCCCTTCGTCTCGCACTGCGAGCACCACATGGTGCCGTTCCTCGGCCGCGCGCACATCGCCTACTATCCGAGCGCCGAAGGCGTCGTGGGGCTGTCGAAGCTCGCGCGCCTCGTCGACGTCTTCGCCAAGCGCCTGCAGACGCAGGAGGCGCTGACGGCGCAGGTGCTGCAGGCGCTGGAACTCAACCTGCGGCCGCGCGGCTGCGCCGTCATGATCGAGGCCGAGCACATGTGCATGTCGCTGCGCGGCGTCCGCAAGCACGGCTCCTCGACCGTGACGACGCGCTTCGCCGGCGTCTTCAAGACCGATCCCGCGGAGCAGGTCCGCTTCATGACCCTGGTGCGCCAGGGCCAACGCAGCTGACCATGGCCGCCGACGCCGCGCGCGAGGAAGGCCTGGACTTCCTCCCGCGTTTCGATCGCGACGGGCTGCTGACCTGCGTCACGCTCGACGACGGCGACGGCAGCGTGCTGATGGTCGCGCACATGAATGCCGAGGCGCTCGAGCGGACGCTCGAGACGGGGGTCGCGCACTACTGGTCGCGCTCGCGCCAGAGCCTCTGGCGCAAGGGCGACACGTCGGGCCAGACGCAGCGCGTCGTCGAGATCAGGACGGACTGCGACCAGGACGCGCTGGTGATGCGCGTCGTGCCGGGCGGCGACGGCGGGGCGTGCCACACCGGGCGGCGCTCGTGCTTCTATCGCCGCGTCGCGCGCGCGGACGGCCGGACGGTGCTGGCGATGGTCGCGTCTTGACGCTCGACGCCGTTCTGCCGAAACGCAAGGCGCCACAGCACCTTGCGCCGCGGGATGCGAGCAGGGTCTCAGCCGGCCCGCGGCGCCGCGTTGGCCTGGCGCTCGGCGGCGGCTCGGCGCGCGGCTGGGCGCATATCGGCATCATCCGCGAGCTGCGCGATGCCGGCGTGCCGCTCGACGTCATCGCCGGCACCTCGATCGGCGCCGTGGTCGGCGGCTGCGCCGCGGCCGGAAAGCTCGACGAGCTGGAGACCTTCGCGCGAAGCCTCAATCGCCGCCGCATGCTCGGTCTCATGGACATCTCGTTCGCCGGCAGCGCGCTGATCGGCGGGGCGCGGCTGCGCCGGCGCCTCTCGCACGATCTCGGCGACGTCAGGATCGAAGGCCTTCCGACGCCCTTTGCGGCGGTCGCCACAGAGCTCGGCTCGGGCCGCGAGGTGTGCCTGCGCTCCGGCGAGCTCGTCGAGGCGGTGCGGGCCTCCTATGCGATGCCGGGTCTTTTCGAGCCGATCCGCATCGACGGTCGCTGGCTGTTCGACGGCGCGATGTCGAACCCCGTGCCGGTCTCGGTCTGCCGGCACCTCGGCGCCGAGTTCGTGATCGCCGTCTCGCTGACCTCCGATCTCGACGAATCGGCGGTCTCCGGCTCAGCGAGCTTGCTCGTCGACGAGCCGGAGGCGACCGATGCGCCCGCCGGGCGGACCAAGCGGCGCCGACGGCTGCGCTTGGCGCGGCGCCGCCTGTTCGAGCGCCGCGTCGACGGCGCACCCGGCATCGCCAGCGTGATGATCAACGCGTTCTCGGTGGCGCAGGAGCGCATCTCGCGCGCCCGTCTTGCCTACGACGAGCCGGACGTCCTGATCCCGGCGCGGCTCGACAGCGTCGGCCTGTTCGACTTCCACCGTGCGGAGAAGCTCATCGCGCACGGGCGCCGCGTCGCTCGCGAGGCGCTGCCGGCGATCGAGGCGCAGCTCTCCGGGATCGCGCCCGAGGCGCTGAGCGAGCCGACCGCCGCGCAATAGACCTTCAATAGGTCGTCGAGATGTACTCGCGGAGCGCCGACTGCTCGGCCTCCATCTGCTCGAGCCGGTACTTGATCGCGTCGCCGACCGAGACGATGCCGACGAGGCGCCCGTCGTCGCCGACCACCGGCATGTGGCGGAACCGGCCGGCCGACATGCGGCGCGCGATGTCGATGACGCCGTCCTCCTCGGAGGCCGACTTCACCTCCTTGGTCATGAAGCCGGACACCGGCCTGTCCATCGCCTCGACGCCATATTTCGCTAGGGTGCGGACGACGTCGCGCTCGGAGACGATGCCCTTCATCGCGCCGTCGACGTCGGCGATCACCAAAGCACCGATATGCTTCGTCGCGAGCACATCGATCACCTCGCGCATCGTGGCGTGAGGCTGTACCGTGGTGACGGTCCGCCCCTTACCTGCGAGGATCCGGGCTACGGTCATGCCAGCCTCCCTTCTCGCACCGCTTGTCACAAGGGTGTCGTGTTCGGTGTATGAAGGATGCTCCCGGGCCGGCAGGGGTTCAAGCGGCGCCGCTTGCCGCAAGCATCCCTCAATCGTCGGGAACGATCCGGCGAGCTGCCTCGAAATCGAACGGCAAGGACGGTCGAGCATGACGAGCGAGATTGAGGACAGCGCAGCGCGCGTACGTCCCGAAGACATCGAGCATCGTGGCTTCGGCGCCGATCCTTCGCTGCGTTCGGACACCTCGCCGGCCGCCTCGATCGCGCTGATGGAGACGCTCGGCGAACTCGCCGAGCATCCCGATCAGCTGATGCAGTCGCCGCAGCGCTTCATCAACCGCGAGCTGTCCTGGCTCGAGTTCAACCGCCGCGTCCTGCAGGAAGCCTCGAACCGCAACCATCCGCTGCTCGAGCAACTGCGCTTCCTGTCGATCTCGGCGAACAACCTCGACGAGTTCTTCATGGTCCGCGTCGCGGGCCTTCGCGGACAGGTGCGCGAGGGCGTGATGGAGCCGTCCGAGGACGGATTGTCCCCCGCCGAACAGCTCGTCAAGATCCGCGAAGGCGTCACGCGCCTCGCCGCCGAGCAGCAGCGCCGCTGGCGGGAATTGCGCGAGGAGCTGGCCAAGGTGGGCATCGTGCTCGCCGATCCCGGTGCCCTCTCCAAAGCCGACATGGCGTGGCTCGAGACGCATTTCACGACGCACATCTTCCCGGTGCTGACGCCGCTCGCGGTCGACCCGGCGCATCCGTTCCCGTTCATCCCGAACTTCGGCTTCTCGATCGCGCTCGAGCTGGTCCGCCCCAACGACAACAAGCTTTTGAAGGCGCTGATCCGCCTGCCGTCGAAGATCGAGCGCTTCGTCCACCTGCCGCAGCAGGACGGTGGCCCGACGCGCTTCGTCTCGCTCGAGACGCTCGTCGGCCTGTTCACGCAGATGCTGTTTCCCGGCTACCTGCTCAAGGGCTCCGGCGCCTTCCGGGTCATCCGCGATTCCGACCTCGAGATCGAGGAAGAGGCGGAAGACCTCGTGCTGCTCTTCGAATCGGCGCTGAAGCGGCGGCGTCGCGGTTCGGTGATCCGGCTCGAGTACGACAGCCTGATGCCGGCGGCGCTGCGCACCTTCGTCGCCGAGGAGCTCGGCGTGGTGCACGACGAGACCTTCGTCCTCGATGGCATGCTCGCCTTGAACGAGCTCTCCGAGATCGTCTCGCTCGACCGGCCGGAGCTCAAGTTCAAGCCCTACAACCCGCGCTTTCCCGAGCGCATCCGCGACAACGGCGGCGACTGCTTCCTGGCGATCCGCCAGAAGGACGTCGTCGTCCACCACCCCTACGAATCCTTCGACGTCGTCGTGCAGTACCTGAAGCAGGCGGCGCGCGATCCGAACGTCGTGGCGATCAAGCAGACCCTCTACCGGACCTCATCCGACTCGCCGATCGTCGGCGCGCTGATCGAGGCCGCGGAAGCCGGCAAGTCGGTGACCGCGCTCGTCGAGCTGAAGGCCCGTTTCGACGAGGAGGCCAACATCCGCTGGGCGCGCGATCTCGAGCGCGCCGGCGCGCAGGTCGTGTTCGGCTTCATCGAGCTGAAGACGCACGGCAAGCTGTCGATGGTGGTGCGCCGCGAGGGCCATTCGCTCATCACCTACTGCCACATCGGCACCGGCAATTATCACCCGAACACCGCCAAGATTTACACCGACGTCTCGTTCTTCACCGCCGATCCGGCGATCGGGCGCGACGTGTCGCGGGTGTTCAACTTCATCACCGGCTATGCCGAGCCCGACGGTCTCGAGCGGCTCGCCATGTCGCCGATCTCGCTGCGCGAGCGCTTCCTGCAGAACCTCGAGTCGGAGGTCGCCTTCGCCCGCGCCGGCAAGAAGGGCAGCGTCTGGCTGAAGTGCAACTCGCTGGTCGATCCCGGCATCATCGACGCCCTCTACCGCGCCAGCCAGGCCGGCGTGCAGATCGACTGCATCGTGCGCGGCATCTGCTGCCTGCGCCCCGGCGTGCCGGGCCTGTCGGAGAACATCCGCGTCAAGTCGATCATCGGCCGCTTCCTCGAGCACGCGCGCATCTACTGCTTCGGCAACGGCCACGCGCTCCCGCACCCGAAGGCACTTGTCTACATCTCATCGGCCGACCTCATGCAGCGCAACCTCGACCGTCGCGTCGAGATCATGCTACCCGTCCAAAATCCGACGGTGCATGAGCAGGTGCTCGATCAGATCATGGTGGCCAATCTCCTCGACAACCAGCAGTCCTACCGCGTGCTGCCCGACGGCTCGTCGACGCGGATCGTGGCGCCGGCGGGCGAGGAGCCCTTCAACGCGCATTCCTACTTCATGACCAACCCGAGCCTCTCGGGGCGCGGCAAGAGCCTGAAGGAAAACTCCCCGCGCACCCTGCTGAAGCGTTTGGAATCGCACTGACCGCATGACGTCGTCCGCGCTCTTGTCTGCGCAAGGCCAGCACCATCCCGTCGCGATCATCGACATCGGATCGAACTCGGTCCGCCTCGTCACCTACGACAACCTCGACCGCGCGCCGATCCCGTCCTTCAACGAGAAGGCGCTGTGCGCGCTGGGCAACGGCGTCGTCACGACCGGCAAGCTCGCCAAGTCGGGCATCGAGAAGGCGCTGGCGGCGCTGAAGCGCTTCCGCGCGCTCACCGAGATCCTCGGCATCGAGGACGTGCGGGTGATCGCCACGGCGGCGGCGCGCGACGCCTCGAATGGCCCCGAATTCCTCGCGGCAGCCAAGGCGGCGCTCGGCGGCCGCGAGATCTCGCTGCTGTCCGGCGCGCGCGAGGCGCGTCTGTCGGCGCTCGGCGTGCTCTCCGGCATCCATGCGCCGGACGGCGTCGTCGGCGACATGGGCGGCGGTTCGCTCGAGCTGATCGACGTCAAGGGCGAACGGATCGGCACCGGCACCAGCCTGCCCCTCGGCGGCCTCGCCCTGATGGATGCCTCCGGCCGCTCGCCGAAGGCCGCCGCCAAGATCGTGCGCGAGGCGCTGGCCCGCTGCGACGCCCTCGATGCGCTGCAGGGCCGCACCTTCTATGCCGTCGGCGGCACTTGGCGCGCGCTCGCCAAGCTGCACATGGGCCAGCGCGACTATCAGCTCATGGTAATGCACGGCTATGCGATGCCGGCGCGCGAAGCCGCCGATCTGGTCGATCTCGTCGAGCGCGTCGACCCCGGCTCGTTCCTGGCGATCGACTCGGTCGCCGCCGCCCGCCGTCCGCTGCTGGCCTACGGCGCCGTCGTGCTCGACGAGCTGATCCGCCGCGCCAAGCCGAAAGACGTCGTCATCTCGACCTACGGCGTGCGCGAGGGCCTGCTGCACGAAGGGCTCGGCCCGGCGCAGCGCAGCGCCGATCCGCTGATTGTCGCCGCGCAGAAGCTGAATCGCCTGCTCGCGCGGGTGCCCGGCTACTCAGACGAGCTGATCGACTGGAGCCACGACGCCCTCGAATCCGCGGCGATCGCCGAATCGGTCGACGAGCGTCGGCTGCGCGAGGCGTCCTGCTATCTCTCCGAGGTGAACTGGCGCGCGCATCCCGACTACCGCGGTATCCAGAGCTTCAATCTCGTGTCCTCGGCGATCCTGCCGGGCGTCGATCACGTCGGGCGCGCGTTTCTCTCGCTCGTGTCGACGCTGCGCTATGTCGGGTTCGACGAGGAGATCGCCCTGCAGATCCGCAATCTGATGCCGCCGAAGCTGATCGAGCGGGCCTTGCTCGTCGGCGCGACGATGCGCGTCGCCTCGGTGCTGTCGGCGGGCGCGTGCGGCGTGCTCGGCGCCGCGCCGCTGACGATGTCGCGCTCGAAGCTCGTGCTGACGCTGCCGCCGCGCTTGGCGGCGCTTTCGAACGATCGCCTGCTCGGCCGCGTCAAGGGCCTCGCCAAGCTGCTCGGTCGGGACGCGGCGATCGAGGTCGCGTGAACGCTTCCAGCTGCCGGCGAGGCTTCGCGCCTGTCGCGAAGCTGTAGTCCGGCACACGTATCCGTATCCCCATTGCAAAGAAGGGGACGGACCATGGCAGCGTCCATCGGCGATCTTCGCCACGACAAAGAGCAGCTCTACGGCACGCTCATTCTCATTTTCGGCATCGCGATCTGGCTTCTGCTCGCGCTCGTCCTCGTCGCCGGCGCCTTGGCGCAGAATTCCTTCGCGCAGCTCATCATCCTCGTGGTGGAGATCGCCATCTTCGCGCTGATCATCTTCATCATGGGGCTGTTCCACCGGGCCTACTTGTTCGGCCACGCGGTGCTCATCACCGAGCGCCAGTTCCCGCAGCTCCATGCGAGCCTACAGCGCGGCGCCGAGACGCTCGGGCTCACGAGCGTCCCGCAAAGCTTCCTCTACAACTCGAACGGCCTCGTGAATGCGTTCGCGGCGCGCATGGGCGCGCGCAGCATGGTCCTGATCACCTCGGCGATCGTCGACGTCGACACGCAGGCGCAGGTCGACTTCATCATCGGCCACGAGCTCGGCCACCACGCCGCCGGCCATCTCTCGCCATGGAAGAATTTTTTGAAGCTGCCGGGCACCTTCGTGCCGCTCCTCGGCACCGCCTATCACCGCGCGCGGGAGCTGACGGCCGACCGCATCGGTGCCTATTGCGTCGACGATCTCTCAGCCGCGCGCGGCGGCCTCGCCATGCTCGCCTGCGGCAGCGCCAAGCTCAACGCCGGCCTCGACCTCGATGCGTTTGCCGCGCAGGAGAAGATGGTGCCGCCGGTCACCGGCTTCCTGCTCCACATCTTCTCGACCTATCCGCGCCTGACGCGGCGCATCGCCGAGGTCGAGGCGTACTTCCGCCGCCGCGGCATGGGCGAGCCCGGCGTCGCGCCGTCGCGGGCCTTCGCGCACGCCTAAGGGAGCTGCTCCGCCTCGGCGGCGTCCTGCCACTCGAGCGTCACCACCTTGCCGCGCTCGAGCGTCAGCGCCAAGCGGCCGTGCTTCAATTCGAGCGCCTTGAGGCCGAACAGATCGCGGCGCCAGCCGGTGAGCGCGCCGACGTCGGCCCTGTCGTCGAGGGCGATCGCCTCGAGATCCTCGGTCGTCGCGATCATCTTGGGGGCGACGCCGTGGCTCTCCGAGACCTGGCGCAGCAGCACCTTCAGCAGCTCGACCGTCGCGCCGCCGCCCTGCTGGCGCCGGTCGCGATCGATCTTCGGCAGCGTCTTCGGGTCGCGCGCCAGGCCGCGCTGGATCGCCGCGACGATGTCGGTGCCGGCCTTCGAGCGCTCCATGCCCTTGGGGAAGGCGCGCAGCTCGCCGAGCGCGTCGATCGTCTTCGGCGCGGCGAGCGCCACCTCGATCATGATGTCGTCCTTGAGGATGCGCGAGCGCGGCACGTCGCGCGCCTGCGCCTCGGCCTCGCGCCACGCCGCGACCTCCATCAGCACCGCGAGGTCGCGCGGCTTGCGGGCGCGGTTGCGGAAGCGCTCCCAGGCGCGCTCGGGGTGCTGCTCGTAGGTCGCCGTCGCCGTCAGCGTGCCCATCTCGTCCGAGAGCCAGCCGACGCGCGAGGACGCCTCGAGCTTGGCGAGCAGGAACTTGTAGATCTCGCGCAGATGCGTGACGTCGGCGATCGCGTAGTCGATCTGCGCCTGCGACAGCGGGCGCCGCGACCAATCGGTGAAGCGCGACGACTTGTCGAGATGCGCCTTGGTGACCGTCTGCACGAGATCGGCGTAGGAAATCTGGTCGCCGAAGCCGCAGACCATCGCCGCCACCTGCGTGTCGAACAGCGGCATCGGCACCAGCTTGGCGAGGTTCCAGAAGATCTCGACGTCCTGGCGCGCGGCGTGGAAGACCTTCACCACCTTGGGGTCGGCCATCAGCGCGAAGAGCGGCGCGAGGTCGATGCCGTCGGCAAGCGCGTCGACCGCCACGGCCTCGTCCTCCGAGGCCAGCTGGACGACGCAGAGTTTCGGCCAGAAGGTCGTCTCGCGGAGGAATTCCGTGTCGACCGTGATGTAGGGGTGGGCAGCGAGGCGGTGGCAGAGCTCCGTCAGGTCTTGCGTCGTCGTGATCAGGTTCATTCAGGCTTTCTGGTCGGCGGTCCCGCGCCGTGGGAGCGATGTCCGCGAGCCTATCGCCATCCGCCTGTCAAAACAATTTTGCCTGTGGACGCGGGGGTTAGCTTTGGCGGAAGGCGAGACGTTCGCGCTGCACGGAAAACTCGCTACTATGGTGCAGCAAGGAGCCGTCCCGTGTTCAAGGACCAGAGCGAGCAGGACCAGGCCTTACGCCGCTTCGCTGCCGGGCTGATGACTTTTGCCGCGCTGCAGGACAGCGGCCTCGAGAACTTCCTGACCGTCTTGTCCCGCCTGGGCGAACTCGGTCTGAGGCCGCCGACCGCGCCGCCGGACGGACCCAACGCCGACATGCGGGCGAGAGGCCGCGCGATCATCGCCGAGCGGATTCGAGCGGCGTGATCAGGCCTCTGAGCCTGATTGTCACGGACGCATCGCCGCTGATCACCTTGGCTGCGGCGGAGGCTCTCGACTGCCTAACGATGGCAAACGTGCCGGTCGTCATTCCCGATATGGTGTACTTCGAAGTCACCCAAGACCTCGCAAAGCTGGGCGCAGAGGAAACAATCGACTGGATGCGGCGCAACCGGGCGATGGTCGAGATCGTCCCGACGCAGGTGTTCGCAGAGTTTCAGGCCCTCAAGCAGATCAATCCGGCGACCAGGTCGCGAGGTCGAGGTGAGGCTGCCGCGCAGGAAGTGCTCAACGCCGCGCTCAATGAAGATCCCGCCCTTCAGGCAATCCTCTTTTACGAGGACACCAGCGTGGGCCGGAGCACGTTTCTTCGGACGATCCCGGGCGGCGTCACCGCGCTGACGACTGGCGATCTTCTCTATGAGCTGGAGGTCGCCGGAAAGATCCAGTCGAAGGACAGAGTTCTCGACGCCGCAACCCTGAAGGACAGGAACGTATCTGCCCAACGCGCCGTCCAATCGGACCTCGGATCCCGTGCGATTCTTCGAAATGCACTCACGAGCAGGGGACCAAGCTCGACCGACTGAAGCTCGATTACAGCCCGTCGATCACCGTGCCGAGCGCCAGCGCCACATAGGCCGCGACCTCGAACCAGAAGGCGTTCGGCGACACGACGTCGATGTGGGTGTGCGTGCCGAGGCCGAGCACGGCCAGCACCAGCGCGATGATCCACGTGAAATGATGCGGCTGCTTGGTGCGGAACGGCCAGCCGCGGGCGGTCCTGCGTGCGCGTGCCATCGTGAGGTCCCCCCGGATCGGCTCCCCTCGGCAAGCCGGCGGCAAGGTAGCCTCCGGGCCTCATTGCGACCACAGCCTTGAGGGATTAGAGCCCGCGACGCACACGGGGCCGCGATGACATCCCTCACCTCAGCGACATCCGCACCGGCCGCCGGCACGGCGCCGCGCGCCGCGGCGGGCACGCGGCCGTTCGCGGGGTTCGAGTGGATGATCGCCGGCCGCTACCTGCGGGCGCGCCGCAAGTCCGGCTTCGTTTCGGTCATCGCCCTGATCTCCTTCCTCGGCATCACCGTCGGCGTCATGGTGCTGATCGTCGTGCTCTCGGTGATGAACGGCTTCCACAAGGAGCTGCTCGACAAGATCGTCGGGGTGAACGGCCACATCTTCCTGCAGGCGGCCGACAGCCCGCTCACTGACTACGACAAGGTCGCCGCCGAGACGCGCCGCGTGCCCGGCGTCGCGATGGCGGTGCCGATGGTGGAGGGCGCGGCCGGCGTCGCCTCGCAGTTCAACCAGTCGGGCGCGCTGGTGCGCGGCATCAGGGGGGCGGACCTCGCCGAGCTGCCGGGCATCAAGGGCCACGTGAAGAGCGGTACGCTCGACGGGTTCGACCAGTCCGGCGGCGTCGCGATCGGGCAGGGCCTCGCCGAGACCCTGAGCCTGCGCGTCGGCGATTCGATCTCGATCCTCACCGCCAACGGGCCGCAGACGCCGTTCGGCCGCACGCCGCGCATCAAGAGCTACCCGATCAAGGCGATCTTCCAGATCGGCATGGCGCAGTTCGACAACCTCTTCGTCTACATGCCGCTGCCGGAGGCGCAGCTGTTCTTCAACCGCACCGACGAAGCCACCGTCATCGAGGTGTTCCTGCAGAACCCCGACAACATCGACCAGGTGCGCCAGGCCGTCGATCTCGCCTCGTCGCGCCCGATGATCATGACCGACTGGCGCGAACGCAACAAGACGTTCTTCGATGCGCTCACTGTCGAGCGCAACGTGATGTTTCTGATCGTGATGCTGATCGTGCTCGTCGCCGCGCTCAACATCATCTCCGGCATGGTGATGCTGGTGAAGGAGAAGGGATCCGACATCGCGATCCTGCGGACGATGGGCGCGACGCGCGGCGCGATCCTGCGCATCTTCCTCATCACCGGGACGGCGATCGGCTTCACCGGCACGTTCGCCGGCTTCGTCCTCGGGCTGCTGTTTGCCGAGAACATCGAGACGATCCGCTCGTGGCTCAACGCGATGCTGCACACCAACCTGTTCCCGGCCGAGCTGTACTTCCTCTCGAAGCTCCCCTCGGTGGTCGATCCGCGCGACGTGATCACCGTGGTCGGGATGACGCTGACGCTGTCGCTCCTCGCGACGCTCTATCCGGCGTGGCGGGCGGCGCGGCTCGATCCGGTCGAAGCGCTGCGCTACGGATGAGCGAGCCGGCGCTGACGCTCGACAAGGTCGAGCGCACCTACCAGCAGGCGGGGGCGCCGCTGCGCATCCTGCGCGGCGTGTCGTTCGAGCTGCAGCCGGGCCAGTCGGTGGCGCTGATCGCGCCGTCGGGCACCGGCAAGTCGACGCTGCTGCACGTCGCCGGCCTGCTGGAGAAGCCAGACGGCGGCGAGGTCTATGTCGGGCGCACGCCGACCTCGAAGCTGGCCGACGGCGCGCGCACCGCGATGCGCCGCTCGGCGATCGGCTTCGTCTACCAGTTCCACCACCTGCTGCCCGAGTTCTCGGCGATCGAGAACATCGTCATGCCGCAGCTGATCGCCGGGCTCACGCGGCGCGAGGCCGAGCGGCGGGCGGCCGAGCTGCTCGACTATCTCGGCCTTGCCGCGCGCGGCCATCACCGGCCGCCGGAGCTGTCGGGCGGCGAGCAGCAGCGCGTGGCGATCGCCCGCGCCGTCGCCAACGGCCCCGGTGTGCTGCTCGCCGACGAGCCGACCGGCAACCTCGACCCCGCCACGGCGGCGCACGTCTTCGGCGCGCTCACCACGCTCGTGCAGGCGACCGGCCTCGCGGCGCTGGTCGCGACGCACAACATGGAGATCGCCGGCCGCATGGACCGCCGCGTGACCCTGGTCGACGGCGGCATCGTCGAGCGCGGCTGACGGCCGTCAGCCGAGCCGCGCCAACGCTTTCTCGCGTCCCATCAGCGGCAGCAGCGCCGCCAGCTCAGGCCCGGTCTCGCGGCCGGTCAGCGCCAGGCGCAGCGGGTGGAACAGCGCGCGGCCCTTGCGTCCGGTCGCCGCCTTCAGCGCGCCCGTCCAGGCCGACCATGTGGCGGCGTCCCAGGGCTCGGCCGGCAGCAGCGCCGCGGCCTCGGCCAGAAACGCCGGGTCCTCGCGCACCGGCTCGATCTCGCCGGCGACCACCGCGTGCCACACCGCGACCTCGTCGAAGCGCGTGAGGTTGCCACGCACGGCAAGCCAGAACGCCTCGTCCGGCGCGATCCCCGCCGCCTGCAGCCGCGGCGCGGCTGCGGCGAAGGGCAGGGCGTGCAGCGTGCGCGCGGAGAGGCTCTCCAGCTCCGCGACGTCGAAGCGGGCGGGGTTGCGCGAGACATGCGCGAGGTCGAACAGCGCGCCGAGCGCATCGAGGCTCTCGACCGGCTGCACGGCATCGGACGTGCCGACGAGCACGGCCAGCGCGGCCACCGCCAGCGCCTCGATGCCGGCCTCGCGCAAACCGCCGAGCGACAGCGCGCCGGAGCGCTTCGACAGGCCCTCGCCGCTCGCGGTCGTGAGGAGGTTGTGGTGGCCGAACCGCGGCGCCGCTCCGTTCAGCGCCTCGAAGATCTGGATCTGCACCGCGGTGTTGGTGACGTGGTCCTCGCCGCGGATCACGTGGGTGACGCCGAGGTCGATGTCGTCGGCGACCGAGGGCAGCGTGTAGAGGAACGTCCCGTCCTCGCGCCGCAGCACGGGGTCGGAGAGCGAGGCGCAATCGATGCGGCTCTCGCCGCGGATCAGGTCGTCCCAGGTCACCTCGATGCGGTCGAGCAGGAAGCGCCAGTGCGGGCGGCGGCCCTCGGCCTCCAGCCTGGCGCGGTCCTCGGCCGACAGCTCGAGCGCCGTGCGGTCGTAGACCGGCGGCAGGCCGCGCGCCTGCTGGCGCTTGCGCTTGCGGTCGAGCTCCTCGGCCGTCTCGTAGCAGGGATAGAGGCGGCCCATCGCGCGCAGGCGGTCGGCTGCGGAATCGTAGAGCGCGACGCGGGCCGACTGGTGCACGACGAGGTCGGGCGCGATGCCGAGCCAGGCGAGATCGGCCTCGATCGCGTCGGCATATTCGGCGCGCGAGCGGGCGATGTCGGTATCATCGAAGCGCAGGATGAAACGGCCGCCGGCCTTGCGCGCGAGCAGCGCGTTGAACAGCGCCGTGCGCGCGTTGCCGATGTGGATGAAGCCGGTCGGCGACGGCGCGAAGCGGACGGTGGGAGTCATCTCCTTCTCCCGCTTGCGGGAGAAGGTGGCCCGACGAAGTCGGGTCGGATGAGGGGCGTCGCCGCTCGGCTCGATGATGCAGGAGAAGCGGAAACTCCGCTCATCCGACCCCGCTTCGCGGGGCCACCTTCTCCCGCGAGCGGGAGAAGGCCGAAGCCCAGCCTATTCCGCGGCATGCACGACGGGGATGCCGCGCGCGACGCGCTCCTCGCGCAGCAACTCCGCCACCAGGAACGCCACCTCGATCGCCTGCTCGGCGTTGAGCCGCGGGTCGCAGTACGTGTGGTAGCGGTCGTGCAGGTCGAGGTCGGAGAGCGCGCGGGCGCCGCCGGTGCACTCGGTCACGTCGCGGCCGGTCATCTCGAGGTGGATGCCGCCGGCGTAGGTGCCCTCGGCGCGCGACACCTGGAAGAAGGTCTGGATCTCGCTCATGATCCGCTCGAACGGCCGCGTCTTGTAGCCGGACGTCGCCTTGATCGTGTTGCCGTGCATCGGGTCGCACGACCACACGACGCGGCGGCCTTCGCGCGCCACCGCGCGCAGCAGCGGCGCCAGCGCGTCGCCCACCTTCTCGGCGCCGAAGCGGCAGATCAGGGTGAGCCGACCCGGCTCGTTCTCCGGATTGAGGATGTCGATCGCGCGGATCAGCTCGTCCGGCTTCAGCGACGGCCCGCACTTGAGGCCGAGCGGGTTCCGGATGCCGCGCGCGTATTCCATGTGGGCGTGGTCGAGCTGGCGCGTGCGATCGCCGACCCACAGCAGGTGGCCGGACGTCGCGTAATAATCGCCCGTCGTCGAATCGACGCGGGTCAGCGCCTCCTCGAAGCCGAGCAGCAGCGCCTCGTGCGAGGTGTAGAACTCGGTCTGGCGCAGCTCCGGATGGTTCTCCGGATCGAGCCCGATCGCCCGCATGAAGCCGATCGTCTGCGAGATGCGATCGGCCAGCTCCTGGTAGCGCGCCGACTGGGGCGAGTCCTTGACGAAGCCGAGCATCCAGCGATGCGCGTTCTCGAGGTTGGCGTAGCCGCCGGTTGCGAAGGCGCGAATCAGGTTCAGCGTCGCCGCCGACTGGCGGTAGGCGTCGAGCTGGCGCTGCGGATCGGGGATGCGCGCCTGCGCCGTGAAGGCGATGTCGTTGACGATGTCGCCGCGGTAGCTCGGCAGCTCCTGGTCGCCGATGCGCTCCATCGGCGCCGAGCGCGGCTTGGCGAACTGGCCGGCGACGCGGCCGACCTTCACCACCGGCAGCGCCGCGGCGAAGGTGGCGACCACCGACATCTGCAGGAAGACGCGGAAGAAATCGCGGATGTTGTCGGCGCCGTGCTCGGCGAAGCTCTCGGCGCAATCGCCGCCCTGCAGCAGGAACGCCTCGCCCGCTTCCACCTTGGCCAGCGCCTTGGTGAGCTTGCGCGCCTCGCCGGCGAAGACCAGCGGCGGGAAGGTCGCGAGCTGGCGCTCGACGTCGGCGAGGGCGGCGGCATCTGGGAAGTCGGGCGCCTGCTGGATGGGCTTGCCCCTCCAGCTCTGCGGCGCCCAGCGGTCGGCGGACATATGCGTCAAAAGCTCCGTGGAAGGCGCTCTCTATAGCAGCGCCGGAGGACAATGCGAGCCCCGGTTCGGCAGGGGCTAGGACCGGGTGACGTTCGCGGTAATCGGTAATGCAGCCGGCCGGCGGCTTTTCAGGCGTCGTCCGACCGATCAAAATACGAGACTGCCCATTGCCGTGCGCCGGAGCATGGCCATAGTCGCCTCCAAACGCATGGCGCTGGGTGCCGCAGACCGTCCGAGGACGGCACAGCACCAGGCCGTAGCCCGTGGAGGATTGACATGAACGTCCGCAGCGCCGCCCCGTCCATCGCCGAGATCGGCAATTACATCGGCGGCGCCAGGGCGAAGGCCGCGGGCGGCCGCAGCCAGGACGTCTTCAATCCCGCCACCGGCGCCGTCACCGGCCGCGTCGACCTCTCCGACAGCGCCGCGGTCGATGCCGCCGTTGCGGCGGCGAAGGCCGCCTTCCCGGCGTGGTCGCGCCTGCCGCCGATCCGCCGCGCCCGGCTGATGAACCGCTTCCTCGCGCTGGTGAACGAGCACAAGGACGAGCTCGCCAAGATCATCACCAGCGAGCACGGCAAGGTGTTCTCCGACGCCGTCGGCGAGGTCGAGCGCGGCATCGACATCATCGAGTTCGCCTGCGGCATCCCGCAGCTCCTGAAGGGCGACTTCACCGACCAGGTGTCCACCGGCATCGACAACTACACCCTGCGCCAGCCGTTGGGCGTGGTGGCGGGCATCACGCCGTTCAACTTCCCCGTCATGGTGCCGGCCTGGATGTTCCCGGTCGCCATCGCCGCCGGCAACACCTTCGTCCTGAAGCCGAGCCCGACCGACCCGTCGGCCTCGCTGGCGCTCGCCGACCTCATGAAGGAGGCCGGTTTCCCCGATGGCGTGTTCAACGTCGTGCAGGGCGACAAGGTGGCGGTCGACGCGCTGCTCGCGCACCCGGATGTGGCGGCGATCTCCTTCGTCGGCTCGACGCCGATCGCCAACTACATCTACGAGACCGGCGCCAAGCACGGCAAGCGCGTGCAGGCGCTTGGTGGGGCGAAAAACCATCTCATCGTGATGCCCGACGCCGACATCGAGAAGGCCGTCGACGGCCTCATCGGCGCCGGCTACGGCTCGGCCGGCGAGCGCTGCATGGCGATCTCCGTCGCGCTGCTGGTCGGCGACATCGCCGACGACGTCGTGGCGCGGCTGCGCGAGAAGGCGCTGACGCTCAAGATCAAGGACGGCCTGGCGAAGGACGCCGAGATGGGGCCGATCGTCACCGCCGCGGCCCGCGCGCGCATCGAGGGCTACATCGAGGCCGGCAAGGCGGAAGGCGCCGAGCTGGTGCTCGACGGGCGCGGCTTCGCGCTCGAGGGCTCCGACGGCTTCTTCCTCGGCGCCACCCTGTTCGATCACGTCAAGCCCGAGATGAAGATCTACCGCGAGGAGATCTTCGGGCCGGTGCTCGCCTGCGTCCGCGTCGCCACCTTCGAGGAGGCGCTGGCGCTCATCAACGCGCACGAGTTCGGCAACGGCGTCAGCCTCTACACCCGCGACGGCCACACCGCGCGCGAGTTCGGCCGCCGCGTCGAGGTCGGCATGGTCGGCATCAACGTGCCGATCCCGGTGCCGATGGCCTGGCACGGCTTCGGCGGCTGGAAGAAGAGCCTGTTCGGCGACATGCACGCCTACGGCGAGGAGGGCGTGCGTTTCTATACCAAGCAGAAGTCGATCATGCAGCGCTGGCCCGACTCGACGCCGCTCGGCCCCGAGTTCTCGACGCCCGTCTCGCGCTGACGTTTTTGGCCGAGCGCGGCGGCGGGGGCTGCGCGCTCAACCCGAACGGTGGGCGGCAAAACTCTCGCGGCAGCGGCGGGGGCTGAGGCCGAGGCGACGTTGGAAGACGACGCGCATCTGCTCGTAGCTGCCGAAGCCGCAGTCGAAGGCGACGGCTTTTAGCGCCAGCTCCGTCGCCTCGAGTAGGTTGCGCGCGTGGTCGACGCGCACGCCTTCGACGAAGTCGTGCGGCGTGATGCCGAGGGTCTCGACGAAGAGCCGCGCCACGCCGCGCTTGCTGACGCCCGCGATCTCGGCAAGGCGCTCGACCGGCAGTGCCTCGCTGCGGTTCGCCATGACGTAGGCTTGCACTTTTGCGAGCGGCGTCTCCGGCGCGCATGGGGGCAACAGGAGGGGGCTAAACTGTGATTGGCCGCCTTGGCGCTGCATGACGACGTTCAACCGTTTGGCGCACGACAATGCCACGGACGCCCCGAGGTCTTCGCCGACTAGCGCCAGCGCGAGGTCGATGCCCGCGGTGACGCCGGCCGACGTCACGAGCGCGCCGTCGCGGTGGAAAATGCGGTCGGGCTCGATGCGGGCCGCGGGGAACAGGGCGGCGAGACGGGCGGCGTCCTGCCAATGGGTGGTGGCGGTGCGCCCGTCGAGCAGCCCGGCATGGCCCAGCGCGAAGGCCCCGGTGCAGATCGAGCCGTAGCGCTTCGCCTGGACCGCCCAGGCGCGAAGCCACGCCGATAGCGCCGCGTCCGCGGGCCGATCGGGCAGCGCAGGGCCACCCGCGACCAGGACGGTGTGGAACGGGCGTGCGGCCTCCGCGAAGCTCAGATGCGCCGCCAGCATCATGCCGTTGGAGGCGGCGAGCGGCGCCGTCGACGGGGCGACCAGCACGCACTTGTACGAATCCGGCACGTAGCCGTTGGCCTCGGCGAGCACGTCTAGCGGGCCCGCCACGTCGAGCGCCTGCACACCGTCGTGGATGACGACCGCGATCTCCCTCATTCCGCCTCCCGCCGACAGACGGCCGTTTCTCGCAGGCTTTTGGCAGGATTTCGAGTCTCGATGTCATTGCTGCCAAGCGGGCGGGCGCCGATAGATCGCGCCGTCCAACCATCGTCTTCGAGAGGAATTTCTCATGACCCCGGCAAGCATTCGCGGCGTCGCGATCCCCGACAGCACCCTCGCCCGGGCGATTACCGAATTCATCCGTGACACCGAGACCGAGCTGCTCTTCAACCATTCGAGCCGGGTCTACTTCTTCGGCGCGATCGCCGGCGCGCACCGCGGCCTGGCCTTCGACCGCGAGCTGCTCTACGCCGGCGCCATGTTCCACGACCTCGGCCTGATGCCCTCGCACTCCAGCCCGGACCTGCGCTTCGAGGTGGACGGCGCCAACGCGGCGCGCGATTTTTTGCGCGGCCACGGCATCGATCCGTCGGACATCGAGAAGGTGTGGACCGGCATCGCGCTCCACACGACGCCCGGCGTGCCGGAGTTCATGCATCCGGTGATCGCGCTGACCACCGCCGGCGTCGAGATGGATGTCCTCGGGCTGACCTACGACCGGTACCCGGACGATATCCGCGAGGCCGTCGTGGCGGCGTTCCCGCGCACGGCGCAGTTCAAGGAAGACATCATCCAGGCCTTCTACGACGGCATCAAGCACAAGCCGGAGACGACGTTCGGCAACGTCAAGGCCGACGTCATCGCCGACAAGAACCCGCACTTCCATCGCGGCAATTTTTGCGCGGTGATCCGCGGCTCGCGCTGGGCGGCGTAACGCGGAGCGCGGCTACGACGCCGTTTCCTCCGCCGTCTCGATGAGCTCTTCCGCAGGCTTCAGCGCGCGCGGATGCGTGACCTCGGTCCAGCGGCTCGGGAGCCGACGCGGCAGCTTGCGTTGGAACGTCGCGACGATCGACTTGCGGCCCAAGCGCTCGCAGTCGCGTGCATAGGCCTGGCCGACCGCCACGTCCGCTTGGGTCCTGAGGTGTAGGGGAAGATCGAACCACCGCGGCATCGTGCGGGACAGATGGCGGCTTCGCTCCAGCTGTCAAGACAGTTTGTCGCATCCCCCAACGTCACCGCGGTACGATGGAGGCGCTGCGCGGCTACGTCCCGGCGAACTCCTCGGCGCGCCACTGGCGGGCCATGCCGTCGAGCACGGCGTTGATCATGCCGCTCTCCTCGCGCCCGAAGAAGGCGCCGGCGACGTCGACATATTCCTTGATGACGACGCGAGCCGGGATGTCCTTGCGGGCCTTCAGCTCGTAGGCGCCGCCGCGCAAGATCGCGCGCATCACGCTGTCGACGCGGGCCAGCGGCCAGGAGGCGACGAGCGTCTTGTCGATGGTGCGGTCGAGCGGCTCCTGGTCGGCGATCACGCCTTCGAGGATGTTGCGGAAGAGGGTGAGCTCGGCGGCATTGTAGTGGTCGCCCTCGATCTCGCGGCCGATCCAGTGCGTCTCGAACTCGGCGAAGACGTCGGGCCGCGTCTTGCCGGTCACGTCCATCTCGTAGAGCGCCTGGACGGCGGCGAGGCGGGCGGCGGCGCGTTCCTCGGCGCGGGCCATCAGCTGGAGACCTTCTGCTTGAGGTCCCACAGCTTCAGCGCGGCCCGCGCGGCATCGCCGCCCTTGTCGCCGCGCTTCGGGTCGGCACGCTCGACCGCCTGCTCCTCGCGGTCGACGGTGAGGATGCCGTTGCCGAAGGCGAGGCGGCGCTCGACGGCGAGGGCGGTGAGCGCGCGGGCGCTCTCGTTGCAGACGATCTCGAAATGGTAGGTGTCGCCGCGGATGACGCAGCCGAGCGCCACCGCGCCCTCGTAGTCGCCAGAGTCGAGCGCGATGGAGAGCGCGATCGGGATCTCGAGCGCGCCGGGCACGCTGATGACGTCGACCACGGCGCCGGCCGCCTCGAGCGCGTGCCTGGCGCCGACGTAGAGGAGGCCGCCGATGTCGTCGTAGAAGCGCGCTTCGACGATGAGGAAGCGGGCGCCTTCGGCGACGACGGGCGACGATGCGGATCGGCGCGGCTCGGCCATGGAGGACGCTTGTACTCTCGCGATGTGGGGTGGGCGCCTCGGTAGCAAGCGCCGGTGGCGAGGGCAAGCGCGCGGAGGGCGAGCCGGCGCGCCGGCGCATCCGGCGATGGCGGCCGGTCGACGCCGGCGCCGGTATTTCTCAGGCGCGGAGCTCGCCCGCCACCGGCGCGGCGCCGCGCTCGCGCCAGCGCTGGAACGCCGGCAGCACGACCTGGATCACCGGGCCGATCGCCGCGGCATAGAGCACGGTGCCGAGCCCGACGGTGCCGCAGAGCAGCCAGCCCAGCGCCAGCGCCGACACCTCGACGCCGGTGCGCGCGACGCGGATCGAGCAGCCGGTGCGCGCGGCGAGGCCGGTCATCAGCCCGTCGCGCGGCCCGGCGCCGAGGCCGGCCCCGATATACATGCCGGTCGCGAGTCCGTTGAGCGCGACCGCCGCGACGAGCGCGACGAGCCGCAGCGCCAGCGTGTGCGGCGACGGCAGCACGGCGAGCGAGGCGTCGGCGGTGACGCCGATCAGCATCACGTTCGAGACCGTGCCGAAGCCCGGCCACTGGCGGAGCGGGATCCAGGCCAGCAGCAGGATCACGCCCACCACGACGATGACCATGCCGATGCTTAAGCCGGTGGCGCGCGCAAGACCCTGGTGCAGCACGTTCCACGGGTTGAGCCCGAGGTCGGCGCGCACCATCAGCGCGGTGGAAAGGCCGTAGAGCGCGAGGCCGGGGAAGAGGAGGATCAGGCGGCGGATCAGCATGTCGCCGTGACTACAGCCATCCGGCCTTGTCTTGCAGGTCCAGTTTCCGCAAAGTGGACCTGCATGACCCGCCACATCGTCGCCGCCTCGCTGGCGAGGCATCTCGGCCACTGGCAGACCCACGGTTCGCGCGAGCCGGCCTACCGGCAGCTCGCGGCCTGCCTGCGGCAGCTCATCCTCGACGGGCGGCTGGCGCTGGCGGCGCGGCTGCCGGGCGAGCGCGAGCTGGCGAAGACCCTCGGGCTCAGCCGCGGCACCGTCGCCGCCGCCTTCGCCGCGCTGCGCGACGACGGCTTCCTCGTGAGCCAGCATGGGTCGGGCTCGACGACGGCGCTGCCGGTGAGCCGGCCCTCGCAGGGCGCCGCGCCGCCGACGACACTGGACTTCTCCATCGCCGCCTCGCCGGCGGGGCCGGAGATCCACCAGGCCTACAGCGCGGCGATGGCGGCGCTGCCGGCCTATTTCGGCACCAAGGGCTACGACGGGATCGGGCTCGCGCCGCTGCGCGAGGCGATCGCCGCGCGTTACGGCGCGCGCGGCCTGCCGACCGCAGTCGACGAGATGATGATCGTCAACGGCGCGCTGGCCGGCTTCGCGCTGCTGCTGCGCCACCTCACAGGGCCGGGCGATCGCGTCGTCATCGATCATCCGACCTATCCGCTGGCGATCGCGGCGATCCGCGGTGCCGCCTGCCGCCCGATCCCCGTCGCGCTGCCGGAGCAGGGCTGGGACGTCGAGGGGCTGGCCGCGGCGATCGCCCAGACGAGCCCGCGCGTCGTCTACCTCGTCGCCGACTTCCACAACCCGACCGGCCGCTGCATGGACGCAGCGACGCGCCGCGCGGTGGCGGCGCTGGCGGCGCAGACGCGCACGACGATCGTCGTCGACGAGACGATGGCCGAGCTCTGGTACGAGGGCGCGCCGCCGCCGCCGCTCGCCGCGTACGGCGGCGACGGCCGCGTTATCACGCTCGGCTCCACGGCGAAGAGCTTCTGGGGCGGCCTGCGCGTCGGCTGGATCCGCGCGCCGGCGGCGACGATCGCCGCGCTGCTGCGCGTGCGCGACGCGCTCGACCTCGGCACCCCGCTGCTCGAGCAGCTCGCCGTCGTCCGCCTCCTGGAGGATGCCGACACGACGCTGGCCGCCCGTCGCCTCGCCCTGCGCGAGCGCCGCGACGCGCTCATCGCCGCGGGCGCCGAGATCATGCCGGACTGGCGCTTCCCCTCGGCGCCGGGCGGGCTGGCCTGCTGGATCGAGATGCCGAGCCCGGTCGCCACCCCGCTCGCCGCCGCCGCCGAGGCGATCGACCTGCGCATCGGCCCCGGCCCGCGCTTCGGCCTCGAGGGCGCGTTCGAGCGCAACCTGCGCCTGCCGCTGACGCCGGAGCCCGAGGTCGCGCGGCGTGCGCTGGAGCGCCTGGCGCCGCTCTGGCAGCGACTCGCCGGCAGCGGGGCGGCGCCGCGCGTGCGGCCGCTGTAGGCTGCGCGACGCCGGCCGTTCGACGACCAACGATCACTCGTCAGAAGACGTAGGCGTCGGGTGGCGGCTCGCCGGCGGCGCCATGGTCGGACGAGCGCACGTCGACGTTGTCGACGCGGCCCTGCGGCGGCCCCTTGCGCAGGATGCCGACGAGGTCGGCCAGCGCCTGGCCCGGCCCGCGCAGCGCCGCCTCGACCGAGCCGTCCTCGCAATTGCGCACCCAGCCGTCGACCGCGAGCCCGCGCGCGGCGGTCACCGTGAAATTGCGGAAGTTGACGCCCTGGACGCGCCCGGTGATCCGGACGTGGAGCGCGCGCGGCTCGCTCATTCGGCGGCCTGCGGCTTGGTGCCGGCGAAGGTGATGCCGTGCGCCTCGGGTCCGAGCACGGCGAGCACGGTGAGCGTGACCGCGATCGTGCCGACGACCAGCGCGAGGCCGAAGGCGTAGTCGCCGCCGTTCATCTTCGCGATCTCGCTCTGCAGCGGCCCGTTCACGGCGGCGATCAGATTGCCGATCTGGTAGGCGAAGCCGGGGAAGGTGCCGCGCACCTCGTCCGGCGACAGCTCGTTGAGGTAGACGGGGACGACGCCCCAGGCGCCCTGGACGGCGAACTGCATCAGGAAGCCGCCCGCGGCGAGGATCAGCGGCGTCGAGCCGTAGGCCCAGAACGGGATCGCGGGCAGGGCGAGAAGCGCGGCGATCATGATCGCGCGCAGCCGGCCGATGCGCTGCGAGATGGTGCCGAAGGTGATGCCGCCGATGATCGCGCCGACGTTGAACACGATGGTGATGAAGCTCACCGTGTGCGGGTCGTAATGTCTCTGCTCGCGCAGGAACGTCGGGTACATGTCCTGCGTGCCGTGCGAGAAGAAGTTGAAGCACGTCATGATCGCGATCGCGAACAGGAAGCGCGGCGCGTTGGCCTGCAGCACCTCGAAGATGCCGCGCTGCACGCTCTTCTTCTCCTTGGCGATGAACACCGGCGATTCGTCCACGTGGCTGCGGATGTAGAGCACCAGCAGGGCCGGCACCGCGCCGACCATGAACATGCCGCGCCAGCCGATGTGGACGTAGAGCAGGCCGAACACCACGGAGGCGATCAGGTAGCCGCACGGATAGCCCGCCTGCAGGATGCCGGAGACGATGCCGCGCGACTTGGCGGGGATCGTCTCCATCGTCAGCGACGAGCCGACGCCCCATTCGCCGCCCATCGCGACGCCGAACAGCACGCGCAGGATCATGAACACGACGAGGTTCGGCGCGAAGGCCGAGGCGAACTCGAGGATCGAGAACAAGAGGACGTCGACCATCAGCGTCGGGCGGCGCCCGTACTTGTCGGCGGCGAGGCCGAAGATCAGCGCGCCGATCGGGCGCGCCGCCAGTGTCAGGAACAACGCCCAGGAGACCGTGACGACGTCGGTCGAGAAGGTCTTGGCGACGTCCTTGAAGACGAAGACGAGGATGAAGAAGTCGAACGCGTCGAGCGTCCAGCCGAGCCAGCTCGCCGTCACGGCGCTGCGCTGCTTACGGTCGAGGCCGCGAAGGTCGTCCAGCATCGGCGCGTTCTCCCCAAACTATCGACGGGCCTTAAAGCTATTGATGAGCCTTGGCGAAAAACGTGCTGGGCGTAAAGCCCATCAAGGGTCGACCGCGACGTTGTCGATCAGCCGGACCGATCCGAGCCGGGCGGCGGCGAGCACGCGGGCCGGCCCGTCGTCCGCTTCGCCGAGCGGGGCGAGCGAGTCGGCATGGCGCGCCTCGACGTAGTCGACAGCGAAGCCCGCGGCCTCGAGGCTCGCGCGGGCGGCGGCGGTCGTCTCCTCGACCTCGGCGCCCTTGGCGAGCGCGGCGGCGCAACGGACGAGCGTCGCGTGCAGCAAAGGCGCCAGCGCGCGCTCCTGCGGCGCGAGGCGCAGGTTACGCGAGGACATCGCGAGGCCGTCGCGCTCGCGCACCGTCGGCGCCCCCAGGATGCCGATCGGCACGTCGAGGTCGAGCGCCATGCGCCGGATCATCGCGAGCTGCTGGTAGTCCTTCTCGCCGAAGAGAGCGGCGTTCGGCAGCGCCTGCATCAGGAGCTTCATGACGATCGTCGCGACGCCCGCAAAATGCGTCGGCCGGTACTTGTCCTCGAGCCCGGCGGCGGCCGGCCCCCTGACCTCGATCGCGGTGGCGAAGCCCGCGGGATACATGGTCGAAATCTCCGGCGCGTAGACGAGGTCCGCGCCGGCGGTCTCGACCTTCGCGCAGTCGGCGGCGAGGTCGCGCGGGTAGGTCGCGAAATCCTCGTTGGGCGCGAACTGCGTCGGATTGACGAAGATCGTCACGATGACGCGGTCCGCGACGTCGCGGGCGGCGCGCACGAGCGACAGGTGCCCCTCGTGGAGCGCGCCCATCGTCGGCACCAGCGCCACGAGCAGGCCGCGCGCGCGCCAGGCGGAGACATGCTCGCGCAGGTTGGCGATGTCGGTGCAGAAGCCGATGGTCATCGCGCGCGTCGCGTGCCGGGCAGGAAGCCCTCGAGCATCCTGACATAGGGCGACGGCAGCGCCGCGGCGCGCGCGGCGGCGACGACGGCCTCCATGTAGCCCGGCACCGGCGGCCCGTCGGTGTCGTCGCAGCCGAGGTAGACGAGCGCGCGCGCCGCGCCGGCGCCCTCGCGCAGCACCGGCTGGATCGCCTTGACGTAGAGGCCGCCGTCGACCTCCTCGTAGCGGTCGAGCGGGCCGATGTCGGAGAGCGCGAGGTCGTAGAGCACGCCGTGCACCTCGGCGCGCGGATCGCGGCGCACGGTCGCGTAGCCGCTGCTCATCAGCGCGAAGCGGTGGCGGGGCAGGCGGCCGCGCCCGAGCTTGCGGGCCTTCGGGCAGCGCGTCGCGAGCGCGACCTCGTCCATGTTGGAGCCATAGGCGAAGTAGAGCGGCACCGGCGCGGGCGGATCATCGCGCGGAGGTCGGCAGGAGCTCGAGGTTCGTCATCTCGCCGCCGAGCGTGAAGTCGCCGTAGTCGAAGCGCAGCGCCCGCGAGACGCCGTTCTCGTAGAGCTCGAAGGCGAGGGTGTAGGAGGGCCCCTCGTCCTTCTTGCCGGACTCGAAGTAGCTGATCGTCACCGGCCAGCGCGTGATCGCGGCCATCACGGCGTTGTGCTGCAGCGGCGCGTCGGGAGCGGCGCCGGTGATCGGGCGGCCGATGATCGTCGTCGTCTCGAAGACCTTCTTGCCGTCGTCGGAGCCGTCGAACACCCGGGCATCGACGAGATGCTGGCCGGCCTTGGCGGCGGCGATGATCTTCACGAGATGCTCGGTCGGGAACAAAACCTTGTTGTCGACGGCCATCGTCTCGGTCTGCGGCTTCTGTAGCGTGATGTCGAGGATGTCGCCGCGCGACTTCTGCGCTTCGCCGGAGACGATGTCGGGCGAGCCCTCCTGCGAGATCGTCTTCACGTAGAAGGTGAAGTCGCCGCCCTTCTCGAAGGTCGCCGAGCGCATGTCGGAGAGGCGCGTCGTCCCCTCGGCCGGCTGGATCTCGACGACCTGGCGGAAGGCCTGGTCGTAGCCGTCCTTGGCCGAGCCGTTGAACTCGTAGAGCAGGCGCCCGCGCGCCGACGTCGGGCTCTTGGCGCCGACCGACTTCACGAGCTTCAGGTCGTAGGTCGCGTGGTGGCCGGCGAGCGGCATCACCGGCCCCTGCGGCGACAGGGGCGCGACCGGCGGCACCGGACCCTCGGCGCGGCCCGCCGGCACGGCCAGGACGCTGACGGCTGCCGCCGCCAGCACGGGCAGGAGGCGGGACCGGAAAACTCTCATCGCAAAAATCCCCTGGGACGCCCTTGAAGCGCGGTGGAGGCCGTCGGCGGAAGTGCCTTCCCCGCATGGCGGAATTGCGGGCGCGAGGCAATCGTCACCATTGGAGCCTCGATCGGGTGCGACCTTGCGCCGATCGGGGCGGACCGCCTAGAGGTCGCCGCTCGAAACCTACGGGACAAGCACCATGAGCGCGATCGAAGACAAGCTGAAGAGCCTCGGCATCGTCCTGCCGACCCCGGCGGCGCCGGTCGCCAATTACGTGCCGTTCGTCGTCGCCAACGGCTTCCTGATCATCTCGGGCCAGCTGGCGCTCGGCGCCGACGGCCAGATCGCGCCAGAGCACAAGGGCAAGATCGGCGCCGGCGTCGACGAGGCCAACGCCAAGGCGGCCGCGCGGCTTTGCGCGATCAACGTGCTGGCGCAAGCCAAAGCCGCGCTGGGCGACCTCGAGAAGATCGTCCGCGTCGTGCGGCTCGGCGGCTTCATGAACACGGCGCCGGGCTACTCGCAGATCGCCCCGATCATGAACGGCGCGTCGGACCTTATCGTCGAGGTGCTCGGCGACAAGGGCCGCCACGCCCGCTCGACGATCGGCGTCGCCGAGGTGCCGCTCGAATCGGCCGTCGAGGTCGAGGCGATGTTCGCCGTCTCGTGATCGCGGCGCGCCTGGCGCGGCTTCTCGCCGCGCCCATCGCGCATCGCGGCCTGCACGCCTGCGGCGGCGCCGGTCCGGTCGAGAACTCGCTCTCGGCGGCCCGCGCGGCGATCGCCGCCGGCTACGGGATCGAGTGCGACGTGCAGCTGTCGGGCGACGGCGAGGCGATGATCTTCCACGACGCGACGCTCGCGCGACTGACCGGCGTCGAGGGGCGTGTCGCCCAGCACGACGCCGCCGCGCTCGGCACGATGCGGCTCGGCGACAGCGACGACGCGATCCCGACGCTCGACGCCTTCCTGGCCGCCATCGCCGGCCGAACGGCGCTCGTGATCGAGATCAAGAGCGACGGCGATGTGTCTCGACTGACAGCGAAAGTGCTCGCCGCGATTGTCGGCTACGACGGCGTCGCGGCGCTCGAGAGCTTCGACCCGGCGGTCGTGCTGCAAAGCCGCGCGTCGGGCTGCCGCCAGCCCATCGGCCTCGTCGGCCCGAGCAGCGCGGGCGGCACGACGTTGCCGCCCGATGCCGACGCCGTGGCGGCCAGCGACTTCCTCTCCTGGGACATCGCGCATCTGGAGACGGCGGCGGCGCTCGGGCGTCCGCTCACCACCTGGACCGTCCGCAACGAGGCCGCCGCCGCCCGCGCGTGGCGCCTGTCCGCGCAGATCGTGTTCGAGGGATTCCGTCCGGCTTAAGCTTTTGTTGACCATGACGGCGGAGGGTGGCGGGCGGAGAACCCTACCCATGCGATCGCTCTGCCTCGGTCTCGTCGTCGCCGCCACGCTCGCCCCGCCGGCGCTCGCCGAGGAGAATATCGAGTTTCCGGCGCCGACGCCGTACTACCCCTTCCAGCGCTCGGTGCTGACGAAGCGCCTCGTGCACCTCTACCCCTACCGGCGCCCCTTCCATGTGCGCGTCTTCACGACGCCGCAGCAGCCGCCCTACTACAACGTCCCGCCGTATCCGGTGATCACCCCCTACTAGGGATCGCAGCCGGCGTTATGGGCCGCTCAGCCGCGACTCGCCGACAGCCCCCCACGGGCCGCCAAGGTAGCGCCACAGGCCGAGCGCCTCGACCTTGCAGGGCGGGATCGCGTCGGGGGTGAGGCTTGCCAGCAGCGCACGCGCGTCGGCCGGCGCGACCTTGTTCTGGATCGTCACATGCGGCTTGAAGGGCTGCCGGTCCTGCGGCGTCAGCCACGACGACCATTGCCGCGCCAACTCCGCATGCAGGCGGGACAGCGCCATCGACTCGTAGCGGAAGGCGACGCCGCGGCCGAGCGACACCGGCGCTTGAGGCCACAGGTCGAACGGTGCCGTGCGCGCGGCGAGTTCGTCCAGCGTCGCGGCGACGGCCTCGACCTCGGCGCCCGGCAGCGCGTGGAACAGGCTCACGTGTGCGGGGATCTTGTTGAGCGCGGCCGGAAAATGCCGGCGCCGCAGCCCGTCGAGGATCGCGAAGGCGCGCTCGTCGAGCAACGCCGTCACGATCAGCGGCGCGTCATCGCGCGGGATCGGCATTCTCGCCGCACGACTCCGGCAGGCTGGGGGCGTTGAACTTCACGCGGTGGCCGCACTTGTCGCAGCCGGCGAGGAGAAGCCCGACGAGGACCGCAGCGGCGATCCGCAAATGCATGCGCCTGATCATCACGGCTTCCTCTAGCCCGCCGCCAGGATAGCCGCCAGCCGATTCGCGATCCCTTAACGTCGCTCTCGTAAGGTGATGCAAGAATATCGGGAATGCTGCAGATGACGATGGCCGAGGTGAGACGGGACGAGCGGGTGCGCGCGTTGTTGCGCGCGCGCATCCTGTACAACAACAACAGCTCCTCGATCGATTGCATGGTGCGCAACATCTCCGCCGGCGGCGCCAAGCTGGAGGTCTCGAGCGCCCTCACGGTGCCGAGCGAGTTCGACCTCGACATCCCGCAGAAGGGCCGCACCTACCGGGCCAAGCTGATGTGGCGCGACGCGGCCTTCATCGGCGTCCAGTTCGTCCAGAAGGCGGCGCGGGATTCGGCGCAGACGGAGACCGCGCTGACGAAGCTCGAGCAGGAGAACAAGCGCCTGAAGGCGACCATCGCCATTCTGACGCGGCGGCTCGAAGCGCTGGGCCAGGACGTCAGCAGCGACGTCTGAGGCGGCTTAAGGCTGCGGCCCGACGCGCCGGACCGCCGGGCGCGCGGCGCCGGTGCCGTCCGTCGCCGCCGTCTCCGGTGGCGAGGCGGCGTCGTGGTCGGCGGCGTCGCCGGCGATCTTCGAGGCATCCTCGGGCGCCACCGCCGCCGGTGCGGGGCCGGCCAGCATCGACGAGCGGGTCTTGGCGTCCATCTTCGGGCGGGACATCTCGTCCGACTTCGCCTGCGTCACGACGATGTCGCCCTTGCGGGTGTTGCCGATGACCTCCTCGGCATTCGCCAGCGCCTCGGCCCAGGTCTTGTCCTTCGGCTTGCACGAGCAGTCCGGCACGACAGTCTTCTGGAACTTCAGGGCGTTCGGCAGGTCCATGTACGGCTTGCCGTCGAGGCTCGCGGCCGTGTTGATCTCGGCATTCGGGTTGCGCGTGTAGACGGCGGTCTCGGTGCCGGGGCACAGCGCGCCGCACATCTGCTTGAGGTCGTCGGAATTGTGGTGCGACGAGACGCCGAGCGGAAAGAAGCCGCCGTCGCAGGTGCGGACGCACACCGCCTGGCCGCCGCCGTGCGCACGGCCGTCGCCGTCGCCGTCGGCGTTGGGATCCTGCGGGACGTCGGGCAGCGGCGCCTGCGGTCGCGGCTCCTCCTGCGCGCCGCCGAACAGCGACTCGAAGAACCCCCGCGGCTGCTGCGCCTGTTGCGGCTGGCCGCCGCGGCAATAGGCGTTGAAGCGCGCGACGAGGTCGGCGCGCATCCCGCCGCCGCCCGCCTGGATCTGGCCGAGCCCGGCCTGCAGCTGCTGCAGGCGCTGGGTGAGGCCGGCGCAGCGCGGATCGCCGCCGCCGAAGAAGGAGGCGAGGCCGCCGCTGCAGCCGAGCTGCTGCGCCGCCGCCTGCGTGCGCGCGATCTCGGCCTGCTGGCGCCGGACCGCGCCGCCGCCGCGACCGCCGCTACGATCGATCTGCGCGATCTGCGCGCGCAGCTGGCCGCAATCGATGGTCTGCGCCCGTGCCGCATCCGCGCCGGACACCGCCATCGTCGCCAGGCTCAGCAGGGCGAAGGTGCGGGAAAGGGCTCGTGCGGCCCTCGGGTCTCCGAAAGAGCTGGGCGCGGGACGCCCCTCGACTGAACGCCGGTCGAATCAAATGCGCGCCGTAGCGAGAGCGGCGCCGCCCGCGGAATGACCAGAGCTTCTTGGGTAAAACATGGCTGCCGGCCCGCCGTCCGAGCTTCGCCCCGGCGCCATGCCTCTTTTGCAACACCCGGCGCGGCCCATATCTGCGGCGCCACGCTGGATGGGGTCGAACGCCACATGACAAAGTTCTGGAAGCTTCTTGCGACGTCGGCCCTGATTGCGGCGTCGTCGCTGGCGACGGTGTCGGCCCGCGCCGACGAGCCCGACTTCATCTTCTCGGAAAGCACCAAGTTCCACCTGCTGACGCCGGACGCCAAGCTGTCGACCTACGCGATCGACGATCCCAAGGTCGACGGCGTCGCCTGCTGGTACACGGTGCCCGAGAAGGGCGGCCTCAAGGGCATGCTGGGCGTCGCCGAGGAGACGTCGGACGTCTCGCTGGCCTGCCGCCAGTACGGGCCGATCAAGTTCAAGGACAAGTTCGCGGAAGGCGACGAGGTCTTCGCGCAGCGCCGCTCGCTGTTCTTCAAGCACATGCAGATCGTGCGCGGCTGCGACGCCAAGCGCAACGTGCTCGTCTACATGGTCTACACCGACAAGATCATCGAAGGCTCGCCGAAGAACTCGACCTCGACGGTGCCGGTGATGCCGTGGGGCGCCGCGACCGACACGCCGCGCTGCGGCGACTTCCTGTCGAAGTAGCCGCGAGGCCTCGAGCGGGCGCCTTCGCGGCGCCCGCCTGCGCGCTCCTTACTTCGGGGCGCCCTGATCGCCGCCCTGGTCGGCTGCCTTGTCCTTCTTGGCGGCGCTGTGGTGGCCCACCGCGCAACCGGCGGCCGCGCCCATCTTGCCGTGGCCGGCCATGTGTCCGGCGACGCCGCCGACGATGGCGCCCTTGATGCAGCCCTTGGCGTCGGCCGGCGTCGCGGCGAACGAAGCGGCGGCGGCAGTCAGCACGAGGGAAGCGAGAATGGTCTTCATTTGATCGGGCTCCTTCATCGAGAGGCCCCACAACCGCGCCCGAAGCCCGAATGTTCCCAAGCCTCTAGGCGTACGCCCGGCCGACGCGCCCGCGCCGCCGGATCGCTGCGATCGCCTCCATCCGACCGAATAGACCAAAGTTCAAATACGGTTTGTCTCGCCTTTCACCTGAATAGGTGACGCTTGTGGCGCTCATGTCGTGAATAACGATAGCGCTCGTCAGTAACGGGCTTCATCCCAAAGTAGAAGTGCGTCGCAGCGCACTTCAATCGTGCGCCATCGAGCGCCACGCCCCCGACGTGGACGCGCGCGCACGCGACCTCAGGAGCACAGCGATGACAACGCCCCTTCGCCCCGCGATCATGCAGGGCCTGATCCCGACCAACGTGCCCGGCGCCTTCCTCTCGCCGCCGCCGCCGCCCGGCTTCACGCCGCAGACGGCCAGCACCACGAGCCGCATCGCCCACGGCTTCCATTGGCGCCAGCCCGGACCCTCCGACACGCCCGCGCTCCACAAGGTGTGGGACGCTCATCTCGGCAACGGCTGGTCCGCCGGCACCTGGCTCATGCCGCAGATGGTCACGACCGGAAAAGTCCACCGTCCGCGCCGCAGGCCGGGGTCGAGCGCGACCGCCAACGAGACGACCAACTGGGGCGGCGGCGTGCTGGCCGGCACCTGGACCACGGCGGTCGGCACCTGGACGATCCCGACCGTCTCGAAGCCTACGGAGGCGGCCGGATCGGACGGCGGCTGGGATTCCTCGACCTGGGTCGGCCTCGATGGATCGGGATCGAACGACGTGCTGCAGGCCGGCATCGAGCAGAGCGTCGACGCGCGCGGCAACGCGAGCTACGTCGCCTGGTACGAGTGGTTCTGCGCCGTCCGCAAGCAGACGCTCGGCGACACGAGCCCGACCAGCCCGAGCCTCGCGACCCTGAACGGGCGCATGTACATCGCCTGGATCGGCGACGGGAACGACCAGCTCAACGTCATGGTCTCGACCGATGCCGGCCAGACCTTCCACGGCAAGCTCGTGTCGCACGAGACGTCGCCGAAGGCGCCGGTGCTCTGCGTGCACGCCGGGCATCTTCTCATCGCTTGGATCGGCAACGGCAACGCGCAGCTCAACGTCGCCTCGGTGACCCTCGACGGCGGCGGCACGCCGACCGGTCTCACCGGCAAGGTCGTGCTCGGCGACACGAGCCCGCAGGGCCCGGCGCTCGCCTCGCTTAACGGCGATCTGTACCTGGCCTGGAACGGACGCGGCAACGAGCAGCTCAACGTCATGGTCTCGAGCGACGGCGGCCGCACCTTCGGCTCGAAGCTGGTTGCCGGCGACACCTCGCCGGCGGGCCCGAGCCTCGTCGCGCACGACGGCAAGCTGTTCATCGGCTGGACGGGCGAGCGCAACCACCAGATCAACGTCGCGCAGGTCGCGCTGCGCGGCGCGGTGCCGACGGGGCTGACGGCCAAGGCGGTCCTGCAGGACACGACGCCGTTCACCCCGGCGCTGGCGTCGAGTGGCGGCAGGCTCTTCCTGGCGTGGCGCGGCGACGGCAACGACCAGCTCAACGTGATGTACTCGACGAGCGACGGCGCGGCGTTCGCGAATAAGTACATCTCGCCTGAGACCAGCACCGACGCGCCGGCGCTCGTCGATCTCGGCGGGACGCTCACCATCGGCTGGAAGGGCGACGGGAACAAGAACCTGAACGTCGCGCCGGTCGGCGTCGTCGGCGGCCTCGTGACCGGCTTCACGACGCCGGCCTATCTCTTCCAGGTGAACATCCCGAACTTCAAGGTGAGCCCGGGCGACAGCGTCACGTGCTCGGTGCAATACATCGGGAACAAGACGGCGGGCCAGATCGCCTTCAAGAACGTGACGACGGGCGTGAACTTCCCGATCACCCTCGTGCCGCCGCCGGGCGCCGCGATGAGCGGCAACAGCGCGGAGTGGGTCATCGAGGTGCCGACGATCAACAATCAGTACGCGCATCTTCCGGCCTTCACGCCGGTCGCGTTCACGTCGTCGATCGCCTGCGGCCTCGACGCCTCGGGCCGCGGCATGGCCGGCAACCCGCAGAACGCGACGGAGACGAAGATCTTCGACGACAAGAACCGCGCGCTGACGAGCACCAAGCTCGGCGATCTCGCCGTGACGATCAGCTACGTGGCGCCGCCGACGGGCTGATATCACCCGGCAGACGGCGCGGCCGCAAAAGGCCGTGCCGTCAGCCCTTGCAGTTGACGATGAACGCGCCGGGCTCGAGCTTCGGCGCGCTCTTGCGGTCGGCGATCGAGGCGGTGACGTCCTCGGCGCGGCCGAAGGAGACGGCCGAGGTCAGGCCGTGGGCCTCGCACCACGCGTCCGCGATGACGTGGCCGCAGGCCTTGTTGGCGGACAGGCAGTCGTCGAAGCCGTAGCCGTCGGAGGCCGGGATCACCAGCATGTGGGCGGCCTCGGCGGCCTGCGCGCGCGACGACGCCTGGCTGGCCGAGATGGCGAGCAGCGCGGCGGCGAGCGGTGCGGCGGCCTGAATCAGCTTGCGGAGGTCGTACGCGGCAATCGACATGTTGCGGCAACTCGGCACGGGGTGAGGAACGCGTGCGATGCTGCCGCGCGGCGCTGAAGAAAAGATTAAGCGGGGGTGAATGCGGTCGCTCGAAGTCGAGCAATCGCCCGGCTTCTTGACATGCCGGCGGCAAGGCCGCAGCACGCGCAGCAGAACCGGACGGGCCCGATGACGACGCTGCGCTTCCACAACACGCTGACACGCCGGAAGGAGGACTTCGTCCCCTTCGAGGCCGGGAACGTGCGCGTCTATGCCTGCGGGCCGACGGTCTACGACAACCTGCACATCGGCAACGGGCGGATGCTCATCGTCTTCGACGTGCTGTTCCGGCTGCTGCGCCACGTCTACGGCGAGACGCACGTCACCTACGTGCGCAACATCACGGATGTCGACGACAAGATCAACGCGCGCGCCGCCGAGCGCGGCATCCCGATCCGCGCGCTGACCGACGAGATGATCGAAATCTTCCACGCGGACGCGGCGGCGCTGAACTGCCTGCCGCCGACGCTGGAGCCGCGCGCGACCGACCATATCGTGCCGATGATCGCCATCATGGAGCGTTTGATCGAAAACGGCCACGCCTATGCCGCCGACGGCCACGTGCTGTTCGACGTGCCCTCCATGCCGGACTACGGCCGCCTCGCCAACAAGAGCATGGACGAGCAGATCGCCGGCGCCCGCGTCGAGGTCGCTCCCTACAAGCGCAGCGCCACCGACTTCGTGCTGTGGAAGCCCTCGGCGCCGGACGAGCCCGGATGGGACAGCCCGTGGGGTCGCGGTCGACCAGGATGGCACCTCGAATGCTCGGCGATGAGCTGGCAACATCTCGGCGAGACCTTCGACATCCACGGCGGCGGCATCGACCTCGTCTTCCCGCACCACGAGAACGAGATCGCGCAGTCGCGCTGCGCCTTCGGTCATTCCATCATGGCGCAGGTCTGGATGCACAACGGCCATCTGCAGGTCGAAGGCGAGAAGATGTCGAAGAGCCTCGGCAATTTCGTCACCATCGCCGATCTGTGGGACTCGCAACGGTTCGGGGGCCGGCGCTGGTCGGGCGACGTGCTGCGGCTCGCGATGCTGCGCACGCATTACCGCCAGCCGATCGATTTCACAGCGAAGGCGCTGGAGGAGGCCGACCGCACGCTGGCCGATTTCGGCAAGGCGGTCACCGGCGTCGCGCCGTCCGCGCCGAGCGAGGGCTTCCTCGCCGCGATGGCCGACGACCTCAACACGCCGCAGGCGCTGGCCGAGCTGTTCGCGCTGCGCGGCGATCCCGCCGCGCTGGCGGCGAGCCTCGCGCTGCTCGGGATCACCGCGACGGCGGTGGCGGATGAGCCGCCGCTGACGCCCGAGATGGAGGAGTTGCTCGGGCAGCGTCGCGCGGCGCGTGCCGCAAAGGACTGGGCCGAGAGCGACCGCCTGCGCGACGCGCTCGCCGACCTCGGCATCGCCGTGAAGGACGGCAAGGACGGAACGACGTGGGAGCGGAAGAGCTAGCGCGCATAAGCCGAGCCGCGCGCCGCATGCTGGGGTCACCCGCATTCGAATTGATGCTTCTTGGCTATGCCCGCGAGAGCGCGAACAGGCTCGCACCGGGCTTTTGCCACCGCATCGTCGAGACATCTCGCGAGCGACAAAATTGCCACATAATCGGTGTGGGTTTCACCTATTGTCGTTGATGCTTTGATCGCCGCCCTGCCTGAGAAAGCTGATGAATCCGGCAAACCGTATCGACAGTCTCACCGGCATTCGATTTTTCGCCGCCCTGATCGTCGTGTTCGAGCACTACCAGCTGTCGTCTGCCGTATTGAATTGGGCCTACGGGGTCGGCTTCTTCTTCGTGCTTTCCGGTTTCATCCTGACGTATGTCGCGCGCAACATCGATCGCGATCGCGGCTACTTCGAGTTCTTCTGGGCGCGGGTGGCGCGGATATGGCCGCTTCACATCCTCATGCTCTACATCTATGTCCGCATCGTCGGCTATTATTACAACGACTTCTTCTACTATCATTTCTTCGCCGTGCAGGCCTTCATCCCGACCGAAGACTCCTACTGGAACTACAACTATCCGTCCTGGAGCATCTCCGTAGAGTTCGCTTTCTACGCGCTCTTCCCGCTGCTCATCTACAAGTGGGAGAAGACGCTCTGGTGGAAGGCGGCCTTCGCGCTTGCTGTGTCGGCGGCGCTTCTCGCCTACGTCAAGCTGGCGGGTGTTCCCTACTACGACGAGTCCAAACCATCGCTCGTCAACAGTGCCGGCATCCTGTATATTAATCCGTTCGCCCGGCTCCCCGAATTCATCCTCGGCATGCTCGCCTACACGGTCTGCTCGAAGATATCCGCGTCGTACAATTCGAAGTCTTTGCTCTGGACGAATATCGTCGAATTCATCGCGGCTGGTCTCGTGGTGGCCTGTTTCTGTAGATTGTCTGACAAGGCCGTTGCGGGCAATGTCTCTCCGGATGTCCGAGATTGGATCGTGCAGTACGTCAATTCCATCGTCGCTGCGATTTTCGTTGCTGTGTTGTTTTTCAACAGGGGGATTGTCTCCAAGTTTCTTGCCTTGAAGCCGATCGTGGTTCTGGGCGAGGCCAGCTTCGCTCTCTACATGACGCACGCCTTCTACAGAAATGTCTTCGAAGACAGGCACATCCTCGGAGGTCATTTCGATCGAAGCGTTGGCTGGATATGCCTCGCGATCGCGATCCCGATGTCCATACTCGTTCATCGCTTCTATGAAGTGCCGATGCGAAAGCTGTTCAATAAGCTGCCGCGTTACGTGTCGTCTTCCACCCGTTCGATTGCCGGCAGGCTCTGGAAGGGCGTTCCCGTCGAGCAGCCGGCGATCCCTTTGACGACCGCTTCCGGCGGCTCCGACGCATAGCAACAGACTGCTGTCTGTCCAGCGCTGCACCAGAGGCGAAGGCAGAGCGCAATCGCTGCGCGATGCGCTTGGCCGCGTTCGGCTGCCGTGAAGGACGGATGACGTGGCGCAGGCGTCCTCAATTCGGAGCAAGCCGCGCCTCGTGCCGTTCTTGACGCTTGCACGATCGTCCGGGAGGACCATGTCGGTGGTTCGCAGAAGGACATACCCCGCGTGACCACGCCCGCCGCCACCCTCCGCCCCATGCTGCCGGCCGACATCCCGGTGCTCGCCGCGATCTTCCAGGCCAGCATCGACGAGCTGGCCGAGGAGGATTACGACGAGGGCCAGCGCGCGGCCTGGGCCGGGCAGGCCGACGACGAGGCGGCGTTCGGCGCCGGGCTGCAGAACGACCTGACCCTCGTCGCGGTGCTGCAGGGCGCGCCGATCGGGTTCGCGTCGCTCGAGGGCAAGGACCGTCTGCGCATGCTCTACGTCTATCCGCCCGTCGCGCGGCGGGGGGTGGGCGCGCTGCTCGCCGACGCGATCGAGAAGATGGCCGGCGCGCGCGGCACCAAGGCGCTCACGGTCGATGCCAGCGACACCGCGCGCGCCTTCTTCGAGTCGCGCGGCTACGAGGCGCACCACCGCCAGACCGTCGAGCTCGGCGACCAATGGCTCGGCAACACGCACATGGTGAAGACGCTAAGCTAGCCGCAGCGACGTCGAACGCCGCGCCACAAACCGTTCTCGTCATCGAGCTCCGCTCGCCGCGCAGATCGACTCATCGGCGATCTGCGCCGGCGGCATGCACGCGACGCGTGTCTTGCGCGTTCTCTTGTCGTCGCTGCTGTCGCAGCGCCAAGCGAGCGGCTCTTCCCGCTCCGGCCTCAGAGCCATTTCCCCATGATCATCGGTCAGTATCGCGTTCCGGCGCGCGCCCTCGGCGCGGCCGCCATCGCCACGACGGCGCTCGTCACGTTGAGCGCCTCGTTCTTCACCGTCGACCCGTCCGAGCGCGCCTTCGTGCGCCTGCTCGGCACGCCGACCACGACCCTGCCGTACCAGCCCGGCCCGCACCTCAAATGGCCGTTCATCACGCAGGTCGACACGCTGCAGGTCTCGCAGACCTCGCTGGCGCTGCCGGTCTTCCGCGTCGTGACGATCGACAACCAGCCCGTCGATCTCAAGGTCGACATCCAGTACAAGGTGCCGGATTCCGACGTCGCGCGCCTGCTCTACGACATGGGTCGCACCGGCACGTCCGACATCGATCGCCCGATCATGGACGTCGTGCAGGACCGCGTCTATCGCGTGTTCTCGTCGAAGAACACCAACACGATCTCCGCGAACCGCGAGCCCATCCAGGAGGAGGCGCAGAAGTTCGTCGGCGACGCGCTGCGCAACAACTTCGGGATCGAGCTCGTCTCGCTGCAGATCCCGCAGATCGCGTTTTCCGCCACCTTCACCGAGAGCAACGCGCTCGCGGTGACGGCGAAGAACCAGGCGATCCGCGAGGAGAACCAGCTGAAGGTCGTCGGCTATCTCGCCGACCAGCGGGTGCGCGAGGCGCAGGGCCAGCGCGACCAGGCGATCGCCGAGGCCGAGGGCCGCGCGCGCAGCGTCGAGCTTGCCGCCGCCGCGGATGCCAACGCCACGTTGGCCCGCGCCGGCGCCGCCGCCAAGGCGCTGCTGCTGCAGGCCGAGGCCGACAAGCAGGCCGCGACCCTGCGCGGCACCGGCGCCGCGGCCGCCCGCAAGGCGATGGTCGATGCCTCCGGCGGCACGACGGGCTACGTCGCGATCGTCGAGGCCGAGGCGAAGCGCAAGTGGAGCGGCGGCTTTCCGAACGTGCTGACGATCAGCGACAAGGCGATGCTGCCGATGCTGCTGAGCGCCCAGGCCGGGCTGAGTGCCGCCGGCGCCACGAAGTAGCGGCGCTCAGCCCTTGCGGAAGACGAGCGACAGGTTGTTGGCCGGCATGGCGATGCGCGCCTCGAGCGCGAGCCGGTGCCGGCCGGCTCAACTCTTCGTAGGATCTGGGGCAGGCTTGTCTTCCTCGTCGATATCTCCTTTGACGTAGACAAGATGCTCGTTCTGCTTTCCAAGCGCCGCAGAGATCGAACTCCAGATCTGCCGGAGCCTATGAACGTGAAGATCGTCAATCATAACGCGCGCGGCATATTCGATGACTGAAATGTCGACCCATGCCGGCAACGTTTGGGCGTACCCCGGTCGCGTATCCGGACTTCCTGACGTCGTTGTAACACCTTCCTTGAAATTCAAGATGCGCTTGATTTCGGTCTGAGTTTCAGTTTCGGAAAAAAGAATGCTTCCGATTTTCCATTTCAAGCCATCGGGCGAATGGATGCCGAGAACAGCGCGCTCCAAGTCGAAAATTGTCCGGATATTGATCAGGCGTAACAAAATAAATCGTTCGACGCCAACAACGACACATAGTTGGGCCTGAGCGGCCCAGTCAATTGTCTGATAAAATGTAAAAGGAGTTTCAATATAAAGCATCAGCGGATTATACACAGAGAGATTTTGCACATCAAAAATGTTAGCTTCTTGAAGTCTAAAAGCCATAAAATAGTCGATGCCATCGATTACGGTGCATGGTATGCCGGGGGTGAGTTTTACTGACTTATTGTTTGTCTGCTTGTAATCGAGGCCGGATTTTCGGAGAAGTAATTGGAGTGCTCCGTCCGGCAGAAATCCAAGCGCAAAGGCAAAAAGGACCCAGAATTCCTTACTGTCGAAGTTGGTATTCTGAGATAGCTGCCGGGTTATCGCATCAGGCATTATGGTGCCAATTTGACTCGCGCCGCGCCAAAGTACGATCGATAGAATGCTAGCAAAAACAAGTTGAACAAAGGCGCGAATAAATGTGATCGGCGACATGTCAAATGAAGCAATTGATCTCACTAAGTTGCTGACTGAATAGAAGTAAGCTCCTGCAAAGGCGGAGAGTGCAACTGTTGCAAGCATCGCTTGAGTTTTTTCATCGCTACCACCTAGAAGTAGGCTCGTATTTACAAGTTTGCATGCTTTTAAAACATCCAATGGTGAAAATAACAGGAAAAAACATAGCCATGAAAAAACTATGAACGGTAATGCGCATAACAGCAGCATCCAGTCTGTTGGGAGGCTGAAAGGTCGACTTGGAAGTAGGTCTAAATCAATCGAATTGTCTTTCACTCCCGGAAGATCGGTAAGATACTTTGCCTTGATGCCTTCAAAGGACGCATTTTTGCTCCACTCGATTTGCCGAAAGCTCTTGTCAAACAAATCTATAAGACGAAGACGCGTCAATCGTACGAAGTGGCGAATAGAAATAATAACAACAGGAGTGAAGACAGCTAGCAAACTTGAAGTGACGAGAGGGATTATGAGTGATTTGTCAGGTAATATGAAGCCAAATGCAAGAATGACAACAATGGGGGCAAATGACAGAAATATTATTGCGAACCCAAGCCACGGGCTGGTGGTCTTCTGTTTGAGGGATGTCGCCAAATGAGCGAAATTTGTCGAACTATCATGCTCTTTTGTCATAGTGAAATCCCGTAGCATAAGGGTAACTTTCGGCTGAAATGTTTTTGAAACGAATAGTCCCGCAGACGGCGAGTTGCAATTACAACAGATTAATACTTTGGGCTGATGTCAGCCGAGTTGCGCGCCGGCCCGGCCGCTTTCGAGAGAGTTTGACTAAGCGCAAGTGGAGCGGCGGCTTCCCGAACGTGCTGACGATCAGCGACAAGGCCATGCTGCCGGTGCTCTTGAGCGCCCAGGCCGGGCTGAGTGCCGCCGGCCCCGCGAAGTAGCGGCGCTCAGGCCTTGCGGAAGACGAGCGACAGGTTGTTGGCCGGCATGGCGATGCGCTCGGCGAGCGCGAGCCCGTGCCGGCCGGCGAGGGCCGCGACCTCGTCGAGATGGCGGAGGCCCCAGGCGGGATCGCGGCCGCGCAGGCTCGCGTCGAAGGCGAGGTTGCTCGGCGCGGTCTCGACATCCGCCTCGATGTAGGGGCCGTAGAGGAACAGCAGGCCGCCCTGCGGCAGCACGCGTTGCGCGCCGGCCATCAGGCCCAGCGTCGCCGCCCAGGGCGAAATGTGGATCAGGTTGATCGCCACGACGGCGTCGGCGGCGGGCCAGCTCGCCGGGTCGCTCGCGTCGAGCCGCAGCGGCGCCAGCAGGTTCGGCAGATTGGCCGCGGCGCGCCACGCCACGATGCTGGCCAGCGCGTCGGGATCGAGATCGGCCGGCTGCCAGGTCAGGGCAGGACAGGCGGCGGCGAAATGCACGGCGTGCTCGCCGGTGCCGGCGGCCAGCTCGAGCACGAGCCCGACCGGCGGCAGGCGCGGCTTCAAAACCGCGAGGATCGGCTCGCGGTTGCGTACTGCGGCGGGTGAGGAGAGGACGTGCGAGGGGTGTGGATCGGCCATGCGCTACCTCTGCGGCTTGCGCCGTCCCGCGTAGGGGTTGTCGCTCGTCTTGCGCGATAGCCGCAGCGGCACGCCCGGCAGGTCGAAGGCCTCGCGTAGGCCGTTCAGAAGAAACCGCTCGTAGCTCGTCGGCAGCGCGTCGAGCTGGTTGCCGAAGATCACGAAATAGGGCGGCCGCGCGCGCAGCTGCGTCATGTAGCGGATCTTGATGCGGCGCCCGGCCACCGCCGGCGGCGGATGCTTCTCCAGCGTCGCCTCGAGCCAGCGGTTGAGCTTCGCCGTCGCGATGCGGCGGTTCCAGGTCTTCTCGACCTGCATCACGGCTTCGAGCAGCCGCTCGACGCCGTAGCCGGTCTCGCCGGCCAGCGGCACGACGGGGGCGCCCTTCACCTGCGGCAGCAGGCGGCCGGCCTCCTCGCGCAGGTAGGCGAGACGCGCGGTCTTGTCGGCGATCAGGTCCCACTTGTTGAGGCCGATCACCAGCGCGCGGCCCTCGCGCGCCACGAGGTCGGCGAGGGTGAGGTCCTGCTTCTCGAGCGGCGCGGTGGCGTCGATGAGCAGGATCACCACCTCGGCGAACTTGGCGGCGCGCAGCGCGTCGGCGTTGGCGAGCTTTTCCAGCTTGTCCTCGACGCGGGCGCGGCGGCGCAGGCCGGCCGTGTCGAACATCTTCAGCTTGCGGCCGCGCCATTCGAGATCGAGGCCGATCGCGTCGCGGGTGAGGCCGGCCTCCGGGCCGACGAGCAGCCGCTGCTCGCCGAGGATGTGGTTGAGCAGGGTCGACTTGCCGGCGTTCGGGCGGCCGACGACGGCGATCGCCAGCGGCTTCGTCTCGTCGAGCTCGGTGCCGTCCTCCTCGTCGTCGAAGGTTTTTGCCGCGGCCTCTTCGACCTCTTCCGGCGCCGCGGTCTTCTCGGGCAGGGTCTCGAGCAGCGCCGAATAGAGCTCGGAGAGGCCCTCGCCGTGCTCCGCCGAGAACGGCACGGGGTCGCCGAGGCCGAGATCGTAGGCCTCCATCGCGCCGGCGCCGCCGATCCGACCCTCGGCCTTGTTGGCGAGCAGGATCAACGGCTTGCCGGCGCGCCTCACCAGCGCGGCGAAGGCGCGGTCGTCCGGCGTCACGCCGACGCGGGCGTCGATGACGAAGAAGATGCCGTCGGCCGAGACGATCGCGGCCTCGGTCTGCGCGCGCGTGCGGCCGGAGAGCGAGGCGGCGTCGCCTTCCTCGAGACCGGCGGTGTCGATCACCGTGAAGCGCAGGTCGCCGAGCTTGGCCTCGCCCTCGCGGCGGTCGCGCGTGACGCCGGGCTGGTCGTCGACCAGCGCCAGCTTCTTGCCGACGAGCCGGTTGAACAGCGTCGACTTGCCGACGTTCGGCCGCCCGATGATCGCGATGGTGAACATCTTCGTTCTTTAACTTCTTCCTTCTCCCGCTTGCGGGAGAAGGTGACCCGACGAAGTCGAGCCGGATGAGGGGTGTCGCCGCTCGACTTGATGAACGCAAGAGAGGCGGAAGCCCCCCTCATCCGACCCCGCTGCGCGGGGCCACCTTCTCCCGCAGGCGGGAGAAGAGGGGCTCGCGGCGCAACAGGAGCCGTCGGTCACTTTGGTGGTGGTGCTGAAGGTGCCGCAGGTGTCTGCGTGGCCGGCGCCGGCGGCGCAGCGGCCGGGGCAGGCGTCGGCGTGCCGCCCACCGGCTCGATCTTCGCCGGTCCGGGCGTCCCCTGCATCGGCGTCGCCGGGCCGGCGGCGACGAGCGCGCTCCAGGCCTGGGCGCGGTTGCGCAGCGCCGGCGGCGCCAGCATGTCGGCGAGGATCGCGTCGACATATGTGCCGGCCGCCTTGTAGTCGCCGCCCTTCATGGCGGAGAGGGCGAGCAGCTCGTTCATCGAGGCGTGGAAGCCGTAGCCGGGCGAGGAGAAGCGGCCGTAGCGCTGCAGGAAGTCGGCCGGCTTCTCGACGTCGACGCGCAGCATCGCGCCGCGCAGCCGCGCATCGTCGCGCATCGAGGGATCGAAGCTCTCGTCGTTGGCGATGGCGTCGAAGGCCTGGCCGCCGGCCTCCGGGTCGCTCGCGCCGAGCAGCGCCGCGGCGCGCAGCTTCGCTAGATGCGCGTAGCCGGCCGGCCCGCTCCGGCCGATCTCCTCGAAGGCCTTTTCCGCCTCCTGCGGCTTGCCCTGCGCCGCGAGCGCCTCGGCGGCGGCGTAGCGCACGTTGTCGGCCTCGGCCGCGGCGGTCTGCCGGTCCTTGTAGAAGCGCCACGCGCCGGCGCCGACGATGATCGCGACGACGAGGATCGCGAGGGGCACCTGGAAGCGGGTGAGGAAGCCGAGGATTCGCTCGCGGCGATAGTCCTCGTCGACCTCGCGGATGAAATCGGACATGGAGCTAGGCGTTTCCTGCCGTGTGGTCTTGCGCGAAGGGGGGCCCTAGCACGTTGCGGCGGGGGTGCCTACCGTCGCTCGCTCAGGGTGGATACGCCGGGCGGCAACCTTACATCTCCTTTCAGAAGGAGATCGCCATGTCAGCCGCCCAGCCCGCCCCGCAGGACAACATCCCCGCCGCCGTCTCGCGCAATCCCGCGACCGGCGAGGTGCTTGCCCGCTATCCCTTCCAGAGCCCGGCGCAGGTCGAGGCGCTGATTGCGGCGGCGGATGCCGCCTTCCGCACGTGGCGCGAGATACCGGTTGAGGAACGCGCCCGCGTCCTCGCCAAGCTCGCCGACGTCATCGAGACCGAGGCCGACGACTTCGCCGCGATGATCACCCGCTAGATGGGCAAGACGGCGCGCGAGGCGAAGGCCGAGGTCGCCAAGTGCGCGAAGATGACGGCCTACTATGCCGAGCACGGCCCGGCGATGATCGCCGACGAGCGCGCGCCGGTCGACGAGGCCGAGGTCTACGTCTCCTACCTGCCGACCGGCACGATCCTCGGCATCATGCCTTGGAACTTCCCGCTGTGGCAGGCGCTGCGCGCCGGCGTGCCGATCACGCTCGGCGGCAATGCGTTCCTCCTCAAGCACGCGCCGAACTGCATGGGGCTCGCGACGATGCTCGGCGAGGCCTTCGAGCGGGCCGGCGCACCGAAGGGCCTGTTCGGCATCCTCAATGTCGACAACGGCCCGATCGAGCGCGTCATCGCGGACGACCGCATCACCGGCGTGACCCTGACCGGCAGCCCACGCGCCGGCGCCGCCGTCGCCGCGCTCGCCGGCAAGTATCTCAAGAAGTCGGTGCTCGAGCTCGGCGGCTCGGACGCCTTCATCGTCCTGAAGGACGCCGACCTCGACAAGGCGGTGGAGGCGGCGATCGCCTCGCGCTACGCCACCTCCGGCCAGGTCTGCATCGCCGCCAAGCGCCTCATCGTCGAGGCGCCGGTCGCCGAGGCCTTCACCGAAAAATTTCTCGCCGCCGCACGCAAGGCGAAGACCGGCGATCCGAACGATGCGTCGACGACCTTCGGCCCGCTCGCCCGCGAGGACCTGCGCGACGAGCTGCACGACAAGGTCGAGCGCTCGGTGACGCAGGGCGCCGAGCTGCTGCTCGGCGGCAAGCCGGTGCCGGGCAACGGCGCCTTCTACGAGCCGACGGTGCTCGGCGGCGTCGGCAAGGGCATGGCCGCCTACGACGAGGAGACGTTCGGACCCGTCGCGGCGATCGTCGTGGCGCGTGACGCCGAGCATGCGGTCGAGCTCGCCAACGACAGCGAGTACGGGCTCGGCGGCGCTTTGTGGACCAACGATCTCGACAAGGCCAAGGCGATCGCCCGCCGGCTGGAGACGGGCGGCGTCTTCGTCAACGGGTTCACCGCCTCGGACCCGCGCGTGCCGATCGGCGGCGTCAAGAAGAGCGGCTACGGCCGCGAGCTGTCGCACTTCGGGATCAAGGAGTTCCTGAACGCGCAGACGGTCTGGATCAAGCCGGCGCGTTAGGACTTCGTTTGCCGTAATACGAGAAGGCTTAACGCGAACGCTTTGCGATCAGGCCTTTTTCGCCGGCGCCGTGTCCTTCACGGCCCATTCGCCGACGGCGATGGTGCAGGCGGTGCCGGCGACCCTCCGGCCGCTCCCGCCGTCCTCCAGGCTGCCCTCGACGGCGCGGCAGACGTGCGAATCCTGCGGGTAGGCGTGGCCGACCGCGGTCAGCGATCCCTTGCGGCTCGATTTCGGGTTTTCCCAGTGCACGGTCGAGCCGTCGCCCTGCGGGTCGAGCGCGGTGGCCAGCGCCGCCTTCTCGCGACGGCGGTCCTCCTCGTCGAGCAGGGCGCCGAACGGCACGGTCGCCAGCGAGCCGGTCATGTCCTCCGGCAGCATCGAGCCCATGGGGAAAGACATCGCGCAGCCGCCGAGGGCCGGCGCCGCGCCGAGCGCCAGCCAAGCCCAAGCGCAGAGGCGCGGCAAGGGCGCGCGCCCGAGGGTCGCTCCCTCTGCCGGGACCACCCGGGCCGCATTGGACTTGGCCTTCACTCGCACGCTACACCCACGCAACGCTTACGCACGAAGGGACTGTATGCTTGGACGCGTTAAAGAGCCGTGACCCATCGCTGGCCGACGATCCGTTCGCGGTGTTCGGCGCCTGGCAGGACGACGCGACGGAGACCGAGCCGAACGATCCGACGGCGATGGCGGTGGCGACGCTCGATGCCGACGGCCTGCCCGACGTCCGCATGGTGCTGCTGAAGGCCTGGGACGCGCGCGGCTTCGTCTTCTACACGAACTTCGAGAGCGCCAAGGGCCGCGAGCTCGCCGGCCATCCGAAGGCCGCGGCGCTGTTCCATTGGAAGACGCAACGCAAACAGATCCGCATCCGCGGGCCGGTCGGCATCGTCACCGCGGCCGAGGCGGACGCCTATTTCGCGAGCCGGCCGCGCGGCAGCCGCATCGGCGCCTGGGCCAGCGCGCAGTCGCGGCCGATCGAGAGCCGCGCCGCGCTCGAGGCCGCCGTCGCCGCGGTCGAGGCGCGCTATCCCGAGGACGTGCCGCGCCCGCCGCATTGGAGCGGCTTTCGCATCGCGCCGCTGCAGATCGAGTTCTGGTCGGACGGCGCGCATCGCCTGCACGATCGCACCCTCTTCGCCCGCCCCACCGTCGACGGCCCATGGACGAAGACGCGGCTGTCGCCGTGAGCTTGGCCGACGCCGGCGCCCGGCTCTATCCCGCGCGCCCGTTCCTTGCCGCCAGCCTCGCGGTGTTCCGCGCCGGTCGCGTGCTGCTCGCCAGCCGCGCCGCGCCGCCGTTCGCGGGGCGCTACACGCTGCCGGGCGGCCTCGTCGAGCCGGGCGAGAGCCTCGCCGAAGCGGCGTTGCGCGAGATGCAGGAAGAAGTCGGCGTGACGGCGCGCCTCCTCGGCTTCAACGACCATGTCGAGGTGGTCGATCGCGACGACGCTGGACGCGTGCGCCATCATTACGTGATCGCCTCCTTCGTCGGCGCGTGGACGGCGGGCGAGGGCACGCCCGGGCCGGAGGCGGCGGATGTCGTCTGGGCCGATCGCGACACCGCCGCGCGCCTGCCGACGACGGAGCATCTGCCGGCGCTGCTCGCCTCCGCCTGGGCGATCGCCGACGCCGGTGCCGCATGAGCGGCGCGGCGCGGACGATCGCGGTCGCGCTGGCGCTGGCGCTCGCGGGCCAGGGACTCGCCGTCGCGCAGCAGACGGAGCGCGAGACGCGGCCGCGGCACGACGCCAAGGCGCACGAGCGCGACGCCAAGGACTCAAAGGACGCCAAGGAGGCGAAGAAGACGCCGACGCCGCCTGCCGCCCCACCGGCCGCCACGCCCGCGCCGCCGCCCGACACGCGGGTGTACTACCCGCAGCTCCTGCGCCTCTCCGAGATCCTCGGCGCGCTGACCTATCTGCGCGGCGTCTGCGGCGCCGGCGACGCCGACCAGTGGCGCGCGCGGATGCAGACGCTGCTCGAGGCGGAGGGCAAGCCGGATGCGCGCCGCGACCGCCTCGCCGGCGCGTTCAATCACGGCATGCAGGGCTATGCGCTCTCCTACCGCAGCTGCACGCCGAACGCCCGCTTCGTGATCCAGCGCTTTCTCGCCGAGGGCGCCGACCTCGCCCGCGGCCTCGAGAACCGCTACCGGCCGGGCTGACCTGGCCACCGGCGATCCGCCGCGTCAGTCGGGCGCGGCGGTGAGGCCCGCGAGCAGCGGGGCGTAGGCGGCGAGCCGGCGCGACACGAACTCGGTGAAGAGCCGCACGCGCGTCGTCTTGCGTGTCTCCCCCTGCGTCAGAAGCCAGAGCGTTCCGTACATGTGCAGGTCGGTGCCCGGCACCCGCGCCAGCGACGGGTCCGCGTCGCCGATGAAGCACGGCAGCGTCGTCATCCCGAGCCCCTGCCGTACGGCGGCGATCTGCGCCTCGGCGTCGGCGGTCCGGAACGGCACCTCCGCGGTGCGCACCTCGCCGGCGCCGGCCCAATCCGGAACGCCGTGCTGGCTGATGACGATCCACCGGACGGGATCGGGCGCCCCGGCCCGCCACGCGGCCAATCGCGCGCGGGACATGTAGACGCCGCCGAAGACCTCCGGTCCCTTCAGGCCGTGGAGATTGAGCGGCAGGGTCTTGCGGTCGTAGACCACGCGGATCGCGACGTCCGCCTCGCGGTTGGTCAGGTTCGCCAGCTCGCCCGACGACAGGATGTCCATCTCGATGTCGGGATGCTGGCGCGCGAAGGCGGCGAAGTCGGGCATCAAGAGGTGCGTCGCCAGCGGCGGCGCCAGCGTGACGCGAAGCGGCCCGCGCACGCTCTGGTCGCGCCCGAACACGCGCGTCTCCAGCTGGCGCGACGAGGCTTCCATCTGGTCCGCGAACTCGAGGACCTCCTCGCCCGCCGGCGTCGGGCGGTATCCCGAGGGCAGCTTCTCGAACAGGTGCACCCCGAGGCGCGCCTCGAGCTGGGCGACGCGTCGCAGCACGGTCGCGTGGTTCACGCCGAGGTGTGCCGCAGCGCCTCGCACCGAGCCTCCGCGCGCGACGGCGAGGAAATAGCGAACGTCGTCCCAATCGATCATGGTGCGATTCGGCACCGCGGAGCGCGGCTTGCAGAGCCGCTTCTAGCACGCCGTAGCTGGAAAGCGGCCGCCTGCCGGATCGATTCCGCACCAGCGATGTGCGCGCGTGCGCACTCCCCGCGTGAGACCGGCAGGCGCATGTCGAGGCTCGCGGGACGGTCCCGCCGAGGAGACATCATGGGAAAGCTCGAAGGAAAGGTCGCGGTGATCACGGGGGGATCGAGCGGCATGGCGCTGGCGAGCGCCAGGCGGTTCGCCGAGGAAGGCGCCTACGTCTTCATCACGGGCCGCCGGCAGGAGGCGCTGGACGAGGCGGTCGGGCTGATCGGCCGGAACGTCACCGGCGTGCGCGGCGATGCCGCCAATCTCGCCGACCTCGACCGCCTGTTCGACACGGTGCGGCGGGAGAAGGGGAAGATCGACATCCTGTACGCGAATGCCGGCTGGGGCGAGGCCGTGCCGCTGGGCGAGATCACCGAGCAGCACTACGACGCGATCTTCAACCTCAACAGCCGCGGCACGCTGTTCACGGTGCAGAAGGCCCTGCCGCTCTTCAACGACGGCGGCTCGATCTTCATGACCGGGTCGGTCGCGTCGGTGAAGGGCTTCCCCGGCTATGCCGTCTACGCGGCGAGCAAGGCGGCGCTGCGCGCCTTCGCCCGCGCCTGGCTGAACGAGCTGAAGGGCCGCAACATCCGGGTGAACGTGCTGAGCCCCGGGCCGATCGCCACGCCGATGCAGGACCAGGTTCTCACCGAGGAGGGGAAGCGGATGTTCGAATCCGCGATCCCGCGGGGAAAGATGGGACGGCCCGAGGAAATCGCGGCGGCGGCGGTGTTTCTAGCCTCGGACGAGTCGAGCTTCGTGAACGGGGTGGACCTCGCCGTCGACGGCGGCTTCTCGGCGATCTGAGCCGAGCCGAAGGCCCGCCTGGCTGACATGTCGTTTGTCTCGAAACAGTGCCGCCAAGCAGCCATCCGGCGACAGGAGCGATCCTGTCGTCGACGATCGAACAGCAAACCAAACATGGACGGAGAGAATGATGACCTACGCGATTGTAGGCTTCGGCAGAATCGGCCAGGCGCTCGCCCACGCGTTCGCTCGGAAGGGCCTGGACGTCGTCGTCGCGGGGCGTCGGCCGCCCGAGGCGCTGGCGCCGCAGGCGCAGGCGATCGGGCCGAAGGTCGTCGCCACCTCGCTGCGCGAGGCGCTCGAGGCCGATACGATCTTCCTCGCGGTGCCCTTCGGCGAGCATCGCGCGGTCGCGAAGGCGCTGCCGAATTGGGACGGCAAGACGGTGATCGACGCGATGAACTCGCTCGCCCCTCTCGCGGAGCAGGAGGGTCTCCTGTCGTCCGCCTTCGTCGCCAAGGCGTTCGCCGGCGCAAGGCTCGTCAAGGGCTTCAATCACCTGGGCGCGGCCAAGCTGGCGAGCGACCCGGTCGTCGCGGGCGGCCACCGCGTCGTCTTTCTGGCCGGCGACGACGAGGACGCGGTCGCATCCGTGGCGGCCTTGGCGAAGCAGCTCGGGTTCGCGCCGGTCAAGCTCGGACGACCCGAGGAGGGCGGCGCGCTGGTGCACGGTCGCGACGGCGCCTGGGGCCGGCTGATCTTCCAGGATCTCTTCAAGGCGGCGCCCTAGCGGCGTCGCCCCGAACCCCGGGAAGATTTCGCGGCGCGGACGGCCTATAAGGCCGCCGACCTCTTCCTTCCCGGGACCACACACTAGATGTCGATGATCGACTCCATCCGGCGCCAGATGACGCCGGTTCATCCCGCCGGCTACCCGTTCATCGCCGCCTTCGCCGTGGTGACGCTGATCGTCTACTGGTTCCTCGGGCCCCTCTCGTGGCTCTTCGCGATCCTCACGGCCTGGTGCGTCTACTTCTTTCGCGATCCGCCGCGCGTCACGCCGCAGGACGATTCGCTCGTGGTGTCGCCGGCCGACGGCTACGTGTCGTCCATCGGCCTGTTCACGCCGCCGCCGGAGCTCGGCCTCGGCGCCGAGCCGATGCAGCGCGTCTCGGTCTTCATGTCGGTGTTCGATTGCCACGTGAACCGCGTGCCGGTCACCGGCCGCATCGCCAAGATCGCCTACAAGCCCGGCCAGTTCGTCTCCGCCGACCTCGACAAGGCGTCCGAGGTCAACGAGCGAAACTCCCTGGTCATCGACGGCGTGCGCGGCCGCTTCGGCGTCGTGCAGATCGCCGGCCTCGTCGCGCGCCGCATCCTCTGCTTCTCGAAGCAGGGGGATTCGCTCGCCGCCGGCACGCGCTTCGGGCTGATCCGGTTCGGCTCGCGCGTCGACGTCTACATGCCGCCGGGCGCCCGCCCGCTGGTCGCGCTCGGCAGCAAGGCGACCGCCGGCGAGACGGTGCTTGCCGAGTTTTCCCCGGTCGAACCGCGGATCTTCCTGCAGAGCTGAGCCGCGGCGTAGGGTCCGCCCGCCGGCACCGTTTCCCGAGACAGGCCCAGGGACGAATGAGCGACGCGGAGGCGACGGACGACGAGCTGGTCGCGCTCGTCGCCAGAGGCGACAAGGCGGCGTTCGCGCGCCTCGTCTCGCGTCATCAGGCGCGCCTCGTGGCCCTCGTCGCCCGCTCGCTCGGCAGCCGAGCCGCCGCGGAGGATGTGGTGCAGGAGGTGTTCACCCGCGCCTGGGTCAAGGCGCCGCTCTGGCAGGTGCGCGAGCCCTCCCGCGCGAGCTACGCCGCCTGGCTGTCGCGCGTCGCGGTGAACCTGTCGATCGACCAGGTCCGCCGGGTGCGCCCGACGACGCTGGACGACGTCGCCGAGCCGGTCGACCCGGCGCTGCCGGCGGACGCCGCGATCATCGCGCGCGAGCGCGCGGCGCGGGTCAAGGCGGCGATCGCCGCGCTGCCCGAGCGCCAGCGGATGGCGATCGGCCTGACGTATGATGCCGAGCTCTCCAACGCCGACGGCGCCGCGGCGATGGGCATCTCGGTCGGGGCTTTCGAATTGCTTCTGGTGCGCGCGCGCCGCACGCTGCGCCACAGCCTGAGCCAAGGTTCGGACGACGAGTGAGATGATGGAAGTGTCCGAGTTCGAAGACCTTTTGGACCTGCACGGCGGCGATCTCGCCCGCTGGCCGGCGGCGGCGCGGGCGCAGGCCGAGGCGCTGCTCGCCGCCTCGCCCGAGGCGCGGCGGCTGCACGACGACATGCTGGCCGTCGAGACCGTCCTGCGCTGCACGCCGGCGCCGAGCGCCGGTGCCGACGCGATCGCCGCCCGCGCGACGCGCCACCGGCAGGAGACGCCGGCGCGTCGCCTCGCGCTGCGCGCGGGCTGGGCGGTAGCGGCGATGATCACGCTAGCCGTCGGGCTGTCGGTCGGGGCGCACGCGCCCGTCGAGCGCGACGTCAGCCCGGCCCGCATGATGGCCTCGGCGCTCGATGGCGGGGTCGCCGATGTGGAATGACCACGGGCGGCTCGTCTTCGTCCTCGCCGCGTCGCTTCTCTTGAACGTCTTCCTCGGCGGCATCCTCGTCGGCCGCGGCTTCGCTGTGCATCGCCCGCCGCCGCGCCCGCCGCAGCAGAACGGCGCGCTGGTGCCGGCCGCCAACGTCGGCGCGCTGCCCGAGGACCAGCGCAAGCTGTTCCAGTCGGTGATGCGCACGCACCGCGACGCACTGCGCAGCGCCCGGCTCGCGCACAAGGCCGCCCGCGACAAGATCGAGGCCGACATCGCCGCGCCGACGTACAACAAGGCCGTCATCTCGGCCGATTTCGACGCCCTGCACCAGACGAACCGCGACCTCGATGCGGTGTCGGGCGAGGCGCTGACCGAGGCGCTGGCGGGCCTCAGCGCCGCGTCGCGCGCCGCGCTCGTCGCGCACGAGAAGGCGCCGCAGCCGGAGCCCCCCAAGCCCTGAGCTTGCCGCGACCGGGCCGCGTCCCTATGGTCCGCGCGCCATGAGACCGGTTCGCTTGCATACAACCGCCGAGGTCGAGGATATCGGCGGCTACGACGCGCTGGGCGAGCGCCTGCCGCCGCTGCGGCGGCCGCGCTTCCGCGCGGTGCCGGTCCGCGTCGTCATTCCCAACCTCGTGACGCTGGCCGCGCTGGCGCTCGGGCTCACCTCGATCCGCTTCGCGATCGAGGGCAGCTTCGAGGTCGCCGTCACGGCGGTGATCGGCGCGGCGATCCTCGACGGGCTCGACGGGCGCATCGCGCGGGCGATCCGCGGCACCTCGCGGTTCGGCGCCGAGCTCGATTCGCTGGCCGATTTCGTCGACTTCGGCGTCGCCCCGGGCATGATCCTCTACATGTCGCGGCTGCAGGAGATCAAAAGCTTCGGCTGGTTCGCGGTGCTCATCTTCGCGATCGCGGCGGCGCTGCGCCTCGCGCGCTTCAACACGATGCTCGACAATCCCGACAAGCCGGCCTGGCACGCGAACTTCTTCGTCGGCATGCCGGCGCCGGCGGGCGCCATCCTCGGCCTGCTGCCGCTCTACGTGCACCTCTCCGGCGTCATGACGGCGGCGGTGACGGTGCCGGCGCAGGTCGAGATCGCCTACGTGATCCTCGTCGCCTTCCTGATGGCGAGCCGCATCCCGCATTTCTCCGGCAAGAGGATCGGCCGCATCCCGCGCGAATATTTCATGGTCGTGCTGTTCGGCATCGCCGCGGCGCTGCTTCTGCTCGCGACCTACCCGATGGAGGTGATGATCCTCCTGTCGATCGCCTATATCGCGACGATCCCGCTGGCGATCCGGCGCTATCGCCGCTACGAGCGGGCGGATGCGGCGCGCGCCGCCGCCGTGGCGAGCTGAATTCTGGGCACGCGGCCCTCTGCGCCGATGCGAGCGGTTCACAATCGCCTACATTAGGCTTACACAACCGCCCATTCCGTCACCGGCATCGAACCTTTCCATCGGCTCGACGCGAGGCGGCGCGGGTCGGATGGACGGCCGGCAGGCCGTGAGAAACAAGGAAACGAATGTCGAAGGAAGAACTGCTCGAGTTCCCGGGCGTGGTCGCGGAATTGCTCCCCAACGCGACCTTCCGCGTCAAGCTCGAGAACGATCACGAGATCATCGCCCATACGGCCGGCAAGATGCGCAAGAACCGCATCCGCGTGCTGGTCGGCGACGAGGTGCTGGTCGAACTGACCCCTTACGATCTGACCAAGGGCCGCATCACCTATCGATTCAAGTAGAGGCGCGATGTCCGGCGTCAGCCCAGATCGGCCGTCTGGCAAAGAGCCCGACGACAGGCGGCTGGTGCTCGCGTCGGGCTCGCCCCGTCGCGTCGCCCTGCTGCAGCAGATCGGCATCGAGCCGATCGCCCTGCTGCCGGCCGACATCGACGAGACGCCGCAGCGCGGCGAGTCGCCGCGCTCGCTGGCCGTGCGCCTCGCCGACGAGAAGGCCGCCGTCGCGGCGCGGACGCTGGCGACCCGGCCCGATCTCGTCGGCGCCGCTCTGCTCGCCGCCGACACGGTGGTCAGCGTCGGCCGCCGCATCCTGCCGAAATGCGAACTCGTCGAGGAGGTGGAGGAGTGCCTCCGCCTGCTGTCGGGGCGCGCCCACCGCGTGCACACCGCGCTGTCGATGCTGACGCACAACGGCACAAGGCGGAAGCGTCTCGTCGAGACGCGGGTGCGCTTCAAGCGCCTGTCCTCCGCCGAGATGCACGCCTATGTTGCCGCGGGCGAGTGGCGCGGCAAGGCCGGCGGCTACGCGATCCAGGGCCGCGCCGGCGCCTTCGTCGTGAAGCTCGTTGGCTCCTACTCGAGCGTCGTCGGCCTGCCGCTCTACGAGACCATGGGCCTGCTCGCCGCCGACGGCTTCGTCCCCGGCGCCGTCGTGCACGAGCCGGTGTTCATCCGGCCGACCGGGGAATGACGCGGTGACGCGGCCTAGGCCCGAGCCTGCGCCGAAGAAGCCATGCCCGATCTGCGGCAAGCCGCCCACCGAGGCCTACGTGCCGTTCTGCAGCAAGCGCTGCGCCGACGTCGACCTCTACAAGTGGCTCGGCGGCAGGTACGCCGTGCCGACGGACGAGCCGGCAGACGACGAGCCGCCGCCGCGCCGCCCAGACGACGACTAGCGTGTTCTTCATCGCCTCGAAGATCATCGGCGTCGTCCTCGAGCCCATCGCCTTCCTCGTGCTGGTCGGCTTCGCCGGCCTCGCCCTCGCCGCGATCGGCTTTGCACGGACGGGGCGCGTCCTGTCGCTCGGCGCCGCGCTGGCCTTTGCGATCGTCTGCTTCTCGCCGCTCGGCAACGCGCTGCTGCGGCCGCTCGAGGACCGCTTTCCGCAGCCGCCCGCCGACATGGCGGCGCCGGCCGGCATCGTCGTCCTCGGCGGCGCGCTCGACGAAGGGCTCACCGCCGCGCGCGGCCAGCCGAGCCTCAACGAGGCGGCCGGCCGGCTCACCGCCGGCGTCGAGCTGGCGCGTCGCTTCCCTTCGGCGCGGCTCGTCTTCACGGGCGGCAGCGCCGATCTTTCGCAAAAGGCCGACCTCGACGAGGCGCGCGGCGTGCGCGCGCTGTGGCTCTCGCTCGGCGTGCCGGAATCGCGGATGACCTTCGAATCGGCGTCGCGCAACACCTACGAGAACGCCGTGCTGACTAAGAGGCTGGTCGCGCCGAAGCCGGGCGAGACCTGGCTGCTCGTCACCTCGGCCGCGCACATGCCGCGCTCGGTCGGGATCTTCCGTGCCGCCGGCTGGCCGGTCGTCGCCTATCCCGTCGATTATCGCACCAGCGGGACCGCGCGCGACTGGTGGCCGTCGGCCAAGGTGGTGGACCAGCAGCGCAAGGTCGAGGTCGCAGGCCACGAGTGGATCGGCCTCGTCGCCTATCGGCTGACCGGCAAGACGGCGACGCTGTTTCCCGCGCCCTAGAAGGGGGCCGAGCCCACTTATTCCGCGGCGAGGGCCGGCGCCGGCGCCGCGAGCCACGCGTCGAGGTCGGCGGCCGCGCGCCGGCTCAGCGCGATCTTGCGCGCCACGCCCTTTTCCGGCCCGCGCAGCCGCCGGCCGTCTGGGTCGACCGTCGGGCCATCGATCGGCGGGAACAGGCCGAAATTGACGTTCATCGGCTGGAACGAGCGGGGCCCCGGGTCGATGCCGGCGACATGGCCGCCGGTGATGTGGTTGATCAGCGCGCCGATCGCCGTCGTCGCGGGCGGCATGGCGATCGTCCGGCCCTGCCGCTCGGCGGCGGCGAGTCGGCCGGCGATCAGCCCGATGGCCGCGCTCTCGACGTAGCCCTCGCAGCCGGTGATCTGCCCGGCGAATCGCAGGCGCGGCTGCGCCCGCAGGCGCAGCGTCGCATCGAGCAGCTTCGGCGCGTTGAGGAAGGTGTTGCGGTGGATGCCGCCGAGCCGCGCAAAGCTCGCCTCCTCGAGGCCGGGAATCGTCTTGAACACAGCCACTTGCGCGGCGTGGCGCATCTTCGTCTGGAAGCCGACCATGTTGAACAGCGTGCCGAGCGCATTGTCCTGCCTGAGCTGCACGACGGCCCAGGGTTTCACCGTCGGCTCGTGCGCGTTGGTGAGGCCGACCGGCTTCATCGGGCCGTGGCGCAGGGTCTCGCGGCCGCGCCGCGCCATCTCCTCGATCGGCAGGCAGCCGTCGAAATAGGGCGTCGAGGCGTCGTGCGACGACGTCACCATCTCGGCCGACAGCAGGGCGTCGATGAACGAATCGTATTGTTCGCGCGACAGCGGGCAATTGATGTAGTCGGCGCCGGTGCCGCCCGGTCCGGCCTTGTCGTAGCGCGACTGGAACCAGGCCTTCGACAGATCGATGCTCTCGCGGTGCACGACGGGGGCGATCGCGTCGAAGAAGGCGAGGTCGGCCTCGCCCGTCAGGCCGCCGATGCCGGCGGCGAGCGCGGGCGAGGTCAAGGGGCCGGTCGCGACGATAACGTTATCCCAGTCGGCCGGCGGCAGGCCTTCGACCTCCTCGCGGCGGATCTCGACGAGCGGGTGGGCGGCCAGCGCCTCGGTCACGGCGGCGGCGAAGGCCTCGCGGTCGACGGCGAGCGCGCCGCCGGCCGGCACCTGGTGGGCGTCGGCGGCGCGCAGGACGAGGGAGCCCATGCGCCGCATCTCGCGGTGCAGGACGCCGACGGCGTTGGTCTGCGAATCATCCGAGCGGAACGAGTTCGAGCAGACGAGCTCGGCCAGCGCATCGCCGCGGTGCGCATCGGTGCGGCGGACCGGCCGCATCTCGTGGAGGATGACCGGCACGCCGGCGGCGGCGATCTGCCAGGCCGCTTCCGAGCCGGCGAGGCCGCCGCCGATGACGTGGATGGGGCGAGGGACGTCGTTCATGCGCAAAGGCTTATTGCCGGCAGGTGCGCGCCGCAACCTTGCGTCCGGCCAAAGAAAAACCCCGCCGGTCGCCCGGCGGGGTTTTCGAGGATCGCTGGATCGCCAGAGATCAGTAGCGGGCGACGACCGGCGCCGACGGCGGCGGGGCGATGTAGAGCGGAACGACGACGCGGAACCAGCCGCGGGTCTCTTCGTGCAGCGAGACGGTCGGGACGATGGCGCTCGGGAACAGCGAGTGGGTGACGATACCGGTCACGTTGAAGCGGCCGAAGTCGTAGCCGACCAGACCACCGAGGGCGATGTTCTTCTCGCGCGGGTTGACCGACGGGTTGGCCGCGGTGCCGAGCAGCGCCACGTTGTTGGTGTCGATGTTGCCGTAGCCCACGAAGCCGATCGTGAACTTGCCGAACGTCTTCTCGGCGGTGAAGTCGCCGGCGAAGAGGTCGTTCTGCGGACGGACCGTGAGGCCGTCGGCGGTGATGGTCGTCGGACCCTGCTTGTTGAACGTGGTCGTGTACGCCGCGTTCTGCATCAGGGAGATGCCGCCGAACGGCCCGTTGCCGGGGATCTTGTACTGAAGGCTTTCGCGAAGGTCGATCGCGGTGTCCGTCTGGCCGGTGAGATCCTGGATGTTCTGGCTCGCATCCGGGGTACGGACGAGCGCGCCGAGACCGCCGGTCAGGCCGTTGCCGAAGTCGTGGGCGAGCAGCGGACCGAGGGCCCAGCTGACGGCGCCGAAGCGATCGAGGCCCGAGCCGTCGATGTGGGCGAACGGCACGCCGGCCAGGAACTCGAGGCGGGTGTTGTAGAACGAGATCGGCGTCGACCAGATCAGGACCGGGATGTTGACGCCGATGTCGAGGTTGGTCGGCGAACCAGTCGGCTTCGAACGGCCGTAGGACTCGAGGTCGGCGGCGTACACGCCTTCCGGCAGCGGCGAGAGGAGCGACAGGCCCATCGTTTCGCCAGGCTGCATGTAGCCGGCGAACGAGGCCGTCGCGGACATCGCGAGGCCGAGAGCCGCCACGCCGATCGTTGATAGAACCTTAGTCGTCTTCATAACTTGCCCCCCGGCGGCGTTGCGTTGACCAAGACCAGATGTGGCCTGGGATTGAGCCGATTCCGATGCTGTATCTTTCAGCAAAGATGACGGGGACGCTACAGCAAACAGGCACTCCACCGCACTCTGCTGGATCGTGTGGCAATTGTGCATTTCGCTTGTGCAGCAAGAGCGGGGTTAACAAGCAACTAACGCGACTAAGCCCCTTGAATGCTTAAAAAAAATGGCCCCGCGCAAGGCGGGGCCATTCGGTGTTTGGCGTTGAAGAGCGCGAAGGCTCAGTAGCGGGCGACGACCGGTGCCGCCGGGGCAGGCGCGACGTAGAGCGGGACGATGATGCGCAGCCAGCCGCGCGTCTCCTCGCCCGACGAGACGGTCGGGACGATCGCGTTCTTGTAGAGCGAGTGCGTGACGATGCCGGTCAGCGTGAACTTGCCGAAGTCGTAGCCGATGAGGCCACCGACCGCGACGTTGCGCTCGCGGGTGTTGCCGTTCGTCGCGGCCGCCGTGAGGCGGGCGATGTTGTTCGTGTCGATGTTGCCGTAGCCGGTGAAGCCGATCGTGAACTTCCCGAACGACTTCTGCGCGGTGAAGTCGCCGGCGAACATGTCGTTCTGCGTCGCGGTGAGCAGGCCGTCGCCGGTGAGGCCCTGGCGCGACGAGCAGAGGCAGGTCGTATAGGCCGCGTTCTCGATCAGCGTGATGCCTTCGAACGGCCCCGTGGGGACCTTGTACTGCAGGCTCTGGCGCACGTCGACGCCGGGCTGGGTGCGGCCGCCGATGTCCTGGATGTTCGTGCTCGGGTCGGGCGAACGGGCGAGGGCGCCGATACCGCCGGTCAGACCGCCGCCGAAGTCGTGCGCGAGCAGCGGCCCGAGCGCGTAGGTGATGGCGCCGAAGCGATCGAGCCCGCCGCCGTCGACGTGGACGAAGGGCACCGCCGCGATGAACTCGAGGCGCGTGTTGTAGAACGAGATCGGCGTCGACCAGATCAGGACCGGGATGTTGACGCCGACGCCGACGTTGGTGCCGGGCACGAGGTTCGGCGAGCGGCCGTAGTCCTCGAGATCGGCGAAGTAGACGCCCTCGGGCAGCGGCGAGAGCAGCGAGACGCCCATCGTCTCGCCCGGCTGCATGTAGCCGGCGTGGGAGGCCGTCGCCGACAGCGAAAGCGCCATCGACGCGGCAGCGACGGTCGAAAGAACCTTACCCTGCATGATTTTTCTCCCTGCAGCCCCCGTTCGGTCAACTCGGGGGCCGAATCCAGCCGCACTTTTCTCAGCGTGAGGCCGAAAAGGCCATGGGAGGCGGGCAAACTTCCTGAATCTGCCGAACGGTGTTGCAAATGTGCATTAGAAACGAGCGGCGGCTGCCGAAGTTATTGCCACTCTGCTGCGCTTCGATCTTCGACCTACAGCATTGAAAAGAAAGAAGGAGCGCACACAAAGAAATGGCCCCGCACGAGGCGGGGCCATTGCCGAGATCGGGAAGTGGGTGGGTCGATCAGTACTTCGCGACGACGGGCGCCATCGGCGCCGGCGCGACGTAGAGCGGGACGATGACGCGGACCCAGCCGCGGGTCTCCTCGCCCGACGACACGGTCGGGACGATCGCGTTGCGGTAGAGCGAGTGGGTCACGATGCCGGTGAGGGTGAACCTGCCGAAGTCGTAGCCGACGAGGCCGCCGACCGCGACGTTGCGCTCGCGCGTGTTGCCGTTGGTGGCGGCGGCGGTGAGGCGGGCGATGTTGTTGGTGTCGATGTTGCCGTAGCCGGTGAAGCCGATCGTGAACTTGCCGAACGACTTCTGGGCGGTGAAGTCGCCCGCGAACATGTCGTTCTGCGGCGCCACCGCCAGGCCGTCGCCGGTGATCGGCACGTTGCGGCAGAAGCAGCTCGTGAAGGCGGCGTTCTCGATCAGCGTGATGCCTGCGAAGGGGCCGGTCGGCACCTTGTACTGCAGGCTCTGGCGGAAGTCGGCGCCGACCGCGGTGCGACCCGAGAGATCCTGGATGTTGTGGCTGACGTCGGGCGTGCGGAACAGCGCGCCGACGCCGCCGGTCAGGCCGCCGCCGAAGTCGTGGCCGAGCAGCGGGCCGTAGCCCTGGGTGATGCCGCCGAAGCGGTCGAGCCCGTCGCCGTCGAGGTGGGCGAAGGGCGTCGCGACGATGAACTCGAGGCGAGTGTTGTAGAACGAGATCGGCGTCGACCAGATGAGTACCGGGATGTTGACGCCGAGACCGACCTTCGGCGCGCCGGCGCCGCCGAGGTTCGAGCGGCCGTAGTCCTCGAGATCGGCGAAGAACACGCCCTCGGGCAGCGGCGAGAGCAGCGAGACGCCCATCGTCTCGCCGGGCTGCATGTAGCCGGCAAACGACGCCGTCGCGGACACGGAAAGCGCCAGCGCCGCGGCGCCGAGCGACGAGATGACTGAAGACTTCTTCATGTGAGCTTCCCCCTGAGGACGCATGATCCGGGACCACCGCGTCCGACGACCGATTCCGATGAGACATGATCGTTGGTTGCGGTCGCGAATGCCAGGGCGTTTCGGCGGTGCGGCAAAGACTAGGCGGCGACGTTGCTTGGAAGTAACGGTATTGACTGGGTCTCGACTGGATTTGCCTGCAATTCGTACCGAACAAAGCTAAATTAATAGCAGTCTTGCAGGTGCCGTGTGCAGCGCATGCTGCAAAATGCGGCTGCGCCTGCCGCACCTGACGCAGGCCGCAAACATGGAAGTCGCCGGGCGTTATCGTCCGGCGACAAATGTTTTCTTCAAAAGGGTCGGCGACGCCTATTCGGCGGCGAGTCGCGCCCGCGGCGGCCGCCGCTCCAGCAGCTCGCGCAGGAACGCGCCGGTGTGGCTGCGCTTGGCTGCGACGATCGCCTCCGGCGTGCCCGTCGCCACGATCTCGCCGCCGCCGTCGCCGCCTTCCGGGCCGAGGTCGATCACCCAGTCCGCGGTCTTGATGACCTCGAGGTTGTGCTCGATCACCACCACGGAATTCCCCTGGTCGACCAGCTCGTGCAGCACCTCGAGCAGCTTGGCGACGTCGTGGAAGTGCAGGCCGGTCGTCGGCTCGTCGAGGATGTAGAGCGTGCGCCCCGTCGAGCGTCGCGACAGCTCCTTGGCGAGCTTCACGCGCTGCGCCTCGCCGCCCGAGAGGGTGGTCGCCTGCTGGCCGACCTTGACGTAGCCGAGCCCGACGCGCGCCAGCGTCTCCATCTTGTCGCGGATCGGCGGCACCGCCTTGAACAGCTGCGCCGCCTCTTCCACCGTCATGTCGAGCACGTCGGCGATCGACTTGTCGCGATATTTGACTTCCAACGTTTCGCGGTCGTAGCGGCGGCCCTTGCAGACGTCGCAGGTGACGTAGACGTCGGGCAGGAAGTGCATCTCGATCTTGATGACGCCGTCGCCCTGGCAGGCCTCGCAGCGCCCGCCCTTGACGTTGAACGAGAAGCGGCCGGGCTGGTAGCCGCGCTGCTTGGCGTCCGGCAATCCGGCGAACCATTCGCGGATCGGCGTGAACAGGCCGGTGTAGGTGGCCGGGTTCGAGCGCGGCGTGCGGCCGATCGGCGACTGGTCGATGTCGATGACCTTGTCGATGTGCTCGAGGCCCTCGATCGCATCGTGCGGGGCCGGGTGCTCGAAGGCGCCGTTGAGGCGGCGCGCGACCGCCTTGTAGAGCGTGTCGATGACGAGCGTCGACTTGCCGCCGCCGGAGACGCCGGTGATCGCCGTGAACAGGCCGAGCGGCACGTCGGCGCTGACGTTCTTGAGGTTGTTGCCGCGCGCGTTGACGATCGTCAGCTTGCGCTTGGGGTCGGGGCGGCGGCGCTTGCGCGGCACCGCGACCTGCATCGCGCCCGACAGATACTGGCCGGTGAGCGACTTCGGGTCGGCCATGATCTCGTCGGCGGTGCCCTGGGCGATGATCTCGCCGCCGTGGATGCCGGCGCCGGGGCCGACGTCGACGACGTGGTCGGCGGTGAGGATCGCATCCTCGTCGTGCTCGACGACGATCACCGAATTGCCGAGGTCGCGCAGCCGCCGCAGCGTGTCGAGCAGGCGCGCGTTGTCGCGCTGGTGCAGGCCGATCGACGGCTCGTCGAGCACGTAGAGCACGCCGGTGAGGCCGGAGCCGATCTGCGAGGCGAGGCGGATGCGCTGGCTCTCGCCGCCGGACAGCGTGCCGGAGGCGCGCGACAGCGAGAGATAGTCGAGCCCGACGTCGACGAGGAAGGAGAGCCGGTCGGAGATCTCCTTCAGGATGCGCCGCGCGATCTCGTTGCGCTTGTCGTCGAGCTTCTGCGGCAGCGCCTCGAACCAGGCGTGCGCGTCGCGCACCGACAGCGAGGTGACGGCGGCGATCGTCTCCATGTCGATCTTCACCGCCAGCGCCTCCGGCCGGAGGCGGGCGCCGCCGCAGGCCTCGCAGGGCGTGTCGGACATGAAGCGGCCGATCTCCTCGCGCGCCCACTCGCTCTCGGTCTCCTTGTAGCGGCGCTCGAGGTTGCGGATGATGCCCTCGAAGGGCTTGTTGACGTCGTAGGCGCGCACGCCGTCGGCGTAGGAGAAGCGCACGCTCTCCTTGCCCGAGCCGTAGAACAGCATGTGCTGCACCTCGAGCGGCAGCTTCTCGAAGGCGACGTCGAGGCGGAACTTGTAGTGCCGGCCGAGCGCCTCGAGCGTCTGCATGTAGTAGGGCGAGGTCGACTTGGCCCAGGGCGCGATGGCGCCGCGGCGCAGCGTCTGCTTGGGATCCGGCACGATGAGGTCGGCGTCGATGCGCTGCTCGACGCCGAGGCCGCCGCATTCCGGGCAGGCGCCGAACGGGTTGTTGAAGGAAAACAGCCTGGGCTCGATCTCGGCGATGGTGAAGCCGGAGACCGGGCAGGCGAATTTCTGGCTGAAGGTGATGCGCTTGGGGTCGCCGCGCTCGTCGGTCTCGCCGGCCAGCTCGGCGATGGCGATGCCGTCGGCGAGCTCGAGCGCCGTCTCGAAGCTCTCGGCGAGCCGCGCCTTGATGTCGTCCTTGACGCTGATGCGGTCGACGACGACGTCGATGTCGTGCTTCAGCTTCTTGTCGAGCGTCGGGGCGTCGGCGATCTCGTAGAACTCGCCGTCGACCTTGAGCCGCTGGAAGCCCTTCTTCATGAAGTCGGCGATTTCCTTGCGGTACTCGCCCTTGCGCCCGCGCACGACGGGGGCCAGCAGGTAGAGCCGCGTGCGCTCCGGCAGCGCGACGATGCGATCGACCATCTGGCTGACCGTCTGCGATTCGATCGGCAGCCCCGTCGCCGGCGAATAGGGGATGCCGACGCGCGCCCACAGCAGGCGCATGTAATCGTAGATCTCGGTGACGGTGGCGACGGTCGAGCGCGGGTTCTTCGACGTGGTCTTCTGCTCGATCGAGATCGCCGGCGACAGCCCGTCGATCTGGTCGACGTCGGGCTTCTGCATCAGCTCCAGGAACTGGCGCGCATAGGCCGACAGGCTTTCGACATAGCGGCGCTGTCCCTCGGCATAGATGGTGTCGAAGGCGAGGCTCGACTTGCCGCTGCCCGACAGCCCGGTGATGACCGTCAGCGTGTCGCGGGGGATGTCGATATCGACGTCCTTGAGGTTGTGCTCGCGCGCGCCGCGGACGCTGATGACGCGCCCTTCGAAGGCGGGCAGGGCAGATACCGGGATGGCCGATACCGGAGCGGCCGGGGCCTGGCTCTTCGGCCGCTTCACCGCGGCGGCGCGGGGCCCCGGGCCGGCTTCGCTTTGCGCCTTCGATCGAACCGGTGGTCTTGTCTTGGGAGTCTTCATGCCACCGTCGGAGGTAGGAGGTGTTGACTGCTAGTTAAGGCCCTTCCCATGGCCACGCCAGTACTGGGCCGCCTCCGATCAGGCCGGGATCGTCTCCTCCGTCGTCGGCGCGGCGTCGAGCCAGTCCCTGTAGGCGCCGGTAAGGTCCGGTGCGTCAAGCTCCTCCCACTGCGCCTCGGCCAACGGGAACAACTGGTTCAGCCGATTGGCGTCAGCTTGGCCGTGACTGTCGTAGCGGGCGGCCTTCCTGAGCCTGTCTTCCCAGGACAGGAAGATCCAGGAGAGGTGGTAGATCCGCGCTGCGCCACGCAGCGTTACCGGCGCATCGAGCGCGATGCCTGCGGTGTGGATCTGCGGCGTGAACGTCGCGCGCCGCCGGTTGAAGAGGCGCCATTGCACCTGGTTTGCGGGCGCAAAACGCGTCGACGTGCAGGAATAGAAGCGGTCGTCGCGCCAGGTGAGCTGGCAGCGCTCGAAGCCTGCGGTCTCGTGCGGGTCGCCTGCGACGAAATCGCGGCAGGCGGCGATGAGCTCGGGTGTCGGGAGCTCGTCGCAGTCCAGCCGCAGGATCCAGTCGGTCGGCGACGCCGCCGCGAAGCTCGCATAGCCGCTATCGATGAACGGCCGATCGTTGTCGAACGTGCGGAAATCTCGGTCGAGCGCGCGCAACGTCCGGCGCGCTTCCGGCGTGTGCTGCGAGTCGAGCGCATACACCACCGGGATATCGAAGCGGCGGAAGTAGAAGTCGGAGAACTGCAGCACCCTGGTTTCGTTGAACACAGGGATCATGATCGTGAAGGGGATTTCCAAGGTCGTTCGGTTTCTATTGTGCGGCAGGCGCGTTTCGTGGTCGAGGGGAAGCGACGTGTCAGGCTCGAGAGATTGAATGCCCCCGCTCGAAAATCCGTACATCTTCTGTATCGGCTACAATAAATGCGGCACGTCCGCGCTTCATGCGTTCTTCGAGGCGAATGGAATCGCAAGCGTGCACTGGGACGGCGGCTTGTTGGCGAGGACGATGCTCTCGAATGCTGTCGAGGGGCGGAAGGTTTTCGACGGATACGATCAGGACTACCGCGCTTTCTCGGACATGTTCTTCTTCAACGATCGCATCGCGATCGAGGGCATCGAGTTCTTCAGGCTCATGGACCGGGACTACCCTAATAGCCTCTTTGTGTACAACACAAGAGACATGCAGGCCTGGCTGCAGAGCCGCCGAAACCATGCCTCCAAGGCCGCAGGCAGCCTGCTGCAGCGATACCTGGCGATCCTCAACACCACGAGAGAGACCATAGTCCTGGGTCACTGGGCGGAGCGGAGGGTGAGGTTCGAGGCGGCGCTCGCCACCTAGTTCGCCGGATCTCCCCGACTGCTGACCGTCGATATCGACGCCGAAGATGTCCCGGTCCGGCTCGCGAGCTTCCTGAACCTCGAGCCGAACGCCGCGGCCTGGACACGGGTCAACGCGACCGCAACGCCCTCGTGAGAGGCGCGAACGGCCCGTGACCTCAGGATTTGACGGGATGCCAGAGCAGAGGTGCCGATGACGACGCTTCGATCTCCGCCATCGTCACCGGCGGCCGGAACCTGAAGGTCCCCGGCGAGAGATAGGGATCGCAGAGCGTGTTGCGGTAATGCTTGTTCTTCCATCTGGCCGGCGTGAACGCTCCGTTGCCGCCCAGGTCCTCGATCGACAGGTCGCAGAGCCGGCAGATCGTCGGCCACGTCCCTTCCGGGTGTCCCGTCCAGCCGGCCATGTAAGCCTCGTCGATGGCGGCCAGCGCCGCGCGGGACACGCGCGCGAACGGCATGAACACTTTCACGCAGAGATCGGGCGGCGGTGGCGTGTCGCCCCGGCGCAGGCCGCCCCAATGGTACCAGTCGGGGTTGTCCGCTCGGTCGGCGATCGTCGTGGTGAGCAGATCGGCGCGGCTCGTCGAGAGCGTGTCGAACAGGTCGCTCCACGACCCGGAATAGTGGACGTCGCATTCGACGATCCAGTAGAACTCGAAATCTGGGTTGGCCCGGTAGAAGTGAAGAACGGGCAGCTCGTTGTAGTTGCGCGAGTTGTCGGGATCGAAGCCGCGCAGCCTCGCCTCGTAAGGTAACGTCTGCAAGTCGGCGTGGTCGACGATGTACTCGTCTGCGAACGCGCGAGGCGGCTCGCTCTTGTCCTTCAGGTAGATGACCGCCTGGACGTCCAAGGGTGAGACTTCCCGACGAAGCTTCGCCAGCGCCTGTCTGAAGATGTCCTTGTCTTCATGCACCCGGAAGAGAACGACCGAACGCTGGTTCGTCAGCAAGCGTGTGACCTTGTGTCTCCGGCAGAGTCGCGGGGTGGAGGAGGGCGCAGCGCCTGCCTACGCGAATCTCGAGCCCGCGCGCCAGCCCCGCCGCGCTTGGGTCCCCGCGATTATTGCAGCGGGCTGAGGCTCGTCGGCGCGCTGCTGCCGTCGAAGAAGTTGTTGCCGTTCGACGTCAGCTTGGCGCCGTTGGTGAGGAGAAGCGGCGTGTTGGCGAAGCTGGAGCCCTGGGCGCGGGCCGCCGCGTTCGCCCCGTCGAAGACGGCTGAATTCGTCGCGTTACCGGTGACGGTGCTGGCGTCGATGACGAGGCCGGCGGCGTTGGGGCCGCCCAGCATGTGGATGCCGACGGCGTTGTCGAAGACCTCGACGTTCTTGACGTAGGCGAGCAGGTTGGTCGCGGCGGCCGAGGGTGCGATGTCGAGGCCGAAGCCGGGCGAGCCCTTGATGCCCTTGATGACGGTGTCGGCGATGTTGACGCTGCCCGCCTGGAGAACGCGGATGCCGTAGGTGCCGGTGCCGCCGCCCTCGATCGTGAGCCCGCGGATCGACACGAAGTCGGCCGGGCCCGCGTTGACGACGATGGCCGCGATGCCCGGCGAGGTGATGCCGGCCTCGATCCCCTTGGCGACGATGCTGATCGACTTGGTGATCGTCACCGCGCCGTAGCCGCCGGGATCGAGCACGCTGATCTCGCCCGCCGCCGCGGTCTTCGAGATGGCGCCCGCGAACGTCTTGCACGGGGCGGTGCGGCTGCAGGGGTTCGCATCGTCGCCGACGCCCGAGACCCAGGTCCGAACGGCCTGCGCCCGCGCCGGCGGCGCCCCGCAGAGGCCGAGCACAAGCAGGCACAAGACGGAAACTGCGATCGACGATCGTCTCATGACGTGCTCGCAAAGCCGTATGTCCAATCAGCGCAAAGAATGCGGCGCGGACGTCTTGAGCTATACGACTTTGGTCATTCGACGAGTTCAGGCCTTGCAGTAATGTCGCTCGAAGCATGTCATGATCGCGGCGATCACCTCGGCGCGCGGATGGCGGTTGTCCTCCTCGAATGGATCGAAGCAGGCGCCGGTCACCATCTCGTAGGAGGGGAAGTAACAGACGTTGTCGCGGCCCTGCGCCATCACCTGGTCGAGGGCGATGCGCAGGGTGGCCTTGGAGACGGCGTTCGCCGTCAGGCAGGAGATCGGCCGGAACGTCGCCATCAGCGGGATCGGCGACAGGGTGAGGACGACCGCCGCGTTCGGGCGCGCCGCGCGAATGAGGTCGAGCGTCGCGACGAGGTTGTCGAAGTTCTCTGCGACGGTCGAGACGCGGAAGCCGTGGCGCTCGGGATCGAAGAGGCTGGCGGGGACCGCGCGCCAGAACGCTTCTCCCGAGGGCCTGTCATACCAGATCTCCGCCAGCCCCAGCGTGATGATGAAGACGTCCGTGCCCCGGATGATCTCGCGCGTCGTCTCGCGCACCTCCGCGTCCTTCCGCGCGATCTCCTTGCCCTCGCTGATCCACAAGCCTTGCGGAAACTCGCGGCCCGTCAGCCCCCATTCGAACTGCTGACGGATGGCGAACGTGTTCACCATGCCTTCGCCGAAGCGGATGATGTGCGCGTTGAGATCGAGCCCCTGGCCGCAGATCGCGTAGCCTCGGTCGCCGAGGAAGTGCGTGATGTTGGCGGCAAAGCAGCTGCCGAACGCGGTGATCGCGGTCCCTCGATCGATAAAGGGGGCCTGCGGCGCGAAGCCAGGCATCACATAGGTGTCGAGGGCGTCGGCCTGGCGCAGGTCCTCCTTGCTCGGGATGAAGTTGGTGTGCGGCCCGCGATACCAGCTGCCGTTGAAGATCGCGGTGCGGCCGTCGCGCAGGACGGTGATCTCATCCAAGTCCATCGACCGCTCGACCTTTCGAAAACAGAGGCCCGGGGCGTAGCGCCGGTGCCGATGGTAGCGGCCCCCATCCGCTGGATAAAGAGGCCGCCGCCTTATATCGAGGCCCCGGCGGCAGGGACGCCCGTATATAGGTGGGAGCCCAACTTCCGTCGCGCTCGAAAAATGATGTGCGATCCGGGGGATGCGACTTTCCCGTGCCGGTGTGCCAGACTGAGTCGACGGGCAAGTATGCAAGCGTATTGCGACAAGGGTGTTATTGTGAGCGATGCGGACCAGGCAGACGATCCCGGCGACGCCGCCGGGGCCGGCCTCCGCACCTTTGTTCCGTCGAGAGCGATGGCCGAGGCGACCCCCGGCTGGGGCGAGTCCGCGCCGCTGTTCCTGCACTCGAGCTTCAGGACGGGGAGCACGTGGCTGTGGGAGAAGATCCGCGGCGCGCCGACGACCTTCGCCTATTACGAGATCTTCCATGAGACGCTGGCCTATCTCACGCCGGCCCAGGCGAAGTCGTCCGTCTTCGACTCCTGGAATTCGCGGCATCCGGCGACGCCGCCTTATTTCCTGGCGTTCCTGCCGCTCGTCGAGCCCGACGGCGGCGTGGCCGGCTTCGAGCGCACCATGGCGTTCGACGGCTTCATCCCTCAGGAGGGTATCGACGGTCCGCTCGCGGCGTCCGAGCGCGCCTACGTCGACAACCTCGTCGCCGTGGCCCAGGCGAGCGGCGGCCTACCGGTGCTCTCCTGCACGAGATCGCTCGGGCGGGCGCGCGCTCTGCGCCGCGCGCTCGGCGGCCGCACCGTCACGATCCACCGCAACCTGTTCCACCAGTGGGCCTCGTACTGCTCGCTGGCCCAGGCGGGCAACGCCTACTTCGTCGAGACGGTCGCCAAGACCGTCGCGGCGTCAGGCCACGATCCGTTCCTGAGAGGTTTGGCGTCCTACTTCAATCTGCACGAGCCGACCGTGCCATCGCAGGAGGTGTTCCAGGTGTTCATCCTGCTGCACCTCTACATCGAAGGCTTCGCGTTCGACGCCGCGGATCTCGTCGTCGACACCACCGAGATCGCGACGGACCCTGAAGCCCGTCCGCGCGCCGAGCAGCCGCTGTCCGGCCTGATCCGCCATCCCGTCGACCTGTCGGACGTCCGCCATGTCTGCGAGCTGCCCGACTTGAAGTTCGCCTGGTCGGCGACGGTCCGCGACTCGATCGAGCAGTTCGCCAAGCTCATCCCGCGCGCCGGCCGCTCCGCCGAGAGCGCCGACTTCGTCGAGCGGATCAAGGAGCAGGCGCTGACCGAGTGGGAGCGCTTCGAGTTCTTCAATCGAGGAACGCGATCCGTCCTGACGGCGGAGATCGACGACCTTGAGTTGCGGCTTGACGTGGAGGTCACCGCCGGCAACGAACTGCGCGCCGCGAAGGACGGGCTCGAGGCGGCGCTCGCCGAGAAGGCCCGCGTCGCCGAGGCGCAGACGGACGCGCTCGCGCAGCAGGTCGCCGCGGCCGAGAGCGAGCAGCGCGACCTGCAGGCTCGCGTCCACGCGCTCTCGAGCGAGCGCGACGACCTCTCCACGCAGGCGGCGGCTGCGGCGGCGCGGATCGACAGCCTCGAGAAGACGCTCGCCCTGCACACCGCGTCGACCGAGCGGGAGACTCTCGATCTTCGAGCCCGCGTCGACGCCCTGTCGACGGAGCGAGACGATCTCGCCACAAACGCGGCTGCTGCGGCGACGCGGATCGGCGACCTGCAGTCTCGCCTCGACGCGCTGTCGGCCGAGCGGGACGAGCTCGCCGCGACTGCGGCGGCTGCGGCGGCGCGGATCGAGAGCCTGGAGCAGGAGCTGGCGGAGTGGGCCGGCCTCAAGACCTTGTGGCGACGCCTGTCGCGCAAGCCGCACGGCAGCGCCGCGTAGTTAGCCCGCGGCCGCCGCCGCTGCCGCCTCGGCCTCCCGCGCGGCGATCGCCTCGCTCCACGCCACGGCGCGCGCCATCATCCCGATGTGCTGGCGCTCGTACATGCGGCCCTCGACCTTGATCGCCGCCTTGCCGGCATGGCTCGGGTCGTCCCAGGCGCTCATCACCAGGCGGGCGCGGCGCACCTCCTCCTCCGACGGCGCGAAGGACGTGTTGGCCGGCTCGATCTGGCTTGGGTGGATCAGCGTTTTGCCGTCGAAACCGAGGTCGCGGGCCTGGCGACATTCCTCGCGGCAGCCGTCGACATCGGCGATGTCGTTGAAGACGCCGTCGAGGATGGTGAGCCCCTCGGCGCGGGCGGCGGCGAGGGCGAACATCATCCACGGCAGCATGGGCACGCGGCCCGGCACGATCTGCGCCCAGGTGTCCTTGGCGAGGTCGTTGGTGCCGAGCACGAAGGCGGAGAGCCGCGTGCGCCGGTCGCGGCGTGCCTTGGCGATGTCCTGGATGTTGAGGATCGCGGCCGGCGTCTCAATCATCGCCCAGACCGCGATGTCGTCTGGCGCGTCATAGGCCTCGAGCAGATCCCCGATGTGCTCGAGGACGGCCGGCGAGGACACCTTCGGCATCAAGATCGCGTCCGGCCGCGCCGCGATCGCAGCGCGCAGGTCCGCCTCGCCCCACGGCGTCTGCGGCGCGTTCACGCGGATCACCAGCTCGCGATAGCCGTAGCCGCCGCTTTTCACCGCGGCGCAGACCTGCTCGCGGGCGCGGTCCTTCTCCTCGGCCGCCACCGCGTCCTCGAGATCGAGGATCAGCGAATCGGCGGGCAGCGACTTCGCCTTCTCGAGCGCGCGGGTGTTCGAGCCCGGCATGTAGAGCACGCTGCGGCGCAGGCAAAGATCGGCCATGGGGTGGCTCCCGGATCGGTTCGACGTCCCGGGAGGATTAGCGCCAATGGTCCGCGGGAGCGATGCTCACGATCTCCAGAGGGCGGCGGTCGCGGTGGCGTCGAGGCGCTGAAGCAGGCGTTTGCCGCGCCGGCGCGCTTGACGGCGGCGAGCGCAGAACATAGATAGAACGTTTGCCGCGCCGCGTTGACTTGCGTGGGACGTTCGCGTTCGCTGCCGGCGGAATTCTGCGAGGAGCGTCACATGGCGGGCAGCGTCAACAAGGTCATCCTGATCGGCAATCTCGGACGCGACCCGGAGACGCGTCGCACCGGGGCCGGCGATCCCGTCGTCAACTTCTCGATCGCCACCACCGAATCCTGGCGCGACAAGGCCACCGGCGAGCGCAAGGACCGCACCGAGTGGCACAACATCGTCATCTTCAACGAGAACCTCGGCCGCGTCGCCGAGCAGTACTGCAAGAAGGGCTCGAAGGTGTACATCGAGGGCCAGCTGCAGACGCGCGAATATACCGACCGCGACGGCAACCAGCGCAAGTCGACCGAGGTGGTGCTGCAGCGGTTTCGCGGCGAGCTGGCGCTGCTCGATTCGAAGGGCGGCGGCGGTCGCGACATGGATGACGCCGGCGACGGCGGCGGCTTCGGCCGCTCCTCGCCGATGCAGCGCACGGGCGGCGGCGGCGACCGGCGTCCGGCGACCGCCGGCGGCGGCCGCATGAACGACGTCATCGACGACGACATCCCGTTCTAGGATGAAGGTCGCGGCCCTCCCTTCTCCCGCTCGCGGAAGAAGGTGGCCCAACGAAGTCGGGGCGGATGAGGGGCGTCGCCGCCTCTCGCCAGTTTCAAGCGCAAGCGGCACCACCCCTCATCCGACCCGACTTCGTCGGGCCACCTTCTCCCGCAAGCGGGAGAAGGAGGGGCGGCGCGGCCCGTTGCTGACCCGCATCCCCGCCGCCGCCGACCGCGCCGCGGTCGTCGCGACGCTTGCCGCCGCGTTCCAAGACGACCCGGTGATGACCTTCATCTTCCCGGATGCCGCCGACCGGCGCCGGCGCCTGCCGCGCCTGATGGCCATCCTCTACGACGGCGACGGCGCGCACGGCGCCCGCTTCATGACCGAGGGCGGCGAGGCGGCGACGCTGTGGCGGGCGCCGGGGCAGGGCGCGCTGCGCTGGCCGGAGAAGCTGCGCCACGGCCTGCCGTGGCTGCACGCAGCGGGCCCCGCGCTGCCGCGCGCGCTCGCTGTCAGCGCGGCGAGCGATGCCGCGCACCCGCCCGAGCCGCATTGGTACCTGCACGTCGTCGGCTGCCGCCCGGACGCGCAGGGTCGCGGCTTCGGCTCCGCGGCGATCGCGCCCGGCCTTGCCCGCGCGGATGCCGACGGGGTCGCCGCCTATCTTGAGACCGCGAACCCGCGTAACCTGCCGCTCTACGAGCGGCTCGGCTTCGCGGTGACGCACGAGTGGCGCGTGCCGCGCGGCCCGCATCACTGGTCGCTGCTGCGGCCGGCGCGCCGGAGCGCCTGATGCCGCGGCCCAGCGAAGACGAGATCATCGCCCGCTACCTCGCCCCGCTCGCCGGGCCCGGCGGTCTCGGCCTGCGCGACGACGCCGCGCTGGCGACGCCGCGCGCGGGCCACGACCTCGTCGTCAGCACGGACATGCTGGTCGCCGGCGTGCACTTCTTCGCCGACGATCCCGCCGGCGCTATCGCGCGCAAGGCCCTGCGCGTAAACCTCTCCGACCTCGCGGCCAAGGCGGCGCGGCCCACCGGCGTGCTGCTCGGTCTCGCGCTGCCGCACGAGTGGACGGAGCCGTGGCTCGAGACCTACTGCGCCGGCCTCGCCGACGACCTCCGCGCCTTCGCCTGCCCGCTGCTCGGCGGCGACACGGTCGGCACGCCCGGACCGCTGACGATCTCGATCACCGCCTTCGGCGAGGTCGCGGCCGGCCGCATGGTGCCGCGCACCGGCGCCCGCGCCGGCGACGCGCTCTTCGTCAGCGGCACGATCGGCGATGCCGCGCTCGGCCTGCGCGTGCGCATCGCCGCGCCGGAGGATGCGGACTGGATCGCCGCGCTCGGTGCGGCCGACCGCGCGCACCTCTTGGATCGCTACCTGCTGCCGCGCCCGCGGCTCGCGCTGCGCCCGGCGCTCGCGCACGCCCGCGCCGCCATGGACGTGTCCGACGGGCTTGTCGGCGACCTCGCGAAGATGCTGGCGCTCGAAGGCCTCGCCGCGACGCTTGCCGCCGCCCGCGTGCCGCTGTCGCCGGCCGCCGCCCCAGCCTCGCGCGATCGGCCGGCCGTGCTCGCCGCGGCGCTCACCGGCGGCGACGACTACGAGATTTTGTGTGCCGTCGCGCCCGATCGCGTCGCCGCCTTCGAGGCCGAGGCGGCGAAGCTCGACTTCGGGGTTACGCACGTAGGGACGGCGCGATCCGGCAGCGGCGGCGTCGTCGTGGAAGACGACGAGGGTCGCGGTATCGCGCTCGCGTCGCAGCGCCACGAGCACTTTCGCTGAATCAGAATGAAGTCTTAGCCGGCGCGGGCGGGCGAAATGCTATCGCTCCTCGGCATTTGCACACGTAAGTCTTTGCACAGGATCAGCCCGTGCCGCTCCACAAGCAATGCTTCGCAATTTTCGAAGGGGGCGGTGCCAAAGGCATCACCCATATCGGCGCTTTGAAGGCGCTCGACGACGTGGAAATGGCGCGGATCGGCGTCGCTGGTACATCCGCGGGCGCCATCGTCGCCGCTCTCAGCGCAGTTGGTTATTCCGCAGAGGAGCTTTTCTCGTCGGCGAAGCCTCCTGCTGGTCAGCCCGAGCCGCCCGACTGGAATATTTTGGCGAAGCGCGGGCTTAGGCCTGTCGATCTGCTCGGCGGCAACGATTGGACGAGCTTCGCGCGATTGTTCCGCAAGTCGCGCGACAAGCCTGCCGGCTGCGCCGCGAAACTTTTCGCACGGATCGGCCGGCTGCGCCGGCTGCTCGCGCTCGGCTTGGCGAGTATCGTCGAGCCGATCTGGTTCGTCCTGTTATTTTGGGTCTGCCGCGGAAGGGTCCGTTCCGGGATCATCGCCTTCGCTTGGCGCTTTGTCCCGCACCTGACGGTCGTCGATCTACCGACGCCCCTCAACGTCTTAGACTTCGATTGCACCGAGACACAGGCCCGGGCCGCCTTCGAAGCGGGGCGCGATCACGGGTTCGAGCAGCTCAACCGCACCTTCCGCGTCAATCCCTACGGGCGTCGCCTCGGCCTCGTCGAGCTTCTCAACAAGGCCCGCGACATGAGCCGCCACCTTCGGGCACAGTCGGGGGACGCGCACGTGGAGCACTGGCGGGCCTGTCTTATCCGGCGGCTCGGAAACCAGTCGTGCAAGGTCGTCGAGTCGTTCAACATGCGGCGCGACGCGGACGACGATCTCGTCCTCGACAGAGGCAATCCCGGCGCGTCCCTCGCCTTCCGCGACAAGGTCGTCTCCTATGTCGATGTCCCGCACGACAAGGAAGCGTTTCTCATGACCAAATATGAGAGGGCGCTTCTCCGCCCGTCGTTGCAGAGCCTGATCGCCGTCCCAATCTTCGCCGGGGCGGAACAATGGGACGAACCTACCCCCTCAAAGAGGTCCGATCCGATCGGCGTCTTCTGCATCGACGCAGACACGACATTATATGTGGAGTATGCTTCGGAGGAATTTCGTCGCGTGCTTGCGATAGACAGCGTCCAGTTCGCGGAATTCATGAAATTCGAAGGCGAGACGTCATGACAGACACATTCTCGGAAAAAACGGCGCGGGCGATCGCTGCTGAGGCTTTGACCTACAAGCGGCCATCGCTTGCCGACAGCCCCAAGGTACAGGCGTTCTCGATCACGCCGGATCAGGTGAAAGAGGGCAACGACAAGAGAGATCGCGCTCTTGCCACCGCCCTGAACCGGTTCAAGCGCAAATAGCTACTCCCGCGGCGGCAGCGGCTTCAGCGGCGGCACCTTGGAGCCCGCGGGCACCGGCACCTGCGCGACGTTGAGCGTCATGCAGACGAGGTCGTAGTAGCCGTTGACCGCGATGAGATCGAGGATGCCGCGCTCGCCGAACGCCCGCAGTGCCTTGGCGTAGGTCGCGTCGGAGACGTTCCTGTCGCGGCGCAGCTCCGTCGAGAAGGCGTAGACGAGCGCCTCCTCGTCCGACATGCCGGCAGGCTCGCGCCCGGCGGCGAGGTCGGCGAGCACGCCGGCCGGCACCCCGGCCTGCAGCGCCAGCGGGTAGTGGTAGTCCCACTCGAAGCCCGAGCCCCAGTAGCGGCCGGAGATCAGGATCGCGAATTCGTTGAGGCGTTTCGGCAGCGAGGACTGGAAGCGCACGTACTCGCCGACCTTCTGCAGCCGGTCGGCGAGGGCGGGGCTGCGCAGCCAGGCATTGAATGGCCCGCCGGTCGACTTGCGCGGCCCGTTGGCGATGGCGTCCCAGATCGCCTTCTGCTCCGGCGACATCGCGGCGGCGTCGATCGGCGGGAATCGTCGCGCGGCTGCCGCCGGCGAGGTCGAGACGGCAGCAAGAAGCGTCGCGCTGGCTGCGAGCGTGAGAATCTTCATCTCTAATCTCCGTTGAGCGACGCCGGCGATGAGCAGCCGAAAGCACGCACCCCTTGCGAAATAAGGGAGAACTGATCGCCCGAGAGCTTTCGTCAATTGCGGAGCCCTGCGCTTTCTGCCATGTAGCCGGCGCAAAAAATCGGCTTGACACAACCGAACGAAAATTTGGGGCGGGAGAGACACCGAGATGAATGGTATCTGGCTAGTGATCCTCGGCGGCCTCTTGCCGATCGTCTACGGCGGCGTCACCATTTCCCGGCTCCTGTCGGCTGACGCCGGCTCGGCGCGCATGCAGGAGATCGCCGGCGCCATCGCCGAGGGCGCGCAGGCCTACCTCCGCCGCCAGTATCTCACCATCGCCGTCGTCGGCATCGTCATCTTCGTCGCGCTCGGCCTACTTCTGTCCTGGCAGGTCGCCATCGGCTTCCTTATCGGCGCCGTGCTGTCGGGCGCGGCCGGCTTCATCGGCATGAATGTCTCGGTGCGGGCCAACGTGCGGACGGCGCAAGGCGCCTCGCTGTCGCTCGCGCGTGGTCTCGACATCTCGTTCAAGGCCGGCGCCATCACCGGCATGCTCGTCGCCGGCCTCGCGCTGCTCGGCGTGTCGGTCTACTATTACATCCTCACCGCCGGCATGGGGCAGGAGCCCAACAGCCGCGAGGTGATCGACGCGCTCGTCGCGCTCGGCTTCGGCGCCTCGCTGATCTCGATCTTCGCCCGCCTGGGCGGGGGCATCTTCACCAAGGGCGCCGACGTCGGCGCCGACCTCGTGGGCAAGGTCGAGGCCGGCATCCCCGAGGACGACCCCCGCAACCCGGCCGTGATCGCCGACAACGTGGGCGACAACGTCGGCGACTGCGCCGGCATGGCCGCCGACCTGTTCGAGACCTACGCGGTGACGGTCGTCGCGACCATGCTGCTCGCCGCCATCTTCTTCGCGGGGCAGCCGGTGCTGCGCATGGCCATGCTCTACCCGCTGGCGATCTGCGCGACCTGCATCGTCACCTCGATCGTCGGCACCTACTTCGTGAAGCTCGGCGCCAACAACTCGATCATGGGCGCGCTCTACAAGGGCCTCATCGTCACCGGCCTCCTGTCGATCGTCGGCCTCGCCATCGCGACCTTCGCGACGGTCGGCTTCGGCGACGTCGGGACCGTCGCGCAGGGCGGCAAGGTCACGACGATCACCGGCCTCAGCCTGTTCGTCTGCGGCATCGTCGGTCTTATCGTGACGGCGCTGATCGTCGTCATCACCGAGTACTATACGGGCACGGGCAAGCGCCCGGTCGTGTCGATCGCGCAGGCCTCCGTCACCGGCCACGGCACCAACGTCATTCAAGGTCTCGCTGTCTCCCTGGAGTCGACGGCGCTGCCGGCGCTCGTCATCATCGGCGGCATCATCGCGACCTACCAGCTCGCCGGGCTCTTCGGCCTGGCGATCGCGGTCACCACCATGCTCGGCCTCGCCGGCATGATCGTCGCGCTCGACGCCTTCGGCCCGGTCACCGACAACGCGGGCGGCATCGCCGAGATGTCGGGGCTTCCCTCCGAGGTCCGGCACTCGACGGATGCGCTGGATGCTGTCGGCAACACGACCAAGGCCGTGACCAAGGGCTACGCGATCGGCTCCGCAGGGCTTGGCGCGCTGGTGCTGTTCGCCGCCTACACGCAGGACCTGCACTTCTTTGCGAGCCACCCCGACCAGTACAAGTACTTCGCCAACATCGGGCAGATCTCGTTCGATCTGTCGAACCCCTACGTCGTCGCCGGGCTGATCTTCGGCGGCCTGATCCCCTACCTCTTCGGCGGCGTCGCGATGACCGCCGTCGGCCGCGCCGCCGGCTCGGTCGTCGAGGAGGTGCGCCGCCAGTTCCGCGAGGATTCGGGCATCATGGCCGGCACGTCGCGGCCGAACTACGCGCGTGCGGTCGACCTGCTCACCAAGGCGGCGATCAAGGAGATGATCATCCCCTCGCTGCTGCCGGTGCTGGCGCCGATCGTCGTCTATTTCGGCGTGCTGCTGATCTCGGGCTCGAAGGCCTCGGCCTTCGCGGCGCTCGGCGCCTCGCTGCTCGGCGTGATCGTCAACGGCCTCTTCGTCGCCATCTCGATGACCTCGGGCGGCGGCGCCTGGGACAACGCCAAGAAGTCGTTCGAGGACGGGTTCATCGACAAGGACGGCGTCAAGCACCTGAAGGGCGGCGAGGCGCACAAGGCGTCGGTGACCGGCGACACCGTCGGCGACCCCTACAAGGACACGGCCGGCCCCGCGGTGAACCCGGCGATCAAGATCACCAACATCGTCGCGCTACTGCTGCTGGCGAGCCTGGCGCACTGACCGAGCCGGCGGCGCGTCCGCCGCCCTCAAACGAAACCTTCGACATCGCCCGCGCGGATTACTCTGCGCGGGCGATGTCGTGTCGGGAACCCGGGCGCTCGAAGCGGCTTACGCCCCCATCAGCGCCCCGACGTGCGCGGCGACCGACCTCGACAGCCCCTCGAGATCGTAGCCGCCCTCGAGCAGCGACACGACCTTGCCGCCGCAGTGCTTGCGGGCCGTCTCCATCAGCCGCTCGGTCACCCAGGCGTAGTCGTCCTCGACGAGGCGGACGCTGCCGAGCGGGTCGCGATGGTGGGCGTCGAAGCCGGCCGAGATGACGACGAGGTCGGGCGCGAAGCCGTCGAGCCGGCTCAGCACCTTGCCCATCGCCTCGCGGAAGGTGGCGCCGTCGTCGCCGGCGCGCAGCGGCGCGTTGACGATCTGGTCGTGCGCGCCGCGCTCGCCGAGCGCACCGGTGCCGGGGTAGAGCGGCATCTGGTGCGTCGAGGCGTAGAGCACGTTCTTGTCGGCCCAGAAGATGTGCTGCGTGCCGTTGCCGTGATGAACGTCGAAATCGACGATGGCGACCCGTTCGGCGCCGTGGGCGGCCTGGGCGTGGCGGGCGGCGACGGCCGCGTTGTTGAAGAAGCAAAAGCCCATCGCGGTCGTGAGTTCGGCGTGGTGGCCGGGCGGCCGGGCGGCGACGAAGGCGTTGGCGTGCTCGCCGTTGATCACCGCGTCGACGGCACGCGTGCCGGCGCCGATCGCATGCATCATGCAGCTCCAGGTGCCGGGGCTCATGATGGTGTCGCCGTCTAGCGCGATGAGGCCGGAGGCCGGCGCCGCCTCCTTCACCGCCGCGAAATAGGCCGCGGGGTGCACGCGGGTGACCGCCGCCTCGCTTCCCTCGGGCGCGTCCTCGCGCGTGAGCGCATCGAAGCGCGGCTCGGCGAGCGCCGCCTCGATGGCGCGGATGCGATCGGCGCGCTCGGGATGGCCCGGGCCGGTATCGTGCGCGACGCTGGAATCGTGGCGAAGGAGTAGGGTCAAGCGATCCTGCCTTTCGGGTACCGGTGCCGGCACGTCGTCGAGCAGGAGCCTACGAGAGATCTCGCACTGCAACCAGACCCCCGACGGAGCGACGCCGCGCGACGCTCCGCCCGGTAGCGTCAATCAGGCGGCGCGCTTCACCAGCGTCTCGCGCTTGGCCTTCGGCGAGGGCTGCTGCTCCAGCGCCTCTGCGCTGACCTCGAGCGCCGCCGCGACCGCCGAGATCCCAATCTCGCGGTAGAGTCGCGCCAGCATGTCGTGCTGGGTGTTGCGGGGCGTCTTGTCGGCGAGGTTGGAGAGGATGGGTTGCATGGCCATGAGCTCGCTTACGCTGGAGGGACGATGGAACGGTCGATCGTCGTCGTCTTGAGCTTCGAGCATCCCGGACGGCGGTTAATGGCTCCCTAAACAACATCGTCCGCATTCTCGACGAACGACCTGTATCGGGACAGCGCGAGATTCCGCTATGCCCGGCGCACGAGTGATGTAGCTTCGCGCGTCGGGGCGGCGCTTTCGTGGCGCAGCGTCCCGCGCGAGGTAAGGCGACAAAGGTCAGGTATTCGCTCTGCTCATGGCGGCGTACCGTCGGGGCGGGTGCGGTCCGACCGAGGTCGACCGACGAACGTTGAGCCGGGCCACGAAGCCCGGCCTTGTGAGGGTGGGAAGATGCTCGGGTTGATGCAGGATTGGCCGCTGCTGTTGCATCGGATCATCGATCACGCCGCGATCCAATACGGTGCCCAGGAGATCGTGACGCGCTCGGTCGAGGGGCCGATCCACAGCGAGACCTACATCGAGATGCGCAAGCGCTCGCTGCAGGTCGCCAAGCGCCTTCTGGCGGACGGGATCAAGCAGGGCGACCGCGTCGCGACGCTGGCCTGGAACACCTGGCGCCACATGGAGATCTGGTACGGCGTCACCGGCATCGGCGCGGTCGCGCACACCGTCAATCCGCGCCTGTTTCCGGATCAGATCAGCTGGATCGTCAATCACGCCGAGGATCGCGTGATGATGGTCGACCTCACCTTCGTGCCGCTGCTCGAGCAGCTCGCCGACAAGCTCGGCTGCGTCGAGAAATACATCATCCTGACCGATGCCGCGCACATGCCGCAGACGCGCCTGCGCAACGCGGTCGCCTACGAGGACTGGCTCGCCGAGGCCGACGACGATTTCGAGTGGCTGGCCTTCGACGAGAACACCGCGGCGGGGCTCTGCTACACGTCCGGCACGACCGGTCTGCCGAAAGGCGTGCTCTACTCGCACCGCTCGAACGTCCTCCACGCGATGCAGGCCTGCACCACGGCCTCGCTCGGCTGCACCTCGGTCGACACCGTGCTGATGGTCGTGCCGATGTTCCACGCCAACGCCTGGTCGCTCGCCTACTCGCTGCCGATGGCCGGCGCGCGGATGGTGATGCCGGGGCCGAAGCTCGACGGCGAATCCGTGTTCGACCTGATGGACTCCGAGCACGTCACGATGAGCGCCGGCGTGCCGACGGTCTGGAAGATGCTGCTCGACACGATGCGCGAGCGCGGCCGCAAGCCGACGGACCTGCGCCGCGTCGCGGTCGGCGGCTCGGCCTGCCCGCGCGGGATGATCGTCGCCTTCCAGCGCGACTTCGGCATCGAGGTCGGCCACGCCTGGGGCATGACCGAGACGAGCCCGATCGGCACCTGCGGCTTCGAGCTGCGCAGCGGCGCCAAGGGGCTCGACGAGGAAGGCCTGTTCGACCTCAAGGCCAAGCAGGGCGCGCCGCCGTTCGGCGTCGAGCTCGTCATCACCGACGATTCCGACAAGCACCTGCCGTGGGACGGCAGGACGGTCGGCCGCCTGAAGGTGCGCGGCCCATGCATCACCAAGAGCTACTTCAAGGAGGACAAGCCCGTCCTCGACGAGCAGGGCTATTTCGACACCGGCGACATCGCCTCGATCGACCCCGACGGCACGCTCTGCATCACCGACCGCTCGAAGGACGTCATCAAGTCCGGCGGCGAGTGGATCTCCTCGGTGCAGATCGAGAACATCGCCACCGCGCATCCCGACGTGCACGAGGCCGCCGTCATCGGCATGAAGCACCCCAAGTGGGACGAGCGGCCGCTGCTGGTCATCGTGCCGGCGAAGGGCAAGTCGCCGGGCCGAGACGAGATGCTGGGCTTCCTCGACGGCAAGATCGCCAAATGGTGGATGCCGGACGACGTGCAGCTGATCGAGGAGATCCCGCACACCGCCGCGGGCAAGATCAACAAGCTCGGCCTGCGCGAGAAGTTCGCCGACTACAAGCTGCCGACGGCCTGAGGGCGGCGCCTTCTCGCGAAGGAGGCAGAGAGCGCTCAACTGTGCTACGCGCTCGCCCCTGAGAGCTTGCGGGAGTCGCGAAAGACCTTGGACCTTTTCAGATGCGCCGGCTGATCCTCGAGGACCCGTTCTCGCGATCCGCGATCTGGAGCCGCAACCTCGCCGTCTTCGCGCTGCTCGTGGCGATCATCGGGATCGCCCTGGCGCGGCGCGGCCTCGACCCGACGGCATCGCTCGCCATCGTCGGCGGCGCCATGGCGATCGCCGGCCTGTCGATCCTCTTCGCCTTCGTCGCCATGATCGTGATCTGGAACAAGGGCTATCGCGGCATCGGCATCGCCGTGGGCGGCCTCGTGCTGTCGGGCCTTCTGCTGGCTTATCCCGCCTATCTCGCGGTGCAGGCGCGCACCGCGCCGCCGGTCGCCGATCTGTCGACCGATCTCGACGACCCGCCGGCGTTCATGACGACGGACAAGGCCCGCACGGCGCGGCGCGGCCACCTGCCCGGACCCATGACCGCCGCCGCGAAGGACGCCGAGGCGCGCCTCTATCCCGACCTCGACACGCTGACGATCGACGACGACGTCGACGCGGTCTTCGCCAAGGTGCGCCGGATCGTGCGCCGTCACCATTGGGAGATCGTCGACGAGATCGATCCGAGCGACACGGCGCCCGGCCGCATCGACGTGATCGCCAAGACCTTCGTCATGGGCTTTCCCGCCGACGTGGCGATCCGCGTCAAGCAGTCGGGCGACCAGACCCTCGTCGACGTGCGCTCGGTGGCGCGCGGCGGCTGGCAGGAGCCGGGTTCGAACGCCGCGCGCGTGCAGTCGCTGATCGACGAGATCGACGCCGCGACGAGCCGGAGCTGACGCTACGCGGGCTGCTGCGGCTCGGTGGCCGCGTAGCGCGCGGTGACCCCTGGGCCGCCCTCCGCCGTGGCGAGCCCGCGTGCGCAGAGATCCTCGAGATGCGCCAGCACGGAGACGGCTGCGGCGCGGGCGAGGCGCGGGTCGAGGCCTTCGTAGGTCGCGGCGACGATCGCCGGGATCGTCGCGTCGCCGCGGCGCAGGCAGGCGAGAATGGCGCGCTCGCGCTGGCGCCGGTGGTGCTGCAGCGCGCGCACGAAGCGGGCGGGCTCGCGCACCGGGCCGCCGTGGCCGGGCCAGTAGAGCGCGTCGTCGCGCCGCTTCAGCTTGTCGAGGGACGTCATGTAGGCGGCCATCGAGCCGCCGGGCGGCGCCACCACCGTCGTCGACCAGGCCATGACGTGGTCGCCGGAGAACAGCGCGCGCTCCTGCGGCAGCGCGAAGGCGAGGTGGTTCATCGTGTGCCCGGGCGTCGCCACGGCCTCGAGACTGTAGCCGTCGCCGTCGATGCGGTCGCCGTCGGCGAGCACCAGGGCCGGCGCGTAGTCGAGATCGTTGGCGGCGGCCGCGCGCTCGGCCTCCTCTGGATACGCGGCGCGGAAGGGATGGTGAGGCGCGCAGCCGACGATCGGCGCCTCCGTCGCCGCCGCGAGCGCGCGCGAGGCCGGCGCGTGGTCGCGAGGCGTGTGGGTGACGAGGATGCGCTCGATGCGCTCGCTGGCGAGCGCGGTGGTCAGCGCGGCGACATGCGCCGGCAGGTCGGGACCCGGGTCGATCACCGTCACCGCGCCGTGGCCGACGACGTAGGTGTTGGTGCCCTTGAAGGTCATCGGCCCCGGGTTCGGCGCCACCATGCGGCGGACCAGCGGCGACAGCGTCACCAAGCGGCCCGGCTCGCCGTCGAAGTCGGTCTCGATCGGCAGCGCCGCGTCGGTCATCTGGGCTGGCTCATCGGGGCTCGCTCATGTCGGCTCGCTCAGCTCGTCGAGGTCCTCGTCCGCCGGCTTCGGCGGCGCCGGCGGGATGAAGACGCGCGACAGGGCATGGTAGATGCCGTCCTTGCAGACGAGCCGCGAAACCGCGTCGGCGATCAGCGCCGCGACCATCAGCGGGATCACCATCTCGTGGTCCTGCGTCATCTCGGAGACGATGACGAACGAGGTGATCGGCGTCTGCACGACCCCCGTCAGGTAGGAGGCCATGCCGATCAGCACGAGGGCGCCGATCGGGATCGCCGGGAAGATCGCGTGGAACTCCGCGCCGAGGCCGGCGCCGACCGAGAGCGACGGCGCGAACAGGCCGCCGGGGATGCCGCTGACCGACGAGAACAGCGTCGCGAGAAACTTCAGCGGCATGTAGAGCAGGGTGAAGCTGCCCTCGCCGTGCAGGATCTTGCGCGCCTGCTCGTAGCCGGTGCCGAACGAGGCGTGCGCGCCGAGCTGGCCGACAAGCGCGACGCCGAGGCCGCAGAGCACCGCGAACGCGATGGGGTAGGTCGTGGTGAGGCGGCGCAGGCCTTTGCGCGGGTCGCTCGCCAGGCAGTAGAGCACCATGCGGCTGAAGAGGCCGCCGAGCGCGCCGCCGACGACCGCGCAGATCGGCACGGCGAGCCACGGAACGCCGAGCGGCATCGTCGCGTCCGTGGTGCCGAAGTAGGTGTAGTCGCCCTGGATCGCGAGCGAGGTGACGCCGGCGGCGATGATGCAGCCGATGACGAGCCCGCTGGCCTTGGCCTCGAAGGCGCGCGACAGCTCCTCGATGCCGAACACGATGCCGGCGAGCGGCGTGTTGAAGGCCGCCGCGATGCCGGCGGCGGCGCCGGCGAGCAGCAGGTTCTGCTGGTAGACGATCGGCGAGCGGCGGCCGATGAAGTACATGATCGAGGCGCCGACCTGCACCGTCAGGCCCTCGCGGCCGATCGAGGCGCCGCAGAGCAGGCCGAGCATCATCACGACGATCTTGCCGAGCGAGACGCGCAGCGACACCAGCGCCGAGCGGGTCGGCTTGTCCTCGATCTTGCGCGCGGCGATCACCTGCGGGATGCCGCTGCCCTGCGAGTTCGGAAAGACGTTGCGCGCCAGCCAGACGGCGACGCCGAAGCCGATCGGCGTGACGACGAGGGCGAGCGCCGGCGACAGCGCCGTGACCCTGTGGAAGAGCGCCTCCGCCCGCAGCGCGAGCAGCGCCATCGCCACCGCCGCGCCGCCGACGCAGAGGCCGCCGAGGAGGAAGATCGCGCGGCGCCCGAGCTGGTCGACGCCCTTGCGCGTGAGGCCGAGGCGGCGGGCCAGCGTGCGGCGGGGCGAGGGCCGGGACGGGGCCGGCGTGCTGTCGGGCGGGGACGCCTCCGGCTCCCCCGCCGGCGGCGCTTCGTTCTGGGGGCTGGACGCGGGAAGCTCGGTATCCACTTCGCCTGACGGGTTGGAGAAGGTTTCGCCCCGTCTTATCGGAGCCGCGCCCTTCGGCCGCAACCCTCTTCCGCGTCAGATCCCGGCGTACCAGTCGTAGCCCGAATCCTCCCAGTAGCCGCCCTTGCCGCCGCCGATGTTCTCGAGGCTCGACACCAGCTCGATCCTGTCGATGTACTTGGTGTTCTTGTAGCCGAGCTGGCGCTCGATGCGCAGGCGCAGCGGGGCGCCGTGCTCGACGGGCAGCGTCGCGCCGTTCATCGCGTAGGCGAGGATCGTCTGCGGCTGCGCCGCCTCGCCGACGCCGATCGAGCCGTAGAAGCGCGGCGGCGGCGCGTCGGGCTGGTCGGTGGCCTCGGTCGTGTAGTCGGTGTCGTAGCTGTCGAAGCAGTGGAACACGACGTAGCGCGCCTCGTCCTTGACGCCGACCTTGTCGAGGAGGGTCGACAGCGGGACGCCGGTCCATTCGGCGATCGCGCTCCAGCCCTCGACGCAATCGTGCCTGGTGATCTGCGTGCGCGCCGGGAGCGCGCGCAGCTCGGCGAGGGTCAGCTTGGCGGGGGTCTCGACGAGGCCGCCGATCTGCCGCGCCCAGCTCGAGAAGCTCTGCCCGACGAGCGCCTTGTAGGCGGGGCTCTTCGGGTCGATCGAGCCGTTCGGCTTGAAGTAGGCGCTGATCGCGCTCTTGTCGTATTCGGGCGCGAGCTGGCCGGGCGGCAGCAGCTTCGCCGCCGCGTAGGTGATCTGGTCGTTGGCGGCCAGCGCCTCGCTGCCCGTCTTCGTGCCGGCGATGCGGTCGCAGCCGGCGAGCGCCAGCCCGGCGGCGCCGGCGAGGAAGCCGCGGCGATGCAGTTTGATGCTCATGGCCGCTCGTTCCTGATCGCGAAGCGCCCGGTGACCATCGCCCGCAGATTGTTGAAGAGGCCGGAGACGACGACCATCACGACGTGGACGACGACGAAGCCGACGAGCGTCCAGGCCATCAGGAAATGGATCGTGCGCGCGCTCTGGCGGCCGCCGAACAGGTCGCGCAGCCAGGGCAGGGCGGCGTCGATGCGCGGCGACATCTCGAGCCCGGCGAGCACCAGCACCGGCAGCACCACGAACAGGATGAGCGCGTAGGCGAGCTTCTGCAGGATGTTGTACTGCGGCTCGCCCGGCCCGTGCGCGAAGCGCAGCCGCAGGTGCTGCACGATGTCGTGCGGGATCATCGGCAGCTCGCGCAGCTTCGGCACGATGTCGCGCCAGAAATGGCCCGTGACGAGCCCGTAGACGATGTAGACGAGCGCGTTGGCGACGAGGATCCAGGCGAACAGGAAGTGCCAGTGGCGCCCCGTCGCGAGGTCCTGCACCGCCGGCAGCGTGATCCAGCTCGGGAAGGCGCGCGCGGCGGGGCCGTCCGGCGCCTGCGACACGCCGAGCCAGCCGGTGGTGTCGAACTTGTGTCCGAGCACCGTCGTGACGCCCGTGCGGTCCTCGTTGTCGATGTCGAGCAGCAGCGGATGCGAGCCGTCGTCGTGCGAGGCGAAGGTCGTCGTGTTGCCGAAGTTCAGCGAGGGGTGGGCGTTGAAGATCTGCAGGCCGCTCATGAACAGGATCGCGAGCGAGATCACCCAGATCCAGTGCGTCACCCGCACGACGATCGAGTGGCGGAAGACGAGGGTGCGTCGGCTCGGCGGCGTGCGCGCCGGCGCGAGCGAGCCGGCGGTCTGATCGGTCATCTTTGCCTTTCCCGCCCGGCAGATCCGGAGGAGGTGCGTTGCTGGAGGCCTCGTCGGGCGTCTTCGCCGGCGCGGCCGTCCCGGTTACGTGCGGAAGGATCGCCGCGGCCGCAAGGCCGTGGGTGGTCCAGTCCGCGCTCATTATTACGCGCCAGCGCGGCCGATGTTTCGCGGTCGCGTCAGTGGAAGTTGCGGCCTTTCGGCAGGACGTCGCGCATCCGGCCCGGCGCCGCGCCGTCATCCTCGCCGAAGAGCTGCGGCAGCGTCGCCGCCGCGACGCCCGGTCGCTGGCCGCGCGGCAGGACGACGGGGCGGCGGATCTCGTCGGCGCGGGCGAGGCTCGACACCTCGCCGCCGAGGCTCGAGAGCAGGGTGAGGAGGCGCGTCAGGTCCTCGGCCTTGTCGGCGACGACATGGACGACGCCGCCCTCGCGTTGCAGCCGCCCGGTGATCGCGATGAAGCGGCCGCCGATGATGATCGGGCGCAGCGCCTCGAACACCTTCGGCCAGACGATGATGTTGGCGACGCCGCTCTCGTCCTCCAGCGTGAGGAAGATCGTGCCCTTGGCCGAGCCCGGCCGCTGGCGCACCAGCACGAGCCCGGCCACCGTCACGCGGGTGTTGGCGGGATGCGTGGCGAGCGCCTCGGCCTTCAGCATGCCGGCGAGCTGGTTGCGCACGAAGGCGACGGGGTGCGCCTTGAGGCTCAGCGAGAGATGCCGGTAGTCCTCCACCACGTGCTGGCCGAGCGGCATCGGCGGCAGCCGCGTCTCCGGCTCGCGCTCGGCGAAGGAGAGCGCCCGCAGGAGCGGCAGGTCGTCCTTGTCGCCGGCGCGGTTCAGCCCGCGGACGATCCACAGGGCCTCGCGCCGGTCGAGGCCGAGCGAGCGGAACGCGTCCGCCTCGGCCAGCATCTCGAGCACGGAGGGCGGCAGCTCGGTGCGCAGCCACAGGTCGCGCACCGAATCGTAGCCGGCGCCGCGGCACGCCACGAGGCGGCGCATGTCGGGCTCCGACAGGCCCTTCACCTGGCGGAAGCCGAGCCGGATCGTGTGGTCTCCCACGATGTCGCCGGCGCGGTCGGCGTGGCGGGGGTGGACGCAGGGACGGGGGACGGGCTGGCCCTCTTCATTCTCCCGCCTTCGGGAGAAGGTGGCCCCGCCAAGCGGGGTCGGATGAGGGGAGATGCCGCTTCGCTCCCCATCCTCGACCGAGCTTCCGCAGGCGGGAGACGGGATAGAGTCGCGAAACAGCGTGCAGTCCCAGTCGGAAAAGTTCACGTCGACCTCGGCCACCGGCACCCCGTGCTCGCGCGCGTCGCGCACGATCTGCGAGGGCGCGTAGAAGCCCATCGGCTGGGCGTTGAGCATGGCGCAGGCGAAGACGTCCGGGTAGCGGCACTTCATCCAGCACGAGGCGTAGACGAGCAGCGCGAAGGAGGCGGCGTGGCTCTCCGGGAAGCCGTAGGTGCCGAAGCCCTCGATCTGCTTGAAGCAGCGGGTGGCGAAATCCTCCGGATAGCCGCGCTCGACCATGCCGCGCACCATCTTGTCGTAGAAGGTCGAGATCGTGCCGACGCGCTTGAAGGTCGCCATGGCGCGGCGCAGCTGGTCGGCCTCGGACGGCGTGAAGCCGGCGGCGACGATGGCGATCTGCATCGCCTGCTCCTGGAACAGCGGCACGCCGAGCGTCTTGCCGAGCACCCGCTCGAGCTCCGGCGAGGGGTAGCTCACCTTCTCCTTGCCGATGCGGCGGCGCAGGTAGGGATGCACCATGTCGCCCTGGATGGGGCCGGGCCGGACGATCGCCACCTCGATCACGAGGTCGTAGAATTCCTTCGGCTTCAGCCGCGGCAGCATCGACATCTGCGCCCGGCTCTCGATCTGGAAGACGCCGATCGTGTCGGCCTTCTGGATCATCGCGTAGACGGCGGGGTCTTCCTTCGGCATCGACGCCAGCGTCTCGTGCCGGCCGTAATGGTTTGCCAGCAAATCGAATCCGCCGCGCAGGCAGGACAGCATGCCGAGCGCGAGCACGTCGATCTTGAGGATGCCGAGCGCGTCGAGGTCGTCCTTGTCCCACTCGATCGTCGTGCGCTCGTCCATCGACGCGTTGGCGATCGGCACGACCTCGTCGAGCCGCGAGCGGGTGATCACGAAGCCGCCGGTGTGCTGCGAGAGGTGGCGCGGGAAGCCCTCGAGCTGGCGGGCGAGGTCGAGCACCTGCTTGAGGCCGGGCTCCTCGGGGTCGAGCCCGGCGCGACGGGTGCCGGCGGCGTCGACCGAGGCGCCCTCGCCCCAGCCCCAGATCGTGCCGGACAGCGCCGAGATCGCGTCCTCCGACAGGCCGAACGCCTTGCCGACCTCGCGGATCGCCGAGCGGGCGCGGTAGGTGACGACGGTCGCGGTGAGCGCGGCGCGGGCGCGGCCGTAGCGCTCGTAGATGTACTGCATCACCTCCTCGCGCCGCTCGTGCTCGAAGTCGACGTCGATGTCGGGCGGCTCCTTGCGGTCGGCCGAGATGAAGCGCTCGAAGAGCAGGTCGTGCAGCGCCGGGTCGACCTCGGTGATGCCGAGGCAGAAGCAGAGCGTCGAGTTCGCCGCCGAGCCGCGGCCCTGGCAGAGGATGCCCTTCGAGCGGGCGAAGCGCACGATGTCGTGGACGGTGAGGAAATACGGCGCGTAGGCCATCTGCCGCACGAGATCGAGCTCGTGGGCGATGGCCGCGGTGACGGAGGCCGGGACGCCGGCGGGATAGCGGCGCCGCGCGCCCTCCGCCGCGAAGGCGGCGAGCGCCTCCTGCGGCGTGGCGTAGCCCTCGCGCAGCTCTTCGGGATAGTCGTTGCCGAGCTCGTCGAGCGAGAAGGCGAGCCCGTCGACGAAGCGCAGCGTCTCGGCGGTCGCCTCCGGCGCCTCGGCGAACAGCCGCCGCATCTCGGCCGCCGGCTTGAGGTGGCGCTCGGCGTTAGCGGCGAGCTTGCGGCCGGCCGCATCGAGCGTGGTGCCGTGGCGGATGCAGGCGAGCACGTCGGCGAGCGGCCGGCGCGCCGGATCGTGCATGACGACGTCGTTGGTGGCGATGAGCGGCACGCCGAGCTTGTCGGCGAGGCGGCGACGGCCCGCGAGATCGCCGCGCGGGCTGCGTCCGTAGACCTGCGTCGCGCCGATCCACAGCCGGCCGGGGCAGGCGGCGGCGAGGCGGGCGAGGGCGTCGTCCTTGCGTTTTGCGCCAGCGGGAGACGGGGGCGCGGTGAAGCGGGGTTGGAGGGGGGCCTCAGCTTGGGCGACATGGGGTGGAGAAGCGGGATCGCCCCTCATCCGACTCTCGCCGACGCGGGGCCACCTTCTCCCGCAGGCGGGAGAAGGGACGGGGCGGGCTCCTCGGCGAAATCCGCGAAGTGGCGGGCGGCGAGGCGGCCGTCCATCTCGGGGTCGAAGCTCGAGGCGGGCAGGGCGACGAGGCGCAGGCCCTCCTGCCATTCCAGAAGATCCGCCAGCCTCAGCAGGCAGGCGCCCTTTTCCGCGCGCACGTTGCCGGTCGTCAGCAGGCGGCAGAGCCGGCCGTAGGCGGCGCGATCCTGCGGATAGGCGAGGATGTCGGGCGTGCCGTCGGCGAAGACGAGGCGGGTGCCGACGACGACGCGCAGGGCGCCCGCCGCCTCCCTGTTGTGGCGCAAGAAGAGATGCGCGCGCACGATCCCCGCGAGCGAGTTGCGGTCCGCGATGCCGATGGCGGTGAGGCCGAGCACGATCGCCTGCGCCACAAGCTCCTCCGGATGCGAGGCGCCGCGCAGGAATGAGAAGTTCGTCGTTACGCCGAGCTCGGCGAAGCCGTCGGGATCGAGGAAGCGGATCATCCTTCCTTCTCCCGCCTGCGGGCGCTCACGCGAAAAACCCGTGCAGGTACCAGCGCGGCTCAGGCGTCTCGCGATAGAGGCCTTCGCGATAGAGCCAGTAGCGGCGCCCCGCCGTGTCCTCGGCGCGGAAATAGTCGCGCGTCGCCGAGGCCTGCGCGTCCGGGCCGCGGCCCTGGCGCCACCAGTCCGGGGCGATCCGCTCGGGTCCCTCGACGGCGGCCACCTGGTGCATGACGCGGCGCCAGCGGAAGCGCCGGGGCGGCCCGTCGGGGACATCGGCGATGGCCTCGATCGGCTCCGGCCGCTCGAGCAGGCGGATCGGCCGTTCGGGCAGGGCGTCGGCGTCGCCGGCAGGCTCCGCAGCCGCCGCGCGCGGCGCTCTGGCGGCGGCCACGGCGCAGGCGGCGGCCTCGGGCTGGTGGGCGTCCTGCAGCGCCAGGCGGGCGACGCGGCCGGCGCCGAAGCGGGCGCCGAGCCGGTCGACGAGATCGGCGATGTCGCTCGCCTCGCCGCCGGTGTCGGCCCAGTCGGGCTGGTGCGCGTCGAGCCGCTCGGCGGAAAGCGCTGCGAGGCGCACCATCTCGAAGCCGTAGCCGGTCTCGAGCCCCTCCTCGCCGGCCGCCTCGATGCGCTCGCGGAACAGCCGCGCCATCGCGACGGGGTCGCGCAGCGGCCGCGAGGTGCCGGCGGCGAGGTGCTTGACCAAGCCGTCGACGCGGTAGAGCGCGACGTCGAGCTGGCGCGCGCCCTCGCCGTGCCGCGCCAGCAGCCCGCAGAGGTCGTGGGCGAGCGAGAGGATCGTCGCCTCGACATCCTCGCGCCGGGCGATGCCCTCGGCGAAGCGCCGCTCGGCGACGAAGGCGGGCGCCTCGAAGCGCGGCGAGATCGGCACCCGCGCCCGCCCGAGCAGGGCGTCGAGCTGGGCATGGATCGCCGGCCCGAAGCGGGCGGCGATCGGCGCGCGCGGCCGCAGGATCAGGTCGCCGACGCGGCGCAGGCCGGCCTGGCCGAGCTGGGCGATCGTCCGCGCCTCGAGCCGCAGCGCGGCAAGCGGCATCGGCGAGAACAGCTTTTCCATCGCGGCGGGATCGAGGCCTGCCGGCACGATGGCGGGCAGGGGCTTGCCGCCATGGTCGCCGAAGCGGGCGAGGGCCCAGGCCGCCGCCGGCGTCGCGGCGATCGCCGCCTGCGCGGAAAACCCCTGCGCGGCGAGACGGGCGACGATCCGCGCCCGCATCGCCGCCTCGCCGCCGAAGAGATGCGCGGCGCCGGTGATGTCGAGGATCGCGCCGGCGCTTCCGTCGGAATCCTGTCCGTCGGGCGCGGCGAGGGGCGTGAAAAGGCGGCACCAGTCGACGATCGCGGCATGGGTCGCGGCGTCGGCCGCCGGATCCGCGTCGTGCAGGTCGAGGCCCGGGAACATCGCGCGCGCGTCGGCGAGCGCCGTGCCGGGCCTCAGCCCGGCCGCCCCGGCGCGCGCGTCGCAGGCGGCGATGCGGAAGGCGCTCTTGACCTTGACGACGGTGGCCAGCGGGGCGGCCTGCGGATCAGGCCGCGCGCCGGCCGTCCGGCGTCGGTGCAGCCGATCGGTCGAGAGACGCGGCAGATGGAGCGAGAGGTAACGCATCACGAAAGACGGACTCCGCGTGATCCCAGACAAGGGGCCAGAACCGGTCAGGGTCGTTGTCTGTGCCTTGGCTTTGGCCATGGACTTGGCCTGGGCTCGGGCGGCGGCCGGGGCCGGCGCGGATGCGGGCGACGCGGACCTCGCAGGCGGCACGGCCGGGCCGCGGCAGGCGATGGCCGGCCGAGGCGAGGACGGGTCCGGGCGCGGCCCTGACCTCGAAGCGCGTCGTCGCCGCCGAGGACATGAGCGCGGCCTGGCCCGGCGCGCCGGCGGCGACGAGGACGGCCGGCGTCGCGCCGCGCTGCGCCGCCAGCACCAGGCGGCGCGAGGCGGTGAGATCGTAGGCGGCGAGCCGCCACAGCTCGGCGACGACGGCCCCCGGACCGGCCTTCAGCGCCTCCTCCGCCGCCCACAGGGTCTCCTGCGCGTTGGCGGTCGCGACGACGACGAGGCGGGCGGGGTCGAGGCCATGGGTGAGCAGGCCGGGCGCATAGGGCGCGCCGTGCTCGGCCCGCACCGCGTCCTCGACGATCCAGACGATGGCGCCCGCCGGCGCGGCGCGACGGGCCTCCGCGCGCGGCGCGGCGCAGCGCACGGCGAGCGCCAGGGCGAAGCCCGAGGCCGCCGCGGAATCGCCCGGCGTCGCCGCCACCACCTCGTGCAGGCCGCCGCGGGCGAGGCCGCCGCGCAACGAGCGGTCGAGAGCGAGCGCCGCGCCGAGCGCGACGCGGCCGGCGTGCCCCGCCGGGGCCAGCGAGACGGCGCCGTCCGTTGCGATCCGGCCGATGGCGTCGCGCAAAAAGCCCACCTGCTCCGACCTGTCGCCCAGCGACATCGGCTCACTCCGCGTCAGATTGTTCCGTATTTGTTCCTATAGATTCCCGCCGCCGTGCCGAGAGTCAAGCGGTATGAATCACCACCGCGAAGGCCGCTCCTATCGCAACGGGGAGGCCGCTGCAGGGGGTCTTGGAGGTCGCGCTTCTGTGATGCGCGGACAAATCCGAAAAATGTCCGCCGCGTCTCGACAGGGCGCCGAAATTCCTTACATGACGGGTCGGTTCATCCCGTGGTCATCTTTCCCACGTTAAGGACGATCCACGATTGGCGGTCGGGGCCGCTGCTGCAGGAGGGGAGACTGGGAGGTTCTGTGCGACACGAAGTGAGATATGCCGACCATGGCGTCGAATACGCCGGCATCTATCGGGTCGACGGCTGGATGCTGGAGCTCACCTCGTCCTACGGGACGCTGCGGGTGCCGCTCGGTCTTTTCGAGGAGAAGGCGCTGGCGCGCAAGCTGCTGCGCGCCCAGGTCCGCAAGGCGACCCGGCGGCTGCCGGAAGACGTGCCCCACCCGGCGACCATCGTGGCCGTCGTCGAGACGAAGCGCCCGGTGATGCGGGTCCCAAAGCTCTAGAGATCGAGGCCGGCTCTCGCAGTCGGCGATAATGCCCGGCTCTCGTCGCCGGCCCACGCGGCCGGCGAGCCGCGCAAGCTAACTCCGCCCTTCCAAATCCGCAGTGTCGACCGGAGCGCGAGACCTCAGGTCTCGGCGTCCTCGCGGCTCTTCAGGCGCACCGGGCGCTGCAGGAACATCGGCACGTGATCGCCCATGCCGACGACCGGCGGGTCGTCGCAGTCGTGGTGGCGCCCGCCGTCCTGGTGACGGCCTCTGTCCTGGCGACCGCCGTCCCCGCGGCGCGGCTCGGCCGGCTTCTCGCGGGCCGGCGCGGCGGACCGCTCCTGGCGCGGTGGCGGCGGCGGCCGATCGGCGTCGCGCTCGGGCCGGGCGGCGGCCCGGCGGCGTGAGCGCGGCTCGTCGCTGCGCGTCTCGCGGCCGCGGCGCTCGGATCCCGCGCGACCGCGGCGGCTGCCGCGATCCTCGTCGTGCGAACGCGCCTCGTGCCCTTCGGCCGGCAACGCGCCAAGGCCGACGCCGTCGATCCAGTCGACCTTGCGGGCGATCAGCTTCTCGATCTCGCCGAGATATTTCTCGTCGCCCGGCGCGACGATCGTCAGCGCCGTGCCCTTGCGGCCGGCGCGGCCGGTGCGGCCGATGCGGTGGACGTAATCCTCGGCATGCGTCGGGATGTCGAAGTTGAAGACGTGGCTCACGTCGGGGATGTCGAGCCCGCGCGCCGCGACGTCGGAGCAGACGATCAGATCGACCTGGCCGGTCTTGAAGGCGTCGAGCGACAGCATGCGCGCCCGCTGGTCCATGTCGCCGTGCAGGGCGCCGGCCGAGAAGCCGTGCTTCTGCAGCGACTTGTGCAGCAGAGCGACGTCGCGCTTGCGGTTGCAGAAGATGATCGCGTTCTTGAAATTGTCGGCGCCGCGGATCAGCCGGCGCAGCGTGTCGCGCTTGGCGGGGCCGCTGTGCGAGGCGACGAGCCCCTGCGTGATGGTCGCCGCGGTCGTGGCGGCGCGCGCCACCTCGATGCGGTGCGGGTTCTGCAGGAACTGCTCGGTCAGCCGGGTGATCTCCGGCGGCATGGTCGCCGAGAAGAACAGCGTCTGGCGGGTGAACGGCACCAGCTTGCAGATGCGCTCGATGTCCGGGATGAAGCCCATGTCGAGCATGCGGTCGGCCTCGTCGATGACGAGGATCTCGATGCCGGTGAGCAAGAGCTTGCCGCGCTCGGAGAAGTCGAGCAGGCGGCCGGGCGTCGCGATCAGCACGTCGGCGCCGCGGGTGATCTTGGCTTCCTGGTCGCCGAACGAGACGCCGCCGATCAGCAGCGCGACGTTGAGCTTGTGGTTCACGCCGTAGCGGATGAAGCTCTCCTCGACCTGCGCGGCGAGCTCGCGGGTCGGCTCGAGGATCAGCGTGCGCGGCATGCGGGCCCTGGCGCGGCCGCTCTCGAGGCGGGACAGCATCGGCAGCACGAAGGCGGCGGTCTTGCCGGTGCCGGTCTGGGCGATGCCGAGGATGTCGCGGCCGGTCAGCGCCGGCGGGATCGCCTGGGCCTGGATCGGCGTCGGGTGGGTGTAGCCGGTGGCTTCCACCGCCTGCAGGACCTTGGCGGACAGGCCGAGGTCGGCGAAGACGGGCGCGTCGGTGGGCGCCTCGGTCGCCGCGGCGACGGGCGCCGCCTCGGCGGGTGCGGTCTGGCCTTCGGTCTGCTGGCCGTCGAATTCTTCTATGGTCATCTATGTCCTGGATGGCGTCCGTCGGCGTGGCCGCGCTCTGCGGCAGCTCTGATGCGGACGAGAAATGCCTTCTTCACGAGGCTGGAAGCGAAACCTTACGTCGGCCGACAACGCTCGGCCCATCATTCGCTCGATCGGCATTTCGGGCAGGCGGCGGCGAAAAGCAAGCGGTCGCGTGCCAAGAGCGTGAATCGCCCTGCTCAACCGGGTGCGTCAAATCGTCGCGTGGCCGCGGCGGCGAGGTCGCCTCAGCCCACCGCCCGCTGCTGCGGTGCGTCGCCGGCGCGCTTCAGCTTCAGCAGCGAGTCGAGCAGCACGCCGTCGGCGAGCACCGCCATCCGCTCCTTCGGCTGCAGCCAGGCGATGGCGTCCTCGACCGTCTCGGCATCGTCGAGCTTGGCCGCGGCGAGCGCCCAGTCCGGCGAGATGTCGCCGCGCTTGCGGGGGCGCGGCGGCAGGTAGGCGCGATGCGCCGCCTGCAGGGCCGGATTGTCGTAGAGCGCGCGCAGCGCGTTCTCGGGCTCCTCCGGCGCGCCGCCGACCTCGGCGAGGATCGCCGCGGCGCGGGTCACGACGGGCGGCCGCGACCGCTCCTCCGGCGTCGCCAGCAGGCCGACCCGCCGGAAGGCCAGGCCGACCGACAGCAGGCCCGTCGCCCAGGAGAGGAAGATCGCCAGCACGAGGCCGGCGATCGTCGGCGACATCCAGGCGACGAGCGACGGCGAGATCAACAGGCCGGAGATCAGCGTCAGCAGGCCGAAAATGACGTGCGAGCGATGCCGCTTGACGATCGCCATGAACGGGATCGAGCCGTCGTCGCGCCGCTGCGGGTTCCAGCCGGTGTCGAAGCCGAACAGGAAGTGCACGACGTGGCCGGTCTGGATCAGCATCATCACCGGCGCCAGCAGCGCCGACATCACCACCTCGAACAGCGACGACAGCACGAGCCGGATGGCGCCGCCGCTGCCGCGCCGCGTCTTGCCCTGCAGCAGCGACAGGAGAAGGCCGAAGAACTTCGGCATCAGCAGCACGGTCATGGTGATCGCGAAGAGTTGCAGCGAGCGCTCCGCGTCGAAGCGCGGAAAGGCGGGGACGAGCGCGAACTCGCTCGTGAAGTACTCCGGCTTTATGTAGCTCGCCTGCAGCACGAGGATCATGCCGACCATCAGCTGCAGCATCCACAGCGGCGAGGCGACGTAGGCGAAGATGCCGGTCGCGAAATGCTGGCGGGAGGCCGGGTGCAGCCCGCGCCCCGTCAAAATACGCATGTGCTGCAGATTGCCCTGGCACCAGCGCCGGTCGCGCGCCGACAGGTCGATCAGCGAGGGCGGGCTCTCCTCATAGCTGCCGCCCAGCACGGGAAGCATGTAGACCGACCAGCCGGCGCGACGGATGAAGGCCGCCTCGACGAAATCGTGGGAGAGCACGTGGCCGCCGAAGGGCGGCTTGCCCTTCAGGTGCGGCAGCCCGCAATGGTCGGCGAAGGCCTTGGTGCGGATGATCGCGTTGTGGCCCCAGTAATTGCCGTCGCAGCCCATCCAGGTCGACAGGCCCGCCGCGATCACCGGCCCGTAGATGCGCGCCGCGAATTGCTGAATGCGCGCAAACAGCGTGTTGCGGTTGATGATCAGTGGCAGCGTCTGAATGATGCCGGCGTCGGGGTCGGCCTCCATGGCTGCGGCGAGATTGACCATCGCGTGGCCGAGCATGAGCGAATCGGCGTCGAGCACCAGCATGTGGTCGTATTGGCCACCCCAGCGGGTGACGAAATCGGCGATGTTGCCGGCCTTGCGCGCCGTGTTCTGCGGCCGGTGGCGGTACCAGATCGCCGCCTGCGGGCCGCAGCGCTCGCGCATCTTCAGGAAGGCCGCCTCCTCGGCGACGAAGACGTCGGCGTTCGTCGTGTCGGAGAGGAAGAACCAGTCGAACGAGCGGCCGAGGCCCGTCGCCTCGACCTCCTCGTACATCGCCTCGACCGCGGCGAAGACGCGCTCCGGGTTCTCGTTGTAGATCGGCATGACGATCGCGGTGCGCGTCGCGAGCGCCGCGGGGATGCCCGGCGCGCGCGGCGCCAGGAACAGCATCCAGACGAAGCCGACGAGCGAGCTCGTGAAGGCGAGGGCGATCCAGGAGAAATTGGCGACGAAGAGCACGAGCAGCGCCCATTCGAGCGTCGTCGTGCCGCCGACCGACACGACCTTGTACATCTGCCAGCCGCCGTAGCAGGTCAGCGCCAGCGCGCCGCCGAAGATGATGAGGCGCGCGAGCCAGGTGCCGGCATCGCCCTTCGGCTTGCGGCCGGTCTTCTCGTAGCGCGACAGGCTCTGCTCGGGCATCTCGAGCCGCGCTTCCTCCGGCACGGCGGGGCGCGGGCCGGTCTTGAGCGCGGCGGGCGTGGTCGAGATGTGGCCGGCCGGCGGAGCCGTCTCGGTCGGGAGTGTCATGGCGGCGTCCAGCGGTAGAGCCACGTCTCGCTGACCCGTTGGCCCTTCGATTCGAGGACCAGCCTCAGCTCGGACGACTCGGCGTTGCCGGGATCGAGCTCGAAGAACACACGATAGGCCTTGCGATCCTTGTCGGCGAAGGTCTGCATCATGGTGATGGAGCCGGTTCCGGCGGTCAACGTCGGCGAGAGATCGACGGTCTTCGCCTCGTCGTTAAGGATGTCGCCCTGGAACTCGACGAAGTAGCGCTGCCGCGTGCCGTTGGTGCCCGAGCGCGAGTGGATGGTGTGGGCGACGTCGGGCCGGTTCGGCGGGTCCCAGCACCAGAACATGCGATAGGCGAAGGAGGCCTCGACGCCGGCCTTCAGCGGCGCCTTGGGGCGCCAAAAGCACAGGATGTTGTCGTTGGCGTCCGATTGCGACGGGATCTCGATGAGCTGAACGCCGCCCTCGTCCCAGTCGCCGAGCGGCTCGATCCACAGCGACGGGCGCTTCTCCCAGTGCTCGAACTCGTCGTCGTAGTTCTCGAAGTTGCGGTCGCGCAGCAGCAGGCCGAAGCCGCGCGGCTTGTTGTCGATGAAGGTCGAGATCTGCAGCGTCTCGCGGTTGGTGACCGGCCGCCAGACCCATTCGCCGGCGCCGGTGAGCATCTGCAGGCCGCCGACCTCGGCGACGTTTGGCCGATAATCGTCGAAGCGCTTGTGGTCGAGGAAGCCGAGCAGGTGCGTCGCGCTCATCGAGGCGAGCCCGTAATTGTCGATGTCGGCGCGCGGCACCAGGGTGCATTCGGTGTCGACGATCGTCGCCTCGCCGGGGTGGATCGTGAAGCGGAAGGCGCCGACGAGGCTTTCGGAATCGATCAGCGCGTGGACGACGAGCAGGTTGTCGACGACGTTGGGACGCTCGATCCACATCGTGCGGAAGAGCGGCGTCTCCTCGCCCTTCGGGTCGGCGACCTTGAGCGCCAGCGCCCGCGCCATCAGCCCGGCGACCTGGCCGTCGGCGAGCGCCCGGAAGAAGTTGGAGCCCTGGAAGGTCGCGAGCTCGCGCGAGCCGGTCTTGCCCTGCGGCACGCTCACGTGGAAGCCGGCGAAGCCGATGTCGCCGAGCGCCGGCGAAGGCTTCAGCTTGCCGAAATCGAACAGATCGGTGGAATAGACGAGGCGATAGGCCTTGCCGTCGACGACGAGGTTGAGCTGGATCGGGTTCGGCGTCTGGAAGCCGCGTTGCATCGGCTCGATCACGAAGCCGATCTTCTCGCCGGCCCAGATGCGGGCCTCGGGCTTCAGCGCGATCGCGTCGTAGGCGTCGCGGCCGAGCGACTTGAACGGGTCGGGCAGATCGGACGAGATCGGCCGGAACGGCTGCTTGGCCAGCCCGCGCGCCGCCTCGACGACATCGCCCGGCTGGAAGTCCTCCGGCGGCGCCAGCTTGATCAGCGGCCCGGCGATCGCGGGGGTGGGGGCGGGCGCGGGGGTCGCCGGCTGGGCCGGCGGTGCCGCGGCCTGCGCCGGAGCCGCAATGGCGATCCCCCTCCACGAAAAGGCCGCCGAACCGGCGGCCCCAATCAATCCGAGCTTCAAGAACTCACGGCGTTTCAACGACAAGCGTGGGTCTCTCTCGAGTGGGCTGCGGCGGGCTCGAACTCGCGTCCCTTTTGAACCATGAGTGAGTTGAAAGAGAAGGGGCTGCGCGGAGAAATCTTGTGACGGCGGCTCTCGCGTCCGTCGTACCTCGCACTATCTTATGCGATGTGAAGGGTGGCGCCGTAGCGGAGCCGAAGCTTCGCGCAAGCCTTCAAGGTCTTGTGCGAGATCGCGCAACAAACCGGTTGACGCCTTAGCGCGACGCCACTAGGTTCCGCGCACTTTCGACAGGCCGTAGTTGCCTTGTCTGGGGCGACTCGCCCCGGAACCTCGGGCTCTAAACGCTGTCGTTACCAGCGACTGAGACGTCCTTCGCTTGGTGGTTCGCCACCAAGCCCCGGAATGCACGATCCCGGATCTGTCCGTGGTCCTCTGCCTCAGCACCAGCACCAGAAGCCGCAAGGCTGATGGCTGCTGCTTTTGCGTTTGGGAATCGATCGATCGTGATCGGCGCACCGGGCCCCTCGAGCCCGGCTTGCCGTTGCAGACTGACTTGGGAAACAGACAGGGCCGGACTGAAGCAGAATGCCGACAATCAGCCAGTTGATCCGGAAGCCGCGGCATCCGAGCACGTATCGCGAGAAGGCACGCCATCTTCAGCAGTGCCCGCAGAAGCGCGGCGTCTGCACGCGCGTCTACACGACGACGCCGAAGAAGCCGAACTCCGCGCTGCGTAAGGTCGCCAAGGTGCGCCTGACCAACGGCTACGAGGTGGTGAGCTACATCCCGGGTGAAGGCCACAACCTGCAGGAGCACTCGGTCGTGCTGATCCGCGGCGGCCGTGTGAAGGACTTGCCGGGTGTGCGCTACCACATCCTGCGCGGCGTGCTCGACACGCAGGGCGTCAAGAACCGCAAGCAGCGCCGGTCGAAGTACGGCGCGAAGCGTCCGAAGTAAGAGGTCTCACCCATGTCCCGCCGCCATAGCGCCGAGAAGCGCGAGATCATCCCGGACGCCAAGTATCACGACATCATCGTGACCAAGTTCATGAACTCGATCATGTACGACGGCAAGAAGTCGATCGCCGAGGCGATCGTCTACGGCGCCTTCGACTCGATCGAGCGCAAGGCGCGCACCGAGCCGCTGCCGCTGTTCAAGCAGGCGCTCGAGAACGTCGCGCCGGCGATCGAGGTGCGTTCGCGGCGCGTCGGCGGCGCCACCTACCAGGTGCCCGTCGAGGTCCGCCTCGAGCGTCGCCAGGCGCTGGCCATCCGCTGGCTCATCACGGCGGCCCGCGCGCGCAACGACAAGACGATGGTCGACCGGCTCTCCGCAGAGCTGCTCGACGCCGCCAACAACCGCGGCAACGCGGTCAAGAAGCGGGAAGACACGCACCGGATGGCGGAAGCCAACCGCGCCTTCTCGCACTACCGCTGGTAACCCGCTTCGAACGCGCGCTTGCGCACGAGGACCATTCCATGGCTCGCGACCACAAGATCGAAGACTACCGCAACTTCGGAATCATGGCCCACATCGATGCGGGCAAGACGACGACGACCGAGCGGATCCTCTTCTATTCCGGCAAGTCGCATAAGATCGGCGAAGTGCACGACGGCGCTGCGACCATGGATTGGATGGAGCAGGAGCAGGAGCGCGGCATCACGATCACGTCCGCCGCGACGACCACGCACTGGCTCGGCAAGCGCCTGAACATCATCGACACGCCCGGCCACGTCGACTTCACCATCGAGGTCGAACGGTCTTTGCGCGTTCTCGACGGCGCTGTCTGCGTCCTTGACGGCAACCAGGGTGTCGAGCCGCAAACCGAAACCGTGTGGCGTCAGGCCGACAAGTACAAGGTGCCGCGCATCGTCTTCGTCAACAAGATGGATAAGATCGGCGCCGACTTCTATCGCTGCGTCGACGAGATCAAGACCAAGGTCGGCGGCCGCCCGATCTGCATCCAGCTGCCGATCGGCTCGGAAGCGGACTTCAAGGGCATCATCGACCTCGTGCGCATGAAGGCGGTCGTCTGGGAAGACGAGGGCCTCGGCGCCAAGTTCCACGACGAGGAGATCCCCGCGGACCTGCAGGCGCAAGCCGAGGAGTACCGCGAGAAGATGATCGAGGCCGCCGTCGAGCTCGACGACGACGTGATGGCCAAGTACTTCGACGGCGAGATGCCGGACGAGGCGACGCTGAAGCGCCTCCTCCGCAAGGCCGTGCGCGACATCGCCTTCATCCCGGTGCTCTGCGGCTCGGCCTTCAAGAACAAGGGCGTGCAGACGCTGCTCGACGCCGTGGTCGACTATCTGCCGTCGCCCGTCGACGTGCCGGCGATCAAGGGTGTCGATCCCGACGGCAACGAGGTGGTGCGCAAGTCGGACGATTCCGAGCCGTTCTCGATGCTCGCCTTCAAGATCATGGACGACCCGTTCGTCGGCACGATCACCTTCGCGCGCGTCTACTCGGGCCACATCGAGTCGGGAACGGGTGTCATCAACTCGACGAAGGAGAAGCGCGAGCGCATCGGCCGCATGCTGCTGATGCACGCGAACAACCGCGAGGACATCAAGAGCGCGTATGCCGGCGACATCGTCGCGCTGGCCGGCCTCAAGGAGACGCGCACCGGCGACACGCTGTGCGACGTCAACAAGCCGGTCATCCTCGAGCGCATGGAGTTCCCGGAGCCGGTCATCGAGATCGCGATCGAGCCGAAGTCGAAGGCCGACCAGGAGAAGCTCGGCCTCGCGCTGGCGAAGCTCGCCGCCGAGGACCCGTCCTTCCGCGTCTCGACCGACCAGGAGTCGGGCCAGACCATCCTCAAGGGGATGGGCGAGCTGCACCTCGACATCAAGGTCGACATCCTGAAGCGGACCTACAAGGTCGACGCCAACATCGGCGCGCCGCAGGTGGCCTATCGCGAGAAGCTGACGAAGCGCGTCGAGAAGGACTACACCCACAAGAAGCAGACCGGCGGCACGGGCCAGTTCGCCCGCGTCAAGATCGTCTTCGAGCCGAACGAGCCGGGCGCCGGCGCGGTGTTCGAATCGAAGATCGTCGGCGGCGCGGTGCCGAAGGAGTACATCCCCGGCGTCGAGAAGGGCATCAACTCGGTCATGGGCGCCGGCGTCCTCGCCGGCTTCCCGGTGGTCGACGTGAAGGCGACCCTGATCGACGGCGCCTTCCACGACGTCGACTCGTCGGTGCTGGCGTTCGAGATCGCGTCGCGCGCCGCCTTCCGCGAGGCGCTGCGCGAGGGCGGCTCGGTGCTGCTCGAGCCGGTCATGAAGGTCGAGGTCACGACCCCCGAGGATTACACCGGCTTCGTGATGGGCGACCTGCTCGCCCGTCGCGGCCAGGTGCAGGGCCAGGACATGCGCGGCAACGCGGTCGTCATCAACGCGATGGTGCCGCTCGCCAACATGTTCGGCTACGTCAACCAGCTGCGGTCCGGCACCCAGGGCCGCGCCAACTACACGATGCAGTTCGACCACTACGAGGACGTGCCGCGCGGCGAGGCCGACAAGGTCATCTCGAAGTACGCCTGACCGCACCCCTGTAACCCCCGACACGTCCAGATTTCTTAAGGAGCCCTCCGATGGGAAAAGAGAAGTTCTCCCGCACCAAGCCGCACTGCAACATCGGCACGATCGGCCACGTCGATCATGGCAAGACGTCGCTGACGGCCGCGATCACCAAGGTGCTGGCCGAGTCCGGCGGCGCGACCTTCACCGCCTACGACCAGATCGACAAGGCGCCGGAAGAGAAGGCCCGCGGCATCACGATCTCGACCGCCCACGTCGAGTACGAGACGAAGAACCGCCACTACGCGCACGTCGACTGCCCCGGCCACGCCGACTACGTGAAGAACATGATCACCGGCGCCGCCCAGATGGACGGCGCGATCCTGGTCGTGTCGGCCGCCGACGGCCCGATGCCGCAGACCCGCGAGCACATCCTGCTCGCCCGCCAGGTCGGCGTGCCCGCGCTCGTCGTGTTCATGAACAAGGTCGACATGGTCGACGACGAGGAAATCCTCGAGCTCGTCGAGCTCGAGGTCCGCGAGCTGCTCTCGAAGTACGAGTTCCCCGGCGACGACATTCCGATCACCAAGGGCTCGGCGCTCTGCGCGCTCGAGAACAAGCAGCCCGAGATCGGCCATGACGCCATCCTGAAGCTGATGGAGACCGTCGACGAGTACATCCCGCAGCCGGAGCGCCCGATCGACCAGCCCTTCCTGATGCCGGTCGAGGACGTGTTCTCGATCTCGGGTCGCGGCACCGTCGTGACGGGTCGCGTCGAGCGCGGCATCATCAAGGTCGGCGAGGAAATCGAGATCGTCGGCCTCAAGGCGACGCAGAAGACGACCGTCACCGGCGTCGAGATGTTCCGCAAGCTGCTCGACCAGGGCCAGGCCGGCGACAACATCGGCGCGCTGCTGCGCGGCACGAAGCGCGAGGACGTCGAGCGCGGCCAGGTGCTGTGCAAGCCGGGCTCGGTGAAGCCGCACACGAAGTTCAAGGCCGAGGCCTACATCCTCACCAAGGACGAGGGTGGCTGCCACACGCCGTTCTTCACGAACTATCGCCCGCAGTTCTACTTCCGCACGACCGACGTGACGGGCGTGGTGACGCTGCCGGAGGGCACCGAGATGGTGATGCCCGGCGACAACGTGACGATGGACGTCGAGCTGATCGTGCCGATCGCCATGGAGGAGAAGCTGCGCTTCGCCATCCGTGAGGGCGGCCGCACCGTCGGCGCCGGCGTCGTCGCCGCGATCGTCGCGTAAATCGGCAAACCGGCCGAGCTGGCTGACTGAAGGACGAGAAGAAAATGAACGGCCAGAACATCCGGATCCGCCTGAAGGCCTTCGATCATCGCGTGCTCGACACGTCGACGAAGGAGATCGTCTCGACGGCGCGCAGGACGGGGGCGCAGGTGCGCGGCCCCATCCCGCTGCCGACGAAGATCGAGAAGTTCACGGTGAACCGCTCGCCGCACGTCGACAAGAAGTCGCGCGAGCAGTTCGAGATCAGGACGCACAAGCGCGTCCTCGACATCGTGGACCCGACCCCGCAGACGGTGGACGCCCTCATGAAGCTCGATCTCGCCGCCGGCGTCGACGTCGAGATCAAGCTCTAAGGTTCAATTTGCGGAGCTACGCCCGGCCACGAGCCGCGAGCGCCTCCGGGAGACGAAGTGAAATGCGATCAGGTGTTATCGCGCAGAAGGTCGGCATGACCCGGGTCTTCAGGGACACGGGCGAGCACGTCCCGGTGACGGTCCTCAAGCTCGAGGGCTGTCAGGTCGTTGCGCATCGGACCAAGGACGTGAACGGCTATACGGCGCTGCAGCTCGGCATCGGGGCGGCCAAGGTGAAGAACGTCTCGAAGGCCGAGCGCGGCCGCTTCGCCGTGGCGAAGGTCGAGCCGAAGCTGAAGCTCGCCGAGTTCCGCGTCGGCGAGGACGGGCTGCTGCCCGTCGGCGCCGAGATCACGGCCGACCATTTCACCGTCGGCCAGTTCGTCGACGTCACCGGCACCTCGACCGGCAAGGGCTTCGCCGGCCCGATGAAGCGCTGGAACTTCGGCGGCCTTCGCGCCACGCACGGCGTGTCGGTCTCGCATCGCTCGCACGGTTCGACCGGCGGCCGTCAGGATCCCGGCAAGACCTTCAAGAACAAGAAGATGGCCGGCCATCTCGGCTGCGAGCGCGTGACCACGCTGAATCTCAAGGTCGTCCAGCTCGACGTCGAGCGCGGCCTGGTCCTCGTCGAGGGCGCCGTTCCCGGCGTCGCCGGCGGCTGGATCACCATGCGCGACGCGGTGAAGAAGGCGCTGCCGAAGGATGCGCCGCAGCCCGGCAAGTTCAAGCTCGCCAACGGTCACGCGAACGGCCACGCCGACGCGCCCGCCGCCCACGATACCGACCACGGTGCGGCTCCCGCCGAGACCCCGGCTGCGGAGGCCTGAGACCCATGAAACTCGACATCACCTCCCACGACGGCGCGACCAGCGGCGACATCGAGCTCAACGACGCGGTCTTCGGCCTCGAGCCGCGCGCCGATCTGATCGCGCGCATGGTGCGCTACCAGCTCGCCAAGCGCCGCGCCGGCACGCACAAGTCGAAGGGCCGCGCCGAGATCGCCCGCACCGGCAAGAAGTTCGGCCGCCAGAAGGGTGGCGGCACCGCCCGTCACGGCTCGCGCCGTGCGCCGCAGTTCGTCGGCGGCGGTCGCGCGCATGGTCCGGTCGTGCGCTCGCACGACCACGACCTGCCGAAGAAGGTGCGCGCGCTGGCGCTGCGCCACGCGCTCTCGGCCAAGGCCAAGGACGGCGGCATCATCGTGTGGGCCGATGCCACGGTCGCCGAGCCGAAGACCAAGGCTTTGCTCGCCAACTTCACGAAGATCGGCCTCACCAACGCGCTGATCATCGACGGGGCGGAGCCAGAGGCGAACTTCGCGCTCGCCGCCCGCAACATCCCGCACATCGACGTGCTGCCGATCGCCGGCATCAACGTCTACGACATCATGCGCCGCGAGAAGCTCGTGCTGACCAAGGCGGCGGTCGAAGCGCTGGAGGCGCGATTCAAGTGAGCGCTGCAAAGAGCCAGGCCAAGGGCCACATCGAGGCGCGCCATTACGACGTGATCGTCGCGCCCGTCATCACCGAGAAGGCGACCTACGCGACCGAGATGAACCAGGTCGTGTTCAAGGTCCGCAAGGATGCGACCAAGACCGAGATCAAGGCCGCCGTCGAGCGCCTGTTCGACGTCAAGGTCGAGGGCGTGAACACGCTCATCCGCAAGGGCAAGCGCAAGGTCTTCAAGGGCCAGCGCGGCCTGCAGTCCGACATGAAGAAGGCTGTCGTGACGCTCGCCGACGGCGATCGCATCGACGTCACGACGGGTCTTTGAGGCGCACATGGCACTGAAGACATTCAATCCGGTCACGCCGAGCCTTCGTCAGCTCGTCCTCGTCGACCGCTCCGCGCTCTACAAGGGCAAGCCGGTCAAGAGCCTGACCGAGGGCCAGTCCTCGGCCGGCGGCCGCAACAACACCGGTCGCGTCACCGTCCGCTTCCGCGGCGGCGGCCACAAGCAGGCCTACCGCCTGGTGGACTTCAAGCGGCGCAAGCTCGACGTCTCGGCGAAGGTCGAGCGCATCGAGTACGACCCGAACCGCTCGGCGTTCATCGCGCTGATCCGCTACACCGACGGCGAGCTCAGCTACATCGTCGCGCCGCAGCGTCTGTCGGTCGGCGACGAGATCGTCTCCGGCAACCAGGTCGACGTGAAGCCCGGCAACGCGATGCCGCTGGCCTCGATGCCGATCGGCACGATCGTCCACAACGTCGAGCTGAAGATCGGCAAGGGCGCGGCGATGGTCCGTTCCGCCGGCACGTTCGCGCAGGTGGTCGGCCGCGACCAGGGCTACGTCATCGTCCGCCTGAACTCGGGCGAGCAACGCCTGGTGCACGGCCAGTGCTTCGGCACGGTCGGCGCGGTGTCGAACCCGGACCACATGAACGCCTCGATCGGCAAGGCCGGGCGCTCGCGCTGGCTCGGTCGCCGTCCGCACAACCGCGGCGTCACCATGAACCCGGTCGACCATCCGCACGGCGGCGGCGAGGGCCGCACCTCGGGCGGTCGCCATCCGGTCACCCCGTGGGGCAAGCCGACGAAGGGCAAGAAGACGCGCTCGAACAAGGCGACCGACCGTTTCATCGTGACATCGCGTCACAAGAGCAAGAAGAAGGGCTAACGCCATGGCGCGATCCATTTGGAAGGGTCCGTTCATCGACGGCTACATGCTGAAGAAGGCCGAGGCCGCGCGCGCCGCCAAGCGCGCCGAGGTCATCAAGACCTGGAGCCGGCGCTCGACCATCCTGCCGCAGTTCGTCGGGCTGACGTTCGGCGTCTACAACGGGCACAAATTCCTGCCCGTGCTGGTGACCGAGGACATGATCGGCCACAAGCTCGGCGAGTTCTCGCCGACCCGCACGTTCCACGGCCATGCCGCGGACAAGAAAGCGAAGAGGGGCTGATGTCCAAGCCGAAGACCGAGCGCGCGCTGAAGGACATCGAGGCGAAAGCCGTCTGCCGGATGATCCGCGTCAGCCCGCAGAAGCTGAACCTGCTCGCCCAGCTGATCCGCGGCAAGAAGGTCGAGACGGCGCTGGCCGACCTCGAGTTCTCGCGCAAGCGCATCGCCCTCGACGTCAAGAAGACGCTCGAGAGCGCGATCGCCAACGCGGAAAACAACCACGACCTCGATGTCGACGACCTGATCGTCGCCGAGGCCCATGTCGGCAAGGCGCTCGTCATGAAGCGCTTCTCGCCGCGGGCCCGTGGCCGCGCCGGCCGCATCGAAAAGCCCTTCGCCAACCTGACGATCGTGGTCAGGGAAGTCGAAGCGCAAGCCGGCGCCAAGGCGGCCTGAGGAGAAGACGATGGGACAGAAGGTCAATCCGGTCGGCCTCAGGCTCGGCATCAACCGCACCTGGGACTCGCGCTGGTTCGCGCAGCGGGACGAGTACGCCAAGCTCCTGCATGAGGACATCGCGATCCGCGAGGCCCTGATGAAGACGCTGAAGCAGGCGGCGGTCTCGAAGATCATCATCGAGCGCCCGCACAAGAAGTGCCGGGTGACGATCCATTCCGCGCGCCCGGGCGTCGTGATCGGCAAGAAGGGCGCGGACATCGACAAGATCCGCAAGCTCGTCGCCAAGATGACGGACTCGGAAGTCGTCATCAACATCGTCGAGGTGCGCAAGCCCGAGATCGACGCGACGCTCGTCGCCGACTCGATCGCCCAGCAGCTGGAGCGCCGCATCGCGTTCCGCCGCGCCATGAAGCGGGCGGTGCAGTCGGCGCTGCGGCTGGGCGCCGACGGCATCCGCGTCGCGTGCGGCGGCCGTCTGGGCGGCGCGGAGATCGCGCGCTCGGAGAGCTATCGCGAGGGCCGCGTGCCGCTCCACACGCTGCGCGCCGACGTCGACTACGGCGTTGCGACCGCCCACACGGCCTACGGCACGTGCGGCATCAAGGTCTGGATCTTCAAGGGCGAGATCCTCGAGCACGATCCGATGGCGCAGGACCGCAAGGCCGAGCAGCAGGATCATTCGGGCGGCGACCGCCGGCCGCGCCGCGACAACGATCGTGGCGACCGCCGCGACCGGGATCGTCCGGCGGCCTGACCCGGATCGTTTGGATTAAGAGCGAAACACCATGCTGCAACCCAAAAAGACAAAGTTCAGGAAGTCCTTCAAGGGCCGCATCCGCGGCACCTCGAAGGGCGGCACGGAGCTGAACTTCGGCCAGTTCGGGCTGAAGGCGATGGAGCCGGAGCGCGTCACCGCGCGCCAGATCGAGGCCGCGCGCCGCGCAATGACCCGCCACATGAAGCGTGCCGGTCGCGTGTGGATCCGCATCTTCCCCGACGTGCCGGTTACCAAGAAGCCGACCGAGGTGCGCATGGGTAAGGGCAAGGGCGGCATCGAGCTGTGGGCCTGCCGCGTCGCGCCGGGCCGCATCATGTTCGAGGTCGACGGCGTGCCGACGGCGCTCGCCAAGGAAGCGCTGACGCTGGCGGCCGCCAAGCTGCCGATCAAGACGCGCTTCGTCGAGCGCATCGCGGAGTAGGGGCGAGAGATGAAGTCGAAGAACCGCCTGTCCGATCTCAAGACGATGACGGACGACCAGCGCGAGCAGGAGATCCTGAATCTCAAGAAGGAGCAGTTCAACCTGCGCTTCCAGCGCGCGACGGGCCAGCTCGAGAACACCGCGCGCGTGCGCGTCGTCCGCCGCGACATCGCGCGGCGGAAGACGCTCTCCGCCCAGAAGCGCGCCGCCAAGTAGTCGGCGAAGTAAGGACCTAGGACATGCCGAAGAGAATTCTCCAGGGCGTCGTCGTCTCCGACAAGCAGGAGAAGACTGTCGTCGTGAAGGTCGAGCGTCGCTTCACGCATCCGCTTCTCAAGAAGACGGTGCGGCGCACGAAGAACTACCACGCCCACGACGAGGCGCGCGCCTACAAGGTCGGCGACGTCGTCTCGATCGAGGAGACGCGGCCGATCTCGCGCCTCAAGCGCTGGGCGGTCGTCGGCCACGTCGAGGCCGGAGCTGGCGCCGGCGCGAGCTGAGCGGACGAACAATTAGCCGGGGGAGCAACACCCCACCAGGCGTAGTCCGGAGCCCGCGAGGGTGACGGAAACCGATCTGACAGAAAGGGCCTCGGGGCCATGATACAGGTTCAGACCAATCTCGACGTCGCCGACAATTCGGGCGCGCGACGCGTGATGTGCATCAAGGTGCTGGGCGGCTCGAAGCGCCGCTATGCCGCCGTGGGCGACATCATCGTCGTCTCGGTGAAGGAGGCGATCCCGCGCGGTCGCGTCAAGAAGGGCGACGTCATGAAGGCGGTCGTCGTCCGCACCGCGAAGGACATCAAGCGCGTCGACGGGACCGTCATCCGCTTCGACGGCAACGCCGCCGTGCTCATCAACAACCAGTCGGAGCCGGTCGGCACCCGCATCTTCGGGCCGGTGCCGCGCGAGCTGCGCGCGCGCAACCACATGAAGATCATCTCGCTCGCGCCGGAGGTGCTGTGATGGCGGCTAAGATCAAGAAGGGCGACAAGGTCGTCGTGACGACCGGCCGCGACGCCGGCCGCACCGGCGAGGTGCTCAAGGTGATCCCGAAGGAGGACCGCGCGGTCGTCCAGAACAGCCACCTGCAGAAGCGCCACCAGCGCCAGTCGCAGACCCAGGAGGCGGGCATCGTCTCGAAGGAAGGGACGATCCACCTGTCGAACCTCGCCTTCGCCGATCCGCGTGACGGCAAGCCGACCCGCGTCGGGTTCAAGATTCTCGAAGACGGCCGCAAGGTCCGCTTCGCCAAGCGTTCCGGAGATCTGATCGATGGCTGATCCCAAGGGTGGCAAGGGCGCCCCCGCAAAGGGTGCCAAGGGTGCGGCGCCGAAGGCGACCGCCAAGGACTCGAAGGCCGTCCCGACCGAGAAGCTCGGGCGCGGCGCACCGAGCTATGCGACCGCCTCGGCCGACCAGCTGTCGGCGCCGAAGGACTACACGCCGCGTCTGCGCAAGCATTACGACGAGGTCGTGCGGGCCAAGCTGATCGAGGAGTTCGGCTACAAGAATCCGCTCGAGGTGCCGACGATCGAGAAGATCGTCCTCAACATGGGCGTCGGCGAAGCCGTCAACGACACCAAGAAGGTGACGCTGGCCGCCGCCGACCTGGCGCTCATCGCCGGCCAGAAGCCGGTGATCACGCGGGCCCGCAACGCCATCTCGACCTTCAAGGTGCGCGAGAACATGCCGATCGGCGCGAAGGTCACCCTTCGCAAGGTCCGCATGTACGAGTTCCTGGATCGGCTGGTGACCATCGCGCTGCCGCGCATCCGCGACTTCCGCGGGCTGAACCCGAAGAGCTTCGACGGGCGCGGCAATTATGCGATGGGGATCAAGGAGCACATCGTGTTCCCGGAGATCAACTACGACAAGGTCGACTCGATCGTCGGTATGGACATCATCGTCTGCACCACGGCCAAGACCGACCAGGAGGCGCGGGCGCTTCTGCGCGCGTTCAATTTCCCGTTCCGGCAGTGAGCTGATCTGCTTCGGCAGACCGGCTCAAACGCGGTAACCAAAGGATCGAAGATGGCGAAGAAGAGCGCGATCGAGACGAACAAGCGGCGGGTGAAGCTCGTCAAGCAATACGCCGGCCGCCGCAAGCGGCTGAAGGATGCGGCCAACAACGAGCAGCTGCCGATGGAGGATCGCTTCGAGGCGCGCCTGCGTCTCTCCGAGCTGCCGCGCAACTCGGCGCCGGAGCGCATCCGCAACCGCTGCGAGGTGTCGGGCCGCCCGCGCGCGTTCACCGGCAAGATGCGCATGTCGCGCATCGCGCTGCGCGAGCTCGGCTCGCAGGGGTTGATCCCCGGTCTCGTCAAGTCGAGCTGGTAAGGGAGGGCGCGCCATGAACGATCCGTTGGGCGATATGCTCACCCGCATCCGCAACGCCGGGATGCGCCGCAAGGGCAAGGTGCAGACACCGGGCTCGAAGCTCCGCGCGCACGTCCTCGACGTGCTGCAGGAGGAAGGCTATATCCGCGGCTATTCGACGACCGAGTTCGGCAACGGCCGCACGGAGTTCGAGATCGAGCTGAAGTACTACGACAACCAGCCGGTCATCCGCGAGATCTCGCGCGTGTCGAAGCCCGGTCGTCGCGTCTACGCGGCGGTCGATTCGATCCCGCCGGTCGCCAACGGCCTCGGCATCACGATCGTCTCGACGCCGAAGGGCGTCATGGCCGATCATGCCGCGCGCGAGGCCAACGTCGGCGGCGAAGTGCTCTGCAAGGTCTTCTGACCGGCGCAAGGAAGGATTGCAAACCATGTCACGCGTCGGAAAGAAGCCCGTCGCCATCCCGAAAGGGGTGACCGCCAACGTCCAGGGCCAGCACGTCACCGTGAAGGGCTCGAAGGGCGAGCTCTCGTTCACCGTCCCCGACGAGGTCGAGGTCAAGTTTGCTAACGACGAGATCAAGGTCGAGCCGCGCAGCGAGACCAAGCGCGCGCAGGCCATGTGGGGCATGTCGCGGGCGCAGGTGAACAACCTCGTCGTCGGCGTCACCACCGGCTTCACCCGCCGGCTCGACATCAACGGCGTCGGCTACAAGGCGGCGGTGCAGGGCAAGGTGCTGCAGCTGTCGCTCGGCTACAGCCACGATATCCCGTTCCCTATCCCGGAAGGGATCACGATCGTGACGCCGCGCCCGGTCGAGATCCACGTGTCGGGGATCGACAAGCGCCAAGTCGGGCAGGTCGCCTCCGAGATCCGCGCGCTGCGGCCGCCGGAGCCCTACAAGGGCAAGGGCGTGAAATATTCGGACGAGTTCATCTTCCGCAAGGAAGGCAAGAAGAAGTAAGGCACGATGGCAAACGTATCCGCTGCGCGCCGCAAGGCGCGCGTCCGCAAGACCCTGCGCGAGCGCGCCTTCGGCAAGCCGCGCCTGTCGGTCTTTCGGTCGTCGAAGCAGATCTACTGCCAGATCATCGACGACGCGGCCGGCCGCACGCTGGCCTCCGCCTCCTCGCTGGAGAAGGATCAGCGCGACGCGCTGAAGACCGGCGCCAACGTCGAGGCGGCCAACGCGATCGGCAAGCTGATCGCCGAGCGTGCCAAGGCCGCCGGCGTCACCGAGGTCGTGTTCGACCGCGGTGGCTACATGTTCCACGGGCGCGTCAAGGCCTTGGCCGAAGGCGCGCGCGAGGGTGGGCTGACGTTCTAGCGTCATTGCGAGCGTAGCGAAGCAACCCAGGGGCCGCGAGGCGACAAACCTGGCAGATGGGTGCATTGCCACCCCTAGGTTGCTTCGCCTACGGCTCGCAATGACGATGGCAAATTCGAAGCGAGCGGGCCCGGCCTGGTGCCACCCGCGCAAGTGACGAGAGAGAGAATGGCTGACGAGAGAGGCGGTGGTCGCGGGCGCGACCGAGGCCACAACAACAGAGACCGCGACGGCGATGGCGAGTTCATTGATCGCCTCGTACACATCAACCGCGTCGCGAAGGTTGTGAAGGGCGGCCGTCGCTTCGGGTTTGCGGCGCTCGTCGTCGTGGGCGACCAGAAGGGCCGCGTCGGCTTCGGCCACGGCAAGGCGCGCGAAGTGCCGGAGGCGATCCGCAAGGCGACTGAATCGGCCAAGCGCGGCCTGATCCGCGTGCCGCTGCGCGAGGGTCGCACGCTGCATCACGACGTCCACGGCCGTCACGGCGCCGGCAAGGTGATCCTGCGGGCGGCGCCGGCCGGTACCGGCATCATCGCCGGCGGTCCGATGCGCGCGATCTTCGAATCGCTCGGCATGAACGACGTCGTCGCCAAGTCGCAGGGGTCGTCGAACCCCTACAACATGATCCGCGCGACCTTCGATGCCCTGCAGAGCGAGGATTCGCCGCGCTCGGTCGCCGCGCGCCGCAACATCAAGGTCTCGACCCTGCAGGCCCGCCGCCCCGGCGGCGACGCCGACGTGGCCCCGACCGAGACGGCCGACGCCGTCGCGGCCGAAGCTTAAGGGGAGGGTGCAGTCATGTCAGACAAGACCTCCACGAAGGCCACCGTCGTCGTCCAGCAGATCGGCAGCCCGATCGGCCGTCCCGCCGAGCAGCGCCAGACGCTGATCGGCCTCAAGCTCAACAAGATCGGGCGTCGTTCGACGCTCGAGGATACGCCGGCCGTCCGTGGCATGATCGCCAAGGTCAGCCATCTCGTCCAAGTCGTCAGCTAGGGAGGGGTCGATGAAGCTCAACGAAATTCACGACAACCCCGGCTCCTCGAAGGACCGGATGCGCGTCGGCCGCGGCATCGGCTCCGGCAAGGGCAAGACGGGTGGCCGCGGCGTCAAGGGTCAGAAGGCCCGTTCCGGCGTCGCCATCAAGGGGTTCGAAGGCGGCCAGATGCCGTTGCATCGGCGCCTGCCGAAGCGCGGCTTCTGGAATCCCTTCTCGACCGATTACAACGAGGTCAACCTCGGCCGCATCCAGGCCGCCGTCGACGCCGGCAAGCTCGAAGCGGGCGCGCCCGTCACGATCGCCAGCCTCGTCGAGGCCGGCATCTGCTCGAAGCCGCGCGACGGGGTGAAGATCCTCGGCGTCGGCGAGCTCAACGCCAAGTTGGCGTTCGAGGTGGCTGCCGCCTCGAAGAGCGCCCTGGCGGCGATCGAGAAGGCCGGCGGCTCGGTGAAGCTGCTGGTCGAGAAGAAGACCAAAGAAGCGGTCGCGGAGTAGTCGCACGACCCTTTTCCCGCTCGCGGGAGAAGGTGGCCCGACGAAGCCGGGTCGGATGAGGGGAGGTTCCATCTCTCCTCCCAATCCAGGTAGCAGCGGCACCGCGCCTCTGCCCCGCTTGGCGGGGCCGCCGTCTCCCGTAAGCGGGGGAAGGGTAGGCGCCAGCCTTCACCGATCGTATATGAAGCGGGGTTTCAGGAGCATCCCATGGCATCGGCGGCAGAACAGCTCGCGGCAAACGTCAACTGGGGTGCCTTCGCCAAGGCGGACGAGCTCAAGAAGCGCATCTGGTTCACGCTCGGCGCGCTGATCATCTACCGGCTCGGCACCTACATCCCGATGCCCGGCATCGATCCGGCGGCGTTCCAGGCCCAGTTCACCTCGCACAAGCAGGGCGTGCTCGAGCTCTTCAACATGTTCTCGGGCGGGGCCGTGCAGCGCATGGCCATCTTCGCGCTGAACATCATGCCCTACATCTCCGCCTCGATCATCATCCAGCTCATGACCTCGGTGGTCCCGTCGCTCGAGACCCTCAAGAAGGAGGGCGAGCAGGGCCGCAAGGTCATCAACCAGTACACGCGCTACCTCACCGTCGTGCTCGCCGCGTTCCAAGCCTACGGCATCGCCGTCGGGCTCGAGGGGCAGCACAACGTGGTCAGCGATCCCGGCTGGTTCTTCCGCCTCTCCACCGTGCTGACGCTGATGGGCGGCACGATGTTCCTGATGTGGCTCGGCGAGCAGATCACCTCGCGCGGCATCGGCAACGGCTCGTCGCTGATCATCTTCGCCGGCATCATCGCGGCCTTCCCGGCGGCGATCGTCAACACGCTCGAGCTCGGCCGCCAGGGCGCGATCTCGACCGGGCTGATCCTCGGCATCGTCGTGATGGCGGTCGTCGTCATCGCCTTCATCGTGTTCATGGAGCGCGCGCAGCGCCGCGTGCTGATCACCTATCCCAAGCGCACGCAGGGCAACCGCGTCTACGAGGGGCAGACGTCGTTCCTGCCGCTCAAGCTCAACACCTCCGGCGTCATCCCGCCGATCTTCGCCTCGTCGCTGCTCCTCCTGCCGACGACGATCGCCAACTTCGCGCAGAAGGGCGGCACGGCCTCCGGCATCCTCGGGATGATCGAGACCTACCTCGGCCAGGGCCGGCCACTTTGGCTGCTCACCTATGTCGGGCTGATCGTCTTCTTCGCGTTCTTCTACACGGCGATCGTGTTCAACCCGCAGGAGACGGCCGATAACCTGAAGAAGCACGGCGGCTTCATCCCCGGCATCCGCCCCGGCGAGCGCACCGCGACCTACATCGACAAGATCCTGATGCGCATCACGGTGATCGGCGCCGGCTACCTCGCCATCATCTGCCTCCTCCCCCAAATACTGATTTCGCATTTCGGTCTGCCGTTCTACTTTGGCGGCACGTCGTTGCTGATCGTGGTCAGCGTGACGATGGATACCGTGGCGCAGATCCACGGACATCTTCAGGCCCATCAGTACGAGGGCCTGATCAAGCGATCGAAGATGCGCGGGAGGCGTAGGTGAGGCTCATTCTTCTCGGACCGCCCGGGGCAGGCAAGGGCACGCAGTCAGCACGGCTCGCCGAGAACCATTCGATCCCGCAGCTCTCGACCGGCGACATGCTGCGCGCCGCCGTCAAGGCGCAGTCCGAGGTCGGCAAGAAGGCCGAGGCGATCATGAACGCCGGCAAGCTCGTGCCGGACGAGATCGTGATCGCGCTGATCGGCGACCGCGTCGAGCAGGACGACGCCAGGAACGGCTTCATCCTCGACGGCTTCCCGCGCAACGTCGCGCAGGCCGAGGCGCTGACCAAGCTGCTCGAGGGCAAGGGCATGGCGCTCGACGCCGTCATCGAGCTGAAGGTCGACGAGGCCCAGCTCGTCCGCCGCATGGAGACCCGCGTCGAGGAAACCAAGGCGCGCGGCGAGGCGGTCCGCAAGGACGACAACGTCGACTCGTTCCGCGAGCGGCTTGCCGTCTATCGCGAGCAGACGGCGCCGGTGTCGGACTATTACCGCGGGCAGGGCGAGCTGCATCAGGTCGACGGCATGGCCGCGATCGACGATGTTGCTGGCGCGATCGACACCGTGCTGCAGAAGACCAAGGCAGCCTAGGCGCGTCGGCCACGCTAGTCGCGCCGATATTGCGGCGAGACTTGACCGTCGGGCGAAAACACTTTAGCCCGACGCCATCGCTTGAAAACGATCGCTGGCGGCTCTCATCCGAGGGTCGCCTTGCGTTCGTTGACGCGATGAAACCAGACAGATTCGCGCCGCAAGGGCCGGACTCCACCGGACGCGGTCGCTTTGGCTTCCCCAGGGAAGCGCCACATGGAGAAGGACAGTCATGGCTCGTATCGCCGGCGTCAACATCCCGACCAACAAGCGCGTCATCATCGCGCTCCAGTACATCCACGGCATCGGCGCCTCGAAGGCCGCCGAGATCTGCGAGAAGGTGTCGATCCCGGCGCCGCGCCGCGTGTCGGAGCTGACCGACGCCGAGGTGCTGCAGATCCGCGAGACGATCGACCGCGACTACATGGTCGAGGGCGATCTGCGCCGCGAGGTGGCGATCAACATCAAGCGCCTGATGGACCTCGGCTGCTATCGCGGCCTGCGCCATCGCCGCCAGCTGCCGGTGCGCGGCCAGCGCACCCACACCAACGCCCGCACCCGCAAGGGCAAGGCCAAGCCGATCGCCGGCAAGAAGAAGTGACCTCGCGCCAGCGAGGTCGTGCCCCGAAACACGGGGCTCAAAACCATAACCCGAGCGCCTGGCATTACGGGCGCGCCAGAAGGACAGAGACTCTATGGCCAAGGATGCAACCCGCGTTCGCCGACGCGAACGAAAGAACATCGTGTCGGGCGTGGCGCATGTCGCCTCGTCGTTCAACAACACGATGATCACGATCTCTGACGCGCAGGGCAACACGATCTCGTGGTCGTCGGCCGGCACGATGGGCTTCAAGGGCTCGCGCAAGTCGACACCCTACGCGGCGCAGATGGCCGCCGAGGACGCGGCCCGCAAGGCGGCCGAGCACGGCATGCGCACCCTCGAGGTCGAGGTGTCCGGCCCGGGCTCGGGGCGCGAATCGGCGCTGCGCGCGCTCCAGGCGGCGGGCTTCATGGTGACGTCGATCCGCGACGTGACGCCGATCCCGCACAACGGCTGCCGCCCGAAGAAGCGCCGTCGCGTCTGAGTCAACCGAGCCGCCGTTTATCGGCGGCTTTGCGGCGTCCGGGGGGATGCCGCGCACGCAAGAATTCGGGGACGACAAGACCGACGCGGTTGGCGATCCGGCCTTCCGCCCGCATCACGAAAGGTGCAACGCCGTGATCCAGAAGAACTGGCAAGAACTCACCAAACCCGAGAAGCTCAAGATCCTCCCGGGCGACGACGCCAAGCGTCTCGCCACCATCGAGGCGGAGCCGCTGGAGCGCGGCTTCGGCCTGACGCTCGGCAACGCGCTGCGGCGCATCCTGCTCTCCTCGCTGCAGGGCGCGGCGATCACCTCGGTGCACATCGACGGCGTGCTGCACGAGTTCTCGTCGATCCCCGGCGTGCGCGAGGACGTCACCGACATCGTGCTCAACATCAAGGACATCGCCGTCAAGATGCAGGGCGAGGGCCCGAAGCGCATGGTCCTGAAGAAGACCGGCCCGGGTAAGGTGACGGCCGGCGACATCGGCACCGTCAGCGACGTGACGATCCTCAACCCCGAGCTGGCGATCTGCACGCTCGACGAGGGCGCCGAGATCCGCATGGAGTTCACGGTGGCGACCGGCAAGGGCTACGTGCCTGCCGACCAGAACCGCCACGAGGATTCGCCGATCGGCCTCATCCCGGTCGACGCGCTGTACTCGCCGGTGCGCAAGGTGTCGTATCGCGTCGAGAACACCCGCGAGGGCCAGAACCTCGATCTCGACAAGCTCACCATGCAGGTCGAGACCGACGGCTCGCTGACGCCCGAGGACGCGATCGCCTATTCGGCGCGCATCCTCCAGGACCAGCTCAACGTGTTCGTCAACTTCGAGGAGCCCCGCCGCGAGGAGGTCGCCCCGTCGATTCCGGAGCTCGCCTTCAACCCGGCGCTGCTCAAGAAGGTCGACGAGCTCGAGCTGTCGGTGCGTTCGGCGAACTGCCTGAAGAACGACAACATCGTCTACATCGGCGACCTCATCCAGAAGACCGAGGCCGAGATGCTGCGGACCCCGAACTTCGGCCGCAAGTCGCTGAACGAGATCAAGGAAGTGCTGGCGCAGATGGGCCTGCACCTCGGCATGGAAGTCACCGGCTGGCCGCCGGAGAACATCGACGAGCTCGCGAAGCGCTTCGAGGAGCACTACTAGGCGGCGCCGCGAGGCGGGTTCGGATGAGGGGCTTTTCCGCCTCTCGCCCGATCGTCTAGCCGAGCGGAACCACCCCTCATCCGACCCGACTTCGTCGCGCCACCTTCTCCCGCGGGCGGGAGAAGGGCATCGAGAGAATAATCAGCGGCCGTACCTTGGCACGGCGGCCGCATAATCAGGAGAGCCACTCATGTATCACGGACACGCGAAACGCCGCTTCGGCCGCACCCACGAGCACCGCAAGGCGATGTTCGCCAACATGTGCCAGGCGCTGATCAAGCACGAGCAGATCGTCACGACGCTGCCGAAGGCAAAGGACCTGCGCCCCGTCGTCGAAAAGCTGGTGACGCTCGGCAAGCGCGGCGACCTGCATGCCCGCCGCCAGGCGATCGCCCAGATCAAGGACGTCAAGCTCGTCGGCAAGCTCTTCGACACGCTCGGCCCGCGCTACAAGGACCGCCACGGCGGCTACACGCGCGTGCTGAAGGCCGGCTTCCGCTACGGCGACAACGCGCCGCTCGCCGTCATCGAGTTCGTCGACCGCGACGTCTCGGCCAAGGGCAAGGATTCCGGCCCGGTGCAGGTGCACGACGAGGACGAGGCGGCCTGATCAGGCGATCTGCCGGATCTCGCCGACGAAGCGGGCGATCTCGGCGCTGAGCCGGTCCGCCTGCTCGGAGTGCCGCGCCGCCCGCGTCTGAAGGTCGGCGGTGCGGGCGCCGCTCGTTTCCGCCGCCGCCGTCACCGAGGCCATGCTGCCCGACACGAGCCGCGCGCGATCGGTGGCGCCGTGCAGCGAGGCCGCCATCGTGCTGCTCGAGCGGTTCTGCTCGAATGCCGCCGCCGCGACGCTCGCCGCGATGCCGTTGACGGCATCGAGCGCCAGCCTGACCTTCGCGACGACGCGCGCGTTCAAGGCGCTCGCATCCTGGATCATCACGACCTGGCGGGCGATCTGGGCCGTCGCGAGCGCGGTCTGCTCGGCGAGCGACTTCACCTCGCCCGCGACGACGGCGAAGCCGTGGCCAGCCTCGCCCGCGCGCGCCGCCTCGATCGTGGCGTTGAGCGCCAGCAGATTGGTTTGACGCGCCACCGCGTCGATGAGGTCCGCGGCGCCGCCGATCGCGCGCGCCGCCGCGACGAGATCGTCGCTGCGCGCCGCACCGCCGTCCGCCTCCTGCAGCGCGTCGCGCGCCGCCGCATGCGTCGCCTCGACCTGGATCGAGATGTCGGTCGCCGCGACCGAGAGATCGTGCGCGGTCTGTGAGACCGAGGCGAGCAGGCGTGAGGCGTCGTCGGCCGCCTCGCGGCAGAGTCGCGCCTCGACCTGCGCGCGGCCCGAGGCATCCGACACCTCGCGTGCGGCGCCGTCCATGTCGGCGACCGACGCACGTAGCGCCCGCATCATCGCGGTCGCCTGGGTCTCGAAGTCGCGCGTCAGCGCGACGATGGCGTCGGCACGCTGCGTGGTGGCCTCCGCGCGCTGGGCTTCGGCCCGGGCGCCGTCGCGGCGGTTGATCAGCGCGTCGCGGAAGACTTTTAGCGAGCGCGCCATCTGGCCGATCTCGTCGTCGCGCGCATCGAGCCGCACCGGCGTGTCGAGGTCGCCCTGCGCCAGCGCCGCCATCGTCGCCTTGAGCGCGTTCAGCGGCCGACGCAGCTGCGAGCGCACGAACCAGATCGCGAGCGCGATGCCGAGCACGATGGCGATGCAAGGCACGGCGACGAGAAGGTCGGTCGTGCGCCGCTGCATCGTCTCGATGCGCGCCCGCTCGCGCGTCGCGCGCGCGGCGAGATCGGCGGCGACGCCGGCCAATGTCGACACCATCTCCTCGCGGTTCGCGATGGTCGCCGGATCGTTGGCCTGCAGCTGCGCCGCCTGCGGCGCGATCGTCAGGCCGAGCTGCGCCGTGTCGGTCTGGTAGGACTTGAAGTCCGCGAGCCGCAGCGCGATCTGCGTGCGCGCCTCGTTGCTCGTCACCGACGCGACGGCCTCGAGGAAGGCGGCCTGGCGCGAGTCGAGGGTGCCGAGCTCGCTCTTCAACGCCTCGAGCCGCGCCTTTGCGGCGGTGCGGTCCTGCTCCAGCGCGACGGCGTCCGCCGCGATCACGATGGACTGCACGGTCGACATCAGGTCGTCGGTGCGCGCGCGCATCGCATCGAGCCTGCTGATCTGCTCGAAGCGGTCCGTCTGCAGTTGCATCTCGACGAGGGCGAACGCGGAGAGGGCGGCGGCGAGCAGAGCGGGAATGACGACGATGGCGGTGAGCTTGTGCCCGATCGCGAGGCGCATAGGAGAGTCCGTTCGTTGGACAGACTGCTAACGCGTCGAGCTTTGCGTCGGCTTAACGTTGCGTGAACCTTCGATGACAGCCGCGTTGCGGTCTTTCTTGCGGCCAAGTTTGCGCCTAGCGATCTGCCGCGGCCGGCGCAGATCTGACCGCGTCCACTTGAAGGGGCTCAGTCGTGACTGATGTCCAGCGATCGCTAGAGGGCCCCGACACGCGGGCCCTGCTTTTGAACGTCGGGGCGGCTATCGCCTTGGTGTTGATCGTCAACGCCGGGGTCTTCGCCTTTGCAGGTGACGCCCAGACCTCGACGCAGGGCGGCCCGTTGATCGGCGCGATTCCGGGCTGGGTCGTCGGCGTGGTCTGGACGGTCCTGTTCCTAGCTTTGGCCGCCACCAAATGGCGGGTCCAAAGCTACCTCCCTGCGCCCTCGGCGCGGCGCGCGGCAACCTGGGTCGTCATCCTTCTGGTCTTCTGCGCGGTCTATCCGCTCTATACCGGCGGGCTCAGGTGGCCGCTGGTCGGCTTGCTCGGCAATGTCGCGACAGCAGCGATGGCAGCGTTCGTGGCGCTTGCCTCGTTCCGGGTCGAGCCGCTAGCAGCGCTCGGGCCACTCGCCGTGGTCGCGTGGGTGTCGTTCGCGTCGGTGGCGATCGTCGATCAGGCGGGTTGGCTGTGGTGAGAAAGAGTTGGGGCCGCGGGCCCCTTCGTGTTCGTTCGATGCCTCAAGAAAGGGCGGAGCTGCTCGTGCGCTTGTCTCGATTGATCCTGTGTGTCGCCGCATCGGCCGCGCTGACCGTGTCCGTCGCCGCCGAGCCGAAGCTGGTGCCGCAGTCGAACACCGAGATGACGCTGTCCTTCGCGCCGGTCGTGAAGAAGGCGGCGCCGGCGGTCGTCAACGTCTACGCGTCGCGCACCGAGAAGGTGCAGCGCAACCCGCTCTTCGACGACCCGGTCTTCCAGCAGTTCTTCGGCGCGCAGCCCTCGTCGCCGCGCTCGCAGACGATGCGCTCGCTCGGCTCCGGCGTCATCGTCGATCCGTCGGGCCTGGTGGTCACCAATTACCACGTCATCGACCAGATGACGGACGTGAAGGTCGCGCTTTCCGACCAGAGCGAGTACCCCGCGCAGATCGTGCTGCGCGACCAGCGCAACGACCTCGCGGTGCTGAGGATCAAGGGCGACGGCCCGTTCCCGACGATGGAGATGGGCAATTCCGACCAGGTCGAGGTCGGCGACATCGCGCTCGCCATCGGCGACCCCTTCGGCGTCGGCCAGACGGTGACGCAGGGCATCATCTCGGCGCTGGCGCGCACAAATGTCGCGCAGGGCGTCTCCGCCTTCTACCTGCAGACGGACGCGTCCATCAATCCGGGCAACTCCGGCGGCGCGCTCGTCGACACGCATGCGCGGCTCGTCGGCATCAACTCGGCGATCTTCTCGCAGTCCGGCGGCTCGGTCGGCATCGGCTTCGCGATCCCCGTCGACATGGTCAAGATCGTCGTCGCGGCGGCCAAGGCCGGCGACAAGATCGTGCACCGGCCCTGGCTCGGCGCCTCGCTGCAGGGCGTCACCTACGACATCGCCGAGACGTTTGGGATGAACCGGCCGATCGGCGCGCTCGTCACCGACGTCGTCGACAACGGCCCGTCGGCCGCCGGCGGCCTGCAGCGCGGCGACCTCATCACGGCGATCGACGGCAAGCTCGTCGAGAGCCCCGAAAGCTTCGGCTTCCGCTTCGGCACCAAGCCGGTCGGCGGCACCGCGACGCTCACCGTGCGGCGCGGCAGCGCGACCAAGGAGGTGGTGGTCAGGCTCGAGCGCGCGCCCGCGACGCCGAAGCCCGACAAGGTGACGATCGCGGGCTCGAGCCCGTTCGCCGGCATCACCGCCGTCAACCTGTCGCCGGCGATCGAGGAGGAGCTGTCGAGCCCCGAGAACCACGACGGCGTCGTCGTCCTGAGCGTCGCGCCGGAGTCGAACGCCGCCGCCACCGCCTTCCAGAAAGGCGACATGATCCTCGCGATCAACGACGTGCCGATCAAGACGACGCGCGACCTGGTCTCCGCGACCAGCGGGCGGAACTACTACTGGAAGCTCTCGCTGCTGCGCGGCGGCGAGGTCATCAACACGGTGCTGAACCAGTAGGCTCCTCCGGCCCCCTCATGGTGAGGAGGTCCGCAGGACCGTCTCGAACCACGAGGGCTCCAGGGGCGAGACGGTGGGACCGCCTCGTGGTTCGAGACGGCCTTCGGCCTCCTCACCATGAGGCTACTGGAGCCGATCGGCCGCTCAGAAAGCCGCACGCGCGTCGATCGGCGGGTGGTGCGGCGGCCAACGCTGTGGCAGCTTTTCGCGATGCGAGGAGACGCCATGCCACCCTTCGGCGACTATCAGAACGAGATCTATTTCGCGGGCCTGCGCGGCGTTCGCCCGAAGCTGCCGGTCGATTACGCGACGCTGGTCGAGCGCGCCCGCGCCGCGCTGCCGCCGGGCACCATCGACTATGTCGAGGGCGGCTGCGGCAACGAGTTCACCCAGCGCAACAACGTCGCCGCCTTCGAGCGCTGGGGCCTGATGCCGCGCATGCTGCGGGCGCAGGTCGAGCGCGACCTGACGATCGAGCTGTTCGGCCAGAGATATCCGACGCCGATCTTCATGGCGCCGATCGGGGTGATCGGCATCTGCGCGCAGGACGGGCACGGCGACCTCGCCGCCGCGCGCGCCTCGGCCGCGACCGGCGTGCCGGTGATGGCCTCGACGCTGTCGAACGACCCGCTCGAGCAGGTGCGCGAGGCCTGCGGGCCGACGCCGGCCTTCTTTCAGCTCTACACGCCGCGCGACCCCGCGGTGGCCGAGAGCCTCGTGCACCGCGCCGAGGCCGCCGGCTACCGGGCGATCGTGGTGACGCTCGACACCTGGCTCACCGGCTGGCGGCCGCGCGATCTCAACACCGCCAACTTCCCGCAGCTGCGCGGGCACGTGCTGCAGAACTATTTCTGCGACCCGCACTTCCGCGCCTCGCTGGCCAAGCCGCCGGAGGAGGACCCTGCGGCCGCCGTGACGCGCTGGGCGCAGATCTTCGGCAAGCCGCTGACCTGGGACGACCTGCCCTGGCTGCGCTCGCTCACCAAGCTGCCGATGATCCTCAAGGGCATCTGCGACCCCGACGACGCGCGCCGCGCCATCGATGCCGGCTTCGACGCGATCTATTGCTCGAACCACGGGGGCCGCCAGGCCAACGGCGGCCTCGCCGCGCTCGACATGCTGCCGGACGTCGTCGCCGCCGCCGGACGCACGCCGGTGCTGTTCGATTCCGGCGTGCGCTCGGGCACCGACGTCATCAAGGCGCTGGCGCTCGGCGCCACGGCCGTCGGCATCGGCCGGCCCTATGCCTACGGCCTGGCGCTCGACGGGGTCGACGGCATCGTCCACGTCCTGCGCTCGATCCTCGCCGAGGCCGACCTGCTAATGGCCGTCGATGGCTATCCCTCGCTCGCCGCGTTGGAGCCGAGCGCCATGCGGCGGATCGGCTGACCTGCGCGGGCCGGAGTGGACACGAGGCTGCGCGCTCGGGCATAGATCGCCGCATTCGCGCGGAAAAGGACCGACCGCCTTGGCCAAACTCATGGACCGGCTGACCCGCATCTTCACCTGGTGGAACGGCCAGCCCGTCGGCACGGCCTTCTTCACGGCGCGCCGCGGCGAGCGCGTCGGCAGCGACGAGGTCGGCAACGTCTATTACCGCACGCGCGGCGGCGCGATCGATCCGGCGCTGGGCTTCGAGCGGCGCTGGGTCATCTACCCCGGCTACATGGAAGCCTCGACCGTCCCGCCGGGCTGGTACGGCTGGCTGCACCACACCTCCGACGTGCCGCCGACGGACGAGACCTACGTGCCGAAGGACTGGCAGAAGCCGCACCGCCCCAACATGACCGGCACGCCCGAGGCCTGGCGGCCGGCGGGCTCGACCCTGCGCGCCAACGCCCGGCCGCCGGCGACCGGCGACTACGAGGCCTGGTCGCCGGAGTAGCAACGCCCGCCCTTCTCCCGCCTGCGGGAGAAGGTGGCCCCGCGAAGCGGGGTCGGATGAGGGGCGGTGCCGCCTCTCGCCCGTCAAAAGTGCAAGCGGCACCACCCCTCATCCGCCCCGACTGCGTCGGGTCACCTTCTCCCGCAAGCGGGAGAAGGAAGCACGCCCGTCCTACCGCTCGACCACGACCCGCGTGCCGACATGCACCCGGCTGTAGAGGTCGGTGACGTCGGCATTGGTCATGCGGATGCAGCCGGACGAGACGGCCTGGCCGATCGTCTCTGGCTCGTTGGAGCCGTGGATGCGGAACATCGTGCCGCCGAGATACATGGCGCGGGCGCCGAGCGGGTTGTCGATGCCGCCCTTCATGTGGCGCGGCAGGTCGGGCCGGCGCTTCAGCATCTGGGGCGGCGGCGTCCAGTCCGGCCATTCCTTCTTCATGGCGATGGTCTTGACGCCGCTCCAGGCGAAGCCGGGGCGGCCGACGCCGACGCCGTACTTCATCGCGGTGCCGCCCGGCTGGACGAAGTAGAGGCGCCGCTCGGAGAGCGAGACGACGACGGTGCCGGGCTTCTCGTGGCCGGAATAGACGACTCTCTCGCGCGGCGGCGCGGTGGTACCGGACGGCGTGCCGAAGGAGGGCAGGAAATCGAACAGGTCGGCGCGGGCCGGGGCTGCGGAGACGGCAAGCGCGATGGCGAGGCTTGCGTAACCGAAAATCCTGCGGTTCATCGTGTCGATCTCTGAAGGCGACGCATCGCCTGGACGGCTTGAATCTTCGGCCGGGGAAATAAGGCTGACAACCCGCGTCGGCGGCGACGGCAGGCAATTCGCCGGCTCGTTGCGCAGGCGCAACAGATGGGCAAAGGTCGGCCCGCAAACCGTTGTAAAGGCACAGGTATGTTCACTCTTCCGATCCCCGGCGCCCTGGCCTTCGCGGTGTTCCTGACGATCTGGTTCACCGTGCTCTTCGCCGTGCTGCCGATCGGCGTGCGCTCGCAGGCGGAGAGCGGCGAGGTCGTGCCCGGCAGCGAGCCCGGCGCGCCGACGGCCCCGCGCCTGTGGATGAAGGCGGGGCTGACGACCGTGGTCGCGGCCGTCGTCTTCGTCGTGCTCGTCCTGGTGCTGCGCGTGCTCGGATAGGGCCGATGCTGATCCGCAGGGCGACGGAGGCCGATCTCCCCGCGATCACGGAGATCTACGCGCATGCCGTGGAGCACGGCACGGGGACCTTCGAGACGACCGCGCCGAGCCGCGAGGAAATGGGCGCCCGCTACGCCAAGGTGCTCGCCATGGGCGGCCCCTACCTCGTGGCGGAGGACGCCGGCACGGTGCTCGGCTTCGCCTATGCCGGGCCGTTCCGCGAGCGCGCGGCGTACCGCTTCACGGTGGAGGATTCGATCTATGTCGACGAGGCGGCCAGGGGGCGCGGCGTCGGACGCCTGCTGCTCGAGACCCTCGTTGCGGCCTCCGAGCACGCCGGCTTCCGGCAGATGCTGTCGCTGATCGGCGACAGCGCCAATGCCGGCTCGATCCGCCTGCACGAGGTCTGCGGCTTCGCGCATGCCGGCCGGATGGCGGCGACGGGCTGGAAGCACGGCCGCTGGCTCGATGTCGTCGTGATGCAGCGATCGCTCGGCAGCGGTGTTTCCACTCCTCCGGAGGGCGAGTGATGCTGGGCACGCGGAGGCAGATGATGGCGGGTGGCGGCGCGATGGCGGCGGCCGGGCTCGGGGGCGGTGTCGCCGCGGCGGACACGCCGTTCGAGCTGCCGCAGCCAAGCGTGCCGATCGCCAGCGGCGGTCGCTTTCCGGTGCGCCGCATCTATTGCATCGGCCGCAACTACCCCGAGCACGCCAGGGAGATGGGCTCCGACCCGAAAGCCGAGCCGCCGTTCTTCTTCCAGAAGCCGTCCGACGCCGTGCAGCCCGTCGCCGCGAGCAGCACCGGCGAGCACGCCGACCCGCCGCTGACCGCAAACTATCATCACGAGCTCGAGCTGGTCGTCTTCCTGAAGAGCGGCGGCCGCGACATCGCGCCGGCGGCGGCGCTCGATCACGTCTACGGCTACGCGGTCGGCCTCGACATGACCCGGCGCGACCTCCAGCAGAAGATGAAGGACGGCCGCAAGCCGTGGGAGATCGGCAAGAGCTTCGACCATGCGGCGCCGGTCGGTCCGGTGATCCCGGTCGCCGCCATCGGCCATCCGGCGAAGGGGCCGATCGAGCTGCGCGTCGACGGGGCGGTGCGCCAGACCGACGATCTCTCCGCGATGATCTGGAGCGTGCCGGAGCAGATCGCCGAGCTGTCGAAAGGCAGCGAGCTGAAGGCCGGCGACGTCATCTTCACCGGCACGCCGGCCGGCGTCGGGCCGGTCGTGCGCGGCGACCTGCTCGAAGGGCGGATCGCCGGCCTGCCGGCCCTCAGGGTGAAGATCGTCTAGCGCTCTTCGTCCTCGGCCAGCTTCAAAGAGGGCGGCCGGCGATGGCACAGGTCGCGCGTGCCGAGGCTCGCCGCGCCACCAGAAGCACGGCTGCGTCGCCGGCGCCGGCGAGCGCCGCCGTTTCGGCGACCGACGGCAGCCCATGCATCCGCTCGACGCGCGGCGACATGGTTTGCGCACGGTCCGAAAAGCGCTGCAGCGCCCCCGCGGAGAAAAATACGAGAGGCAACCCCAGCCGGGTGGCCGCCTCCGCAAGTCCTGTCTCCCCGCGCCGCGCGGCGATTGAGTAGAGCCCCTGCGCCTCCCGCGGCGTCGCCAGCATCGCCAGCGTGTCTTCGATGAGCGCCACGATCTCGTCCGCGTCGCATCCGCTGCGGCAGCCGACGCCGATCGCGATCACGGCTTGGTCACCGCCCATTGCGTGATCGGCATCGCCGGACGCCAGCCGCGATAGCGGCCGATGGGGTGCGCATGGGCGATCGCGACGTTGATCAGCTCGCCCCCGTGCTCGCGATGCCAGGCGGCGAGATGGGCCTGCGTCTCGATCGTCACGGCGTTGACGACGAGCCGGCCGCCGCGTGGCAGCGCGTCGAGCGCCGGCGCGATCATCGCCTGATCGGTGCCGCCGCCGCCGACGAATATCGCGTCGGGCGCCGGCAGGTCGGCGAAGACCTCGGGCGCGCGCTCGATGCGCACCTCGATGCCGGGCACGCCGAGCGCGGCGGCGTTGTGGACGATGCGGGCGGCGCGCTCGGGCCGGACCTCGATCGCGGTGGCGCGGTTGGCGGGATCGAGCAGCGCCCACTCGATCGCCACCGAGCCGGACCCGGCGCCGACATCCCACAGATGCCCGCCGCGGAACGGGCGCAACGCCGAGAGCACGATCGCCCGCATCTCGCGCTTGGTGATCTGCCCGTCGTGCTCGAACATGTCGTCGGGCAGGCCCGGCGCGATGGGCAGCAGCAGCGCGTTCGCGCCGCCCTCGACCTCGATCGCCACGACGTTGAGGGGATCGATGTCGTTCGCTGCAAAACTGTCGGCGCCCCAGCCCCTCACGCGCTCGCGCGGGCCGCCGAGCGCCTCCAGCACGTCGAGGCGGGAGCCGCCGAGCCCGCGCGCGGCGAGCAGCGCGGCGACCTTGCCCGGCGTCGTCTCGTCCCAGGTCAGGCACAGGAGCTTGGCGTGCGGCTGCAGGTGCGGGACGAGTCGGACGAGGTCGCGCCCGTGCAGCGAGACGATGCGCACGTCCTGCAGCGCCCAGCCGAGCCGGCTCGCCGCCAGGCTGAGGCTCGAGGGCGCCGGCACGCAGACGATCTCCTCGGCCGGCACGGCGGCGACGAGCAGGGGGGCGACGCCGTAGAGGAAGGGGTCGCCCGAGGCCAGCACGCAGACCGGCTCGCCGCGCCGCGCCAGGATTTTCGGGATCGCCTCGTGCAGCGGCGACGGCCAGGTCATCGTCTCGGCGTCGAGCGGCGCCGCGAGGGCGAGATGGCGCTTGCCGCCGACGACGAGCCTGGCTTGCGCGACGAGCCGCGCCGCGGCAGGGGAGAGGCCGTCGCGCCCGTCCTCGCCGATGCCGACGATCGACAGCCAGGGAGCCGCTTTTGCCGTCATCGGAGGGTCCCCGTCGCATCCTGCTGCTCGGCGGCACCAGCGAGGCCACCGCGCTCGCCGACATACTTGCGCGGCGTGCCGATATCGAGGCGACGCTCTCGCTCGCCGGGCGCACGGCGTCGCCGGCGCCGCAGCCGCTGCCGACGCGTACCGGCGGCTTCGGCGGGGCCGACGGCCTCGCCGGCTACCTTCGCGCGCAGGGGATCGCGGTGCTCGTCGATGCCACGCATCCGTTCGCGGCGACGATCTCGCGCAACGCGCGGGAGGCTGCCGCGACGGCCGGCATCCCGCTCGTCGCCGTCGGCCGGCCACCGTGGCGGCCGCAAGCCGGCGACCACTGGCGCGAGGTGGCCGACGTCGCCGCGGCGGCCGCCGCGCTCGGGGCGGCGCCGCGGCGCGTCTTCCTCACCATCGGGCGGCAGCAGCTCGTCGCCTTCGCCGGCGCGCCGCAGCACCACTACCTCGTGCGCTCCGTCGACCCCGTGGACGCGCAGCTCCTGCCGGATGCGCGATGGATCGAGGCCCGCGGCCCGTTCGATGCCGCCGCCGAGGAGGCGCTCATGCGCGCGGAGGCCATCGAGGTTCTGGTCACGAAGAACAGCGGCGGCACCGCGACCGCCGCCAAGCTCATCGCGGCGCGCCGGCTCGGCCTGCCGGTCATCCTGGTGCGACGGCCAACGAACGCGGCGACGCTCGGCGTCGACGACGCGATGGCCGCGATCGACGCTCACCTCTCCGCGCTCCGCGGCGTGTAGATCCAGGGCGCGGCGCCCGGGCGGTCGATGCGGCGCGTCGCCGACGAGCCGATGAGCACCAGCGTGCTCATGTCGGCGACCCGCGGGTCGGCCGCGGCGAGCGTCGTCAGGACGATGCGCTCGTCCGGGCGGCCCACCGCGCGCGCGAAGGCGACGAGCGTGTCGCCGCGCTTCAGGCCGCGCAGCAGCGCGAAGGCCTCGACGATGCGGTCCGGTCGCGCCAGCGAGGCGGGATTGTAGAGCGCGATGACGAAGTCCCCCTCGGCGGCGGCTTTGAGGCGCCGCTCGACCAGCGGCCAGGGCTTCAGATTGTCGGAGAGCGAGATCGCGCAGAAGTCGTGGCCGAGCGGCGCGCCGAGGCGCGCGGCGGCCGCCTGCATCGCCGAGACGCCCGGCATCACGACGATGTCGAGCGCGCGCCAGGCGGGATCGCCGTGCTCGACGGCCTCCAGCACCGCCGCCGCCATGGCGAAGATGCCGGGGTCGCCGCCGGAGACCACGGCCACCCGGTGGCCGGATGCCGCGAGGTCGAGCGCGAACCGGGCCCGGTCCAGCTCGACGCGATTGTCGCTGGCGTGGACCGTCTGGCCGGGCCGCGGCGTGAGGCGGGCGAGGTAGGGCGCGTAGCCGACGAGGTCGCTCGCCGCCGCGACCTCCGCCGCCGCCTCCGGCGTCGTCCAGCGCTCCGGCCCCGGCCCGAGGCCGACGATGACCAGGCGGCCGCTCATGCCGGAACGAGCTCGGCGAGGGCCGCACGGGCGGCGGCGAGATCGAGGCCGCGCCTTATCGGCATGTCGCCGGCGCGGCCGTCGACGACGAGGTCGTAGCGGCCGTCGTGCGCGACCAGCGTCGCGCGGGCCGGTCCGGCATGGGCACACCCCTTGGCGCAGCCGGAGACGTGCAGGCTCTGGTCTCGGGTGCCGAGCGCTGCGGCGAAAGCCGCGAGCGCGTCGGCATCGGCGCGCGTGGCGGTGGTGGCGCGCGCGCACTCGGGGGCGCCGACGCAGACGGCGATGCGGAGGCGGGGGTCGTCGGGATCGGCGATGAAGCCGGCGGCCTGCGCGGTGCTACGTGCGGTGGCATCGTCGGGGGTCAAACCGGGGAGGAGCAGGCTGCGCCACGGCGTGAGCCGCAGCTCGCCACCGGCGCGCGCGGCAAGGGCGGCGGCGACATGCAGCATCGCGGCCTCAAGCCGTCCGTAAGGGGCGGCCAGGGTGAGCGCGGCGTCCCGCCACCCGCTGGCGGGAGGGTCCCCGCTCGCGAGGCGAGAAGCCGCTTCAGCGGGGGTCGGGAGAGAGGCGGCACCGCCCCTCATCCGACCTCGCTTCGCGAGGCCACCTTCTCCCGCAAGCGGGAGAAGGAGGTCGGCGCCGTCTCCGGTAAGCTCGAGTCTCTCGATCAGAGCGCGCATCCGCGTCGCTTCGGGCGTTCTCGCAAAAAGCGCCAGCGCGCCCCGCGCGATCTTTTCGGCCCGATCCACCAGCTCGTCCGCCCGGCACGCCCCGAGCTCGAGCGCGCCGTCGCGCGTCCCGCCGAGCCCGATGGCGAAGGCGTCGCCGCGCCAGTCGAAGCGCACGTCGGCCGCGACATCGGCGAGCGACGGGGCGCTGTCGTCGTCGATCAGGAAGCCAAACTTGGTCGGCAGGGCGTGCAGCGCCGCCACCCCGGCCAGCCGCGCCTCAAGCGCTGCGACCAGCGGGCGGATGTCGTGTCCGTCGTGCAGCCCGGCCATCGGGCTCGCGACGACGTTGCGCACGGCCTCCGCCGCGGCGTCGCAATCGACGAGCCCGAGCGCGCGCAGCGCGTCGACCAGCGCCGGCAGCGAGGCCTCGCGCACGCCGCGCATCTGCAGGTTGGCGCGCGCGGTAAGGTCAAGCTTGCCGTTGCCGAAGCGCGCGGCGAGATCGGCAAGCGCCCGCGCGGTCGCGGCGGCGAGGATGCCGCCGGTCGGCCGCACGCGCACGATCAGCCCGTCAGCCGCCGCCATCGGCTGCAGGACGCCCGGGCACCAGCCTTTTCGCAGGTCGGCGCTCACGGCTCGGCCAGCATGTCGGCGAGGATCGCCGCATCCGAGTTGCGGCGGCTCGTCCACAGGCCGCGCGTCGCGGCGTCGCGGAACCGCGCGGCGATCGCGCGCGCCGCATCGGGGTTCGCGCGCTGAAGAAAGTCGCGCACGTCGGCCTCGCCGCAGGTCGCGGCGAAGAGCAGGTCGAACTGACGGCTCGTCACGGCGTCGCTCATCACGGCGAACGCGTAGAGGTTGTCGACCGACTCGGCGATCTCGGCGGCGCCGCGATGGCCGTGGCGCATCTGGCCGGCGATCCAGCGCGGGTTCGCGGCGCGGCCGCGTACGACGCGGGCGATCTCCTCGGTTTGGGTCCGCACCTTCGGCCGATCGGCGTCGCCGGCGTCGAGATGGTAGAGCGCCGGCGCGCGGCCGAGCGCCTCGGCGGCGGCGGCGAAGCCCGCTTCGGCCTCGACGGTGGCGGCGGCGCCGAGCGTGTCGGCCTCCTCCATGTCGCGCACGTGCACGAACGCGTCGGCGGCGGCGACGCGGGCGGCGAAGCCGTCGCTCGCGGTGGCCGCGGCCGCCGCGCCGCCATAGGCGTGCGAGGCGGCGGCGAGATAGGCCTCGCCCAGCTCGGCCCGCGTCGCCATGGCGTTGGCGTCGAGCGCGTCGGTGAGGCCGATGCCGTAGCGCTCCGGTGCGGCGCCGAAGATGCGCGGCGCGGCTGCGCCGGCGCGGCGCGCGGCGGCAAGCGGGTTCACCTCGTCGTCCTCGTCGAGCGCGGCCACGGCGGCGACGGCCTGGTCGAAGAGCGCGATCTGCGACGGGAAGATGTCGCGGAACAGGCCGGAGATGCGCAGCGTGACGTCGACGCGCGGCCGCTCGAGAGACGCGAACGGCAGGATCTCGAAGCCGGAGACGCGCGTCGTCGCCGCATCCCACGTCGGGCGCACGCCGAGATGGGCGAGCGCCTGCGAAAAATCCTCGCCGGCGGTGCACATGGTGGCAGAGGCCCACAGGTCGAGGACGATGGCGCGCGGCCAGTCGCCGTGGTCCTGCGCGTAGCGCTCGGCGACGGCGTCGGCGGCGCGGCGGCCGATCTCGGCGGCGGTGCGGCTCGGCACGGCGCGCGGGTCGGTGCCGTAGAGGTTGCGGCCGGTCGGCAGCACGTCGGTGCGCCCGCGCGACGGCGCCCCGGCCGGCCCGCTGGCCACGAAGCGGCCGGCGAGGGCGGCGAGGAGGCCGTCGCGCTCGGACGTGGCGCATCGATCGGGCGCGGCTTCCCTCCCCCCCGCGGGGAGGGATTGGAGGTCCAGGTGCTCTTCTCGGCCGGTCGAGACGCACGGCGCGACCCCCGCCCCCGGCCCCTCCCCACAAGGGGGAGGGGAAACCCGCCCCCACACGTGCAGCCCGTCGCGGATGCGCATCTCCTTGATGTCGCAGAGCCAGGCGTCGAGCGCGACGAGCGCGCCCTGACCCTGCGCGAGGTCGACGCCGGCCTCGGCGGCGAGGCCGGTCTCCTGCGCGCGGGCGACGAGCGTCTTGGCGATCAGCTTGGCGCGCTTGGGGTCCAGCGTCTCGGCGGCGGCATATTCGTCGAACAGCGCCTCGAGCTCGATCGCCGCGCCGTGCGCACCGGCGGCGACCAGCGGCGGGGTGAGATGGCCGAGCGTCAGCGCGGCGTTGCGGCGCTTGGCCTGCGCCGCCTCGCCGGGGTTGTTGACGATGAACGGGTAGATGCACGGCGTCGGGCCGAGCAGGGCCTCCGGCGCGCAGGTCTCGTCGAGCGCGACCGGTTTGCCGGGCAACCATTCGAGCGTGCCGTGCGTGCCGAGATGGACCAGCGCGTCGATCTTTAGGACGTGCCGGAGCCAGAGGTAGAAGGCGACGTAGGCATGGCGCGGGGGCAGGGCGGCGTCGTGGTACGCGGCCTTGCGGTCGTCGCGTCGCCCGCGATCCGGCTGCAGGGCGAGCGTGAGTCGGCCGAGCCGCAGCGCGCCGAAACGGAAGGCGCCGTCGCTGCAGGCCGGGTCGTCGGCGGGGTTGCCCCAGGCGGCGGCGATGGCGGCGACGAGCGGCGCCGGCAGGGCGGCGAGCCGCTCGCGATAGTCGTCGAGCGCAAGCGCCGCCCCTCCTTCTCCCGCTTGCGGGAGGAGGTGGCCTCGCGAAGCGAGGTCGGATGAGGGATCGTGCCGCTCGTCTGTGGCGTCGCCGGAGAAGCGGCGACTCCCCTCATCCGACCCGACTTCGTCGGGCCACCTTCTCCCGCGAGCGGGAGAAGGAGGGGGCGTCAGCTTCTTTGCCAGATCGTCCGGCAGGTCGGCGATGGCATAGCCCGCTGCGCGGAGATCCTCGCTGATGGCGGCGACGCTGGCCCAGGTGTCGAGGCCGACGGCGTAGGCGGCGCGGCCGGCGCGGCCGGGATAGTCGGAGAGCACCATGGCGAGCCGCCGCTCCGCCGTCGGTGTCCGGCGCAGGCGCGCCCAGGCGGCGGCCAGCGCGGCGACGAAGGCGATGCGCGACGGCATCGGCCGATGCACGAGGCGGGTGAACTCGAGCGCGTCGTGGCGCGGGCTCTCGGCCTTGGTCGAGATCGCCGCGGTGACGAGGCGGCCGTCCATCTCTGGCAGGACGACGTTCATCGCGAGGTCGGCGGGGCCGAGGCCGCGCGGGTTGGCGCGCCAGGTCGCCTCGCTGGCGCCGGCGAGGATCGCCTGCAGCACCGGCGCGTCGGCCGCATCGAGCACGCTTCCCCCATCGTCGCCCTTGGCCGAGAAGGCGGTGGTGTTGACGATCACGTCGGGGCGGGTGGCGGCGATCTCCGCGCGCAGCACCCGCGCCGCCGCAGGGTCCTTGAGGCTCGTCGCGTAGAGTGCGGTCACGGCGAGGTTCCGCGCGGCCAGCGCGTCGGCGAGCGCGACGATCGGCGCGCAATCCTCGGCCAGCACCATCGAGCGGTAGAAGGTGATCAGCGCGCGGCCCCCGGCCGAGGGCAGGTCGCGGCAGGCGGCCTCGTAGCGGCCGGCCGGCGGCAGTGGTTTGGGCTCCGACCACGGCGCGGCATGGTCGAGCGTATCGTCGATCCAGCCAAGCGCCGCGTCGATGTTGTCGACGCCGCCGTGCTGGAAGAACTGCCACAGGCGCCTGAGGTCGGCGACGGGCAGGGTCGAGGCGTTGTCGAGCCGTGCGTCCTCGCGATGATCGCCGGGCAGCAGCGCGAGGGCGATGCCGTTGGCCCGCGCGACGCGGGCCAGTTCCTCGGCGCCGTAGCGCCAGTAGTCGAGGCCGCCGAGCAGGCGCACCGTGACGAAGCGCGCCTGCGCGATCACGCGCTCCACGTAGAGGTCGATGGAATAGGGATGCTTGAGCTGCGCGAGGCTCGCGAGGCGCAGCGTCAGCGGGCTCTCGCGCACCCCGGCCGCGGCGGCGACGGCGCCGAGATCGCTGTCGGTGAAGGACAGGAAGACGATGTCGCCGGCGCTCTGGCCGAGGTCGACGGCTTCGTCCGACTCCGCGAGCGTGCGGCTCTGGGTGACGAGGAGGTGCATCAGCGGGCGCCCGCGCCGGGATGAGGCTGCCGCAAGCGAGGGGTCATCGCTAGGCCGCGATCGCCGCGCGGATCGCCGCCGCGTCGAGGCCCTTCTCGCCGATCACCACCAGCCGGCCCTCGCGCGCCTCGTTGGCGGCCCAGGGCCGGTCGAAGCGCTTCTCGAAGCGCGCGCCGACGCCCTGGACGAGGAGACGCATCGGCTTGCCGTCGACGGCGACGAAGCCTTTTAGCCGCAGAACGTCGTGCGCGGCCGCGACATCGGCGAGGCGGCGCAGGAAGGCGTCGGGCTCGGCGACGGCGGCGACGGGCACGACGAAGCTGTCGAAATCGTCGTGGTCGTGCTCCTCCTCCGCATCGTGGTGCGAGGGGCGCGCGGCGAGGTCGTCCTCGGCCCGCGCGTCGAGGCCGAGCAGCAGCGCCGCGTCGAGCCGGCCCTCGCGCGCCGCGACGATCTTGCCGCGCGGCACCACGGCCTTGATCTCGGCCTCGACGCGCTCGCGCGCGGCGGCGTCGACGAGGTCGGTCTTGTTGAGCACAATGAGGTCGGCGCAGAGCAGCTGGTCCTCGAAGACCTCTTCGAGCGGGTTGTCGTGATCGACGCTGGGGTCGGCCGCGCGCTGCGCCGCGACCTTGACCGGGTCGTCGGCGAAACGGCCGGCGGCGACGGCGGCGGCATCGACCACCGCGACGACGCCGTCGACCGTGAGGCGGCGGCGCACGTCCGGCCAGTCGAACGCCTTCACGAGCGGCTTCGGCAGCGCGAGGCCGGAGGTCTCGATGACGATATGCTCCGGCGGCGGGTCGAGCTTCAGCAGCGTCTCGATCGCCGGCAGGAAGTCGTCGGCGACGGTGCAGCAGATGCAGCCGTTGGCGAGCTCGATGAGGCCGCAGGCGGCGTCGCCGCAGTCGCGCAGGATGTCGCCGTCGACGCCGACGTCGCCGAACTCGTTGACGATGAGCGCGAGCCGGCGGCCCTTCGCCGTCTCGATCACGTGGCGGATCAGCGTCGTCTTGCCCGCGCCGAGGAAGCCGGTGACGATCGTGGCGGGGATCTTGGCAAGGGGAGCGGCAAGCGGGGCGGCAGGCGGCATCGGGCGACTTTCACGGGTGTCGTGGCGCGCGCCTTTCCGGCCGATGACGCCCGGGGCACCCCGCCCGGCCGCACGCGATCGAGCATCGGCAGGTCTCCTGGCTCGCGGAGGATCAAGCCGGCGCGCTACCTTCCCGGTTGCCCAGTGGCGAGGTCGTCGAAGACCTCTCGCGCGCCGCTCCGCTGACAGTTGCGGGGGCAGCCGTGGCTTTGGCTTTAGGCTCAAGAGAACCGGGGCCGCACCACATTCCCTCTTCGCCCTCGCGGACGAGGGACCGATGTGGCGCGCACCCTTGCCGGTGGGCGGGCGGGTGTCAACGGGTGGGGGGCGGGAGGCGGCTTTACTTGCCTCGGGAGGAATGCGCTCTACCCTCCCGCGAGACTGAGTCTGCGGCGATTTTCGAGCGGTGGGGATGTTGGACGCTAAGGCATTGCAAGACGAGATCGTCGCGCTCCTGCCCGCAGACGGCACACCCGTCCTGAACCGTGTGATGCGGGTGCTGCTTGCCCGCAAGCTCGAGCAGACGATCGACGAGGACACGTTCTTTGCCGCGCGCGACGCGCTTCTCGCGGAGGGGATGGTAGGTCGACTGCGCGGGCAGGGCGGGCAAGTGTTCCTCACCAAGCCCGAGGCCCCGCCGCAGAAAACAGGCGCGGCTCCGGCGACGAAAGGCGAATGGTCCGAGGCAAGCCTCATGGAGCCTCTGCGTGCGTTTTTGGAAGGACCGTTTCGGAAGTCGCTAGATCTTTCGGACGCCGGCGTCTGTATCGTTGAGGACACGTCGGTCAAAGGAGCGTACCGCGGAAAATGGGCACGTCCTGACTTTATCCTTGTGAGCGCCATGCGGTTTCGGCTGCTACCGGGTGCCCAGGTCGATCTCCATTCGTTCGAGCTCAAGACAGAGAGTGGCGGCGGTGTCCTAGCGATCCACGAAGCGCTGGCGCAGACCCGCTTCACCCATTTCGGTCACTTCGTCTGGCACATGCCCGCCGGCTCCAAGTCTGAGCCGATGCTCGATGATGTCGCGACGCATTGCGAGGAGCACGGCATCGGGCTCATCCGGATGAAAGATCCGATGCGGCCGACCGAAGAGGGCGGCTGCGAAATCCTTGTCGACCCGCGGCGCAAGCCGACCCTTGGCTCGGTTGTCGACGGGTTCCTTGAGTCGAGGCTCACCGGCGAGCAGAAGGAGCGGATCATGAATGCGGTCCGAGGTGTTGTATGACAACAAACAATGATCGCGGAGGAAAACTCATTGCTGTCGCGAACATGAAGGGCGGCGTCGGCAAGACGACAACGGTTGTCAGCCTAGCCGAAGCCTTGGCCGCGTCAGACAAGACAAAAAAGATCTTAGTAATTGATCTCGACCCGCAGGCTAGTGCTTCAGTGGCGATAGCCGGAGACGACACGCTCGATCAGCTGATTCAAAGCGACAGAACTTTTGAAGACTTCATCGAGCGCAAAGTGTTGAAAAAAGAGAGAGTTAAAATAATCGAGATGGTACACCCTACGGTGTGCTTGACTACCCATGTAGGCCATCAATTGGATGTTGCTCTACTTCCCTGCGGGCCCGGTTTGAGGGCTGTGGAAAGAGATTTGATTTTCGATCGCGTAAAAGCAAACTTCGCCTTGTCATCGCTCGACGGGCAGATGGTACGCCTATTCAAGAGTGATGTGCTCCCATTGGCGAAAGAATTTGACTATATACTTTTTGATTGTGCGCCAGGCATATCTTTGATCACCGAGATTGCCATTCGGCTTAGTGATCTTGTCATCGTCCCAACAGTTCCCGATCGTCTATCTGCTTATGGGCTCACATCCTTCTATATAAATATATGGCAGTACAAGTCACGAACGCTTCCCGTACCGAAATCCATGCCAACGATATTAATAGCAAGAATGGATAAACGGATAAGGCAGCATCGAGAGGTAATGGAGGAACTCTGTAAGAGTGTGGCAGAAAAGGGCGCCGGCTTTCGCCTTTTCCACAATCAGATTCCCACCTCTGCAGCGCTTGTAGAGGCTCTCATGAAGCCCGGTTCCCTGACGTTTCACGCCAAATATACGTCACAGGTCATAGGCGAGGTCTTAAGCCCGCTCGTTCGCGAAGTGAAGGAGATGCTCCAATGACGCTGGAAATCGACGGTGCCGCAGTCCTCACGGCGATCGCGCGCTCACCGGATGCGTTCGGTATGACGACATTCAACGTGAACGCGCTCGCCACGAGCGTGTTGCTCGCCAATATGAAGGGTACAAAGGTGTCGCTGCCCGCGGTCCGATCCACTTTCAAAGCTATTGGATTTCAGAATTTCGCCGTCGCACTTGACCAGATGCCCCCGAAGGACTTGGCCTCTGCCCTCAAGAAGATCGACCCTCGCAATACATCGCTGAAAGACAGCGACGAGTCTTCGAAGCGCGCACACTTCGTGAAGCTTGCAGAAGGGGCTGTCGATCCCGCGACGGCAGCGCCGCGCGCACCGAGAGCGACTAGTCCGAAGACCCCGAAAGAGACAAAACCCAAAACAGGCGAGGTCATGAAGTCAAAGGCGCTGAGGCCCAAGGCAGCTCGAAAGCCTGCGTCAAAAGGAGCCGACTAAGCCTCCGCCTCCCGCGCGCGCACCTTCTGGATCGAGCGCTTCAGGCCGGCGATGGTAAAATCCTTGTCGATCGCCGACAGGGTGCCGAGGAAGGCGAGGCCGCCGAGCGCGACGCTGGCGATCGTGGCGGCGTGCGAGTCGGGGGTGAGGTAGAGCGCGACGAAGCAGACCAGGCCGCCGGCGAGCCCGGCGACGGCGGGCGTGCCGATGGCGGCGCGGATCTGCGCGGGCGTGATGGCGTAGGTGCGCGACAGCACGACGCCCATCACCACCGCGTAGACGACCTGGGCCAGGGCGACGCCGGTCGTCGCCTCGAGCGGCCCGGTCCAGTGGCCGAGGGCGACCGCGACGACGCGGCCCACGACGAGCAGCGTGCTCGTGACGAGGAAGAGCCGGTTGTGGCTCGTGGCGAGCAGCGCGGCGCCGCCGATCGTCGCGGCGGCGGCCAGCGCGTAGGAGCAGACGAGGATCTGCACGAAGTGGCCGGCATGGTGCCACTTCTCGCCGAGCAGGAAGGGGATCACCTCGGGCGAGGCGGCGGCGACGAGGCAGGCGGCGGGGAACACGGTGAGCATCATCAGCCGCGCCATGTTGCACTGGAGCGCGACGAACGGCGCGCCGACGAGCTTGAGGGACTGCGCGTAGGTCGCGGCCCACAACGGGTTCGAGGCGGATTCGACGAGGAAGCGGCAGGCCTGGTTGGCGAAGGTGTAGCTGCCGAGGGCGGCGGGGCCGAAGGCCAGCGAGAACAGGAGGTTCTCGGCGAAGCGGCAGAACATGTCGATGAGCCGCGTGCCGACGAGCACGCCGCCGGTGTGCAGATGGCTCGCGAGAAGCTTCAGCGAGGTCTTGCGGCCCGGCAGCTCGAAGGCGAGCGCGTTGAGGCCGAGCGCGCGGCCGCCGAAGGTCGCGGCGCTCTGCACGGCGAGGCTCATCGCGCCGAAGCCGTGCAGGGCGAAGCCGATCGCCAGGCCGGCGCCGACGATCGTCGCCACCGTGTCGACGGCGGACAGCGAGACGAGGTCGTTGCGCTGGTACAGCCGCGCCGAGGGCAGGGTGGAGACGGCGATGAACAGGAAGTTGAAGGAGAGCAGGCCGAGCAGCGCGTGCAGCCGCGGCTCGTGCATCAGGGCGGCGAGCCCGAAGCCGCACAGGTTGACGATGCCGGCGACGCAGATGCCGAGCGCCAGCATCACGTAGAACGCGGTGTTCCACACCGTGCGGTCGTGCGAGCGCTCCTTGGCGAGCGAGGCGCCGAGGCCGCCGTCGGCGACGACGGTGAAGAAGGTGACGACGGGCAGCGCCATCGCGTAGAGGCCGAATTCCTTCGGCCCGAGCAGGCGGCCCATCAGCGGCAGCATGGCGAGCTGCAGCACGGCCTTGAGCAGGCTCGAGGCGCCGCCCGCGGCGAGATTGCGCAGCAGGTCGCGGCCGTGGTCGCGATGCTGCTCGTGCTGCGGCGAAGCCGAGCCTCCGGTGTCGGCGTAGCTGGGTTGCTCGAGCAAGCGTTCGCCTCGGGTGGGCCGTCCGTCGATGAAGATCGCGCGCACAGGTCAACGAAGCTCGAAGCCGGGCGCGCCGCCGCACCTTGTCCGACATGGCGGTTAAGGGCGCGTGAGGCCGGGCCGCCGCCTCGGCGGGGCCTCGTCAACGGAGCCTCAACCATGTCGCGATCTGTCGGCGGCGAGGCTCTAGGCACGCGATCAGATCGCGGCGCCGAGCGCGTCTCGGCGCTTGGCGGCGGCGGCGATGTCCCGATATGGGTCACGCCCGAAGCGCGGAGCGTCTCACGATCCATGAGTGACGAGATGAGCGACGACACGAGCGACACGACCGACGACCGGCACAAGCAGAAGATGGCGGCGCGCAAGGCGGTGCAGGACGCCGAGGTCGCCTCGAAGCCGATCGCCGAGAAGGGCCTGCTCATCGTCCACACCGGCCCCGGCAAGGGGAAGACCTCGGCGGCGATGGGGCTCGTGCTGCGCGCGCTCGGCTACGGCTGGAAGGTCGGGATCGTCCAGTTCATCAAGGGCGCCTGGGACACCGGCGAGAAGCACGCGCTGGAGCGCTTCGACGATCTCGTCGCCTGGCACACGATGGGCGAGGGCTTCACCTGGGAGACGCAGGACCGCGAGCGCGACATCGCCGCCGCCGAGCGCGCATGGGCCAAGGCGCAGGCGCTCATGGACGATCCGGGGATCGGCCTGCTCGTGCTCGACGAGCTCAACATCGCGCTGCGCTACGGCTATCTGCCGCTCGATGCCGTGGTGGCGCGGCTTGCGGCGCGCCGGCCCGACCTCCACGTCGTCGTCACCGGACGCAACGCCAAGCCGGCGCTGATCGAGGCTGCCGATCTGGTGACCGAGATGGCGCTCGTGAAGCACCATTTCGCGGCCGGCGTGAAGGCGCAGAAGGGCATCGAGTTCTAGGCGCCGTCTATCGACGAATGCTCGGGGACGAAGCGCCGAGCGCCGCCTCGCTTGCCGGCTCGAGGCCAGCATCCCGAAAGGCATCGACCCGACGACACCCACGATGCCGTAGCGAACATGCCGTGGGCGCTTTGCGCCCGACGCCGTGTGGCAGGACTGCAACTCCGATGCAAAAGCCGGAGAAGCCATTGTCGGCGGCATGATGTTATAACATAATGAAACCCCATCGCTGGGGGCGAGCATCGTGGACGGTCGTCGTGTTGTGGTTGGTGCGAGCGTGAGCGTCGTGGCGCTGGCCTTGTCGGTTGGTTTCGTAAGGGCCCAAACGACCTTGCCGACCGTGACGGTGACGGAGCCGAAGCAGAGGCCCAAGCCCAAGCCTAAGCCGACCAAGATCGTGCGACGCCCGGCGGTCGAAAGGACGGCCCGTGCGCCGTCCCCGGTTCACGCGGTTCCTCATAGAGTCGCGCAGGCTCGGCGCGCGCCGGCGCCAGCCTTCACTCCGACGGCGGCCGGCGTCACAGGTCCCGCGGACCCGCAGGCTGCGATCGTCACAGCCGCCCGCGTTGGCGAAGCAGACGCGCGGAGCGTGCGGGACAATCTCGTCCCCAAAGGGCCGGCCAACGCCACGTCCATCACCAAGGCCAACATCGACGCGCTGCCGGCCGGCAACAACACGCCGTTCGATGCCGTGCTGCTGCAACTGCCCGGCGTCAGCCAGGATTCGGCGGGCAGCGGCGACTTCCACATCAGGAACGAGCACGCCAACGCGCAATACCGCATCAACGGCATCCTCCTGCCGGACGGCGTGTCCGGCTTCAGCCAGGTGCTCGATTCGACGTTCATCCGCGAGCTGACGCTGCTCGACGGCGCCCTGCCCGCGCAATACGGGCTGCATACGGCAGGCATCATCGACATCCAGACCCGCAACGGCGCCGACGATCCGGGCACGACCGTCGATCTCTACGGCGGCAGCTATCGCACGATCCAGCCGACCATCACCCAGTCCGGCGTGGTCGGCCGCTGGAACTACTTCGTCAGCGGTCGTTTTACGTCCGACGATCTCGGCATCGAGAATCCGACGCCGGCGCACGATGCCATCCACGACGAGACCCGACAGGGCCGCTATTTCGCCTATGTCTCCGGCGATCTCGAGGACGGCTCGAAGATCACCTTCATGTCGGGTGCGAGCCTCGCCGGCTACCAGATCCCGAATTCGGCCGGCACGCCACCGGCCTTCACGGCCTACGGCGTCGCCAACTTCAACTCCGCGCTGCTCAACGAGAACCAGCTCGAGCACTCGATCTTCAACGTGCTGGCCTGGCAGAAGTCGTTCGGCGCGCTCGCCTCGCAGGTCTCCTATTTCCAACGCTATTCCGAGCTGCATTTCACGCCCGACCCGATCGGCGACATCATCTTCAACGGCGTCGCCTCCGACGTCGCGCGCACGAGCCTCGTCAACGGCGTGCAGAGCGACAATGCCTGGCGCAGCTCGAGCCGCAACACGCTGCGCTTCGGCTTCACCGCGCAAGTGGAGCACGCGAGCGCCGACGACACCAACACGGTGCTGCCGACCGATGCCGCCGGCAATCCGATCGACAGCCCGTTCATCCTGCCGGCGAACACGAGCAAGACCGGCACCGTCGACGGCGTCTATCTCTCCGACGAATATTATCTGACCCGACAGCTCGCGATCACCGGCGGCCTGCGCTACGACTACATGGGCGAGTACGTCACGACCGACCAGCTCAGCCCGCGCCTCGGCATCGTCTACAAGCCCCTCGAGACGACGACCTTCCACGCCGGCTACGCGCGCTACTTCACGCCGCCGGAGCTCGCGCTGTCCGGCCCGACGCCGGTCCAAAGCTTCGCCAACACGACGCTGGCGCCGGACGTCACCCAATCGAGCCCGGTGCGGCCGGAGCGCGCGCATGTCTTCGACGTCGGCGTGACGCAACGCGTCCTGCCCGGTCTCGATGTCGGCCTAGACGGCTATTACAAGATCGCGACCAACCTGCTCGACGACGGCCAGTTCGGCCAGGCCCTGGTGCTCACCGCCTTCAACTACGCCAAAGCCTACAACGAAGGCGGCGAGCTGAAGGTGAACTACGCCAACGGCGGCTTCCGCGCCTACGGCAACCTCGCCGTCGCCCAGCAGCGGGCGACACAGGTGTCGTCCAACCAATATCTCTTCGACGCCGACGAGCTCGCCTACATCCAGAACAATTACATCTACACCGACCACGACCAGCTCTTCACCGTGTCGGGCGGCGGCTCCTACAGGTTCGGCGGGACGACCCTGTCGACGGACGTCGTCTACGGCAGCGGCCTGCGCGACGGCTTCGCCAACACAGGAACCGTGGCGCCGCATGCCGTCGTCAATCTCGGGCTCTCGCAGGACGTCGTGCTGGCGCCGGGTGCCAAGCCGACAACCTTCCGCATCACCGTGGTGAACGTCGCCGACACGCCCTACGCGATCCGGGATGGATCAGGCATCGGCGTGTTCCAGGCGCAGTACGGGTCGCGGCGCGCGGTGTTCGGCGGCATCACGCAGCGGTTCTGAGGCATGCGGCGGAGCCGATGAGCGAGCGGCGTGCGAACTCCTTCGCCTTCGACCCGCCGACGGGTGCCCGTCTCTGGCACTACCTTGTCGCGATGCTTGTCGTCGGCTTGGCGCTGGCTGGCGGCCTGCGCGCCCTTGATCGCGCGACGCCGGCAGACGTGGCGAGCGAGACGCAGGACGCGGTGCTCATCGACCTGCCGCCCACCGAGACGGCGACGCACCCGGTGGGCGACGACGCGCCGACCCAGCAGGCGGCGGCCGCCGCGGCGCGCGCGAAGCCGGAGGACAAAGCCGAGCCGCCGAAGCCGGCAAGCGTCGAGCTCCCGAAGCCCCCACCGCCGCAACGGGCCGCAACCGCATCCGCTCCGCGAGAGGCTCACGTGTCCGGCGGCCCCGAAGAGACGCGCGCCGAGAGCACCGATACCGACGATGCCGAGACACACCGAGTGTCTGCGCATCTGATCACGCTGTGGCAGAAGGCGTTGATGGCGCGCCTGCAGGCCACGCGCCGCGGACTGCCGCATCACCAGCGCTTTGCCGGCCTGGCGAAAGTCGCCTTCGAGATCGACCGCAACGGCCATCTCGTCGCCGAGCACGTTGCGCAGAGCTCGGGGTCGTCGGCGCTCGATGCGGCGGCCTTGGCTCTCGTGCGGCTTGCCGAGCCTTACCCCGTCCCGCCCCACGAAGCAGGCGCCACGCAGCTCTCCTTCGTCGTGCCGATCAGCTTCAGGCCATGAGAGGAAGCCCGTATTCGCCTCGGGTCTCCCAATTCTCGACGCGTTAACCCGCGCTTAAGCCTGCTGGCAGATGGCGCTTGATTGCCGCTGCGGCAGCCTGGGCAGCCTCGTGCCATGGACGCGCTCGCGGAGAACGGAAGCCGCTTGTTCTGCTCCGCTGCGCATGCGGTGGGCACGGCGTCGTTCGAGATGCAGACGTGCGGCGACTTCTCCAACCGCTACTGGATCGGGGTGACCACCACGCTGGCGGTGATCACGCTTGCGATCTTCGCGATCTGGCATCTTGCCTTCAGCGAGCGCGGCGCGGGTTAGCGCCGATCTTCAGTGCGCCTCGACGGGCGCCGCGGTGCGCGGCGGCCGGCGTAGGAGCAGCACGGCGCCGAGGCTGACGACGAGCCCCACCGCCACGAGGAAGAACGCGTCCGCATAGGCCGAGACGTAGGCCTCGCGCCGCACCTGGGCGGCGATCGTCGCCAGCGCCTGCGCCTTGGCGATCGCCGGGTCGGCGACGTTGCGGGCGCCGGCCATCAGCATGGCGAGGCGCTCCTGCGTGCGCTGCGCGTTGCGCGTCATCGCCTCGGCGAGCATCGAGAAATGGAACTGCTCGCGCCGGTCGATCACCGTCGACAGCGTGGCGATGCCGATCGAGCCGCCGAGGTTGCGCATCATGTTGGAGAGCGCCGACGCGTCCGCCGTGTCGCGCGGCGGCAGGCCGGCGGTCGAGAGCTGCGACAGCGGGATCGAGAACAGCGGTTGTCCCGCCGCGCGCAGGAGCTGCGGCAGGATCAGCTGGTTCATGCCGACGTCGTGCGTCAGGTTGACGTTGAGCCAGCAGCTCCAGGCGAAGAGCAGCGTGCCGGCGACGACGAGCAGGCGCGGATCGACGCGCCGCATCAGCAGCGGCATCATCGGGAAGACGAAGAGCTGCGGGATGCCGCTCCACATCACCACCCAGCCGATCTGCTCGGCGTTGTAGCCCTGGATCTGCGCGCAATAGAGCGGGATGACGTAGGTCGAGCCGAGCGACACGGCGCCGATGACGACCATCAGCCCCGTCGAGGCGCCGACCGTCGGGTTCCTGAGGACGCGCAGGTTGATGAACGGGCGTTGCGCCATCAGCTCGCGCGCGATGAAGAGCACGATGCCGACGATCGAGACGATCGTGAAGCGCAGGATGACGTCGGACTCGAACCATTCCTTGCGCTGGCCCTCCTCCAGCACGAACGTCATGCTCGAGAGGCCGACCGCCATGGCGATGACGCCGAACCAGTCGCCCTTGGCGAGCTCGTCCCAGCGCGTCTTCTGCGGCGCCAGCGCGTAGAGCTGCATCGCGGCGGCGAGCGGGCCGGGGATCAGGTTCAGGTAGAAGATGTAGTGCCAGGAGAAATTGTCGGTGAGCCAACCACCGATGGTCGGGCCGATCGCCGGCGCGAAGGTCGCGGTGAGCCCGAAGATGGTGATGCCGATCGGCTGCTGGTGCTTGGGCAGGCGGGTGCGCAGGATGGTGATGGCGGTCGGGATCAGCACGCCGCCGGTGAAACCCTGGCCGGCGCGAAACAGGATCAGCTGGGTGAGCGACGTCGACAGCGCGCAGAGCAGCGAGAAGCCGATGAACAGCGCCGTGTTGATCGACAGGTAGCGGCGCAGGCCGAAGACGTTCGAGCCGAGCCAGCCGGTGAGCGGGATGACGACGATCTCGGCCATCAGATAGGCGGTCGAGATCCAGCTGCCCTGCTCGGGCGACGCGCCGATCGCGCCCTCGATGTTGGCGAGCGACGAATTGGTGATCTGGATGTCGAGGATCGCCGTGAACGCCCCGAGGATCGCGCCGATCGTCGCGAGCCAGTCCTTCAGGGAGGCCTTGGGTTGGTCGGTCATGCGCGCAGCCCATTCAAGGCTCGCGCGTCCCCCCTCCCCCTTGCGGGGAGGGGTTGGGGGTGGGGGTCGGGACGTGCCTCGCGGTCGGCCACGAGGCACGGCTGGACCCCCACCCCTAGCCCCTCCCCTCAAGGGGGAGGGGAGGCCTCCGCTCGGGATCGCGATTCCTTGGACTCAGGCTTCGCACTCGAGCAAGCTGGCCACGAACCTCGCGTAGGCAGTCCCCTATGGTGTTTCCGGTCTATCAACCGCCCAAGCCGGCGCAGCTCAAGCGTGCACGCGCTATGCGACGCGCGATGACCGAGGCGGAGACGCGGCTCTGGCGTGCCCTGCGGCGCCGTTTGCCGACCTACCATTTTCGCCGTCAGGTCCCGATCGGCGCGTTCGTCGCCGATTTCTGCTGTTACCAGGGCCGGCTCGTCATCGAGGTCGATGGCAACCAGCATGGCTCCGATGAAGCGCGGGCTCGCGATGCGCGCCGCACGGCCATTCTGGAGGGCACGGGCTTTCGCGTCGTCCGCTTTTCCAATGCGGAGGTCTTCGCCGCGATGGACTCCGTGCTCGACACGATCCTCGCGCATCTCGAAGGGCGTGCGGATTGAGATCGAGAGCAGCCTTCGTTCGAGACGCACGGCGCGACCCCCACCCCTGACCCCTCCCCGCAAGGGGGAGGGGGATCGCCCCGACTCTCGCGCCATCACCGGACGCTCACCTGCTGCGCGGCGGCCGGCGTCGCCGCCTCGCCGCGGACGTCGATCGTCGCCTCGGCGGAGAGCCCGGGGCGCAGGCGGACGATCAGCGGGTCGCCGGGCGCGAGCGCGATCTTCACCGGCACGCGCTGCACGATCTTGGTGAAATTGCCGGTCGCGTTCTCCGGCTGCAGCAGCGCGAATTGCGAGCCCGTGCCGGGCGCGAAGGATTCGATGCGGCCGTGGAAGACGTGGTCGCCGAAGGCGTCGATGGTGAAGCGCGCGGCCTGGCCCTCGACCATGCGGCCGACCTGCGTCTCCTTGAAATTGGCGATGAGATAGATCGCCTCGCCCATCGGCACGATCGTCAGCAGGTTCGTGCCGGGCTGGACGAGCTGGCCGCGGCGCAGCGCGCGGTCGCCGACGACGCCCGAGATCGGCGCCCTGATCGTCGTGTAGGAGAGGTTGAGCTTGGCCTGCTCGAGGTTGATCTGCGAGCGGCGCAGCGTCGCGCGCGCGGCGTCCTCGAGCGAACGCAGCGCGTCGATCTGCTTTTGCGCGGCATCGTAGCTCGCGTTGGCCTTGTCGAGCATCGCGCGCTTCACCGCGAGGTCCGACGTCGCCTGCTGCGAGCGCTGCGTGGTGCCGGCGCCGCGGGCGTAGAGGTCGTTGTAGCGGGTCGCCTCCTGGCGCGCGAAATCGAGCGCGGCGCGGGCGTTGGCGACGTCGGCCTTGGCCTCGACGATCTTCGCCTGCTGCTGGATCAGCGCCGAGGCGACGCCCTCCAGGCTCGCCTTCGACTTGTCGAGGTCGGCTTCGTCCTGCGCCAGCACCACCTGGTAATCGCGGTCGTCGATGCGGGCGATCACGTCGCCGGCCTTCACCGGCTGGTTGTCGGTGACGAGGCTCTCGGCGACGAACCCGCCGACCTTCGGCGCGACGGTGACCTTGTCGGCCTGCAGGAAGGCGTCGTCGGTCGCCTCCTCGAAGCGCCCGTCGGTCCACCAGTGCCAGCCCCATTGCGCGGCGAAGCCGAGCGCGGCGAGGGCGAGAAAGCCGAGGACGAGCCGCTTCGGCCGCAGCCGGCGCGGCGGCCGTGCCGCGTCGGCACCGTCGCTGCGCGTGTCCGGCGCACGGGGGGCCTCCTGCGCGGCCTTCTTGCGCAGGAGAGGGGCGTTGCGCGCGACGTCGGCGGGCGTCACGTCATCGATGGTCGGAGCGGAGGCACTCATGCGGCGGCTGCCCTGCGGGTCGTCTATGAAACAGAACGGTAGTGTTCTATAATTCCGGCAGCGGCAAGGCAATCCGCGAAACGCGGTCTTGAGAATTTTTCCGATGCGGGATGGATCTGCGCAACACGGCCTCGGCAGCGGGATCGCCGATCTCGAGACGGCCGCCAGCCTCTCGACAGCGGCTGGGCCCTTCGCCAGCTTGCAAAGTCCCGGGGCTTCGCGGCATCAAGGCGCATGACCGCGCTCGACACGAGCCTCGCGCGCCCGCGCGCCCGCAGCGGCCGTCCCACCAAGGCGGCGGCCGCCGAGCGCGACGAGCGCCTGCTCGACATCGCGACCAAGATGTTCCTCGAGCAGGGGTTCGAGGCCACCTCGATCGACGCGCTCGCGGAAGCTGCGGCGATCGGCAAGGCGACGCTCTACGCGCGCTACGCCGACAAGACGGCGCTGTTCGCCGACGTGCTGCGGCGGCGCATCATCGAGGTCTACGGCAGTCTCGAGGCCGAGTTCGCGGCGGCACCCGGCGGCGACCTGCAGGCGACGCTGCAGCACGTCGCCGAGCGCTTCCTCGATCAGACGCTGCAGGAAAGCTCGGTGGCGCTGGGCCGCATCCTCGCCGCGCAAGGCGCGCGCTTTCCCGAGCTCGCGCAGCTCGCCATGACCGAGGGCTACGAGCGCCAAGTGCGGCTGATCTCGAGCGTGCTCGCCCGCTTCGACGGCGACCCACGCTACGTCCTGGGCGATCTGGCGATCACCGCCGATCTCTTCCTCGCCCTGGTGCTCGGGCGCACGTCTCGCATCAAGATCTACGGGCTTCCCGTCGACGTCGCGGAGATGCGCCGGCGCACGGGAGCGGCCGTCGCGCTGTTCGTGCGCGGCGTCAGCGCCTGAGCGGCACCTAGAATTCCGCGCCCTCGCGGCCCCAGGCGCGCTGCAGCTGCTCCTCCCAGGCCGCCCGCAGGGTCTCGGCGAGCAGGTTGAACTCGTCGGCGCGCGGCGAGGTGGCGCGCCAGGCGAGCGCGATCTCGCGGCTGGCGTTGCGGCCGTCGAGCGGGCGCGCCTGGACCGGCGTGCCGGTGAGGATGCCCGACACCACCGCCATCTCCGGCAGCAGGGTGAGGCCGAGGCGGTTGGCGACCATCTGCACCAGCGTGTGCAGCGAGGTGCCGACATGCGCGGAATCGGCGCGCAGCTCCGGCCGCCCGCAGGCTTCCAGCGCATGGCCGCGCAGGCAATGGCCGTCCTCCAGCACCAGCAGGCGCGAATCGTCGACCTGCGCCGGCAGCACGTAGGGCAGCGAGCCGTCGAAATCGGCGGGATGGAAGGCGAGATGGAACGGGTCGCGGAACAGCGGCTGCACCGTGAGCTCGCCGCAGGCATAGGGCAGGGCGAGGAGCAGGCAGTCGAGCTGGCCGCGCATCAGGCTCTCGCAGGCCGTCGTCGTGAGGTCCTCGCGCAGATAGAGCTTGAGTTCGGGGAATTTCGCGCGCAGCTCCGGCAGCAGCAGGGGCAGCAGGAACGGCGCGATGGTCGGGATGACGCCGAGCCGCAGCTCGCCGCAGAGCGGCTTGCCAATCGTCACCGCCATCTTCGCGAGCTCTTCCGCCTCGCGCAGGACGACGAAGGCCTTGGCGACGATCTTCTCGCCGATCGGGGTGAAGCAGGTGACCCGCTGCGTGCGCTCGACCAGCATCACGTCGAGCACCGTCTCCAGCTCGCGCAGGCCGGCCGAGAGCGTCGACTGCGTGACGTTGATCGCCTCGGCCGCCCGCCCGAAATGCCGGTGCTGGTGCAGTGCGGTGAGGTATTGGAGCTGCTTGATGGTCGGAAGGTAGGCCACGGCCTCTTCAACCTCCTCCCTTCGACAGGTGCAATTCGTCGGTCGTCGGATTTTGATCGATTCATCCGATCACAATGACAAAATCAATTCGTTGGCTTTTCAGTCTGAGTAGGGCCATATCGCACCCATCGGCGAACGAGCCGAGATAACGGTCTCTCCAAAATGAGAGCGGCCAAGTGAGGAGAACGTCATGAACTGGGTTGCCCCGATCGTCGAAGAGATCTGCGTCGGCATGGAAGTCACGAGCTACGAGTCGGCTGACCTCGACGTCCTGTTCTAAGGATTTCGACGAGATCGTATCCCGATCTCTCCTGAGCGGCGGTGCCCAAAGCGGGCGCCGCCGCTTTGTTTTGCGCGGGTGGCTCTCGCTCTACCGCGCCGTGCTGTCGGCCAGCCAGCCGAGGTAGCCTGCAGACCCTGCGACGATCGGAACGGCAACGATCTCAGGGACATCGTACGCGTGCTTCGCGCGGATCGCGGCCTCGACCGCAGCATAGTCGGCCGCCCTGATCTTGCAGATCAGGAGATGCTCGCAAGCCGTTTCGATCGCGCCCTCCCACCGGTACGTGCTGTCGATCGGCAGCGCCTGCACGCAGGCGGCAAGACGCGCCTCGACCAACGCGTGCGCCAGCGCCTTCGCCGCCTCGGCATCCCCGACGGTCGTCGTCACCATCAAGAACTCGGGCGTCACGGCAGGATCGCGAAGGCGCGCGCCGGGAAGCCGAGACCGTTCTTCACCTTGGGCCAGGTGACGACGATGATGGCGCCGGTCGCCGGCACCTTGTCGAGATTGTCCATCACCTCGATCTGATAATGGCCGTGGTCGAGGACGTAGGTCTCGCTCTCCATCTTCGGCGTCGTGTCGGTGTCCATGGCCTCGTGGCCGATCGCCACCGCGCCGCGCTGCTCGAACAGCGTCCTGACCACCGGCAGCGACCAGGCCGGAAACGGCTCGCGCTTGAAGCGCGCCGGGTCGGTCTCGAAATCCTTCGACATGTCGGTGCGCAAGGCGACGAACGCGCCCGGCGGCACGCGGCCGTGCGCCTTCTCCCAGGCGGCGAGATCGTCGAGCGAGAAGGCATGCGCGGGGTCGTTGGCGAGATACGGCGTGTCGTCGAGCACGACGAGCGGCAGGATCATCTGGTCGAGCGGGATATCGTCCATGGTGCGCCCGGTCGGCGCGAAATGCGCGGGCGGGTCGACGTGGGTGCCGTACTGGCCGACCATCGCGTAATAGGTCGCGCGGAAGCCGTCGTGGGCGATCGTGTAGGCCTCGAGCGTGCGCGGGTCGACGGCCGGCGTCATCTTGGCCTGCCCGAAGCCGGACCAGACCGGCGTCGTCGGGCTGAACGCATGCGTCAGATCGACTTTTTGGTGCGCGGCGAGGGTCGCATAGGCCTCGGCCAACGTCGGCTTGGCGGCGACGGGGGCCGGGCTCTCGGCAAGGGCCGGCTGGCAGAGGGCCACGACGAGAGCGGCGACGGCGCCGGGCTGCGGCCCTGCGGTCACGCTAGTCGGACCCCTGGTCGGCCTGGAGCGCCACGGCGACGGCCCGCAGCCGCTCCGGGGCGAGCGTTCCGGTGAGGCTGAAGGCGGCGGTCGGCGTGCGCCACGTCAGGGCCTTGTCGGTCCGCTCGAGCGGCATCGCGCCGATGTCCGGAGCATTCCGGCTGACACGGAGCGCGACGAGGCCGCCGTCCGCGCGGAAGCGCAGCACCAGCGCCGACGCGTCGTCGGCGTCGGACGCGACCTCGGTGAGGCGCAGGCCCGCCTTCGCTAGGTCCGGCACCTTGAAGGTTGGAAGAGCCGCGGCGGACCCGTCGCTGGCGGCGACCGGCGGCACGACGGTGTCGTCGCGCGAGCCCGCCATCCACGACATGGTGAGCCCAATCGCGATCACGAGCGCCGCGGCGATCGCCGCGCCGCCGCCCGCGCGTGTTTTCGCTGCCGACGTGGCCGCCGACGTGCCGCGCGGCCGCTCGGCGTTGACCCGGTTCGTGTCGATGCTCCGCAGGCGCGGCGGCGCCAGGTCGAGCGCCATGGGCAGCGGCTCGGCGGCGACGGTGCGGAACGCCTCGCGGATCAGGTCCGCCTGGTCCTGCCACGCCTCGACGAGGGCGCGATCGGCGGGGGAGCCGGCGAGGCGACGCAGCACGTCGGCGCGGCGCGACGGCTCGATGCGGCCGTCGACGAGGCCGTGAAGATCCGCCTCCGCGAGACCCGCTTGCGTCACGTCAGTTGACCAGGCGCAGGTAGGGCACGTTGCGGCGCGCCGAGGCCGGCTGCTGCGCCCGCGGCGTGAGCTGGTCGTCGAGCCGGCGGCGGGCCTCGGTGAGGCGCGACAAAAGCGTCGCCTGCGAGACGCGCAGGATCCGCGCCGCGTCGGCGTAATCGAAGCCTTCCAGCGTCACCAGGAGCAGCGCCTCGCGCTCCTCGAGCGGCAGGCTCATCAGGCCGGCGGTCAGCCGCGTGCGGCGCATCGCGGCCGGCGCCGGCGCGCTGGAGACGAGCGCCGGGCGCCCGGCGCCGGCGGCCCGCGCCTCGCGTCCGGCGAGCAGCGAGTCGCGATGGAGCTGGGTGACTGTTGCATAGAGACGCACGAGGAGGTCGGCGCTCGACCCGATCTGACGCGCGCCGAGCGCGCGGACCAGGGCCGCCTGCACGAGGTCGTCGGCGAGCGTAGAAGTCCCGGGCTGGCCGGTGGCGAGCGCCCGGGCATAGCGCCGCAAGCTCGGCGTGCATGCGTTGAGGTCGTCCCGCAGACTCACCCCGTGCCTCCGGAAGCGCGATGGTAGAATCGAGAGGACAACGCGCCGTTTACGAAAAAGTAACCATGTCGCGCGCCGCTGCCTATCGTCTTTTTCGGTGGGTCCGCCCGCGCTCCGACGCGCCTCCGGCCTTGCACTCGCGGAAGCGGTAGGCTTAAACGCGGCTTCCTTTGGTCGATGACGCACGCGTGACATCGGCCGGTTTTCCGACCGGACTTTTGATGAGCGAGCGGGCACTCATGACGGGCCAAGTTTCGGCGGGCAAGAGCACGGGACTATTGGCCGGCAAGCGCGGCCTCGTCCTCGGTGTCGCCAACAATCGTTCGATCGCCTGGGGGATCGCCAAGCAGGCGGCCGAGCAGGGGGCCGAGCTCGCCTTCACCTACCAGGGCGAGGCGCTGGGGAAGCGTGTGCGTCCGCTCGCCGAGGAGCTCGGCGCCAAGGTCGTCGGCCATTGCGACGTCACCGATGCCGCCTCGATCGACGCCGTGTTCAAGGTCGTCGAGGAGGACTGGGGCCAGCTCGACTTCATCGTCCATTGCATCGCCTTCTCCGACCATCGCCAGCTGACCGGCCGCTACGTCGACACGACGGCCGACAATTTCGCGATGACGATGATGATCTCCTGCTACTCGTTCACCGCCGTCGCGCAGCGCGCCGAGAAGCTGATGACGGAGGGCGGCTCGATGCTGACGCTGACCTACTACGGCGCCGAGAAGTGGATGCCGCACTACAACGTCATGGGCGTCGCCAAGGCGGCGCTCGAATCGTCGGTGCGCTACCTGGCGGCCGACCTCGGCGAGAAGAACATCCGCGTCAACGCGATCTCCGCCGGCCCGATCAAGACGCTGGCGGCCTCGGGCATCGGCGACTTCCGCTACATCCTGAAGTGGAACGAGCAGAATGCGCCCCTGCGCCGCACAGTGACGATCGAAGAGGTCGGCAACACCGCGTCGTTCCTGCTCTCCGACTATTCGAAGAGCATCACCGGCGAGATCCTGCACGTCGACGCCGGCTACCACGTCGTCGGCATGAAGAACCCGGAGGGCCCCGACATGGAGGCCCTCGTCAAGACGGTGAAGTAGGCCGCAGGTCTCTCCCGCTTCGGGACTGGACGTCTCATGTCCCACAACAGCTTCGGCCATCTCTTCCGCGTCACGACCTTCGGCGAGAGCCACGGGCCGGCGATCGGCTGCGTCGTCGACGGCTGCCCGCCGCTGATCCCGCTCGAGGCGGCGGAGATCCAGGCCTTCCTCGACAAGCGCAAGCCCGGCCAGTCGCGCTTCACGACGCAGCGCAGGGAATCGGACACGGTCCGCATCCTCTCCGGGGTCACCCCGGGCCGCGACGGCCGCCAGGTGACCACCGGCACGCCGATCATGCTGCTGATCGAGAACGAGGACCAGCGCTCGAAGGACTACGAGGCGATCAAGGACACGTTCCGCCCCGGCCACGCCGACTACACCTACGAGGCCAAGTACGGCATCCGCGATCATCGCGGCGGCGGCCGGTCCTCGGCGCGCGAGACGGCGGCGCGGGTCGCCGCCGGCGCGATCGCGCGAAAGATCGTGCCGGGCGTGACGATCCGCGGCGCCCTCGTGCAGATGGGCGTGCAGGCGGTCGATCGGGCGCGCTGGGACTGGGACGAGGTCGGCCGCAACCCCTTCTTCTGCCCCGACGCCGAGGCGGCGAAGGGCTTCGAGGCCTACCTCGATGGGATCCGCAAGGCGGGCTCGTCGGTCGGGGCGGTGCTCGAGATCGTCGCCGACGGCGTGCCGGCGGGGTGGGGCGCGCCGCTCTACGGCAAGCTCGATGCCGACCTCGCCGCCGCCCTCATGTCGATCAACGCCGTCAAGGGGGTGGAGATCGGCGACGGCTTCGCGGCGGCCGCGCTGACCGGCGAGGCCAATGCCGACGAGATGGAGCCCGGCAACGAGGGCCGGCCGCGCTTCTCGGCCAACCACGCCGGCGGCATCGTCGGCGGCATCTCGAGCGGCCAGCCGATCGTCGCGCGCTTCGCGGTGAAGCCGACGTCGTCGATCCTGACGCCGCGCAAGTCGATCACCCGCGACGGCGCCGCGACCGAGGTCGTCACCAAGGGCCGCCACGACCCCTGCGTCGGCATCCGCGCCGTGCCGGTCGGCGAGGCGATGGTCGCCTGCGTGCTGGCCGACCATTTTCTGCGCCATCGCGGGCAGGTGGGCTGAGAGCTCAGATCCCCGAGCCGCCGATCTCCTGCCCGTCGCGCGGAAACTCCGGCAGGCGCGCCGCGAGGCCCGGCGTGCGCACGGGCGCGATCGAGGAGGGCAGGGGCATCCAGAACGCCACCTCCCACCCCTCGTAGACGATCGCGCAATCGGCCGAGGAATCGGTCGACACCCAGCAGGGCTCGGCGTCGCGCTTGTGGCGCGTCCAGCGCACCACGTCGACGTCGGCCGGCCCCTGCTCGGTGCCGCGGATGACGGCGAGGATGCGCGTGCCGTCCTTCGGCGCGCTCGCCATCGGCCGCCACTGGTCCGTCGAGGTCTCGCTCATCGCCGTCTCCTCAGCTCGCGTGCCAGGATGCCGCGGCGCCACGCTCCCTGCAAGCTGGGCCGCGCAAGCGGAGCCGAGATTGTCTGCAAGCGCCAGCCACAGAACGTTACGAAGTTTTCATGCGTCGGACATCGGCGCGTAAGTCCCGCTCGGCCAGTCTGCGCCTCGACAGGTGGCGAGAGTCTGCCGCCGTGCAACGGAGACGACCATGGGCGAGACCAATCAGACGCGTTTCGGCAAGCGGAGGACGGCGCGCACTATCCTGCTCGGCACGGCGGGCGCGTTCGCTCTGTCCGGCGCCATCGCGGGCGGCTTCGCGCTGCCGCACGGCGCGTTTGCCGACACCGCGGCGAACACCACGCCGGAGCACACGATCACCGTGACGCCGACCTCGTTCGCCGACGTGGTCGAGCACGTCCGCAACGCGGTGGTCTCGGTCAAGGTGAAGATGAACTCGACCGACACCTCCGACAACGAGGAGGGTGAAGGCGGCAGCGGCGGCGACGAGCAGCAGCAGATGCCGCAGCTGAAGCCGGGCGACCCGCTCGAGAAGTTCTTCAAGCAGTTCGGCGAGAAGCACGGCCATCCGATGCGCCCGCACGTGACCCAGGCGCAGGGCTCGGGCTTCTTCATCACGCCGTCGGGCTACGTCGTCACCAACAACCACGTCGTCGAGCACGCCACCGAGGTGACGCTTGTGACGGATGACGGCACGACGCTGCCCGCCAAAGTCATCGGCACCGACAAGAAGACCGATCTCGCCCTGCTCAAGGTGACCAAGCCCGGCACCTATCCCTTCGTGCACTGGGCCGAGAAGGCGCCGCGCGTCGGCGAGTGGGTGATGGCGATCGGCAACCCGTTCGGCCTCGGCGGCACGGTGACGGCGGGCATCGTCTCGGCCCGCGGCCGCGACATCGGCGCCGGCCCCTACGACGACTTCCTGCAGATCGACGCGCCGGTGAACCGCGGCAACTCGGGCGGCCCGACCTTCAACGCGCAGGGCCAGGTCGTCGGCGTCAACACGGCGATCTTCTCGCCGTCGGGCGGCAGCGTCGGCATCGGCTTCGCGATCCCCTCCGAGGTGGCGCAGAACGTCATCCAGTCGCTCGAGACGAACGGCAAGGTGTCGCGCGGCTGGATCGGCGTGCAGATCCAGCCCGTCACCGACGAGATCGCCGACAGCCTCGGCCTGAAGTCGACCAAGGGCGCGCTCGTCGCGGAGGCCCAGCCGACCGGCCCGGCATCGGCCGCCGGCATCAAGTCGGGTGACGTCATCCTCGGCGTCGACGGCAAGAAGGTGGACGGCCCGCGCGAGCTCGCCCGCACGATCGCCAGCCTCGGCCCGGACGCCAAGGCGACGCTGACCTACTGGCACAACGGCGCCGAGAAGACGGCGGACGTGAAGCTCGGCCAGCTGCCGAACAGCGATCAGGTCGCCAAGGCCGAGATCCAGGGCGACGAGGACAAGGCCACGGTCGGCGCGCTCGGGCTGCAGCTCGCCCCGGCGGCGTCGATCCCGGGTGCCGGCTCCGACGGCGTCGTGGTCGCGGACGTCGAGGCCGACAGCCAGGCCGCGCAGAAGGGCCTGAAGGTCGGCGACGTGATCCTCGAGGCCGGCGGCCAGAAGGTCTCGAAGCCGGGCGACATCACCTCGGTCATCGCGGCCGCCAAGAAGGAGGGTCGCAAGGCCGTCCTCCTGCGGGTCAAGAACGACCAGGGCGTCCACTTCGTCGCGCTCGGCACCACCGCCAACGGCTGAGCCGATTGATGTCGTCGCCGATGGCCTCCCTCCTCCGACGGTGACGGCATCGCACGCGCAGGCCGGGCTCAACGCCCGGCCTGCTGCGTTTCACGAGGATCAGTCTATATGTCGCCGATGCGAATATTGATCGTCGAAGATGACGTCGAGGCGGCGCAATATCTGGTCAAGGCGTTCCGCGAGAGCGGGCACGTGGCCGATGCGGCGCGCGACGGGCTCGAGGGCTACGACATGGCCCGCGACGAGACCTACGACGTGCTCATCGTCGACCGCATGCTGCCGCGCATGGACGGGCTGTCGCTGATCGGCGGCCTGCGCGACCACAAGGTGACGACCCCGGTACTGATCCTTTCCGCGCTCGGCCAGGTCGACGACCGCGTGAAGGGCCTGCGCGCCGGCGGCGACGATTATCTGCCGAAGCCCTACGCCTTCTCCGAGCTGCTCGCGCGCACCGAGGCGTTGGCACGCCGCAAGAGCGCCGGCAACGGCGAGGAGACGGTCTACAAGGTCGGCGGCCTCGAACTCGATCGCCTCGCCCACAAGCTGACGCGCGACGGCAAGGAGATCGTGCTGCAGCCGCGCGAGTTCCGGCTGCTCGAATATCTCATGAAGCACCACGGCCAGGTCGTGACGCGCACGATGCTGCTCGAGAACGTGTGGGACTATCACTTCGACCCGCAGACCAACGTGATCGACGTGCACATCTCGCGGCTGCGCGCCAAGATCGACAAGGGGTTCGATCCGCCGCTCCTGCAGACGGTCCGGGGCACGGGGTACACGATCCGTGACAGCGCTCGGTAAGCTGTTCCGGACCACCGCGTTCAAGATCTCGCTGGCCTATCTGGTCATCACTTCGATCGGCGCCGTGATCGTGCTTCTCGGCGTCGGCTGGAACATCAAGAACGTGGTCGACCAGTCGGTCGCGCAGACCGTCGATGCCGACACCGTCGGCCTCTCCGAGCAATATGTCGACGGCGGCATCACGCGGCTCGCCGAGATCATCGACCAGCGCGTCAAGCAGCCGGGCGCCGGCCTCTATCTGCTGACGACGCATGCCGGCGAGCCGATCGTCGGCAACGTGTCGTCGCTGCCGCTCGGCGTCATCGACAAGGAAGGGGTCGTCGAGACCAGCTACGAGGTGAAGGGCGAGCGCCGCCACGCACTCGCGCGGATCTTCGCGCTGTCGGGCGGCTTCCGCCTGCTCGTCGGCCACGACCTCGCCGAAGGCGACACGCTGCGGCCGATCCTCTGGCACGCGCTGGTCACGTCGCTGATCTGGCTCACCGTGATCGGCACGATCGGCGGCCTCGTCGTCGCACGGCGCGTGCTGCGGCGCGTCGACTCGATCGCGCTCGGCGCCCGCCGGATCGCCGACGGCGACCTCACCGGCCGGCTTCCTCTCGCCGGTACGGGCGACGAGCTCGACCGGCTCGTCGAGAACCTCAACGCCATGCTGGCGCGGATCGCCGAGCTGGTCGCCGGCATGAAGGAAGTGTCGGACAACGTCGCGCACGACCTGAAGACGCCGCTGACGCGCCTGCGCAGCCGCGCCGAGCAGACGCTGCTGTCGGGCGGCGGATCGCCGGAGACCTATCGCGGCGCGCTTGAGAAGGTGATCGAGGACGCGGATTCGATGATCCGCATCTTCGACGCGCTTTTGATGATCGCCCGCGCCGAGGCCGGGGCCGGACGCGACGGGATGGTCGACTTCGACGCGGCCGCTGTCGCGAGCGACGTCGGCGAGCTGTACGAGCCTCTCGCCGAGAGCCGCGATGTGACGTTCGAGGGCGAGATCGACCCGAACCTCTACGTCCACGGCAGCCGCGAGCTGGTCGGCCAGGCGATCGCCAACCTCGTCGACAACGCGCTGAAATACGGCGTCGGCAGCGAGACGGACCCGGTCGCCGAGCGCCGCGTGACGCTGTCGGCCAAGCGCCGCGGGGCGATGGTCGAGATCGCCGTCGCCGACCGCGGGCCGGGGATCGCGACGGCGGACCGGGGGCGCGTGACCGATCGCTTCGTGCGGCTCGAGAACTCGCGAACGCGTCCGGGTTCCGGACTCGGGCTGTCGCTGGTGGCGGCGGTGTGCCGCCTGCACAACGGCGAGCTGCGCGTCGAGGACAACGACCCCGGCCTGCGGATCGTGATCGCCCTGCCGGCGGTGAACCGGCCGCAGCCGGCGGCCTTGCCGCCGCAGCGCGAGCCGGCGCCGGCATAGGGCAGGGCGGCTGTTGCCGCCTTGCTCCCGAGTAAGCAGCGCGACCGGTCAGGCCGTGCGCGGCAACCGAGCCGTCTCGGCCGCGACGCGCTGCGGGCGGGTGCCGGCGCGACCGCTGACGGCGAGGTGCAGCTTCGGCGGCGATACGCGGCGGTTCGGCAGATGGATATGGACGACCGTGCCGACGCCCTGCTGCGAGCGGATCGTCAGGCGGCCGCCGTGCAGGTCGACGAGCGAGCGCGCGATGGCGAGTCCGAGGCCGGAGCCGCGCATGCCGTTCTTCAGCGTCTTGTCGGATTGCTCGAAGGGGCGGCCGAGCCGCGTCATCGCTTCCGGCGCGATGCCGACGCCGGTATCCTCGACGTAGACGTTGAGGGCGCCCTGGACCGGCCGCGACCGCACCACGATGCGCCCGTCGGCCGGCGTGTACTTGACCGCGTTGGCGAGCACGATGGTCAGGATCTTCTCGACCGCGATGCGATCGGCGACGAGCGGCGTCTCGCTCGCAAGCTCGCTCTCGATCGTGAGATTGTTCGCCACGGCGGTGGTCGAGACCGCGGCGATCGCCGTCTCGATGGCGGTCTCGGCGACGAACTCCTGCCGGTCGAGGATGACGCGCCCGGCATCGAGGCGCGACATCTCCAGCACGTCGGCGATGACCGAGTGCAGGTAGGTGCCGCTCGTGTGGATGTCCTTGCTGTACTCGCCGTAGAGCGGCGAGCCGTGCGGGCCGAACAGCTCCTGCATCATGCATTCGGAGAAGCCGAGGATCGCGTTGAGCGGCGTGAACAGCTCGTGCTGCATGTTGGCGAGGAAGTCGGATTTCGCACGATTGGCCTTCTCGGCCTCGGCCCTCTGCTCCTGATGCTGCTCGGAGAGCTCGACGAGCTGCTGCTTCTGCGCCTCGAGCGTCTGATGCGAGCGATTGAGGGCGGCGACCGAGGCGCGCAGCTCGGTCTCGGACTGGATGAGCTGTTCCTCGTGGCGCTTCAGCGCCGTGATGTCGGTGCCGACCGAGACGTAGCCGCCGTCCTTGGTGCGGCGCTCGTTGATCTGCAGCCAGCGCCCGTCGGCGAGCTGCGCCTCGAAGGTGCGGGCGCCGAAGGGCAGGGCCTCGCCGAGCACGACCTGCGACTGGATCAGCGGGGCGGTGCCGTTCTCCATGACCTGGGCATAGGGCGTGCCGACGGCGACGGCCTCGTTCGGCAGGTTGTGGAAGCGCTGGAATTTCGAGTTGCACATGACGAGGCGATTGTCGGCGTCCCACACGACGAAGGCCTCGGAGATCGTCTCGATCGCGTCGCGCAGCCGCATGTCGGCGGTGGCGGTGCGCTCCTCGAGCGCCATCGTCTCGGTCACGTCGATCGCGATGCCGACGAGATGCGGGCTGCCGCCGGCGGCGCGGACGAGCTCCGCCTTCGCGCGGAGCCAGACCCAGTCGTCGCGCCGGCGCATGCGGAACGTCGTGTCGACGGTGGTCTGCTTTCCCGTCGAGAGGACGCGCGCCATCTCGGCGAAGCCGCCGTCGGCGGAATGCAGCAGCGCGGCGACCTCTTCCTGCGTCTGCGCGCGCGGCGTCATGCCGAGGATCTCGAACATCGACATCGACCAGTCGACCGCGCCGGTCGTGAGATCCCAATCGAACAGGCCGCAGCGCCCGCGCGACAGCACCATGTCGACGCGGTCGCGCATCATCCGGCACGAGGTGTCGGCTTCGCGCGCCCGCGTCGCCTGCACGAGATAGGCAAGCGCCAGAGCCGTCAGCACGGCGGCGATCGCGGCGATCAGCACGGCGGTCCGCTCGACGCCGGCGCGCCAGTCGCCGAGCACATCGGCCATCGGGTGGATGAGCGTGACCTGTCCGAGCGGCTCCGGCAGGGCGCGGACGGTGGCGAGGATCTCGCCGCCGCTCGGGACGGTGAGGCGCATCACGCCGGCCTTCTCGGCGAAGACGGTGAGAGGCTGCGCCGCGCCGAGATGATCGCCGATCGAGCCCTTGCTTTCGGTCTCGGGAAAGCTCGCGATGACGGCGCCGGTCGGGTCGCTGAGAAAGACGCGCTGGCCGCGGCTCAAAGCGTGAAGCGGGATGGCGGCGCTGAGCGTCGCTTGCGGGTCGGGCTGCGGCGTTGCCTGCAGCCTGGCGCCGACCTCGGCCGCGATCACGGTTGCGGCCATGTCGACGTCCGCCGTCGCCGACGCGATGATCCGCTCCTGCTCGGCGAGCGCGAAGACGACGGAGGCGCCGACCAGAATGGCGACGAAGATCGCGAGCGCCGCCGGCACGCTCCAGCGCAGCAGCGGCTCGAGGTCGCGCTGCTTCAGGGACGCCAGATAGCGAGTCACGCGGGCGCGCACGGCCGGCCGCAAATAGGCAAAGGTCTGCCGTACCGCTGCACGCGCAGCGGTTCCGGCCACGTCCGCCAGTGACATGGAATGGCCCCCTCGAAAGCGATCCGGGGCGGATGTGCCGCATCTTCCCCGAATCGACCCATCTGAATCCGAACGAATCGATTTGTCCAGGATTTATTGACGATGCTCCACGATTTTTCCGGATCGATGGTTCGGATACACACCGAAACACAACGGCCGCGTCGAAACGCGGCCGTGGGAAGTAGCGTAGACAGTAGCCGTCAAGTAAGCGCGCGCCTGAGCGGGCGGCGGCTCAGCTGCTCAGCGCGTTGAGGACCCGCGCCCACGACCGCGCGCCCTTGTGGAAGGAGGTCAGCTCGTATTTCTCGTTCGGCGAATGGATGCGATCGCTCTCGAGGCTGAAGCCGATCATCAGCGAATCCATCTTCAGCGTGCTCTTGAAGGCGCCGACGATCGGGATCGAGCCGCCGCATCCGGCCATCACGGTCTCCGTGCCCCATTCGGCCTGCAAGGCGCGGCGCGCCCGCGTCAGCGCTTCCGACGAGAAGGGGAGGGTGATCGCGGGCGACGCGCCGTGCGGGATGAACTCGGCCTCGCAATCGTCGGGCAGGCGCGACCGCACGAAGTCGCGAAAGGCCGCGACGATCGCCTGCGGATCCTGCTTCGAGACGAGGCGGAACGAGAACTTGGCGCTCGCCTGCGCCGGCAGCACGGTCTTCATGCCCTCGGCCGTGTAGCCGCCGGTGATGCCGTTGATCTCGCAGGTCGGACGCGACCACAGCATCTCGAGCACGCTGCGGCCTTGCTCGCCGGCGGGCACCGAGAGCCCGACGTCGCCGAGGAACTTGCCGCCGTCGAACTTGAGATCGTGCCACTGATCGGCGATCTCGTCCGGCAGCTCGGCGACGGCATCGTAGAAGCCGGGGATCGTCACGCGACCCTCGTCGTCGTGCAGGTCGGCAATGATCTTGGAGAGCACGCGGATCGGGTTGATCGCCGGGCCGCCGAACATCCCGGAATGCAGGTCGCGGCTGGCGCCCTTGACCACCACCTCCTCGCCAACGAGCCCGCGCAGCATCGTGGTGATCGCCGGCGTCTTCTCGTCCCACATCAGCGTGTCGCAGACGAGCGCGACGTCGCAGCGCAGCTCCTTGGCATTCTCGGCGAGGAAGGCCGGCAGCGACGGCGAGCCGCTCTCCTCCTCGCCCTCGAGCAGCACCGTCACATGGCACGGCAGGCCGCCCGTTTCCTTGAAAGCCCGGCAGGCCTCGACGAAGGTCATCAACTGGCCCTTGTCGTCGGCGGTGCCGCGCCCGACGAGCTGGCGCCCGGCCGGTCCCTCGGCGATGCGGGGCTCGAACGGCGGCGTTTCCCACAGCTCGAGCGGATCGGCCGGCTGCACGTCGTAATGGCCGTAGAAGAGCACGTGCGGCACGTCCGGCCGCGCCGCCTTCGCCGTCGCGACCACCATCGGATGTCCGGCCGTGGGCCTGACGCCGGCGGTGAAGCCGATCGCCGACAGCTGCTCGGCGGCCCAGTCCGCCGCCTTCCGGCATTCCGCCTTGAAGGCCGGATCGGTCGAGACCGACGGGATCGCCACGAAGGCGAACAGCCGTTCGATGGCGGCGTCGAGGTTCTGATCGATCCTGGACAGGACAGCATCGATGGAAGCCATGGGTCCTCCTGCCGCCGTCGCCGGAAGAGCGACGGTTCGGCTTTAAGTCTCGTCAGGGCCTTGTCTCCGATATGGGCACAAGAGGAAAGCGGGAATGCCCGCCGGGGTATGCGTGCATGCGGCTGCGGGCCGATTTCTGGGTGTCGGCCTATCTCCGCCGCTGCGACATCGAGGGCATCGCCGCCGTCAGGCGACGGCGCGGCGCCGCCGAGGCGGGCGCGATCTACGTCAAGCTCGATCGTCTCGACGGGCGCGTCGCGCTCTACGGTCAGGCGCCGCAGACCGACGTGACGCGCGACGGCGAGCGGGCGTTCATGCGCCTGCACAAGGAGGAGTGGATCGACCCCGCCGACGCGGAGGCGCGCCTCGCCCGCGAGATCAGCTTCGACGCCGACATCTGGGTCGTCGAGATCGAGGACCGCGAGGGACGCACGCTGCTCGATCTCGCCTGAGCCGAAAGTCGCGAGGCATTTGTGCAACAAGCTGCAATCGTCGAGAGCACGGTTAGGAACCGTTAACCTATCGGAAGACAAACATAGGTCGCGGGCATGAGTTGGCCCTCAAACGATCCTGGAGCCGCTGAATGGGTAAGGTCATCGCTTTGCCGCTGTCGCGGAAGATCGCAACCGTGCAGCCGGAAGGCGCTACCGCCGAGATCCTCTTCTTCACGGGCGTGCGCTACTACCGCATGAGCGAGGAAGAGATCGCCAAGCTCGCCACCCCGCCGCAGCGCCGCACGAAGGCCAAGGCTGTCGCGAGCAAGACGGCCAAGACCGCCTCCCTCACGACGGCCTCGATCAAGACTGCTCCGAACAAGACCGCCGCGCCGGCCCGCAAGCTGCGCAAGCTCGCCTGATCGAAAACACCGCGGTCACGAGCGCGGGGGCAGCGGCTCCGGCGCGCAGGTGATCGCCTTGATGCGCGCCTCGGCGTCCTGACGCTCGCTCGGCCGCGCCACGAGCGCCGTCGCCACGAGCAGCCCGCGTTGCGTGGGCACCTTCAATCGCAATTCCGACGGCAACCCCTGCTCGACGTCCGTCTCCGCGTCCTCGATCGCGGCGAGCTGCGCGGCCGTGACGAGCCTGATGTCGATCGTGTCCTTCAAGGCGGCGCGGTCGGTCATCGAGTAGAACACCCGGCCCTGGGGTGTGCGGAACGACAGGGTCAGCAGCTTGCCGTCCTCGGTGTGCGTGCGCACGCGGATCGGTGCCTGGCTTACATCATAAAAGCAGAGGCCCTGGATCGTCGCGGGATCGCGGAAGGGGACGAGCGCGTCGCCGGGTCGGCTCGGCGGCAGGACGACCAGCTTGTTGGGCGCGGTCTTCGCCGCGAGCACGTCGTAGGCGTCCTCGGTCGCGACGCGCGGGATGAGCAGGATCGCCGAGAAATGGGTAAGCGTCGCCACGAGGGCGATGATGGCGACGCCGGCCGCCGCCTCGAGCCATCGCGCCTCTCGCCGCCAGCGGGGATCGAGCGCGGGCGTCACGAGCAGCCCACCTTCGCGATGCGCGGCATGTCGGCGCTTTCGAACACCGTGCCCATGGTGCTGAGCCCGGTGTCGTAGAGGCGCAGCATGAGCACGTAGGCGCCGGCGTGGCCGGTCGGCAGCCAGTTGCCGCTGCGCGCCTCGGCCGAGACCGTGATCACAACGGGCGCGTCCATCCGGCGAAGCACCTCGGCCGAGGTGAAGCCGTAGCGCTGGGCCGGGTCGGCGACGGGAAAGCCGGCGGGATCGAGGAGGCTCAGCGTCCAGAAGCGCGCCTGCGGCATCGGCCCGGTGACGACGTAGTCGCAGGCGGCATCGAGGCCGCGGCCGTCGCTGTCGGTGCGCGCGACGAAGCTGAGGCCTTCGGCGACCCCGAGCGGGAGGACGCCGGACCGCTCGTCCGCGGCGAGCGTGTAGGGGTCGACATCGAACGTCCCGTTGCGCGGCGCGCCCTGCCAGGGCCCCGCGACCACCGTGTGCGTGCCGGTTTCGAGCGTGCGGATCGTCACGACGAGGCCGAGGAAGACGCCGACGAGCACGGCGGCGACGATCTTGACGAGGGCCAGCATGTCAGCCGATCCGGCCGCGAGACGGCGCGCGCATCACGGCAGGGCCGAGGCGCGCTGCGCCTGGCGCACGGCGTCGGCCGGGGTCGCATGCGGCGCGCCCAGCTCGTCGATCCGCGTGCTCACGTGGCCGAGCTGGGCCACCTGCATCGTCGAGGCGATGGTGGCGAGCGCGGCGAGCGAGGCCTTCGAGAGCGTCGCGGGGCGCGCGGCATGGCCCATCTCGGCGACGCCCGCCGGCGTCGGCGGCGCCGCCGCGGCGATCGCCTGCGCGTTCGGCGCCGGCAGGCCCGGCACCGGCTTCGGCTCCACGTTCTCCTGCGCGAACGTCATGATGTCGTGCCACGTCCGGGCGGGTATCGAGCCGCCGGTCGTCTTGTCGCGCATCGGCGAGTAATCGTCGTTGCCGTACCAGACGGCGCAGACGAAATTGCCGGTGAAGCCCATGAACCAGGCGTCGTGGTAGCCGTTCGTGGTGCCGGTCTTGCCGGAGACCGGCAGGCCGGGGATGTCGGCGGCGCGGCCGGTGCCGCCGAGCACGACCTGGCGCAGCATCGTGTTCATCTCCTCGATCACGGCCGGATCGAAGATCTGCGCGGGCTTGGGCTCGTCGCGGTCGTGGTCGTAGATCAGCTCGCCGCGCCCGTTGGTGACCGACACCGTCGCATAGGGCGGTGCGCGCTTGCCGCCGTTGGCGAAGGTCGCGTAGGCGCTCGCGTGTTCGATCATCTTCACGCCGGCGGCGCCGAGCGGCAGCGACACGGTGTCCGGCAGCGGCGTGGTCAGCCCCATCGTTCGCGCCGTCTTGATGAGCATGGCGCGGCCGGCCTTGGCCATCAGCCAGTTCGAATTTGCCGGCGCGTGCCCCTCGCCGACCTCGATCGAGAGCCGGATCGCGGCGGTGTTGAGCGACATGGCGAGCGCCGTGATCAGCGGCAGCTTGCCGGCGCGCTCGTCGTCGTAATTGTGCGGGCAATAGTCCTTGCCGAGGCAGAGCCCCGCCGCCGAGATCAGCGTGCTGGGCTTGAAGCGGCCGGTCGCGAGCGCGGTGAGGTAGAGGTAGGGCTTGAACGACGAGCCGGGCTGGCGGATCGCATCGGTCGCGCGGTTGAACTGACTGGCGCCGTAGTCGCGGCCGCCGACCATCGCGCGGAGCGCGCCGTTCGGCTCGAGCAGGACCGAGGCGCTCTGCTTCACGTGGAAGTAGGGCCCGTTCTCGCGCAGCTGATCCTCGATCGTCTGCTCGATGTGCTGCTGGATCGCCGGATCGAGCGCGAGGCGCACGTTCAGCACGCGCTCGTTGCCGAACTTGCCGGCGTCGGCCATCGCCTTGACCTCGCCGTAGGCGTAATCGAGGTACCAGTCCGCCGTCGTCTCCTGCGTGCCGTGGTCGATCGGCGTCGCCGGGTTGCGTTGCGCGGCGTAGATCTGGCCGGCGGTCAGATAGCCCGCCTCGACCATGTTGTTCAGCACGTCGTTGGCGCGGGCGCGGGCGGCCGGCAGGTTCACCGTCGGCGCGTATTTCGACGGCGCCTTGAAGAGCCCGGCGATCATCGCCGCCTCGGGCAATGTCAGGTCGCGCACCGACTTGCCGAAGTAATACTGCGAGGCGGCCTGTACGCCGAAGGTGCCGCCGCCGAGATAGGCGCGATCGAGGTAGAGCGACAGGATCTGGCGCTTCGACAGGTGCCACTCGAGCCAGAGCGCCAGGAAGGCCTCGTTGACCTTGCGGTTCAGCGTGCGCTCGTTCGACAGGAACAGGTTCTTGGCGAGCTGCTGGGTCAGCGACGAGCCGCCCTGGACGTTCCCGTTGCCGCGCGTGTCGACCATGATCGCGCGCATCGTGCCGATGATGTCGATGCCGAAATGGTCGAAGAAGCGACGGTCCTCGGTGGCGATGAGCGCGTGGATCAGGTTCGGCGGCAGCTCGTCGAACGGCACCGCGTCGTCGTGGCGGATGCCGCGGCGGCCGACCTCCTGCCCGTAGCGGTCGAGGAAGGTGACCGCGAGGTCCTCCTTCTTCAGATAGTCGTCGGAGACCAGATCGAAGGCGGGGATGGCGAGCGCCACCAGCACGAGGCCGCCGATGATCGCCACCGTGAAGCCTTCGCAGGCCGCCTCGACGCCGAGACGCCGCCAGCCCGCGACGTGGAAGCGGTCCATGAACAGGGTGAAGCGCTCGTAGGTCTCGCGCGTGCCGCGACCGGACGCAAACAGCGTCGAGTCGATCCAGGCATCGGCGGCGAGCAGCTTCCGCGAGACGCGCTCGACGTAGCGGTTGCGCCCGGCCGCCGCGAGCAGCGAGCGGGCGCGTTCGGCCCATCGACGGACGTCGGAGAGGAACTGGCTCAGCACCGCGCAGGCTCGACGAAACGCACGACCGAAACATCTCCGTCTTGACGGACCGGCCAGCCGAGCGCAAGCCGCCCGCTCGTCGAAATCCTCCCGACAGACCGCAAGCGCTATGCCGCCCCGCCCGTCTCGAAACGCGACACCTCCTGCACCGCGAACGCAGCCGAAAAAAGGCTCGGCGGCGGAGCCTTTCTGGCGCGTCAAATCGCTGGAGGAGATGAATGAGGCGGAATGGGAGAGCCTCTGCGACGGCTGCGCGCGCTGCTGCCTCGTCAAGCTCGAGGACGAGGACACGGGCCAGATCCTCAAGACCGACGTCGCCTGCAAGCTGCTCGACTGCGGCGCCTGCCGCTGCAGCTCCTACGAGACCCGCCAGCGCAAGGTCGACGACTGCATCAAGCTGACGCCGGAATCGGTGCGCGAAATCCCCTGGCTGCCGTCGACCTGCGCCTACCGGCTGGTCGCCGAGGGCAAGCCGCTGGCGTCATGGCATCCGCTCGTCTCGGGGTCCCGCGACAGCGTGCACGAGGCCGGCATCTCGGTGCGCGGGCGCACGCGCGGCAGCGAGCGCACGGTGCGGCTGCGCGATTACGTCGACCACATCGTCGACTGGGACGATTGAGCGGCGTCCCCAGTCTTCCGAGGATGGACGATTTGTGATTCGACATTGTCCATTCATGGCTCATTCAGGGCTGGGGAATGAAGGCTGGCGTCATGAGAGCCGGTGTCGTTGCGCTTGGATGCCTGTTGCGCTTCGCCGGTCCGGCGCTGGCGGGCGATCCCGTGCACGCCGTGCCGCCGCCGGCGCCCGCCAGCGCGCCCGTGCCGATCTCGACCCAGCCGCAGCAGAAGACCGACGTGCAGGCGAAGGCTGCGGACGCCAAGCCGCACGACGCCGGCAAGCCTGCGCGCGGGGAGGAGTCGCGCCGCGACAGCTGGCGCGTCCACACCTGTTTCAACGCGGCGCAGACGCGCGAGAACGTCACCGCGCACCGGCTGGCCGAGCCGTTCCGGGCGCTGCGGGTCGGCCGCCAGCAGGGCGAGGCGCTGCGGGCCAAGCTCTGCAAGTGGAAGCAGGACGAGTGGGTCTACGAGATCTCGGTGCTCCGCCGCGACGGACGCATCGTGCGCTTGTATATGAACGCGCAGAACGGGCAGTCCGTCGGCGCGCTCGACGGCAACGATCGGCATTAGGAGCCTCCATGCGTCTTCTTGTCGTCGAGGACGACGTCGACTTGAACCGGCAGATCGTCCGGGCGCTCAGCGACGCCGGCTACGTGGTCGATCACGCGCTGGACGGCGAGGAGGGCGCGTTCCTCGGCGAGACGGAGCCCTACGACGCCGTGGTGCTCGATCTCGGCCTGCCGAAGAAGGACGGCATCAGCATCATCGGCGAGTGGCGCAAGGCCGGCCGCACCATGCCGATCCTCATCCTCACCGCGCGCGACCGCTGGAGCGACAAGGTCAAGGGCTTCGACGCCGGCGCCGACGACTACGTGGCGAAGCCCTTCCACATGGAGGAGGTGCTGGCGCGGATCCGCGCGCTGCTGCGCCGGGCGACCGGTCACGCGACGAGCGAGCTCGTCTGCGGCCCGGTGCAGCTCGACACGCGGGCGAGCCGCGTGTCGGTCGACGGCAACCACGTGAAGCTGACCTCGCACGAATACCGGCTGCTCGCCTACCTCATGCACCACGCCGGCCGCGTCGTGTCGCGCAGCGAGATCGTCGACCACCTCTACGACCAGGACTTCGACCGCGATTCCAACACGATCGAAGTCTTCGTCGGCCGCCTGCGGCGCAAGCTCGGCGTCGACATCATCCAGACGATGCGCGGGCTCGGCTATCTCGTCACCGCCGACGGCGCGACCGACGGCAAGGCCAAGGCGTCTGAGCCCAAGAGCGCCGAGCCCAAGGGCACAGAGTCGAAAGCCGAGCCGCGCGCGAGCCGGCAGACCTGAGCATGGCGACGCTGCGCCTGGCGTGGTTCCGGCGCGCCGTGCCCGAGGCCAAGGCCGCCGTGCCGCGCCGCGAGGCCATGTGGGGCGATCCGCGGCGCTGGTCGATCGGCACGCGATTGTTCATCTCGGCCGGCCTGCTCAGCGTCTCGATCCTGTTCATCGCCGGCCTCATCCTCACCGCCGTCTACCGCTCGACGACGGAAGCCGCTTTCGACGAGCGCCTCGGCGTCTATCTGCGCGCGCTCGTCGCCGACCTCGCGACCGACAAGACGGGCGATCCCAAAGCGTCCGACAAGAGCGCCGAGGATGCGCGCAGCGACACCGGCCATCTCGCCGATCCGCAGTTCGAGCTGCCGATGTCGGGCTGGTATTGGCAGATCACGCGGCAGGACGGCTCGAATCCCGACATCCGCGCGTCGCGCTCGCTGTTCGCCTCGCACCTGCCGAAGCTCGCCGACCTCGGCGTGCCCGCCGGCATGGGCGGCGCGCGCCGCGGCTATGCCACCGGCCCCGACGACCGGCCGCTGCGCATGGTCGAGCGGGTCATCGATACCGGCGACGACGGCATCTATCTCGTCCAGGTCGCCGCCACGACCGACGAGATCGAGGCGCAGATGGCGCAGTTCGAGCTGTCGCTGCTGATCAGCTTCGGCGTCCTCGCCATCGTCCTCGTCGCGTCCTCGGCGGTGCAGTTGCGGTACGGTCTTCGGCCGCTGCGCCGCCTGCAGGACGGCGTGACCTCGATCCGCCGCGGCGAGACGAACGAGATCGACGGCGTGTTCCCGCGCGACATCGCGCCGCTCGCCGGCGAGCTCAACCTGATGATCCAGGCCAATCGCGACGTGGTCGAGCGCGCCCGCACGCAGGTCGGCAATCTCGCGCACGCGCTCAAGACGCCGCTCAGCGTCATCATGAACGAGGCCGGAGCGGAGAGCGGCCCGCTCGCGGCCAAGGTCGGCGAGCAGGCGGCCGTGATGCGCGACCAGATCGCCTATTATCTCGATCGCGCCCGCGCGGCCGTCGCCGCCCGCAAGATCGGCAGCGCCACCGACGTGCTGCCTGTCGTGGAGGGCCTGGTGCGGACCTTCGAGAAGATCTACCGCGAGCGGGGCATCGCCTTCCGCCAACAGGGCGGCGCCGGGCTGCGCTTCCTCGGCGAGCGCCAGGACCTCGAGGAGATGATCGGCAACCTCGTCGACAACGCCGGCAAATGGGCCAGGGCCGAGGTGCGCATCGCGATCGGCAGCGAGTTCCGCGACACGACGTCCGAGCGCGCCTTCTTCTGCGTGACGATCGACGACGACGGCCCCGGCCTGCCGCTCGAGGATCGCGCGGCGGCGATGAAGCGGGGGCGACGGCTCGACGAGACCAAGCCCGGCTCCGGCCTCGGCCTCTCCATCGTCACCGAGCTCGTCGGACTCTACGGCGGAACGTTCAGGCTCGAGTCGAGCCCGCTCGGCGGCCTGCGCGCGGAGCTGACGCTGCCGGCGGCATAGGTCAGCCGGCGCTTGCGAGCGCCTTGCGCAGGACGCGCGGCGCCGTCGGATCGATCGTCACGGCGCCGTCGACCTTCTTGCCGACCAGCCGCGGCGCGGCGCCGGAATTGTCGTAGAACCAGGCGAGATCGGCTTCCGCGAGAAACCACGGCATCTGCGCGAGCGAGCGGGCGTAGCGCGCGACGATCTTGTCCTTCGACACGTCGTGGCCGCCTTTGCTGACGCGAAAGCGCACCCTCGCGATGTTGCGCGCCGGCGTGTCGAGCACGACGAACATGAGGCGGAACTCGAAGCCGCGCGCCTTCGCGTGCGCGACCAGCCGGCGATACTTGTCGGTCGATAAGACCGTCTCAACGCCGATCGTCTGATGCGCGTCGATGGACGCCTCAAGCCAACGTTCGATGCGCTGGACCGCCTGGATGTTTGCGGCCTGGAGATCGAGCCCTTCGACGTCGCGAATACGGGCCGTCAGCAGGTCCGGACTGATGATCCAGACAGACCGCTTCGCGAATTCGACGTCGGACCCTTGATAGGTGCTGCTCTTCCCGGACCCGTTCGGCCCGGCGATGATCATGAAGAAAGGGCGCTCACCGCTTGCCGGGAGTGACATCCGCAACGCCCGTCACACGCTTGTTCTCGCGGCGGGCGGCCTCGACGTTTTTCCGGACCACGTACAGCATGTCCTCGCCGAACGTCGGGCTGCCCGCATCGACCTTGCGGAGCGTGACGACCTTGCCGTCGGACGCGCGGACCCGATGCTCGGTGACCCCTGGCGGCGGCCCACGGCGGTGGGCCTGCTTGGTCTTGGTGCGGATGTCGGCCATCGGTTTGCTCGGCTGATCAGGCAATCGATATAGCATCTTCGGTCTCTGCGAAATGGCCGTCGCGCCGCGTTGCCTCCCGCAGCGACAGAAGCTACATGCGAGCGATGCCCGGAGATACTTGGATCACGCAAGTCGAGACGGCCTGCGCGGGGCGTGGGTTGCAGATGACCGCGCTGCGCCGCGACGTCGCGGCGATCCTCGCCGGGGCGGAGCAGCCGCTCGGCGCCTACGCGATCATCCAGAAGCTGTCGGAGGCGCAGAGCCGCATCGTCGCGCCGCCGACCGTCTATCGCACGCTCGACTTCCTGGTCGACAACGGCTTCGTCGTGAAGATCGAGAGCCGGCAGGCCTATGTCGCCTGCGACCATGTCGGCCACGATCACGACCACCACGGCATCGTCTTCTCCTGCGCCGCCTGCGGCCGCACGGTCGAGGTCGACAGCAAGACGATCGACCGCGAGATCGCCGCCCTCGCCGAGCGCGAGGGCTTCACCGTCGAGCGCAAGGTCGTCGAGGTGGAAGGCCGCTGCCGCGACTGTCGCTGATCCGACAGGCCGACGCTACGAGGGCAGCGGCGCCCAGTCGCGTGCGCCGCGCTCCCGCCGGCGGATCGCCTGCTCGGCCATGGACGCCGCCGCGCCGCAGAGCAGCGCGACGAGGCCGATCGCCAGCAGCGCGGCGAGGCAGGTCGGGTTCGCGAGCACCGCGCCGAGATGCGGGATGATGACGTCGGCGGTGTTGAACGGCTCGTCGCTGAAGCGGCAGAGCACCATCGAGGCGTCGTGCTCCAGCATCTCGACGTCGATCGTGCGGGCGAGCGCCAGCTTGCTCTCGCGGTCGCCTGGCATGTCGCGCAGGTGCAGCAGCAGCGCGCGGACGCCGGCGAGGGTGGCATGCGTGCACTCGTTGAAGGGGCTCTCCTCGTCGGAAAGGCTGCCGGGCACGAGGCCCCAGGCGCAGTAGAAATGCTGGAGGTTGATGTAGGCCTGCAGCCGCCGCATGAGCGGGTCGGTCGGGTATTGCGCGTCGGCAAGCGCGCGGATCGCCGGCAGATGCGTGGCGAGCACGATCATCTGCCCGTGCGTGACGCTCGGCAGCGACAGGCCGGTCGTCGCGCCGGCCGGCGGGCTCCGGTGCGCCGCGGTCGGCGTCGCCGACAGTAGTAAGGACGAAAGCGGCGAGCATGCGCGCGTTCATGCCGCCTTATCGCACGGATCGCGGCGTCGGCGCACCGTGCCGCGGCGAGGCTCGCGAGATAGCTGCCGGCGCCGAGCGCCGTGATCCAGAAACTGGTCGGCCAGTCGGTGTAGAAGGCGAGCGTGAGGCTCGCCCAGGCCACCGCCAGCGCGATCGCGACGGAGAGCGCGATGCCCGACCCCACCGTGCGCGTCAGCCGGCTGGCGCTGGCGGCCGGCGCCACCATCAGCGCGAAGACGAGCAGCACGCCGACGATCTGGATCGCCTCGGCGGTCGAGATCGCGACGATCGCCATGAACAGGACTGAGGTCACGTCCTGACGCACGCCGCGCGCCTCGGCGAGCTCCGGCTGCAGGCTCGCGAAGAGGAGCGGACGCGCGATCGCCGCCAGCGCCGCGAGCGAGCCGAGGCCCAGCGCGAACAGCAGCTTCACCGTGCCGGCGTCGATCCCGAGCACGTTGCCGAACAGGATGTTCGTCGCGAGCGAGGCATAGGCGGTGTAGAAATGCAGGAACAGCAGGCCGAGGCCGAGCGAGGCGGTGAGGACGACGCCGATCGCCACGTCGCGTTGCGCCTTCTCGCCGAGCAGGCCGATGCCCATGCCGGCGAGCAGGGTGAACGCGGTCAGCCCGACGAAGGGCGAGAGGCCGATCAGCACCGCGCCCGTCGCGCCGGGAAAGCCCGCATGGGAGAGCGCGTGGCCGGCGAAGGTCTCGCCGCGCAGGACCAGGAAATAGCCGACCGCGCCGGCGACCAGCGAGACGATGGCGCAGGCCGCATAGGCGTTGCGCATGAAGTCGTAGGCGAGGGGGTTCATTGAGGCGATGGGGTTCAGCGGGCGAAAGGGCTCACGCGCCGGCAAGCTCTGAAGGCGCCTGCTCGGAGCAGCAGGTGTGATGGCCGAACTCCGCGTCCTCGGCCATCACGTGGTAGCGGCCGTTGTGGCGCGACACGTGGATCGAGGTCCCGTAGAGGCGGGACAGGACGCGGTCGTTGATGACGTCGTCGATCGGACCCACCGCCGCCTGGCCGTTGCCGAGGTAGAGCACCTCGTCGACCGCCGGCAGGATCGGGTTCACCTCGTGCGCGCAGAACAGCACGGTGATGTTTTCCGCCCGTGACACCTCGTGCACGGTGTCGACGATGTGGCGCTGCGCTGCCGGATCGAGGCTGACGAGCGGCTCGTCGAGCAGCAGGAGGCGCGGATTACCGATCAGCGCCTGCGCGACGAGCACGCGCTGGCGCTCGCCGCCCGACAGCTCGAGAATCGGGCGCCGGGCGAGATCGCGGGCGCCGACCCGCTCGAGCGCCGCCTCCGCCGCCAGGCGATCGGCGCGCGAGGCGAAGGGCCAGCCCCAACGCGTGCCGGCGACGGCGCCGACGACGAGGTCGAAGCCGGTGAGGCGCAGCTGCGCCGCGCCGCGGCGGAATTGCGGCACGTAGCCGATGCCGGCGCCCCCGCGCGCAGGCGCTCGGCCGAGCACGCGGATCGCGCCCGCCGCGACAGGCAGGATGCCGAGCACTGCTTGCATCAATGTGGTCTTGCCGGCGCCGTTCGGCCCGAGCACGCCGACGAAGGCGCCCTGCGCGATCGAAAACGACACGCCGTCCAGGATGCGACGGGCGCCGCGGCTCAGCTCGACCGCGTCGAAGGCGAGGGCGCTGTCCTGGCTCACATGGTCCGTCCGGCGAGGTCGCGTTTGATCTCGCCGAGCTGGCCGGCGAACCAGGACTGGATCGTCAGGCCCTTCGGCATGGTCTCCGTAACGCCGACGACGATCACCTTGTGCGCCTTGGCGATGTCGAGCAGCCGCGTCGTCGTCTTGTCGGTGACCTGCTTGTTGTAGAACAGGATCTTGGCCTCGCCGTCGGTCAGGCTCTTCTCGAAGGCGATGACCTGCGAGGGCGACGGCTCGGCGTCGTTCATGACGGCGATCTGGAACGGCTCGTTCAGCATCTTGAAGCCCAAGGCGCGCGCCATGTCGCCGAACACCGGCTCGGTCGCCGTCACCACGAGGCCCTTGTGGTCGGCCTTGATCGGATCGACATCGGCAATCGCCTTGGCGAAGGAGGCGTCGAACGCATCGAGGTTCTTGGCATAATCCGCCGCATGGCTCGGGTCGAGCGTCTTGAGGTCGTCCGCCATCGCCTTGGCCACCGCGGGGAAGGTCTTCGGATCGTACCAGAGGTGGGGGTTGTCGCCCGGCTTGGCCCCGACGAGATCGGCCGCCACCACGCTGGTCGGCTTGGCATGGCCGGCGGAGAGCAGCTTGACCATCCAGGGATCGTAGTCGGCGCCGTTGTAGACGACGATCTGCGCGTCGGCGATGTTCTTGGCCGTCGACGGGCTCGTCTCGAAGAGATGCGGATCATCGTCGGGATTGGAGAGGATGCTCGTCACTGCGACGTGGCTGCCGCCGATCTGGCGGGCGAGATCGCCGTAAAAATTCTCGGCCGCCACGATGGCGACCGGCGAGTTGGCGCGCGCGGCGAGCGGCGCCAGCGCGAGCGCGGCGAAGAGGGCAGCGGGGACAAGGCGCATGCGGCGGCTCCAGTCGAGGTCAGGCTTACGTTATACCATAACATTCGCGGCCGGAAAGTGGTTCGGGCTCACGATTGTCGGGCCGGCATCGATCGGGAGGTCTTGGCCTCACGCGGCCGCCGGGATCGTGCTACCTCCCCGCCTTTCGCTGGGTTCGGACGCAGGATGAGACACGCCCACCGACGCCTTGGTCTCGCAGGCATCCTCGCCGCGGCGGTGTGGCTCACGGCAGGTCGGCCGTCGCGCGCCGACGAGCCGCTGCCGATCATTGTCACCTACGAGCTGCGCAAGGCGCGGACCGAGGCGCGGGCGGCGGCGCGAGACCCCAAAAGTTACTGGGTCGGTGCCATCGTCGGCCGAATCGAGGACCGCAAGCCGCTGCTCCACATGGCGTTGAAGGCGCCGGTGACGGTCGCCGTCAGCTTCACCGTCGCCCGCGACGGGCGCCTGGTGTCCTCGAGCGTCGCCAAGTCGTCAGGGGACGCGGCGATCGACAGGCGGGCGGTCGAGGTGCTGGCGAGCGCCGCGCCGTTTCCGCCGATGCCCCAGGCTCTGCCGGACGACAGCATGTCCTTCACCGTCCCTCTGCGCTTCAAGTAGCGCGCGACACAAATCCGCCTTTGCGGCTCGGGGCTTGCGGTCTAGAACCGCGCTCTCGCCGGAACCGCGGCGAACCACGACCATTCGGGACGGAACGACCGGGCGCCTTGGCTACGATCTGGATCATCTTCGCGGTGCTGACGGCCTTGGCCGTCCTGGCCGTGCTCTGGCCGCTGTCGCGCGCGCCGGCGACGACGGACGCCCGCGAGGCCGACGTCGCGTTCTACAAGGCGCAGACGGCGGAGATCGAGCGCGACGTGGCGCGCGGGCTGATCGGCGCCGAGGAGGCGGCCACCGCCCGCAACGAGGCGGCGCGGCGGCTGGTGGCGGCGCAGGGCCAGGCCGCCCCCGACGTCGGCGGCACCTCGCCCTGGGCGACCCGCGCGGTGGCGCTCGCCACAATCCTCCTCGTGCCGGCGGCGGCGCTCGGGCTCTATTGGCAGGTCGGCGCGCCGGGCCTTCCCGACGATCCGCTGCAGGCGCGTCTCGATGCGCCGGCCTCCTCGATGGACCTGCCGACGGCGATCGCCAAGATCGAGCAGCACATGGCCGAGCATCCCGACGAAGCGAAGGGCTGGCAGGTGCTCGCGCCGATCTACACGCGCCTCGGCCGTTTCGACGATGCCGCGCGCGCCTACAAGAACGAGATCCGTCTGGAAGGGCCGTCCGCCGACCGCTGGGGCGCTCTCGGCGAGGCCGAGGTGTTCGCCAAGGGGGGCACGGTCGACGACGATGCCAAGGCCGCGTTCACCCAGGCGGTGGCGCTCGATCCCGCCGCGCCGCGCGCCAATTTCTACCTCGGCCTGTCCGCGCAGCAGGACGGCGACAAGGCCAAAGCCAAGGCGATCTGGACCAAGTTGCTCGCCGACTCGCCGCCGGATGCGGCTTGGGTGCCGACGGTGAAGAGCCATCTCGCCGAGCTCGACGGCGCCCCGCCGGCCTCGGCGGCCGCCGCGCCCGGCATGCCGAGCGGGCCGGCGGCGGCGCAGGTCGCCGCGATGACGCCCGACAAGCAGCAGGCGTTCATTCGCCGCATGGTGGACGGCCTCGCGGACCGCTTGAAGTCCAACGGCAACGACATCGACGGCTGGCTGCGGCTGGTGCGCGCCTACCGCGTGCTGCAGGAGCCGGACAAGGCGAAGGTCGCGCTCGGCGACGCCAAGCGCAATTTCGCCGGCGACCCCGCCGCGACCAAGCGCCTCGACGATCTCGCCCAGGAACTGGGGCTCAACGGATGACTGGGGCCGAAAGGATAATCGGGTGACCCGCAAGAAGAAGCGTCTCGCGCTGATCGCAACGGCGCTGTCGATCTTCGGCCTGGCGATCGGCCTCACGCTCTATTCGCTGCGCGACTCGATCGTGTTCTTCTACGGGCCGACGGAATATCTCGCCAAGGCGCCGGCGCCGGGCACGCGGCTGCGCATCGGCGGCCTCGTCGAGAAGGGCTCGTTCAAGAAGCAGGGCGAGACCGTGAAATTCGCCGTCACCGACATGAAGCACCAGGTCGAGGTCGCCTACACGGGACTGCTGCCGGACCTGTTCCGCGAAGGGCAGGGCGCCGTCGTCGAGGGCACCGTCGAGCCGAACGGCACGTTCCTGGCCGATTCCGTCCTCGCCAAGCACGACGAGCGCTACATGCCGAAGGAAGTCGCCGACGCCTTGAAGAAGTCCGGCGTCTGGAAGGAAGGCGAGCCGATGCCGGCCTACGTGCCGGAGAAGGCGGCCGCGCGATGAGCGCCGCGTCATTGCGAGCCGAAGGCGAAGCAACCCAGGGGTGGCAGCGCGGTATCCTTTGGAAAGTGCGGCAGCGGCCCCTGGGTTGCTTCGCTGCGCTCGCAATGACGACCCCAGCATTGAGGGACGTGCCATGATCGTCGAGACCGGCCACTTCGCCCTCATTCTCGCGCTGGCCCTCGCCATCGTGAACGCCTTCGTCCCGCTGGTCGGCCACGTGCGCCGCGACGGGCGGCTGATCGCGGTGGCGCCGCCCGTCGCCGTGATGGGCTTCGCCTTCACGGCGCTGGCGTTCGGCGCGCTCGTCTACGCCCACGTCGTCTCCGACTTCTCGGTCGTCAACGTGATCGAGAACTCGTCTTCCACCAAACCTTTGATCTACAAGATCACCGGCGTGTGGGGTAATCACGAGGGCTCGATGCTGCTCTGGGTGATGATCCTCGCGGTCTTCGCCGCCGCCGTCGCGGTCGCCTCGCGCGGCATGCCGGCCGACCTGCGCGCGCTGGTCCTCTGCGTGCAGAGCTGGATCGCCGCGGCCTTCCTGCTCTTCATCCTGCTGACCTCAGACCCGTTCACGCGGACGCTCGCGCCGCCGATCCAGGGGCAGGACCTCAACCCGCTGCTGCAGGACCCCGGGCTCGCGATCCATCCGCCGCTGCTCTACCTCGGCTACGTCGGCTTCTCGATGACCTTCTCCTTCGCCGCCGCCGCGCTGATCGCCGGCCGCGTCGACGCCGCCTGGGCGCGCTTCGTGCGGCCGTGGACGCTGATCGCCTGGATCTTCCTCACGCTCGGCATCGCGATGGGCTCGTACTGGGCCTATTACACGCTCGGCTGGGGCGGCTTCTGGTTCTGGGATCCGGTCGAGAACGCCTCGCTGATGCCCTGGCTCGCCGGCACCGCGCTGTTGCATTCCGCCGTCGTGATGGAGAAGCGCGAGGCGCTCAAGGTCTGGACGATCTTCCTCGCCATCCTCGCCTTCTCGCTCTCCCTCGTCGGCACCTTCCTGGTGCGCTCCGGCGTCCTGACGTCGGTGCACGCGTTCGCGACCGATCCCAAGCGCGGCGTCTTCATCCTGCTGATCCTCACCGTGTTCATCGGCGGTTCGCTGGCGCTGTTCGCCTGGCGCGCCGGCTCGCTGCGGCAGGGCGGCCTGTTCGCGCCGGTGTCGCGCGAGGGCGCGCTGGTGCTCAACAATCTCCTGATCACCGCCGGCTGCGCGACCGTGCTCGTCGGCACGCTCTACCCGCTGGCGCTGCAGGCTGCCACGGGCCAGAAGATCTCGGTCGGCGCGCCGTTCTTCAACGCCACCTTCATCCCGCTGGCGATCCCGGTGTTCCTGGCCATGCCGATCGGCTCGTCGCTGGCGTGGAAGCGCGGCGATCTGCTCGGCGCCGCGCAGCGGATGATGATCGCGATCATCGCCGGCTTCGCCGCGGTGCTCGCCTTCGCGCTCTACGAGGGCGCGCCGGCGCGGTCCTACGCGCTGGCCGGCCTCGCGGTGTTCGTGATCGCCGGCTCGGTGCTCGACGTCGGCCGTCGCATCTCCGGCGGCGGCCTCGCCGAGGCGCCGGCGCGCGCGCTCGGCCTGCCGCGCTCCGCCTACGGCACGGCGATCGCGCATGCCGGGCTCGGGCTGACGCTGCTCGGCCTCGCCGCGGCGGGCTGGGGACAGGAGAACATCCTGTCGATGAAGCCCGGCGAGACCGCCACCGTCGGCCCCTTCACCGCGACGCTCGAGAGCGTGTCGCGCGAGAACGGACCGAACTACACCTCGACCGTCGCGCGCACGACGATCCGCCGCGACGGACGGATCATCGCCACCGTCGAGCCGGCGTCGCGCTTCTACACGCTGCGCGCCATGCCGCGCTCCGAGGCCGGCATCGTCACGCTCGACCTCGGCCAGTTCTACGCCAGCATCGGCAACCCGGCGGAGGGCGCCACCAGCGTCGACATGAAGCTGTTCTGGAAGCCGCTCGTCACGCTGATCTGGATCGGCGCGCTGGTCATGGGCCTCGGCGGCGCGCTCTCGCTGTCCGACCGCCGGCTGCGCTTCGGCGTCGCCGCGCGCTCGCGCCGCCCCCGCACCGCCGCGGTGCCGGCGGAGTGATGCGGCGCCCGCAATCCCCGCATGGTGAGGAGCGCCCACAATCCCCTCATAGCGAGGAGCGCGCAGCGTGTCTCGAACCACGAGGGCTCCTGCGGGCTCGATGGCGGGACCGCCTCCTCGTTCGAGACGGCCTGCGGCCTCCTCACCATGAGGCTACTTTTGGCTGGCTCCGCTCCCTAGTCGCCGCGCTGCTGCTAGCCCTCGCCCTGGCCGGTCCCGCCCATGCCGTCGAGCCCGAGGAGATGCTGAAGGACCCGGTGCTCGAGGCGCGGGCGCGCACCGTCTCGACCGAGCTGCGCTGCCTCGTCTGCCAGAACGAGTCGATCGACGAGAGCCACGCGCCGCTGGCGCACGACATCCGCGTCCTCGTCCGCCAACGGCTCGAGGCCGGCGACACGAACAAGCAGGTGATCGACTATCTCGTCGGGCGCTACGGCCAGTTCATCCTGCTGAAGCCGCCGTTCGAGGCGCAGACGCTGCTGCTGTGGGGCACGCCGCTGCTCGTCATCGTCGCCGGCGGCCTCGCGATCGCCTTCGCCGCCCGTCGCCGTCTGTCGCGCGACCCGGCGCGGCCGCTGTCCGAGACCGAGCGGCGCAAGCTCGACGAGCTGGTCGGACCCTCGGCGTAGGTCGCTTGGTCGCCCCCGGTGCGCGGCCTAGCGCAAACCAAGCGTCGCCTCGGGGGTTACATAGGCTCACCCCTCGAACGACGGCGGACCTCATGATTGCAGCCTGCTCGACGCCCCGCGCTCTCGCCCTCGCCCTGCTGGCCGCCTCGAGCCTGACTCTCGTGGCGCGCCCGACGCCCGCGCAGGGCACGCCGGAGCAGCGCGAGGCCTGCGCGCCCGACGCTATCCGGCTCTGCCAGGACACGATCCCCGACATCGGCCGCACGACGGCGTGCATGCGCGCGCATCGCGCCGAGCTCAGCCCGCGGTGCAAGGTCGCCTTCGACGCCGCCGCGCCGGCGCCCGCCGCGGTGCCGCGCGTCGCCCGCGCCAAGCCGACGCCGCGCCCGGCGCCTCAGCCTGTGCCGAGGCAGGAGGCGACGGAGCCCGCGACGGCCCCGCACCGCCGTGTCGCCGCCGTCGCGCCGGCGCGTCCCCTCCATCATCATCTCGTCGTCGCGCGCGGCGACCGGGACACGCGCGAGGCGCGTCGGGTCGTCGGCAAGCTCTGCGGCCGCGGGGTGATCGATGCCAACACCTGCGGCTTCATCGACCAGATGATCACGCTCTCGGAATAGCGCCGAGCGGTGCGAGGTCCGGCTCGACCCACGTGCGGCGGGCGGCGACGCTGAACAGGCGCTCGCGGCTCCAGTGCCCGAGCAGCCACTGCGGATCGCCGAGCCGCGACGCCATCAGCCGATCGGCGAGAAGATGCAGCGGCTCTCCCGAATCGGCGGCATCGAGGAATGCCCTCGCCGCGACGAGCGACGCCTGGGTGATCGTCTCGTGATAGCCCGAGGTGTCGGTGTTCGGCGTGGCAGTCTCGTCGTTGTAGGCGCGGATGATCGCCGGCATCCGCTGCGGCAGCACCCAGTCCGGCCGGTGGCGCATCAGCCAGAGCGCCGTCGCGAAATGCGCGGCATGTGTCCACTGCGCCTTCGGCAGGCTGCGGTCGAGCACGGCCTCGGCGAGGCGCGCAATGGCGAGATCTGAGTCGTAGAAGCGGGTCATCGATGGGCTCTCGTGCTGGCCCGATCGATGAGAACAAAAATCCCGCCGGTCGGGCGGGATGTCTTGGCGTTTCCGGCGAAGGCCTTGCCGCTTAGCGCGGGGACGGTGGTTCGCCGACGCGCGTCACCGCCGTCGAAGATCGACGGGGATTTTGCAGGCCGATGGGGCGGCGGTCGCGCATATAGGCATCGTCGCGCCGCCCGCCTTCGGCGTCAATCCGTCGGCGGGGTTTTGCGCGCGGGCGAGGGCGCGTCGCCACGCTCGGCGACGAGCGTCTCGACGAAGGCCGCGAACGAGGCCTGCACTTGCGCGGTGCGCCAGCAGTCGGGGTTGCCGCAGGCATAGCCTTCGAGGACCGCCGGCGCGATATGCGCCTCGCAGCGGCAGATGCGCCGCGCGCCTGGCTTGCCGGCCTTCATGCCGCGTCCGCCGTGCGGCCCGCGACGGCGGCGACGAGGCGGGGCGCCGCGATCCGCAGCTCGCGCGACAGCTTCTGCACGTTCTGGTCGTTCGAGGTCGCCTTGATGCGTTGGGCGAGCCCCTCGAGCAGGGCGTCGAGCGCTGCCTCCCGGCTCTTTGCGTCCTCGATCGTGCGGACGAGGCGTTCGAACTCAGACATCGTCATTCCTCGCGATGGCCGGACGCGCCCTGCGCCTTCTCCGTCAGGCCGACCATCGGCCCGACCGGCAGGAGCTGCATCGTGCGCCCGAGGCCCGGTGCATAAAGACTCGAGATCGTCCCGTCGAGGAAGAGCGCATTGTCGCAGTGGAGCCTATCCTTGAAGAGGCTTGCGAAGCGGTAGAAGCTGACCGCGTCGCGCGAGATCGCGAAGACGATGGTGCGGCCGTGGTCGCGCACGCCGACGCCGTTGCGGATCTTCTCCGAGGTGCCGTCCGGCTGCAGCTTCGGATGGATCGCCCCGTCGACCACCAGCATCGGGCCGGACTGCGTCGCGAAGGTGGGATGCAGGTGCGCCGCCAGATAAGCCTTTGTCTCCATCACCCCGGCGCCGTGCGGGCCGAACCAGAACACCCCGTTCGGCTTCATGTGGAAGTTGCCCGGCCCGTCGCGGGTGTTGGCGGCCTTGCGCTGCTGGCCGCCTTCCACGTAGAGCCCGACCGGCGACAGGTCCTGCTCGAACATGCCCGCGTTCATCGCGAAGACGAGGGTCTGCTTCTCCTGCGCCAGCGCCGCGGCGAGCTGGGAAAAGGTCGCATAGGGCCGCCCGGTGCCGTCGCGCAGGTAGAGCCGCAGCTCGCCGTGCCCGACCTCGACCGTACAGACGGTGTAGGCGGCGCCCTGATCCTCGAGATCGCGACAGGCCTCGGCCTTGGCGGACGCCAGGGTGGCGAGAAGCGCCCAGAGGGCGGAGAGACCAAGCGTCAACCAACGCGTCATGCCGACCTTTGCCATTTGCCGGAGCTTGCTTTAACCGACGCCTCTTCCCGCCATTTCGGGCTTTCCGAGGGCGAGCGCGTAGAGGATGCGCCGCCGCCCCGTCGTGCCTATCTGTGCGGCGTGCGCCCCGTCGCGGGCTCCATGAAGAGGTTGCCTTGTCGCCGAAAGCCCAAGCCGTCGCCCGCGCCGTCGAAGCCATCGCCAGGGGCGAGATGGTCATCGTCACCGACGACGACGACCGCGAGAACGAAGGCGACATCGTCGTCGCCGCCGCGCTCTGCACGCCCGAGAAGATGGCGTTCATCGTCCGTCACTGCTGCGGCATCGTCTGCGCCCCGGTGACGCCGGACGAGGCGCGTCGGCTCAATCTCGCGCCGATGGTGGCGTCGAACGACGCCCCGCTCGGCACCGCCTTCACGATCTCGGTCGATGTGCGCCACGGCCTCACCACCGGCATCTCGGCCGAGCAGCGCACCAACACGGTGCGCGCGCTCGCCAACGGCAACATGGGCGCGTCCGACTTCGTGCGGCCGGGCCACGTCTTCCCGCTGATCGCCCGCGAGGGCGGCGTGCTCATGCGCTCCGGCCACACCGAGGCCGCGGTCGATCTCTGCAAGCTCGCCGACCTGCCGCCGGTCGGCGTCATCTGCGAGCTCGCCAACGACGACGGCACCGTGATGGTCGGCGAGCAGATCAACCGCTTCGCCGAAGAGCACAAGCTGCAGCGCATCTCGGTCGCCGACATCATCGCCTACCGCCAGGCCCGCGAGAAGCTCGTCGAGCGCGTCGCGACCTTCCCGGTCGAGGCCGACGGCTGCACGCTGACCGGCTACGCCTACGTCACCCCGTTCGACGAGGTGCAGCACTTCGCCTTCGTTCACGGCGACATCGGCGACGGCGAGGACGTGCCGACGCGGCTGCATCGCGTCGACATCATCGCCGACGTGATCCGCGGCGGCAAAGAGGTGAAGAAGGTCTTCGCGCGATTCCGCGAGGAGGGCAGGGGCGTCTTCATCTACCTGCGCGACGGCGCCGCCGGCGTGCCCGCGCGATCGGGCTGGCCGGACGCGCCGCCGTCGGCGGAGGCGCAGCGCGTGCAGGAATGGCGCGACGTGGGGCTCGGCGCGCAGATCCTGCGCGATCTCGGGATCAACTCGATCAGGCTGCGCACGACGTCGCCGCTGACCTATGTCGGCCTGTCCGGCTTCGGCATCGAGATCAAGAGCTACGAGCCGCCGTTCTGAGGCGACACGCGCAAGCCGTCGACGGCGGCGAGGCGCCGCCGCCCGGCTACTGCTGCATGAAGCTCTGCAGCGGGTTGAAGTTGAGGAAGATGCCCTTGAGGAAGTTGTTGTCGGCGCCGACCGTCGGCGTCGCGCCGGGGGCATAGTCGATGACGCGGCCGTCCTGCATTCCGTAATTGGCGATGCGGGTGACGCGCTTCTGCTTGTCGAAATAGACCGCGTAGATGTGCCGCTCGGTGATCCTCGACGGCATGAAGGCGACGGAGCGCTCGGTCTTCTGCTGGATGTAGTACCAGGCGCTGCCGCCGACCGTGGAGGTCGTCGAGGGCGTGCCCATGGTGACCAGCACCTGTTCGGCCGTCTGGCCCGGCTTGACGTCGTTCACGGCGGCCGGGTCGAGCTGGTAGCCGTGCTGCAGGTCGCCGTCGTAGCCGAGGCAGCCGCCGAGGCTCAGCGCGACGAGCGCGATCGCGGCCAGCCCGAGCGGTCGGCGGAAATAGGGTGCTCGCTCAACTTGCATCGCGGCGACTTTCGGTGATCTGGCCAACACGGCGCCACGCCCCCCAGGCGGCGCAAGCAAAGCTTCGGCAACTTTCTCTTGCGTTCGGCGAAGGCGATGCCTAACCCCCGCTTGTGACGAAAGCAAGGAACGGGTTCGCTCGTGCCGTTTACGGCCAAGTCCGGGCTGCCACCCTGGCACGCGTGCAACACCCGCTGAATCAGGGCCCGCTATGATCCTCGGTCTCTTCCGCCGCTCCTCGAGCGAGGCCGTCGTGCAACGGCTCTATGCGGCCGTCGTGGCCGCCTCGCGACAGCCCGCGCTCTATGCCGATCTCGGCGTGCCGGACACGTTCGAGGGGCGCTTCGAGAGCCTCACGCTGCACGGTGCGCTGGTGCTGCGGCGGCTGCAGGCGTGCGAACCGCCGGGGCCGGCGCTGGCGCAGGACCTCACGGATACGTTGTTCGCGCATTTCGACCGGACGCTGCGCGAGATGGGAGTCGGCGACACGGTCGTGCCGAAGCGGATGCGCATGCTCGCCGAGGCGTTCCTCGGCCGCAGCCGCGCCTACGAGGAGGCGCTCCGCGGCGGCGACGAGGAACTCGCCGCAACGCTCGCCCGTAACGTCGCGGCGCGCGACACGCCCGGCCTCGCCCGCTACGTCGCGGCGAGCGTGGACGCGCTGGCGCGCCAGCCGCTGCAGGGCTTCATCGACGGCGAGCTTCCGTTGCCAGACGCCTCGGCCGTGCCCGCGCACGCCGGGCAGCCGTGAGGGACCGGGCCGAGATGAGCAAGAGGCCCGGCACCGAAGACATGCCGCAAACCGCGCCGGGACCCTTCCCGCGGCCGGTCGACGTCCATGCTGTGCCCGAGGGCGGCCTCGACATGGCGATCGAGGCGACGGCGGAGGAGCGCGCGGCGATCGCGGCCGAGATCGGCCTCGCCGGGCTCGATGCGCTCACGGCGCGCTTCCACATCCAGCCGCGCGCCGGCGGTCGGTTCGAGGTCGAGGGCTCCCTCGAGGCTTCGATCGTCCAGGTCTGCGTCGTCTCGCTGGAGCCGTTCGACAGCACGATCACCCGCGAGATCGACCTCGAGTTCGCGCCGCCGCCGCGTTCCGTCGAGGTGCCGCCGCTGCCCGCCCGCTCGCGGCGACGCGAGCCGGCGCCGCGCGAGGCGCCGCCGCCGCGGCCTGTCGTGGTGCCGGGCAACGACGACCAGGAAGACCCGGCCGACCCGATCGTCGACGGCAAGATCGATCTCGGCGCCGTCGCCCTCGAATTTTTGACGCTTTCTCTCGATCTCTACCCGCGCAAACCCGGCGTTCATTTCACCGACGTGTTAGTCGGCGATAAGGACGATGCTGGCGGGTCTCCGTTCGCCGCTCTGCGGCGCCTCAAGGATTCTTCGTGACGGTCGACAGATCATGACGCGCGAACCGTTCCGGCGCGAGATCCGCATCGCGATCGACGCGATGGGCGGCGACCACGGGCCGCCGGTGATCGTCGACGGCGCCGAGCACGCGCTGAAGCGCCACCCCGACGCCAAGTTCCTGTTCTTCGGACGCGAGCCCGAGATCGCGCCGCTTCTCGCGTCGCGACCGCGGCTGGCCGCCGCGTCGAGCGTGCATCACACCGACGTCGCCGTGAAGATGACGGACAAGCCGAGCCAGGCGCTGCGCTCCGGCCGCCGCACGTCCTCGATGTGGCTGGCGATCGAAGCCGTGAAGCGCGGCGACGCCGATGTCGTGGTCTCGGCCGGCAACACCGGCGCGCTGATGGCGATGGCCAAGATCTGCCTGCGCACGATGCACGACATCGACCGCCCGGCGATCGCCGCGATCTGGCCGACGCTGCGCGGCCGCTCGATCGTGCTCGACGTCGGCGCGTCCATCGGCACCGACGCGCGCTCGCTCGTCGAGCTCGCCATCATGGGGGCGGCGATGGCGAGCATCGTGCTCGGCATCGAGCGGCCCTCCGTCGGCCTGCTCAACGTCGGCACCGAGGAGATCAAGGGGCTCGAGGAGGTCAAGGCGGCCTCCCGCATGCTGCGCGAGGCGAACCTGCCGAGCCTCGCCTACCACGGCTTCGTCGAGGGCGACGACCTCGGCCACGGCACCGTCGACGTCGTGGTGACCGAAGGCTTCACCGGCAACATCGCGCTCAAGACCGCCGAGGGCACCGCCAAGCAGATCGGCAGCTACATCCGCGGCGCCATGAAGAGCTCGCTGCGCGCCAAGCTCGGCTACCTGCTCGCCAAGCCGGCCTTCGACGAGCTGCGCTCCAAGATGGACGTGCGCAACGTCAACGGCGGCGTCTTCCTCGGGCTCGACGGCATCGTCATCAAGAGCCACGGCGGCATGGACGCCATCGGCACGGCTGGCGCGATCGACCTCGGCTATGCCATGGTGCGCGATGAGCTTCTCGGCAAGATTCGCGACATGATCGCGCTCGCCCTGATCGACAAGCCAGCCGTGGCGGCCGAGCCCGCTGCGGCCGAAGCGCCCGCCACGTGCGCGGAACCCGCCAGGACCATCGAATCGTGACCAAGCCCGCAGCAGGCTGCCTGCGCTCCGTCGTCGCTGGGATCGGCGCCTACCTGCCCGAGAACGTCGTCACCAACGCCGACCTCGCTGCGCGCGTCGAGACGACCAACGAGTGGATCGTCCAGCGCACCGGAATCGAGCGGCGGCACATCGCGGCCGACGGCGAGACGACCTCGGTGCTCGGCCTGCGCGCCGCCGAGGCGGCCTTGCGCGACGCGCGTCTGACTGCCGCCGACATCGACCTCGTCGTCGTGGCGACCTCGACGCCGGACTACACGTTCCCCTCGGTCGCGACGCAGATCCAGGCCGGCCTCGGCATGAACCATGGCGCCGCCTTCGACGTGCAGGCGGTCTGCTCCGGCTTCGTCTTCGCGGTGGCGACGGCGGACAAGTTCCTGACGTCCGGCTCGCACCGGCGGGCGCTGGTGATCGGCGCCGAGACCTTCTCGCGCCTGCTCGACTGGCAGGATCGCACGACCTGCGTGCTGTTCGGCGACGGGGCCGCCGGGATCGTCCTGGAAGCCCAGGAGAGCGAGGGCACGAACCAGGATCGCGGCGTGCTCACCTCGCACCTGCGCTCCGACGGGCGCTACCGCGACAAGCTCTTCGTCGACGGCGGACCCTCGACCACCGGCACGACGGGCCACCTGCGCATGGCCGGCAAGGAGGTCTTCCGGCACGCCGTCGGCATGGTGGCGGACGTCGTCGAGGACGCCTTCGCCGCGACCGGCACGACGCCGGACGACCTCGACTGGTTCGTGCCCCACCAGGCCAACCGCCGCATCATCGACGCCGCCGCCGACAAGCTCGGCATCGCCCGCGAAAAGACCGTCGTCACGGTCGACCGCCACGCCAATACCTCGGCCGCCTCGATCCCGCTGGCGCTGTGCGAGGCGCGGACGGACGGGCGCATCAAGGACGGCGATCTGGTGATGATCGAGGCGATGGGCGGCGGCTTCACCTGGGGCTCAGCCCTCATCAGGTGGTAGTCGAAAGACCCCCGTCCAACAGCTGTCAAGGCCTTGCCTGCACGACGGAAATCGTGAAATTTTCGCCGCCGTGCCGCGTACCCCGGGGTGCCGCACGTGACGCGGCCGAACGTTCGAGAAGGCCTCATGACGAAAGCGGATGTCTTGTCCAAACCGCCGCAGAAGCTTGCGAGCGGGCCGACGCAGACCGTCACGCGCGTCGGCCTTGCCGAGGCCGTGTACCGGCGCGTCGGGCTGTCGCGAAAAGAATCCGCGCATCTCGTCGAGATGGTGCTCGACGAGATGACCGATCACCTCGCGATGGGCGAGACGGTGAAGCTGTCGTCCTTCGGCTCCTTCGTCGTGCGCGACAAGGGCGAGCGCATCGGGCGCAACCCGAAGACCGGCGTCGAGGTGCCGATCATGCAGAGGCGCGTGCTCGTCTTCAAAGCCTCGAACGTGCTCAAGGCGCACATGAACGGCGAGGCGATCCCCGAGGACGACCTCTAGGCCGCCGGGCACAGCTTGCCGCTTGGGAAAAGCCGCCGGCGGTAGGCAGACCTCAGAAAATGGTTCAAAGTCCGCCGCCAGTGGGTTGAGGCGGCATGGAAAAGAGCGTCGACGCATTCCGCACGATCAGCGAGGTCGCCGAAGAGCTGGCGCTGCCGCAGCACGTGCTGCGCTTCTGGGAGACGCGCTTTCCGCAGGTGAAGCCGCTGAAGCGCGCCGGCGGCCGTCGCTATTACCGCCCCGTCGACGTCGTGCTGCTGAAGACGATCCGCCAGCTCCTCTACGAGGAGGGCTTCACGATCAAGGGCGTGCAGAAGCTCATCAAGGAGCAGGGCACGCGCGCGGTGCGCGAAGGCAGCCTGCCGATGCCGGTCGACCTCGCGGCGATCGATCCCGCCGACCGCGACCCCGACGGCGAGCTGGTGGCCGACGAGGCGCCGTCGTTCGCGCCGACGGCGGGCGCCGACCCGCTCCCCGACTCGATCCGCGCCGCGCTCGATGCCGGCATCGCGCTGCAGTCGACGCGCCTCGGCCCCCGCGACCTCGCCGCGCTGCGCGAGGCGCTCGCCACGATCGACGAATGCGCGCGCATCCTGCAGGCGCTGCGCCGGCCGCGCTAGCCTGTGCGTCGAGGGGGCCGGGACGTGCGACGGGCCGCGGCAAGCGTTGCGGAGTGCGGGGGCGTTCTCTATAAGGCCGCCAGTCGGAGTGTAGCGCAGCCCGGTTAGCGCACTTGTCTGGGGGACAAGGGGTCGTGGGTTCGAATCCCGCCACTCCGACCACTCAACCTATTGATTGGCTTGGTCTTTCGATCGCCGCACGCTGCAGGCCATTTGCCCTGGAGCGGCCGGGGTATCACGCGCCGCATTGCCTGATCGCGGGAAGTGATTTGCGATGCGCCAAACGCTCGAGTTCGTGCGCCGCGTCGCCAAGCGAGATGTCGGGGCGGCGACCGCATATCTTCGCCAAGTATTGCTCGAGCACGCACGACGACAAGAAGTCGAAATCCTTATTGTCCTTCAATGCGTCTTGTATCGGGTCCATGACGTAGGACGAGAAGATGCTGTCACCGGACGAAAGGTAGGCCCGGCACGGCATCGCTTGCGCGGCTTTGAGATCGATCGTCTGAGGTCGAGCGCTCGTCGCCATGAAAACCATGGCGACGACGAGCAGGCACGGCTTCCACCATCGCATCAATCGGTTCTCGCAACGCGGAGGCATGATGGTGCGTCTGAAGCGATCTGCCCAGCCTGCATCAAGGAGGCGGCTTTCTTCCGCCTAGCTATGTAGCGTGTCAGCTCACCGCTCGAGGAGCATCCGGCTTGCGGCGTCGCGGGCCTGCCAGCCGTGGCGCTCGAGCTCGGGGTCGATGTGCTCTTCCTCCGGCCAGCCGAGACAGAGGTAGGCGATGAGCCGCCAGCCGGGATCGATGTCCAGGACCCGCGCGACCTCGCCCGCATCGAGGATCGACACCCAGCCGACCCCGAGCCCCTGCGCGCGGGCGGCGAGCCACAGCGTGCCCACCATCGCGGCGACGGAATGGTCGAGCGCCTCCGGCATGGTGCGGCAGCCCAGGCCGTGGCCCTGCGCCGTCGAATGGTCGCAGAAGACGGCGAGCTGCACCGGCGCCGCCTCGAGGCCCTCGAGCTTGAGCCGCGCATAGACCTGCGCGCGCTCGCCCTCGAGCGCGGCGAGCGCATCGGCGTTGCAGCGCGCGAAGCTGTCGCGCACGGCGGCGCGGGCCGGCGCGCTGGCGACGGAGACCCAGCGCCACGGCTGGCTGTTGCCGACCGAGGGCGCGAGCTGCGCGAGATCGAGCAGGCGATCGACGAGGGCGGGATCGACCGGTGCGCGCCGGAAGCGGCGGACGTCGCGGCGCCAGGCGATCAGCTCCTCGAGGTGCGCGCGGAAGACGTCGTCGAAGACGGGCGGCGCGCTCACAGCACCTTGCCCGGGTTGAGGATGCCCTTCGGATCGAGCGTCGCCTTGATCGCCCGCATCACGTCGAGCGCCACCGGGTCCTTCACGCTGGGCAGCAGGTCGCGCTTCATGCGGCCGATGCCGTGCTCGGCCGAGATCGAGCCGCCGAACTTCTGCACGAGCCCGTGCACCGCGGCGGACATGTCCTCCCAGCGCGCCAGGAAGGCGGCCTTGTCGCCGCCGATCGGCTGCTGGACGTTGCAATGGATGTTGCCGTCGCCGAGATGGCCGAAGGCGCAGAGCCTGGCGCCCGGCACCACCGCCTCGATTACCGGCACGACGGCGGCAAGGAACGCTGGCACGCTGGCGATCGGCACCGAGACGTCGTGCTTGATCGAGCCGCCGAAATGCTTCTGCGCGTCGGAGACGTTCTCGCGCAGCGCCCACAGCTTCTCGCGCTGGTCGAGCGAGGCGGCGACCGCCGCGTCGGCGACGAGGCCGCGATCGGCGCCCTCTTCGAGCAGCGCGAGCAGCCGCGCGTCGAGCCCGTCCTCCTCGAACGAGGTCAGCTCGATCATCGCGTACCAAGGATGCCGGTCGGCGAGCGGCTCGTGGCCGCCGAACGCCTCGAGCACGAAGTCGATGGCGATCCGCGGGATCAGCTCGAAGGCCTCGATGCCGCCGGCGGCGCGACCGCGGGCGAGATCGAGAAGGTCGAGCGCCGCCTGCGGGTCGCGCAGGCCGACGAAGGCGGTGGCCGTCGCGCGCGGCTTCGGCGCCAGCCGCAGCACGGCGGCGGTGATGATGCCGAGCGTGCCCTCCGAGCCGATGAACAGGTTCTTCAGGTCGTAGCCGGTGTTGTCCTTCTTGAGCTTGCTCAGGCCCGACAGCACGCGCCCGTCGGCGAGCACCACTTCGATCCCGTTGACGAGCTCGCGCGCGTTGCCGTGGGCGATCACGTTGAGGCCGCCGGCGTTGGTCGCGAGGTTGCCGCCGATCGTGCAGGAGCCGCCGGCCGCGATCCACAACGGGAACAGCCGATCGGCCTTATCGGCCGCCTCGCGCGCCGCCTGCAGCGTCATCCCGGCCTCGACGGTCATCGTGTTCGAGACGGGGTCGAGATCGCGCAGCGCCGCGAGACGCGTCGTCGACAGAACGACGGCATGGGCATCGTCGGGCGTCTGACCGCCGACGAGGCCGGTGTTGCCGCCCTGCGGCACCAGCGGCGTCGCGGTGGCGTGGCACAGCGCCAGGATCGCGGCGACCTCGTCGCGCGTGCCTGGCCGCACCACGCAGAGCGCACGACCCGCATATTTGTCGCGCGGCTCGTGCAGGTAGGGGCCGACGTCGGACGCCGCGGTGAGCACGTGCGAGGGGCCGACAATGCCGGCGAGGCGGGAAGGAAGATCGCTCATGGCGCGACCCTACGGCGAATGCCGTCGGCTTTGCGAGCCCGGCTATGGCGCGTCGCGCGAGCGATGGACCGACAGGTCCGGAACCCGAAAAACTCGTCAGGCGGCGGCGGTGCGCGGCCGGTCGGTCTCGTACCAGAGGCAGCGGCGCTTGATCATGTCGCGCTCGTCCGCGGAGGGCGCCCGCCCGTGCATGAGCTCGAAAACCCGCTGGTATACGTCCTGGCCTCGATGCGCCTCGGCGCTCGCCAGCTCGAAGGCTTCGCGCAGCTTCAAGGGCCCCTCCACACTTCAACAGGTCGTGATCTTCGAGCATGCTTGCATGCGAGTGCAAGCGCAAACCTTCGCGCTTAGGTTACCGGGGGGCTAATGTCACTTCGAGGCAACAGCAGCGGTATAAACGCGCAGGGCTGTCGCGAAAGTCGCCGCAAGTAAAGCGAAACGCCGGCGTGTGTGAATCCGCGTCAATCCATGGCATCGATGGCCGATATATCGAGCCGCCGGATGATCTCGCCGAGACCCGGCTCCTCGACCCGCGTGGCCGCCTCGCTCGTCGACAGCCAGACGCGCTTGCGCTCGTCCTTCTCCAGCCATTTGCTCGTCTCCTTTTCCACCTCGAGGAGGTAGACCATGACGCGGATGTGCTCGGTGGCGCCGTTGGCGAGACGCTTGTCGTAGGTGTAGGCGCCCATCGGATGGCGATGGATGCGGCCGGTCACGCCGGCCTCTTCGAGCGCCTCCCGCGCGGCGGCGTCGTGGTCCTTGCGCCCCTTCATCGGCCATCCCTTGGGGATGATCCACCGCTGCGTATCCCGCGAGGTGACGAGCAGAACCCTGAAGCTCCCGGGCTTGCCTTTCACCGGAAGCGCGGCGACCTGAGCTTCGACGTGATGCGTGCTTTCTCCCATGGCCGCCCTTCTGAGCCGAGACGCCGCTCCCGCATAGCCACTTTTCGTGTCGTGCGGCGCTACAAACTATCGATGTCGGGCGCGCCGTCCACTGCGCATCGGTGCTGCCGTTACGACGCGAGCGGAAATGATCTGGCACAAAACCAAGCGCCGCTGGTGCAGCTGACCTTGCCGGCCACCTCGACAGTAGCGCTCACGACGGCGCCGTGTCGAAGACGCGGTTGCCCTGCACGTGCAGGCCGCCGCGGGCGACGCGGGCGAGGGCGGCGGGGTAGATCGCGTGCTCCTGCGCCAGCACGCGACGGCCGAGGCTCTCGGCCGTGTCGGCGTCGAGCACCGGCACCGCCGCCTGCGCGATGATCGCGCCCTCGTCCATCTGCGGCACGACGAAATGCACGGTGCAGCCGTGCACCTTCACGCCGGCCTCCAGCGCCCGCTCGTGCGTGTGCAGGCCGCGGAAGGACGGCAGCAGCGCCGGGTGGATGTTGATCATCCGCCCGTCCCACTGGGCGACGAACCACGGGGTCACCAGACGCATGAAGCCCGCCATGCAGACGAGGTCGATGCGGTGGATGTCGAGCAGCGCCTGCATCGCGCGCTCGAACTCCTCGCGGCCGGCGTAGATCTTGTGGTCGACGGCGGCGACGGCGATGCCCGCGGCGCGGGCGGCGGCGAGCCCGGCGGCCTCGGGACGGTTCGAGAGGACGAGCGCGATCTCGGCAGGAAATTCGGGGTCGCGGGCGGCGTCGATCAGCGCGGCCATGTTCGAGCCGCGCCCCGAGATGAGGATCGCCGTGCGGCGCCGGCTCAAAGCTTCAGCCGCCCGCGAAACTTGACGCGCGCGTCCTCGGCGGGGACGAGACGGCCCAGCGCCACTGGCGCCTCGCCGGCCGCACGCAAGCGCGAGGCTCACCGCGTCGACGGCGTCGGCCGCGGCAACGACGATCATGCCGATCCCGCAGTTGAAGGTGCGCAGCATCTCGGCCTCGGCGACGCGGCCCTGCGCGGCGAGCCACCCGAACACCGGCGGCACGGCGATCGCGTCGAGATCGATCTCCGCCGTCGTGTGCTCGGGCAGCACGCGCGGAATGTTGTCCGGAAACCCGCCGCCGGTGATGTGCGCCAGCGCCTTGATGCCGGCGGTGGCGCGCAGGGCGGCCAGCAGCGGCTTCACGTAGATGCGCGTCGGCTCGAGCAGCACGTCCGCGAGGTCGCGGCCGGTCGCGAAGGGGGCGGGCGCGTCCCAGCCGAGGTCGGCATCCGCGACGATGCGGCGGACCAGCGAATAGCCGTTCGAATGCACGCCGGAGGAGGGCAGGCCGAGGATCACGTCGCCGGGCGCGACGTCGGCGCGCGGCAGCAGCGTGCCGCGTTCGGCGGCGCCGACGGAAAAGCCGGCGAGATCGTAGTCGCGGCCCGCGTAGAGGCCCGGCATCTCGGCCGTCTCGCCGCCGATCAGCGCGCAGCCGGCCATCCGGCAGCCCTCCGCGATGCCTTCGACGATCGCCGCGCCCACCGCCGGCTCGAGCTTGCCGGTGGCGAAATAGTCGAGGAAGAAGAGCGGCTCGGCGCCTTGCACGACGAGGTCGTTGACGCACATCGCGACGAGGTCGATGCCGATCGTCGCGTGGCGCCCGGTCTCGATCGCGATCTTCACCTTCGAGCCGACGCCGTCGTTGGCGGCGACGAGGATCGGGTCCTTGAAGCCGGCCGCCTTGAGGTCGAACAGCCCGCCAAAGCCGCCGATCTCCGCGTCGGCGCCGGGCCGGCGCGTCGCGCGCACCAGCGGCTTGATGCGGTCGACGAGCGCGTTGCCGGCATCGATGTCGACGCCCGCGTCGGCGTAGGTGAGGCCTTTGTCGTCGGCCCCGCTCATGGAGATACCTGCATAAACTGCGCTTAAGCGCAGCCGCGGGATGGTGCAAGCGGGGCCCATTCGCCGCCTCCGCGCGGGAGACAGGCGGGTCGCGGCCTAGCCTTCGATGAAGGCCTTGAGCTCGGCCATCGATCCGAAGCGGAAGACGCCGGACTCCGACTGCGCCTCGATCGAGCCGTCGGAGTACATCACGTAGGACGTGCCGTCGGAGTCGTAGCGGCCGATCACGCTGAGATTGCCCTCGGGCGTTTCCGGCGCAGTGGACGGTGCCTCGGCGACGGGCTCGGGCGCCGGCTCATGCGCGGCAGCCGGCGCTTCGCTGGGCGGCGGCTCGGGGGCCGGCGCTGCGGCCTGCGGGGCGGGCTCGTGCTCGTGCGGCTCGGGCGGCGAAGGCGGGGCGGCGGGCTCCGGCACGTGGGCCGCGGGCGGCTCGTGCGAGGTCTCGATATCGAAGGCCGCGAACTCGCGATCGAGCCAGTCGGGGCCCAGCGCATCGGCGGCTTGCGGCTCGGGCTTCGGCTCGGCCGCCGCTGGCACGGGCGGCTCGGGAGGATCGAAAGCCGGCACGTCGAAGGCGTGAGCCGGTGGTGGCGGCTCCGGCGCTGCGAGAGCTTCAGGCTCGTGAACCGGCTCGGCTGGCTCCGGCTCCGGCTCGTGATGCGTGGCGAGATATCCGGCGCCGGCGCCAATGACAGCGGCGGCGGCTGCGGTCGGCGCGGCGACTGCGAAAGCGGGAATGCTTTCGCTCGCGGCGGGCACGGGGGCCGGCGGACGCACGGCGAGGGCGGGCTCGACCGCCGGCGTTTCCGGGGCGATCGCCGGTTCCGGGCGGACCGAGAGAGCCGGCGCGGCGGGCGCTGCCACGGCCGGCATCGCGGTCGGTGCCGCGAGATTGCCTCTGAGCCCGTTCACGGCCCGCACGACGAACCCGAGCGCGGCGACGACGAGGCCGCCGCTGATCAGGACCGCGCCGGAGATCACCATCGACCAGCCGCGTTCGACCTCGATGATCGGAAATCCGGTCGCCATGGCGTAGACGCCGGTCAGCGTCAAAAGCCCACCGATCGCCAGCATGATCAGCGCCATCGCATCCTCGCGGGCGGCCGGGACCCGTCTCGAACCAAGCTTCACTGCGGACTTTCTACCTGGAAAATGAGCACCTTGCAAAAAGCAAACACGGAATGCTTTGCCGGGAGGTAAAGATTTGGGCCGTTGCCGCAGGGACGATCGGCACCTAGGTACAGCGCGGTACGGCCAAAGAGGCCGTCCCCGCCTTTCCGAGGAGTGCCTTCATGTCGTTCGAGCTACCGCCGCTGCCCTACGCGCACGACGCCCTGCAGCCCTACATGTCCAAGGAAACGCTGGAGTTTCACCACGACAAGCACCACCAGGCCTACGTCACGGCCGGGAACAAGTTGCTCGAGGGCAGCGGGCTCGAGGGCAAGTCGCTCGAGGAGATCGTCAAGGGCTCCTACGAGAAGAACGCCGCGCTCTTCAACAATGCCGGCCAGCACTACAACCACACCCATTTCTGGAAGTGGATGAAGCCGAACGGCGGCGGCAAGCCGCCGGGCGCGATCGAGAAGGGCATCGTCGATGCCTTCGGCTCCTACGACAAGTTCGCCGAGGAGTTCGTGGCGGCCGGCGTCGGCCAGTTCGGCTCGGGCTGGGCGTGGCTCGCGGTCAAGGACGGCAAGCTCGCCATCATGAAGACGCCGAACGGCGAGAACCCGCTCGTCCACGGCGGCGTGCCGATCCTCGGCGTCGACGTCTGGGAGCACTCCTACTACATCGACTACCGCAACCGCCGCCCCGACTACCTCAAGGCGTTCCTGGAGCACATGGTGAACTGGGAGTACGTCGAGGAGCTGCACGCGGCCGCCAAGTAAGGCGACAAGCGACCAAGGCAAAATGCTACGCGGCGATCGTTCCCTCGATCGCCGCGGCATCGTGCAGGAAGCGATCGATCGTGTCGCGCAGGATCTGCGCCTGCGCGCCGACGTCGGTCGCGGATTGATGGACCTGCGCGGCGGACTGGTCGGTCTCGCCGACCGTCGACGCAAGCACCTTCATGCTGGCCGCCGCCGTCTGCGCGGTCCGCGCGGCGTCCGCCGCACCGCGCGAGATGTCGGCGGTGGTGACCGCCTGGCGCTCGACGGCATCGGTGATGACCGCGCTGAAGCGCTCGGCCTTCGAGATCGTCGCGTCGATCGCCGCTATCGCCTCGACGGCGCGCGACGTCGTTCCCTGGATCGAGCGGACGTGATCGGCGACGTGACGCGAGGCCGCCGTCGTCTGCTCGGCCAAGGCCTTCACCTCAGCTGCGACGACCGCGAACCCGCGCCCCGCTTCGCCGGCGCGTGCCGCCTCGATCGTCGCGTTGAGCGCCAGCAGGTTGGTCTGCGCGGCGATGCTCTGGATGAGCGCGATGATCTCGTCGATCGCCTCCGTCTTGGCGTTGAGGCCCTGGATCAGGCCGCCGGTCTCGGTCGCGAGATGCGTGGCCTCGACGACGATGTCGCGGGTCTGATCGGCCTGGCGCTCGACCTCCTGGATCGAGGCCGACAAGTCTTCGACCGCAGCCGCGACGCCGCTGACGCTCGACGTCGTCTGCCGGATCGCGGCCGCCACCTCGCTGGCGCGGCCGCTGCTCTGCGTGGCGATGGACGTGAGGCTGTCGGCGGCGACCGACATCTGGTCGCTGCAGTCGGCGACCTCGTCGAGCGTGAGGCGGATCGCCGACTGGAAATGGCCGACCTCGCGGGTGATCCGCGTATGCCGGTCGGCGGCGAAGGCATGCATCAGGTCCGCTTCCGTCTGCAGGCGGTCGCGGTCGAGCAGGCGCGTCTTGAATGTCTGCACGGCCGTCGCCATCGCGCCGACCTCGTCGGTGTGGGTGAGGGCGGGCACGACGACGTCGTAGCGGCCTTCGACCAGCGCCCGCATCGCGCGGACGAGATCGTGCAGCGGCCGCATGCGGCGCGCGAAGGCGATCCGCAGGATCGTCGAGATGAGGACGAGCCCGCCGATGCCGGCGCAGAGGAACAGCAGGAACTGGCAGATGGCCCGCTCGCGGGCGCTGTCGGTGCTGTAGACGAGGAGCAGGCGCGCGCCGGCGAGCTCGGCCGGGCGCGTCACCGCCGTCAGCGCGGCGAGGTGCGCGAGCGACCAGCTTTCGCGACGCAAGGCGCCAGGCGGGAGCGTCGTGTCGAGGCTGGCCGAATCCAGCGGCACGCCGCGATCGTAGCTGAGCAGGGTGCGGCCATCGCCGCCGACGACGATGGCGCGCTCGAGATCGGGGTCGCGCTTCAGGAAGCTCGTGTCGACGCCCTGCCGGGTCTGGCTCACGATGAGCGGGATGACGCGGGCCGCGGCATCGGAGCGGCGCGACAGCTCGCGCAGGCTCATGAACGCGGAGAAGCCGGCGGCGAAGAGGGCGACCATCAGGATCGTCACGCCAACCGTCGTCGTGCAGGTGGCGACGAGCTCGCCGAGCATCGAGCCGGTCCGGCGGCGTCCGGCAGAGGAATGCTTTGTTGTGTGTTGTGCCACGGCGCCGGCCTGTTCCGATCAGCCGTAAGTTTCGCCTCACTAACTTAATTTTCCTGTCTACAACCGTCGGAGGTGTGCACCGCTGCCCTGCAGCAGCGCGTCGAACTCAGACGACAGCAGGAAGCGCAGCTCCTGCTCGCGGGTCTCGACGACCGGATCGAGCGCCCGCAGCGCGTCGTCGGCATGGCCCGGGTGGCACATGACGAGATGGGCCGCGCCGGGCGCGCGCAGGTAGCGTGCGAACTGGGCGGCGTAGTCGCGCGACGGATCGAACGACGAGAAGCCGGCGAACCCGTCGTTGACGGCGAGCCCGGCGTCGCGCGCCCGGCCGGCGAGGCCGCGGGCGAGGACGGCGAGCCCCATCGCCTTCTTCAGCGACGATCCGCGCGCCAGGATGCGGGCCGGCCGGTCGCCGCTGTCGCGCAGCCACGGCCGCCAGCCGCGCCTCTCGATCGCCGCGAGCACCAGTGGCGCGACGGCGGCGAGCACATGGACGTGCTGGTGGCCGTCGACATGGTCCGGGGGCCGGCCGTAGACGTCGACGAAGCGCTGCATCTGCCGCTCGATCTCGTCGGCGATCTCCTGCTTGGCCGACTCGGACACGCCTGTGCGGGCGAGCCGCATCCAGGCGCCGATGGCGGGCAGGCGATCGTCCGGGGCGAGGGTCGGCATCGGCCCGAGCGGCGCGCCGAGCGTCAGGTTGAGATGCAGCCCGAGGTCGGCGCGCCCGACGTGCGCCTGCAGCGGCGCCGCCCACTCGGGCCACCAGGGCGACGTCGTCATCGCGCTCGTCGCAGACAGCCGCCCGGCGTCGAGCGCCTCCAGGATGCCGCGGCTGACGCCGGGCGTCATCGCATAATCGTCGGCGCAGAGCGTGAAGCCGAAGGTGCCGCCGCGCGACCTCATGCCCTATTCAGCTTCCTTCAATCAATGGGGCGCAAACCGGCCCGGGCCTGGTCAAAAAGTCCGTGCGCGAGTTTGTGCGGGCGTAGCCAACGCCTATGATTTGAGTCGCCGCTCTGGCAAGTGGCTGTAGGGTGAGCGGCGGGGATGCGCATGACGAGCGACACCGCATCGGAACGCACGGAACTCTCCGTGATCATTCCGGTGCTGAACGAGGCGGACAACATCGTGCCGCTGCTGGCGCGGCTCGTGCCCATCCTGGACCGCTGCGTCGCCAGCTACGAGATCGTCTTCGTCGACGACGGCTCGACCGACACGACGATCCTCGAGATCGAGCGCGCGAGCCACGCCAACCCGTCGGTGGGCGCGGTGTCGCTCAGCCGCAATTTCGGCAAGGAGGTCGCGATCGCCGCGGGCCTCGACCACGCGACCGGCGCCGCCAGCGTCATCATCGACGCCGACCTGCAGCATCCGCCGGAGATGATCGAGACGTTCGTCGCCCGCTGGCGCGAGGGCTACAAGAACGTCTACGGCCAGCGCGTCGACCGCAGCGACGACACGGCGCTGCGCCGCACGCTGACCCAGCGGTTCTACAAGATCTTCGGCTCGGTCGGCGAGACGCGGCTGCCGGAAGGGGCGGGCGACTTCCGCCTGCTCGACTCGCAGGCCGTCGAGGCGCTGCGGCGGCTGCGCGAGCGCGCCCGCTTCAACAAGGGCCTCTATGCCTGGATCGGCTTCAAGTCGATCGGCGTGCCCTTCGACGTCGAGACGCGCGCCTTCGGCCAGTCCAAGTTCTCCTACCGCAAGCTCACGCGGTTCGCGCTCGACGGGCTGATGTCGTTCTCGACGCTGCCGCTGATGGTCTGGACCTACGTCGGCACGATGATCTCGGTGCTGTCGTTCGCCACGGCCATCTATTTCGTCGGCGAGACGCTGGTCTACGGCGTCGACGTGCCGGGCTTCGCCTCGCTGATCGTCGCGGTCACCTTCCTGGCCGGCATCCAGCTGCTCTCGCTCGGCGTGCTCGGCGAATATGTCGGCCGCATCTTCGCCGAGGTGAAGGGACGCCCGCTGTACCTCGTGCAGGAGCGTGTCGGCGTCGTGAGGCCGGGCCGGCCGGCGCCGCGCGACGATCTCGTCGCCGCCGAGAGGGGCGGCTGAGCAGCATGTACAGGTCGCTGCTGTCGGTCGGCGGCTTCACCCTCCTGTCGCGGGTGACCGGGTTCCTGCGCGACATCGTGCTGGGCGCGGTGCTCGGCGACGGCCTGCTGTCGGACGCCTTCTTCGTCGCCTTCCGCCTGCCCAACCATTTCCGCACGATCTTCGGCGAGGTCGCGTTCAACTCGGCCTACGTGCCCTGCTACTCGCAGGTGCTGGAGACCGAGGGCCCTGAGCGCGCGCATGCGTTCTCGAGCCAGATCTTCACCATCCTGCTCGCCTCGCAGGTGGTGCTGCTGGCGCTCGCCTGGCTGTTCACGCCGCAGCTGATCGACCTGCTCGCGCACGGCTATCGCGACGATCCGCGCAAGTTCGACGCCGCGGTGAGCATGACGCGGATCACCTTCCCGTATCTTCTGTTCATCGTCATCGTCACGCTGCAGTCGGGCACGCTCAACGCCAACGGCCGCTTCGCCGCCGCCGCCTTCGCGCCGGTGCTGCTCAACCTGACGACGATCGTGTTTCTCAGCCTGGCCTTCCTGTTCCCCAATGCCGGGATCGCGGCGAGCTGGGGCACGATGGTGTCGGGCTTCCTGCAGCTCCTGATGACCGGCTACGCCGCGCAGCGCGCCGGCATCCTCGAGCATTTCGCGCGGCCGCGATGGACGGCGTCGGTGCGACGCTTCTTCGTGCGCCTCGGCCCCGCCGTCATCGGCTCGGCCGGCCCGCAGATCGCGGTCTTCGCCGACACGATGATCGCCTCCTACCTGCCGACCGGCGGCCTCACGTCGCTCTACTACGCCGACCGCATGTACCAGCTGCCGCTCGGCGTCATCGCCATCGCCGCCGGCACCGTGCTGCTGCCGGAGATGAGCCGGCGCCTCGCGGCGGGCGACGTCGGCGGCGCCTATCATGCGCAGAACCGCACCGCGGCGATCTCGCTGGTGCTCGCGGCGCCGTTCTTCATCGCCTTCATCATGATCCCGGAATGGATCATGCGCGCCGCCTTCGAGCACGGACGCTTCACCGGCGCCGCCGCCGACCAGTCCGCCGCCGTGCTCGAGGCCTACGGCTTCGGGCTCCTGTCGATCGTGCTGATCCGCTCCGTCGTGCCGAGCTTCCTGGCGCGCGGCGACACGCGCACGCCGATGATCGTCACGCTGATCTCGTTCGGCTTCAACATCCTGCTCAAGATCGTGCTGTTCAAGCCGCTTGGCGCCGTCGGCCTTGCGACGGCGACGGCGGCGGGCAGCTGGATCAACTTCGGCCTGCTCGTGTACCTGGCGGTCCGCCGCGACGAGATGCGGCCCGACCTCCAGCTCGGCCGCATCGCCGCCGCCGTCGGCATCGCGTCGCTGGCGCTGGCTTTGTCGGCGCTGGCGCTGCCGTGGATCGGCTGGCTGATGTTCGGCGGCCTCACGAGCCTCGCCGTCGACCTCACCTTCGGCTTCATCGCGGTGTTCGGCGGGCTGATCTACGTCGCGGCGCTGATCGGCGCGCTGCGCGGCTTCGGCGTGGTGCTGCCGCTGCCGGCGCGGCTCGCGGGCCTGCGGGCGAGGTTCGGGTAGATGCCGCAGCCCTTCCTTCTCCCGCAAGCGGGAGAAGGAATGGCTGCGGCCTACTTCTTCACCTTCTCGTAGGCGTCGAGCGCCCGCTGGCGCGCCTTCTTGTGGTCGATCATCGGCTCCGGATAAGTCTTGCCCAGCTCGATCCCGGCCGCCTCCAGTTCATCGCGGCCGAGCGTCCACGGCGCGTGGATCGCCTTTCCCTCGATCTTGCTCAGTTCCGGCACCCAGCGCCGCACGTAGTCGCCCTCGGGATCGAACTTCTCGCCCTGCGTCACGGGATTGAAGACGCGGAAGAACGGCGAGGCGTCGGCACCGGAGCCGGCGACCCACTGCCAGTTCATCGTGTTGTTGGCGGGGTCGGCGTCGCACAGGCAGTCCCAGAACCAGGTCTCGCCGATGCGCCAGTCGCACATCAGGTCCTTGATCAGGAACGAGGCGGTGATCATGCGCACGCGGTTGTGCATGTAGCCGGTCTGCCAGAGCTCGCGCATGCCCGCGTCGACGACGGGGAAACCGGTCTGCCCCCGTTGCCAGCGCTCCAGCTCCTTCTTGCCGAGCTTTTCCCACGGCATGCGGTCGAACTGCCCGTGCAGGTTCTTGGTCGCGACGTCGGGATGGTAGTGCAGGTTGTGGTAGTCGAACTCGCGCCATCCGATCTCCGAGAGAAAGCTGTCGGCGTCGTCGGCCGTGGCCTTGGTCTGCTTCGCCCTCGTCTCGACGACGATCGTGCGCGGCGAGATTTCGCCGAAGCGCAGGTGCGGCGACAGCCGCGAGGTGCCGTCGGCCGAAGCGAGCCGGTTGCGCATCTCGTCGTAGTCCTTGAGGTGATCCTTGAGGAAGGCGCGCAGCCGCGCTGTGGCGCCGTCCTCGCCCGGCGTCCAGCTGTCGTCCCAGCCCTCGGCCCAATTGGGCTTCGTCGGCAGCAGGCCGAGATCGGCGATCGCCACGCGCTTCGGACCGCCGGACGGGTAGGACGCGGCGTCGAGCTTGCGCGGCCGCGGCAGCACCTCGTCGGGCAGCCCGTGGGCGAGGCAGGCTTTCCAATAGGGCGTGTAGACGCCGTAGCTGCCGCCGGTCTTGGTCTTGATCTCCCACGGCTCGTTGAGCAGGCGCCCGTTGAAGGTCTCGACCGCGCGATCTTCGCCGGCGAGCGCCTTCTCGATCCGCTCGTCGAGCTTCGCCCCCGCGGCGCCGTAGCGACGGTTGAAGTAAAGCGCGCCGGCCTCGGCCGCCTCGGCGAGCGCCGGGATGATCTTGCCCGCCTCGCCTTCGAAGACGTCGAGCCGCGCGCCCGCCTTGTCGAGCGATTCGGAAAGTCGCTTAAGCGAATGATGCAGCCACCAGCGCGAGGCGGCGCCGAGTTCGCGAAGGCCGTTGTCGGTCTCGAGCACGAAGACGCAGAGGAGGGGAGCGCCGCGCTCGCGGGCATGATGCAGGGCCGGATTGTCGGCGAGCCGCAGGTCGTTGCGGAACCAAACGATCGTGGACCCGTCCTTGCTCGCCATTGCCGTCTCGTCCTCCCTTGCTCGTGTCGTCCGCAACGCTGCTGTGGCCGTGGCGCCGCTAGGTCAAAGCGTCGCTGGCCGCGCCTCGCCTTATGGCGCTAGCTCGGCCATATACGCGCCATGGCCTCACATTCGAAGAGCGTGATCTTCGCGGCGCTTGCCGGCAACAGCGCGATCGCCGCGGTGAAGTTCGCCGCCGCCGCCTACACCGGCAGCGCGGCGATGCTGTCCGAGTCGATCCATTCCGTCGTCGACACCGGCAACCAGGGCCTGCTGCTCTTCGGCCTTGCCCGGGCCGCCAAGCCCGCCGACGCGCGGCATCCTTTCGGCTATGGCCTGCAGCTCTACTTCTTCACCTTCGTCGTGGCGGTGATGATCTTCGGCGTCGGCGCGGTCGTCTCGCTCGCCGAGGGCGTCGACAAGGTGCTGCATCCGGCGACGGTCGAAAGCGCCTGGGTCAACTACGTCGTGCTCGGCGCGGCGATCCTCTTCGAAGGCGCGGTGTGGATCTTCGCGCTGCGCGCCTTCAACGCCGAGCGTGGCGGCCGCGGCTGGGTGCAGGCGGTGCGCCAGAGCAAGGATCCCACCGTCTTCACCGTGCTCTTCGAGGACACGGCGGCGCTGCTCGGCCTCGTTATCGCGCTCGCCTGCGTCTACGCGAGCGAGCGGCTCGACCTCCCGGTGCTCGACGGTGTCGGCTCGATCGCCGTCGGCCTGCTCCTGGCGACGACCGCCGTCTTCCTGGCGATCGAGAGCCAGAGCCTGCTCACCGGCGAGGCCGCGGACCAGGGGACGCGCGAGGGCATCGCGCGGATCGCCAGGGCGCAGGACGGCGTCGTCGGCCTCAACGAGGCGCTGACCATGCACTTCGGCCCGAGCGACATCTTCGTCGCCCTGAGCCTCGAGTTCGAGGACGCGCTGCCGGCGACCGGCGTCGAGGTCGCCGTGACGCAGATCGAGCGGCGCATCAAGGCGAGCTATCCCGCCGTCTCGCGCGTCTTCGTCGAGGCGCAGAGCCTCGATGCCGATCGACGCGGCCGGCGGCCTTATGCCGGCACGGCGAGTTGATCGGCCGCGTCACACTTTCTCCATCGTCGCAGGCTGGCATCGTGAACGGCTTCGGCGGGGACTGGCGACTCATGCGTGCGGTGGTGATCTGGGCGGCGCTCGGCGCCGGCATGCTTGTGGCGACGGCCTCCGTGCAGGCGCAGCAGTCGCCGCTCGACGGCCCGCTGGCCGCGCCCGGCGAGGCCGCGAGCGCGCCGGCGGCAGCCCCGGCGAAGCCGAAAGCCAAGCCGCACAAGGCGCATCATGCCAAGGCCAAGCCCGTGCGGGAGCCGGCCGAGGCGCAGGACGCGGCCGTGCCGCACCAGCCCGGCGAGACGCCGTCCGCGCGCGCGACCGCGCCGGCGGACGCCGTCGACCTCGGCATGAAGTGGAACGGCAACAACGACGGCGCCGCGCAGACCAAGTTCCAGAGCGGGCCCAACACGTCCGAGGGGACGGGCGCCGAGGTGGGAATGAAGCTGCACTTCTAAGGTGCGACGACGCGGGCGCCGAGCTCCGGCGAAGCCCGCCGAGCCGCGGCGCCGTCGCGCTTTGCCGCAGCGCAGCGAAACGCGGCGAAGGCCAAGCTTATCAAGCGCCGCGCTGCGTCGATAAGCTCGAAAAGTCATTCCAGCCACGCCTCGCCCGCATCTTGCTATGCCTATTTCGCTGCGGTACGGAACGCTCGCGTCGACTTGGAACGGGTCTCGATCGACCGGCCAGCCTCGAAACGCGCGGAAGGTCCATGCAGAGCATCCTCGGCGACTACCTGCCCATCGTCGTATTCATCGCGGTCTCGGCGGTGATTTCCGGCGCGCTGCTCGTGGCGCCGTTCCTGGTGGCCTACCAGTCACCCGACCCGGAAAAGCTCTCGGCCTACGAGTGCGGCTTCAACGCCTTCGACGACGCCCGCATGAAGTTCGACATCCGCTTCTATCTCGTGTCGCTGCTCTTCATCATCTTCGATCTCGAGGTGGCGTTCCTGTTTCCCTGGGCGGCGGCGTTCAAGCGCGTCGGCGCGGTCGGCTTCTGGTCGATGATCGTCTTTCTCGCCGTGCTGACCGTCGGCTTCGTCTACGAATGGAAGAAGGGAGCGCTGGAATGGGAGTGATCTCGCCCCCCCCGCTCGACACGCCGGCGCCGCAGAAAGGCCTCGTCCAGGTCTCCGGCGACCCGTCGACCGATCCCTACTTCCGCCAGGTCTCCGACGAGCTCGCCGACCGCGGCTTCATCGTCACCTCGCTCGACGATCTCATCACCTGGTCGCGCACCGGCTCGCTGATGTGGATGACCTTCGGTCTCGCCTGCTGCGCGATCGAGATGATGCAGGTGTCGATGCCGCGCTACGACGTCGAGCGCTTCGGCTTCGCGCCGCGCGCCTCGCCGCGCCAGTCCGACGTGATGATCGTCGCCGGCACGCTGACCAACAAGATGGCGCCGGCGCTGCGCAAGGTCTACGACCAGATGCCGGAGCCGCGCTACGTCATCTCGATGGGCTCGTGCGCCAACGGCGGCGGCTACTACCACTACTCCTACTCGGTGGTGCGCGGCTGCGACCGCATCGTGCCCGTCGACATCTACGTGCCGGGCTGCCCGCCCTCGGCGGAGGCGCTGCTCTACGGCGTGCTGCTTCTGCAAAAGAAGATCCGGCGCACGGGCACGATCGAACGCTGACGACGCTCTCGGAAGGTTGGACGATGGACCTCAACGGCCTTGGCGAGCACATCGCGAAGTCGCTCCCCGGCGCCGTGCTGGGGCAGGCGATCGCGTTCGACGAGCTGACGCTGACGATCGATCCCGCGCGTCTCGTCGAGACGGCGACCTTCCTGCGCGACGATCCGGCCTGCGCGTTCCTGTGCTTCGTCGACACGACCGCCGTCGACTATCCCGAGCGCGAGAAGCGCTTCGACGTCGTCACGCATCTGCTGTCGCCGCGTCACGTGCAGCGGATACGCTTCAAGGTGGAGACGGACGAGCGCACGCCGGTGGCGTCGCTGACCGGCGTCTGGCCCGGCGCGCTGTGGTTCGAGCGCGAGGTGTGGGACCTCTTCGGGGTGTTCTTCACCGGCCATCCCGACATGCGGCGGCTGCTGACGGACTACGGGTTCGACGGCCATCCGCTGCGCAAGGACTTCCCGATGACCGGCTTCGTCGAGGTGCGCTGGGACGACGAGCAGAAGCGCGTGGTCAACGAGCCGGTCACCCTCAACCAGGCCTACCGCTCGTTCGATTTCCTGTCGCCCTGGGAGGGCGCCGGGCGCTACATCCTGCCGGGCGACGAGAAGGCCGGGACCCAGGAGGGTCAGCGATGAGACGCTTGCTGTTCGCCGCCGCCGTTTCGCTCGCCGCCTGCCTGCCGGCGCTCGCCCAGGACACCGCCCCGGACGCCGTGCCGACCAACGGGCCGGCGCTGCAGAAGCGCCTCGAGCACTACGATCCGAAGGCGGTGGCCGCCGCCCGGCACTACTACACGCAGCCGGCGATCAAGGCCGGCATGGTCGCGATGACCGACAACATGAACACCGCCATGTCGAACATCTTGGCGCAGCAGAACCCGAACCTGTCGCCGCAGCAGCTCGCGCTGGCGAAGAAGGCGGTCGGCGACGCCACCCGCGAGCGGCTCGATCTCATCTTGCAGATGAGCATGATCGTCGCGCTCGACACGCTCTCCACCGACGAGCTGGTGGCGCTCGACAACTTCTACTCGTCGCCCGTCGGCGCCAGCATCATCGCCAAGATGCCGAAGATGACCAGGGCGCTGCCGGCGATGATGCAGACCATCATGCCGGACTACATGAACGACGTGAAGGCGAGGCTGAAGGGCACGGGCGCGGAGTTGAAGCTATGACGACGAGCGCTCCGCTTCCCTTCGACGACGCGAAGACCGCTGCCGCGCCGCGGAACTTCTCGATCAACTTCGGCCCGCAACATCCTGCGGCGCATGGCGTTCTGCGGCTCGTGCTCGAGCTCGACGGCGAGATCGTCGAGCGCGTCGACCCGCATATCGGCCTGCTCCATCGCGGCACCGAGAAGCTGATGGAGGCGCGCACCTACCTCCAGAACATCCCGTATTTCGACCGCCTCGACTATTGCGCGCCGATGAACCAGGAGCACGCCTTCTGCCTGGCCATCGAGAAGCTGCTCGGCGTCGAGGCGCCGCGCCGCGGCCAGCTGCTGCGCGTGCTGTTCTGCGAGATCGGCCGCATCCTCTCGCATCTCCTCAACCTCACGACGCAGGCGCTCGACGTCGGCGCGCTCACCCCGCCGCTGTGGGGCTTCGAGGAGCGCGAGAAGCTGATGGTGTTCTACGAGCGCGCCTCGGGCGCCCGTCTGCACGCCAACTATTTCCGCGTCGGCGGCGTCCACATCGACTGCCCGGTCCAGCTGATCGAGGACATCGGCGCCTGGTGCGACCCCTTCCTCAAGGTCTGCGACGACCTGCAGAGCCTGTTCCTCGACAACCGCATCTTCAAGCAGCGCAACGTCGACATCGGCATCGTCTCGCTGGCCGATTGCTGGAACTGGGGCTTCTCGGGCCCCGTGCTGCGCGCCTCGGGCGCGGCGTGGGACCTGCGCAAGGCGCAGCCCTACGATTGCTACGAGGAGATGGAGTTCGACATCCCCGTCGGCACGCACGGCGATTCCTACGGACGCCAGATCGTCCGCATGGAGGAGATGCGCCAGTCCGTCCGCATCATGAAGCAATGCGTCGAGAAGCTGCTGGCCCCGGGCGGGCAGGGGCCGGTGCAGGCGCCCAACAACAAGCATACGCCGCCCAAGCGCGCGCAGATGAAGCGCTCGATGGAAGCGCTCATCCATCACTTCAAGCTCTACACCGAAGGCTTCCACGTGCCGGCCGGCGAGGTCTACGCCGCCGTCGAGGCGCCGAAGGGCGAGTTCGGCGTCTATCTCGTCTCCGACGGCACCGACAAGCCGTACCGCTGCAAGATCCGGGCGCCCGGCTTCGCGCATCTCTCGGCGATGGATTTCCTCTGCCGCAAGTCGATGCTCGCCGACGTCTCGGCGATCCTGGGCTCGATCGACATCGTCTTCGGCGAGGTGGATCGATGACGAGCCTCGACCCACTCCTAAGGGCCGCGCTGCCCGAAGCCCCCTCATCCGACCCGGTGTCGCCGGGCCACCTTCTCCCGCGCGCGGGAGAAGGGGACGCCGAGGACAAGACCTGATGTCCGTCCGCCGCCTCGCCGAGGTCCAGCCAGAGAGCTTCGCGTTCACGCAGGAGAACGCGGCGTGGGCCGACAAGCAGATCGCCAAATATCCGGAGGGGCGCCAGGCCTCGGCCGTGCTGTCGCTGCTGTGGCGCGCGCAGAAGCAGAACGACTACTGGCTTCCGAAGCCGGCGATCGAGGAAGTCGCGCGGATGCTGGGCATGCCCTACATCCGCGTCCTCGAGGTCGCGACCTTCTATACGATGTTCAACCTCGAGCCGGTCGGCCGCTTCTTCATCCAGATGTGCGGCACGACGCCGTGCCAGCTGCGCGGCTCCGACGGCATCAAGGACGTGCTGCACAAGCGCATCGGCGCGCAGCGCAAGGTCACCGCCGACGGGATGTTCTCCTGGCTCGAGGTCGAGTGCCTCGGCGCCTGCTGCAACGCCCCGATGGTGCAGATCAACGACGACTATTACGAGGACCTGACGCCGGAGAATTTCGAGACGCTGCTCGACGATCTCGCGGCCGGGCGCCCCGTGCACATCGGCCCGCAGAACGGCCGCATGACCTCCGAGCCGGAAGGCGGCCTGACGTCGCTCGCGACGTGGTACGGCAAGGACGGCCGGAGCGGCCCCGGCTTCAGTGAGCCGGCGAACGACCAGGGTCCCTCGACGCCGCGCTCGGGAGCGCCCGACGAGCGAACGACCAAGGACAAGCCGGACCATCCGATCGAGGACCGCCGCACCGAGCGGCACGAGAACTCGCTCGGCTCGCCGGCGACGGAGGAGACCACGGCCACCCGCACGAACCCGACGGCCGGGACGGCGGGGCAACCCGAAGAGAAGCAGGCGCAGTCCGACGCGAAGGGCGGGGCGGCGCCGGACGCCGCCTCCGACGTCTCCTCAGACACGCCGAAGAAGGACTGACGCGATGCTGCAGGACAAGGATCGCATCTTCACGAACCTCTACGGCTTCGGCGGCTGGGACCTCGAGGCGGCGCGCAAGCGCGGCGCGTGGGACGGCACCAAGGGGCTGATCGAGAAGGGCCGGGACTGGATCATCCAGGAGATGAAGGATTCGGGGCTGCGCGGGCGCGGCGGCGCCGGCTTCCCGACGGGGCTCAAGTGGTCGTTCATGCCGAAGCCTGATCCGGCGCGGCCCTCCTACCTCGTCGTCAACGCCGACGAGTCGGAGCCTGGCACGTGCAAGGATCGCGAGATCATGCGCAACGACCCGCAGCACCTCATCGAGGGCTGCCTGCTCGCCTGCGTCGCGATGGGCGCGCACGCCTGCTACATCTACATCCGCGGCGAGTACATCCTCGAGAAGGAGCGGCTCGAGGCGGCGGTGGAGCAGGCCTATGAGGCCAACCTCATCGGCAAGGACAACGTCCACGGCTGGCCGTTCGACTGCTACGTGCACCATGGCGCCGGCGCCTACATCTGCGGCGAGGAGACCGCGCTGCTCGAGTCGCTCGAGGGCAAGAAGGGCATGCCGCGCCTCAAGCCGCCGTTCCCGGCCAACATGGGCCTCTACGGCTGCCCGACGACGGTCAACAACGTCGAGTCGATCGCCGTCGCGCCGACGATCCTGCGCCGCGGCGCGGCCTGGTTCGCGAGCTTCGGCGCCAAGAACAATGCCGGCACCAAGCTCTTCTGCATCTCGGGCCACGTGAACCACCCGTGCAATGTGGAAGAGGCGATGTCGATCCCGTTCCGGGAGCTCATCGACACGCATTGCGGCGGCATCCGCGGCGGCTGGGACAACCTGCTCGCGGTGATCCCCGGCGGCTCGTCGGTGCCGCTGGTGCCGGCGCACGAGATCATCGACGCGCCGATGGACTTCGACACGCTGCGCAACCTGAAATCGGGCCTCGGCACCGCGGCGGTCATCGTCATGGACAAGTCGACCGACGTCGTCCGCGCCATCGCCCGCATCTCGTATTTCTACAAGCACGAGAGCTGCGGCCAGTGCACGCCGTGCCGCGAGGGCACGGGGTGGATGTGGCGCGTCGTCTCGCGCATGGCCGAGGGCCGCGCCCACAAGCGCGAGATCGACATGCTGCTCGAGGTGACGACGCAGATCGAGGGCCACACGATCTGCGCGCTGGGCGACGCCGCGGCGTGGCCGGTGCAGGGCCTGATCCGGCACTTCCGGCCGGAGATCGAGAAGCGCATCGACGAGTACGCGCGCAATCCCGACGACTACCCGGTCAAGGATTTCGGGATCGCGGCGGAATGATCATGGCAACGACGATCGCGACAGGTGCCGCTCTCCCTTCTCCCGCTTGCGGGAGAAGGTGGCCCGACGCAGTCGGGTCGGATGAGGGGCCGCGCCGCCTGGGCGGCGTTGCCGGCCGTGTCGTGACTCCCTTCCGTTTCGCCAAGCGGCACCATCCCTCATCCGACCCCGCCTCGCGGGGCCACCTTCTCCCGCAGGCGGGAGAAGGAGGAGACCCGTCATGACCAAGCTCCTCGTCGACGGCATCGAGGTCGACGTCCCCGAGACCTACACGCTGCTGCAGGCCTGCGAAGCGGCCGGCGTGGAGATCCCGCGCTTCTGCTTCCACGAGCGGCTGTCGATCGCCGGCAATTGCCGCATGTGCCTCGTCGAGGTGAAGGGCGGCCCGCCGAAGCCGCAGGCCTCCTGCGCCGTCGGCGTGCGCGACCTGCGCCCCGGCAAGGACGGCGCGCTGCCAGAGGTGCTGACCAAGTCGCCGATGACCCGAAAGGCGCGCGAAGGGGTGATGGAGTTCCTGCTCATCAACCACCCGCTCGACTGCCCGATCTGCGACCAGGGCGGCGAGTGCGACCTGCAGGACCAGGCGATGGCCTACGGCGTTGATTCCTCGCGCTTCGCCGAGAACAAGCGCGCCGTCGAGGACAAGTACATCGGCGTGATGGTGCGCACCTCGATGAACCGCTGCATCCACTGCACGCGGTGCGTCCGCTTCACGGCCGAGGTCGCCGGCACCGGCGACATGGGCGCGATCGGCCGCGGCGAGGACATGGAGATCACGACCTATCTCGAGACCGCCATGCATTCCGAGCTGCAGGGCAACGTGGCCGATCTCTGCCCGGTCGGCGCGCTGCTGCCGAAGCCCTACGCCTTCAAGGCGCGGCCGTGGGAGCTCACCAAGACGCAGTCGATCGACGTGATGGATGCTTTGGGCTCCAACATCCGCATCGACACGCGCGGCCGCGAGGTCATGCGCATCCTGCCCGTCGTCAACGACGCGGTGAACGAGGAGTGGATCTCCGACAAGACGCGCCAGGTCGTCGACGGGCTGAAGAGCCGCCGCCTCGACAAGCCGCTGGTCCGCAAGGCCGGCAAGCTGGCGCCGGCGAGCTGGGCCGAGGCTTTCGCGGTGGTGGCCGACAAGGTCAAGGCCGCCGCGCCGCGGAAGATCGGCGCCCTCGCCGGCGACCTCTGCGCGGTCGAGGACATGTTCGCGCTGCAGCTCCTGATGGCGTCGCTCGGCTCGCCGAACCTCGATTGCCGGCAGGACGGCGCGAAGCTCGACCCGGCGGCGGGACGCGCGTCGTATATCTTCAACGCGACGGTCGCGGGGATCGAGGACGCCGACGCGATCCTGATCGTCGGCTCGAACCCGCGGCGCGAGTCGCCCGTGCTCAACGCCCGTATCCGCAAGCGCTGGCTCAAGGGCGGCTTCCCCGTCGGCGTGATCGGCGAGAGGGCCGACCTCACCTATCCCTACAGCTACCTCGGCGCCGGGCCGGAGACGCTCGCCGACCTGCCTGCGGCCTTCGCCGAGGCGCTCGGCAAGGCCGCGAAGCCGCTGATCCTGGTCGGGCAGGGCGCGCTGGCGCGGGCCGACGGCGCGGCCATCTTCGCCGCGGCCGCCAAGCTCGGCGTGGTGTCCGTGCTCCACACGGCGGCGGCCCGCGTCGGCGGCCTCGACCTCGGCTTCGTGCCGGGCGAGGGCGGCCTCGACGCGGCGGCGATGGCGGCGGGCGGTGCGCTCGACGTGCTGTTCAACCTCGGCGCCGACGAGATCGACATCGCGCCCGGCGCCTTCACGATCTACATCGGCACGCACGGCGACCGCGGCGCGGCGCGCGCCGACGTCGTGCTGCCGGCCGCCTGCTACACCGAGAAGTCCGGCACCTACGTCAACACGGAAGGCCGCGTTCAACTCGCCGACCGCGCCAACTTCCCGCCCGGCGAGGCGCGCGAGGACTGGGCGATCCTGCGGGCGCTCTCGGCCGTCATCGGCAAGCCGCTGCCCTTCGACTCGCTCGCCGCGCTGCGCGCCAGGCTCTATGCCGCGCATCCGCACATGGCGAAGCTCGACCAGATCGCCGAGGCGCCGGCCCTCGCCGCGCCGGCAGCCGCTGGCTCGCCGAGCCGCGAGCCCTTCGTCTCGCCGATCGCCGACTTCTATCTCACCAACCCGATCGCCCGCGCATCGAAGGTGATGCTGGAAGCCTCGGCGCTGGCGCAGGGCACGATGCGGCAGGCGGCGGAGTAGGCGCATGGACATCCTCGGCTTCATCCTCACCCTCATTAAGACCGTCGCCACGCTGGTGATCCTGCTGGTCGCGATCGCCTACATCCTGCTCGCCGATCGCAAGATCTGGGCGGCGGTGCAGTTGCGCCGGGGGCCCAACGTCGTCGGTCCTTGGGGCCTGTTCCAGAGCTTCGCCGATCTCATCAAGTTCGTGCTCAAGGAGCCGATCATCCCGGCCGGCGCCAACAAGGGCGTGTTCCTGCTGGCGCCGTTCGTCATGGGCCTGCTCGCCCTGTCGGCCTGGGCGATCATCCCGGTCGCGCACGGCTGGGCGGTCGCCGACATCAACGTGGGCACGCTCTACATCTTCGCGATCTCGTCGCTGTCGGTCTACGGCGTGATCATGGGCGGCTGGGCCTCCAACTCGAAGTACCCCTTCCTCTCGGCGCTCCGCTCCGCCGCGCAGATGGTCTCCTACGAGGTCTCGATCGGCTTCGTGATCGTCACCGTGCTGCTCTGCGCCGGCTCGCTCAACCTGACCAAGATCGTCGAGGCGCAGGACACGGCCTGGGGCCTCCTCGGCTGGTACTGGCTGCCGCTGTTCCCGATGTTCGTGATCTTCTTCGTCTCGGCGCTGGCCGAGACGAACCGGCCGCCGTTCGATCTCGTCGAGGCCGAATCCGAGCTCGTCGCCGGCTTCATGGTCGAATATTCGTCGTCGCCGTACATGCTGTTCATGCTCGCCGAGTACGTGGCGATGATGACCATGGCGGCGCTGCAGGTGATCCTGTTCATGGGCGGCTGGCTGTCGCCGATCCCGTTCCCGCCGTTCACCTGGATCCCCGGCGTGATCTGGTTCCTGCTCAAGATCCTCCTCGTCTTCTTCATGTTCTCCATGGTGAAGGCCTTCGTGCCGCGCTACCGCTACGACCAGCTGATGCGCCTCGGCTGGAAGGTCTTCCTGCCGCTGTCCCTCGCCTTCCTCGTCATCGTCGCCGCCGTGCTGGAATTCACCGGCTGGGGCAGCGTGATGGCGCAATGATCATGCGCGCAGCAACCCAAGGAGCTTTCACATGAAGCTCGACCAGGCCGCCAAGCAGCTGCTCCTCAAGGAGTTCGTCGGCGCGTTCTTCCTGTCGATGCGCTACTTCTTCAAGCCGAAGGCGACGATCAACTATCCGCACGAGAAGAACCCGCAGTCGCCGCGCTATCGCGGCGAGCATGCGCTGCGTCGCTATCCGAACGGCGAGGAACGCTGCATCGCCTGCAAGCTCTGCGAGGCGATCTGCCCGGCGCAGGCGATCACCATCGAGGCGGGGCCGCGCCGCAACGACGGCACGCGCCGCACGACGCGCTACGACATCGACATGGTGAAGTGCATCTACTGCGGCTATTGCCAGGAGGCCTGCCCGGTCGACGCGATCGTCGAGGGGCCGAACGCCGAGTTCGCCGTCGAGACGCGCGAGGAACTCTACTACGACAAGAACCGGCTGCTCGCCAACGGCGACCGCTGGGAGCGCGAGATCGCGCGCAACATCGCCATGGACTCGCCCTACCGATGACCGCCGTCCCGTTCTTTTTCTATCTCTTCGCGACGGTGCTCATCGCCTCGGCCTTCATGGTCGTGACGGCGAAGAACCCGGTGCATTCGGTGCTGTTCCTCATCCTCGCCTTCGTCAACGCGGCGGGGCTGTTCCTGCTGCTCGAGGCCGAGTTCCTGGCGATGATCCTGATCGTCGTCTACGTCGGCGCGGTCGCGGTGCTGTTCCTGTTCGTCGTCATGATGCTCGACGTCGACTTCGCCGAGCTGCGGCAGGGCTTCCTCAAGTACCTGCCGATCGGCGTGATGATCGGCGCACTTCTCGCGGTCGAGCTGATCGGCGTCGGCATCCTGTGGAGCCTGGGGCAGGGCACCATCGCGCAGGCGACGACCCCGGCGCCGGTCGACCTCAACAACACCGTCGCGCTCGGCAGCGTGATCTACACGCAATATCTCGTGCTGTTCCAGGCCGCCGGCCTCGTGCTGCTGACGGCGATGATCGGCGCCATCGTGCTGACCCTGCAGCACCGCCCCTTCGTCAAGCGCCAGTCGATCCCCGAGCAGAACGCGCGCACGCCGGCCTCGGCCGTGCAGCTGCAAAAGGTGCGCTCGCGGGCGGGCGTCGATGCCGACGCGGGCGCCAAGGAGCCGGCATGATCTCTCTCGGCCATTACCTCACCGTCGCGGCGATCCTGTTCACGCTCGGCGTCGCGGGCATCATCCTGAACCGCAAGAACATCATCATCATCCTGATGTCGGTCGAGCTGATCCTGCTGTCGGTCAACATCAACCTCGTCGCCTTCTCGAGCTTCCTGCACGACCTCACGGGCCAGGTGTTCGCGCTGTTCATCCTCACGGTGGCGGCGGCGGAGGCGGCGATCGGCCTTGCGATCCTCGTCACCTTCTACCGCAACGCGGGGACGATCGCGGTCGAAGACATCAACGCGATGAAGGGCTGAGTTCTCCATGGTCAACGCCATCGTCGCGCTGCCGCTCCTCGGCTTCCTGATCGCCGCGCTCCTCGGCAAGGAGATCGGCGACCGCGGCGCCCAGATCCTCACCACCGCCTTCCTGTTCGTCTCGGCGCTGTTCTCGTGGATCGTCTTCTTCCAGTACGCGCTCGGCGCCGCGCCGATGGACGTCAGCGTGCTCGGCAACTGGTTCACGGTCGGCAGCCTGAAGGTCGAATGGGCGCTGCGCGTCGACACGCTGACGGCGGTGATGCTCGTCGTCGTCTGCACCGTGTCCTCGCTCGTCCACCTCTATTCGTTCGGCTACATGTCCGAGGATCCGGCGAAGGCGCGCTTCTTCGCCTACCTGTCGCTGTTCACCTTCGCGATGCTGATGCTGGTGACGGCCGACAACCTCGTGCAGATGTTCTTCGGCTGGGAGGGGGTGGGCCTCGCCTCCTACCTGCTCATCGGCTTCTGGTACGTGAAGCCGACGGCCAACGCCGCCGCCATCAAGGCCTTCGTGGTCAACCGCGTCGGCGACTTCGGCTTCCTGCTCGGCATCTTCACCGTGTTCATGGCGACGCATTCCGTCGCCTTCGACACGATCTTCGCCGCGGCGCCCGGGCTCGCCAACAAGACCGCGCATGTCTTCGGCCACGACTGGCCGGTGATGGAGGTCGCCTGCTTCCTGTTGTTCATGGGTGCGATGGGCAAGTCGGCGCAGTTCCTGCTGCACACCTGGCTGCCGGACGCGATGGAAGGTCCGACGCCGGTCTCGGCGCTGATCCATGCCGCCACCATGGTGACGGCCGGCGTGTTCATGGTGGCGCGCCTGTCGCCGCTGTTCGAGCAGGCGCCGGCGGCGCTCTCCTTCGTCACCATCGTCGGCGGCACGACCTGCTTCTTCGCCGCGACGATCGGCTGCGTGCAGACCGACATCAAGCGCGTGGTCGCCTATTCGACCTGCTCGCAGCTCGGCTACATGTTCGTCGGCCTCGGCGTCGGCGGCTTCGGCCTCGGCGTCTTCCACCTCTTCACGCACGCCTTCTTCAAGGCGCTGCTGTTCCTCGGCTGCGGCTCGGTCATCACCGCGATGCACCACGAGCAGGACATGCGCCACATGGGGGCGCTGCGCACGAAGATCCCGCGCACCTACTGGGCGATGACGATCGGCACGCTGGCGCTCGTCGGCTTCCCGTTCACCGCCGGCTGGTACTCGAAGGACGCGATCATCGAGGCCGCCTACGCGTCGACGACGCCGGGCCACGTCTACGCGTGGCTGCTCGCCACCCTGTCGGTCGGGCTGACCTCGTTCTACTCGTTCCGCCTCGTCTTCATGACCTTCTTCGAGGACCCGCGGTGGGAGGTCGCGCACGCGCATGCCGACAACACCGGGATCACCGACGCGGAAGGGCCGAAGGCGCATCTCGAGCCGACCAACCGGCCCGAGACCGGCGGCCAGGACCACGTCACCGCCGATCATCCCGACGCCCACGGCGCGCACGACGTGAAGCTCGACCCGCACGACGTCCACACCGACGGCCACGTCTTCGAGCCGCACGAATCGCCGAACTCGATGCTGATCCCGCTCTATGTGCTGTCGGCCGGCGCGCTGCTCGCCGGGGTCCTGTTCGCGCCGTACTTCATCGGCGCGCACCAGGCGGGCTTCTGGAAGGGCGCGATCTACTACGGGCCGAACAACCACATCCTCGAGGAGATGGAGAAGGTCCCCTTTGCCATCAAGCAGCTGCCGCTGCTGATGCTGATCGGCGGGTTCGCGGTGGCCTGGTACGGCTACATCCGCAACGTGAAGGCGCCGTCCGGCTGGGCGAAGCAGAACCCGATCCTCTACGACTTCCTGTCGCACAAGTGGTACTTCGACGAGCTCTACGACATGATCTTCGTGAAGCCCGCCTTCATGATCGGCCGCCTGTTCTGGAAGCGCGGCGACGTCGGGATCATCGACAGGTACGGGCCTGACGGGCTGTCGGCCGCCGTCATCGACGTCACCCGGCAGGCGGTCAAGCTGCAGACGGGTTACGTCTACCACTATGCCTTCGCGATGCTGATCGGCGTGACGGTGCTCGCGACCTGGTACGTCGTCGGGGGGATGCACTAGCCATGATGACGACCCTCAAGCCCCTCATGGTGAGGAGCGCCGCAGGCGCGTCTCGAACCACGAGGGCTCCAGGTGGCGCCGTGTCGGGACCGCCTCGTGGTTCGAGACGCCGCTTCGCGGCTCCTCACCATGAGGCGACCGGGGCGCCGACGCTCACGACGACGGGGATGCACTGATGTTCGGCTTCGGCATCCTCTCCGGGCTGATCGTCCTGCCGCTCGTCGGCACGGCGTTCATCCTGCTGCTGCGCGGCGAGGACGAGGCGACCTTGCAGAACGCCCGCTGGGCGGCGCTGATCACCACGATCGTCAACTTCTTCCTCGCCTGCTGGGCGTGGGGCGCCTTCGACTCGTCGAGCTCGGCCTTCCAGTTCGTCGAGGAGCACGCCTGGTTCGGCGCCGGCCTCACCTACAAGCTCGGCGTCGACGGCATCTCGTTCCCCTTCGTCGTGCTGACGACCTTCCTGATGCCGTTCTGCATCCTCGCCTCGTGGCGGTCGATCGACTTCCGGGTGAAGGACTTCATGGTCGCCTTCCTGGTCCTCGAGACCTTGATGATCGGCGTCTTCTGCTCGCTCGACCTCGTGCTGTTCTACCTGTTCTTCGAGGCCGGCCTGATCCCGATGTTCCTGATCATCGGCATCTGGGGCCACGGGCGGAAGGTCTACGCGGCGTTCAAGTTCTTCCTCTACACGCTCACCGGCTCACTGCTGATGCTGCTCGCCATCATGGCGATGTACGGCTACGCCGGCACGACCGACATCACGGTGCTCCTGCACACCCACTTCCCGGCCTCGATGCAGACCTGGCTGTGGCTCGCCTTCTTCGCCTCGCTCGCGGTGAAGATGCCGATGTGGCCGGTCCACACCTGGCTGCCCGACGCGCACGTCGAGGCGCCCACGGCGGGCTCGGTGATCCTGGCCGGCATCCTGCTCAAGATGGGCGGGTACGGGTTCCTGCGCTTCTCGCTGCCGATGTTCCCCGACGCGTCGCACTATTTCGCGCCGCTCGTCTTCGCGCTGTCGGTGATCGCGATCATCTACACGTCGCTCGTCGCGCTCGTGCAGGAGGACATGAAGAAGCTGATCGCCTATTCCTCCGTCGCCCACATGGGCTTCGTGACGATGGGCCTGTTCTCCTTCACCGAGCAGGGCATCCAGGGCGCGATCTTCCAGATGGTGTCGCACGGCCTCGTCTCGGGCGCGCTGTTCCTCTGCGTCGGCGTCGTCTACGACCGCATGCACACGCGCGAGATCGCCGCCTACGGCGGCCTCGTGCACCGCATGCCGCGCTACGCCACCGCCTTCATGATCTTCACCATGGCCAACGTCGGGCTGCCCGGCACGTCCGGCTTCGTCGGCGAGTTCCTCACCATGCTCGGCACCTACCAGGTCAACACCTGGGTCGCGATGTTCGCGGCGACGGGCGTGATCCTGTCGGCCGCCTACGCGCTCTATCTCTACCGCCGCGTGGTCTTCGGGGTGATGACCAAGGACAACCTGAAGTCGATCCTCGACCTCAACCCGCGCGAGCTCGGCATGCTGGCCTCGCTGGTGGTGCTCGTCATCTTCTACGGCTTCCACCCCTCGCCGATCCTCGACGCCTCCGGCCCGAGCGTCGCCGCGCTGGTGAAGACCGACCAGGAGGCCACTTTGGCCAGGGGCCGCGCTGCAGCGCTTCCGTCATTGCGAGCCGCAGGCGAAGCAACCCAGGGGGTGCCGCGCACGGCGGGCCCGGATGTTTCGCCTGCGGCCCCTGGGTTGCTTCGCTCCGCTCGCAATGACGAGCCCCGCCCGACACTCGCCGCGGACCTGCACCGATGACCATGCCCCTCGAGCTGCATCCCGGCGCGATGCTCGCGAACCCGATGGCCTTCAACGTCGCGCACAGCCTGCCCGAGCTGATCCTCGCGGTCGGCGCGCTGTTCCTGCTGCTGTTCGGCGCCATCCGCGGCAAGGAGTCGGACGGCCCGGTCACCGAGATCGCCGTCGGCGTGCTCGGCCTCGCCGTCGTCGTCATCCTGCTCAACGCGCATGCGAAGGCGATCGTCTTCGACGGCGCCTTCATCGACGACCCGTTCGGGCGCTTCATGAAGGCGCTCACGCTCATCGGCTCGATCGTGACGCTGCTCATGGGCCAGTCGTTTCTCGCGCGCGAGCGGATCGACAAGTTCGAGTATCCGATCCTCGTCGTCCTCTCGACGCTCGGCGCGCTGATCCTGATCTCGGCGACCGGCCTGATCACGCTCTATCTCGGGCTCGAGCTGATGAGCCTCGCGCTCTACGTGATCGCCGCCTTCCACCGCGAGAACCGCCGCGCCTCGGAGGCGGGCTTGAAGTACTTCGTGCTCGGCGCGCTGTCGTCCGGCATGCTCCTCTACGGCGCCTCGCTGCTCTACGGCTTCGCCGGCACGGTCGAGTTCGCCGGCATCGCGACGCGCATCGCCGAGGGCGGCCCGCAGAACATCGGCCTGCTGTTCGGGCTCGTGTTCCTGATGGCCGGTCTCGCCTTCAAGATGTCGGTCGCGCCGTTCCACATGTGGACGCCGGACGTCTACCAGGGTGCGCCGACGCCGGTCACCGCGTTCTTCGCCACCGCGCCGAAGATGGCGGCCGTGGCGATCACCACGCGGGTCATCATCACGGCGTTCCCGGGCATCACGCTGCAATGGCAGCAGCTCATCGTCTTCATCTCGATCCTGTCGATGGCGCTCGGCTCGTTCGCGGCGATCGGCCAGACCAACATCAAGCGGCTGATGGCCTATTCGGCGATCGGTCACATGGGCTTCGCGCTGGTCGGCCTCGCCGCCGGCACGCAGGAGGGCGTGCAGGGCGTCGTCATCTACATGGCGATCTACCTGACCATGACGCTCGGCACGTTCGCGGCGATCCTCTCGATGAAGATCGGCGGCCGCAACCTCGAGAACGTCGCCGACCTGATGGGCCTCGCCAAGACGCATCCCGGCATGGCGTTCTTCCTCGCCACGATGATGTTCTCGATGGCCGGCATCCCGCCGCTCGCCGGGTTCTTCGCCAAGTTCTACGTCTTCAACGCGGCGATCCACGCGCATCTCTTCGTGCTCGCGGTGATCGGCGTTCTGATGAGCGTGGTGGCCGCCTTCTACTACCTGCGCATCGTCAAGTTCATGTATTTCGACGAGGCCGGCGTGCCGTTCGACCCGCAGTCGCGCCTGCTGCAGAGCGTGCTGGCGGTCACCGGCGTGCTGGTGCTCGGCCTGTGGCTCTACCCGCCGCTGTTCGTCGGCGCCGCCAGCGCCGCGGCGAAGAGCCTGTTCTGAGAGGGGCGGCACGGCTTCTCCTTCTCCCGCTTGCGGGAGAAGGTGGCCCCGCGAAGCGGGGTCGGATGAGGGACGTCCCAGACGGTCGGCGTCGGCCAGCACTGCGCGTCTACCCGGCCTCCCTCATCCGACCCGACTTCGTCGGGCCACCTTCTCCCGCTTGCGGGAGAAGGAAGGGCTGCGGCGCGTGACCCCCTACCGCATCTACGCGCACGACTCGCTCGGCTCGACCAACGACGAGGCGATGGCGCGACTGAGGGCCGGCGAGCCGTCCGGCTTCATCGTCACCGCGGCGAGCCAGACCGGCGGGCGCGGGCGCCAGGGCCGCAGCTGGTCCTCGCCGCCCGGCAATCTCTACGCGAGCCTCGCGCTCGTCGATCCCGCCCCGCTCGGCGTCGCGCCGCAGCTCGGCTTCGTCGCCGGCGTCGCGCTCTGCGAGACGCTGCGCGCGAGACTCGGCAACGATCCCCGCCTGCAGATCAAATGGCCGAACGACGCGGTCTTCGCCGGCGCGAAGCTCGCCGGCATCCTGCTCGAGAGCGCGCGGCTCGCCGACGGCCGCCTCGCCTGCATCATCGGCGTCGGCGTCAATTGCGTCTCGCACCCGGACGACCTCGCCTATCGCGCGACCGATCTGCGGGCCGCCGGCGACCCCGCGCCGGAAGCCGCGGCCGTGCTCGCATCCCTGGCCGACGCCATGGCGCGCGGCCTGGCGCTCTGGCGCCGCGGCGAGAACTTCGCGGCGATCCGCGCGGCCTGGCTGGAGCGCGCCGCCGGGCTCGGCGCCCGCATCACCGTCACGATGCCCGGCCGGGCGCCGGTCGATGGCACGTTTCGTGGACTCGATGCCGCAGGACGCCTTCTCCTCGCGAGCGGACCGGACCAGATCGCCATCGACGCGGGCGATGTTTTCTTACCCGGCCTCGCTGCCGGTGCTAAGGAAGCTTAGCTTAAAGACACGACGAACGGCCGCCGCGGCGGCACGGGACGGAAAGCGACATGACGAATGATTGAGACGGCGGACGAGCTGGTGTTCGTGCCGCTGGGCGGGCTCGGCGAAATCGGGATGAACATGGCCCTGTACGGTTTCGGGCCGCGCCGGGCGAGAAAGTGGCTGATGGTCGATTGCGGCATCGCCTTCGCCGGCCCCGAGCAGGCCGGCATCGACGTGATCGTGCCCGACACGACCTTCATCGAGAAGATGCGCGGCGACCTCGTCGGCATCTGCATCACCCACGCGCACGAGGACCATATCGGCGCGATCACCGACCTCTGGGGCCGGCTCGGCGCGCCGATCTACGCCACCCGCTTCGCCGTCGGCCTGCTCGAGATGAAGAAGCTCAACGAGCCCGGCGCGCCGCGGCTCGACCTGCACACGATCGCCCAGGGCGGCCAGGTGTCGCTCGGGCCGTTCAACGTCGAGTTCGTGGCCGTCGCCCATTCGATCCCCGAGAGCTGCGCGCTGGCGATCCGCACGCCGCTCGGCACGATCGTCCATTCCGGCGACTGGAAGATCGACGAGACGCCCGGCATCGGCCTGCCGACCGACAAGGCGCGCCTCGCCGCGATCGGCGAGGAGGGCGTGCTCGCGCTGGTTTGCGACTCGACCAACATCCTGCGCGAGGGCTTCAGCCCGTCCGAGGCGCAGGTCGGCGTGACGTTGTCCGAGATCATCCGTCACGCGAAGGGCAGGGTGCTCGTCACCACCTTCGCGTCGAACGCCATGCGCATGCGCGCCGTCGCCGAGGCGGCCGAGAGCTGCGGCCGCCAGGTCGTGCTGGTCGGCCGCGCCATGGAGCGCGTCGCCACGGTGGCGCGCGAGCTCGGCATGTTCGAGGGCTTGCCGCCGTTCCTCTCGGCCGACGCCTTCGCGCACATGCCGCGCGAGAAGATCGTCGTGCTCGCCACCGGCAGCCAGGGCGAGCTGCGCGCCGCCATCGCCCGCATCTCCGAGGACGAGCATCCGACGGTGAGCCTCGCGCCGGGCGACCTCGTGATCTTCTCCTCGCGCACCATCCCCGGCAACGAGCGCGAGGTCGGCCGCATCATCAACAACCTGACCAAGCAGGGCGTCGAGGTGATGACGTCGGACGACGCGCTGATCCACGCCTCCGGCCACCCGCGCCGCGGCGAGGTCGCGCAATTCTACGACTGGATCCGTCCGACGATCGCCATCCCCGCGCACGGCGAGGAGGTGCATCTCGCCGCGCATGCCGACTTCGCGCGCGAGCGGCAGGTGCCGCACGTCCTCAAGGCGCGCAACGGCGACATCGTCCTGCTGGCGCCGGGCGAGCCCGGCGTGGTCGGCGAGGCGCCGCACGGCCGCGTCGCGCGCGACGGCAACATCCTCGTCCGCATGGACGATGAATCGTTGCGCGAGCGCCAGTCGCTGGCCTTCGCCGGCGTCGTGACGATCGCGCTCGCCGTCGACAGCAAGGGCGAGATGAAGGGCACCCCCGACGTGCTGACCTCGGGATTGCCGGCGCGCACCAAGGACGGCGGCGCGATGGACGCGCTGGTCGATGCCGCGCTGTTCCAGACCTTCGACAACCTGCCGCGCCAGCGCCGCCGCGACGCCGACACCGTCTCGACCGCGATCGAGCGCGCGGTGCGCGGCGCCGTCAACCAGGCCTGGGGCAAGCGCCCGAGCGTCCACGTGCTCGTGGTGGAGGTCTAAGGTGACGCGCCCCGCCTCCCCTTCTCCCGCTCGCGGGAGAAGGTGGCCCGACGAAGCCGGGTCGGATGAGGGGACATGCCGCGTCTCTCACGCTGCCGGCTTGGGCGGCGGCCGGAACACGGGAAGGGCCACCCAGTGATCGGCCGCCTCAACCACGTCGCCATCGCCGTGCGCGACCTCGCCGCCGAGACGGCGCGCTACCGTGACGCGCTCGGCGCCGCGGTGTCGGCGCCGCAGGAGCTGCCGGAGCACGGCGTCACCGTCGTCTTCGTCGAGCTGCCGAACACCAAGATCGAGCTGCTGGCCCCGCTCGGCGAGGGCTCGCCGATCGCGGCCTTCCTGGAGAAGACCGGCGGCGGCATGCACCACGTCTGCTACGAGGTCGACGATATCGGCGCGGCGCGCGACAGGCTCGTGGCGATGGGCACCCGCGTGCTCGGCGACGGCGAGCCGAAGATCGGCGCGCACGGCAAGCCGGTGCTGTTCCTCCACCCCAAGGATTTCTCCGGCACGCTGATCGAGCTCGAGCAGGCGTAGCCGCGCTACCGGCCCCGCGCCGTATGCGCCCCGAGCCGCGCAAGCGCGGCGCGCAACCCCTCGTCCTCGATCCCCGTAAGCCCCTCCGCCGCTTTCGCGAGCGCCGCCGGCTCGGGCGCCTTGCCGTGCCTCTGCCGGGTCTCGGACGCCTCGATCGGCCCCTGCCGGTAGGCGAGCTTGCCGACGCAGCGCCAGCCGAGATGCGCGTTGATCCGCGCCAGCACCTGATCGGCGGAATGCTGCAGCTCAAGCGCAAAGGCGCTCTCGACGCGCACGATCAGGGTGGCCGGCTGCGGCGGCTCGATGCGGCCGGGCGGCCGCGGCGGCCATTTCAGCTGCAGCGGGCGCGACACCGCCGCCAGCCGCTGGCCGACGATATCGTCCCAGTGAAGGATGATGTCCGATTCGCCGAACCCCTGGCGCGCGAGCACGGGGTCGATGAGCGGCCCGACGAGATCGGCCAGCGGCTGGGACCAGGGGCGCTTGCGGGGCGGGGCGGGCATGGAGGCACTATGACGGCTCGCGCCGCCGAGCGGAAGGGAGCGCGCCCGGCCGAGGCTGCGGCGGACCACGCCGCGCGCCTGCTGGCCTGGTACGATCGCCACCGCCGCGTCCTGCCGTGGCGGGCGCTGCCGGGACGCCGCGCCGACCCCTATGCGGTCTGGCTGTCCGAAGTGATGCTGCAGCAGACGACCGTCGCGGCGGTGAAATCCTATTTCGCGACCTTCCTGACCCTCTGGCCACGCGTCCAGGACCTGGCGGCGGCGCCGGTCGAGGACGTCATGCGGCGCTGGGCCGGGCTCGGCTATTACTCGCGCGCCCGCAACCTGCATGCCTGCGCCGGGATCGTCGCCGCGCGAGGCGGGTTCCCGGACACCGAGGAGGGCCTGCGCGCGCTGCCCGGCGTCGGGCCCTACACGGCCGCGGCGATCGCCGCCATCGCCTTCGACCGCCGCGCCGTCGTCGTCGACGGCAACGTCGAGCGCGTCATCGTGAGGCTGCACGCGATCGAGGCGCCGATCCGCGAGTCGAAGCCGGCGATCCGCACGCTGGCCGCCGCGCGGACGCCGGATGCGCGCTGCGGCGACTATGCGCAGGCGATGATGGATCTCGGCGCGACGATCTGCACGCCGCGCCGCCCGGCCTGCGTGCTCTGCCCGCTCGCCGAGAACTGCGCCGCGCGCGCCGCCAACCTGCAGGACGCGTTGCCGGCCAAGGCGGTGAAGGCGGCGCGGCCGCTGCGGCTCGGGTCGGTCTTCTACGTGCGACGGGGGCGCGGCGCGCGGGCCGAGGTGCTGGTACGCACGCGGCCCGACAAGGGGCTGCTCGGCGGCATGACCGAGTTCCCCGGCAGCGCCTGGGATGCGGCGGGCGATCCCGAGGGCGCCGCGCGCCCGCTCGCCGCGCGCTATCGCAAGCTGGTGGCCCCCGTGGAGCACGGCTTCACGCACTTCGAGCTCCGGCTCGTCGTGCATGTCGCCGAGGTCGCCGCGGGCACGCCGGCGCCGCCCGGCTGCAGGTGGGTCGCGGAATCGGGCCTTGCCGACGAGGCGTTGCCGTCGCTAATGCGCAAGGTGGCGGCCGCAGCCGCAGGCTAGATGCGGTCGAGCGCCGCGATCTCGTCGCGGACTGCGTCAAGCTCGCGAGCCGCCATGTCGCGCAGGGCGGCGTCGTCGCCGGTGTGCGCATAGGCGTCGTAGAGGCCTTCCAGCGTCTTCAGCGTGTCGCGCTGCGTCGCCTTGTAGGCGTCGTCGAAGGCTGCGCCATCGAGGGTCGAAAGGGTCTGCAGCTCGTGCGATGCGCCGGCCATCAGGACGCCGATGCCAGGTGGGGGCGCAAACGTTTCAGCCGGCGGGTCGACCGCGACCGAGCGGCCGGTCGCGAGCGGCAGGGAGGCGACCTCGGCCGGCCGTGCCGCATCCTCGTGCCCCCACCAGCGATCGAGGCCGGCGAGGACACGGCGCTGGTGGCCCGCCTCGTCGGCGGCAAAGCGCTTCAAGGCGTCGCTCTGTGCCTTCGCTGCGGCAGCGCGGCTCGACTCGGCGAGGACGTCGATCCGGACCCTGACGTTGGCGAGGAAGACGTCCGTCGTGGGGGAGGCGGCGGCCGGCCCGGCGGTCAGCAGCGCGAGGGCAAACGGCAGGGCCCTCACGATCGAGCCACGCAAAACGAATGTGTTCGACACGGGCGACCCCTCGCAACGCGGCGCCTGGCGCCAGCATAGAAATCCCGAATGAGGCACGCCGGTTCCAGGCGCCGAGCCCGCCCGTTTTGTTGCGATGCCGACACAGGGCGGAGCGAACCCGCGCGACGACCGATCCGAGCCGCCGCCAAGTCGCTTTTCAGCCATAAACCGCCCTCTAATCTCACCCCAATTCTGGGGAAGAAGACAGTCACGCCAAGTCTTCGCCGCCGCTCGATTCTGAGCCGGCAAATGACGTAGGCGCCGGCATCTTCAAGCACCCCTGACGGGGATCTCGCCTCAAGCACATGGCCCGTGGGAGCCGGACGGAAGAGTATGGACGCGCGCGTATTCGACAAGGCCAAGCTGCCCAGCCGTCACGTGACGGAGGGACCCTCGCGCGCGCCGCATCGCTCGTACCTCTACGCCATGGGCCTCACGAAGGCGCAGATCCACCAGCCGCTGGTCGGCGTCGCGTCGTGCTGGAACGAGGCCGCGCCCTGCAACATCTCGCTGATGCGCCAGGCGCAGGCGGTGAAGAAGGGCGTCGCCGCCGCCAACGGCACGCCGCGCGAGTTCTGCACCATCACCGTCACCGACGGCATCGCCATGGGCCACCAGGGCATGAAGTCGTCGCTCGTCTCGCGCGACCTCATCGCCGATTCGGTCGAGCTGACCATGCGCGGCCATTGCTACGACGCGCTCGTCGGCCTCGCCGGCTGCGACAAGTCGCTGCCCGGCATGATGATGGCCATGGTGCGCCTCAACGTGCCGTCGATCTTCATCTACGGCGGCTCGATCCTGCCCGGCACCTTCCGCGGCCAGGACGTCACCGTGCAGGACCTGTTCGAGGCGGTCGGCAAGCATTCGGTCGGCGAGATGTCGGACGAAGACCTCGACGAGCTCGAGGCGGTCGCCTGCCCGTCGGCGGGCGCCTGCGGCGCGCAGTTCACCGCCAACACGATGGCCACCGTCTCCGAGGCGATCGGCCTCGCGCTGCCGTACTCGGCCGGCGCGCCGGCGCCCTACGAGATCCGCGACCGGTTCTGCATGACCGCCGGCGAGATGGTCATGGAGCTGATCGCCCGCAACATCCGCCCGCGCGACATCGTCACCCGCGAGGCGCTGGAGAACGCGGCGACCGTCGTGGCGGCCTCCGGCGGCTCGACCAACGCGGCGCTGCACCTGCCGGCGATCGCCCACGAGGTCGGCATCAAGTTCGACCTCTTCGACGTCGCCGAGATCTTCAAGAAGACCCCCTACATCGCCGACCTGAAGCCCGGCGGGCGCTACGTCGCCAAGGACATGTTCGAGGCCGGCGGCATCCCGATCCTGATGAAGACGCTGCTCGACAACGGCTTCCTGCACGGCGACTGCCTGACCGTGACCGGCCGCACCATCGCCGAGAACATGGCCAAGGTGGCCTGGAACCCGCACCAGGACGTCGTGCGCCCGGCCGACAAGCCGATCACCGTGACCGGCGGCGTCGTCGGCCTGCGCGGCTCGCTCGCGCCGGAGGGCGCCATCGTCAAGGTCGCCGGCATGGCCGAGGACGCGCAGACCTTCGAGGGTCCGGCGCTCTGCTTCGACTGCGAGGAGGACTGCTTCAAGGCGGTGAGCGAGCGCCGCTACCAGGAAGGCTGCGTCTTCGTGATCCGCTACGAGGGCCCCAAGGGCGGCCCCGGCATGCGCGAGATGCTGGCGACCACCGCGGCGCTCTACGGCCAGGGCATGGGCTCGAAGGTCGCGCTGATCACCGACGGGCGCTTCTCCGGCGCGACGCGCGGCTTCTGCGTCGGCCATGTCGGGCCGGAGGCGGCGGTCGGCGGCCCGATCGCGCTCGTCAGGGACGGCGACATCATCTCGCTCGATGCCAGGGCCGGCACGATCGAGCTGCACGTCCCGGAGGCCGAGCTGGCCGAGCGCCGCAAGGCATGGGCGCCGCGCGGGCACGATTTCGGCTCGGGCGCGATCTGGCGCTACGCGCAGACCGTCGGCAACGCATTGAACGGCGCGGTGACCCATCCCGGCGCCGAGGGCGAGACGCATGTCTATGCGGATACCTGAGCGCGCCCTCCCGCTGGTCCTGTCCGCGCTGGTCTTCTGCTCTGTGGCAGGCGGCCAGGTTGGGGTCGCGCGCGCCTTCGACGGCACCTCGAGCGCGTCGGACGATCGCGGCCCGCTGCCGATGTTCAAGAACCCCAAGGCGGCGCTGCGCGCCGGCCTCGAGGGCGTGCGCAGCGGCCACAAGCGCTCGGCGATCGCGGCGCTCGAATACGCGGCCGAGGGCGGCGAGCCGATGGCGCGCTGGAAGCTCGGCAAGATGTACGCGCAGGGCGACGGCGTCCCGCACGACGACGCCAAGGCCTTCGACTATTTCTCGCAGATCATCGACAACTACGACGAGGACGACGCCGACCCGCGCCAGGCGCCGTTCGTCGCCAGCGCCTTCGTCGCGCTCGGCGTCTACAATCTCAACGGCGTCAGCGCCTCGCGCATCCAGCCGAACCCGAGCCGGGCGCTCGAGATGTTCCACTACGCCGCCGTGAACTTCGGCGACGCCACCGCGCAGTACAACCTCGCCCGCATGTTCCTCGACGGCAACGGCGTGCCGCCCGACCCGCGCCAGGCCGCGCGCTGGCTGTATCTCGCCGCCGACAAGGGCCACGTCGAATCGGAGGCGGTGCTCGGCCAGCTGCTGTTCAACGGCTACGACCACGTCGCCCCGCAGCGGGCGCGCGGCCTGATGTGGCTGTCGCTGGCCCGCGACTCCGTGACCGACCGCGTCCAGGACAAGTGGATCCTCGACCTCTACGACAAGGCGATGAACGCGGCGAGCGACTCGGACCGCCAGGTCGCCGCCATGTATCTGGACGACCACGCGAAACGGCGCTGAGAGCGGCCGCTCCCGCCGCCTCGGCGCCGGCAGATACCGCTCAGGTTGTGGTCAAGACCTCGCTGCCCGGTTAAGCATAGCCGTGCAGAGGGGGACCCATGGCGAATCATGACACGCCCGAGGCCGATCCGGCCGCGGCCGCTGCCCATTCGGACGCCGACGGCAGCTATTGCTGCGAGTGCGGCACCTACGACGCGCACAAGAGCCGCTGCCTGTGCTGCGGCTTCGATTTCCGGACCGGCCCGGAGGCCACCGCCGCCGAGTAGGCGCGGCGCCGGGCGAAGGCTCTCGGCGGCTCATCCGTTCGACTTAACCTGGTACGGGGATGCGAAGTCGCCTCGCCGCTGAGATAGCGAGGCCGCAGGCGCGTTTCCGCCCCTGGATCGCAGTCTTGTAAGAGCACCCCATGGCGACACGAAAGCTTTCCTCGATCTCGCTGCTGGCGCTCGCGCTTGCGGCGTCGCTCCCGGCCGCCGGCGCCCGCGCCTGCGAGGCCATCGTCTACTGGGACGCCGACTTCCGCGGCGAATCGCGGGTGATCCGCGGCGACGTGCCCTTCGTCGGTCCGCACTGGAACGACCAGATCTCCTCGATCCGGGTGCTCTCCGGCACCTGGGAGTTCTACTGGGACGCCAATTACGGCGGCGAGGTCTTGCGCTACGGGCCCGGCAGCTACCGCTTCGTCGGCCCGCATTGGAACGACCAGATCTCGTCGATGCGTTGCCTCGGCGGCGGGGGCCCCGGTCCTGGCCCGGCCTTCATTCCCGGCGGCGGTGGCGGCCCGCGCGGCTACGAGGTGATCGAGCGCGAGCGCTTCGCGCGCGAGCACGGCGGTGGCCACGAGCACGAGCGCCGCGAGCACGAGCGTCATGAGCACGAGCGGCATGACCGTGGAGGCCGTCACGAGGGCGGCCATCATGGCGGCGGTGGCGGACATCACGGCGACGGCGGCCACCATGGCGGCGGTGGAGGCGGCGGCCACCACGGCGGCGGCGGTGGCGGAGGCCACCACGGTGGCGGCGGACACCCTGGCGGCGGCGGCCATCACGGCGGCGGCCATCACCGCTGACCGCTTCGACCCTGAGAAGACTTAGCGGCGTCAGTGCGCCAGCACCTCGACGTCGCGATCGAGCGTCGAGGAGACCTTGAAGGTCGCCTGGTAGGTCTTGGCGTCGTGGCGGGCGATGGCGACGTACTCGCCCTCCGCCAGCACGAGCGAGGGGAAGGCGCCGATCAGCTCGCGGATGACGTCGCCGCCCGGCGTCAGGATCGTGAACGAGGTGTTGGCGAGCGCCTCGCCGCCGGGGTCGTTGACGAGCTTCAGCGTCATCACCGCCGAACGGTGCTTCAGCGTCGCGTCGGTGAGCTTGCCGGCCTGCACCTTGAGGTCGGCCGTCACCACCGAGTTCGTCTTGTTGCCGACGCCCGACTTCTGCACGCCGGAATAGCCGGCCGTGTCGAGCAGCGTCGAGACGACGTGGTAGTTGCCCTCGGGCAGGCCGATGAGGTCGCCGGCCTTGGCGCCGGCCAGCACGAGCTTGGCCTCCGAGTTGCCGGCCTCCGGCACGAAGATGTTGATCGACAGCTTCGCCGGGTTGATCGGCTTGTCGCCGAGCGTGCCGACGATGCGCAGCGCGCCGGCGTTGAGGACGAGCCGCTCGCTCGAGCCCGGAGCCTGGACCGCGACGCGACGCACGGCGCTCGCGAGATCGAGCGCGACATGCACGATGTACGAGCCCTCGGGCAGGCTGAGCTTGGCCTGCGGCTCCTGCGAGGAGGCGACCAGCGCGTGGCGGCCCTGGGCGTCGACCTTCTCGTCGAACACGCGCCAGCGGATCGGCCCCTTGGCGATCGGCGCGGTGTCGTGCGGCGTCATCATCGCCGAGAGGTAGAGCTCGGCCATCTTGGCCTGCGGCCGCGGGGCGAGCGGCGCGAGGGCCGGCACCGCGGGACGCTCGGCGGAGCCGGGCGGCGCGAGCGTCTGCGCTGCGGCGGCGGCGGCCGCGAGCAGCGAAATGAGGAACGAGGCGGCCGCAGCCTTCACGGGATTGCCTTTATCGCGCCCGACCGAGAAGGCCGGCGGCGGCCGACTCCAGGTTGGCGAGCGACAGGGGATGGAACGCGAATTCGACCACGTGATGGCCCGCCGGCACCTCGACCCCGCGAAACAGGAGGTCGGCGCGCAGCACAGGCTTGGCGACGCCGTCGACGCGGGCGGTCCAGCCCGGATAGGCGATATCGTGCAGCACGACGACGCCCGGCGCCGGCGTGTCGACATCGAGGACCACAGCATTGTCGGTGTAGCGCACGATGCGTGCACGTCCCGCAGGCGACAGGTCCCCCGACGTCGCGGCGATCTCGACCACCTTGAGGACATGGTCGGGCGGCACGAGCAGCGCGCGATCGCCGACGCGGGCCGCATCCGCCGTCTCGATCAGCGCGTCCTCGCCCGGCGTGAACTGCGGCAGGCTGCCGGACTCGAGCGCATGCTGGCTGTCGACCGGCACGAGGTGCGTCGCGACGCTGGCGCGCGGCACCACCGGCGTGTCGAGCTTGTAGAGGTAGAAGTCGCCGCCGCCGTAGAGCAGCGTCGCGCGCGGGCGCGGGAAGCTGCGCGGCATGTCGGCGATCGGCTGGCGCAGCACGAGATATTCGAGGCCGAGCAGGGAGGCGAGGCGGGAATTGTAGCCGCGGAACGTATCCGGATAGCGGCGCAGGTCGGAGAACCAGGAATCCTCGTCGGCGCCGACGGCGCGCGCGTAATCGTCGATGCGCAGCGGGTTGTAGCCGAGCGTGTCCTCCCAGCCGTACAGCATGCCGGCGTTCTGCCAGGCGCCATAGACGCCGAGGAATTCGACGCGCGGCCGCGCGCCCTCGGCGCGGCGTCGGGCAAGCTCGCCCTGCAGCACGGCGAGGCCGTGGGCCTGGTCGGGGAAGGGCTTGATCAGGGCGCTGTAGGTCGACGCCGGCTCCGCGTTGAGCGGCGAGGCGGCGTTGTGCCAGAGCAGCTGCGCGGCGGTCGCGGCGACGAGGGCCGTCGCGGCCAGCGGGCGCACGGCGCGGCCGCGGAAGGCGACGAGCGCGCCGACGACCACGAGTCCCGCGAACCCGGCGGTCACCAGCTGCCACAGCGAGCCCTCGAAGCGATGCGTGACCTCGGCGAAGATGAGCGCCGCGGCGACGAGGCCGGCGATCGTCGCCGTGGTGAGCGCGATCGCCGCCCAGGCGATCGGCCGCGGCGCCAGGATGCGCGGGAGGCCTTCCTCGATGAAGCGATGCAGCAGGTAGCCGGAGAGGAAGGCGAGCGCGACGTTGACGAGGAACGAGGCGTCGGCGGGCCGGCGATACATCGAGACGCCGGGCAGCCAGTCGAACACGAAGCCGAAGATCGAGGTGTAGCGGCCGAGCGCGTAGACGGTGGCCGCCGCCAGCACGCAGGCGAAGTAGCGGGCGCCGCGCTCGAGCAGTCGCCCGCCGACCAGGCCGTGCCAGAGCAGGAGAATGGCGGGCAGGGTGCCGGCGAAGAGGTAGTTGATCGAGCGGTCGGTCCAGTCCGTGCCGGTGACGGCGCCGACGCCCGGACCCCAGTAATCGTAGACCTTGTCGAGCGAGCCGAAGAGGTTGGGCGCGAGCAGCGTCACCAGGTTGATCGGATCGAGCGAGCCCTCGAGCGCCCGGCCGAAGGCGATGCCGGGGCGGTTCGAGACGTGCAGGAACTGCAGCGTCAGCAGAATCGGCACGATCATCAGGGCGAGCGTCGTGCCGAAGGCCGTGGCGATCACGCCGGCGCGGGAGACGAGGTAGGCCATCGCCGCATCGGAGCGGAACGCCTGCCGCAGCACCGAGCCGGCGAGCGCCATGCACAGCAGGAAGGCGACCTGGTCGCGGCCGAGCGCCATCAGCGCGGTGAGGAGGCCGGCGAGCAGCGCGGTGCGCAGCGAGCGCGAATCGAGCGCCGCCTGCAGGCTCCACAGGGCCAGCGGGAAGAAGGAATAGGAGATGATCATGCCGGTGTGCTGCAGGCGCGAGGCCGCGACGCCCCCGAGCATGAAGACGAGCCCCGCGAGCACGCCCGCCTGCGGGTGCCAGCGCCAGCGTCGGGCGAGGCCCAGCACGCCGATCCCGCCGACCGCGAGATGGGCCATGATCACCGCGTCGAACACCGGCATCGAGGCGTTCGGCGCAACGAGCGCGAACAGCAGCATCGTCGGCGTGAAGAGCAGGGACTGCGGGTCGGCCGCCACCGGGTAGCCGCCGAATTGGTGCGGATTCCACAGCGGCAACGTGCCGTCCCGCAGCGCGCCGCCGAGGAAGCGGAAGAAGGGATAGAACTGGTTCTTCGAATCCCACGGCACGACCGCGCCGTCGATCTGCCAGCGCGCGAAGGCGAGCGCCGCCGTGGCGAGAAGGCAGGCCGCGCAGACGAGGAACGTGCGCCGCGACCACGCCGTGGCGCGCAGGCGCAACGCGACGCGCTCGCGATCGGGCAGGGGCGAGGTCAGCTCGCCGACGCGTGAGAACTCGAGGAAGGTCATGCGCGGGTGCGCCTCCAGTGGCAGCCCCGCACCGGTTTGGAACCGCTCAACCCTGCACCTCCGCGCCCCCGCGCCCGATTGCATCGCAGGCTGCGATGCCGATCTAATGTGGCGGCCGTGCGATGTCGCGACGGCGCCCCTGCCTAAACCGGACAAGACGAACCGCGCATGAACAGCACGTCGAACGACACGCGCACGACCGAGACGCGACGGAACGACACGATCCGCCTTCTCGAGACGCGGCGGTCCGCGCCGGTGCCGTTCCTCGTCGAGCCAGGCCCGTCGCCGCGGGAGGTCGAGCGCCTGCTGACCATCGCGGCGCGCGTGCCCGACCACGGCAAGCTCGCGCCCTGGCGCTTCATCGTCTTCTCCGGCGCCGGCAAGGCGCGCGCGGCGGCGATCGTCGGCGACGCCTTCGCCGCCGCCAACCCCGACGCCTCGGCCGAGCGGCTGGAGGCCGAACGCCGCCGATTCGCTGCGCCGCTGGTGATCGCCGTCGTGTCGAGCGCCGGGCCGCACCACAAGATCCCGGAATGGGAGCAGGTGTTGTCGTCGGGGGCCGTCTGCATGAACCTCTGCGTCGCGGCGAACGCGATGGGCTTCGCCACCGTCTGGCTGACGGAATGGTACGCCTACGATCGCGGCGTCCTCGAGCGGCTCGGCCTGCGGGCGCACGAGCGCGTCGCCGGCTTCGTGAGCCTCGGCACGGCCTCAGGCCCGCGCGACGAGCGCCCGCGCCCTGTGGTGGCCGACATCACGACTCATTTTTCCGGCTGAGGCCTGTGCCAGAAAGAGGCTGGGCGGCCGGGCGGCGAGTAACGCAAGGTTAGGGTTAAGGCTCTCTTTACCATGATCTGAGACCGTCACGGCGTCGCACTCCTTCGCGGTCGCCTTGAGATGATCCTCGAAAAGTTTCGCAGCTGGGCCGAGACGTCCTCGCCGGAGACCCGTGCCGAGGGCGCGGCCGCCTTGGCCCGCGCCTATCTCCGCGCCCGCGCCACCGAGCGCCAGCGCCAGGACGCCGCCGCGGTCCTGACGAGCTTCCTCGACGATCCCTCGATCATGGTGCGCAAGGCCTTGGCTCAGGCGCTTGCCGGCGCGCACGGCGCCCCGCACCACATCGTCGTCGCGCTGGCCGACGACGTGCCCGAGATCGCCGCCATCGTCCTCGCCGCCTCGCCGATCCTCAGCGATGCCGAGCTGATCGATTGCGCGACCACGGCCGCCGGGCCGGCGCAGGTCGCGCTCGCGGGGCGCCCGAACCTGCCGGTCACCGTCGCGACGCTGCTCGCCGAGACGGCCGATGCGGAAGCGTCGATCGCGCTCGCCGGCAATCGCGCCGCGCCGCTCTCCGAGATCGCGATCCGCCGCATGATCGAGCGGCACGGCGAGGACGCCGGTCTGCGCGAGGCCCTGCTCGCACGCCTCGATCTGCCGATGTCGGCGCGCGTCGACCTCGTCGCGGCGGCGATGCGCGCGATGGCCGGCCTCGTCGCCGATCGCAACTGGATGTCGGACGCCCGCCTGCAGCGCGTCGGGCGCGAGGCGCGCGACCGGGCCGCGATCGCTTTGTCCGATTCGTCGCGCGGCTGGGGCGCGACGCTGGAGCTCGTGCGCCACCTGCGCGATTCGGGCGACCTCACGCTGTCGCTGGTGTTCCGGGCGATTCTCAGCGGCAGGATCGAGCTGTTCAAGGCTTCGCTCAGCGTGCTGGCCGATGTGGCGCTGACGCGGGTCGACGCGGTCGTCGACCGTTTCGACGCCTCGGCCTTCGCCGGGCTCTACCGCAAGGCGGGCCTGCCCGAGGCGCTGCTGCCGGCGATCCGCATCGCGCTGCAGGCGGCGCGCGAGGCGGACTGGTCGAACCTGCGCAGCGCCTCGCTGTCGTGCTCGGTGGTCGAGCGGGTGCTGACCGGCTGCGACCTGATCAACAAGGGCGACCTCGACACGCTGATGGTGCTGCTCCGGCGCTTCGAGACCGAGGCGCACCGCGAGGCGACGCGCGGCGCGGGGCGGCTGCCGCAGGCCGGCGCGCTGCGGCTCGAGCGCGAGCGCTTCGACCTGGCGCCGCTGCTGCTCGAAGATCTCGACGACGCGATGCCCGCGCGCGCCGCGGCGCCGAAGCGGGTGGCCTTCACCGTCGACCTCGCCGCGATCGAAGCGGAGCTGCTGGCGGCCTGAAGACGGCCTCAGCCCAGCAGCCGCGTCGCCTTCGCGTAGTAGAGCAGGGCGATCGTTTTCACGTCGACGATCTCGCCGCGCTCGATCATCGCGATCGCGTCGTCGAGCGTCGTCTCGATCACCTCGATGTCCTCGCCCTCCTCGACGAGGCCACCGCCCTTGGTGATGCGATCCGCCTCCGTGTAGGGCGCGACGAAGTAGTGCAGCCGCTCGGCGAAGGTGCCGGGCGAGGAATAGGCGACGAAGACGGGGCGCGGCGTGGCTGACAGGCGGAGGCCGGTCTCTTCCTCGGTCTCCTTCTTGACGCGGGTCAGCGGGTCGGCGCCCTCGAGCTTGCCGGCGCAGGCTTCGACGAGCGTCTCGGACCCGCCCTTCAGGAAGGCGACGCCGCGGAACTGGCAGATCAGGATGATCGTGCCGCGCGCGAGATCGTAAGGCAGGATCGCCACGCCGTCGTCGACGTTCAGGATCTCGCGCGTCGTCTCGCTCATCGCGCCGTCGGTCCGGCGGCGGCGGAACACCACCCGTTCGAGCGGCGAGAAATTGCCGCCGATCGTCTCGCGGCTAAGGATCTCCGGCTTGTTCGATGGCGGCATCAGGGCCCGAATTGCTCGCGCAGGATGCGTTCGTCGAGGGAATGGCCGGGATCGTGCAGCATCACGAGGCCGGTCGCGATGTCCATGGCGATCTCGACGTGGACGACGTTGCGGACCTCGAAATGGTCGGCCACCGCCGACACGGGGCGCTTGGCCGGCTCGCGCACCTCGATCTCGATGCGCGCGGTGTCGCGCAGCAGGGCGCCGCGCCAGCGCCGCGGGCGGAACGCCGAGATCGGCGTGATCGTCATCAGCGAGGTGTTGAGCGGCAGGATCGGGCCGCCGACGGAGAGATTGTAGGCCGTCGAGCCGGCGGGCGTCGCGACGAGGACGCCGTCGGCGATCAGCTCGTCGAGCCGCTCGATGCCGTCGATGACGATCTGCAGCTTCACCGCCTGGTAGGTCTGGCGCGACAGGAAGACCTCGTTGATCGCGCGGCCTTCCGATACTTCCCCCGACGCCGAGGTGGCGCGCATCACCAGCGGATGGATGATGGACGGCTGGGCCTCGTCGAGGCGCAACCTCAGGTCGATGTCGCGCCACTCGTTCATGAGGAAGCCGACCGAGCCGTGGTTGATGCCGAAGATCGGCACCGGCTTGTCCATGAAGCGGTGCAGCGTCTGCAGCATCATGCCGTCGCCGCCGAGGGCGACGACGACGTCGGCCTCGTGCTCGCTCGCGCAGCCGTAGCGGGCGATGAACACGTCGCGCGCCCGATCCGCATCGGGCGTGCCGGAGGACAGGAACGCGATCCGCTCGTAGCGGTGACCGTCGCCGGGCTCGTCGGGCATCGAGGCCGCGGGAGGGGAGGACGGGCTCTCGATGGGCGTGCCTCCGCTCAGTAGCGCTCGCGCAGCCCGTGCCGGCGGTGGCGATGATGCACGAGCGGAACCGGGGCGTCGTCGTGGATGTAGCCGCCCGGCTCGTTCAGGTAGAGGTCGACCTGGTCGGTCGAGGCGGTGGCGATGCAGCGGCCGTAGCTCGGCGCGAACCCGGGGCTGCAGTAGTACTCGGCGCGCGCCGGCGCGGTCCCAGCGGCGGCGGCCGTTGCGAGGACGAGGGCAAGGAAGGCGCTGCGACGCATGCTGGGGTCCCGGTGGCGGCTGACCGCCGTTCTAAAGATCAGCCTAGCCGATCTGCGCCCGCCGACCTAGCCCCTTGCCGGCGTTCGCCCTCGCCTGTTGCGCGCGGGCCGCGGCGACGCGCCACCTGTCGCTCTGCGGCGGCCGCCACACGTATAGGGACGTGCAGCATCGATCGCGGAGAGATCGGCCATGTCGTGCAAGACCATGTCGCTATCGAGCATTTCGCTCAAGACTACGTCGTTGAAGACCGGCGTCACTGCTCTCGTGCTCGCCCTAACGCTGGCCGCTCCCGTGGGGGCGCAAGCCTTCACCGGCGTGGGGGGCTGTTCCGGCCTCCCGGAATATTACCGGGCGGTCGGCGCGCTGCAGGGCGGCATGGAGAGCGCCTGCGCCATGACCGCGGCGGAGGCGCGCCACATCCTGTTGAACTACGGCGGCGTTCCCGGCGAGGCGCAGCCCGCGGCGCCGCCCCCCGCGCATCACCGGTCCCGGCGGACCGTGCGGTAGCGCGGGCCTAACGTCGCCCTACAGCGTGTCCCGATCCTCTGGAATGAGGCCGCTCTTCAATCCCTCATGGTGAGGAGCGCGGAGCGCGTCTCGAACCAGGAGGGTCCAGGTGGCTCGATCCGTGGACCGCCTCGTGGTTCGACTCGCGCTGCGCGCGGCTCACCATGAGGCTACCGGGGCCCGTCGACCGATCCGGGATGCACTCTAGTCGTCGGCTGTCGCCTTGATGTCGAGCGTGTCGAGCAACGCGCCGGGGTCACCGAGCATCGCGACGGCGCCGAGGCCGAGGCCGTCCTTCGAGCCGAGCGAGACGTGCAGCGTCTTCGGGTCGGCGATGAACTTCGCCACCGCGTCGCCGATCGTCTTGATGCCCTGGCCTTCGCCCAGCATCACCGGCAGCTTGTTGCGGAACAGGTCGACCCCGAACGCGCGCTCCGCGGCGACGCTGATCCCGTCCTGCTGGGCCTTCAGGGCCAGCGCCTTGTCGAACAGGCCGGCGTTGGCGATCTTGAGGTCGAGCGTCTTGGCCAGCACGGCGATCGCCGACGCCTGCGCCGCCTGGGGATCGGTCGACAGCAGGTCCGGCGAGACGTTGGCGAGGCGCAGCGTCAGCTCGAGCGAGCCCATCGCCGGGTCGTTCAGCGAGAGCTTGTGGATCGTCAGCTCCTGCGCGCCGGCGTCGTAGGACGAGGTGAAGGCGCCTGAGACCGTCGCGTGTCGGTAGCCCATCTCGCTCAGCGCGCGCGTCGCCGTGCTGTCGGGCGTGAGATCGATGCCGAGGTTGCGCATGCTCGCCGAGCCGGTCGAGGGGATCGCGCTGGGGCCGCCCTCCTGCGCCAAAGCGATATGGCCGATCGTCAGCTTCAGCGGCGTCGCGTCCTTGGCGGCGACCTCCATCGTGATGGCGCCAAGATCGAGCTTGCCGGGGCGCGCCGAGATGCGCGAGTCGGACGCCTTCTCGGGGATCGTGATGGCGCCGAGGTCGGCGCTGCCGACGCCGAGCTTGGCGGTCGGCCCGGCGAGGCTGAAGTCGCGCAGATGCAGGCCGCCGATCTTGCCGGCGCCGAACCCCTGCAGGCCGAGCTCGGCCACGGACAGCTTGGTGTCGCCGTCGGCATTGGTGCCGTGCAAGGCGGCATCGTGCACGTCCAGCGTCGAGACGACGAAGCTCTGCGCGAGGTCGGCCAGCAGCAGCGCCGAGGCGGCGTTCGAGCCCGGCTGCGCGATCGCGGCGTCCGCAATCGCCGTCGAGAGCGGGCGTCCGGCGACGCCGGTCGCGCTGATCGAGCCTACGTCGACGCCGGCGCTGTGGGCGGCATTCGCGAGCGACAGCTTCTCCACGACGAGCTTGTCGAACAGCGGCTTCTGCGCTTCGGCCGCGTCCGAGCGGCGCGTCAGCGCCACATGCGCGAGCTGCGCGAGATCGACGTTGGCGGCTTCCATCGGCCCGGTCGCGAGATTGGCCGCGTCGTCCCCCGCCGTGACGGCGAGCGAGGCGTTCGCCGCGGTGGCGGCCGACGCCTTGCCGGCGACGACGTTGGCGAGGGCGATCTGGTGGACGGCGGCATGACGCTCCGAGCCGGGCGTCGTGTCGTCGATCGAGATCTCCGGGATCGCCACGGCGCGGGCGTTCAGCTTGGCAAAGCGAGCTTCCAGCGTGTCCGCCGTCTTCGTGTCGACAAGCGCGTCGAGGCCGGCCTGCGTGAGGTCGGTGCCGGCGAGCTGGATGCTCTTGAAGCGATAGGTGGTCGCGCCGTTCACGACGCTGACGTTGTCGGCCGTGACCGTGTTCGATCCCGCCGGCGCCGTCGACGCGTCGGCGAACGCGGCGACCGGCGCGAAGGCGTGCGCAAGGCGGCTGAGCGGCGTGGGGCAGGGCAGGCGCAGCCGGCCGATCGTAACAGCCCCCTCGCTGATGCCGTCGAGCACGATCTCCCCGCTCAGCGGGCTGACGCGCCAGCCGGCGACCTCCAGGCCGGGATGCGCTGCAAGGAAGCCGGTGACGCGGAGCTGCGTTGCGGCGGTGAAGGCTGCCTGCGTGCCGACGAGGCCGAGGCAGAGGCCGGCCGTGCCGAGCCAGAGGGTGGGGCGTGACACGCGGCGCTAGATGGCGAAGCTCGTGCCGCAGCCGCAGGAGGCGGTGGCCTGCGGATTGTGGATCTTGAAGGCGCGGCCCATCAGGTCGTCGACGAAATCGATGCGCGAGCCGCGCAGATATTCGAGCGAGGTCTGGTCGATCAGCACGGTGGCGCCGTCGCGCTCGAGCACGAGGTCGTCCGGCTCGCGCGCGGTGACGATGTCGTAGGTGTACTGGAAGCCCGAGCAGCCGCCGCCGTCGACGCCGACGCGCAGGGCGGCGTCGGGCGATTCGCTCGCCAGGATCTCCGCCACGCGCTTGGCGGCGGAGGCCGTGAGAGCGACGGGAAGCTCGAGTGCGGTGTCGGTCATGATGCGCCCGGTGATGGCCTGAGGACAGCGCAAGCGCGTGCTTGCCACCTCTTGTCTTGAAAGATACGTGCCCGCTGACGCGTCCGCAACCAGCGCCGTCGTTCCAGGAGCCAGGCGTGGAAAGAGCCGCCTACGCCGCCGATCCCGCGGCCAGCGCCGGCCGGCTCATCGCCGAGCCCGGCTCGCGCACGCGCTCCGACTTCCAGCGCGACCGCGACCGCATCATCCACTCGACCGCCTTCCGCCGGCTCGCCCACAAGACGCAGGTCTTCGTGCCGCACGAGGGCGACCACTACCGCACGCGACTCACGCACTCGATCGAGGTCGGCCAGCTCGCTCGGGCGATCGCCCGCTCGCTGCGCCTCGACGAGGATCTCGCCGAGGCGATCGCCTTGGCGCACGACCTTGGCCACACGCCGTTCGGCCATACAGGCGAGGAGGCCTTGGAGGCCGCGCTCGCCGACCACGGCGGCTTCGACCACAACGCGCAGACGCTGCGCATCGTCACCAAGCTCGAGCGCCGCTACGCCGCCTTCGACGGCTTGAACCTCACCTTCGAGGCGATCGAGGGTCTCGCCAAGCACAACGGCCCGCTCGTCGCCTGGGACGGCACGCCGGTGAAGGCCCATACGCGGCACGGGCTGCCCGGCATCTTCCTGGAGCTCGACGCGGTGCGCGCGCTCGACCTCGCCCGCTGGCCGTCGGCCGAGGCGCAATGCGCGGCGCTGGCCGACGACATCGCCTACGACGCGCACGACATCGACGACGGCCTGCGCGCCGGCCTGTTCTCGCTCGACGCCTGCCGCGCGGTGCCGTTCCTCGACGTGCTGCTCGACGAGATCGAGACGCGCCATCCCGGCCTCGACGACAACCGCGTGGTGCACGAGCTGACGCGCCGGGTCATCACCCGCTTCGTCGAGGATGCGATCGCCGAGAGCGGCGCCCGGCTGGCCAATTGCACGAGCCTCGAGGCGGTGCGCGGCCTCGGCGATGCGGCGGTGGCGTTCTCGCCGGCGATGGCGGCGGCGGAAGCGGCCATCAAGCGCTTCCTGTGGGAGAACATGTACCGCCACCCGGCGATCGTGACGATCCGCGAGGGCGCCGCGGCGATCGTCCGCGACCTCTTCGCGCTCTACCGCGCGCGCCCGACCCTGATGCCGCAGGAATGGGCCTCGCGTCTCGGCCCCGACGACGGCGGCGGCCGCCGCGAGCGCCTCGTCGCCGACTACATCGCCGGCATGACCGACCGCTACGCCATCGCCGAGCACCGCTCGCATTTTTCCGCCACGCCGGAGCTGCGCTACGGGCGCGGGCGGTAGGGCTTACGCTGACCAGGGATCGATCACGTCGAAACCACAGTTGACGAAATCGGCGACGTCGCGCGTGATGAGGGCCGCGTTGTTTGCGGCGACGATCCCGGCGATCTGGGCGTCGAAGGGCTGAATGGGACGCCCGAGCCGCCGCCGATGCACGAAGATGCGAGCGAAGGCGTCGGCAGATGGCGAGTCGAATGGCAGGACACGTCCCGCGAAGTCCTCTTCGAAAAGCCCTGTCGCAGCATCGGCAAGCGCGGTTCGCCTTCGTCCGGCGGGAAGCAGGGAAATGCCGAGCAGGATTTCGGCACGGCTGACCGCCGTGGTGTAGATCGGCTGTCGGTGGCTGGCCGTCAGCCATGCGAAAACGACGGCGGAAGGCGTTGACCGCATGAGCTCAGACAGGATGTTGGTGTCGGCGATGAGCACGACCGTCAATCGAACGTCGGTGGCTCTCGAGCCGGCAGCTTTCTGATCCAGTCGAGGTCCAGGTCGACCCCGCCGAGCGGCTCGAACCGATCGCGAATGGCTTGCGCGAGATTTTTCTGCTCCGGCGTGGCGTCCTCGGGCGACAGCGCGGCGCGCAACAGGCGAAGCGCCTCGTCCTCGATCGATATCTTGTCTGCAGCCGCCCGAGCGCGAAGCTTGGCCTCGAGCAACTCGTCGTCGATTGGAATTGCGAAGCCGCCCATGAAAGCTCCTAACGTCCCAAGCAATTGCGCGCAGAAGGCCCGCGCGGCGGAATAAAAAATCGAGGCCCCCGAACGGCGCAAAAAGATCCTGGATTTCATCGACCAAGCTCCGTGCAGACGCCTCGGTCTTCGGAGCTTGGGCCTCAGGAGGCGATAGCAGCGCCGTGCCGAGCACATCGCGCGCCTCGTCCTCCAACGAATGGCCGTTGGCGGCAGCGCGCTCGCGAAGACGCGCTTCGATGGCCTCGTTGTCGATCTTGAGTGTCAGCATGTCCGGCCTCCGGCCATGACAAGCTAAGCTCCCGGCGGGGCCCCGGCAACACGCGGCGTGCCACCGATCTTTGACGCCCCAGGCGAAATCCCCTACCGCCTCGCGCAGCCGCATGTCGCGCCCCACATCGACACGTTCATGAACATCTTCGCTCGCTTCCACGATCGCGTCGCCGCGATCCTTTCCGACATCGTCGCGCAGGGCCGGCTGCCGGCCGATCTCGATCTGACGCGCTTCGTGGTCGAGCCGCCGCGCGATGCCGCGCACGGCGATCTCGCGGTCAACGCCGCCATGGTCTACGCCAAGGAGGCGAAGGCGGCGGGCATCGCCAACCCGCGTCAGCTGGCCGTCGAGATCGCCGCGGCGCTGGCCGCGCAGGACGATGTCGACCAGGCCGAGGTCGCCGGTCCGGGCTTCATCAACATCCGGCTGCAACCCACTGTTTTCGCTGAAGTCCTGCGCGTTGCCCTGGCCGATCCGGTCGGCTTTGCGCGGGAGGCCGGCGCCGCGACCGGGTCCGGTGCGGTGAACATCGAGTACGTGTCCGCCAACCCGACCGGGCCGATGCACGTCGGGCACGGCCGCGGCGCGGTGTTCGGCGACGCGCTGGCGCGGCTGCTCGCCTTCGCCGGCCGGCCGGTCACCAAGGAATATTACATCAACGACGCCGGGGCGCAGGTCGACAAGCTCGCGCATTCCGCCTTCGCGCGGTATCGCGAGGCGCTGGGGGAGACGATCGACCTCGAAAGTCTCGCCTATCCGGGCGACTACCTGAAGCCCGTCGGCCTGGCGCTCGCCGCGCAGCACGGCGCGGCGCTGAAGGCCAAGCCAGAGGCCGAATGGCTGCCGCTCGTCCGAGAGGTCGCCATCGGCGCGATGATGGACATGATCCGCGACGATCTCGCCGCGATCGGCATCGCGCACGACGTGTTCTTCTCGGAGCGCTCGCTGATCCACGGGCCGGAGGGCGACGCCGTGGCCGCGGCCATCGCGACGCTGCGCGACAAGGATCTCGTCTACGTCGGCCATCTGCCGCCGCCCAAGGGCAAGCCGGACGACGACTGGGAGGATCGCGAGCAGACGCTGTTCCGCTCCACGCGCTTCGGCGACGACGTCGACCGGCCGCTGCTCAAGTCCGACGGCGGCTACACCTATTTCGCCAGCGACATCGCCTACCACAAGGTGAAGATGGATCGCGGCGCGCGCGACCTCATCGACGTGATGGGCGCCGATCACGGCGGCTACGTGAAGCGCATGCAGGCGGCCGTGCGCGCTCTCTCCGGCGGCGCCGCGGTGCTCGACGTCAAGCTCGTCCAGCTGGTGCAGCTGATGCGCGCCGGCGAGCCGGTGAAGATGTCGAAGCGGGCCGGGACCTTCGTCACGCTGCGCGAGGTCGTCGACGAGGTCGGCGTCGACGCGGTGCGCTTCATGATGCTGTTCCGCAAGAACGACGCGCCGCTCGAGTTCGACCTCGCCAAGGTGATCGAGCGCTCGAAGGACAATGCGGTCTTCTACGTGCAGTACGCCTATGCCCGCACGCGGGCGGCGCTGCGCAACGGGCAAAAGATCTTTCCCGATCTCGACGTCTCGCCCGCCGCGCTCGCCAAGGCCGACTTCGGCTTGCTGACGGATGCCGGCGAGAGCGCGCTGCTGCGCGAGATCGCCGCGTTCCCGCGCCTCGTCGAGGCGGCGGCGGCTGCGCATGAGCCGCACCGCGTTGCGTTCTACCTATACGATATAAGCTCGGCTTTTCATGCCCATTACACGCGCGGCAGTCGTGAGCAGCCACAATTACGCTTTGTTTACGAAGAAAGTAGAGAAATGACTTGTGCGCGTCTGGCGTTGGTCTCGGCCATCGGCGGAGTCATCGCGACGGGATTGGGCATACTAGGCGTGTCCGCACCCGACGAGATGTGACCCGCAGCGCTGACGTGAACCCGACGGGGGATGTCGGATGTTTCGGCGGGCTCGTCCCGCGATGATTAAGCGTTAACGCGGCGTCACGTCGCGGCACGAGGTCAGAGTATGAGCGAGACCGTGGCTAGACAGCGCCCCCCTGTCGACTTGGACGATTTCGAGCGGCGTTTCCGGCAGACCCAGCGTCCGGCGCACGAGGACGATCCGCTCGCCGAGCTCGCCCGCATCGTCGGCGACGAGCCCGATCCCTACGGCGCCGTGTTCGCGCAGCCGGCGGCCCCGGCGCACCAGGATTTCCGTCCGAGCTTTGCGCCGCACGGCCGCCAGGAGCCGTCGTTCGGCGATGCCGGCGCGCAGGCCGCCAAGCCACGCTTCATGGCGGATTTCGCGGCCATCGAGGCCGGTCTGCGCGGCGCCGCGCCGCAGCCGCAGCCTTTCGGCCAGGAGCCGCATCTCCATCAGGAGCCGCAGTTCGGCCAGCAGCCGCAGTTCGACGCGCATCCGCAGTTCGCGCCGGGCCACGACACGCAGGCGGACTATGCCGAGCCGGATTACGCCTTTCCGCCGGAGCCGCAGGCCCAGGCCGACTGGGCCGAGCAGCCGCGCCCCGCCAAGAAGCGCGCCGTCGTCGGGCTGAAGCCCGCCTATGCCATCGCCGGCTCGATCGCGATCGCCGTCGTCGGCATCGGCGTCGCCTTCGCCTACAAGGGCACCGGCTCGAGCCCGCGCGAGATCACGACGATCATGGCCGCTGCCGGCCCGACCAAGATCCAGCCGCCGGCCGATGCCAAGGCGGATGCCGCCGACCAGGATGCGGCCGGCCAGAGCCAGACGGCGCCGACCAAGCTCGTCAGCCGCGAGGAGCAGCCCGTCGATCTGCAGCAGGCCGTGCAGGACAATGCCGCCCGCGACGCCGCCTCGCGCGGGACCGACGCCGCCAGCGTCCCGGTGCCCGGCCAGGGCGAGGGCACGATGAGCCCCGACTATTCCGCCATGGGCGGCGCCAAGACGGATACGACCGCCCCGGCGCCGCAGCAGCCCTACAGCGACCAGGGCTTCGGCGTCGGCATGCCGCTGCCGAAGAAGGTCAAGTCGGTGATGGTGAAGCCCGACGGCACGATCGTGTCGGGCGCCCAGGACGCGGCTCCCGCCGCGCCGCAAGCCGCCGCTCCGGCGACCGACAGCATCGGCGCTCTCGTCGGGGGCGCGGCGCCAGCCGCCGCGACACCGAAGGCGCACGCCAAGGGCGCGAAGGCGACGGCCCGCGTCGCCACCGCGGCGCCGACGCCGGCCGCCGAGCCGGCCGACGGGGCCGATGCCCCGCCGGTGGCCGCCAAGCCCGGCAAGAAGACCAAGCCGGTCAAGCTCGCCACGGCCGAGACGGGCACCGAGCAGACCGCCAACGACGCGGGCGACGAGGCCAAGCCCGCGGGCGCAGGCACGTTCGCGGTGCAGCTCGCCGCGCCGGGGTCGGAAGCGGATGCGCGTGCCGCGACCACCAGGCTTCTGAAGAAGTATTCCGAGGCGCTGCACGGCCGCCGGCTCGGCTTCCATCGCGCCGACTCGAACGGCAAGACGGTCTACCGGGTCCGCGTCTCCAGCCTGACAAAGGAAGACGCGACGAGCCTGTGCTCGAAGCTCAAGGCCGGCGGCGGCTCCTGCTTCGTCGCCAGGAATTGATGCGGCAGGCGGGGATTGGGGAGTCGCGAGCCTGATGACGCGCGCCTTCGTCTGCGGCTGCCTGGGCACGACCCTGACGGCCGACGAGAAAGCCTTCCTGCGCGACGCCGATCCGATCGGCGTCATCCTGTTCGGCGTCGTCGGCGGCGTGCTGCGCAACATCGAATCGCCGGCCCAGGTCTATGCCCTCACCTCGGAGATCCGCGCGACGCTCGGCCGCGACGTGCTGATTCTCGTCGATCAGGAGGGCGGCCGCGTGCAGCGCCTGCGGCCGCCGCACTGGCGCCGCTACCCCGCGGCGGCGCGCTTTTCGAGCATCGCCGATCCGACGGCGCGCGCGCGGGCGGTACGCCTCGCGGCGCGCCTGATGGCCGAGGATCTCCTCGCCGTCGGCATCGATGTCGACTGCATTCCCGTGCTCGACGTCCCGGTCGCCGGCGCGCACGACGTGATCGGCGACCGCGCCTACGCGCGCGACCCCGTCGCCGTGGCAAAGCTCGGCCGGGCCGCCGCCGAGGGCATGCTCGATGCCGGCGTGCTGCCGGTCATGAAGCACCTGCCCGGGCATGGCCGCGCCTTCGCCGACAGCCATCTGGCGCTGCCGGTCGTCGAGGCGCCGCTCGCCGCGCTCCAAGCCTCCGACTTCCTGCCATTCGAGCGCAACGCCGACCTGCCGGCGGCGATGACCGCGCATGTCGTCTACACGGCGCTCGACCCCGAGCGGCCGGCGACCATCTCGCCGACCGTCGTCCAGGGCACCATCCGTCGCAAGATCGGCTTCGATGGCCTGCTGTTCTCCGACGACCTGTCGATGAAGGCGCTGCCGGGCACGTTCCGCGACAAGGCCGAGTGGCTCTTCGCGGCCGGCGTCGATGTCGCGCTGCACTGCAACGGCCTCCTTGCGGAAGCCGAGGCTGTTGCCGCGGTCGCCCCGCCGGTCGAGGGCGCCTGCGCGACCCGCCTCGCCCGGGCGCGGGCGGCGATGGCACGGCCCGAGCCGGACTTCGATCCTGTGGATGCGGTCGCGATGCTCGATCGCGTGCTTGCGACGACTGCCTGAACGGCCGACACTCCGGCCGCCTCGATCGGAGGCGGGGACGGATATGGCGGAGCCTGATTTCGAGAGCGATCAGAGCGCCGCGCGCGATGCGGCCGAGGACGAGCGCTTCGTCGTCGACGTCGACGGCTTCGAAGGTCCGCTCGACCTGTTGCTTGAGCTCGCGCGGCGCCAGAAGGTCGATCTGCAGCGCATCTCCGTGCTGGCGCTGGCCGAGCAATACCTCGCCTTCATCGAGGCGGCGCGGACGTTGCGCCTCGAGCTCGCCGCCGACTATCTCGTCATGGCCGCCTGGCTCGCCTACCTGAAATCCCGCCTCCTGCTGCCGCGCGCCAAGGCCGAGGAGGCCGAGGAGGCGGGCGACCTCGCCGCCGCGCTCGCCGAGCGGCTGCGCCGGCTGGAGGTCATCCGCGCCGCGGCGCAGGCCCTGGAGGCGCGACCGCGCGTCGGGCGCGACATGATGCTGCGCGGCATGCCCGACCCGACGATCCTCAACGGCGACGGCGACGACGGCGCGCCGGTCTGGACGGCGACGATCTACGACCTGCTCTCCGCCTACACCCGCCAGCGGCAGAAGCAGGCGGCGACGCGGATGAGCCTGCGCAGGCGCGTGGTCTGGTCGCTCGCCGAGGCGCGCTCGGCGCTGCAGCGGCTGGTCGGCGAGGCCGGCGACTGGACCGCGCTCGACGCCTTCCTCATCGACTTCTGCGTGACGCCGGAGCTGCGCCGCACGGTGCGCGCCTCGTCCTTCTCGGCGATGCTCGAGATGGTGAAGGAGGGCAAGCTCTCGCTGCGCCAGGACGGTCATTTCGCGCCGCTCTGGGTCAAGCGCAGGGCGCCGGTCGCCCTGGTCGAGGCCGGATGATGGCCGAGATCGCCCGCCTCTTTCCCGATGTCGAGCAGCCGCGCGAGGCGCGCCAGCTCGCCGAGGGCAAGCGCATCGCCGAGGCGCTGCTGTTTGCGGCGACCGAGCCGCTGGCGGAGGACAAGATCGCCGCGCGGCTGCCCGAGGGCGTCAAGGTCGCCGACGTGCTCGCCGCGCTGCGGCAGGATTATGCCGATCGCGGCGTGCGGCTGGTGCGGGTCGGCGCCAAATGGCTGTTCCGCACCGCCGACGATCTCGCCTGGCTGCTCTCGGCGAGCGGGCGCGAGGTGCGCAAGCTGTCGCGCGCGGCGCTCGAGACGCTGGCGATCATCGCCTACCACCAGCCGGCGACCCGCGCCGAGATCGAGGACATCCGCGGCGTCGCCGTCGCCAAGGGCACGCTCGACGTGCTGCTCGAGACGGGCTGGGTGAAGCCGCGCGGGCGCCGCCGCTCGCCGGGACGTCCGATCACCTTCGGCACGACGGACGCCTTCCTGCTGCACTTCGGGCTCGAGACGATCGGCGACCTGCCGGGCCTCGACGAGCTGCGCGGCGCCGGCCTCTTCGACCGCCAGCTGCCCGCCGGCTTCACCGTGCCGCTGCCGCGCGACGGCGACCTGCAGGACGACGAGGACCCGCTCGACTCGGAGGAGCCCGAGGCGCCGGAGAGCGACGAGGAGCTCTATGCGGAAGCGGACGGCGACCCGCTGGAGCCCGGCGAGGACGACGAGGATTCGCTCGACCGCGACCCGTTCGCGTGAGGGGCTTGCCGTCTGCCGATTGCCGGAGAGCGGCGCGACGAGAACGTTCGTCCGCCCACGCTTGTGTTCGCCCCGCCGGGGGCATAAGTCAGGCCTGACCTCTTCAAACTGCGTGCGCGCGGGAGTTCTACGCCATGGGCAGCATGTCGCTCGTTCACTGGATCATCGTCGGCGCGGTGCTGCTTCTCCTGTTCGGCGGCAAGAACAAGATCTCCGACGTCATGGGCGACGTCGCCAAGGGCATCAAGAGCTTCAAGAAGGGGCTGACCGAGGACGACGCGCCGACCGCCGCGCCGCGCCCCGTCGAGCCGCCGCGCGCCGAGCCGCTCCGCTCGATCGACCAGGATCGCAACGGCTTGCGCGAGCCGGTCGCCCGCGAGTCCGAGACGCGCCAGGTCGGCTGACGGCGTTCGGCCGATCGGGTCGCAAGACCTCGGCCGGCCGCCCAGGGAGTCGCCATGCTCGATTTCGATGCCGGCAAGCTGATCATCGTCGGGATCATCGCGCTCATCTTCATCCCGCCGAAGGACCTGCCGCGCGTGCTGCGCCAGGCCGGCCAGCTCGTCGGCAAGATGCGGCGGATGGCGAGCGAGTTCCAGGGCCAGTTCATGGACGCGATGCGCGAGGCCGACATGGAGGACCTCCGCAAGGAGGCGCAGAAGCTCGCCGACGGCGCCAAGGCGCAGATGGGGCTCGGCGAGGTCGACGCGCACAACCGCTCGATCATGCAGGCGATCGAGCGGCGCGACGCGGTGCACGCCGAGCCGAAGCTGCCGGAGTCCGAGCCCGTCGCGCCCGCGCCGCACGACACCGCGTCGCACGAGATGGTGTCGCACGAGCCTGTGGCGCCCCAACACGCCACCAAGATCGAAGCCGAGCACGACAAGCCCGTCGCTGCGCAGTCCACCTGAGTAGCGTCGAGCCCCGCGTGCCTACATCAAGACATCCGAGCGGCGTCGCGCGATGACCGACGCCGACATCGAGGCGACCAAGGCGCCTCTCATGGACCACATCATCGAGCTGCGCACGCGCCTGGTCCGCGCGCTGGCGGCGTTCGTCGTGATGTTCCTGATCTGCTTCTTCTTCGCGAAGGATCTCTACAACCTGCTGGTCATCCCCTACACGCATGTGGCGGGGCCGGACGCCAAGCTGATCTACACGGCGCCGCAGGAATATTTCTTCACGCAGATCAAGGTGGCGTTCTTCGCCGCGGCCTACCTGTCGTGCCCGGTGATCTTCACCCAGCTCTACGCCTTCGTCGCGCCCGGGCTCTACAAGCACGAGCGCAACGCGTTCGCGCCCTACCTCTTCGCGACGCCGATCTTCTTCGCGTTCGGCGCGGTGCTCGTCTACTTCATCGTGATGCCGAACCTGCTCCATTTCTTCATCGGCATGGAGCAGTCGAAGGAGCCGGGCCGCGCGCAGATCGAGCTGCTGCCGCGCGTCAGCGAGTACCTGTCGCTGATCATGACGCTGATCTTCGCCTTCGGCGTGATGTTCCAGCTGCCGGTCATTCTCACGCTGCTCGGGCAGATCGGCATCGTCGACACGGCGTTCCTGCGCTCGAAGCGCCGCTACGCCGTGGTGCTCGTCTTCATCGCCTCGGCGATCCTGACGCCGCCCGACGCCTTCTCGATGCTGGCGCTCGCCGTGCCCGCCTACGCGCTCTACGAGGGCGCGATCATCTCCGTCGGCGTGATGGAGCGCCGCCGCAAGCGCGACGAGGCGAAGCGGGACGCGGCGGGGTAGGGCAGCGGGCGCTCTCGACCGGCCGCGAGCGTGACGACGTGCTCGCCGCCGTCAAGAACGGCCTATGAGGTCGAAGCAGCGGGCTGATCGAGGGGCGGCCGTCCTTGACCGCGGCTGCGCGCGTCGTCCCGAGGGCCTCAGGTCGGGACGAAGACACGGTCGTGCCGGTCGAACAAAGACACAGGGTTTTCTGCGCTCGGATGTCGGCAAGTAGCCGGCGCTTTCTGAGATCGGCTCGGTAGCGCGAGGCAAGAGGGCAGTCGGTGAGCCTCGCCGCGTACATGTTCCACGGCTCGACCGATGCGATAGCCGCGGCAAGACCCCCCGTGTCTTTGTTCGACCGGCACGACCGTGTCTTCGTCCCGACCTTAGGCCATCGGGACGACGCGCGGAGCCGCGGTCAAGGGCGGCCGTCTCTCGATCACCCCGTGCGTCGAGCTGAGAGGCCGCTCTTGACGGTGGCGAGCACGTCGTCACGCTCGCGGCCGGTCGGGAGCGTCCGGGTCCCGCAGCGGGACGTCACCGACCGTCGTGTTCCGCCGCTCGCCCAATGCCGCGGACGTTGGCGTCCAGCACGGATTTGACGAGACCCTCGATCGCGGCCGGGTCGACGCCGTCGTGGACATCCAGGCACACCAGAAGCCCGATCGTGCTGCGGCCCTCTCCGGCATCGTCGACCGTCGCCGTGGCGAGGTAGTTGCTGAACCCCTGCGCCGTCGCATTGTCGATGTAGTAGTAGAGGCGATGGTGACGCTCGTCCGCGAAGATGAGGTATTCGTCGACCATGCCGCCGCCGGGGACATGCAGGCGACGGCCGAACGGAAGCTGCGCGGGATCGCCGATCGGCTCGCACCGCAGCACTGGGAACGGCGCGTCCTCGGGCCACCATCGCGCGAGCCCCGCCCAGTCTCGCAACACGCGCCACGCTGCCTCGCAGGCCGCGGGAACAACACCGTTATGCTGAACGACAAGCCTTTGCATCACATTCCCAAGCTCGTTTGAAGCCAAGCGAGAACGGCGGTCCTCGCAAAACCCTACGCGGCCGCCGGGCTTCGTTGGAGCTGCAACCGCTTCAGCTGACCTCGATCACCACCTTGCCGACGTGCCGGCCGGCGGCGAGATGCGCGAACGCGGCCTTCGCGTCGTCGAAGCCGAAGACGCGGTCGATCACCGGCCTGATCCCGGCCGTCGCCACCGCGCGGACGCAGTCGACGAGCGCCTGGCGGTCGCCGACGGTGACCGAGCGGATCGTCGCGACGCTGAACAGATCGAAGAAGTTCACGCTCGGATCCTCCTGGCCGAGGAAGCCGATCAGCACGACCTCGCCGTCGTGCGCCGCCGCGCGGAGCGACTGCGCGATCGTCGCCGGGCCGCCGACCTCGACGACGCGGTCGACGCCGCGCCCGCCGGTCAGCGCCTTGGCGCGGGCGCCCCATTCCTTCGTCTCGCGGTAGTCGATGACCTCGTCGGCGCCGAGCTTGCGCAGCAGCTCGCCCTTCGCCGCGCTCGAGGTCGTGGCGATCACGCGGGCGCCGAGCGCGTGCGCGAGCTGCACCGCGAAGATCGAGACGCCGCCGGTGCCCTGCGTCAGCACCGTGTCGCCGGCGCGGATCGGCCGCGGGCCGGCGAGCGCGGTCCAGGCGGTCGCGGCGGCGCAGGGGAGGGTGGCGCCCTCGGCGAAGCTCAGGCCGTCGGGCAGCGGGATCACCGCCTCCTGCGACACCACCTTGCGCTCCACGAGCCAGCCGTCCGTCCAGCCGCCGTAGCTCTGGTCGTGGACGTCGGCCGGCCGCGCGCCGCCGAGCCAGCGCGGATGGAACAGGCCGATGACCCGGTCGCCCGGCTTGAAGTCGGTGACGCCCTCGCCGACGGCCAGCACCTCGGCCGCGCCGTCGCTCGTCGGCACGTGCCCGGCCTCGACGGGGAGCGGATAGGTGCCGAGCGGCATGGCGATGTCGCGGTAGTTCAGCGAGACGGCGTGGACGCGCAGCAGCACCTCGCCGCGTTGCGGCCGCGGCTCGGGCTCGTCCGTGTGGAGGTGCAGGTCGTCGAGGCTGGTCAGGGCATCGAAGCGATAGGCGCGCATGGCAGGCTCCTTCCGTGAAGCCCTCCACTTGAGCCTGCATCTCCCAGCGATAAATGCCGGGTATCCGACTAGGCTTGAAACCGTGGGTTTCGAATGGCCGACCGCCTCGAAAGCATGGCCGTCTTCGCCAAGGCGGCGGAGCTCGGCTCCTTCACCAAGGCCGCGGCGGCGCTCGGGCTCACCTCGCAGATGGTCGGGCGCCATGTCGCCGAGCTGGAGGCGCGGCTCGGCGTCGAACTGATCCGCCGCACCACGCGCCGGCACAGTTTGACGGCGATCGGCGAGGTCTTTCACCAGCGCTGCCGCGCCATCCTCGCCGAGGTCGAGGCAGCGGAAGGGCTCGCGCACGAGCTGGGCCGCACGCCGCGCGGCCGGCTGCGCGTCAACGCGCCCGTCGCCTACGGGGCGCTTTGCATTGCGCCGGTCATCGGCGATTTTCTGCGCGCCTATCCCGGCGTCGACGTCGAGCTGACGCTCGACGACCGCTACGTCGACCTCGTCGAGGAGGGGTTCGACGTCGTCCTGCGCATGGGCCGGCTCAAGGATTCCTCGCTGCACGCCCGCGCGCTGTCGCCCGCCCGGCTCGTGACGGCGGCGGCGCCGGCCTATCTCGCGCGGGAGGGCACGCCCGCCGCTCCCGCCGACCTCGCCGCGCACGCCTGCCTCGTGTTCATCTACTCGACCGGCGTCGTCGGCCACGAATGGCGGCTGGCGCGCGGCGGCGAGAGCGTCGTCGTCGAGGTCGCCTCGCGGCTGCGCAGCAGCGATTCCCGCGTCCTTCTGTCCGCCGCGCTGGCCGGCGACGGCGTCCTCCTGCAGGCCGAGCGCGTCCTGCGCCCGCATGTCGAGGCCGGGCAGCTCGTCCGCGTCCTGCCGGAGTGGACGGGGCAGGAGCGGCCGCTCCACCTCGTCTACTCGCCGAGCCGGCTGCAGACGCTGCGGCTGCGGGCCTTCGTGGAGTTCGTGGCGAGGGCGCTGGGGTGATGGGTGATAAGGGTCGCCCTTGCCGGACAGATCGCGTCGTCCATCGACGATGTTGACGATCACCACGTTGTTGACGGGGCCGTCGTCCGTGTCGGGATCGGTTTCGTACAAGATGAGATACGGGCTCTCGACGAGCATCCGCGCTGTTGGTCGCAAGTCAGGTCGTCTCGGGCCCATCCGCGGATGGCGCGACAGGTTCGCCGCCAGCTCTTCTATACGCTGGTAAAGTGCCTCGGCGGCCGATGGGCTGTGGCGTCCGATCGCGACGTAGATGTCGAGGAGCGACTCGCGCGCCAGACGCGACCAGACGACCTCAATCGCCATGTACGGTGGCGGTCGCCAAGCGCGCCTGTGCCTCGCGGCGCAGATCCCCGAAATCGATTGGGCTGTGAAGCCCGCTCGCCTTTCCAGCGTCCCACGCTGATCGAAGGCGATCGATGTCCGCGCCCTCGCCCTGCCGGGCGAGCCATTGGCGGAGCGCATCCTGCACGACATCGTCGAGGGAGGCATAGCCGCCGGTCTCGACGGCGACGCGCATGGCGTCCGCCACAGGCCCGCTCAGCTCGATCGTCAGATGCTCGCTCATCTCGACCTCATGGCGATGTCCCACCGTCATCGACGGCGCGGAAATAGTACGCCGCCCCGGGGCATTTTCCCAGTTTCCCAGTCGCGCGCCGCCTTCATCACGCTACCCCCGCCTTGCCATGCGCGGCGCCGACCGCCGCCGCGCACTGTCACAGGTGGTCTCGAACCCACTGCGTAAAGCCGGCTTCGTCGATCTCGCCGGCCGCCAAGGCAAGTATGCTCGCCGTCGCCAGCGCCGGGTCGACGCGAAAGGCCACGCCGTTCAGCCCGAGAAAAACCAGGAAGGCGGCGAAGGCGACGCGCTTGTTGCCATCGACGAAGGGATGGTTGCGGGCGATGCCGAACGCGTAGCTCGCCGCCAGCGACGCGAGGTCGTCGTCGCCGTAGGCAAACTTGTTCAGCGGGCGCGCCAGAGCAGATTCGAGCAGGCCCCGGTCGCGGATGCCGTCCGGGCCGCCAAACAGCGCGAGTTGCTCGCTATGGATGTCGACGACGAGATCCACGGAGAGCCAGACCGGCTCGGTCATTTGGCGAGAGCCTTGAAGGTCTCCGCATAGTCGCGGAAGGCCTGCCGGGCGATCTCGAGGCCCTTCGCATGGGTGGGGTCGTACGGGCTCAGCTTGAGGCCGCGCTCGGTCTGCTCGACGACATGCAGCCTGTCGCCCTCCTGCAGCCTGAGGCGTGCAAGCATCTCCTTGGGGAGGATGAAGCCCAGCGAATTGCCGATCCTGCGCACTTGCAGGATCTCGCCGATGCCATCCGTTGCCTCGCTCGTCGTCATGGCTCCGTCTCCGTTTTACATTTTGTAAAACGATACGGATCGATGCGCAAATCGGCACGCGTCCCAACGCCTTTCACCGGCGCGCCGCCTGTGCCAAGAGGGGCGCGCCACCCCCACCTGGACTCACTGCCGCCCATGTTCGATCCGCGCTGGATTCGCGAGAACGCCGCCGCCTTCGACGAGGGCCGGCGCAAGCGCGGGCTGGCGCCGCTGTCGGCCGAGCTGATCGCGCTCGACGACGCCCGCCGCGCGGCGATCGCCGCGGCGCAGGAGATCCAGGAGCGCCGCAACGTCGCGAGCCAGAAGATCGGCGCGGCGCTGAAGGCGAAGGACCAGGCCACCGCCGACGCGCTGAAGGCCGAGGTCGCGGAGCTGAAGGGCAAGCTCGGCGCGCTGGAGGCCGAGGAGGCGGAGGCCGCGCGCAAGCTCGACGAGGCGCTTGCCGCAATCCCCAACCAGCCCGCCGACGACGTGCCGGAGGGCCGCGACGAGCACGGCAACGTGCTGTTCCGCGAATGGGGCGAGAAGCCCCGGATGAACTTCCAGCCGAAGGAGCATTTCGCGCTCGGCGAAGCGCTCGGGCTGATGGACTTCGAGACCGCGGCGAAGATGTCGGGCGCGCGGTTCGTCGTCACCAAGGGGCCGCTGGCGCGTCTCGAGCGGGCGCTCGCGCAGTTCATGCTCGACCTGCACACCGGCGAGCACGGCTACACCGAGGTGAACCCGCCGCTGCTCGTGCGCGACGAGGCGATGTTCGGCACCGCGCAGCTGCCGAAGTTCGAAGACGACCAATTCCAGACATTCAAAAATACAAAAATCGAAGAGTATACTACAAGTAGTGATGTCGACGTTATTGCTCAAATGAAAGGTGATTTAACAACATCTAAAAGTGCACGCAGGAAAACAGGCGAATATATTGAAAAATCAAAGCTTTGGCTCATCCCGACCGCCGAGGTCTCGCTCACCAACCTCGTGCGTGAAAATATCCTCGACGAGGCGGCGCTGCCGCTGCGCTTCACGGCGTCGACCCCGTGCTTCCGCGCCGAGGCCGGCGCGGCGGGGCGCGACACGCGCGGCATGATCCGCCAGCACCAGTTCACGAAGGTCGAGCTCGTCTCCGTGACGACGCCCGAGCAGTCGAGCGCCGAGCACGAGCGCATGCTCGGCTGCGCCGAGGCGGTGCTGCAAAAACTCGAGCTGCCGTATCGGGTGATGACGCTCTGCACCGGCGACATGGGCTTCGCCAGCCGCAAGACCTTCGACATCGAGGTCTGGCTGCCGGGGCAGGACCGTTATCGCGAGATCTCGTCCTGCTCGGTCTGCGGCGACTTCCAGGCGCGGCGGATGAACGCGCGCTACCGGCCGGCGGAGGGCAAGGGCACGCGCTTCGTGCACACGCTCAACGGCTCCGGCGTCGCGGTCGGCCGCGCGCTCGTCGCGGTGCTCGAGAACTACCAGGAGGCCGACGGCAGCGTCCGCGTGCCTGAGGCGCTGAAGCCGTATATGGGTGGGCTGGAGAGGATCGCGCGATCTTAGACCCACGAAGCGAGGGTGTGCCAATGACCCGTGGCGACGAGGTGATCCCTCCTTCCGATCAGCAGGGGCTCGTCGGAACCTGGCGTCGCTTCGGCGACGTCGGGCCGGTCTATGAAATCCTCGGCTTCGATCATCGCGACGCCGACGGGGACTGGTTCATGCAGATCCGTGTCCTCGAGAGTGGCGAGGTCGTCGCCTACAGGCTTGCCGACGTGCTGGCCGACCCGACCGAGACCTGATGTTCGCCATCGCCTTCGATCTCGTCGTCGCCGAGACGGCTCGCCAGCATCCCAAGAGCGTCTCGCAGGCGTATGCGGATATCGGCGCGCGCCTCGGGGAATTCGGATTCGACCGCGTGCAAGGCAGCCTTTACATCAGCGAGTCGGAGGATTTGGCCAATCTTTTCGCGGCCATCATGGCGCTCAAGGCGCTCCCGTGGCTGCCGCCCTCGGTACGCGACATCAGGGCGTTCCGCGTCGAGCAATGGTCCGACTTCACCAAGCTGGTCAAAAGCTGAGCCAAAGCGAGATACCGATCGAGATGCGAATCCTCATCACCAACGACGACGGCATCCATGCGCCGGGGCTCGACGTGCTCGAGCGCATCGCGCGGCAGCTTACCGACGATATCCTCGTCGTGGCGCCGGAGATGGACCAGTCCGGCGTCGCGCATTCGCTGTCGGTCAACGATCCGCTGCGGCTGCGCAAGGTCACCGAGACGCGCTACGCGGTGAAGGGCACGCCGACCGACTGCGTCATCATGGGGCTCAAGCACATCGTCGCCGACCGGAAGGTCGACCTCGTGCTGTCGGGGGTCAATTCCGGCCAGAACGTCGCCGAGGACGTCACCTATTCCGGCACGATCGCCGGCGCGATCGAAGGCACGATCCTCGGCATCCCGTCGATCGCGCTCTCCCAGGCCTACGGCAACCACGCCTACGGCGGCACCGGCGGCCGCGACGGCATCCGCTGGGATTGCGCCGAGGCGCACGGCGCCGCGGTCGTCCGCAAGATCCTCGCGGCCGGCTTCGACGCCGACATCGTCGTCAACGTCAACTTCCCGCCGTGCCCGGCCGAGGCGGTGAAGGGGATCGCCGCGACCGTGCAGGGGCGCCGCGACGCGCAGATCGTGCGCATCGACCCGCGCACCGACGGGCGCGGCAACCCGTACTACTGGATCGCCTTCGGGCGGAAGACCTACGAGGTCGGTACCGGCACCGACCTCGAGGCGCTGTCGCAGCTGAAGATCTCGGTGACGCCGTTGAAGCTCGACCTCACGGATGAGCCGACGGTGACCCGCTTTGCGCAAGCCCTCGCCACCTGATCCGGCGCTCGACGCGCTCGCGGCCCGCGCCCACGACGCCGATCTCGCCGACGACGTGGCGGAGGCGAAGGCCGCCTTCCACCTGCGCATGCGGGCGCGCGGCATCCAGGACATCCGCGTGCTGCGGGCCTTCGAACTGGTGCCGCGCCAGGCCTTCGTGCCGCGACGCTATGTCGATCTCGCGCAGCGCGACCTCGCCCTGCCGATCGACTGCGGCCAGACGCTGCCGGAGCCGTGGCTCGTGGCGCGGCTGATCGAGGCGGCGCGGGTCGAGCGCACGCACCGGGTGCTCGAGATCGGCGCCGGCACCGGCTACGCGACGGCGATCCTCTCGCATCTCGCCGCCGACGTCATCTCGCTCGAGCGCTACCAGAGCCTGGCCATCGCGGCGCAGGCGCGGCTCGAGGCGCAGGGCATCGACAACGCCGCGGTGGTGTGGGGCGACGGGTTGGCGCTGCCGGCCTCGCTCGACCCCGTCGACCGGATCGTCGTGCACGGGCTGCTGCAGACGGTGCCCGAAACGCTCACCGATCGCCTCGCCGAGGGCGGCCTGCTCGTCTGTGCGCGGCCGGCGGCGGTAGGCCAGGCGGTGACGCGGGTCGCGAAGGGGCCGGACGGCACGCTCGCCTGGACCGCGCTCGGGTCCTGCCAGCTGCAGGCGCTGCAGCCCGGTCTCGCGGCGACCCTTTAGGCGCAGCGGCACGCGGGCGCGCCATCAGCCTTACTTAGGTTAAATCCTTGTCAGGATCATGGATTTGGTTTGGCCTGGCACTAAGTCGGGGTCATCCAACGACTTGGAGGAGACACATGCGTTTTTCTTCGATGATTGCTGCCGCAGCGCTTGGCCTCGGCCTCGCCGGAACCGCCCAGGCCGCGCCGACCGCCTCGCTGCAGAGCGCCGTCGACGTCGGCCCCGCGCCGCAGATCGAGCTGGTGCGCGGCGGCTGCGGCTTCGGCGAGCATCGCTCGTGGTACGGCCACTGCCGCTACAACCACGGCTGGCGCGGCCGCGCCCGCTACCGGCACAATCACTGGTACTGAGCTCAAAGCTTACGGGAGCGGCGCCTTGCCGCCGCTCCTACTCCCCCGCCACCCGGTCCCAGCCTTCGAGCAGCGCAGCGCGCTCGCGGCTGTCCGGCAGGGTCTCGTCGTCCTCGGCCAGCGCGCGGCGCAGCGTCGCCTCGGCCTCGTCGACCTGGTGCTGGCGGTCCCACATCGCCGCGTAGACGCCGCGGCGCGCCAGCAGGCTTTCGTGCGTGCCGCGCTCCGCGATGCGGCCGTGGTCGAGCACGATGATCTCGTCGGCCGACACGATGGTCGACAGGCGGTGGGCGATGACCAGCGTCGTGCGGCCCTGCGCGACCTGGTCGAGCGAGGCCTGGATCTCGCGTTCGGTCAGCGAGTCGAGCGCCGAGGTCGCCTCGTCGAGGATGAGGATCGGCGGCGCCTTCAGGATCGTGCGGGCGATCGCCACGCGCTGCTTCTCGCCGCCCGACAGCTTCAGGCCGCGCTCGCCGACCTGGGCGCCGTAGCCGCCCGGCGCGATCTCGATGAACTGGTCGATCTGCGCGAGCCGCGCCGCGTCGCGCACCGCCTGGTCCGACGCGTCCCAGCGGCCGTAGCGGATGTTGTAGGCGATGGTGTCGTTGAACAGCACCGTGTCCTGCGGGACCATGCCGATCTTCTCGCGCAGGCTGGTCTGGGTCACCGCGCCGATGTCCTGCCCGTCGATCGTGATGCGGCCCGACGACGGCTCGTAGAAGCGAAACAGCAGCCGCGAGATCGTCGACTTGCCGGCGCCGGACGGGCCGACGATCGCCAGCGTCTTGCCGGGCGCGATGTCGAACGAGATGCCGCGCAGGATCGGCCGGCCGCCGCCGTAGGTGAAGTGCACGTCCTCGAACCGCACGCGGCCCTGCTCGACGACGAGCGGCGGGGCGCCGGGGCGGTCCTCGATCTCGGCGTTCTGTCCCAGCAGATCGAACATCATCTCGATGTCGATCGTCGCCTGCTTCACCTCGCGATAGACCATGCCCATGAAGTTCAGCGGCTGGAAGAGCTGGATCATCATCGCGTTGACGAGCACGAAGTCGCCGATCGAATGCGTGCCGGCGCGGATGCCCGATATCGACATCATCATCACCGCCGTCATGCCGACCGTGAAGATCACGGTCTGCCCGGCGTTGAGCACGGTCAGCGACACGTAGGTCTGGATCGAGGTGCGCTCGTAGCGCTCCATCGAGCGGTCGTAGCGCTCGGCCTCGCGGCGCTCGGCGCCGAAATATTTCACCGTCTCGTAGTTGAGCAGCGAGTCGATCGCCTTGGTGTTGGCGTCGGTGTCGCTCTCGTTCATCGAGCGGCGGATGCCCATCCGCCAGTTCGTCGCGACGAAGGTCCAGGCGAGGTAGATGACGATCATCCCGAAGACGACCGCGACGTAGAGCGCGTCGAACTGCACGAACAGCACGCCGAGGATCAGCGCGAACTCGATGGCGGTCGGCACGGCGGTGAGCATGATCGTGCGGACGATGGTCTCGATCGCGTTGCGGCCGCGCTCGAGCACGCGCGTCAGGCCGCCGGTCTTGCGCTCGAGGTGGAAGCGCAGCGACAGCCCGTGCAGATGCACGAACACCTCCTGCGCGAGGCGACGCACGGCGTTCATCGCGACGGCGGCGAACAGCGCGTCGCGGACCTGGGTCGAGAAGCCCATGGCGATGCGCAGGCCGCCGTAGAGCGCGGTGAGCGCGAGCGGGCCCCACAGCAGGCCGAGGAGCTCGTGGCCGGCGGGGGCGTGCGTGTGCGCCTCGCGCGCGACGGCGTCGGTCGCCCACTTGAAGGCGAAGGGCACGCAGACGGTGATCAGCTTCGCGGCGACCATCAGCGCGAAGGCGAGGTAGATGCGCCGCCTCAGGTCAGGCCGCTGGCTCGGCCAGACGTAGGGCATCAGCCCCCGCAGGACGCGGAAGAGCGAGGCGTCGCGCTTGGCCCGGTCGAGCGCGCCGTCGTGGGAGGAGGGGGGAAGGGGAGGCATGTGAGGGGGATATAGGGGACGCGGCGCGATCATGCATGCGGTGTCGGACCGCGCTTGCCCGCGGCCGCTCAGCCGGGATCCTTCAGCTCCTTCGGGGTGAGGTCCGGATGCTCGGTCAGGATCGGGAGTATCGCGGCGAGATACATCGAGCCCATGGTCTGCCCGATCATCGCTGTGATTTTCTTTATTTGATCTTCGGGCTCTGTCCCCGCCAAGCTACTTAGAAATTCATTTTGCTCGCGGCTGTGTCTGAGCAACAGTTCCAATAGCCGTCGAGCCGTCTCTTGTTTCATCAGGCTACCCCTAGGCAATCGGAAACGCTGGGATCGCGAGGTGTTTAGCTAAGGACAATGTTCATGGCCATCGTGACCATCCAAAATGCGAAGACCAATCTGTCGAAGCTGATCGCCCGCGTCGAGGCTGGCGAGGACATCGTCATCGCGCGTGGAAAGCAGCCGGTGGTCCGCTTGGCGCTTCTTGCCGCGGCGAAGCGCAAGCTGACGTTCGGCGCCATCAAAGGCGAGTACCCGGACATCCCCGCATCGTTCTCCTTCGACGCGCTGCCGGAGGACGAGCTGAAGGCATGGGAGGGCCCTGCTCGATAGCCACGCCTGCGTTTGGTTCATCACCGGACGTCTGCGGCGACGGCGTGGGACTACAAAGACACTTTCGATATCAGGCTCGCGGAGGCTGCGGCTCTCGAAGACCTGGTCTTTGTGACAGCCGACCGCACGTTCCGCGAGTTCGAAACGCGCGTCGTTTGGTGAGAAAGGCGTCGCTCGTAGCCGAGTGACGCCCGTCGTCGATCAGCCGCCGAGCGAGGCCTTGGCGCGCTGCCACCAGCCGGAGCGCTTCGGGCGCGACGGGTCGGCCTCGGAGGACACCGGCGCCGGCCGCTTCGACGCGGACTCCGCCGCGACCTCCGCTTCGGGCTTCGGCGCCGCTGCAGCCGCCGGCGTTTCGGCCGCGGGTTGCGGCGTGTCGGCCTTGGGCTCCTCGGCCTTGGGCGCGTCGACCTTAGCTTCCGGCGCTTCGGCCTTCGCCTCATGCGCCTCGGCGGACGCCGCCGGCGGCGCGGGCTCGGCATGGCCCCCTTCGGCGTGCCCGACTTGAGCGTGCTCGACGTGGCCGTGCTCGTGCTGGGCATGCGTCGGCTCGAGCCGCGCGCCGCTCGGCTCGCCGCCGATCAGCGGCGCCTCGGCCTCGCCGGGCTCGCCGGCCGCGCGGGGCTCGTCGCTGCCGTCCGCCTCGCCCTCGCTGCCGTCGCGGGCGCGCGCCTCGGCACGCTCGCGGCTCTCGCGGGCGCGGCGGCCGCCGCGGCGCGACCGGCGGCGGCGGCCGCCGCCCTCGCCCTCGTCGCGACCTTCGCCGTCCGCACCGTTGCCGTCCCCCTGGCCGTCAGCAGGACCTTCGCCCTCGTCGTCGCCGTCGGCGCCGGCCTGCACGTTGTCCTGGGCCTCGGCCTCGCGGGCGACGTCGCCGATGAAGCTCAGCGCGTCGTCGGACGGCTGCGGCGCGTCCTGCGCGATGCCGCTCGACTCGCGGTCACGGCCGCGGCCGCGCCGGCGCCGGCGCTTGCGGCGGCCTTCCTCGCCACCCTCGCGCGGCGCCTCGCCGTGCGCGGAGGTCTCGCCCTCGCTCTCGCCGTCCTCCTCGGCCTCGTCCTCGACGAAGTCCTCGGGCTCGGGAATGTTGATCGGGATCTGGCGCGCCACCGGCTGCGGGATGCCGGTCGCCGGCTCGCCGCGCTCGACGCCGCAATAGGTCGTGCCGGTGAGATGGTCGTCGACGACGACCGAGATCTGCGCGCCGAAGCGGGCCTCGAGCTCGGCGAGATGCGCGCGCTTCTGGTTGAGCACGTAGAGCGCGACGATCGAGCGGGCGCGGACGATGAGGTTGCGCGAGGAATCCTGGATCAGCGCGTCCTCGATGAGGCGCAGCACGTGCAGGGCGATCGACGAGGTCGAGCGCACCATGCCAGAGCCCGCGCAATGCTCGCACATCACCGTCGAGCCCTCGAGCACGCCGGTGCGGATGCGCTGGCGGCTCATCTCGAGCAGGCCGAAATGCGAGATGCGGCCGATCTGGATGCGGGCGCGGTCGTTCTTCAGCGCGTCCTTCATCCGCCGCTCGACGGCGCGGTTGTTGCGGTTCTCCTCCATGTCGATGAAGTCGACCACGATGAGGCCGGCGAGGTCGCGCAGGCGGAGCTGGCGCGCCACCTCGTCGGCGGCCTCGAGGTTGGTGCGGAGCGCCGTGTCCTCGATGTTGTGCTCGCGCGTCGAGCGACCCGAGTTGACGTCGATGGCGACCAGCGCCTCGGTCTGGTTGATGACGATGTAGCCGCCCGACTTCAGCGTCACCTGCGAGGAGAACATCGCGTCGAGCTGCGCGTCGGCGCCGGCCTTGGTGAAGATCGGGGCGGGGTCGCGCCAGGGCTGCACGTTCTTGGCGTGCGACGGCATCAGCAGGCGCATGAACTCCTTCGCCTCGCGATAGCCCTCCTCGCCGGAGACCACGACCTCCTCGACGTCCTTGTTGTAGAGGTCGCGGATGGCGCGCTTGATCAGCGAGCCCTCTTCGTAGACGAGCGTCGGCGCGGTCGAGCCGAGCGTGGTCTCGCGCACCGTCTCCCACATGCGCATCAGGTATTCGAAGTCGCGCTTCACCTCGGGCTTGGTGCGCGAGGCGCCGGCCGTGCGCAGGATGACGCCCATGCCCTCCGGCACCTCGAGCTCCTGGGCGATCGACTTCAGGCGCTGGCGGTCGTCGGCATCGGTGATCTTGCGGGAGATGCCGCCGCCGCGCGCGGTGTTCGGCATCAGCACGGAGTAGCGGCCGGCGAGCGACAGGTAGGTGGTCAGCGCCGCGCCCTTGTTGCCGCGCTCTTCCTTGACGACCTGCACCAGCAGCACCTGGCGGCGCTTGATGACCTCCTGGATCTTGTACTGGCGGCGGGGACGGTAGGCGCGGCGCGGCACCTCCTCCATCGCGTCGCCGCCGATGTGCTCGACGTCTTCTTCTTCCTCGTCGTCCGACTCGTCGTCGTCGTGGTGCTTGGCGTGATGGCCGTTGCCGCGATGCTCGTCGGCGTGATGGTCATGGCCGTGATCTTCTTGGCCGTGGTGCTCGTCGTCGTGCGCGGGCTCTTGGTGGCCGTCCTCGTCCTCATGGGCCGGAGCGGCGCGTCCGGTCGGGCCGGTGTCGACCTCGGCGTCGCTCGGCGCATGCTCGGCAGCAGCCTCGGTCGCCGGCGCGGCGGCGGCCGTCTCGTTGTTGGCCGCCTCGGCGGCGACGACGGCGGGCTGCTCGGGGGCCGGTGCGGCGAAGTCGGTCGGCGGCGGCGCGGCCGGCTCCTGCTGCACGTCGGCGTGCTTGATGCTGGCGCGCTGGATCAGGTCGGCCGTCGGGTCGTCGTAGGGCGGCATCTCCTCGGCCGGCAGCTGCACCGGGCGCATGTCGCCGTCGGACGGCGCGGCGGCCTCGTGCGCCGCCGGCTCGTGGTGCTCGTGCTCGTGCTCGTGCGTATGCGCCTCGTGCGCCTCATGCCCGGCGGACGCGTGGCGATCGGCAGCCTCGTCCGGCCCGGCGTCCTCGCTGACCGACGCGTCGCCTTCGCTGCGGCGGGCGGCATGGCGGTCGCGGTCGCCGCCGCGGCGACGGCGGCTGCGGCGCGGCTTGCGCTCTTCTTCTTCCTCGTGCGCCTCCTCGGCGTCGGCCTCGAGGAGCGCCTGCCGATCGCTGACCGGGATCTGGTAATAGTCGGGATGGATTTCGGAGAAGGCGAGGAAGCCGTGGCGGTTGCCGCCGTAGTCGATGAAGGCCGCCTGCAGCGACGGCTCGACCCTGGTGACCTTGGCTAGGTAGATATTGCCGCGCAGCTGCCGCTTGTCGGCGGATTCGAAGTCGAATTCCTCAACCCGGCTGCCGCGCAGGACGACGACCCGGGTTTCTTCCGGATGCGCCGCATCGATAAGCATCTTGTTGGCCATTGAAAACTCGTCTGAGCGCGGGTCGGCGATGGCGCATTGGCGCGGCCGAGGCGTCGCTCTTAAAGAGGGAAAGGGAAGGCGCCTGGTGGCGCCGCATGATTTCGAGTCGGCCGGCCGAGTCGGGGCCGGGACCATGAGTTGAGTGCAGGGAATCGGAGAAAAGAACGTCGCGGTGGGCGCAAGGCCGGGCGTCGATCACGCGCGAGGACGCCGCGGCTGCGGTGACCTGCCCGTCGATCGAAAACCTGTTGTCAGGACAGCCCATGTCCTCTCGAGACCTGTCGCGGTGCGTTTCCGGATCAACAGGATCGGGGACGCACTACCGTTGACGATTCGATCGAACCCGACACCGCCTGGCAGAGCTGCCCTCTCGGCGCGCGGCCTGTACCGGACAGCCGAGACTGTCTTCGCCAAAACCAAACACGACGCTCTTATTACGGAAATCGGCGGGCTTGGCAAGGACTGTGGCCGATACGCCACAGTCACCTACGTAGGGCTCCTGCGTGCTTATCCCCTGTTAACCGCGCGGCCTTAAGCCCGTACCCTTGGGTTGCCGATACCCTTGGGGTCACCGCGGCGCAGCGGGGCGGGAATGGATCGCAAGGCCGGAACGAGCCTGTACCTGGCGGCACTCGCCGCCTTGGCGATTCTCGCGACGCCGGCGGCGGCGGCCGGGCTCGTCGGCGGCCGCGCCGCGCATGCCGCGAGCCAGCCGGTCGACGTCTCGCCCGTCGACGTCACCAGCGCCTCTCTCACCGGCGGTCCCGACAAGGCCGAGCTGTCGTTCGATCTCTCGGCGCCCGTCGCGCCGACGGCCTATGTGGTCGCCGATCCCGACCGGGTCATCGTCGAGCTGCCGGACACCGTCTTCTCGGCGCCGCAGCCCGCAGCCAAGCCGTCGAGCCGCCGGCGCCACCGCCAGGCCGACCTCGTCGCCTCCTATCGCTTCGGCCTCGTCGGGGCGGCGCGCTCGCGAATCGTCGTCGACCTCGCGGCCCCGGCCAAGATCGCGTCCGCCGCGATCGTGCAGTCGGCCGGGCATCCCCGCCTCGTCGTCAGCCTGGCGCGCACCGACGTCGCCAGCTTCCGCGCCGCCGCGCACGCCCATGCGCTCGTCGCCGCCGCGCCCATGCCGGCGCCCGAGCCCGTCGCGGCGCCGGGCCTCGCCACCATCGTCCTCGATGCCGGCCACGGCGGCCCCGACACCGGCGCCATGGTCAACGGCGTCATCGAGAAGGACGTGACGCTGGCCTTCGCCAACGCGCTCGCCGCCAAGCTGCGGGCGCACGGCGGCTTCAACGTCGTGATGACCCGCGATACCGACGTCTTCATCCCGCTCGCCGGCCGCGTGCAGGTGGCGCGCGACGCCAAGGCGGCGCTGATGGTCTCGGTCCACGCCGACACGCTGCCGGAGACGGCCGACGTCAGCGGCGCCACCGTCTACACCGTGTCCGACAGGGCGTCGGACGCCTATGCCGCCAAGGTCGCCGCCAAGGAGAACGCGGCCGATGCCGCCGCCGGCAGCGAAGGGCAGGGCGACACGGCCGACGTCAACGACATCCTCTTCGACCTGACGCGGCAGGAGACCCGCGCCTACAGCCACGTCTTCGCGCGCACGCTCGTCAACTACTGGAAGGTGGCGGGGCGGCTGAACAAGAACCCGCAGCGCGCCGCCGGCTTCGTCGTGCTGAAGGCGCCCGACGTGCCCTCGGTGCTGCTCGAGCTCGGCTATCTCTCGAACCCCGGCGACGCCGCCGATCTTACGGCCGACGCCTGGCGCGAGAAGGCGAGCGGCCGCATGGCGGAGGCGATCGAATCGTACTTCGCCGACCGGACCGGTCCCGCCAAGGCCGCGGCCGGCGTGCCGATGCCGCTGCGCCAGGCGGCGCGCTAGGGCACGGCGACGCCGCAGACGCGGGGGCCGCCAAAAAGCCCGCAGGGACGGCGGCGCCGCGCCGCCGCTCCACCTTAAAATCGCCTCACGCAATCGCGAGGAAGGGCCATTCCCGTGGCTCGGCTTCCCGCACGCCTGCGCGCGCTCGAGCCCCGAAAGGCATCTGAATGCGGCTCATCGGACGTTTCCTCGGCCTCGTCTTCGCGACCGGCGCGATCCTCGTCGTGATCGCGATCGGCGCCGGCGTGGCCGTGGTCTACAAGTACGAGAAGGAGCTGCCGGACTACACCCAGCTGAAGAACTACGAGCCCCCGGTGATGACGCGCGTGCACGCGGCCGACGGCTCGGTGCTCGCCGAATATTCGCGCGAGCGGCGCCTGTACCTGCCGTCGTCGGCGATCCCGGCGCTGGTGAAGGAGGCCTTCATCTCGGCCGAGGACAAGAGCTTCTACACGCACAACGGCGTCGACCCCGAGGGCATCATCCGCGCCGCGCTGGTGCAGGCGCAGGGCGGCCACATGCAGGGCGCCTCGACGATCACCCAGCAGGTCGCCAAGAACTTCCTGCTCACCAACGTCCGCTCCTACGACCGCAAGATCAAGGAGGCGCTGCTCTCGTTCCAGATCGAGTCGGCCTTCCCGAAGGAGAAGATCCTCGAGCTCTATCTGAACGAGATCTATCTCGGCCTCGGCAATTACGGGGTGGCGGCGGCGGCGCTCAACTATTTCGGCAAGTCGGTGCACGAGCTGTCGCTCGCCGAATGCGCCTATCTCGCCGCGCTGCCGAAGGCGCCGAACAACTACCAGCCCTTCACCCACACCGAGCGCGCCACCGAGCGGCGCAACTGGGTGATCGATCGCATGGTCGAGAACGGCTACGCCTCCAAGCAGGACGGCGAGAAGGCCAAGAGCCAGCCGCTCGGCGTCACCTCGCGCGTGCTGTCGCCGAACACCTATTCGGCCGGCTTCTTCGCCGAGGAGGTGCGCCGCGAGCTCAACGAGCGCTACGGCGAGAAGAAGCTCTACGAGGGCGGCCTGTCGGTCCGCACCACGCTCGACCCGAAGATGCAGTCGATCGCCCGCAAGGCGCTCGCCGACGGCCTCGTGCGCTACGACGAGGCGCACGGCTTCCGCGGGCCGATGCGCCACATCGACACCGCCGGCGACTGGGGCCCGCCCTTGGCCGACGTGCCGGCGCTGGGCGATGTCGCGCCGTGGCGGCTCGCCGTCGTGCTCGACATGAACGGCAACGAGGCGCGGATCGGCATCCAGCCGAAGAAGCTGCCCGACGGCACGGTCGAGCGCGAGCGCGTCTCCGGCACGATGGTGCAGGTCGGCCTGCACTGGTCGCGCGGCAACGGCCGCAACGGGTTGACCCCCGGCGACGTGATCTACGCCGAGCCGCTCGACGGCCGGCCCGGCCAGTACCGGCTGCGCCAGATCCCCGAGGTGTCGGGCGCCATCATCGCGATGGACCCCTACACCGGCCGCGTCTTCTCGATGGTCGGCGGCTTCTCGTTCGACCAGTCGGAGTTCAACCGCGCGACGCAGGCGATGCGCCAGCCCGGCTCCTCGTTCAAGCCGTTCGTCTACGCCACCGCGCTCGACAACGGCTACACGCCGTCCTCCGTCGTGCTCGACGAGCCGATCACCATCTCGCTCGGGCCGGGCATGGGCTCGTGGACGCCGCAGAACTTCGAGGGCAAGTCGGGCGGCCCGCACACGCTGCGCTACGGCATCGAGCACTCGATCAACCAGATGACGGTGCGCCTCGCCCGCGACGTCGGCATGCCGCTGATCGCCGAATACGCCAAGCGCTTCGGCATCTACGACGACCTGCCGCCCTACCTCTCGATGTCGCTCGGCGCCGGCGAGACGACGCTGATGCGCATGACGACGGCGTATTCGATGCTCGCCAACGGCGGCAAGAAGATCAAGTCGACCCTGATCGATCGCATCCAGGACCGCTGGGGCCACACGATCTACAAGCACGACGAGCGCATCTGCGAAGGCTGCAACGCCGACAAGTTCGACCCCGACGAGGAGCCGAAGCTGATCGACAAGCGCGAGCAGGTGCTCGACCCGCTGACCGCCTACCAGATCACCTCGATCATGGAAGGCGTGATCCAGCGCGGCACCGGCCAGGTCATCAAGTCGGTCGGCAAGCATCTCGCCGGCAAGACCGGCACCACGAACGACGCCAAGGACCTGTGGTTCGTCGGCTATTCGCCGGACCTCACCGTCGGCGTGTTCATGGGCTACGACCGGCCGCAGTCGCTCGGCGACTCGGCGCAGGCGGCGCTCTACACGGCGCCGATCTTCCGCGACTTCATGGCGATGGAGCTGAAGGGCAAGCCGGACATCCCGTTCCGCGTGCCGCCGGGGATCAAGCTGATCTCGGTCGACGCGCGCTCCGGCCAGCGCTCGTCCGGCGCCGGCTCGATCCTCGAGGCGTTCAAGCCGGGCACCGCGCCGCCCGAGAGCTACGCCGGCGGCGACGCCTCGCCGCGCCAGCTCGATCCAGGCGCCGAGTCCGACCAGGCTGTGGGCTCGGGGACGGGCGGGCTGTACTGAGGCGTGATGTCCGATGCCGACCGTCCTGCGATGGACGGCCGCCGCATGGGAGCGCATCCGTGATCACTGACGAGATGCGCGCCACCGCCGAAGACCGGATGCAGCAGACGATGCGCCGGGGCCCCAAAGCCGTCCGAGCGCGCTACGATCGTTGGCGATCCACGATCGTCATCCGGCTCGAGAACGGGCTGGACCTCGTGCTGCCGAAGCGACTCGTCGAAGGACTGGCGCAGGCGGCCGATGCCGATCTCGCCGAGATCGAGGTCACGCCGACCGGTCTCGGCTTGCATTGGCCGAAGCTCGATGCGGACCTCTATGTGCCCGGCCTGCTCGAAGGCGTCTTCGGGTCGCGCGGCTGGAGGGCCGTGCCGCCGGACGTCGATCACGAGTCCAAGCGACGCGCCTGAGGTTTTCCCTGCGCAGGGCGGCATGCCTAACGTTGCGTTAATTCCGCTTTGCTTTTCCCGCAAGGTTTGCCAAGACTACGTCGCGGCGTACTGCGTAGGACTATTGTCATGAAAATGTATCGTACCGGAGCAGCCGTCGTAATGGGCGTCGGCGTGATGGTCGCCGGCGCCGCCGCGGCAAGCGCGCATTACCGCGGCCATTATTATCCTGGGTGCAATTGCGGGCCGGTGGCGCCGACGACGCATGTTCGGACGATCCATACTTCGAAGGCGGAAACGCACTACCACGACGTCAGCGTCGTGAAGCACGTGCACCGGGTGCACCGGGTGACCAACATCACCCGCATCCAGCCGATCTTCCACATCCACGAGGTGACGCGCATCCATCACCACACGGTCGTGGAGACGCGCGACGCCTACCGGAACCTGACCGAGCATCTGCGCCCGATCCGCGTCGTCACGCACAGCGTGCAGAATTTCTACGACTGCCACTGCGGGCGTTAGCGCGGGGGCGGCTTGCGGGCGCTAGGCCGGGTCGGGCTCACTGCGGGCGGTCGCCCGCGGTGGGCTGTTGTCGCGCGCTGAGCCCGGCGTCGCGCGCCGGCTTGTGGTGGCGCGGGCCGGCGGCGATCGCGAAGGGGTGGCGCGGCAGGCTGCCGGTCACCGCGTCGTCCTGCGCGTCCTGGCGTACCGCCTCGGGCGCCTCGTCCGGCCCTGACTCCGCGACATCCGCCGCCAGGCAGGCGGCCGGGCAGGCCGGCGCGTGGCCGACGAGCGCCGCCATCGCCGAGCGCGGGCCGGCGGCGCAGACGCGACCGAGATAGGCCTTGTCCTCCGCCCCGTAATTCGAGATGCCGCAGGAGGACGCCATCACCCGCTCGGCCTGCGTCCACAGCGCCACGACCGCCGCTCTCGCGCCCGGCGCCTGCAAGCCTCACCACGTCGCCGGCTCTTTCTCCCGCGCGGTCTCGGCATAGGCCGCCGTGAACGCCATCAGCGCCGCGAGCCCGTCGCGATGGTCGACGACCTCGTCGTGCGAGCGCAGCGCCTTCAGGTCCACTGCCGCCGACAGATCGTGCGTGTAGGCGTTGAGCTCGTCGAGCAGGTAGAGCAGGTCGTCCGCCGACGACGCCTTGCCGCGCTTCAGGTAGGTGGACGTATAGGAATCCGAGCCGAATTGCGCCGCGATGCGCCAGGGCGGCATGAAGCCCGACACCTCGTGCGGCCGCTCGACCGCGCCGCCGCCGACGAGCGGAAACGCATCCGTCTCGCCGGTCACGTAATGCGTGGATTCATGCACCGCCGTCGGAAGCCCGTACTCCGCCTCCGCACAATCGATCCACCCCGCGAAGAAGTCGGGCCGCGCCTGCCGATAGATCGCCGCGCCATCCGGCGACGACGCCTCCAGAATGCCGATCGCCTTCGCCCGGCAGTCCGCGTGGGCTGCCGCGGGTGCGAGGAGGAGGGCGGCCAGCGCCGCCGCGGTTGAGGGCAGGCGCATGCGGGCCGCTCGCCGGAAGATGGGCAAGGCTGGCGTAGCAAGGTTAATTTTCTCGCATGAGAACAAAAATGGTACGCTTACCAGTTGCGTCTGCTGAATGCTGTGGGCACAATATGTGGTAGAGCGGAGATCGCGTCATGGACAAGAAGCAGACTTTCGTCGAGCGTCGACCCCAAGGTGACTACGCTGTTCGGCGCCTAAACTCGGATCGAGCGAGTGCGGTGTTGCCCACTCAGACCGAGGCGATCGCTCGTGCTCGTGAACTAAGCCCCGACAGGTCTCCGCTCGTTGAGCGAGTGCGCAATACTAGCTTGGGTAAACCGGATCGCTGGCGGAAGTCTTGAACATTTGAGTATCCGTGGGGTGACGGCCTGCGAAAATATCTGCGTTCGTGATTCTCATCAGACCATATTTGGCCGCCTCGTCAACAGGGCGTAGCACGTCGGATTGATAGTGGCGGCGCTAAAGTATTGTCGTGTGGCAATCGAAAGGCTATTGGCAGCGTCGTGCCGCTTAGAGCACCGCGCCGGGTGGTGGATCAATGCCTCCCCACTGCAAAGCTATGCCGGCGCAGACTGCTTTCATTTCCTTGAATTGGTAGATTGAGTCAGATGGCGCCGAGTAGACTGTGCCGTTGAAGCTATCGATCGTTTGGCACATAGCCAGTTCCGGCACCGAAAACTCTTCGAACGGCTTTTCCTTCAATATGCCGAAAATCAATGCGGACTGGTATCGCGCAGTCTCTTCAGGCAATTTGGCAGATTTGGAATATCTGAAATTCACAGCGCCAATCTTCCGATTGTTTCGATTGTTTGTGCGAGCGACCAACATGTCGGGGAAGAATGAAACCTCTGTGCCTTCCATGTCGATCCTATGGGCTTCCTTGCACGGTTTGAACTCCACGCCCTTCAGATCGCCAATGCCCATGAGTAGCACATTTTCCAGATATTCCTGATTGTATTTCTTTGTTTTTTCCTCAAATTGTGTATCTGTAATTTTCCCTCTGTATTTATCTATTCTTTCTGCCAATGCTGATACATCTAGCTTGCCGCTGGTCATTGTTTCTGCCAGTATTTTTCTGGCGTCAATGTGCTGGAGGACGGCCGCTATCGGTTGGTATTTACAGCTCCTTAGTATCGTTCTTCTAACTTGTTGCGAAGCCGCCATATAATCGGCGAGTCGGTTGTCCGAAATTCTCGGCTGCTTGACCAGCCGGTGTGTTTTGTCAGCCATGGGGAACCTCGCAATGGATTATTATCTCAGCGGGCAATACGCGGGTGCGCATCTCGTCATCTCACCCATAAGCGCTGAGATGGCGACCGCTCACAGAATCAGTAAAGCCGATTCGCTGGGTTATTACCTTTATCAACAAGCAGAGGGGTGCAGTGATGTGGATGCTGCAATCCTCGCCAAGATACCCTCTGAAGACGCCGCGTTTGAATTGGGGCGCATGTTGGGTTTGCGTTAGCGCGGTAATCCTGGCTGGAATTGCAGCTTTCTTGATTGCGAAGTAACGTTGCGGCGAGCGCCGACAATGGTCCTCGCCGAGGCCGGCGCTCGCCGACAATGGCCGCATCCCGCGTCGGCGAGCGCCGACTTTGGCAAGGCTGGAGGTCGGCCCTCGCCGACAGGGCCACGGAATGTTCGAGGGCGAAACGGCCCCGCACTTGCGGCGCGGAAAATATCGGCTAAATTACCGGTCATGGCGGCGGGCGGCAAGCGCGGGCCGATTTACAAGCGGCGAGCGATCTGCCACTGCGCTCGTCGGGGCCGGGGACGGTCGACGAAACATCGAAGGGCATCATGCGCGCGGAAGCGGAAGCGCTGGTCGAAGACATCAAGCAGTCCGTAGGGCTGCTGAGGAGGCATCTTTGACGTCGATGCTGCGACGCGCCGCCTCGCCGAGCTGAACGCCAAGGTCGAGGATCCGAAGCTCTGGGACGATGCCGAGGCCGCGCAGAAGCTGATGCGCGAGCGCACCGAGCTGGAGGAGCGGCTCGGCTCGCTCGACCGGTTCGCGCGCGAGCTCGACGATGCGATCACGCTCGTCGAGCTCGGCGAGGAGGCCGGCGACGACGCGACCGAGAAGGAGGGCCGCGAGGCGCTCAAGGCGCTGAAGGCCGACGCCGAGCGGCGCCAGGTCGAGGCGCTGCTGTCGGGCGAGGTCGACCCCAACGACACGTACATAGAAGTCCACTCGGGCGCGGGCGGGACGGAGAGCTGCGACTGGGCGCGCATGCTGTTTCGCATGTACGCGCGCTGGGCCGAGCGGCACGGCTACAAGACGGAGATCATCGAGGAGACGGCCGGCGACGAGGCCGGCATCAAGTCGGCGACGATCCTCGTCAAGGGCCATAACGCGCACGGCTGGGCGAAGGTCGAATCGGGCGTGCACCGGCTGGTGCGCATCTCGCCCTACGATTCGAACGCCCGCCGGCACACCAGCTTCGCCTCGGTCTGGGTCTATCCGGTGATCGACGACAAGGTCGAGATCGACGTGAAGGAGTCGGACTGCCGCATCGACACCTACCGCTCGTCGGGCGCCGGCGGCCAGCACGTCAACACGACCGATTCGGCGGTGCGCATCACGCACATCCCGTCGGGCATCGTGGTCGCCTGCCAGGGCGAGCGCTCGCAGCACAAGAACCGCGCGACGGCGTGGAACATGCTGCGCGCCCGCCTCTACGAGGCCGAGATGCAGCGGCGCGAGGCCGAGGCCAACGCCACCGAGGCGGCGAAGACGGAGATCGGCTGGGGCCACCAGATCCGCTCGTACGTGCTGCAGCCCTACCAGCTGGTGAAGGACCTGCGCACCGGACACACCTCGGGCACGCCCGACGACGTGCTCGACGGCGAGCTTGATTCCTTCATGGAGGCGGCGCTGGCCCAGCGCGTCTACGGCGGCGGTCCGGGCGAGGTCGAGGACGTCGACTAGCTGGGAGCGGCAGCCATGAGCGATGGGGCATGAGCGACACGACGCCGACGCTGCCGCCGCCCCGGCGCGAGCCGGTCTTAAACCTGCCGGGCGTCGTCATCGCCTGCATCGCCGTGCTCGTCGCGCTCTATGCGCTGTATGCGTTCGCCTCCGACGCGACGCAGGACTGGGCGATCGCCACCTTCGCCTTCGTGCCGGCGCGGCTCGCGATCGCGCTCGGCCTCGCGCAGGACCAGCTCCGCGACGCCGTGCAGGAGCTGCCGCAGGACACGTTCACGATGCTGATCGGCTCCGGCAGCGCGCGCTGGTGGACGCTCGTCACCTACGCGTTCCTGCACGGCAGCTGGGCGCATGTCGGGTTCAACTGCCTGTGGCTCGCGGTCTTCGGCGCGCCGGTGGCGCGGCGTTTCGGGGCGGCGCGCTTCATCGCGTTGCTGCTGCTCGCGGCGATCGTCGGCGCGCTGGTGCAGTTCCTCGCCGCCATGGCGAGCTTCGTGCCGGTGGTCGGCGCCTCGGCCGGCATCGCCGGGGCGATGGGCGCCGCGGTGCGGTTCGTCTTCCGTCCCTCCGGCGAGGCGAGCCCGCTGTTTCGGGCCGAGCAGCTCGACGCCGCCTTCCGGCTTCCCGCCCTGTCGCTCGCCGAGATGGTCCGCACCAGGGCCGCGCTTTTGTTCATCGTGTTCTGGTTCGTCACCAACCTGCTGTTCGGCCTGTTCCCGAATCTCACGGGCGTCTCCGACGGCCCGATCGCCTGGCCGGCGCATATCGGCGGGTTCATGACGGGCCTGCTCGTCTTCCCGCTGCTCGATCCGCGACGCCCGGCGGCGGACCCTGAGCAGGAGGTCTCTGCCGACCTGCCGATGTCGGAGCAGGGGATCCCGGGGGATGGCTCGGCGGCGGAGCCGCGGCCGCCGTTCTAGAGCGGCGCGGCGCTAGCCGGCGGCGGGTGAGTCGAGCGTGGCCTTGAGCACGCTCGAGAGGTCGTCCATGCGGAACGGCTTCTGCAGCACGGGGCGATCGGTGTGGCCCGCGGGGATGCCGGAGCGGCCGTAGCCGGTGGTGAAGATGAACTTGCAGCCGCGCTGCGCGAGCAGGTCGGCGACGGGGTCGATCTTCTCCGACCCGAGGTTGACGTCGAGCAGCGCGCAATCGACCTGCTCGCGGCCGGCCATCTCGAGCGCCTCGGTGACCTGCGACACCGTGCCGACCAGCTCGAAGCCCAATTCGTCGAGCATGTCCTCGAGCGTGAGCGCGATGAACGGCTCATCCTCGACGATCAGAATACGAGGCTTCGTGTGTCCGTCGCCGCTCATCGAGGCCGCTTGATCCGCCCGCCAAATACCTGCGCGGACCCTGCCCCTTGCGCTCGGTAAAGTCTAGCCCAAGACAGATAGAGAAAACACGCACCTAGCTGGGACAGTGGCCGTTTTCGGCAAGCCCGGCTAGTCTTTCTGGCCCATCGCCAAAGGCAGGGCGACGGCGGCGACCAGCCAGCCGAGGATCATCAGGCCGCCGCCGACCGGCGCCGCGATCGGCAGCGGCTTCAGCCCCGCCAGCGCGTGCAGCGCAATCTCGCCGGCGAACAGCACGACGCCGAGCAGGAGCACGGAGGCGGCGACGGCCAGCAGGCGGCTGCCGGCCGCCCGGGTGCCGAGCGTCACCACCGCCGCGGCGCGGAAGAGCAGGAAAGACCCGGCCGTCGTCGCGAGCGCGCCGTCGCCGCTGCGATGCGCGCCTGCCGCCGCCAGCGCGACCCCCGCCGCGCCGCAGAGTGCGCCCAGGGCGGAAAGCGCCATCGACCAAGCCCGCATGTCGTCCTCCGTGGTGTTCCATCCCGCGAAAGGCCGGTCGAAGGCGAAAGGCATTTCTCAATCAAGCCCTGCCACAGTCCTGCGATGACCTCCACAAGGGCACAAGCCCGATGACGGACATCGAAGCCTCGACGCGCCTGCGGCTATTCGCGCCGCTGCGGGCGGTGCCGACCCTGCTGCGACGTCCCGTCGCCACGGGGGCCTATCGCGCCGAGATCGACGGGCTGCGCTTCATCGCGATCGCCATCGTCATGGTCGGGCACTTCCTCGAGCGCGCCATCCGCTTCTTCCCGCACGCCGCGACGGCGCTCGGCGGCAGCGACACGACGTTCTTCGAGCGCGCCGGGCTCGGCGTCTATCTGTTCTTCACGATCTCGGGATTCGTCATCGCGCGCCAGGTCATCAAGGCGCAGGCGGACCCGCTGAGCGGGCGCTTCCTGAAGAGCTATTTCGGCCGCCGGGTGCTGCGCATCGAGCCGCCCTACGTGATCCTGCTCGTCGCGACCTACCTCGCGCTGACGGCCACCGGCTACAGGCCGGAGAACGCCATCCATTTCGACGTCGCGCCGCATTCGCTCGCGGTGAGCCTGGCGACCAGCGTCGTCTACCTGCACGATCTCGTCTGGGGCTCGTATCCGCGGCTGTTCCCGCCGGGCTGGTCGCTCGAGGTCGAGGTGCAGTTCTACGTCCTCGCGCCGCTGCTGTTCTTCGCCTACTTCAAGGTGCCGCGCGGGCCGGCCCGCATCGCCTTCGCCGCCCTCGTGATGGCCGGCGCCTCGCTCGTCTCGCTGATGGTGCCGGCGCAGATCGGACCGCTGCACACGCATTTCAGCCTGCTCAACTTCTTCCGCTTCTTCTGGCTCGGCATCGTGCTCGCCGATCTCGACGAATGGATCGCCGCGCAGGCGGTGCCGGCGCGCGTGGCCGGGCTGGCAGGCTGGCTCGGGCTCGCGGTGTTCGTTTCGATCCCATCGGTGCCGGACGAGGACCTCGTCCCCGCGATGCTGCTGCGCGGCGTGGGACTGGCGGCGCTCGTCGCCATGTTCGCGAGCGCCTTGACGAACGGCTCGAGCTTCCGCGCCTTCTGCTCGCGGCCGTGGATCTGCCTGATCGGCGGCGCCTGCTATTCGCTCTACCTCACGCATCAGCAGGCGATGCAGGCGATGACGAGCGTCGCCGCCAAGCTCGTGCCGGCGGCCGGCCTCGGCCCGGTCGCCGTCCTGATGCTGCTCGAGCTCGCCGCCTGCGTGGCGATCAGCCTCGTCTTCTACGCGCTGATCGAGCGCACCTTCATGATCAATGACTGGCCGCAGCGGCTTATCGCGGCCGTGTCGTCCAAGCGACGGCCGGAGGCCCGCGTCGGCGCCCCGCGATCGCAGCTCGGTCGCTGAGGATTTTCTAGGCGGCGGCGAGCGCGTCCTGCGGCATGCGCCGTCGCCGCTCGCGGGCCTGCAGAACGCCGTAGGCGACGCGGCCGGATTCGATGCCCCAGACCATGCCGACCATCAGCCAGACGAAGCGCCAATGGTCGATGTCGATCTGGAAGGCTTGCAGGAACAGAGCGATCAGCGCGGGGCCGACGACCTGCGCCTGGCGGATGAACGGAGAACGTCCGAGCATCAGCCGCAGCGCGAGGAAGCTCGTCGAGACCACCAGAGCGAAGAAGGAGAAGCCGCCGAGCCAGCCGCCCGACGCGAACGCGCCGACGTAGGAATTGTGCGGATCGAGCCCGAAGATCGTCTCGAAGCGCAGCGGCCCGAACCCGAGCGGGTCGGCCATCAGCATCGGGATCGACCGCTTCTGGTTGCCGAAGCGGCCGGTGACGCCGCCGTCGTATTCCTGCTCGACCTTGGCGCGCTGGCCGATCGTGTCGCGCAGGGTCGGGTTGGAGGCTGCGAAGATGCCGACGACGACGCCGGCCAGGGCGAGCGAGAGAAGCGCGCGCCGGATGCGCCGGCGCATCGCGCCATCGTCGGCGGTCCAGTAGGTCGAGACGACGAAGAGCACCGCCGCGAAGATCGTCGCGCCCCACGAGCCGCGCGAGAACGAGAGGAACGTGCCGCAGGTCGCAAGGAACAGCCCGACCGCGTTGACAAGGCGCCAGCGCCCTGCGCCGAAGGCGACGGCCTGCATGAAGACGAGGATGCCGAGGATGCAATAGGAGCCGAGCACGTTCGGGTCCTTGAACGGTCCGGCGACGCGGCCGACGATCGGCTCGCGGGCGCCGATGCCGGCGACATCGAAATAGGAGAGCAGCGCCCAGACGCCGGCGAAGGCGCAGCTGAAGGCATAGGCGCGCAGCGCGATGGTGACGCGCGGCCCCGTCTGCCGCGCGAAGATCATCGCGAACAGCACCGCGCTCGACCACATGTAGGCGGAGAAGATCGTGTAGGTCGTCGGCGTCAGCCCGCTCTCGAGCTTGCGGTGATCGAGATAGGGCGTGAGGGCCAGCAGCTCGGCGATGACGGCGATCGCGATGAGGAAGTACAGCGCGACCGTGGTGCGCGAGAAGCCGAGGCCGGCGAGCGCCGCGACCGGCAGCAGCAGGAAGAAGAAGATCTCGTAGGGCGAGGGCTCGATGAACGACACGCAGCTCAGCGCCAGCATCGTCGCCAGCACGACGCGCAGCAGCGTTTCCCTCCCGACGAGGATCGGTCGGACCGGCTCCGCCGCTCGTGCCACCATGCTCCGCCATCCGTCCAGCAAAGGTTGCGAAAGTATGAAGCCGGACGATTAACGAAGTGCTACGCGCTCAGCGTCTGGCCTCGTTGACGTCGATCTTCAACGGCCGGTAGACGAGCAGCCGCTGCCCGGTCTGGCAGCCCTGCACGGCGATGATGTCGAAGAACAGCAGCGGCCGGCCGGCGATCGAGTCGAAGTTCCGGGACGGCGAGGTCGGATCGAGGATGGCGGGATAGTTGATGATCGACGATCCCACCTTGCAGAGATCGGAATAGGCGGTGCGGCCGGCCATCAGGAGGCGGGGTGCGCTCCAGTGGAAGAGGTCGCGCGCGGTGGCGGTGTAGAAGCCCTCGAGCGGCGTGGTCGCCGTCACGGCGGACTGGAAGAGCGCGATCCAAAGCTTGTGTCGCGTGTCGCGGACCACCGACGCGACGGGAAACAGGAACGGCTCGATGCTCCGGCATGCCCGCGGCCGGGCGCGCGAGGTGTAGGGGTTCTCGAAGCGCACGGAAAAGCTCTTGCCGTCCCACGCGCGCCAGGCGCCGGCGTCGAGCGGATCGGTGGTGCGGAACAGGCAATTGCCGGGCGCCTGACCGGCCCATCCCGTGGTCGAGATGAAGGCGTAGGTGAAGCGGCCGTCGCCGAACATGTTCGACGGATTGAAGAAGCCGCGGTGGCGGCCCTGCTCCACGTCCTGCCGGAACGGCGCCGAGGCGACGACCAGCGGCGTCGACGGCGAGAAGCTCGCGCCGCCGTCGGCGGAGTGGAAGGCCAGCACCGTGTTGAACCAGCAGCCGAGGCTGTCGGTCACGCTACAGGTCTTGTGGGTGTCGGCGTGGTACTCCTCGTGGACGAGCGCCGCGACCTTGGTCCCGTCCGCCGTCCAGGTCGCGGCGATGTAGCGGCGGTCGTCGTAATGCGCGGGGTTGGCGTCGAGGGCGCTGGCGAGCGCGACCTTGCAGTCGAGCTTGAGATGCGTGAGGTCCGGGCCGCGCAGCGCGCGGTTCTGGAAGTGCATCGCAAACATCACGATGCGGCCGGAGGCATCGCGGTAGGCGCGCGGGTTGATGTCGGGCACGTCGATCGGCGCGCAGGCGTCGCGCTGCGAATCGTAGAGGATCGTGTTGTCGCCGGTGGGTGTCAGCGAGACGTCGGCGTGCGCCGGGACGGGCAGGGCGGCGAGGGCGAGAAAAAGGGCGAGCAGCAAACGGTATCGAAGCGAGCGGCCCCTCCTTCTCCCGCAAGCGGGAGAAGGTGGCCCGACGAAGTCGGGTCGGATGAGGGAGGTTCCAGCACAAGCTCTCGCTCAAGGGCCCTTCGCCCGACATCCCTCATCCGACCCCGCTTCGCGGGGCCACCTTCTCCCGCAAGCGGGAGAAGGAGGGGCTGCGGCGACCTCGGCGCGATCGTCAATACGCGTTCTTCGTCTTGACCAGCGAGATCGGCGTCATGAGCAGCACGTAGAGGTCGAGGAAGATCGACCAGTTCTCGATGTAGAAGAGATCGCATTCGACGCGCTTCTGGATCTTCTCCGACGTGTCGGTCTCGCCGCGCCAGCCGTGGATCTGCGCCCAGCCGGTGATGCCGGGGCGGACGCGGTGGCGGGCGAAGTAGGAGTCGACCACCTCGTCGTAGAGCGCCTCCGCCGCCTTCGCGTGCACGGCGTGCGGGCGCGGGCCGACGAGCGACAGGTTGCCCTTGAAGACGACGTTGAAGAGCTGCGGCAGCTCGTCGAGCGAGGTCTTGCGGATGAAGCGGCCGACGCGGGTGACGCGGGGATCGTCGCGGGTGACGAGCTTGTCCGCCTTCACGTCGAGCTGCTCGGTGTACATCGAGCGGAACTTGAAGACCTCGATCAGCTCGTTGTTGAAGCCGTAGCGCTTCTGGCGGAACAGGGCAGGGCCCTTCGAGTCGAGTTTCACGGCGAGCGCGACGGCCGCCATCACCGGCGCCAGTGCGACGAGGGCGACGGCGCCGACGAGCCGGTCGAAGATCGACTTCACGACGATGTCCCACTCGGCGAGCGGCTTGTCGAACAGGTCGATGACCGGCACCTTGCCGATGTAGGAATAGGCGCGCGGCCGGAACTTCAGCTTGTTCATGTGCGCGGCGAGGCGGATGTCGACCGGCAGCACCCACAGCTTGCGCAGCATCACCAGCAGCCGCTGCTCGGCGGAGATCGGCAGCGTGAAGATCACGAGATCGAGCGGCGTGTGGCGCGCGAAGGCGACGAGGTCGTCGACGTTGCCGAGCTTGGGGAAGCCGGCGACGACGTCGGGCGAGCGCTCGTCGGTCCGATCGTCGAAGATGCCGAAGACATGCAGGTCTTCCGAGCCCTCTTCGGCGAAATCCTGCAGCAGCTGCTTGGCCGGCGGCCCGCCGCCGACGATGACCGTGCGGCGCGACAGCTTGCCGGTGCGCGTCAGATAATTGGTCACCAACGACAGCGAGAAGCGCTCGGCGGTGATGGCGATGAAGCCGAAGAAGGTCCAGTGGCCGAGCCACGCCTTGTCGAACAGCGCTCCGGTGTCGGCGAGCCAGCAGGCGCCGAAGGTCGCGGCGAAGACGGCGAACCAGGAGGCGGAGATGCGCAGACCGAAGCGCGTCGGCGCCCGCAGCGCGGAGACGCGGTAGCAGCCGAGCGACTGCATCACGATGACGAGCAGGGTCGAAACGAGCGGGATCGCGAGCAGCGGCAGGACCGACACGCCGGCGACCGGCGCGACGACGAGAAGGTAGGTCGCGAGGCCGGCCGTCATCGTCAGGCCGAGCTCGCCGAGCCGCACGAGTCCCTCGAGGATCGTCGCCGAGATGATGCGACGCCCGCGATGCTTGGCCATCATCTCCGCGAGCTCGTTGAGCTCGCGGGCATGCGGGTTGACGCGACCTGCCGGTGCGGCGGGCGCCACCTCGACGGTTCTGAGGTCATTAGCCGAGAATGCAGCCATCGGGACTCTCGCGGGAAACGGTCTATGAAATGGGCGGCGCACCGCGGGCGGGCGCAAGGCGGGATGTGGCCCGCGACGGGCTGACCCCTCGGCGCTCGATCGCGTCGTAGTAGCCGCCGAGCACGCTGTCGGCCATGATGGTGACGACGAAGCGCGTGGCGACGAAAGCCGCGAGTTCCTCGGCCTCCCGTCGCAGCGTCGCGCTGCTGGCCTCCAGAATGCGCTCCATGGCCATCGCCAGGGCGAGCGGGTCGTCGCAGGCGATCAGGCGGTCGCGATAGGGACCGAAGATCTCGCCGATGCCGCCGACGTCGGTCGCGACCATCGGCACCTGGGCGCCGGCCGCCTCGAGCACGACGTAGGGGAGCGATTCCGCGCGGCTCGGGACGACGAGCGCGCGGCCGAGCGCGAACGCTTCGCGCGCCGGCATCGCGCCGGGAAACGAGACATGGTCGGCGATGCCGCGCTTGCGCGCCTGCTCTTCGAGCCGCGCCTGGTCCGGCCCGGAGCCGACGAGGATCAGCTTGAGATCGCGGTCCACGCGGCGCGACAGCATCGCGATCGCGTCGATCAGGGTGTCGATGCCTTTCGCCGAGCGAAGCTCGCCGACATAGACGAAGTCGGCCGCGCCCTGCTTCGGGCGCACCGGCTCGAACTCGGCTTCGCTGATGCCGTTCTGGACGATGCGGACCAGGGCGTCGCAATCGCCGATGCGCTCGCGGAAGCGGTTGGCGATATAGACGCTCTCGAAGAGCAGGACGTCGGTGCGCCGCGCGAGAAGCTTCTCGACGCCCATGTAGGTCGCCTGCACGAGCGGGGCGGCGACGTGGTTGAAGCTGCCGCCGTGCGGCGTGTAGCAGCGGATGGCCGGGCCGCGCATCGGCAAATAGGTGGGCAGACGGGCGTAGAGACCGCCCTTCGAGCCATGGCCGTGGATGACGTCGGCCTTCAGCCTGCGCGCATGCTTGGCGATGGTCAGCGTGGCCGCCACGTCCTTCAGATGCGGCTGGCGCAGCATCGGCAGGCGCAGGATGCCGAGCTCGAGGATCGGCTCGAGCGCGGCGAGGTTCGCCGCGGCGCGCTCGCCGCCCGTCAGCGAATCCGTGACGAAGCCGACGGCATGGCCGCGCGCCACCTGCTCGCGGGTCAGGTCGACGACGTGGCGGAAAAGTCCGCCGAGCGGGGCCCGCAACACGTGCAGGATACGAAGCTTCTGATCGCGCCTGTCGCTCATGAGGCGGGACGATGGCGCATCAGTCTAAAAAAACCGTTCGCGTACGAAGATCGTGTCGCCAGGCTTAACGGGTTGGTCGACCGGCACGCTCGCGGTCACCGGGTGGCCGGCGACGACGCGGGTCAGATCGACCTCGTACTTGTTGGCGCGCGGCGTGTAGCCGCCGGCGACGGCGACCGCCGTCTCGGCCGTCATGCCAGCGATGTAGGGATATTGGCCCGCCGTCGTCACCTCGCCGAGCACAAAGAAGGGGCGGAAGGCGTCGACCTCGATCGAGACCTTCGGGTCGCGGATGAAGCCGTCGCGCAGCTTGCCCTCGACGCTGCGCTCGAGGCCGCCGGTGGTGAGGCCCTGCGCACGCACGGTGCCGATCAAGGGCATCGAGATGTTGCCGGCGCTGTTCACCGCATAGGTGTTGGAGAGCGCGTCCTGGCCGAAGACGATGACGCGCAGCCGGTCGCCGCTCGCCAGCGTGTAGGGCTCGTCGGCCTTGAAGTCGGCATAGCCGTTCGGCCGTTGCGCGCAGCCGGCGAGAAGGACTGACGCGGCAAGGCAGAGAGCAGTGATCCAACGTCGCATGGGTCCGCCATGATCTCGATACGTCCGGCATCGCAACCGGGTACAACATGGTTAAGACCGTAGGCCGGTATGGTTAAAAAAGCCTTTTTAAGTAAATTTTTCGACGAGATTAACCGCGGATCAACTTTAAACTCGTCTGCTCAGGCAACGAGTTTAGCAGGGTAAGTCATGACGCGTAATCCCGGGGTCATGCCGGCACTGAGCGAGCCGACCGGCGAGATCGACTTGCGCGCGCTCGGCGGCGCGCTGCGGCGCCGGCTCGGCCTGCTCATCGCGGTCGCCCTGGGCGCCGCCCTGCTGATCGCCGTCATCGTGAACGTGATGACGCCGCGCTACACGGCGCAGGCGCAGGTCCTGCTCGAGAATCAGGAAACCTTCTTCACCAGGCCCGATCGCGTCAACGTCCAGCAGAGCGACCTCGCGCAGCAGCTCGATGCGGAAGCCGTCGCGAGCCAGGTGCAGCTGATGACCTCGCGCGACATCGCGCGGCGCGCCATCAAGCAGCTCGGTCTCGAAGGCAACGACGAGTTCGACGCGCCGGTCGGTGCATTCAAGCGCGTGCTCATCCTGCTCGGGCTGGTGCGCGACCCGACGCAGGAGACGCGCGACGCCCGCATCGTCGCGAACTTCCTCGACAAGCTCGTCGTCTATTCGCCGCCGAAGACGCGCGTCATCGCGATCGAGTTCTCGAGCCGCGACCCCGAGCTGGCGGCGCGCGCCGCGAACACGATCGCCACGCTCTACTTGAAGGAGCAGTCCGAGGCGAAGCGCGCGACCGCGCAGGAATCGGCCGACGCGCTCGAGGCGCAGATCGCCGATCTGCGGGTCCGCCTCGTCAAGGCCGACGACGCGCGCGAGCGCTATCGCCTGCAGTCCGGCCTGCTCGCCGGCTCGAACAACATGACGATCAGCGGCCAGCAGCTCGCCGACATCAACTCGGACCTGTCGAAGGCGCGCGCGTCGCAGGCCGACGCGCAGGCCAAGGCGCAGATGATCCGCGACCTCCTCCGCCGCGGCCAGGCCGCCGACGTGCCCGACGTCATCAACAACGACACCGTCCGCCGCATCGCCGAGCAGCGCGTCCAGGTCGAGGGCCAGCTGGCGCTCGAGTCGCGCACGCTGCTGCCCGGCCATCCGCGCATGCAGGCGCTCCAGTCGCAGGCGCAGCAATACGATCGCGCGCTGAAGGCCGCGGCGAAGCAGGCGGCGACGACGCTCGAGAACGAGGCGACGATCGCCGGCGTGCGCGTCAAGAACCTCGAGGCCGTGCTGGCGCAGCAGAAGACGCAGGCCGGCACCGCCAACGTCGACGAGGTGCACCTGCGCACCCTCGAACGCGCCGCCGACAGCCTGAAGGACCAGCTCGAAAGCTCGACGACGAAGTACCAGGAGGCGCTCGCCCGCGCCTCGTCCGACGCGACGCCGGCCGACGCCCGCATCATCCAGGTCGCGGTCCCGCCGCAGGAGCCGTCGTTCCCGAAGAAGCTGCCCTTCATCATCTTCGGGACGCTCGCCGTGCTGGCCCTAGCCGTCGGCATCATCGTTGCCGGCGAGCTGATCGGCGGCCCGGCCCCGGCCTATGCGGCGCCGCAAGCGCCGGTCGAAGAGGAGGAGCGTCGCGAGACGCCGGCGCCTGCCGCCTTCGCCTGGGAGGAGCCGGCGCCGCGCCTGCGCCGCACGCGGCGGGTGACGACGCCCGGCGTGATCAAGCCCGATGTGACGACACCCGACGCGGCCGAGGACGAGGACGTCGTGTTCGCGCCGGCGCCCGCCGCGGGCACGGCACGTCGCCCTTCGGCCTTGAAGGACTTGCTGGCCGGCGGCCTCGTCGCCGCCATCGTCGAGCGCGTCCGCGCCTTCGGCCGGTCAGCCGACGACAGCCGCGTCGGCGACGAGTCCCTCGACGACCGGCTCGCGTCGAGCGACGGCGTCGGCTGGGACGCGGCGCCCAAAGGTACCAATCAGACAGGTGCCGATCTCGCTCCCGCGGCGGCGGCGCAGCCCGTCGACATCGCGCCGACGGTCGATCGCATCGTCGCCGCACACGTGCCGGGACGCGGCCTTCACGTCGTCGGCGCCGGCGTCGCCTCGGAGAACCCCGGCGTGCTGATCACGCTCGCCCGTGCGCTCGCCGAGCGCGGTCGCGCGGTGATGGTCGATCTCGACCGCTCGCCGGTGAAGCTCGCGCCGCTGACGCGCTCCGGCGCCGAGGGCGGCGACGCGATCGCGAGCCTCACGGGGCTCTCGGAGCTGTTGGGCGGAAACGCCTCGTTCGCCGAGGTGATCCACCGCGACCACGCCTCCCGGCTGCACTTCATCCCGACGGGCCGGCTCGAGGCGGACTTCCGCGACTTCGACCTGATCCTCGATGCGCTCACCGCGACCTACGACTTCATCGTGATGCTGGCGCCGGCCTATCCGCAGAGCGAGATCGCCAAGATCATGGCGCCCTACGCCGACTTCATCGTGCTGGCCGCGCCGCCCGGCGACGACATGGCGGCGCTCGGCAGGATCGAACGCGAGCTGGCCGAGGCGGGCGCGCGCGAAGTGCTCGTCGCCGGTCGCGTGCCGCAGGGCGCGCAGCAGGACGTCGCCTGAGGGGCAGGGCGTTTCTGCTTGCCGCAGTGGGCCGCCGGCTTTAGGCCGTCGCCATGACCGAAAGACCTCTCGCCAACCGCCTCGCCGTCGTCACCGGCGCCTCGCGCGGCATCGGCCGCGCCGTGGCGCTCGAGCTGGCGCGGGCCGGCGCGCATGTGATCGCATTGGCGCGGACCCAGGGCGCGCTCGAGGAGCTCGACGACGCGATCCGCGCGGCCGGCTCGACCGCCACGCTGGTGCCGTGCGACATCACCGATTATCCCGCGCTCGACCGGCTCGGCCGGGCGATCCACGAGCGCTGGGGCAAGCTCGACGTCCTCGTCGCCAATGCCGGCGTGCTCGGCCCGCTGACGCCGCTCGCCCATCTCGAGCCGAAGCAATGGGACAACGTCGTCGCCGTCAACGTGACGGCGAACCTGCGGCTGATCCGCTCGCTCGACCATCCGCTGCGCGCCTCCGACGCCGGGCGCGTCGTGATGCTGTCGTCCGGCGCCGCGCACCGCGCCGCGATGAAGGCCTATTGGGGGCCCTATGCGATCTCCAAGGGCGCCGTCGACTCGATGGTGCGCACCTATGCCGCCGAGACCGAGGAGATGACGCCGGTCAAGGTGATGGCGGTGAACCCCGGCCCGATCCGCACGATGATGCGCAAGCAGGCGATGCCGGCCGAGGATCCCGCGACGCTGACGACGCCGGAGACGCTGGCGCCGAAGATCGTCGCGCTGTGCCTGCCGTCGTGGACGCAGACGGGCAAGCTCTACGATTTCCCGACCGACAAGGTGCTGAGCTTCCAGGGCCCCGCCTGATCCCTGTCCCGCTGAGATAGGCACCTGCCCCAGAGAAGGAGACCTCGTTGAAGCTCGCCCCGACCGCTCTGCTCCTCGCCCTGGCGACCACCGCCGCCCACGCCGGCGACATCGAGGTGCGCGACGCCTGGCTGCGAGCGACGCCGAAACACGCGTCCGTCGCCGGCGGCTACGCGACGATCGTCAACCACGGCGCCGCGCCCGACCGGCTCGTCGGCGCCAGCCTCCCGATGGCGCCCGACGGCGAGATCCACGAGATGTCGATGGCGAACGGCGTCATGCACATGGGCCGGCTCGCCGACGGGCTGGCGGTGGCACCGGGCGCGACGATCACGTTGACGCCCAACCACTACCACCTGATGTTCGAGAAGCCGTCGGCACCGCTGACGGCGGGGCAGAAAGTCGTCGGCTCGCTGACCTTCGCCAAGGCCGGCAAGGTGGCCGTCACCTTCGCCGTCGCGGGCATCGGCGCGACGCACGCGCCCTAGCGCCGTCCGCGCCAGATCCCGAGGCCCTGCTCCTGCGCCGTCTCCTGCGCGGCGGCGAGGTCGGCCGGCGCGTCCGCGGCCGCCTCGGCGCCGCCGTTCGACAGGATCGTCGTCGCGAGGTCGTCGCCGTCGACGCTGCAGCGATAGGCGCCGCCGCTGGCGGGCGTGCAGTCGACCTCGCGGCGGCGCAGGTAGCGGGCGAGCTCGCGTGCCGCGCGGCCGCCCATCGGCGCGACGCCCTGGAGCCGCACCTGCTGGCCCTCGAGGCCGAGCGTCGCGGTGTCGACGACCTCGGCCGTGCCGCTCAGGGCGCCTTTCGGATCGGAGCCGGGATCGGCATCCTGGTCGTCCTTCGGCGTCAGCCCGGCGACGACGCCGCGCGCGGCATCGTTCAGCGCGCCGCCGATCGCCTCGCCGAGGGCCGGGGCCCGGGCGGTTGGCGCCCCCGCCGGCGCCGCTGGTGCCGTCGTCGCCACGCGCGGCTTGCGATGCGCCTTGTGGCCGGGCATCGCCTGCGCCGCCAGCGCGACGTCGCGCCAGATCTTGACCGGGATGTCGCCGCCGGTCACGCCGTCCATCGGCGAATTGTCGTCGTTGCCGACCCAGACGCCGATCGTGACGTCCGGCGTCGAGCCGATGAACCAGGCATCGCGAAAGTCCTGCGTCGTGCCGGTCTTGCCCCCCGTCGGCACCGTTAGGCGGGCGCCGCGCCCGGTGCCTTCGCGCACCACGTCGGCGAGCAGCTCGCGCATCTCGAGCTTGGCCTGCGACGGCTCCGACGCCTCGCCGTAGTGCGACGGCCGGTTGAACAGGATCTTGCCGTGGCTGGCGATGCGCTGGATGAGATAGGGGTCGAGCGTCTCCTCGTCCGACGCGACCGTCGCGAAGGCGCGCGTCATCTCCATCAAATTGACGTTGGCGGTGCCGAGCGCGAGGCTCGGCACGTCGGGCAGCGGCGACGCCACGCCGAGGTCGCGCGCGGTCTTGATCACCGTCTTGATGCCGACGTCCTGGCCGAGCCGGGCCGCCACGGTGTTCACCGATTTCGCGAAGGCGAGCGAGAGCGGCATGCGCCCCTCGTAGCGCTCCTCGAAATCGTGCGGCTGCCAGGCGTTGGCGCCGCTGCCGATGGTCACGGGCGCATCGTCGACGATGGTCGAGGGCGTCATGCCGTTCTTCAGCGCGGCGAGATAGACGAAGAGCTTGAACAGCGAGCCCGGCTGGCGTTGCGCCGTGGTCGCCCGGTTGTACGAGCTCGTCGCGTAGTCGCGGCCGCCGACCATGGCGAGGATGGCGCCGTTCCGCCCGATCGCCACCAGGGCGGCCTGCGTCGCGTGCTTGCGCGCGCCCTCGCCGTCGAGATGGGTGCGGATCGCCGTCTCCGCGGCGGCCTGCAGGCGCGCGTCGATCGTCGTGCCGGCGGTGAGGTCCTGGGCGCCACCGCCGACCAGCGTCTTGATGTCGGCCTGCGCTTCGTCCGCGACATAGCCGGGGCCGGGCGGCAGGTCGGGCGCCACCTTCAGGTCGGCGGGATGCGCCACCGCCGCGTCGCCCTCGGCCTTGGTGATCGCGCCCGTCTCGACCATCGCATGCAGCACGACGCCGGCCCGCGCCCGCGCGCCGTCGAGGTTCTTCACCGGCGCCAGGGCCGACGGCGCGCGGACGAGGCCGGCGATCATCGCCGCCTGGGGCAGGGTGAGGGTGCGCGCGCTGGTGCCGAAATAGCGCTCCGCCGCGGCGTCCGCGCCGTAGGCGCCGGCCCCGAAATAGGCGCTGTCGAGGTAGCGCGCGAGGATCTGCTGCTTGGTGAGGTGATGCTCGAGCCAGATGGCGACCAGCGCCTCCTGCACCTTGCGCCGCATCGTGCGGTCGTTCGAGAGCAGCATGAGCCGGGCGAGCTGCTGGGTGATGGTCGAGGCGCCCTGCGCGTGGCCGCCACGCATGTCGTGCACGAAGGCGCGCAGCATGCCGTGCAGGTCGACGGCGCCGTGCGAGTAGAAGCGGCGGTCCTCCACCGCGACGATCGCCTTGCGCAGGTTCGGCGAGATCTCGTCGTAGGTCAGCTGCTCGCCCTGCGCGGTGCCGCGGACGGCCAGCGTCGTGCCGTCGGCGGCATCGACCGTCAGCGCGCCCGCCGCATCGCTCGTCGTGCCGCCGCCGATCGGGATCTCGAAGGCGAAGTAGACGATGCCGCCGAGCAGCAGGATGAGCAGGGCGGCGAGCGATATCGTGGTGACGCGCAGCAGCATGTGCCAGCGCGGCGCCGTCGGATGCTGCGGCAGAAGCGGGCGCGCGAACCATTCCGCGGTGGCCGCGGAGGCGCGCGCCGCGCCGGCCCTGGCGAGCGCGGCGTCGGCGATCAGCCGGCGGCGCACGTCGGGCCCGGCGAGATGCTCGCGACGCCAGTCGCGCAGACGCTCGTAAAGCCGTCGCAGAAACGATGAGGCGTCGGCCACAGAATCCCGTTCACGCGTGATGCGGGGGTCTTATGCCTTGAGCCTTGCCCCCGCGCTACCGTTGCCGCGATCTAAGTCGCCGCCCGGTTGAGATCTTGGCAAACGAACGCCTTTAGCCGCCAGCCTTCAGCCGCTGCGCGACCGTCAGCGCGAAGTAGGTGAGCACCCCGTCGCAGCCCGCGCGCTTGAAGGCGGTGAGGCTCTCCATCATCGCCCGGTCGCCGTCGATCCAGCCGTTCTGCGCGGCGGCCATGATCATCGCGTACTCGCCGGACACCTGGTAGGCGAAGGTCGGCACCTCGAACTCCTCCTTCACGCGGCGGATGATGTCGAGGTAGGGCATGCCGGGCTTCACCATCACCATGTCGGCGCCTTCCTCGATGTCGAGGGCGACCTCGCGCATCGCCTCGTTCGAGTTGGCGGGGTCCATCTGGTAGGTGCGCTTGTCGCCCTTCAGCACGGCCTTGGTGCCGATCGCGTCGCGGAACGGGCCGTAGAAGGCCGAGGCGTATTTCGCCGCGTAGCTCATGATCTGCACGTGCTCGAAGCCCTCGTCGTCGAGCGCCGCGCGGATCGCGCCGATGCGGCCGTCCATCATGTCGGAGGGCGAGATGATGTCGGCGCCGGCGCGCGCCTGGTTGAGCGATTGCTCGCAGAGGAGGCGCACGGTCTCGTCGTTGACGATCTCGTCGCCGTCCATCACGCCGTCGTGGCCGTGGCTGGTGTAGGGGTCGAGCGCGGCATCGGTCATCAGCCCGAGATGCGGCACCTCGGCCCTGATCGCCCGCACGGCGCGACAGACGAGGTTGTCGGCATTCTGCGCCTCGGTGCCCTGCGGGTCCTTCACGCCGGCATCCGTCATCGGGAAGAAGCAGATCGCCGGGATGCGCGCCTCCGCCGCCTCGACCGCGGCGCGCACCGCCTGGTCGACCGACAGCCGCTCGACGCCGGGCATCGAGGGGACCGGCACGCGCTGGCCCTCGCCCTCGACGAGAAACAGCGGCCAGATGAGGTCGTCGGCGGTGACGACGTTCTCGCGCACCAGGCGGCGCGCCCAGTCGGTGCGCCGGTTGCGGCGGGGCCGGTGGATCAGGCCGAGCGAGTCGGTCTTCGGGGCGCGCAGGCCAGTGGTCATGGGGATCCTCCGATGGTGTCCGGCGGCGCTGTCGGAGAGCGGAATGGTGGGCGCGACAGGGATTGAACCTGTGACCCCTCCCGTGTGAAGGGAGTGCTCTCCCGCTGAGCTACGCGCCCGCACCGCCGGCTTTATGCGTCGGCGCCGCGCGGCAAGTCAACGGCGCCAAGTCAAAGCCGGCACGTCAACGTATCCCGCGGCGTGCGACGCGCCGGGCGCGCGGCTATCCTCGCCCCAGCGCCGCGACGGCCGCGTCGAGCTCGTCGAAATGGCTGATCACCGCATCCGGGCCGAGCGTCGCGATCGGCTCGGGCGCGTAGCCGAAGTCGACGGCGACGACCGGCACGTGCGCGTCGCGGGCAGTGAGGACGTCGGTCTCGGTGTCGCCGACCATGATCGCCGTCGCCGCGTCGCCGCCGGCCTTCTCGATCGTCCGGTGCAGGGTGGCGCCGTTCGGCTTCGAGACTGCGAACGTGTCCTGGCCGACGATGGCGCGGAAGCGCGCCGTCGCGTCGAGCTCGGCGATCAGCTTCTTTGCGGACTGCTCGAGCTTGTTGGTGCAGATGGCGAACGTGTGGCCCTTCGCCGCCAGCCGGTCGAGCGCCGTCTCGACGACGGGGTAGAAGCGCGTCTTCACGCTAAGGTGCTCGTTGTAGTAGGCGAGGAAGGCGGCGAAGAGCGTGTCGAGCCGGCCGTCGTCGAGCGGCCGGTCCTGCGCGGCGAACCCGCGCCGGATCATCACCTTGCCGCCCCGGCCGACATACTTGCGGCCGACCTCGAGCGGCACCGGCGCCAGCCCCTCGCGGCGCAGGATCACGTTGAGCGAATCGATGAGGTCGGGCGCGCTGTCGACGAGCGTGCCGTCGAGATCGAAGACGATCAGTCCGGGGGAAGTCATGCCCCCCGCATAGCTTCGCACCTCAGCCCTTACAAGCGTGCCCCTCTATGGGCCGAATTTCTGAGCCGGGCGCGGCGCGGTGCCGTTTTGCTGCTCTCTTTCCCTGGCTATAGGAGGCGTCCGCCGCCACGAAAGACCGAGACATGCCGATGCCCGTCGCCCGCTCGATCCTGCCGGTCGCCCCGCGCCTCGGGCTGGGTCTGGTCCTTGGTGTGGGCCTCACCGCCGCGCCGGCACAGGCCGCGAACAACTACGACTTCCTGGCGGCGCCGCAGATCGACCTCAACCGCATCTTCCGCGTCGACAAGTCGACCGGCGAGGTCGGCGCCTGCCAGTTCGGGTTGAAGGAGGGCTCGCCGGTCGGCGTCACCCTGTGCTACCCGCCGGGGCAGGGGGCGGGCCCGCAGCCGACGAGCGACTACACGCTCGTCGCCTCGCGCCACGAGCACGAGGCGGGCGCCTGGCGCGTCGACCTGAGGACGGGCGCCATGTCGATCTGCTACGTGCTGGACGATGCCGTCGTCTGCACGCCGCCGGCGAAATAGGCGGCAACCGTATTTCTCGCGCGGGTCCGCTGGCGTTCTGCTAGAAGCCGCGCCGGAGCGTTTCAGGGAGCGTTAAGCAAGCCGCATGGCGTCAACCGACAGCTCGTCACGGACCATGGAAGCCGGCAAGCGCGCCGCGGCGGCGCGCGCGCTCGAGCTGGTCGCGCCCGGCATGCGGCTGGGACTCGGGACGGGCTCGACCGCGCACGAATTCGTGGCACTCCTCGGCGCGCGCGTCGCCCAGGGCCTCGAGGTGGTTTGCGTGCCCACCTCCGAGCGGACGGCGGCGCAGGCGTCGAGCCTCGGCATCCGCACGACGACGCTCGACGAGCTGCCCGAGCTCGACCTCACGATCGACGGCGCCGACGAGTTCGACCCGGACCTGAACCTCATCAAGGGCGGCGGCGGCGCGCTGCTGCGCGAGAAGATCGTCGCCACCGCCTCGGCGCGCATGGTCGTGATCACGGACTCTTCCAAGCAGGTGCGCCACCTCGGCCGCTTCCCGCTGCCGGTCGAGGTCAACCGCTTCGGCCTCGGCGCGACCCGCAACGCGATCGTGCGCGCGGCCGAATCGTGCGGGTGCCGCGGCGAGATCGAGCTGCGCCGGACGCCGGAGGGCGCCGACTATCTCACCGACGGCGGCCATCTCATCTTCGATTGCCATTTCGGCCGCATCGACGATCCCGCGGCGCTCGCCAACCGTCTCGTCGCGATCCCCGGCGTGGTCGAGCACGGGCTCTTCATCGGCATCGCCAGCCAGGTGATCTGCGCCGGACCCGACGGCATCGCGGTCCTCGACAGGGCGGGCGCCCCCTGATGCCGCTGTCGCGCTGGTCGAGCCGGGGCATCGGGCCCATCCTCGCGGTCGCGCTCGCGTGTCCCGTCGCGACCCCGGTGCTGGCGCAGGCACCGGTGCCGGCCGCCGCCGCGCCGGCCGATCCGCCGCCGCAGAGCGGCACGCCGGTCGGCACGAACGGCGTCACGCTGCCGCCGCCGCCCGATGCCGCCAATCCGACCGCCGCGCACATCGCCCAGGCGCGCCGGCTGATCCTCGCCACGGGGATCTCGCGCTCGTTCGACGTGATGATCGCCGAGTTCATGGACCAGATCGGCAACTCGGTGACGCAGGAGCGGCCCGAGCTCGTCACCGACATGCACGCCGTCCTCGACAAGCTGAAGCCCGAGTTCGACCGGCAGTCGCAGGAGATGATCGACCAGTCGGCGAAGATCTACGCCTCGCTCCTGTCGCAGAAGGACATCGACACGATCCTCACCTTCTACAACACCGAGGCCGGAAAGCGGTATGTTGCGATGCAGCCGCTGTTCCTGAACCAGCTGCTCTCCGGCACCCAGGCCTGGCAGCAGAAGATCGCGATCAACATGATGGCCCGCGTGCGGGCCGAGATGAAGAAGAAGGGCCACGACCTTTGAGCGAACCCTCGGGCGACTTCGACGTCGACCTCTTCGTCATCGGCGCGGGCTCCGGCGGCACGCGCGCGGCCCGCATCGCCGCCCAGCACGGCGCGCGGGTGATGGTGGCGGAGGAGTTCCGCGTCGGCGGCACCTGCGTGATCCGCGGCTGCGTGCCGAAGAAGCTCATGGTCTACGCCAGCAGGTTCGCCGACGCCTTCGAGGAAGCGGAAGGGTTCGGCTGGCACCTCGAGACGCCGACCTTCGACTGGCGCAAGCTCGTCGCCGCCAAGGAGAAGGAGATCACGCGGCTCTCCGGCCTCTACGTTCAGAACATCGAGAAGGCCGGCGCATCGATCTACGACGGGCGCGCCCGCGTCGCCGGCGCGCAGGCCATCGCGCTTGCCGACGGCCGGACGATCCGCGCCAAGACCATCCTCGTCGCCACCGGCGCGCATCCGCGCGTGCTCGATCACGTGCCGGGCCACGAGCTGATGATCTCGTCGAACGAGATCTTCGACCTGCCCGTGTTTCCGAAGCGGCTCCTGGTGATCGGCGCCGGCTACATCGGGGTCGAGTTCGCCTCGGTCTTCGTCAGGCTCGGCGCGCAGGTGACGGTGATCGCGCGCACCAAGGTGATCCTGCGCGGCTTCGACGAGGACATGCGCGACGGGCTGCGTGAGGCGATGAGGCGCGCCGGCGTTCGCTTCGAGTTCGACAACACTGTTGCCAAGGTCGAACGCGGCCCCGACGGCCTCGCCGCGACGCTCGCCGACGGCCGCGTCATCGCCTGCGACGTCATCCTTAATGCCTCCGGCCGCGTGCCGAACACCGAGGGCCTGGGCCTCGCCGAGGCGGGCGTGCGGCTCGGCGACAACGGCGAGGTCTGCGTCGACGACGCCTCCCAGTCGAGCGTGCCGTCGATCTACGCCGTCGGCGACGTCACCGACCGCGTCGCGCTGACGCCGGTCGCGATCCGCGAGGGCCACGCCTTCGCCGACACCGTCTTCGGCGGCAAGAACGTTAGAGTCGACCACGCGACGATCGCCACCGCCGTGTTCACGACGCCGGAGATCGGCACCGTCGGCCTCACCGAGCAGGAGGCCATCCGGCAGTATCCGCTGGTCGACGTCTACGCGGCGTCGTTCCGGCCGATGAAGGCGACCTTGTCGGGCCGCGAGGAGAAGACGGTGATGAAGATCGTCGTCGACTGCAAGAGCGACCGGGTGCTCGGCGTCCACATCCTCGGCGAGGACGCCGGCGAGCTGGCGCAGGTGCTCGGCATCGCGGTCAAGATGGGGGCCACGAAGGCCGACTTCGACGCCACGGTCGCGGTGCATCCGACGGCCGCGGAAGAGCTCGTCACCATGCGCATGCGCCAGCGCCGGCACGAGAAGCCGCTCGAGGAGGCGCACAGCCCGGGCCTCGCGGATTGCTGAGCGCGTCGCGCGGGTGACCCGCCGGCAGACCGCGCTCACCGTCCTCCGCGTGACGAGCGGCAATTTCCTAGAGATGTTCGATTTCTTCCTGTTCGGCTTCTACGCGAAGCCGATCGGTGACGCGTTCTTTCCGTCGCACGATCCCGTCTCGCGGCTGCTCCTCGCCTTCCTCACCTTCGGCGCGGCGTTCCTGATGCGGCCGCTCGGCGCCATCGTGCTGGGCGCCTACGTCGACAGGGTCGGGCGTCGGCGCGGCCTCGTCGTGACGCTGGCGATCATGGCGGTGGGCACGCTGACCATCGCCGCGACGCCCAGCTTCGCCACGCTCGCCGCCATCGTCCCCTGGCTTGGCTACGCCGCGCCGCTGCTCGTGCTGTCCGGGCGGCTCGCGCAGGGCTTCTCCGCCGGCGTCGAGCTCGGCGGCGTCTCGGTCTATCTCGCCGAGATGGCGCCGCCCGGCCGGCGCGGCTTCCTCGTCGCCTTCCAGTCGGCGAGCCAGCAGGTGGCGGTCGTCGTCGCCGCCCTGATCGGCTTCGCGCTGCAGCGCAGCCTCGGTCCCGCGGCCATCGCCGCCTGGGGCTGGCGCCTGCCGTTCGCGCTCGGCTGCGCCATCATTCCCCTGCTGTTCTGGATCCGCCGATCGCTCGCCGAGACGGCGGCATTCCGGGCGCGGCGGCCGCCGAAACTGCGGGACGCCGTCGCCACCATCGCCGCGAGCTGGCGCATCGTCCTGCTCGGCACGCTGCTCGTCGTGATGACCACCGTCTCGTTCTACCTGATCACCGTCTACACGCCGACCTTCGGTCAGCACGAGCTGCATCTCGATCCCGGCGCGACGCTGCTGATCGCCTGCGCCGTCGGCGTCCTGAACTTCTGCGTGCTGCCCGCGGCCGGCGCGCTATCCGACAGGGTTGGCCGGCGGCCGCTGCTCATCGGCTGCACGGTGCTGATGCTGCTCACCGCCTATCCCGCGCTGGCGTGGCTCGCCGCGGCACCGACCGTCTCCCGCATGCTCTTAGTCGAGCTGTGGCTCGCTCTTCTCTACGCCAGCTACAACGGGGCGATGGTCGTCGCCCTGACGGAGGTCGTGCCGACGGCGGTGCGCACGGCCGGCTTCTCGCTCGCCTACAGCCTCGCCACGGCGCTCTTCGGCGGCATGACGCCCGCCGTGAGCCAGTCCCTGATCGCTTTCACTGGCGACAAAGCGGCGCCGGGTGGCTGGCTGAGCGTGGCGGCGGCGCTCAGCCTTGCCGCCGCTCTGGCTTTACGCCCGCAGGCGCCGGCTCAGTCGAGCTTGTAGAAGACGACGAGCGACTGCTCCTTGTGCCCCTCGTAGGGCGCGACCTGGTAGTACATCACGCCCTCGCCCGACGGGTCGCGCTTGCCGAAGGCAATCTTGGCCGACGGCGTCTCCGGCGTGCCGGCCGGCGCATCGTCGCGCGAGGGGGCGACGCGCGCCCATTCGGCGCCGGTCCACGCCCCGAGCGGCGAGCGGGCGTCGTCCTGGTGGATGCGGTTGAAGATGTCGAGCTTGCCGTAAGGCGTCTCGGCGACGGTCTCGCTCGCAGGGAAGGTGACCTTCGTCAGACCGGCGGCCGCCGGGTCGCTGCTCGCAAACGAGACCTTGCCGTCCGTGTGCTCGACCTTGATCGAGATCGGCGCGCCGGCGTGGAAATCCGCCTTCATGTGCTGGAGCTGCTGGTACTGCGCCTCGGTGATGCCCATCCGGCGGTCGTAGGGCAGGGGCTGGCCGGCTCTGTTGCCCGTCACCGCCTTCTTGAACCAGTCCATGTTGTTGGCCACGGCGGCCCGGAACTGGCGGTCGATCGCCTGGTCTTCCGGCGCCACCGAGAGCGTCATTACGTGGCCTTCGATCGTCCCCGATTTCGGCAGATAGGCGTCGAGCGGACCGTCGGCGCGGGCCGCGGCAGGAAGGGCGAGGAGGGCGACGAGGCTCGCGAAGGCAAGGGAACGGCAGACCATGGGGGGCTCCTGAGAGGCCGGCTGCGTGCCACGCGAGGGGCGGGGCTGCAACTTAACCTTCGTCCAGCTTCGCCGTCGCGACGCCTCGCGGCACGACGTCCTTGCCCCGCCCCGCGCCGATGCGCATCTTGGGGGAAACAGCACAAGGAGTTCCGCCCCCGTGAAAGCCCTCATCGTCGTCGACATGCTCAACGACTTCGTCACCGGCGCGCTCGCCAACGAGGTCAGGGCCACGCGTGTCGTCCCGGCGATCCGGCGGCTGATCGACCATGCGCGGGCGGACCAGGACTGGCTCGTCGTCTACGCCTGCGACGCGCACCGCGCCGACGACCGCGAGGTCGCGCTGTGGGGCAAGCATGCAATGGCCGGCACATGGGGCGCACAGGTGATCGAGGCGCTTGCGCCAGTCGGCGCCGAGCGCGAGATCGTCGTGCCGAAGCGGTTCTACGGCGCCTTCGAGGGCACCGAGCTCGACGACCTGCTGTACGACTACGAGGTTGAGGATGTCGTGCTGGTCGGCCAGCACCTCGACGTCGGGCTGCGCCACACCTCCTATGGCGCCTTCCTGTCCGACCTCGACATCCACGTGCCGGCGGACGCCGTCTGCGCCCGCGACGGGATCGATGCCGAGGCGGCGCTCGGCTACCTGCGCGACATGTATGCCGCCAACCTCACCACCTCGACGGCGCTGATCGGGCGGCCGGTGCTGCGGACGGCAAGCTCGAACCCCTGATCCTCAGCTCCGGCGAGCCGACGGGAGGCGCGCGGAGGATCATCTTGTCGCCGCCAGACGGGCTCGCCATATCCCGTGCTGCCGCGCCTGCGCGGCATCACGAGGACCGGTCATGACCGACTTCCAGGCCTACCAGCGCCCCCGCCCCGTCTCGTTCTTCGCGAGCCCGGCCTTGCCCGCCGCCGCCTTCGCCGGCGTGCGCACGCGGCGCATGCTGGCTTTCGCGGTCGATTTCACGCTCGTCTCGATCCTCGCGTTGCTGCTCTGGACCGGCCTCTTCGTCGTGACGCTCGGCCTCGCCGCGTTCTTCCTGCCGCCGCTCTGGCCGTTCGTCGCGTTCTTCTACAACGGCCTCACCGTCTCCGGCCGCGGGATGGCGACGCCCGGCATGCGGATGCTCGATCTCGAGATGCGCCAGGTCGACGGCGCGCCGGTCGGCTTCGTCATCGCCGGCATCCACGCCGCGCTTCTCTATGCGAGCTGGCTGTTCCCGCCGGTGTTCCTGACGTCGCTGTTCACGCCCGACAAGCGCTGCCTGCACGACATCTTCGCGGGCGTGATCGTGGTGCGGCGGCCCTAAGCCTCTGGCCTTGTGCGGCGGCTACTTCGCCGCCCCCGTGCACGGGTCGAGCACCGAGCGGCTGATCAGCTTCGGCAGCGAGGCGGTCGGGGTGTAATCGACGTCGGGACGCGTCGCGACGAGCGCGTCGCCGGTCTTCAGGGGCCCGGGCGCCTGGTGCGGGGCGGCGGCGAACTCGCCGATCGTCGACGGGTGCTTCGCCTTCACCATGTAGTCGAGCATGTCGGCCGACGCGACGAAGGCGACCGCGATGATCGAGACCGAAAGCGCGATGCCCTCGAACGTGGTGCCCCGCTCGTCCTTCATGAATCGATTGCCGATACGCATGACCTGGCCTCGCCTTTACCGCCGCAGCCCGGACCATGACTCGAAGACGGTAAACAGGACATTGAAGCGCCGGGTCGAACGCGAGAAAAGCGTGTCGTCTCGCGACACGGGTGCGTGAGCCGGGAGCCGGGGGAGCAGATGACCGTCAACGAGGACATGATCCAGTACTGGAACGAGGTCGCCGGCTCGAAATGGGTCGTCAACCAGGCGCGCCTCGACCGGCTGATGGCGCCGCTCTCGGCCGCGCTTCTCGATGCGGCGGCCCCGCGCGCCGGCGAGACCATCGTCGAGATCGGCTGCGGCTGCGGCGACCTCACGCTGCAGCTCGCGGCGCTGGGCAGCTGCGGCCGCATCACGGCCGTCGATGTCTCGCGACCGATGCTGGCGCATGCCCAGGCGCGCCACGCCGCCATGCAAGGCTCGGCTGCGGCCGGCAAGCTCGCGTCGATCGACTGGGTCGTCGCCGACGCCATGACCTACGCCTTCCCACGCGCCAACACGCTGCTGCTCTCGCGCTTCGGCGTGATGTTCTTCGACGACCGGCCGCGCGCCTTCGCCAATCTGCGCGCCGCGCTCGCGCCGGGCGGCCGGTTCGCCTTCATCTGCTGGCGCCCGCGTGCGCAATGCGAATGGATGCAGCTGCCGCTCGACTGGGTCGCGTCGATCCTGCCGCCGCCCGAGGAGACGACCGGCGAGCCCGGCCCGTTCGGCCTCGCCGACGACGCGGAGACGGTGGCGCTGCTGACCGACGCGGGGTTCACGGACGTCTCTGCCGACAAGGTCGATTGCCCGCTGGTGATCGGCGAGGGCGCGACGACGCCCGCGGCGGTCGACGACGCGATGGCGCTGCTCGGCCAGGCGGGACCGACCGCGCGGCACATCGCGGAGGCCGAGCCGGAGCCGCGGCGTGCCGCCCTCGATCTGATGAAAGCGCGTCTCGCCGAACGCGAGGAGGACGGCCGCGTGCTGCTCGAGGGGGCGTGCTGGATCTATTCGGGGCGCGCCTGACGTCTCACAGCGCCGCCAGCGCCTCGCGGCCCGACACCCGCCGACCCTTGGGCCACACCCAGAAGTCGCCCTCGCGCTCGACGGCGTCGGCGAGCAGCAGATGATAGGCATGCTTCGGCACCGCGATGGCGCCAAGCGAGGCGAGGTGGCTGGTGACGAACTGCGTGTCGAGCAGGTGGAAGCCGCCGGCGCGCAGCCGCGCGACCAGATGCACGAGCGCCACCTTGGATGCATCCGTGACGCGGTGGAACATGCTCTCGCCGAAGAAGGCGCCGCCGAGCGCGACGCCGTAGAGACCGCCGACGAGCTTGTCGCCGTCCCACGCCTCGATCGTATGGACGTGACCCATGTCGAACAGCGCGCGGTAGAGCGCGCGGATGCGGTCGTTGATCCAGGTCCCTTCGCGACCGGGACCGGCCTCGGCGCAGCCGTCGATCACCGCATCGAAGGCTGTGTCGACGCGCACCTCGAACCTGTCGCCGCGCACCGTCTTGGCGAGGCTGCGCGTGACGACGAGCCCGTCGAGCGGGAAGATGCCGCGCTCCTCCGGATCCACCCAGAAGAGGTTGGGATCGCTGGCGCTTTCGGCCATCGGGAACAGGCCGATCGAGTAGGCGCGCATCAGCACGTCGGGCGTGATCTCGAGCCTGTCTCGCGCGCGTGTCATGGGGGCGAGGGTGCGCGCGCCGGGAAAAACCGTCAAGACGGATACTCGACGCGCTCGCCGGTGTGGCCTAAGCGGGCGACATCAGGACGAGGCAGACGATGGGCGTGGAGACGCTGCAGGTTAGCGAGGACGAGGAGGGCATGCGCCTCGACCGCTGGTTCAAGCGGCGCATCCCGACGCTGTCCTTGTCGCATCTGAACAAGATCGTGCGCACAGGACAGGTGCGCGTCGACGGCGCGCGCGTGAAGACGGCGACGCGGCTCGCGACCGGCCAGAGCGTGCGCGTGCCGCCGCTGTCGCTCGACGCACCGACGCCGTCGGCGCCGGCCCTGTCCGAAGACGACGCCCGCGCGCTCCGCGATATGATCCTCTTCGAGGACCGCGATCTCATCGTCCTCAACAAGCCGTTCGGCCTCGCCGTTCAGGGCGGCTCCGGCACCAAGCATCACATCGACGGAATGCTGGCCTCGCTGCCGAACGAGCGCGGCGACCGGCCGTCGCTGGTGCATCGCCTCGACCGCGACACCTCCGGCGTCCTGCTCGTGGCGCGCACGCGCAAGATGGCGGCCGACCTCGGCGAGATCTTCCGTTCGCGCCAGGCGCGCAAGACCTACTGGGCGCTGGTCGAGGGCATTCCGAAGCCGCCGCAGGGCCGTATCTCGCTCTATCTCGCCAAGGGCGACGGCATGGGCGACGACCGGGGGCCCCGCAGCGGCCGCTACGATCCGATGACGCGCGAGAAGATGCGCGTCGCCAAGCATGGCGAGGAGGACGCGCAGCACTCGGTCACCTACTACGCGACGATCGAGCGCGTGCCGTCGCGTCTCGCCTGGCTGTCGATGAAGCCGATCACCGGCCGCACGCACCAGCTCCGCGCGCACGCCGAAGCCATCGGCCACCCGATCGTCGGCGACCCCAAGTACGGCATCAAGCCGAAGACCGACCCGCGCCGCACCGATCCGCTGCGCGCCGTGCCCGACGGCATCGAGAAGAAGCTGCACCTCCTGGCGCGGCGCCTCGTGCTGCCCAACCCGCGCGGCGGCACGCTCGACGTCACCGCGCCGCTGCCGCCGCACATGCAGGCGAGCTTCGACCTGCTCGGCTTCGACACGAGCACCTACGATCCGATCGACGAGGCGCCGGAGTAGCTCGCGCGACACTGCGTGCGTGCTCCTTCGCGCATACGTGGCGCGCACATTGCCCATCGCGTGCAGGAAACCTCTTGCCGCGCCGCACAAATTGACTAAGGTGTGGGCATGGGCGGCTTTGCACAATTTGCGGGCACGCTAGGGTCTAAGCATCCCGAAGCCCGCGTCCTTCTTGCGCCGATGTCCGGCGTCAGCGATCTCGGCATGCGACGCGCTGCCCAAGAATTCGGCGCGAGTCTCGTCGTCACCGAGATGGTCGACAGCGCCTTCTTCAGGGCCGGCGAGACGGCGGCCCGCCTCAAGGCGGACGGATCGGGCATCGCCTGCCATGTCGTGCAGATCGCCGGCTGCGAGCCCGGGCGCCTCGCCGAGGCCGCCAAGCTCGCCGAGGGCGAGGGCGCCGCGATGGGCGACATCAACATGGGCTGCCCCGCGCGTAAGGTGGTCGGTGGTCTCGCCGGCTCGGCGCTGATGCGCGATCTCGACCATGCGGTGGCGCTCATCCGCGCCGTCGTCGGCGCCGTGAGCGTGCCGGTGTCGCTGAAGATGCGCCTCGGCTGGGACGATGCCTCGCGCAACGCGCCGGAGCTCGCGCGCCGCGCCGAGGCCGAGGGCGTCGCGATGGTGACGGTGCACGGCCGCACGCGCTGCCAGTTCTACAAGGGCGCGGCGGACTGGACGGCGATCCGCGCCGTCGTCGATGCCGTCGCCGTGCCTGTCGTCGCCAATGGCGACTGCACGAGCGCGGCGGACGCCCGCGCCATGCTTGCCGCCTCCGGCGCCGATGCCGTGATGGTCGGCCGCGCGGCGGTCGGCCGGCCCTGGCTCGTCGGCGGAATCGGCCGAGCCCTCGATGGCGCAGGCGAGCCGGACCTGCCGCCGGCCGCCGCGCGCCGGGACGCGGCGCTCGCTCATTACGACACGCTGCTCGAAGGGTTCGGCATCGCGCAGGGCGTCCGCCATGCGCGCAAGCATCTTGCCGGCTACGCCACGCATGCCGGCTTCGGACCTTCGACGGCGGCGCATCGTGCGCTGGTGACGAGCGACGATCCCGCCGACGTGCGGGCGCGTCTTGCGGAGATTTTCATGGATACGCGTTTGGAGGTGGCCGCATGAGTGCCCGTCGGTCCTTTCGCCTGCTCGGCAAGACGCGGCCCGTCGGCACGACGCTTCCGATGGCCGGCGGCGTCGTTCAGGCCGTGGGCGCGCTGCAGGTGCTCGACGCGCTGCCGCACCCGATCCTCACCATCGCCGAGGATGGGCTGATCGAGAGCGCCAACCCGGCTGCCGAGGCGTTCTTCGGCACCAGCCTGTCGCCGACGCGGCAGCAGACGCTGGAAGGGCTGCTGCCGATCGGCTCGTCGCTGCTCGCGCTCCTTGAGCAGGTCCGCGAGGACGGCGGCGCGATCAACGAATATCGCGTCGATCTCGGCCTGCCGCGGCTCGGCGTCGAGAGGCTTGTCGACATCTTCGTCGCGCCGGTGATGCCGCAGAGCAAGACCATGGTGGTCATGCTGCGCGAGCGTACCATCGCCGAGAAGCTCGATCGCCAGCATGCGCAGCGCGGCGCCGCGCGATCGGTCTCGGCCATGGCCTCGATGCTGGCGCACGAGATCAAGAACCCGCTGTCGGGTATCCGCGGCGCGGCGCAGCTCATCGAGGCCGACGCCAACGATTCCGACCGCGCGCTGACGCGGCTCATCTGCGACGAGACCGACCGCATCGTGAAGCTCGTCGACCGGATGAAGCCGTTCTCGGCGATCTCCGACGAGGACTTCGAGAGCGTCAACATCCACGTCGTGCTGGATCACGTGAAGAAGGTCGCGCAGGCGGGCTTCGCACGGCACATCCGCTTCACCGAGATCTACGACCCGTCGCTGCCGCCGGTCTTCGGCAGTCGCGACCAGCTGGTCCAGGTGTTCCTCAACCTCGTAAAGAACGCCGCCGAGGCGATCGGCACCGAGCGCTTCGACGGCGACATCGAGCTGCGCACGGCGTTCAGGCCCGGGGTGAGGCTCAAGATCAACGGGTCGGACATGCCGGTGAGCCTGCCGCTCGAATTCTGCGTGCGCGACAACGGGCCGGGCATTCCCGAGGAGATGCTGAGCCGATTGTTCGACCCCTTCGTCACCACGAAGCCGACCGGAACTGGCCTGGGCCTTGCTTTGACCGCGAAGATCGTCGGGGACCATGGGGGTATCGTCGAGTGCGAGTCCCACGCGAGCCGGACGACATTCAAGGTGCTGATGCCCATGCACATGCCGAAGGACGGTCGGGCGGCCGAGGCGTCCGACTAGGCTGCGGCGCGAGCGGGCAGGGGAAATGAATCCAGGAAACATTCTCGTCGCCGACGATGACTCGGCCATACGGACGGTGCTGAGCCAGGCGCTGTCGCGGGCCGGCTATGACGTGCGCACCACCGGCACCGCGGCAATGCTGTGGGGCTGGGTGAAGGCCGGCGACGGCGATCTCGTCATCACCGACGTGGTGATGCCGGACGAGAACGCCTTCGAGCTGCTGCCGCGGATCAAGAAGCTGCGGCCCGAGCTGCCGATCATCGTCATGAGCGCGCAGAACACGTTCATGACGGCGATCAAGGCCTCCGAGCGCGGCGCCTACGACTACCTGCCGAAGCCCTTCGACCTGCGCGAGCTGGTGTCGATCGTCGGGCGGGCGATGTCCGAGCCGAAGACGCGCGCCGCCGCGCAGATGCCGGAAGACCTCGACAACATGCCGCTCGTCGGGCGCTCGCCGGCGATGCAGGAGATCTACCGGTCGCTGGCCCGCCTGATGGCGACCGACCTGACGGTGATGATCACCGGCGAGTCCGGCACCGGCAAGGAGCTCGTCGCTCGCGCGCTGCACGACTATGGCAAGCGCAAGAAGGGTCCGTTCATCGCCGTCAACATGGCGGCGATCCCGCGCGATCTTATCGAAAGCGAGCTGTTCGGACACGAGAAGGGCGCCTTCACCGGCGCCAACCAGCGCTCGGCGGGACGCTTCGAGCAGGCCGAGGGTGGTACGCTGTTCCTCGACGAGATCGGCGACATGCCGATGGAGGCGCAGACGCGGCTTCTGCGCGTGCTGCAGCAGGGCGAGTACACGACGGTCGGCGGCCGAACGCCGATCAAGACCAACGTGCGCATCGTCGCCGCAACCAACAAGGACCTGCGCAACGCCATCGCGCTCGGGCAATTCCGCGAGGACCTGTTCTTCCGCCTCAACGTCGTGCCCTTGCGCCTGCCCCCCTTGCGCGAGCGCATCGAGGACGTCGCCGATCTCGCGCAGCACTTCTTCAAGCAGGCAGCGGCGGAGGGCCTGCCGTCGAAGCATCTCGAGCCCGGCGCGCTCGAGCGGATGAAACGCTATCGCTGGCCGGGCAACATTCGCGAGCTCGAGAACCTGGTGCGGCGTCTCGCGGCGCTCTACCCGCAAGAGGTGATCGGCGAGCAACTCGTCGACATCGAGCTATCGGCCGATGCGGCGGGGTTCTCGCCGGCTCCCTCGGGGCGCCAGATGCAGGCCTCGCCCTCGCTGGCGGCGGCGGCCGCCGATGGCGAGGCGCTCCCGCTGTCGACGGCCGTCGAACGGCATCTCTCGAAGCTGTTCAGCGCGCACGGGGACAGCCTGCCGCCGCCCGGCCTCTATCACCGTGTGCTGCGCGAGCTTGAGATCCCGCTGATCTCCGCGGCGCTGGCGGCCACGCGCGGCAACCAGATCAAGGCGGCCGAGCTGCTCGGCCTCAACCGCAACACGCTGCGCAAGAAGATCCGCGACCTCGATATCCGCCTGATGCGCTCGCCCCGCTGAGCGGGCGAACGCCTGCGGGATTGCCACGAAATTGCCGCGAATTGTTCCGGTAGGCCCCTGCGAGCCTTCCCTTGAGACGTGAGCGTGGCTAAAAGGCACATCGGCGCCGCGCTTGATCCGACGGCCGGAGCGCCGCGCGTCCAAAAGACGCAAGCTGCCGGTCGTCTGGCACGACAGGAAGAGGAACAAGGATGGCTCCCAGTCTCCACCCGGCGATCGACGGCGGCATCAGCCAGGGCTACGGCAGCTTCAACGGCGGCACGCTCGAGTGCAAATGCCCTACCGACAAGGTCGTGGTCCGCATCACAGGCGACGTCGCCTACAACCACGCCTGCGGCTGCTCGAAGTGCTGGAAGCCCGACGGCGCGCTCTTCTCCGTCGTCGGCGTCGTGCCGGTCGACAAGCTCGAGGTCATCGCGCATCCGGAGAAGCTGAAGGTCGTCGACGAGAGCGCGACCATCCAGCGCCACGCCTGCACGGGCTGCGGCGTCCACATGTACGGGCGCATCGAGAAGGACCATCCGTTCAAGGGGCTCGACTTCGTCCACACGGAGCTGTCGAGCGAGAAGGGCTGGCAGGCGCCGCAGTTCGCGGCCTTCTGCTCCTCGATCATCGAGCAGGGTTTCGATCCCTCCGGCATGGGCGAGGTGCGCTCCAAGTTCCACGCGGTCGGGCTCGAGACCTACGACTGCCTCGCGCCGGGCCTGATGGACGCGATCGCCGGCTACACCGCCAAGCAGAACGGCACGGCCTACGATCCCGCGAAGCCGGCGGCAGCGGCTCCGGCTCCGGCTCCGGCGGCCGCGCCTACGGCGGCACCGACGCCCAAGCCGGCGGCTGCGCCCGCCTACAAGCCCGCGCCCGCGCCAGAGAAGAAGGGCGGCATCGCCGGCTTCTTCGCCAAGCTGTTCGGCGGCTGACGCTAACCCGAGCGCTACCCGAACCGCGTCGCCTCCTCGGCGGCGCGGAACAGCGCCTGGGCCTTGTTGCGGCATTCCTGCAGCTCGCTCGCCGGGCTCGAGTCGTAGACGATCCCGGCGCCGGCCTGCACGTGCATCGTGCCGTCCTTCACCACGGCGGCGCGCAGGATGATGCAGGTGTCCATCTCGCCCGACGCGCCGAAATAGCCGATGCAGCCGGCGTAGATGCCGCGCTTGTCGGTTTCGAGCTCGTCGATGATCTCCATCGCCCGCACCTTCGGCGCGCCGGAGACGGTGCCGGCCGGGAAGCCCGCCGACAGCGCGTCGATCGAATCGTGCGCGGGATCGAGCGTGCCTTCGACATTCGAGACGATGTGCATCACGTGGCTGTAGCGCTCGATGGCGAAGCGCTCGGTGACGCCGACCGTTGCCGTCGCGGCGACGCGGCCGACGTCGTTGCGGCCGAGGTCGAGCAGCATGAGATGCTCGGCGCATTCCTTCTCGTCGGCAAGCAGCTCGGCGGCGAGCGCGTCGTCTTCGGCTCTGGTCTTGCCGCGACGGCGCGTGCCGGCGATGGGCCGGATCGTCACCTTGCCGTCCTGCACCTTGACGAGGATTTCGGGCGACGAGCAGACGATCTGGAAGCCGCCGAAGTCGAGGTAGCAGAGGTAGGGCGCCGGGTTGACCCGCCGCAGCGCACGGTAAAGCGCGAAGGCCGGCGGCGCGAACGGCGCCGAGAAGCGCTGCGACAGCACGACCTGGAAGATGTCGCCGGCGCGGATGTATTCCTTCGCCGTCTCGACCATCGCCTCGTAGCGCTCCGGCGGCGTGTTCGACTGCGGCGTGACCGCGGTGCCGGACCTGCCGCGCCCGGCAGCGACGCCCGGCGGCAGCGCGCCGGCCAGGGTCGCAATCACCTCGGCCAAGCGCACCTCGGCGCGGGCGTAGGCGGTGCGCGCGGTCTCGCCGACGGTGGGACGCACCGGGGTCACCACCGAGACCTCGTCGCGCACGTGATCGAATACGACCACCACCGTCGGCCGCAGGAACAGCGCGTCGGGCACACCGATCGGGTCGGGCTTGGGCGTCGCGAGCCGTTCCATCTCGCGCACCATGTCGTAGCCGAGGTAGCCGAACACGCCGGCGGCCATCGGCGGCAGCTCGGCGCCCGTCTCCCCGGGCGCCGCGGCGATGCGGGATTCCGCGATCAGTGCGCGAAGCGCCGCGAGCGGCGGCGCGGGGCAGGGCGAGAACGAGTCGGGCGCCGCCAGCGCGTCGCGGGCGATCTCGGCCTTGCCGGCGGCGGCGCGGAAGATCACGTCGGGGTCGAGCCCGATCATCGAATAGCGGCCGCGTGCCGCCCCGCCCTCGATCGATTCGAGCAGGAAGCAGCGTCCCGGCCGGCCGGCCGAGAGCTTGAGGAAGGCGGAGACGGGGGTCTCGAGGTCGGCGATCAGGCGCTCGACGACGAGGCAGGCCTCGCCGGCCGCGTGGCGCTCGGCGAAGCTGGCGAAGGCCGGTTCGACCATCAGCTCTGGCTGTCGTCGGCGAGCGCGGACTGAAGGGCGCGCTCGTTGAGCTTCACGCCGATCTCGTGCTGCGCTTCCGACAGGTACTGGGCCAGGACATCGTCGACGATGCCGCCCTTCACCTGCTCCATCACCTTGTCGAACTGCTGGTCGCCCGGATGCATCGGCGGGACGCGCGCGGCGTCCACCTTGAAGACGATGCGGGCCCCGCCGGCGATCGGCGCGGCGCCGGCCTTGCCGACGGGGATCTGGAAGACCGCCGCCGCGACGCTCGCCGGCAGCTCGGGCGCGCCCGAGCGCGACAGGTCCGTTGCCTTCGCGAGCTTGAGGTCGCCGTGCGCGGCGGCGACCGCCGCCACCGTCTTGCCGCCGTCGATCTCCGCGACGATCGCCTCGCTCGCCTTGGCGAGGCGGCGCGCGGTCTCGTCGACCTTCCACATCGCCTCGACGCGCGGCTTCACCTCGGCCAACGGCAGCTTGTGCGCGGCATCGACACCGAGGACTTCGTACCAGACGTAGCCGCCGCCGGGCGCCTGGAGGTATTCGGTATCGGCACCGACGTCGGCGCCGAACGCCGCCTTCAACATGGCCGGGCCGTCGACCAGGCCTTCCACCGGCTTGTGCGCCTTGTCGAAGCCCTGGGCGTCGATCGCGTCGATGGTGCGCGGCGTGACGCCTGCGGCCTTCGCCGACTCGGCCAGGGTCTTGCCGGCGGCGCGCTGGTTCTCGATGTCCTCGCGCAGCTTGTCGGCCTGCGCCTTGGCGCGGATGATCGCGAGCTGGTTGACGATCTCGCCCTTGGCCTCGTCGAAGGAGCGCGAGCGGCCGGGCTCGATCTTGGCGACGTGGACCAGCACCGTGCCGAACTGCGTCTTGACCGGCTGGCTCGTGCCGCCCTCGGGCAGCGCGAAGGCGGCGTCGGCCAGCGCCTTGTCGGGAATCTGGTCCTTCGTCACCGTGCCGAGGCTCACGTCGGCTTCGGTCTTCTTCTGCGCCTTCAGAAGGTCGGCGAAGCTCTGGCCCTTGTCGAGCGAGTCGCGAGCAGCTTTCGCGGCCGCCTCGTCGGGGAAGAACAACTGGTCGACCGTGCGCCGCTCCGGGATCCGGTAGAGCGTGTCCTTGTAGTCGTCGTAGCGCTTGCGGGCGTCGGCGTCCGACACGGCGTCGGGCTTCACGAGGTTCGCGGGCACGACCGAGAGGACGACGAGCTTGCGGTACTCCGGCGCCGTGAACGCGTTCGGCCGCTCGTCGTAGAATTGCTGCAGCTGGACCTGCGTCGGCGCCGGCACTTCGCCGGCGGCGCTCGCGGGCAGCGTGAAGAAGTTGAGGTCGCGAACTTCGCTCTGGTAGCGGAAGATCGCCGCCTTCAGGATCTGCGGCACCTCTATGCCGCCGACGACGGCGTCGGAGACGTCGCGGCGCATCATCAGGCCGCGTTGCGAACGCACGTATGTGCCCTCGCTCATGTTGTTCTCGGAGAGCAGCAGGTTGAACCGGTCGCGGTCGAACTGCCCGTTCGGGCCGAAGAACATCCGATCCTGGGTGATCGCCTGGGCGATCTCGCCGTCGCCGACGGCGAGGCCGAGCTTGCCCGCTTCGTGATCGAGGATCGCGTTGCTGAGCAGGCGCGACAGCACCTCGCGGTCGACGCCCATGCGCCTCGCCTCGGTATTGGTGATGCCGCGCTTGGCCTTCTCCTGCAGCTGCTGCAGCTCGTTCTGGTAGGCGTTGCGGAAGTCCTGGACGGTGATCTTCGTCGAGCCGACGGCAGCGAGCTGGTCGGCGTTGAAGTTCGTGAACCGGTCGCCGATGCCCCAGACCGCGAACGCCAGGATCATGACGCCGAGCACCATCGCCATGATCGCGCGCCCGAAGACATTCTGCGACAGCGCGCGCATTTGGGTCAGCATGGGTGGGCTTTTCTTCCGCAGGTCTCGAGAGGCGGCGGACTATAGGGAGGGGTTCGCGCCGACGCAACGAAGCCGGCGGCCGCGGCGGAGGCTCGAGGAGACCGGTGCCGGATGAGGGGATTGAACCCCCGACCTTCGGTTTACAAAACCGCTGCTCTACCGCTGAGCTAATCCGGCGCCATGGTCACCGAAAACCGGTGCCTCATCGTTACTTGCTCGGCTTGAGCCGATGCGCGCCTGCGTACCAGCGCCGCGCATTCTGCGCAACGCAAGCGTCGCCGATGCGCTCGAACACAAATGTTCATCGCCGCCGTGTCGCATCGAAACTTCAGGGGACGGCATAGTGCGCGCGGACGTTCTCATGTCCTCGCGGAATCAACAGCAAGCCGTCGATGGCGACGGTACGACAGCGGCCGGAGCGTCTCATTTCGGTCGAAGTTCCTGCGGCTTCGCTATCGTTTGAGCGGTTTTCACTGCCCTATTTGAACATTGGCCGGTGAAATTCTCGCCGCGGCAAACAAATCTTGTCAAAAATCGTTTTCGGCCACTTGCCTGTTGGCGCGCGGAAGCCCAATTTGAAGTCGCAGAATCAATATTAGAGGCTTCTGGGATGTCAGCAGAACAATCGTCGGTGGATCATCTGTCGCTCGCGGCGGATATCGTCGCCGCCTACGTCAGCAACAATTCGGTCCCGTCAGCCGAGGTGCCGGCGCTGATTCATTCCGTGCATGCCTCGTTGCTGAAGGCGACGGCGGGCGTGGTGGAAACGCCGGTCGAGGCGCCGAAAGAGCCGGCGGTGCCGATCAAGAAGTCGATCACCAACGACTACATCATCTGTCTCGAGGACGGGAAGAAGTTCAAGTCGTTGAAGCGCCACCTCGCGACGGCCTACGATCTCACGCCGGCCGCCTATCGCGCCAAGTGGAATCTGCCGTCGGACTATCCGATGGTGGCGCCCGGCTATTCGGCGACGCGCTCCGAGCTTGCCAAGGCCGCCGGCCTCGGCAACGCTCGCGCCGCCGCCAAGGCGGTCGAGCCCTCGGCCAAGGTGAGCGAGGCGCCGAAGAAGGCCGGTCGCGGACGGCCGAAGAAGGTCGCCTGATCTCGATCTAGACTAAAGCTTTTCCGCAAAAGGCCGTGGGTTTTCACCCGCGGCCTTTTGTAGTTTCGGACCGCGGGATTCCGGGAGCCTCGCCGCTCATCGGCTGCGTGCAGGCACTGACCAGGTCGGTGAGGCGGTCGATGGTGGCGCGTCGCGCGCTCCCGCTTCGGCTGACGAGCCTGACCCGCCGCGACGAATGCGGACCGGCGAGGCGGCGCGCCACCAGGCGGCGGGGCAGAGGCACGTCGCGTACGACGGCCAGATGCGGCATCAGCGTCAAGCCGAAGCCGGCATCCGCAATTTGCAGCAGCGTATCGAGGCTCGCGGCCCGCATGTCGGCCATCACGCCGGCCTCGCCGAATGGACGTTGGCAGAGGTCGAGCGCCTGGTCGCGCAGGCAATGGCCATCCTGGAGCAGCAGCATCGACCCGGGCGGGATGTCCTCCGCCCTCACCACGTCGGATGCGGCGAGCGGGTGCGTGTCGCGCATCACGAGCCAGAACGGCTCGTCGAAGAGCGGCTCGTCGTGCAGGCCGTGCTCGTCGGGTTCCGAGGCGATCAGCGCGGCGTCGAGCTGGGTGCGGGCCCGCGGCTCGACAAGGCGCTCGGTGAGGTCCTCCACGAGCGTCAGCTGAAGGCGCGGCATCGTCGCGGCGATCTTGGGCAGGATCAGCGGCATGAGGTAGGGCGCAAGCGTCGGGATGATGCCCAGGCGCAACGGCGCGGCCTCGGGCTCGCGCAACGTGGCCGCCGTCGCGACGACATCGTCGGCGGCCGTCACCGCGCGGCGGGCGTGCGCGAGGATCGGCGCGCCGGCGGCGGTCAGCGTGACGCTCTTGCCGACGCGCTCGAACAGGTCGACGCCGAGCTCCTTCTCGAGCTTGAGGATCTGCCCGCTCAAGGTCGGCTGGCTCACCGCGCAGGAGTGTGCGGCGCGGCCGAAATGGCCGTGGTCGGCGACAGCGATGATGTAGCGGAGATCACGCCGGTTCACGGGCAGCTCGCATCGGCAGGGCCGATCGATCGTATAGGAACAATCGATTGGAGCAATGGAGTTCGGCCCCTTAGAACCAGTCGAGCCAACCCCCAAGGAGGTTCGTTATGGCCGACAGGCTGACGACGACGGCCGGCGCTCCGGTCGCTTCCAACCAGAATTCCCTCTCCGCCGGCCCCCGCGGCCCGCTCCTGCTCGAGGACTACAAGCTCCTCGAGAAGCTCGCCGCGCAGAACCGCGAGCGCATCCCCGAGCGCGTCGTCCACGCCAAGGGATGGGGGGCGTTCGGCACGCTGAAGATCGAGCACGACATCTCGAAGTACACGATCGCCAAGGTGCTGCAGCCCGGCACCGAGACGCCGATGCTGATCCGCTTCTCGACGGTCGCCGGCGAGCAGGGCGCCGCCGATGCCGAGCGCGACGTGCGCGGCTTTGCGATGAAGTTCTACACGAGCGAGGGCAATTGGGATCTCGTCGGCAACAACACGCCGGTGTTTTTCGTCCGCGACCCGCTCAAGTTCCCCGATTTCATCCACACGCAGAAGCGCCATCCGCGCACCAACATGCGCTCACCGACCGCGATGTGGGATTTCTGGTCGCTTTCCCCCGAAAGCCTGCATCAGGTCACGATTCTGATGTCGGACCGCGGTCTGCCGAGGGGGCCGCAATATCTGAACGGCTACGGCTCGCACACGTTTTCGCTGTGGAACAAGAACGGCGGGCGCTTCTGGGTGAAGTTCCACTTCAAGACCCAGCAGGGCCACAAGTTCTACACCAACGCCGAGGGCAACCAGGTCATCGCCAAGACGCGCGAGAGCTACCAGGAGGAGCTGTTCGGGGCGATCGAGTCCGGCAACTTCCCGCGCTGGACATTCCAGATCCAGGTGATGCCGGAGGCCGATGCCGAGAAGACCTCGTACAACCCGTTCGACCTCACCAAGGTGTGGCCGCACAGCGAGTACCCGATGATCGACGTCGGCACCATCGAGCTGAACAGGAACGCCGACAACTACTTCCAGCAGATCGAGCAGGCCGCCTTCTCGCCGTCGAACGTCGTGCCGGGCATCGCCTTCTCGCCGGACAAGATGCTGCAGGCGCGCGTGTTTTCCTATGCGGACGCGCATCGCCACCGCATGGGCGTCCACTACGAGTCTTTGCCGGTGAACCGTCCCGTGGTGCCCGTCCACACGTACAACAAGGACGGCGTGATGAACTTCCTCGACGTGCCGAAGAACCCCGACGCGTACTACGAGCCGAACTCGTTCGGCGGCCCGAAGGAGGATCCGTCGGTGATGGAGCCGCCGCTGAAGATCAACGGCGACGCCGCGCACTACAACCACCGCGACGGCAACGACGACTACGTCCAGGTCCGCGCCCTGTTCAACCTGTTCGACCAGGGGCAGAAGGATCGTCTGTTCTCTAATATCGCCGAGGCGATGGCCGGCGTGCCGAAGGACATCGTCGAGCGTCAGCTCGGGCACTTCGAGAAGGTGCATCCGGACTACGCCGCCGGCGTGCGCAAGGCGCTGGCCTCAGGCGACAAGGTGTCCGATTCGTTCCACCAGGCCGCCGAGTAGGCACGGTCGATCGACGCCAAACGAAAAGCCGCGGGTGCACCCCGCGGCTTTTTTGTTGTTACGGGCAGGCGTGCTCGCCGCCATCGTAGCCGAGGTAGGTGCCGGTCGTCCGGTCGTACGAGCGGTAGCGGCTCTCGCAGTAGGCGATGGCCTCCTCCAGCGGCTGCTCGGCCAAGGCCGTCATCTCGCCGGGCGCGGCCTGCACCGCGGGGGCGGGCGCAGGCTTCGGCGGCATGCCGACCGCGGCGGCCGGCGTGATCGACGCGAGCGCCAGGCAGGCTGCGAAGAGCCCGACGGCGCCGGCGCTCGCACGGCGGGCGGTTTGCGAATGAATCATCATGGCGAACGTGTCCTGGTGTCGCGGCCTCGCTTGGGTGTGATGGGAGTTACGGGCAGGCATGCTCGTTGCCGTCGTAGCCGAGGTAGGTGCCCGTCGCCGGGTCGTAGGACCGGAAGCGGTCCATGCAGTAGGCCTCCATCGCCTCCGCTTCCGACTCGCTGGCGAGCGCGACCGGCTCGACGTCCTGCGCCGGCGCCTTGCTGAGCTGCGAGCCGCGCCAGAAGTGGCGGTGGAAGCCCGTCGCCGTGCTCGGCGTCGCACTGGAAGAGCCGTGCGAAAAGCCCTGGTTCTGCGGCCAGGTCGGGCCCGCGAACGAGGGCGCGACGGAGCCGGCGAGCAGGCCGGCGGCGAGAAGGCCGGCCGCGCCGGCCTTGAGGTGCGGGCGCGTTGGCGAAAGCATGGTCATGTCGGCGTTTCCTTTCCGTGGAGCCTCGATCGGGCACGTAGGGAATGTCGCCTCGGTGCTTTGCCGCCGTCCGGCTCGCGCGTGACGAAGTATTGCCGCCGCCCTCCGTCGACCGCCTTCGTTGCCGGCGCGTCCAGCAATGCTAGGATCGCCGCATGGCAAGGCTCGTCGCTCTCGCACTCCTCCTGACGGTCATCGTTGCGCCCGCGACGGCGCAGGTCATCAACGGCGAGACGCCGCTCGACGAGACGGCGATAAACCAGTCGTCTGCCAGCCCAAGCGTGCACCCGCCTACGGCGGCCCCGACTGCCGACGAGGTGGAGCCGGCCCGGCGCGACCTGCCGCAGACGGCGCCCCGGCGCGACTGAGGCCATCGCTCGCGAATCGCGCCCAACGCCGCGTCTCCAGCGCCCCTGCTGATCTTCAGGACACGATGCCGCGGCTCAATAAGAGTAAGTTGTGCCGAAGAAAATCTGACTCGACGCCGCTTTCCCGGTCTTTCGGCCGCATGCTATGGCTAGTTCACGCCGAAACGAAAAGCGAAGACCGGTGTTTACCGAGCTTCCGACAAATCCGGGGAAATGCTCCATGACCAAGTCCGACGCCGGGTGGCGCGACTCGACGACCTTCTTCAAGACGCACCTGGCCTCGGCCGATCCGGAGATGGCGGAGGCGATCAAGAACGAGCTCGGCCGCCAGCGCGACGAGATCGAGCTGATCGCGTCCGAGAACATCGTCTCCCAGGCGGTGCTCGAGGCGCAGGGCTCGATCCTCACCAACAAGTACGCCGAGGGCTACCCCGGGCGCCGCTACTACGGCGGCTGCCAGTTCGTCGACGTCGCCGAGACGCTGGCGATCGAGCGTGTCAAGGAGCTGTTCGGCGTCGGCTTCGCGAACGTCCAGCCGAACTCCGGCAGCCAGGCCAACCAGGGCGTGTTCCTGGCGCTGCTGAAGCCGGGCGACACCTTCATGGGCCTCGACCTCGCCGCCGGCGGTCACCTCACCCACGGCTCCAAGGTCAACGTCTCCGGCAAGTGGTTCAACGTCGTGCACTACGGCGTGCGCAAGGACGACTACCGCATCGACATGGACGAGGTGCAGAAGCTCGCGGAGGAGCATAAGCCCAAGCTGATCATCGCCGGCGGCTCGGCCTACCCGCGCCACTGGGACTTCAAGCGCTTCCGCGAGATCGCCGATTCGGTCGGCGCCTACTTCATGGTCGACATGGCGCATTTCGCCGGGCTCGTCGCGGCTGGCCTGCATCCTTCGCCATTCCCGCACGCCCATGTCGCGACGACCACGACGCACAAGACGCTGCGCGGCCCGCGCGGCGGCATGATCCTCACCGACGATGCGGACCTCGCCAAGAAGTTCAACTCGGCGATCTTCCCCGGCATCCAGGGCGGCCCGCTGATGCACGTCATCGCCGCCAAGGGCGTCGCCTTCGGCGAGGCTCTGAAGCCGGACTTCAAGACCTACATCCAGCAGGTGATCGACAACGCGCGGACGCTTGCCGAGACGCTGCAGGCCAAGGGCTACGCGATCACGACGGGCGGCACCGACAACCACCTGATGCTCGTCGACCTGCGCGACAAGAAGATCACCGGCAAGGCGGCGGAGCAGTCGCTCGGCCGCGCCCACATCACCTGCAACAAGAACGGCGTGCCGTTCGACGAGGCGAGCCCCATGGTGACGTCGGGTATCCGTCTCGGATCGCCGGCGGCGACGTCGCGTGGCTTCGGCACGGCGGAATTCACCAAGATCGGCGAGCTGATCGCGACCTGCCTCGACGGCCTCGCCGAGCACGGCGAGGAGGGCAACAAGGAGGTCGAGGCCAAGGTGAAGGCCGAGGTCGCCGAGTTGACCAAGCGGTTCCCGATCTACTGAGGGCTTGCCGTGCGCTGTCCGTATTGCGGCAGCCTCGAGACGCAGGTGAAGGACTCGCGCCCGACGGACGACGCCTCGTCGATCCGTCGGCGTCGCGTGTGTCCCGACTGCGCCGGGCGATTTACGACGTTCGAGCGCGTGCAACTGCGCGAACTGACGGTCGTCAAGAAGTCCGGCCGCCGGGTCCCCTTCGAGCGCGACAAGCTGATGCGCTCGCTTGAAGTCGCGCTACGCAAGCGGGCCGTCGACCCGTCGCGCGTCGAGCGGATGGTCAACGGCATCGTCCGCCAGCTCGAGAGCCAGGGCGACGGCGACATCACCACCGACCATATCGGCGAGCTGGTGATGGACGGCCTGAAGGCGCTCGACGGCGTCGCCTACGTGCGCTTCGCATCGGTCTACCGGAATTTCCGCGAAGCCCGAGACTTCAACCAGTTGATCGACGAGCTCGAACTGGAACCTGAAGACCGCGCGCGCGTAAAATCGAACGCGCCGGACCGGCTGTGAGCGCCACCGACGAGGCCTTCATGGCCGCGGCGCTGGCGATCGGACGGCGCGGCATGGGCCGTGTCGCGCCGAACCCCGCCGTCGGCGCCCTTGTCGTCAAGGACGGCATCGTGCTCGGGCGCGGCGTCACCGCCGACGGTGGTCGTCCGCATGCCGAGACGATCGCTCTGGCGCAAGCCGGCGCGGCAGCGCGTGGCGCGACCATTTACGTCACGCTCGAGCCCTGCAGCCACCACGGTGTCACCGGACCCTGTTGCGAGGCTGTCGTTGCGGCAGGCATCGCGCGCCTCGTCTACGCCATCGGCGACGCCAACCCGCTCGTTGCGGGCCGCGGCGCCGCCTATTGCCGGGAGCACGGCCTCGAGGTGGTGGCCGGTATCGGCGAAGCGGCAGCGCGGCGTGATCACCGCGGCCACTCCCTGCGCATGACGGCCCACCGTCCCATGGTCACGCTCAAGCTTGCCGAGACGGCCGACGGCTTCGTCGCCGGAGGTCCGCACGACCCGCGCCTCGCCATCACCGGCGTCGCGGCCAACGGCATGGTCCACGTCATGCGCGCGATGCACGACGCCATCATGGTCGGCATCGGTACGGTGCTCGCCGACGATCCGCTGATGACGGTTCGCCTGCCAGGTGTCGACGCGCGGCCGCTGCGTGTCGTGCTCGACGCCAGGGCGCAATTGCCGACGACCTCTCGGCTCGTCCAGACTGCGCAGGACGCGCCCGTCCTGGTCCTCGTCGGGGCGGACGCGCCGGCCGACGCGCTCAGCGCCGCACGCGGCGTCGAGGTTGCCACCGTCGCGATGACGCCCGACGGCCGGCTCTACCTCGCGGCAGCGCTGAGCCTGCTCGCCGCCCGCGGCATCACCCGCGTCTTCTCGGAGGGCGGTCCAACCATCGCGGAGCAGCTCATCGCCGGCGGCCTCGCCGACGACGTCGCGATCTTCACCGCGCAGAAACCGCTCGGCCACGCCGGCGTCCCGACATTAGCCGCCGCGGCGCGTGCAACGCTCAGCGCGCCCGCGCACTATCGGCTCGTCGAGGATCGCGAGGTCGGGCCGGACCGGCTTCGCCTGCACGAGAGGATCGCCTGATGTTCACGGGACTGGTCAGTGACATCGGCACCGTCCGCGCGGTCGAGGAGCGCGGCGAGTTGCGCCGCCTGCGGATCGCCTGCACCTATCCGACCGAGACCATCGCCATCGGGGCGTCGATCGCCACCGGCGGCCCGTGCCTGACGGCCGTGGCGACGGGCGCCGAGGCCACCGGCGGCTGGTTCGACGTCGACGTCGGCGCCGAGACGCTGGCGCGCACCACCGCCGGCACCTGGGGCGTCGGCACGCGGCTCAACCTCGAGCGCTCGCTGAAGATCGGCGACGAACTCGGCGGCCACCTGGTGACCGGCCACATCGACGGCGTCGCCGAGATCCTCGCCGTCACCCCGTTCGACGGCATGAGCCGCTTCGATATCCGCGCGCCGGCGGGGCTCGCCCGTTTCATCGCGGAGAAGGGGTCCGTCTCGCTCGACGGCACGTCGTTGACCGTGAATTCCGTCGCCGGCGACGTGTTTTCGGTGCTGCTGATCCCGCACACGCTCGCGGTCACCACCTGGGGCGAACGCAAGGCCGGCGATCGCCTCAACCTCGAAGTCGACCTGATGGCCCGCTACGCCGCGCGGCTCGTGGAAACGAGATAGGCGGGGTTACGGCCCGAAATAGCGGCAGGTGTCGCCGCTCGAATCCCGGTAGACCGCCACCATCGCCAGGCCCCGGCACGCCGGCGCGACCTTGGTCCAGATCCACCGCGCCAGGTTCTCCATCGTCGCCGGCCCGAGCCCCTCGACGTCGTCGAGGAAGCGATGATCGAGCCCGTCGCGGGCCCCGTCGAGGGCGCGTTCGAGCACGCCGAGGTCCATGATCATGCCGGTCTCGGCGTCCGGCTCGCCGCGCAGCATCACCTCGGCGCGATAGGAATGGCCGTGGATGCGCCGGCTGGCATCGGTCTCGATCGCGCGGTCGAGCGTGTGCGCCGCCTCGAACCTGAACTGCTTGGAAATCTCGAACATGCTAGGGGATGCCGATGACCTTGTGCGTCTGGAGGCTGAGCCGCCAGCGTGGATGTTGCAGGCAATACGCCACGGCGGCCTGCGTGTTCTCCGCCCTGCGCGGGCCGTCCATCGGCTGCAGCCAGAAATGGTCGAACGCCAGATCGGCGACCGCCTCCGGCTGCAACGCCGCCTGCGGATAGACGAGCTTCAGTTCGTGGCCTTGCGTCTGCACGAGCGGCGCGCCGGCCTTGGGGCTGACGCAGATCCAGTCGACGCCTCGCGGGGCCGGCTGCGTGCCGTTGGTTTCCACCGCGCAGGTGAAGCCGTGCTCATGGACGGCGTCGAGCAGTGCGGGATCGAGCTGCAGCAGCGGCTCGCCGCCGGTGAAGACGACGAAGCGGTCGCCGTCGCCGCCCCGCCACGTCGCGGCGATCGCGCCGGCGAGCGCGTCGGCCTCGGCGAAGCGGCCGCCGCCTTCGCCGTCGGTGCCGACGAAATCGGTGTCGCAGAAATCGCAGGTCGCCTTGGCCCGATCCTCCTCGCGGCCGCTCCACAGGTTGCAGCCGGCGAAACGACAGAAGACCGCCGCGCGGCCGGCTTGGCCGCCCTCGCCCTGCAACGTATAGAACAGCTCCTTGACCATGTAGGCCAATGCAAAACCCTGGAAAGACTTGGGGACGCGGGCGGCTTGCCCGCGCGGCCTTAAAGCAGATGGGGTCGGTCCAGGCAAACGCGTAGGGGAGGGCGTCCGCGATGATGGTGTCGACGACGAACGATATCGCGGGCTACCGCGTGACCCGCCATCTCGGCCTGGTGCGCGGAATCACCGTGCGCTCGCGCAGCGTCGTCGGCAATTTCGTCGGCGGGGTGCAGTCGTTCTTCGGCGGCAAGCTCGGCGTCTACGTCAGCCTCGCCGAGACGGCGCGGCAGGAGGCCTTCGATCATCTGTGCGAGCATGCGGCGCAGGGCGGCGCAAACGCCGTCATCGGCTTCCGCTACGATGCCAACGAGATCATGGACGGCATCACCGAGGTGCTCGCCTACGGCACCGCCGTATGGGTCGAGCCTGCCTGACAAACTCTTGCGACGTGGAGATGCTTGCCGGACGGGGCCCCGAGCCTGTATGGATCGGCCCGCACAGGAGTGTAGCTCAATTTGGTTAGAGCACCGGTCTCCAAAACCGGGGGTTGGGGGTTCGAGTCCCTCCTCTCCTGCCAGTGCGCTCCAGAGCTTTCCGCGCGGCTTGCACCTTCTCCGTCAGATGCTCGATCCCGTCTCCCGCTCGAGGAGTAGCAGATGTCCGCGCTCACGATCCTGCTCGTTCGCCACGCCGAGAAGCCCGGCGAGGATTTTCCTGGCCCCGGCCTGACGCCTGACGGCAAGAAGAACGACAAGTCGCTGGTGATCCGCGGATGGCAGCGCGCCGGCGCGTGGGCGGCGCTCTTCGCCCTCTCGCCTGCCGACTATCCGCGCCCCAACGTCGTCTACGCCGCGAAGCCCGAGGAGGACGGCGACTCGAAGAGCGCGCGGCCCTTCGAGACCTCGCTGCCGACGGCCGACCGCCTGCATCTCGACGTCGTGACGACGTTCGGCATCGGCGACGAGACGAAGCTCGTGAAGGAGATCGTCGGCCTGACGGGCGTCGTTCTCGTGTTCTGGGAGCACAAGGCGATCTGCGCCGAGATCGTGCCCGCGCTCCTCGACGGGCAGGAGATCCCCGGCGTGCCGACGAAATGGGACGGCGACCGATTCGACGTCGCGCTGCGCTTCGACCGCGCGCTGCCCAAGGCGCCATGGTCGTTCCGCCAGCTTTCGCCGCGCCTGCTGTCGGGCGATTCGGACGCGCCGTTCAAGAAGCGCATGGCGTGAGTGCATCTCACGAGACCGGGGACAGAATGAGCGCGAGATGGACGGTGAAGCGGACGCAGTACCCGCTGCGAACGCCGTGGTTTTCGGTCCGCGCCGATGATTGCGTGACGGGATCGAACGTCGAGATCGCGTCCTACTACACCCTCGAGTTTCCCGACTTCGTGCACGTCCTCGCCACGTCGGGCGACGACGTCGTCCTGGTCCGTCAGTACCGCCATGCCTACAAGGGCCTGTCGCTGGAGCTGCCCGGTGGCATCATGGATGCGGGCGAGAGCGACCCCGTCGCCGCCGCCGCGCGCGAGCTGGAAGAAGAGACGGGCTACGGGCAGGGCCGCTGGCGGCACGCCATGTCGCTCAGCGTCGATCCAGCGCGCCAGGCCAACAAGCTGCATTTCGTCCGGGCCGAGGACGTCGTCGCCGGCGCGGCGCGGCCGGAGGCGACGGAAGACATCGAGACGGTCCTCGTGTCGCGCGACGAGGCGCTCCGCCTCGCGCGGACCGGCGGGATCGTCAACGCCGGCCACGCCGCCTTCGTGCTGATCGGCCTCGGCGCCTGAGCGCTCACGCGCGGCGAAACGCGACGCCGGAAATCTCAGCGCACCGTGCCAGCAACTCGTCCTGCAGGCCGGCATCGCGCGCCCGCGGGTTCGGCGTCCGCGGCTTCATGTGGAAGAAGTAGCCGCCGGTGACGTCGGCAGCCGGGTCGGTGCCGGCCGCCAGCCAGGCCTGCGTCCGATGCGCCTGGTCGAGGGCGTCCGGCGCGCCGGCGCCGCCCATCTTGGTCGCGACCCAACCGGGCTCGACGGCATTCGATCGCACCTCGGGCCACAGCCGCGCGACGGCGAAGGCGAGCATCGTGTCGTGCAGCTTGCTTTCGCCGTAGGCCGTCGAGCCCGCCCAGCGGCGCTTCGTCCAGAGCAGGTCGTCGAGGTTCGCGCTCGCGTGCTGATGCATGCCGGAGCTGAGATAGACGAGCCGCTTCGGCCGCTCGATCTGCGCGGTGAGAATGTAGGCCGACAGCGTGTTGACGGCGAAGACATGCGGCAGGCCGTCCGCCGTGAGGCGATGGCCCTCGCGATAGCCGACGGCGGCATTGTGGATGACGGCGTCGAACGCGCCGAGCGCGTTGACTTCAGCCGCCACGTCGACAGCACCGGCAATCGTCTGGAGATCGCCGACCACGACCGCCTCGGCCTCGGGCAGCGCCTGTCGCGCGTCGTCGGCGCGCCGGGCGTCGCGTGCATGCAGCACCACGCGATGACCTTCGCTCGCGAGCAGTTGGCCCGCCATCAGACCAAGGCCCGTCGAAGAGCCCGAGATGAAAATCCGCGCCATGCGCACCTCCTGAAGCAAGGGCCTCGAACATGGTCGCGGCCGGCTCCGTTCGCGACTATCCCGCCTCGATCAGCCGGATCGCCTCCTCGCGCTCGAAGATGTGCAGCAACACCTTCACCGCCGCGCCCTGCGATCCCGCGAGGTCGGGATCGGCGGTCACGAGCTTCTGCGCCGCGTCGCGGGCGATCGGCAGCAGGTCGCCGTGGACCGCGAGGTCGGCGAGCTTGAAGCCGGGCGAGCCGGACTGCCGGGTGCCGAGGATCTCGCCCTCGCCGCGCAGCTTCAGGTCTTCTTCCGCGATGCGAAAGCCGTCCTCGGTGGCGCGCAGGATCTCGATGCGCGCCTGCGCGACCTCGCCGAGCGGCGCCTTGAAGAGGAGCAGGCACGACGAGGCGCCCGGGCCGCGCCCGACGCGCCCGCGCAGCTGATGCACCTGCGAGAGACCGAAGCGCTCGGCGTGCTCGATGACGATGATCGTCGCCTCCGGCACGTCGACGCCGACCTCGATGACGGTGGTGGCGACCAGCACCTGCGTCTCGCCGGCCGCGAAGGCCGCCATCGCGGCGTCCTTTTCCGGCCCTTTCATCTTGCCGTGGACGAGGCCGACCTTGGCGCCGAAGACATCCCGCAGGTGCTCGTAGCGCTCCAGCGCCGCGGCGGCGTCGCTGTCCTCGGCCTCGGCGACGAGCGGGCAGACCCAATAGGCGCGCTTGCCGTCGGCCACGGCCCGCTCGAGCCTTGTTACGACGTCGTTCAGTCGCTCGAGCGGCAGGGCACGGGTGTCGATGGGCTGCCGCCCCGGCGGCTTCTCGCGCAGCGACGAGACGTCCATGTCGCCGAAATAGGAGAGCACCAGCGTGCGCGGGATGGGCGTCGCGGTCATGACGAGGATGTCGACGGCATCGCCCTTGGCCGAGAGCGCGAGACGCTGGTGGACACCGAAGCGGTGCTGCTCGTCGACGACGGCGAGCCCGAGGTCCCTGAAGGCGACGCGCTCCTGGATCAGCGCATGGGTCCCAACCGCGATGTCGATCGCGCCAGACGCCAGTCCCTCCAGCGTGCGGCGGCGCTCGGCCGCGGTGTCGCGGCCGGTGAGCAGGGCCATCCTGAGCCCGACCTTGAGCGCCCGCGCGGCAAGGCCGGCGAAGTGCTGGCGCGCCAGGATCTCGGTCGGCGCCATCAGCACCGCCTGCTTGCCGGCCTCGCAGACGTCGGCCATCGCGAGCAGGGCGACCAGCGTCTTGCCCGAGCCGACGTCGCCCTGAAGCAGGCGCAGCATGCGCGCATCCGACGCCAGGTCGGCGCGGATCTCGTCGAGCGCGCCGCGCTGCGCCGAGGTGAGCGCGAAGGGCAGGGCGGCTTCGATGGCGTCGGCCTTGGTGCGACCGCCGATATTGGCGCGGCCGGAGCGCACGCGCAGCCGCTGGCGCATCAGCGCGAGCGCGATCTGATGCGCGAAGAGTTCGTCGAGCGCCAGGCGAAGGCGAGCAGGCGCATCGGGCGCGATGGCTTCGGGATCGGCGGGCTTGTGCAACGCCTCCAGCGCCTCGCCGAACGTCGGCAGGGGAAAGCCGCTTCCTCCACGATGCTGCGCACCCTCGCCCGCGGTACGGGGGAGCATCTTCAGCCCCTCGTACCAGTCCGGCAACGGCGGGATGCGGGCGAGCCCGGCGTCGATGGCCTTGGCGAGGACGCGCGGGTAGAGGCCGTCGGTCAGCCCGTAGACCGGCTCGGCCAGCGGCAGCCGGGCGAAGCCGGCCTCGTCGACGACGTGGTCGGGATGCACCATCTGGCGGTGCCCGTCCCACAGCTCTAGCTTGCCGGAGATCCAGCGCTCGGCGCCGATCGGCAGGCTCTTCTCGATCCAGCCGTGGTTGGCGAGGAAGAAGACCAGCAGCACGTCGCCGGTGTCGTCCTCGACGAGCACCTTGTAGGGCGCCCGCGAGCGCGGCGGCGGCGCGCGGTGATCGGTGACGCGGGCGCGCAGCGTGACGACCTGATCGAGCGGCGCCTCGGCGATCTTCGGCTGGTTGCGGCGATCGATGATCGCATGCGGCAGGTGGAAGAGGACGTCGATGACCCGCGCTTCGCCGTCGCCGGGCCCGACGAGGCGGTCGAGCAGCTTGCCGGTCTTCGGCCCGATGCCCGGCAGCGCCGAGGCGGTGGCGAAGAGCGGGGTGAGGAGGTGGGGGCGCATCTCACGCGATGACGAACATCGGGCGTCGCTGCGTCAAGAGCGCTCTACCGGCGCGTCGCCATCGCCGGCCCCGGCAGCCCTGAAATCTCGATCACGAACTTGCGGCGCAGCGCGCGGGCGAAATCGCCGTAGCCCTCGGCCGGCATCAGGAAGGGGTCGCGGCCGCCGAGCACGTGCTTGCCGTACCAGTCGGGCAGCGTGGTCATGTCCTTCGTCGGCTCGTGCGGGTCGCTCGACAGGTTGCTCAGGCCGTAGCCGGGGGCGCGGAACGAGCCGACGCCGACCGTATCGTTCTCGCCCGGCACCAGGATCGGCAATCCGTTGATCGTCGCGCCTTGCGCAAGCACGTCGCGATGGCTCTCCGCGAGCTCGGAGGGCGGCGTGCAATTGTCGATGCCGTCGCCCGAGACGTCGACGACGATGCGCATCGCCTTTGCCGGCATCGCCGGGATCACGTCCTCGGCGATCTTCTCGAACATCGGCCGGAAGCAGGTGAAATCGCCGCCCTGCTGCGGCAACGTGCGGATGCGCGCGGCGATGGCCAGCGCGTCGGCGCGCGAGCCGATGCGCTGCCAGTCGACGACGAGGTGCGGCTTGTCGGCCCAGGCGATCATCGCGAACAGGATGCCACCGTGCGGGCCGCCCTGGATCGCACCGAGCACCGACGGGTCCTCCAGCGCCTTGGCGATGCCCTGCATCTGCAGCTGGTAGCGCTCGCTGTTGACCGAGCCCGACACGTCGACGGAGACGATGAGCGCGGTGTCGACCGGGTCGGACGCCGCGGCGTGGGCGGCGATGGACAAGGTCGCCGAGAGTAGCAGGCAGGCGAGACGCAGGACGTTGCCGACATTCACCCGCACGCGCGATCCCCCCATCGCCGGACATCGGCGCACGGCCCACTGATGCCCGACGCGGCGGCCGTTGACGAGAGGGTCTTCCGTTACTGCGGGATGGCCTTTCCCATGCGGAGCAGCGGCACGGTCTGGCCCCCCGCCTCCGCCTCGACGCGCTCGATCCCGCGATAACCGCAGGCCTCGTAGAGCGGGACGCCGCTCATGGTGGCCATCAGCTCAAGCCGCGAAAAGCCTTCCGCGGCCGCCGCGGTCTCGCAGGCCGCAAGGATCATGCGGCCGACGCCGCGCCGCGCGAAGGCGGGATGCGTGTACATGGCGCGAATGCGAGCGGCGTCGCGGGTTGGGTCGAGCGGGGCGGGATCGCGCAGCTTGGTGCTGTGATCGCCGCCGTAGAGGGTCGCGCGACGGCTCCAGCCGCCGCAGCCGGCAAGCTCGCCCCCCGCGTCCACGGCAAAGTAGGTGCCGTCTTTCACCAGCTGCGTGTCAAGGCCCATGACGGCGCGGCTCGCCACGATCTGTGCCGGAGACAGGAAGCCGACTTGAAGCTGGTCGATCGCAAGCGTCATCAGCGCGCGGAGCGCTGGGAGGTCGGCATCGACCGCGGTTCGAACCTGCAGCATACCCATAGTCTCCCCTCCAAGCCCCTGCTGCGGCGGACCGCTGGCCGGCGGGCCAGGCACAACGCCCGACCGTGTTGAATCCCGCCGGTTTTCCCCCTGCGAAAGCGCTTTGAAACTGGCCTTCTGGGGTCGCCTTCGCTAGGGTTCCCAAGACCCCGGAATTCCTCAGAGACACGATCCCCTTGGCCGACAAGAACGACGACGACACGCCGCCTCCGCAGGGCTCGGACGTGCGACCCGTCTCGATCTCCGATGAGATGCGCAGGAGCTACCTCGATTACGCGATGAGCGTGATCGTCTCCCGCGCGCTCCCCGACGTGCGCGACGGCCTGAAGCCGGTGCACCGGCGCATCCTGTTCTCGGCAAACGAGAACAACTTCACGCCCGAGCGGCCCTACGTGAAGTCGGCGCGCATCGTCGGCGAGGTGATGGGCAAGTACCATCCGCACGGCGATTCCGCGATCTACGATGCGCTCGTGCGCATGGCGCAGCCGTTCTCGATGCGGCTCATGCTGATCGACGGGCAGGGCAACTTCGGCTCGGTCGACGGCGATCCGCCGGCGGCGATGCGCTACACCGAGTCGCGCATGGCGAAGCCGGCGATGGCGCTGCTCGAGGACATCGAGTCCGACACCGTCGACTTCCAGCCGAACTACGACGGCAAGGAAGCCGAGCCCGTCGTCCTGCCGGCGCGCTTTCCCAACCTGCTCGTCAACGGCGCCGGCGGCATCGCGGTCGGCATGGCGACCAACATCCCGCCGCACAATCTCGGCGAGGTGATCGACGCCTGCATCGCGCTGATCGATCGCCCCGACATGGGGCTCGAGGAGCTGGTCGAGCTGGTGCCGGGCCCGGACTTCCCGACCGGCGGCGCGATTCTCGGCCGCGCGGGCATACGCTCGGCCTACACGACCGGCCGCGGCTCGGTGGTCGTGCGCGCCAAGTGGCGGGTCGAGGAGATCCGCAAGGACCGCGAGGCGATCATCGTCAGCGAGATCCCCTACCAGGTGAACAAGGCGACGCTGATCGAGAAGATCGCGGAATTGGTGCGCGAGAAGCGCATCGAAGGCATCGCCGACCTGCGCGACGAGTCCGACCGCGACGGCATGCGCATCGTCATCGAGCTCAAGCGCGACGCCAATCCCGACGTGGTGATGAATCAGCTCTGGCGCTTCACGCCGCTGCAATCCTCGTTCGGCTGCAACATGATCGCGCTGAACGGCGGCCGCCCGCAGCTGCTCACGCTGCGCGACATCCTGGTCGCCTTCGTCGACTTCCGCGAGGAGGTCGTCACCCGCCGCACCAAGTACAAGCTGGCCAAGGCGCGCGATGCCGCCCACATCCAGGTCGGCCTGGCGATCGCCGTCGCCAACATCGACGAGGTGATCCGCCTCATCCGCACCTCGCCCGACGCGCCGGCGGCGCGCGAAGCCCTGATGGGCCGCACCTGGCCCGCCAAGGACATGGCGCCGTTGATCACGCTGATCGCCGACCCCCGGCATACGCTCGACGAGAACGGCGAGTACCGCCTGTCGGAAGAGCAGGCGCGCGGCATCCTCGAGCTGCGTCTGTCGCGCCTCACCGCCCTCGGCCGCGAGGAGATCGCCGAGGCGCTGAACCGCCTCGCCGCCGAGATCGCCGACTATCTCGAGATCCTGGGGTCGCGCGAGCGCCTGTTCGGCATCGTCAAGGACGAGATGATCGCCGTGAAGACGGCCTTCGCCACGCCGCGCCGGAGCGAGATCCTCGATGCGGTCGACGGCGTCGACGACGAGGATCTGATCGCCCGCGAGGACATGGTCGTCACCGTCTCGCACGGCGGCTACGTGAAGCGCGTGCCGCTCTCGACCTACCGGGAGCAGGCGCGCGGCGGCAAGGGTCGGGCGGGGATGCAGACGCGCGACGACGATTTCGTCGCCCGCCTCTTCGTCGCCTCGACGCACACGCCGATCCTGTTCTTCTCCTCGCGCGGCCAGGTCTACAAGGAGAAGGTCTGGCGCATGCCGGTCGCCAATCCGCAGTCGCGCGGGAAGGCGTTGGTCAACATGCTGCCGCTGGAGCAGGGCGAGCGCATCACGACGATCATGCCGCTGCCCGAGGACGAGGCGAAATGGGCCGAGCTCAACGTATTCTTCGCTACGACGAGCGGGTCGGTGCGCCGCAACAAGCTCTCCGACTTCACGCAGGTGAACCGCGCCGGCAAGATCGCCATGAAGCTCGACGCCGGCGAGGAGATCGTCGACGTGCAGACCTGCGGCGAGGCCTCAGACGTCCTGCTGACGACGCAGAACGGCCAGTGCATCCGCTTCGCCGTCGACGAGGTCCGCGTCTTCAAGGGCCGTGATTCGATGGGCGTGCGCGGCATCGCTCTCGGCAAGGACGACCGCGTCATCGCTCTGTCCGTCCTGCGCCACATGGCGGCCGACGCCGTCGAGCGGCTGGCCTATCTGAAGATGCGTCGTGCCGTCGCCGGCGAGGTCGAGTCGAGCGCCGAGGTCGTGGCCGAAGAGGCGGCGGAGGAGGGCGTCGAGCCCGATGCCGTGCAGCCCTCCAGCCTCTCGCCGGACCGCTACGAGGACATGTCGGCCGCCGAGGACTTCATCCTCACCATCTCGGCCAAGGGCTTCGGCAAGCGCACCTCGTCCTACGAGTACCGGCTGACGCGCCGCGGCGGAAAAGGCATCGTCGCGATGGCGGTCAACGCGCGCAACGGCCAGCTCGTCGCCTCCTTCCCGGTGAAGGACGACGACGGTCTCATGCTGGTGACCAACGGCGGCCAGCTGATCCGCGTGCCGGTCGACGACATCCGCATCGTCGGCCGCAGCTCGCAGGGCGTCACCGTGTTCCGCACCGCGGCCGGCGAGCAGGTCGTCTCGGTCGAGCGAATCCGCACCGAGGTGGAGGCGGCGCCGGATGGAAGTGCCGCGCCGGAGCCGACGCCCGACGACGCGTGAGATGACGCTGCACGGCATGGGCTTGGCCGTTCGCGGAATCCTGTAAAAGGAACGGCCCTCCCCGCGAGACCGCCGTGGCCGTTGCGACCGTCCCGACCCAAACCGCCTTGCTCGAGCGACTGATGTCGCGCGTGGCGCGGGCCTTGGCGGTCGTCGTCGCGGCCTCGTGCGTCATCGTGCTCGTCGGCTACGCGCTGCACGTCGACGCGCTGGTGCTGGTCCGTCCGGAATGGTCGGCCATGTCGCCGCTGACGGCCGTCGCGCTGCTGTGCCTGGCGGTCTCGATCGCCTTGGACGACGGCCGCAACTCGAGAATCTGCTGGGTGCCGATCCTCGTCGGCGCCTATGCGCTCGTCGCCGGCATCGCCGTCCTTCGCGAAAGCCTCAGCGGGATGATCGCCGCCAACGTCTTCGGCTTCGAGCCGTCGCGCGCCGGCCAGACCTCGGTGCCGACGGCGACGTCGCTGCTTGCGCTCGGCGTCGCCGGCGTCGTCCGCTCGCGCGAAAAGCTCGCCGATCGCCTTGCGGCGATGGCCGTGACGGTCGCCACGTTCGCCGTGCTGGACGAGCTCTACGAGACGGGCACGCTGAAGACGCTCGCGCTGTCCTCCAGGATGTCGCCGCCGACGGCGGCGGCGATCCTGGCGCTCGGCCTCGCCTCGCTCACGATCCGTCCGCACGCCGGCTGGGCCTCGGTCGTCGCCTCGAGCGGCACCGGCGGCGCCTCGGCGCGACGGCTCATCGCGTTCACGCTGCTACCGCCGCTCCTCGGCTTCCTGCTGGCCCGCACGGCGGAGCTGCACCGGCTGAATTTCGGCGCCGCCATGGCCGCCCTCGTCGTGCTGACCGTCGCGCCGCTCGCGCTGCTGGTGCTGCGCGGCGGTCGGATCCTCGACGAACTGGATCGCGAGCGCGATGCGACGGCCGCCGTCGAGGCGGCGCGCGAGGGCGAGCTGCGGCTCATCGCCGACGCGCTGCCGGCGCTGATCTCGCTCGTCGACACCAACCTCGTCTACCGCTTCGCCAACCGCAGCTACGAGGTCTGGCTCGGCCTGAAGCCGGAGGAGGTCATCGGCCGCACGATGGGCGACATCCTCGATGCGCAGGCCATGGCGACGCGCCGCCCCTATCTCGACGCGGCGCTCGCTGGGCGGGAGACGCGCTTCGAGATGGTGTGGAAGCTGCCGGACGGCAGCGTGCGCGACGCCGAGGCGCGATATCTCCCACGATTCGGGCCGGACGGCAGCGTCGAAGGGCTGTTCCTCTTCGTCGCCGACATCTCGGACCGCAAGGCGGCCGAGCGGCGGCTCGTCGCCACCAATGTCGCATTGGAGGAGCGCGTCGAGGCCCGCACCCGCGAGCGCGACCAGATCTGGCAGATTTCCAAGGACATGCTCTGCATCGCCACGCAGGACGGCTATCTCGTGAACCTCAATCCCGCGTGGTCGGACACGCTCGGCTGGAGCCTCGAGCAGCTGATGTCCGAGCCGTTCATCTCGTTCGTCCACCCCGACGACATCGAGACCACCAACCAGGCCGCCGCGAAGCTGGCCCGCGGCCAGCCGGCGCTCGACTTCGAGAACCGCTACCGTTGCGCCGACGGCGGCTGGCGCTGGTTGTCCTGGAACGCCGTGCCGGACGGCGCCCTGATCTACGCGATCGTGCGCGACGTCAGCGAGGCGAAGGCCGCGACGGAGCGCGAGCGCTCGCTGGAGGAGGCGCTGCGCCAGGCGCAGAAGATGGAGGCCGTCGGCCAGCTTACCGGCGGTCTCGCGCACGACTTCAACAACCTGCTGACCGGCATCACTGGCTCGCTCGATCTGATGAGCCGCCGCGTGACGCAGGGGCGCACCGGCGAGCTCGAGCGCTACATCGACGCCGCACAGGGCGCGGCGCGGCGGGCGGCGGCGCTGACCCATCGCCTGCTCGCCTTCTCGCGCCGGCAGACGCTCGACCCGAAGCCGACCGACGTCGATGCGCTCGTCGCGGGGCTCGAGGAGCTGGTGCGCCGCACCGTCGGACCGCAGATCGCCGTCGAGATCGCTGCGGCCGCAGGCGTGTGGAGCGTCCTCGTCGATCCGAACCAGCTCGAGAACGCGCTGCTCAACCTCTGCATCAACGCGCGCGACGCGATGCCCGACGGCGGCCGCCTCGTGATCTCGACGACGAACCTGATGCTCGACGAGGACAGGGCGCGCACGCACGAGCTGCAGCCCGGCGCCTACGTCGCGCTCGGCGTCTCCGACACCGGCACCGGCATGGCGCCCGACGTCATCGAGCGCATCTTCGATCCCTTCTTCACGACCAAGCCGATCGGGCAGGGCACCGGGCTCGGCCTCTCGATGATCTACGGCTTCGCGCGACAGTCCGGCGGCCAGGTCATGGTCGAGTCGCAGCTCGAGCGCGGCACGACGATGACGCTGCTGCTGCCGCGCTGGTTCGGCCGCAGCGAGGACGCGGCGGCGCCGGCTGAGGCGAAGGCCGTGGCGACGGACGGCGGCGAGAGCGTGCTCGTCGTCGACGACGAGCCGACGGTCCGCATGCTGCTCGTCGACGTGCTGGGCGACCTCGGCTACCGCACCATGGTCGCGGCGGACGGACCGGCCGGCCTCGAGATCCTGCGCTCCGGCACCGCCGTCGACCTACTCGTCACCGACATCGGCCTGCCGGGCGGCATGAACGGACGCCAGCTCGCCGACGCGGGGCGCGCTCTCCGGACGCCATTGCGCGTCCTCTTCATCACCGGCTATGCGGAAGCGGCGGTTCTCGGCGACGCGCCGCTCGAGCCGGGCATGCGCATCCTGCCGAAACCATTTGCCATGGAAGCGCTCGGCGCGATGGTCAAGGAGATGCTGGCGGCGGGGTGACCGGCGTCGTCGGTCCGGTGATGACGGAGTGAGAGATGGTCGACGCGGCAGACTTCGTTCCCCTTCGGACGTTTGGGCCGAAGCAGGTCGAAGAGATCCATTCGTTGTATCTGAATGAGTGGTGGGCAAACCGTCGAACGCTCGACGAGACACGCCGGGTCGTCGCCAACTCGACCATCAACTTCGGCATCGTCAAGCGATCGACCGGAGAGCTGGTGAGCTACGCGCGTGTTTTGAGCGACCTGACCTTCAAGGCCGTCATCTTCGACGTTATCGTTCGGCCGGACCACCGCGGATACCGATTGGGTGCTAGGATCATGGACGACATCGTCTCGGAGCCCCGGCTCGCCGCGGTAAGTCACTTCGAGCTGTACTGCCTTCCCGACATGCAGCCGTTCTACGCCCGGTGGGGCTTTTCCTCCGACGTGGGCTCGGTTCGCTTGATGCGGCGCGTGACGACGTAGCCTGACAGCATTTTAGGTCGGCGTCGTGCGCACGGCCTGGACGGTGGCGGGTAGCGCGCCGGTGGTCGCCTCGATCCACACCTCCGGCTTGTCGAAGGCGACCGGCCCGAACGGGCTGCAGAACGCGACCTCGGCGGCATCGCGGCCGAGACCGATGCGGACGAGACCGGCCGGATCGGCCATGCGGGTCGCGTCGAAGACGTACCACGAGCCGCCCTGCGGTCCTTCGAGGAAGACCTCGAAGACGGCGTGGAAATCCGGCGGCACCAGCTGCGAGGCGTAGGCGCTGACGTAGCGCGCTGGCATGCCGAGCGTCCGGCAGAGCGCGATCGCCAGATGCGAGAAATCGCGGCAGACGCCGGCCCGCTGCGTCACCGTGTCGAAGGCCGAGGTCAGCGCGTCGGACACTCCGCCCTCGTAGGCGACGTAGTCGTGGATCCAGTTGCAGATGCCGTTGACCCGATTGTAGCCGGGCTCGAGCGAACCGAATGTCGATCGCGCGAAGCGCTCGAGCTTGTCCGACTGGCAGTATCGGCTCGGATAAAGATGCGTGAAGGTCGAGAGCGGCAGCGCGGCCGGCGAGAACTCGCCAACCGCGGACGGGTCGTCGAGCGTCGGGGCGAGATCGACCGTCGCGGTATACGTGACCACGAGCTTGCCGGGCGGCGCGATGACCCGGAGATAGCGGTTGCCGCTCTCGGGCATGGTCCACCGCTCGACCTCGAGGGCGGGCTCGAGCGCCAGATGCTCGCTCACCACCTTCTGCACGTCGGTCGTCTGCGCCTCGACGTTGAAGACGAACGGCGTCTCCCGATCGACAGAATAGCCGAGCTTGCTTCCGAGCTTGAACTGCATGGATGTCGCCGCTTTGAATGTGGACAGCCCGGCCCAAGCAGAAGTTGGGCCGCCGTTGTCCGGTCCGCACAGCGTCGCAGACGATGGCGAAACCCGCACAACAGACTAAGTTCGGTGCCCGAAACCTTCCGCTCGAGCTCCAGATCGCATGCCCGCTCTCAGCCTTGCCTTCATCGCCGCGACGGTCGCCTGGACGATCCTGTCGATCTGGCTGTCGCTGCGCCAGACCGCCTTCGTCGCGCGCCATCGCGACGCGGTGCCTGCCGATTTCGCCGACACCCTGTCGCTCGACGAGCACCGCAAGGCGGCGGATTATTCGCAGGCGCGCGAGCGGCTGACCCGGTTCGAAACCCTGGCGAGCGCGATCCCACCGCTCGCCTTCGCGCTCGGCGGCATCGATCTCCTCTACAATGCCGTCGCCGCTGTGGTGCCCGCCGGCATCTGGCGCGGGGTGGCCTTTCTCGTCGCGACGGGCCTCGTCGGCGCTCTCGTCGACCTGCCCTTCGCCGTCGCCAGCGCCTTCGGCATCGAGAAGGCCTTCGGCTTCAACCGCACGACGCCGACGCGCTTCGTCGCCGACCGTCTGAAGCAGGCGGCGATCACCCTGGCGGTGGCCGTGCCGCTGCTGGCGGCGCTGCTCTGGGTCATGCGCGCGCTCACCGGCCTCTGGTGGCTCTACGCGTGGGTCGGCATGCTCGTCATCATGGTCCTGGCACCGACCATCTTCGTGCGCTTCGTCGCGCCGCGCTTCAACACGTTCACGCCCCTGGAGGGGGCTCTGCGCCAGCGCATCGAGGGGCTGCTCGAGCGCGTCGGCTTCCGCTCGTCGGGCCTCTTCGCGATGGACGCCTCGAAGCGTAGCGCCCACGGCAACGCCTACTTCATCGGCTTCGGCCGCGCCAAGCGCATCGTGCTCTTCGATACGCTCATCGCCAAGAGCCGTCCCGACGAGATCGAGGCGGTGATCGCCCACGAACTCGGCCACTTCAAGCATCGCCACGTGATCTTCGGGCTGGCGCGCGGCGCGCTGATGATGCTCGCGGTGCTGGCCGCCTTCGGCTGGCTCGCCAAGCAGCCGTGGCTGCTGCCCTCGTTCGGCGTAGCGACGCACGACGATGCGGCGGCGCTTTTCGTCTGCATGCTGCTTGCCTCGGTGATTGGCCCGCTGACGGCGCCGCTGTCGAACTGGATCTCGCGCCGCAACGAGTACCAGGCCGACGATTTCGCGCGCCGGGCCGTCGGCGCCGGCCCGATGGTCGGCGCGCTGACCCGGCTCGCGCGCGACAACGCCTCGACGCTGACGCCCGACCCGCTCTACGCGCTGGTGCACCACTCGCATCCCAGCGTGCCGCTGCGCGTACGCCATCTGCGCGAGATGGAAGCGACGGCCTGACGCGACGGCTTGCGGGCGGACCTAATCGGCTGCGGCTGCTGTCGCGTGACGTCCCGACCACGTGCGCCCGGGGAGGTCGAGCGCGACCGCCGGTGCGTCGGCTAGCGCGTCGGGCCTCACGGCGATCGTGTAGCGGCCGCCGTCGATGCGCCAGCCGCGCGGCGCGTCCCAGCGCGCGAGCAGCCGCGGGTCGAGCCTGAGCGACACGTGCCGCGTCTCGCCCGGCGCCAGGTCGAGCGCCACGAACCCGGCAAGGCGCCGGGTAAAGCCCGGCCCGTCGACATATACCTGCGCCACGTCGCGGCCGGCGCGGGGGCCGACGTTGCGGACGTCGAAGGCGACCGCCGACCCGTCCGCCTGCGCGGCGAGGCCCGACACCGCAAACCGCGTGTAAGACAGCCCGAAGCCGAACGGAAACAGCGGCTTGGCCTTGGTGCGCAGGAACCACTTGTAGCCGACGTCGGCGCCCTCGATGTCGTAGTCGACCACGATCGGGCCGCCCTTGATCGGCTCGCCGGGATTGGACGTCGTCGTCGCAGGATCGATGCCGTGCGGGCGCGGCAGCTGCGATTCGGCGGCGGGAAACGTCATCGGCAGCCGGCCGCCGGGGTCGGCGCGGCCGGTCAGCACGTCGGCGATCGCCTCGCCGCCGCGCTCGCCGGGGTACCAGGCCTCGATGACGCCGGCGACGGCGCCGAGCCACGGCATCGTCACCGGGCCGCCGGTCTCCAGCACGACGATCGTGCGCGGGTTTGCGGCGGCGATGCGCGCGATCAGCGCGTCCTGGCCGTGCGGCAGGGCGAGGTCCGGCACGTCGCGCGATTCGTTGCGCCAGGCGTCGGCGAAGACGATGACGGCGTCCGCGTCGCTGGCGGCGCGGGCCGCGGACGCTGCGTCGTCGCCGGCGAGGAAGTCGATCTGTGTGTGGGGCAGGGCGGCGCGCAGCGCGGCCAGCGGCGGCGATGGATCGTACAATTTCGGCTTGCCGTAGAAGGCGCCGGGCGGATCGCCGGCGAAACGAACGGCCCCTTTCGGCACGACCTGCGACGAGCCGCCCCCCGACAGCACGCCTACGTCCGCATGTCCGCCGACGACGAGCAGGCGCTTCGCCGTCGGCGACAGGGGCAGCGCGCCGTCTGCGTTCTTGAGCAGCACGATGCCGCGCGCCGCGACCTCCTCTGCGACCGCCGCGTGCGCGTCGAGATTGCGGATCGGCCCAGGGAGTGGCGGATCGTCGAGCGTGCCGGCTTGCAGGCGGGCGCGGAGCTGGCGCGCCACCATGTCGTCGAGCCGCGCCAGAGGCACGCGACCGGGCACGCGCTCGGCGACGACGGCCTGCTTCAGCGGCGCATCGAAGAACATCTTATCGTCGAGATCGGCGCCCGATTCCTGGTCGAGGCCCGCCAGCGCTGCGGCGTCGGTCGCGTGCGTGCCGCCCCAGTCCGACATCACCCAGCCGCCAAAACGCCAGTCGCGCTTCAGGATATCGGTGAGGAGATGCGCGTTTTCCGACGCGTGCCGGCCGTCGATGCTGTTGTAGGCGGTCATGATTGCGCCGGGACGGCCGCGTTCGAGCGCGATCTCGAAGGCGAGCAGATCCGCTTCGCGAAACGCCGCCTCGCCAAGGCGCGCATCGATGACGACGCGCCCGGTCTCCTGCGCATTCAGCGCGAAGTGCTTCATCGTCGAGACGATGCGATTGGACTGGATGCCCGCGATGGCCGCGCCGACGATCTCGCCGGTCAGCAGCGGGTCTTCGCCGGCATATTCGAAATCGCGGCCGCCGCGCGGTTCGCGCGTCAAATTCGCGCCTCCGGCGAGCAGCACCGAAAAGCCCATCGCCCGCGCCTCGGCGCCGATGGCGGCACCGGCGCGCTCGGCGAGGATTGGATCGAAGCTCGCCGCGAGCGTCAAGCCGCTCGGCAGAGCGGTGGCATCGAAGTCCGCGTTGGTCGGGTTGGCGACGCCGAGCCCGGCGTCGCTCTCCTGCAGGGGCGGGATGCCGAGGCGCGGCACGCCGGGGACGAACCCGGCCGAAGCTAGCGCGCCGGCCGGCATCGGGTGCCCCCGCAGCGGCATGCCGAAGCGCGACTGGGCGAGGACAATCTTCTCGTCGAGGGTCAGCGCCGCGACGAGCGCGGCGACGCGCTGCTCGAGACCGCCCGCCGGAGCGTGCGCCCATCCACCGCCTAGAACCAGGAAAACGAGGCCGCCGACGAGGGGGCGTTTCGGGATCATGCGGAACCCTTGGCCCCGGCCCGGCGCCGTCACGCGCGCCGGATCAAAGGGTCAGGTCGCGGGGGCGACGAACCTGCGCGCCCCGGGACATGACACCAAACGACTACTTCAAGTGCTGGTTCAGATACTTGTTCATCTCGAACATGGTCACCTTGTCGCGACCGAACACGGCCTTCAGCTTGGCGTCGGCGACGATTTCCTTCTTGTTCGCCTCGTTCTGCAGCTTGTGCTTCTTGATGTACTCCCACACCTTGCTGACCACGGCGGTGCGCGGGAGCGGGTCGTTGCCGACGACCGCGGCAAGCTCCGGCGAGGGCGTCAGCGGCTTCGAAAAGGCGCTCGGTCCGGCCGACTTGGCCTTCGGCTTCGCGGCGGCCTTCGCCGCGGGCTTCTTGGTAGCTTCACTCATCCGTCTCTCCCGATAGACTCCGGCAGAGAGAGCCTACCGTGGCCGTAGGCTCCCGCTGAGCGGCCAAACGAGCCCAAGGGGGACGCCCCGTCAAGCTGTCGCAGGCCGCAAAGGCGCCCTCTCCCACGAAAAACAGTCTCCAGAGGGCTCCCCGGCGCGCTTCGAGGTGCCGTCAGGGAAAAATAACCCGGTGCTGCTCTGGTGTGTCGATGGCACCACAGGGCCCGGAATGTCGGCGTCCTGCCATGGTCCAGCCAGGACCAGTGCCGTAAAACGCGGTCGAAAACGGTGGGACCCCCTTTTGCGTTATTTGTCGGATAGCTTCCGCTCGTCCGCGGCGCGCGCCCTCTGCATCGCCGCGTGCCTGGTTCTGCCGGGCGCCTGCTCGACGGTGCCGACGCAGGGACCGACCCGACAGGCCGTGATCGACGGCGGGACGCGGCCCGACGCACCCTATCTCCTGATGCCGATCTCGGACTTCACGGTCCAGGAGCTGTCGCATTTCCCAGGGCCCAGCCTCTACGGCAAGTTCGGCGACTACCGGAAGCCGGCGCTCTACACCGTCGGCGTCGGCGACACGATCGACGTCTCGGTCTTCGAGGCGGCCGGCGGCGGCCTGTTCCAGCAGCCGGTGACGACCCAGAACTCGACCGGCTCGCATTCCGCGCAGATCCCGCCGCAGGTGGTGCAGCGCGACGGCTCGATCACCGTGCCCTACGCCGGCCGCGTCAGCGTCGTCGGCAAGACGACGCCGGAGATCGAGAAGACCATCGTCACGCAGCTCACCGGCAAGGCGATCGAGCCGCAGGCGATCGTCACCATCGACAAGAGCCTGTCGAACGCGATCACCGTCAACGGCGAGGTCGTGAGGGGCCAGCGGCTGCAGCTGTCGACGCGCGGCGACCGCATGATCGACGTCATCGCCGAGGCCGGCGGCCTCAACGCGCCGGCCAACGAGACCTTCCTCGAGCTGACCCGCGGCGGCAAGACCGTCGAGGTGCCGTTCCAGAACATCCTCGACAACCCGCGCGAGAACATCTACGCGCGGCCGGGCGACACGCTGACCGTGGTGCGCTACCCGCTGACCTACACGGCGGTCGGCGCGACGAGCCGCAACGCCGTCATCACCTTCGACGCCGTCGGCATCTCGCTCGAGGAAGCGATCGCGAAGGCGCAGGGCCTGCTCGACGTGCGCGCCGACCCCGAGGGCGTCTTCGTGCTGCGCTACGAGCCGATCGCGGTGGTCCGCAACTTCCCCGGCCTGACCCCGGCGCAGGCGGCACTCAACCTCGTGCCGGTCGTCTACTACACGAACATGCGCGACCCTCGCGCGCTGTTCCTCGCCCGCCGTTTCGCCGTGCACGACAAGGACATCGTCTACGTGTCCAACTCGCCGTTCAGCGACCTGCAGAAGCTGCTGCAGCTCGTCGGCACGATCTCCGCCCCGGCAGTGTCCGGCATCGCCGCCTCGGCCTACATCCGTTAGGCCGGCAGGGGGCCGAAAAGCCGGCCCCAAAGGTGCGCTTGCCTGCCCATTTTCGTGGCGGAAACCGTAATCCGCTCATGCATTTCGGTGCGGTTGGGGCTATATGAAAACGACCAACCCGAACGGGTGCGCCGCGATGCGACCGCGGCCCCACCGGAGATCCTTTTCCGCATGGACGATAATACCCCCCGCGAGCCCGACGATTCCGCGCCGGACGACTATGGCGCGGGCTCGATCAAGGTGCTGCGCGGCCTCGACGCGGTGCGCAAGCGCCCCGGCATGTACATCGGCGACACCGACGACGGCTCCGGCCTGCACCACATGGTCTACGAGGTCGTCGACAACGCGATCGACGAGGCGCTGGCGGGCCATGCGACGCGGGTGACGGTGACGCTGAACGCCGACGGGTCGGTGACCGTGACCGACAACGGCCGCGGCATCCCGACCGGCATCCACACCGAGGAGGGGATCTCGGCCGCCGAGGTCATCATGACCCAGCTCCACGCCGGCGGTAAGTTCGACCAGAACTCCTACAAGGTCTCCGGCGGCCTGCACGGCGTCGGCGTGTCGGTCGTCAACGCGCTCTCGACCTGGCTCAAGCTGCGCATCTGGCGCGACGGCAAGGAGCATATCGCCGAGTTCGCCGACGGCGACGTCTCGCGCTCGCTGGAGGTGGTCGGCACGGCCGAGGTCAACGGCAGCGGCAAGCCGAAGCGCGGCACCGAGGTCACCTTCCTCGCCTCGCCCAAGACCTTCACGATGGTCGACTACGACTTCGCGCGAATCGAGCATCGGCTGCGCGAGCTGGCGTTCCTGAATTCCGGCGTGCGCATCGTCCTCACCGACGCGCGCGGCGCCGAGCACAGGGTCGAGGAGCTGTTCTACGAGGGCGGCCTCGAAGCCTTCGTGCGCTATCTCGATCGCGCCAAGCAGCCGTTGATCCCGGCGCCGATCATGATGATCGGCGAGCGCGACCGCATCACGGTCGAGGTGGCGCTGTGGTGGAACGATTCCTACCACGAGAACGTGCTGGCCTTTACCAACAACATCCCGCAGCGCGACGGCGGCACGCATCTCGCGGGATTCCGCGGCGCGCTGACCCGGCAGATGACCGGCTACGCCGAGAAGTCCGGGATGCTGAAGCGCGAGAAGGTCGATCTCACCGGCGACGACTGCCGCGAGGGGCTCACCTGCGTGCTCTCGGTCAAGGTGCCGGATCCGAAGTTCTCGAGCCAGACCAAGGACAAGCTCGTCTCGTCCGAGGTGCGGCCCGTCGTCGAGAGCCTCGTCAACGAGATGCTCGACCGCTGGCTGGAGGAGCATCCGGCGGACGCCAAGACGGTGACGACCAAGGTCATCGAGGCGGCGCAGGCGCGCGAGGCAGCGCGCAAGGCGCGCGAGCTGACCCGGCGCAAAGGCGCGCTCGACGTCGCAAACCTGCCCGGCAAGCTGGCCGACTGTCAGGAGCGCGATCCGTCGAAGTCCGAGCTGTTCCTGGTCGAGGGCGATTCGGCCGGCGGCTCCGCCAAGCAGGGGCGCAACCGCGAGTACCAGGCCGTGCTGCCGCTGCGGGGCAAGATCCTCAACGTCGAGCGCGCGCGCTTCGACCGCATGCTCGGCTCGCAGGAGATCGGGACGCTGATCACCGCGCTCGGCACCGGCATCGGCCGCGACGACTTCAACGCCGACAAGCTGCGCTACCACAAGATCATCATCATGACGGACGCCGACGTCGACGGCTCGCACATCCGCACGCTGCTGCTGACGTTCTTCTTCCGCCAGATGCGCGACCTCATCGACCGCGGCCATGTCTTCATCGCGCAGCCGCCGCTCTACAAGGTCAAGCGCGGCTCGTCCGAGCAATACCTTAAGGACGAGCGCGCGCGCGAGGACTACCTCATCGGCCACGGCGTCGACGGAACGATCCTGCGCCTCGCGACCGGCGAGGAACGGGCCGGCGCCGATCTTCGTGGGCTCGTCGAGGAGGCGCGTCAGGTGCGTCACCTGCTGTCCGGCCTGCATTCGCGCTACGACCGCGGCATCGTCGAGCAGGCGGCGATCGCCGGCGCGCTGAAGCCGATCGACGAGGAGGCGCAAGCGCAGACCGCCGTCGACGTGCTGGCGGGACGCCTCGATGCGCGCGCCGACGACATGGAGCGCGGCTGGCAGGGTCGGCTCGAGAACGGCGGCTACGTGCTCACGCGCGTCGTCCGCGGCGTGACCCAGGCCGCCATTCTCGACGACAAGCTGCTTGCCTCGGCGGAGGCGCGCCGGCTCAGCGAGCACACGGGATCGCTCGCCGACGTCTACGCCAAGCCCGCGCAGCTGGTGCGCAAGGGCGACGAGCGCCAGGTCGCCGGGCCGAGCGACCTGCTCGATGCGGTCATGGCGATCGGCCAGAAGGGCATCTCGCAGATCCAGCGCTACAAGGGTCTCGGCGAGATGAACCCGGACCAGCTGTGGGAGACGACGCTCGACCGCGACGCGCGCTCGCTTCTTCAGGTCAAGATCAACGAGGGCGACGAGGCCGACGACATCTTCGTCAAGCTGATGGGCGACGTCGTCGAGCCGCGCCGCGAATTCATCCAGGACAATGCGCTGAACGTCGCCAACCTCGACGTCTGACGCCCAAACCCAAGCAACGACAAAGGGCCGGTCGCTTCGCGCGGCCGGCCCTCAAAATATACGTCGATCGGCCCTGATGCGGCCTACTTCGGCGCGCCGGCATCCGGGGCGGCCGGAGCCGGAGCGGGCGCCGCCGCGTCGTCGGCCGGAGCCGCGGCCTTCTTCTTGGCGACCTTCTTCTTGGCGTGGTGCTTCTTCTTCACCGGCGCGTCGGCAACCGGCTCGGGAGCCATCGCGGGGGTGGCTGCCGGCGGGGGCGGCGGAGGCGCCTCCTGGCAATGAAACGAGAAGGTCGAGCACAGGAAGTCGTCGACCACCTGAGCATGGGCCGGCAACGCCGACGTCGCCACGAAGGCCGCCGCAGCAAGCCCGAGACTAAAAGCCTTTGCGTTCATATACTCACCTCAAGAGCGTTCGCGCCGCAAGACAACCCAGGGCGACGACGCGCGCAAGGGTTAATGCGCGCATTCGCCCATACTTTTGACAGGGATTATGCCGGCAGGGCGCTCTTCAACTTGTCGACGAGGTCGGTCTTCTCCCAGGCGAAGCCGCCTTCGGCATCCGGCGCGCGGCCGAAATGACCGTAGGCCGAGGTGCGCGCGTAGATCGGCTTGTTGAGCTGCAGATGCTCGCGGATGCCGCGCGGCGACAGGCGCATGATGCCGGCGAGCACCGACTCGAGCTTGTCCTCGGAGACTTTGCCGGTGCCGTGCGTGTCGACGTAGATCGACAGCGGCTCGGCGACGCCGATCGCGTAGGACAGCTGGATCGTGACGCGGTCGGCGAGACCGGCCGCGACGACGTTCTTGGCGAGGTAGCGCGCGACATAGGCGGCCGAGCGGTCGACCTTGGTCGGGTCCTTGCCCGAGAAGGCACCGCCGCCGTGCGGGGCCGCGCCGCCGTAGGTGTCGACGATGATCTTGCGGCCGGTGAGGCCGCAATCGCCGTCGGGGCCGCCGATGACGAACTTGCCGGTCGGGTTCACGTGCCAGACGGTGTCGTCGGAAATCCAGCCCTGCGGCAGCGACTTGCGGATGTAGGGCTCGACGATGCGGCGGATGTCCTCGGACGACAGGCTCTCGTCGACGTGCTGGGTCGACAGCACGATCTGGGTGACGCCGACCGGCTTGCCGTCGACGTATTTGACGGTGACCTGGCTCTTGGCGTCGGGGCCGAGCTTGGCGGCGTCGCCGGTGCCGGACTTGCGGGCGTGGGCGAGGTCCTCGAGAATCTTGTGCGAATAATAGATCGGCGCCGGCATCAGCTCGGGCGTCTCGCGGCAGGCGTAGCCGAACATGATGCCCTGGTCGCCCGCCCCTTCGTCCTTGTTGCCGGCCGAGTCGACGCCCTGCGCGATGTCGGCGGACTGCGCGTGCAGCAGGATCTCGATCTTCGCCGTCTCCCAATGGAAGCCGTCCTGCTCGTAGCCGATGTCCTTGATCGCCGCGCGTGCGGCCTTCTCGATCATCTTGGGATCGATCGTCGGACCGCGCACCTCGCCGGCGATGACGACGCGGTTCGTCGTGGCGAGCGTCTCGCAGGCGACGCGGATGGAATAGGGATCGAGGCCGGCCTTCGCGCCCTCGCGGAAATACAGGTCGACCACCTCGTCGGAGATGCGGTCGCAGACCTTGTCGGGATGGCCCTCGGAAACCGACTCGCTTGTGAAGAGATAGTTCGCGCGCGCCATTTGTGCTCCTGACCGCAAGTTTTCCGTCCCGCGGGCGAGGGCGTCGTCGCCGCCGCTCCGGCTAAAGGATATGCGCTTATGCACATATCCTTATCACAGCAAGCCCCAAAATGCGCGGATTTGAAGACGGCCCGGCGCCTGTGGCCGGCCTGTGCGGCCTGTTTCGGGACTGCGGCCCAGGCTTTGCGGATCGCGGCCCCGATGCTAACGGGAGCGACGAGCCGCGATGCCCGCGCGACCTCCGGAGGCCGATCGGAACATGGCGCGACGACCCCGACCGCTGGTCGCCGGAAACTGGAAGATGAACGGCCTGAAGGCCGATCTCGCCGAGGTCGAGCAGATCCGCGACGCGGTCGTCGCCGGGCGTGCCGGCGAGGCGGAGGTGCTGGTCTGTCCGCCGACGACGCTGATCGCCGCTGCCGCCGATATCGCTCGCGGCACCGATCTCAAGATCGGCGGTCAGAACTGCCACAAGAACGACAGCGGCGCCCACACGGGCTCGATCTCCCCCGGGATGCTCGTCGACGCTGGTGCGACCTACGTGATCCTGGGCCATTCGGAGCGCCGCGCCGACCACCACGAGACGAATGCCGCCGTGAAGGTGAAGGCCGTGTCCGCGCAGGCCGCGGGGCTCACCTCGATCATCTGCGTCGGCGAGAGCAAGGAGGATCGCGACATCGGTCGCGCCCATGTCGTTGTGCGGCGCCAGCTGCAGGGGTCGCTGCCCACCGACATCGCGCCGCGCCAGCTCGTGGTGGCCTACGAGCCGATCTGGGCGATCGGCACCGGGGTGACGCCCTCCTGCGACGACATCGCCGAGATGCACGCCTTCATGCGCAAGGAGGTGATGGCGCTGATCCCGGAGGGCGGCGACACGATCCGCCTGCTCTACGGCGGCTCGGTGAAGCCCTCGAACGCCGCCGAGATCCTGGCCGTCGAGAACGTCGACGGCGCGCTCGTCGGCGGCGCCAGCCTGAAGTCCAAGGACTTCATGGCGATCGCCGCCGTCTACGCCAAGGAGCTGTCGACGGCGGGCTGACCATCCCTGGTCGCTAGATTTGCCGATCGCCGCCATCTCCCGTATGACGGCGCCGCACCCGCATCAGCTGTCTTCACTCAGGCTGGCCCCAGGGCCACGCCGTCCGGATTTCCCTCGTTCCCATGCAGACCGTCCTCATCGTCATCCACCTCATGGTCGTCACCGCGCTCGTCGTGGTGGTGCTGCTGCAGCGCTCGGAGGGCGGCGCGCTCGGCATGGGCGGCGGCTCGGGCTTCATGACGGGCCGCGGCCAGGCCAACGTGCTGACGCGGGCGACGGCGATCCTCGCGACGCTGTTCTTCCTGACCAGCCTCGGCCTGACGCTGCTGGCCAATTACGGCAAGGGCAACCGCTCGATCCTCGAAGGTCTCCCCGCCACGGGCACCAGCCAGCCGGCGCCGGTCGCGCCGCAGGAGCAGAAGGGCAGCGTGCTCGATCAGCTGCAGAAGCTGCAGGAGCAACGCGCCAACGGCGGTGGCGTCCCTGGTCACGCCGCGGCGCCGGCCGCCCCGTCGGCCCCAGCGGGCGGCGAGACGCCGGCGCCCAAGGCGACGGCGCCGACCGAGCCCACCGGCATGCCGGACAAGCCGGCGAACCAGGCGCCGACCTCGCCGAAGCCCTAGGCCGCTAGGCCGCCTGGTCCAGCGCGTTGCGCACGACCTCGGGCGCGCTGGCGATCACCATGAGGTAGGCGCGGGCCGTTTGATCGGGGCTGGAGCGGCGCGCCTCCCAGTCCTCGATCAGCTCGACCGGGATGCGGAAGCGCGCGGAGTACTCTGGCACCGACAGCCCGAGCGCGCGCCGGATGATCTTGACCCGCGGCGTGGGCGTCATGCGACCGAGGCGCTCCTCGGTCAGGGGCCGGGCGTCAGGATCGGCCAGCGCCGCCGCATGTCGCTCCGCATCGGTCATGGCGTCGAAGCGCGCCCAGTCCTGGACGTCAGTCGAAGCGGTGCTCATTCCGCCGCGCGCCGCTGCTGATAGCCGAGCTTCACGTTGAGCTCGTCGAGGACCTGGCGTGCCGCGTCCGTCACCACCGTGCCGGGCGGGAAGATCGCGGCGGCGCCGGCTTCGCGCAGCGCGTCGTGATCCTGCGGCGGGATGATGCCGCCGACCACGATCATCACGTCGCCTCGCCCCTGCGCCTCCAGCGCGTCGCGGATCGCCGGCACGAGAGACAAGTGACCGGCGGCCAGCGTCGATAGCCCGATGACGTGCGCCCCGGCGTCGAGGGCCTGCTGCGCCGCTTCTTCGGGGGTGGCGAAGAGGGGCCCGACCTCGACGTCGAACCCCATGTCGCCGAAGGCCGAGGCGATGACTTTCTGGCCGCGGTCGTGCCCGTCCTGGCCGGCCTTGGCGACGAGGATCTTGGGCTTGCGGCCCTCGTTCTCCGCGAAGGCCTCGACGAGCCCGCGCACGTTCATGATCGCGTCGGAATCGCCCTGCGTCTGGCGGTACACGCCAGACACCACCTCGGGCTTCGCCGCATGGCGGCCGAACACGTCTTCCAGAGCGGACGAAATCTCGCCGACCGTCGCCTTCGCCCGCGCCGCCTCGATCGCCAGCGCCAACAGATTGGCCTCGCCTTTCGCCCCCTCGCGCAGCACGTCGAGCGCCGCCGTCAGCGCGGCGTCGTCGCGCCCGGCGCGCAATTCCTTCAGCTTGGCGATCTGGCGCTCGCGGACGTCGGGCGCATCGATCTTGCGCAGCACGAGGTCGTTGGCGCCCGGCGGCGGATAGCGGTTGACGCCGATCACCGCCTGCGTGCCGTCGTCGATACGCGCCTGCATGCGCGTCGCCGTCTCCTCGATGCGCCGCTTGGGCAGGCCGGACTCGATCGCCTTCGCCATCCCGCCGAGCCCTTCGATCTCCGCCATGTGCTCGCGCGCGCGCGCCGCGAGGTCGTGCGTCAGGCGCTCGAGGTAGAACGAGCCGCCCCACGGGTCGATGATCCGCCCGATGCCGCTCTCCTCCTGCAGGAAGATCTGCGTGTTGCGGGCGATGCGCGCGCTTTCGTCCGTCGGCAGGGCGAGGGCCTCGTCGAGCGCGTTGGTGTGCAGGGACTGCGTATGACCGGCGGTGGCCGCCATCGCCTCGATTTGCGTCCGCACGACGTTGGTCCACACGTCCTGCGCGGTCAGCGACCAGCCCGACGTCTGGCAGTGCGTGCGCAGTGCCAGCGACTTCTCGTTCTTCGGCGAGAACTGCCGGACGATCTCGCACCACAGCAGGCGCGCCGCGCGCATCTTGGCGACCTCCATGAAGAAGTTCATGCCGATCGCCCAGAAGAACGAGAGCCGCGGCGCGAAGGCGTCGATGTCGAGGCCGGCGGCGAGGCCGGCGCGGATGTACTCGAGCCCGTCGGCGAGCGTGTAGGCGAGCTCGAGGTCGGCCGTCGCCCCCGCCTCCTGCATGTGGTAGCCGGAGATCGAGATCGAGTTGAATTTCGGCATGTGCTTGGCCGTGTGGCCGAAGATGTCCGACACGATGCGCATCGAGCCCGCGGGCGGGTAGATGTAGGTGTTGCGCACCATGAACTCTTTGAGGATGTCGTTCTGGATCGTGCCGGCGAGCTTGGCCTGCGGCACCCCTTGCTCCTCCGCCGCGACGATGTAGAGCGCCAGCACCGGCAGCACCGCCCCGTTCATCGTCATCGAGACCGACACCTCGCCGAGCGGGATGCGGTCGAACAGCGTGCGCATGTCGAGGATCGAGTCGATCGCGACGCCGGCAAGCCCGACGTCGCCGGCGACGCGCGGATGGTCGGAATCGTAGCCGCGGTGCGTCGCGAGATCGAAGGCGACGGAGAGCCCTTTCTGCCCGCCGGCGAGATTGCGGCGGTAGAAGGCGTTCGACTCCTCGGCCGTCGAGAAACCGGCGTACTGCCGGATCGTCCACGGCTGGTTGACGTACATCGTGGGGTAGGGGCCGCGCACGAAGGGCGGCAGGCCGGGATAGGTGTCGAGCGCGTCGAGACCGTCGAGATCGGCGACCGTGTAGCGCGAGGCGACCTCGACACCTTCCGGCGTCGTCCACGGGTCGCGCCGCTCGGGCGCCGGGGCGGGCGTGACCTCGAAGGGGATCCTGGTGAAGTCGGGCAGGGTGCTCATAAGTCTCCTCGCCCAGGCAGCTTAGACCCGCGGACAGGCCCAGCGCCATCGCCCTGTCCCGCAGAGGGCGCCCGTCGAGAGGGCGGACACGTCAGGCCCGAGAAGCTGCGGACTCGATGACGTCCAGCGTCGTCCGGAGCACGTCGAGCGCATCGCAGCCGTCGTGGACGAACGCGTCGACATCGGCCGCGGCGCCATTCGCCGGGCGACCGGCGGCCAGGATGCGGTGCGCGCCGCGCTCGCGCAGCGCTGCGACAAGGGCCGGCGCATCGGCGGCGTAGGCCGCGTCCGTCCCGCAGAGGCACGCGACGGCAGCGCCGCTCGCCCCGGAAGTCCGCGGCCAGCGTGGCGACATCGCGCTCGCTCGTGGTCGGCATCGCCGCGAGACCGGCGGCGGCGAAGAAGTTGCGGGCCCACGTCGCGCGCGGCCCGAAGGCGGCGGGCGTCCCGAGCGTCGCCAGGAACACGACCGGCGGCTCGCCGTGCGCCTCGGCGCGATCGCGCAGCGCCTCGAAGGGGGTGGCGTCGCGCAGGCAGGGCAGGGCGGCGTCGCCGCCGGCCGTCTCGCGCGGGGCGACGTCGAGCACATCAGGAGTCGGGGCCTCGAGGCTGGGGAACCGGCTCGTGCCGACGATGCCGGCGGCGAGCGTCGCGAAGGCGCTCGCGCGCGTCGCCGCCGCCTCGGCGAGGCGCCGCCGCAGCGCGCCCGCTGCGAGCGAGGCCGCAATCCCGCCCTCGGCCTCGATCTCCTGGAACAGACGCCAGGCTGTCTCGCACAGCGCATCCGTCAGCGCCTCGAAGCCGCCGGAGCCGCCGGCGGGGTCGTCGACCATGGCGAGGTTCGACTCGTCGATCAGCACGCGCTGGACGTTGCGGGCGAGACGGCGCGCGGGCGCGTCCGGCAGGCCGGCGGCAAGCGTCATCGGCAGCACGGTGACGCTGTCGGCGCCGCCACAGCCGGCGGCGAAGGTCGCCGCGGTGGCGCGCATCGCGTTGGTCCAGGGGTCGCGCCGCGTCATCATCCGCCACGACGTCTCCGCGTGAAGCCGCAGCGGGTGCGGCTCGAGGCCGCTCGCGGCTTCGACCCTCGCCCACAGTCGGCGCATCGCGCGCACTTTCGCGAGACCGAGCAGGGCCTCGGCGTCGGCCGCCAGCAGCACCGCCACCTTCTCGCGCGCGGCGTCCAGCGTAAGGCCTCTGTTCTCGAGCGCGCGCAGGTAGGCGACGCCCGTCGCCAGCACGGCCGCGAGCTCCAGCGCCTCGCCGGCGCCGGCCTCATGCCACGCGCGGCCGTCGGCGAGCAGGGGGCAGCCGGCGAGACCCGCGCTTTCGGCAGCCGAGAGCACGTCGGGAAGCTGGCCGAGGTCGACCGGCGTGCCGGCCCGCGCTGCGATGCCGACCGGATCGTAGCCGAGGTCGATCCGCAGCGCGGCGCTCGTCAGCGTGCGGCGCGTAACGAGCGCGGCGAGCGACGCCGCGACGGCAGGCGTGTCCGCCCCCGCATCGAGGCGGACGTCGATGAAGTCGAGCTCGACGTCGCGGAAAACCTCGTCGAGATCGGCCTCGCGCGACAGGCCGAAGCCGCGCGCGAACGGGCTGCCGGCGAACACCAGGGTCAGCGCATCGGCGCCGCCCTCAAGCTCGGCGAGCGCCGTCGCGTTGGCAGCCTCCGCGTCGGGATGGTCGATCCGCTGGGCGACGGCCCAGGCCGCCCTCTTGCGCCACAAGGCGACGGCGTCCTGACGACGCGGGTACAGCGGGGCGATCTCGATGCCGTCCGCGGAGCGCGTGACGAGCGTGTCGACGACCGCTCCGATCGTCTTGCCGACCCTGGCCCGCCAGACGCTCTCGTCCGCCTCGCCCACGGCCGGCGTCAGACGAACTGGCCGAGGCCGGGCACCGCGGCAGCGACCTTGCTGACGCGTTCGTCGCCGGCCTTTTCGCGCGCGTAACCGAAGATCTCCTTGCCGACCGTCGTCATCTCACCGGTGCCGAGGCCGATGCCGGTCAGCTGCGTCGCCAGCCCCATCAGGCCGCCACCGTCGCCCATCAGGCTCATCAGGCCACCCATCATGCCGCCGGGCTTCGGCTTGTCGCCGGCGCCGCGATCCGCCGCGTCGGTCGCGCCGGGCACCTGCCGGAGCATGTCCTCGACCTCGTCCGGGGCCTCCTTGCGCAGGAAGGCGAAGATGAGCCCGATCGCTCGTTCGGCCTGATCCGTTGGGATGTCGGCGGCTGCAGCCACCCGCGCGATCAGTTCTTCCATGAGAGCCTCGTTGTAAAACCAAGCTTCTGCCGAGCCCCGCCTCGGAAATCAAGGCGACCGCGGCCTTTACGTTGCTTTAACGATCATGGCGATGTCACACGACTGTTATGGTCGAATGGCTATCTCCGCCCCGGGTGCAATTAGGGGTCGCAGTCATGAGTTCGGTCACCACAGCCGCGGTCGGGGCAAGCGATCCCGGCTACGAGCGTAAAGTCGATCTGAACAAGCCCATGGGGCCCACGGGCCTCCTGCTCTTCGCCGCCGTCATGGCCCTCGGCCTGTTCTTCACGGCCTACAGCATCTTCTCCGAGGTCGAGGCCGCCGGCGCCAAGCCGACCTCCATCCTCCCCTACCTGCTTCTCGCCGTCGCGCTGCTGGTGGCCCTCGGCTTCGAGTTCGTCAACGGCTTCCACGACACGGCCAATGCCGTCGCGACCGTGATCTACACGCGCGCGCTGCCGCCGCAGATCGCCGTCGTCTGGTCGGGCTTCTTCAACTTCCTCGGCGTCTCGCTGTCGACCGGCCTCGTCGCCTACAACATCGTCTCGCTGCTGCCGATCGAGCTGATCCTGTCGATCACCTCGAACGCCGGCTTCGCGATGGTCTTCTCGATGCTCATCGCGGCGATCATCTGGAACCTCGGCACCTGGTGGCTCGGCCTTCCGGCGTCGTCCTCGCACACGCTGATCGGCTCGATCATCGGCGTCGGCATCATGAACGCGCTGCTGCACGGCCGCACCGCCTATTCCGGAGTAAACTGGGGCGAGGCGACGAAGATCGGCTACGCGCTGCTCCTGTCGCCGCTGTTCGGCTTCGGCGCCGCCGCCCTCCTCCTGCTCGTCATGAAGGCGGTCGTCCGCAAGAAGGAGCTCTACAGCGAGCCGAAGACGAACGGCGCGCCGCCGATCTGGATCCGCGGCCTGCTGATCCTGACCTGCACCCTCGTGTCGTTCTTCCACGGCTCGAACGACGGTCAGAAGGGCATGGGCCTCATCATGCTCATCCTCATCGGCACCGTGCCGACCGCCTTCGCGCTCAACCGGGCCGTCGAGCCTTCAAAGGTCGCGCATTTCACGGAAGTCTCGCAGGCCGCCGCCAAGATCATCGACGCCAAGGGCGCCGGCTACAACGTCATCGGCAACCCGCGCCCGGCGGTGACGACCTACGTCGCCTCGCACGAGTTCACCGACGGCACCTATCCGTCGCTGGCGGTGCTGATCGACGGCATCCAGAAGGAAGTCGCGACCTACGGCTCGATCCAGAAGATCCCCGCCAACGCCGCCAGCAACACGCGTAACGACATGTACCTGACGTCGGAGGCGATCAAGGTGCTCTTCAAGGACAAGCAGTCCGAGCTCTCCGCCAGCGACAAGGCGACGCTGACCAAGTACCAGGGCATGCTGAACGCCTCGACGCGCTACATCCCGACATGGGTGAAGATCGCCGTCGCTCTCGCGCTCGGCCTCGGCACGATGATCGGCTGGAAGCGCATCGTCGTCACGGTCGGCGAGCGCATCGGCAAGACCCACCTGACCTACGGCCAGGGCGCCGCCGCCGAGCTCGTCGCCGCCGGAACGATCGGCCTCGCCGACGGCTTCGGCCTTCCGGTGTCGACGACGCACGTGCTGTCGTCCGGCGTCGCCGGCACGATGGCGGCGAACGGGTCGGGCATCCAGTGGTCGACGCTGCGCTCGATCGCGCTGGCCTGGGTGCTGACGCTGCCCTGCGCCATGGCGATCTCGGCGACCCTGTTCTTCTTCTTCTCGAAGGTCTTCTGAGGCCGGCTGCCCCGGCGACGTTGCCGAGGAGGGAAAACGGAACAAGCGCCGGAGCCTCGCTCCGGCGCTTTTCGTTTGGGACCCATCGACGCCTATTGGATCTTCACGCCGCTCTCGGCCGCCAGCACCCTGACGAGCCGATGCGTCAGCTCTCCGCTGACCGGCATATGCCGGTCGCGCTCGAAGGCCTCGATCGCCTTGCGCGTCTGCGGGCCGACCGTGCCGGACGGCTTGAGGGCGAAGCCGAGCTTGGCGAGCGCGCGCTGCGCGCCGAGCACCGTCCGGCTCTCGACCTTCGGCGTCGCGGGCGGCGGCGCCTTGCCGGCGATCAGCGCGCCGATGAGATCGTCGCCGCCGGTCTCCGCCTCCACGAGGCGCCGCGGCATCGGCGCTGGCGCCGGCTGCGGCACGGCGGGTTGCGCGGCCTCGGGTTCCGGCGCCGGCGTCGCGGGCACCGCGGCGGCGACGCGGGTCGCCGTCGGGCTCGGCCCCAGCGCGATCGCCTTGCCGAAGAGCGGGGCCGGATGGTGGCCTTTCTGAAGGACCAGCGCGTTGACCATGATGGCGACGGCCAGGACGCCACTCATCCCGATCGCGCCGTAGCGGGTGGCCCGCTGCATGTCGATCGAGGGAAACCGCCGCTTCTTGCCCTTCTTGCGCGACGGGCCCTTGCCTCTCGACGCCGGGCGCGGCTTGCGCGGCGCCTTCTTGCGCGACGGCTCATCGAAATCGAACGATTCGTCGAAGCTCGCGACGGCGGTGGGCATCAGGCGACATCCTTGAGCTGGGGTGAGGTGCGGCGGTGGCGCGGCGGGACGATCTCGATGGGGGCGTCGGCCGTCGACGGCGCCGTCGTGCAGTCGAGCGGGATGCGCAGCGTCACGATGGTGCCGCCGCCCGCCTCGCTCTCGACCGACAGCGTGCCGCCATGCAGCCCGAGGAGGCCGCGCACGAGCGCCAGGCCGAGGCCCGAGCCGCCGACGCCGCGGCCGGCGCCGCCCGCCTGGAAGAACGGCTCTCCGATGTGCTTGAGGTCCTTCGCGGCGATGCCGTAGCCGGTGTCGGCGACGGTGATTGCGAGCGCCGTGCCGCAGGGCCGCGCGCCGAGCGTCACCGTCCCGCGCTCCGGCGTGTTCTTGATCGCGTTCGACAGCACCGCGACGACGGCCTGGCGCAGCGCGCGCCTGTCGCCGACGATTTCTTCAAGCCGGGCCGGGATGTCGCGCGCAAGCCGCACGCCGCCGTCGCGCGCCGCGCCGCTCACCGCGTCGATCGCCTGCGCGAGAAGCGCCGCGGGATCGAACGGCTCGCTGGCGATCGGATAGCTGCCGACCCTGATCCGCGACATGTCGAGCACGGCGTTGACGATCGACAGCAGGGATTGACCCGACTGCACGATGATGCGCGCGAACTCGCGCTGCTTGGCGCTGTCCTCCGGACGCGTCGTCCGGCTGGCGAGGATGTCGGAAAAGCCGATGATCGAGTTGAGCGGCGTACGCAGCTCGTGGCTCATCGTCGTCAGGAACGTGTCCTTGGCATGCAGCGCCTCGGCCACGGCGCGGGCGGCCGACTCCACCGCTTCATCCTGCCCGGCGCGGCTCGTGACGTCGTCGAGCACGGCGACGACGCTCTCCTCGCCGCCTGCCACGACGCGATGGGCGCGGACCTCGACGCTGCGGAAGCCCGGCCCCTCGCCGTCGACCCGCGGCGCGCGCAGGCGGAAGGTGCCGACGAGCGTGGCGTCGGTCCGCGCCGCGTCGTCGATCAGCTTCTGGAAGGCCGGGCGGTCGGCGACCTGCACGCGGTCGAACAGGCCGCGGCCGACGACCTCGGCCTCCAGCGTGTCGAGCACACTGCCGCGCGGCGCGGTGACGGCGCAGACGGAGCCCGTCGCGTCGAAGCCGACGACGGCGCGGCCGAACGCCGCCTCGAGCGCGCGGGTGCGATTAAGGGAGCGGGTCGTCGCCGCGCGCTGGCTCGCCACGTCGGCGACGAGCCGCTCGAGGCGGAGCGCCGCGACGAAGATGGCGAGCCCTGCGATCACCGCCGTCGCGACCGCGGGCAGGGCAGCGGCGACGCCGGCACTGAGCGACATGGCGAGGATCACCGTCAGCGCAAGGACGATCGCGACCATGCAGCGGCGCATCACCTTGACGTCGAGCGAGGCGGCGGCTTCCACTATCGCTACGGCGAGCCAGGCCGCCGAGAGGCCCGGGCCGGCGTGGAGAACGAGGCAGAGCGTGAGCGCCACGAGGACGAAGCCGACGCTCGCGGCGAGATGACCGAGCTCGAGGCAACCCCGGCGCGCTACGAGCATCGCTGCCGCGGCCGGCGCAAGCGTCAGGGCAAACAGCAGGCTCTCCGCCGGCTTCGGCGCACCATGCAACGCAAGGAAGAACGGCGCGAACCCGAGCGCCGCGAAGGCGAGGCCGAGCATGTGAGCAATGAACGCGGCGTGGCGGTTGCGGTCCTGCGGCGCCACCGACGGGTGGACGAGCGCCTGTGCAGGAACAAAGACACCTCGGCTGGACAGCACGCCTTACTCCGACAACCCCAGCCGGCGAACTCGCACCGCTGATCGGGCCGAGACTGTCAGGCGCCGATTAACCCAACGCTTAACCGAAGCCGCCAATGCCGATCGCGCCGACTTATGCTTGAGACTTCCTTTCCGCGGCGCGGCAGCAATTCGTTCAACCTCTGCCAGTACATCCGTGGGCTTGGCCAAGGTGCGGCCAAGTACGGAGGCACGGTGCGCTTCGGTCTCAAGTGCATCATCATGCTGGCGATCCTCTACCGCGCGATCCTGCTGTCGCTCGGCGGATCGGGCGCGGCCGCGCTGTCGTCGCAGGTCGCCGACGTCGTGCCGGCGGCAGAGACGCGGATGCGCGACGAAATCGCCCAGCGCCTGGAGACCTACTGCACGCGCGATCCCGAGGCCTGCCTCGACAAGGCCGCGCGACTGACGAGCCTCGTGGCGCCGGCGACGGCCGCGCCGACCGAGGCACGACCGGTGCGGCATCGTGCGGTGGCTGCAGCCGCGCACTAGATGGTAGGGCTCGCACCACCCCGCGCCCGCACCGAGCCGAAGACCCGCATGGACCTCACCGAGATCATCGACAACTTCGAGCTGCTCGAGGATTGGGAGGATCGCTACCGCTACCTCATCGAGCTCGGCCGCGAGCTCGACCCCTTGCCGGAGGCGGCGCATAACGACGCCAACAAGGTGCGCGGCTGCGCGAGCCAGGTCTGGCTCGAGACGAGGGTCGAGCGCGACGGCGACGAGCCGCGGATCAAGCTGAAGGGCGACAGCGACGCGCATATCGTCCGCGGCCTGATCACGCTCGTTCTCGCCGTCTATTCCGGGCATACGGCGCGGGAGATCGTCGAGACCGACATCCAGCCGCTGTTCGAGAAGCTCGGCTTCTCCGCCCACCTGACGCCGCAGCGCTCGAACGGGGTGCGGGCGATGGTCGAGCGGATCAAGTCGGACGCGCGGGCCGCGAACGCCGCCGCGTAGCGCTCAGCGGCGCCGCCGCTGCTGCCCCAGGCCCATCTCCTTGGCCAGCGTCGAGCGCGCCCTGGCATAGCTCGGTGCCACCATCGGATAGTCGACGGGCAAATTCCACTTCGCGCGATATTGCTCGGGCGACATATCGTATTGCGCCCGCAGATGACGCTTCAGAGACTTGAACTTCCGGCCGTCTTCCAGGCAGACGATGTAATCCTCGCCGATCGACTTCCTGACCGACACCGCCGGCTTCGGCGGCTCGCTGGCGCTCTGCGGAGCCGGCACCCCGGTCACGCTGCGGAGCGCGGCGTGCACGTCGGCGATCAGCGCCGGAAGCTCGGCCGCCTGCACCGCGTTGTTGGTGACGTAGGCGGCGACGATCGTCGCGGCGAGCTCGGCGTGGTAGGCGTCGGCCTCGGGGTCCCTGACGGTGTTCTCGTTCATGACGATCCACGCTCCGAGGATGACGCGTTCGCGTTGTTCTACTGTCGCCGGCTTCGTATTATTCTTCGTTCATTCGTGCAGCAAGGATCAAAACGTCTTAGCAGGCCGCAAATACGCAGAGTTGCGCACGGCGCTGCACACGGGCACTGGACTTCCGCCGAGCGAGCGACAACATGAAGTCTTTCGCTGGGAAGGCCGGCATGTCCTTCGCGCCGATCCTGATCGAAGTCGCTGTCGAGCCGCGCGAGGCGCGAGACGCGCCGGCGTTGCGTGCCGCGCTGTCCGATCTCGCCGCCGCCGATCCCGCCTGCGAGGTCAGGATCGACGAGGGCTCGGGCCAGACGCTGCTGGGCGGTCGCGACGACGCGCATGTCGACGCCCTCTGCGCGGCGCTGCGCGGGCGCCTGCCGCTTCGCCTCGGCGCGTCGCGGGTCGTCTATCGCGAGACGATCGAGCGGCGCATCGAGATGGACACGACGCACAAGAAGGCGCGCGACGGCGGCTTCGAGTTCGCTCGCGTCAAGCTCGCCTTCGCGCCGGCAGCGGAATGGCGCTTCGTCGGCCCCGCGGCCGGCAACTTTCCGCAGGCCTTCGTCGCCGGCATCGAGGCTGCGCTTTTACGCGGGCGCCGTGCCGGCGTGCTTGCCGGCTATCCGGTGGTCGGCATCGAGACGACGGTCCTCGACGGCGCCTGGCACGAGAGCGAAACCTCGCCCGCCGCTGTCGAGGCGGCCACGCTCACCGCCTTCCGCCTCGCCCAACGCGAGGTCGGCGTCCTGATGGAGCCCATCATGGAGATCGCGCTCACCGTGCCTGCAGCCCACGCCGGGACGGCGCGCGACGATCTGCTCGTCCGTCGCGGCACGCTCGCCCGCCGCCGCGCGCATGCCGACGGGACGGTGACGCTGGAGGGCACGGTGCCGTTCGCCAACGTGCTCGGCTACCGCACGTCGGTCGCCGCGATGACGCAGGGCAGCGGCACCGTCAGGCTCGTGTTCAGCCATTTCGAGCCGATGCCGCGCCCCGACCCGACGGACTTTCCCGGCGCGATGGCGATGCGGGCCTGAGTTCGAGCGTATCCCGATCTTCTGGGATCGGGCGGCTCCTCAATCCCTCATGGTGAGGAGCGCGGAGCGCGTCTCGAACCAAGAGGCGTCCAATTGGCTCGATCCGTGGACCGCCTCGTGAATCGACTCGCGCTGCGCGCGGCTCACCATGAGGCTACTGGGGCGCCTCGACCGATCCGGGATGCCCTCTAGCCGCGGCCGCGATAGCTCGGGACGCCCTGGTCGGGCACCCAGAGGCCGGGCGGCGGCGAACCCGTCTGCCAGAAGACGTCGATCGGTATGCCGCCGCGCGGATACCAGTAGCCGCCGATCCGCAACCAGCGCGGGGCCAGCAGGCCGACCAGATCGCGGCCGATTCGCACGGTGCAATCCTCGTGGAAGGCGCCGTGGTTGCGGAAGGCGCCGAGGTAGAGCTTGAGGCTCTTCGACTCGACCAGCCATTCGTTCGGCAGGAAGTCGATGACGAGATGAGCGAAATCGGGCTGGCCGGTCACCGGGCAGAGCGAGGTGAACTCCGGCGCCGTGAAGCGGGAGAGATAGTCGACGTCGGCATGCGGGTTCGGCACGCGCTCGAGCTTCGCCTCGTCCGGCGAGGCGGGCAGCGGGACGTGGCGGCCGAGCGCGTCGAGCGAGGCATCGGAGGGGGCTTTTGACGACCTGCCCGTTCCATCCCCCGCGCCCGCCGGGCCGGCAAGTCGCGCGAAACAAGTCGCGGCAAGCTAAAGACGCGTCAGCGCTGGAGCATCGCCTGCGACACGCCCTGCAGGCCGCCGTGCCACACCTGGCGCAGCCGCAGCTCGTCCTCGACGCGCGCGATCTCGGCCCGCCGCGCCGCCCAGAAGGCCTCGCTCGACAGGCGCGAGCCCGGCATCGGCGCCGCGAAGGTCGGCACTGCGATCCAGCCGGCGACGACCGGCACCGGCGCGGCGGCGTCCCGGGCCGGCGCGGTCTCGGCGCGCAGCAGCCGGGCGCAGTCGAGATCGGTGAGCGCGGAGAGGGCAGGGCGCTCGTAGCCGGCGCGGGCGCGGACCTTCATGAAGGCCTCGCAGGGCAGGGCGCCGCGGCGCATCCAGGCCATCGCGATATAGGGGACGCGCTGGTTCACGTTGGCGTCGGGGTCGGCGCGGTCCCAGCTGTCGGCGAAGACGTTGTTCATCGCCGCGGTGCCGGCCGAGACGCTGAGGCGGACCGGCGTCTGCGGCCCTTCGAGCCGCGTCGGGTCGTAGATCGGCTCGATGCGCGAGATTGCCTCGAGCAGGTCGGGTGCGATGTCGGCGCTCTTCTGCGGCCCGCTGAGGTGCCGGTCGACGAGCGGCGCGATCCACGAGATCGGCGAGTCGGCGGCCGGCATCTCCGGCGCGTCGCGCATCTCGGGCAGGGCGGCGACGAGGCGCGGCGGCTGCCGCGGCACGAAGCGCGCGGGCAGGATCGGGCGCGAGCCGGCGATGGCGCCGCGCCACTCGGCGCGCGCCGGAGCGCCGGCGAGAGGCGTCGCGACGAGCGCGAGCGCAAGGCAAGTCGCGACTTTGGACATGTGCCGTGGGGCGTGGGCTAGCCCGAAATCGCTAGGAAGCCATGTCGGCGCGACCGTGGCGGCCGGCGCCGCGCCTGAGCTTTTTCGCGCGGCGGCGAAATTTTATTGCCGGCCGTGGCCGCGAGACAACGCTTCACCCTTCCCGTCGCGCGGCGTAGAACCCGGCGCAAGACCATAGGAAAGGACACACCCCCATGACGGCCATCGTCGACATCGTCGCCCGCGAGATCCTGGACTCGCGCGGCAATCCGACGATCGAGGTCGACGTCATCCTGGAGGACGGCTCGATGGGCCGCGCGGCCGTCCCGTCCGGCGCCTCGACCGGAGCGCACGAGGCGGTCGAACTGCGCGACGGCGACAAGGACCGTTACCTGGGCAAAGGCGTCCTCAAGGCGATCGACTCGGTCAACCGCGACATCTTCGAGGCGATCGGCGGCTTCGACGCCGAGGACCAGATCCACATCGACGAGACGATGATCGCGCTCGACGGCACGCCGAACAAAAGCAAGCTCGGCGCCAACGCCATCCTCGGCGTCTCGCTGGCCTGCGCCAAGGCCGCGGCCGAGGTCGTCGGCCTGCCGCTGTACCGCTACGTCGGCGGCACGCAGGCGCGCACGCTGCCGGTGCCGATGATGAACATCATCAACGGCGGCGCCCATGCCGACAATCCGATCGACTTCCAGGAATTCATGATCATGCCGGTCGGCGCGGAAAGCCTCGCCGAGGCGGTGCGCTACGGCGCCGAGGTGTTCCACGCGCTGAAGAGCGGCCTGAAGAAGGGCGGCCACAACACCAACGTCGGCGACGAGGGCGGCTTCGCGCCGAACCTGCCGTCGGCCGAGGCCGCGCTCGACTTCTGCATGAAGGCGATCGAACAGGCCGGCTTCAAGCCGGGGCAGGACATCGTGCTCGGCCTCGATTGCGCGGTGACCGACTGGTTCAAGGACGGCACGTACCATTACGAGGGCGAGGGCACGACGCGCTCGATCGAGCAACAGGTCGACTACCTCGCCAAGCTTGCCGGCGCCTACCCGATCGCGACGATCGAGGACGGCATGGCCGAGGACGACTGGGACGGCTGGAAGCTGCTGACCGAGCGGATCGGCGGCAAGGTCCAGCTCGTCGGCGACGACCTCTTCGTCACCAACACCGAACGCCTTGCGAAAGGCATCAAGCTCGGCGTCGCCAACTCGATCCTGATCAAGGTGAACCAGATCGGCTCGCTCACCGAGACCCTGGCCGCCGTCGAGATGGGCCATCGCGCCGGCTACACCGCCGTGATGAGCCACCGCTCCGGCGAGACCGAGGACGCGACGATCGCCGACCTCGCGGTCGCGACGAACTGCGGGCAGATCAAGACCGGCTCGCTGTCGCGCTCGGATCGCATCGCCAAGTACAACCAGCTCATCCGCATCGAGGAGGAGCTGGGCTCGCAGGCGCGCTACGCCGGGCGCGCCGCGCTCAAGGCGCTGGCCTGAGGCTCACGGCTTCGCGGGATCGGGGATGAGCCGGTCCCGCTGCAGCTCCTCGAACAGGTCGAAGAAGGCGTCATCCGTCGCCTGGTAGGCCAAGAAGCCGAGCTTGCGGCTCTTCGACATGTCGGTGACGACCTCGATCGGCCGGCCGAGATCGGCATCCGTGTGCCAAGCCGAGACCAGGCGGTCGATGTCGGGCTCGGCGAGGCCGTGGCGCTCGGCGATCTCGCGCCAGACGGGCGCGTCGCCCGCCATCTGCGCCTCGAGCGGCCGGACGCTGCCGTCGAACGGCGCCGGCTCGAGGCCGAAGTACGCGGCGATCCGCGCCCACATCCAGCTCCAGCGGAAGATATCGCCGTCGACCACATTGAACGCCTGGTCGGCCGCCGCCGGCGTCGTCGCCGCCCATTCGAGATGACGGGCGAGCAGCCGGGCATCGGTCATGTCGGTGAGGCCGGCCCATTGCGTCGGCGAGCCCGGGAAGCGGAACGGGCGCCCGGTCTCCCGGCAGATCGTCGCGAAGACGGCGAGCGTCGTGCCCATGTTCATCGCGTTGCCGACCGCCTTGCCGATGATCGTGTGCGGGCGATGGACGCTCCAGGTGAAGCCGTCGCGCGCCGCGGCGGCGAACACCTCGTCCTCCTGCGCATAGTAGAAGTTCTCGAGGTCGAGACGCGGCTGGTCCTCGCGGAACGGCGTCTGCGGCAGGCTGCCATTCCCATAGGCCTCGAACGGCCCGAGGTAGTGCTTGAGCCCGGTGACGAGCGCGACATGCCGCACCGAGCCCGCCGGGCGCACGGCCTCGAGCAGGTTGCGGACCATGGCGGCGTTGACCCTGATGTTCTCGGCTTCCGTCGCTTGGCGCAGCCACGTGGCGAGGACGACGTGGGTCGGGCGCAGGTCTTTCAGCGCCGCGGCGAGGCTCGCGGGGTCCTCGAGATCGGCCGCGATGGGCGTGATGCCGGCCTCGTGCACCGGCCGGCGGGCGAGACCGTAGACGTCGAAGCCCTCGGCGGCGAACCGGCGCCCTGCCGCGCTCCCGACGATCCCGCTCGATCCGACGATCAGCGCCGTGTCACCCATGTCTCAGCTCCTGTTGCGACGACCCATCTGGCGACGGCGGCTGCCGTGATCCAGAGCCGGGCGCGAAAACGGCGCGTCAGATCAAGAGCGGCCAAGCTCAATCTTCGGGCAGCGGTCCATCACGACGGTCAGGCCGGCGCTCTCCGCGCGTGCCGCGGCGGCCTCATCGACGACGCCGAGTTGCATCCAGATCACGCGCGGACGCGGCGCCAGGGCCAGCGCCGCATCGACGATCCCGCCGACGGCCGCGGACTCGCGGAAGATGTCGACCATGTCGATCTGGCGATCCACCTCGGAGAGCGAGGCGAACACTGGCGCGCCATGGATGCGCTGCCCGGCGATCCCCGGATTGACGCCGACGCAGTCGAACCCCCGGGCCAGCAGGAAGGCGAACACCTCGTTCGAGGGTCGCGCCGCGTTCGGCGACAGGCCGACGACGGCGATGGAGCGGACCGAGGCGAGCAGGGCGACGAGTTCGACCATGGCGGGATCAGAGCCGGGTTTGCCATGCCGGGTCACAGGGACCGCATCGATTTGGTCCCGGCATACATTCGCTCCATTGTGGTGATCTGGTCGGCCGCTTGATTTCAGGTGCGGCGCGACCTGCGGCGGCACGATTTTACGGGAAGAGCCTCTCATGTCGACTGCGCCCGTAGACTTTGCCGTTTCGAACCAGGCGCCGGCCGTGGCCGATCGCTGCAACGTGCTCCTCGTGTTCCCGCGCTTCAACCCGAACTCGTTCTGGGCGCTAAAGGATACCTGCGCGATCGCCGGCGCCAAGGCGCCGTCGCCGCCCCTCGGCTTGCTGACCGTCGCTGCGATGCTCCCGCAGCACTGGACATTCCGGCTCATCGATCTCAACGGCGGCGCGCTCACCGATGCCGACATCGCTGGGGCCGACATGGTGATGACCGGCGGCATGCTGCCGCAGGCCGACAGCGCGGTCGAGGTGATCGAGCGCTGCCGTGCCGCCGGCGTGCCGGTGGTGGTCGGAGGGCCCGATCCGACCTCGCGCCCGGAGATCTACGAGCGCGCCGATTTCCGGGTCCTGGGCGAGGTCGAGCCGGTGATCGACGATTTCGTCGCCGCCTGGCGTCGCGGCGAGCGCCGAGGCTTCTTCGAGGCGCCCAAGTTCAAGACCGACGTCACCAAGACACCGATCCCGCGCTGGGACCTCATCGACATCGAGGACTACCTCTACATCGGCGTCCAGTTCTCGCGCGGATGCCCGTTCAACTGCGAGTTCTGCGATATCATCGAACTCTACGGCCGCGTCCCGCGCGCTAAGACGAACGAGCAGATCCTGCTCGAGCTCGACCGGCTCTATGCTTTGGGCAAGCGCGGGCACGTCGATTTCGTCGACGACAACCTGATCGGCAACAAGAAGGCGCTGAAGAAATTCCTGCCCGAGCTGAAGGCTTGGCAGGAGGCCCGCGGCTATCCCTTCATGTTCTCGACGGAAGCCTCGCTCAACCTCGCCGACGACGACGAGCTTCTCGTCATGCTGGCCGCGGCGAATTTCTTTATCGTGTTCATCGGCATCGAGAGCGGCGACACCGACACGCTCGTCTCGATGCAGAAGAAGCAGAACACGCGCCGCTCGATCGCCCAGAGCGTCAACAAGATCTACGGCGCCGGCATCCACGCCATCGCCGGCTTCATCATCGGCTTCGATACCGAGAAGGCGAGCGTCGCCCAGGACATGATCGCGACGATCGAGGCGACCAACATCCCGCTCGGCATCATCGGGCTGCTCACCTCGCTGCCGAACACGCAGCTGCAGCGCCGCCTCGAGCGCGAGGACCGCATCATCGACGGCTGGGCGCAGTCGCCGGAAGGCAGCGGCGACCAGTGCACGGCCGGCCTGAACTTCAAGACGCTACGACCGCGACGCGACATCCTCGTCGACTATAAGACGGTGCTCGAGGCCGTGTATTCGCCCGAGGCCTTCTTCGGCCGTCTGCAGCGGATGACGACGCAGCTCGAGCGGCCGCGGCTCAAGGTGAAGCTCGAGCGCCGGCACTGGGCCCGCAACCTTCGCATCTTCGGGCGCCTCTGCGCCGAGATCACGCTGCGGCGGCGCGAGATGGCGCCGCTCTTCTGGCGCTACCTCGTCCGCACGCTGTGGCGGAACCCGCGGTCGATCGAGTTCGTGGTGATGAACATCATCATGTACCTGCACGTCGGCCGCTTCACGCGCTTCGTCATCGCCGACATGGAGCGGCGCATCGCCGAGATCGACGCCGGCCTCGATCCGACGCGTCCGCGCCTGTCGGATGCCGACGTCGCCCGCACGGCGGAAAAGCAGGTCGCCGCCTGACGAGAAGGTCTTGCGGTATCAGGATACCGCAAGCGAGAAACGCTGTTCTGGCGGCGTTTTCGCGCATTCCGCTTGACATCCCGCCGCTTTCGCCCTCTAAGGCCGGCCAGGATTTGTCACGGATCACGCTATGTACGGTAAGACTCACTCGACCAAGACGGCCGAGATCGAAAAGAAATGGGTGGTGATCGACGCCACCGGCCTCGTGGTCGGACGGCTGGCGACGATCATTGCGATGCGGCTGCGCGGCAAGCACAAGCCGAGCTACACGCCTCACATGGACGATGGCGACCATGTCATCGTCGTCAACGCCGAGAAGGTCGTCTTCACCGGCAAGAAGCGCGAAGACAAGGTGTACTACCATTACACCGGCTTCCAGGGCGGCATCAAAGAGCGCACCGCGCGCTTCATCCTCGAGGGTCGCTTCCCCGAGCGGATCGTCGAGAAGGCCGTCGAGCGCATGGTGCCGCGCGGTCCGCTCGGCCGCAAGCAGATGGGCAACCTGCGCGTCTACAAGGGTCCCGAGCATCCGCACGAGGCCCAGCAGCCCGAGGCGCTCGACATCGCCAAGCTCAACCGCAAGAACACGAAGGCTGCCTGACCATGGCCGAGACCCTCTCCTCGCTCCAGGATCTCAAGGGCGCCGGCGCGACGCCGCAGCCCGAGGCACCCGTCCATGTGCAGAAGCTCGACAAGCTCGGCCGCGCCTACGCCACCGGCAAGCGCAAGGATGCCGTCGCCCGCGTCTGGATCAAGCCGGGCTCCGGCAAGATCGAGGTCAACGGCAAGTCGTTCGAGACCTACTTCGCGCGCCCCGTGCTGCGCATGATCCTGCAGCAGCCCCTCGGCATCACCAGCCGCGTCGGCCAGTACGACCTGCTGGTGAATGTCTCCGGCGGCGGCCTGTCCGGCCAGGCCGGTGCCGTGCGTCACGGTCTCTCGAAGGCGCTGACCTACTACGAGCCCGAGCTGCGCTCGGTGCTCAAGAAGGAAGGCTTCCTGACCCGCGACTCGCGCGTCGTCGAGCGTAAGAAGTACGGCAAGAAGAAAGCCCGTCGCTCGTTCCAGTTCTCCAAGCGCTGAGCCTGGATCGACACGCACACCAAAAAGGGCGGCTTCGGCCGCCCTTTTTGTTGCGCGCTCGTCCTATTCTTCGCGCGCTCGTCGACGCCGCTCGACGACCTCAGTTCGTGGTCGCGCCCGCCTTGGCGCGGTGGATCTTCGCCTTGCCCTTTGCGCCGCCGCCGACCCGCGCCTGGTTGTGGGCGATCGCCGCCTCCATCTCCGCCTTCAGGTCGTCGATCCCGGCGGCGTCGCGCGGGGTGGGCCGCACGGGGTCGGGTCCAAGCTGGCTCTGCAGCGGCGTGTACTTGAGCGTCTTCTTGTCGGGACGCGTCTCCTTCACGAAATCCTGCGCCTCGGGCACGTCCGCGTGCAGACGGAACTGCATGATCGTCGCGAGAGGCGATTGATAGGGGTCGAACTTGTGACGCTTCGGCTTGTTGACCGTAGGCTTCTCGGGGGCCGCGGCGGGCGCCGGGCTCGGTGGCGCGGTCTGAGCGACCGCCGCGCCGGCGGCGCCCGAGAGGGCAAGCCCGAGAAAGATCGCACGGAAGTCCAAGCGCAAGAGATTCCATCCTGTCGAAAGGCCCGGGCCACCGGGTCGCGCGTCTGAGATAGTCTCGTTTTATGACCGAAGCGGGACCTCAAACCCGCGACCCAGGGAGGACATGGCATGACGTCGTCGGCGCATCCGGACGATGCGAAGCCTGCCGACGCGCAGGCTTTTCCAACCGCCTTTCCGAGCGCCTTCGCGCAGCAGGCCGCCGCTCAGCAGGCCGCCGCGCAGGAAGCCTTCGCGAAGGCGCTGGCGAGCAACCCGCTGGCGCAGGGCTTGGCGCAGGCCCCGATGGCGGCGCTCGGCGCGATCAGCGGCGAGAAAGCGCCACCCCCTCCCGACATCGAGCGGCTGGCGACCAACACCGCGCGCTTCATCGAGCAGGGCGGCCGCGCGCTCGCGTCCTATCTGCGGCCTTACGAGAAGGGCGACACCGGCGAGATCCAGCGCAACGACTTTTCCGACCTCGTCGCCGTCGCCTTGACCGCGATCGGCCGCGTCGCAGAGCATTGGACCAGCGACCCGACGCGGCTCGCCGAAGCGCAGGCCTCGATCGCCGGTCCGTTCCTGCAGCTGTGGTCGCAGACCTACCGGCGGATGCTGGGCGAGGAGGTCGAGCCCGTCGTGCCGGTCGCCAAGGGCGACAAGCGCTATGCGGCACCCGAATGGTCGGGCTCGCCGCTCTACGACTTCTTGCGCCAGGCGCACGCGATCAGCGCGGATTGGGCCGAGACGCTGGTCGATCGCTCGAGCGAGCTCGACCCGCGTACGCGCGCCAAGGCGAAGTTCTACCTGCGCCAGATCGCCAGCGCGCTGTCGCCGGCGAATTTCATTGCCACCAATCCGGAGCTGCTTCGCCAGACGCTGGCGACGTCGGGGGAAAACCTCGCGCGCGGCGCGCTCCATCTGGCCGAGGACATGGAGGCGGGCGGCGGCCAGCTCCGCATCCGCCAGACCGACCCGTCGTCCTTCAAGTTCGGCGAGAACGTCGCGGCGACGCCAGGCCACGTCGTTTTCCGCAACGACCTGATCGAGCTGATCCAGTACACGCCGACCACCGAAAGCGTGCTGCGCCGGCCGCTGCTGATCATCCCGCCGTGGATCAACAAGTTCTACATCATGGACCTGTCGGCCGAGAAAAGCCTGGTCCGCTGGATCGTCGATCAGGGGGTGACGGTGTTCATGGTCTCGTGGGTGAACCCCGACGAGCGCCATCGCGACAAGACGTTCGCCTCCTACATCGAAGAGGGCATCTTCGCGGGTCTCGACGCGGTGAAGGCGGCGACCGGCGAGGATCGGGTCAACGCCATCGGCTATTGCGTCGGCGGCACCCTGCTCGCGACCGCGCTCTCCTACATGGCGCAGACCGGCGACGAGCGCATCCAGAGCGCCACCTTCTTCGCCGCGCAGACCGACTTCTCCGACGCCGGCGACATCCAGGTCTTCATCGACGAGGAGCAGCTGCGCGCCCTCGAGGCCAAGATGGAGGGCAAGGGCTACCTCGAAGGCGCCAAGATGGCGATGGCCTTCAACATGCTGCGCCCGAACGACCTCGTCTGGTCCTACTTCGTCGACAACTACATGCGCGGCAAGACGCCGGCGCCGTTCGATTTGCTTTACTGGAACTCGGACTCGACGCGGCTGCCGATCCGCAACCACACTTATTACCTGCGGAACTTCTACATCGACAACAAGCTCGCCAAGGGCGAGATGCAGATCGGCGGCATCAAGCTCGAGCTCGGCAAGGTGAAGGTCCCGGCCTATTTCGTCGCCGCCAAGGAAGACCATATCGCGCCGGCCGCCTCGGTCTATCGCGGGGCGCGGCTGTTCGGCGGCGAGGTGCGCTACACGCTGGCCGGCTCCGGCCACATTGCCGGGATCATCAACCCGCCGATCAAGAACAAGTACTTCTACTCGACCGGGCCGAAGCCGCACGGCGAGCTGAAGGACTGGGTGCCGCAATCCGTCAAGCACGACGGCAGCTGGTGGCCGGACTGGATGGCCTGGCTGATCGAGCAGGCGCCGGAGCGCGTCGAGGCGCGAGTCCCCGGTGCGGGCGGCCTGCCGGTGCTCGGCCCGGCACCGGGCGAGTACGTGCGGGTAAAGAGCTGACGGAACGGTATGGTCTCGTCCGCAACCATCCCTTGACGCGACCGCCATCGCTGCCTCACGTGCGTGCCGCAAAGCTCGCACGGAAAGAGTCAACGATATGAAGCTGGTACGCTACGGGGCCGAGGGCCGGGAAAAGCCGGGCCTTATCGACATGGACGGCCGCGTCCGCGACCTCTCGGCGATCGTCGACGACATCGACGGGCACGCGCTGTCGCCGAAGATGCTGGCCCGCATCGCCCGCGCTCGTGTGTCGAGCCTGCCGCTGGTGCGCGGCAGGCCGCGGCTCGGCGCGTGCGTCGCGTGGCCGGTCAACTTCATCGGCATCGGCCTCAACTACACCGACCACGCGGCGGAGGTCGGCATGGACCTGCCGAAGGAGCCGGTGATCTTCCAGAAGGCGTCGAACTGCGTCTGCGGCGCCAGCGATCCGATCCTCCTGCCGAAGCAGGCCGAGCGGCTCGACTGGGAGGTCGAGGTCGGCATCGTCATCGGCACGCAGGCCCACAACGTCTCCGAGCGCGCCGCGATGGATCACGTCGCCGGCTTCTGCCTCGCCAACGATCTCTCCGAGCGCGGCTGGCAGCTCGACCGCGGCGGCGCCTGGACCAAGGGCAAGAGCGCGCCGTCCTTCGGCCCGCTCGGCCCGTGGATGGTGACGAAGGACGAGATCGCCCAGCCGCAGCGCCTCGGCCTCTGGCTCGACGTCAACGGCGAGCGCCTGCAGGACGGCACGACGAAGAACATGGTCTTCACGATGAAGACGATCGTCTCCTACGTCTCGCGCTTCTTCGTGCTGGAGCCGGGCGACGTCATCGTCACCGGCACGCCGGCGGGCGTCGGGCAGGGCATGAACCCGAAGCGCTTCCTCAAGGCCGGCGACATCGTCACGCTCGGCGCCGACGGCCTCGGCGAGCAGCACCACGAGGTGGTCGCGCTCAAGCGCTGAGCGCCGGGAGCGGCGGCGCCTCGCTCACTCCTACGCCGGGAGGAACGACCAAGATGCCGAAGATCGATCTCGCCGTGGTGCCCGTCGCCAAGGGCTCCGGCTACCCACCTGCCTTCGCCGCTCCCTGCGCCGAGCGGACGCGGCAGCGGCTCGGCAACGCCGGCGGCCTCGGCGACTTCGGCGTCAACCTCATGCGCCTGCCGCCGGGCGGCTGGTCGAGCCAGCGGCACTGGCACTCGCACGAGGACGAGCTCGTCTACGTGCTGGAGGGCGAGCTCGTGCTCGTCGAGGACGACGGCGAGACCCCGTTGCGGGCAGGCGACTGCGCGGCGTTCCCGAAGAACAGCGGCAACGGCCACCACCTCATCAACCGGTCCGCGGCGACCGCAACGTACCTCGAGGTCGGCTCGCGCTCGCCCGTCGACGTGATCACCTGCTCGGACATCGACATGATCAGCCCGTCGACCGACGGCCGCTTCCTGCACAAGGACGGCACGCCGTACTGACGCGCGAGCACGTCAAAGCCCGAGCATCAGCTCCATGTTCTGCACGGCGGCGCCGGACGCGCCCTTGCCGAGGTTGTCGAGCTTGGCGACCAGCACGGCCTGGCGCGCCGCCTCGTTGCCGAAGACGTGCAGCTCGAGATCGTTGCTGTCGTTGAGCGACTCCGGCTCGAGCTTGGCGACATCGCTCGCCGCGGCGACGCGCACGTGGCCGGTCGGGCCGTAATGCGCGGCGAGCGCCATGCTGAGATCGGCCGCCGTGGGCTTGCCCGGCAGCTCGTCGAGAAACAACGGGATCGAGACCAGCATGCCCTGCGCGAACTTGCCGACCGACGGCACGAACAGCGGCCGCCGCTCGAGCCGTGAGTAGCGCTCGATCTCGGGCAGGTGCTTGTGGCCGAGGTTGAGCGCGTAGAGCTCGAAGGCCGGGGCGCGGCCCGCCTCGTAGTCGGCGATCATCGCCTTGCCGCCGCCGCTGTAGCCGGAGACCGCGTTGATGGCGATCGGCGTCGACGGCGACAACAACTTCGCGTCGACGAGCGGGCGCAGCAGCGCGATGGCGCCCGTCGCGTAGCAGCCGGGATTTGCGACGAGCTGCGCCGCCGCGATCTTCTCCGCCTGGCCCGGCGCCAGTTCCGGAAAGCCGTAGACCCAGTCCGGCGCAACGCGATGCGCCGTCGAGGCGTCGAGCACCTTCGGGCCGTGCGCCATCTCCTGCACGAGCGCCACGGTCTCCTTGGCCGCGGCATCGGGCAGGCAGAGGATCACGAGGTCGACCTCGCCGAGCATGGCGCGCTTGGCCGCGACGTCCTTGCGAGCGTCGCCCGTCAAGCTCTTGAGCTCGACGTCGCTGCGGCTGGCGAGGCGCTCGCGGATGCCGAGCCCGGTCGTTCCCGCTTCGCCGTCGATGAAGATGCGTGCCGTCATGATCGTGATCCGTTTCCGCGCGCGAGCCCTTAGAGCAAATACCGCCGAAACGGAATGCGGTTCGGCGATCGGGCAGGGCAGGGATGCGGACCCGAACCGCAAATCGCGACGGTCGCCCGCGTTCGTTGCCCCGCCCGGCGATTTCGGGCACAACGCACGAGCCCGATTGGGCTTTTCCTCTTCGAGCTTCGGAACAGCTTCATGTCGCAACCCCTGCGCGTTGGGATCGCCGGCCTCGGCACCGTCGGCGCGGCCGTCCTCGGTGTTCTCGCCAATCGCGAGACGTCGCTGGCCGCGCGGTCGGGGCGCGCGATCGCGATCACCGGCGTCTCGGCGCGCCATCGCGACAAGTCGCGCGGCGTCGACCTTTCGCAGGTCGCCTGGCACGACGACCCCGTCGCGCTGGCGCGTAGCGGCGACATCGACTGTCTCGTCGAGCTGATCGGCGGCGAGGGCGGCCCGGCGCTCGAGGCCACGCGCGCCGCGCTGGCGAGCGGCAAGCACGTGGTCACCGCCAACAAGGCGATGCTCGCCCACCACGGCGTCGAGCTCGCCGAGCTGGCCGAGGGCAGGGGCGTCGCGCTGAAGTTCGAGGCGGCGGTCGCCGGCGGCATCCCGATCGTCAAGGCGATGCGCGAGGGCCTCGCCGGCAACGAGATCGACCGCGTCTACGGCATCCTCAACGGCACCTGCAATTACATCCTCTCGCGCATGGAAGCCGAGAAGCTGTCCTTCGCCGACTGTCTCGCCGAGGCGCAGCGGCTCGGCTATGCGGAGGCCGACCCGACCTTCGACATCGGCGGCTTCGACACCGCGCACAAGCTCGCGATCCTCACCTCGCTCGCCTTCGGCACCAAGGTCGATGCGGCCGCCGTCGGCGTCGAGGGCATCGAGTCGATCACGCTCGCCGACCTGCAGGCGGCGGAAGACCTCGGCTATCGCGTCAAGCTGCTCGGCGTCGCCAAGCGCACGGCGTCGGGCATCGAGCAGCGCGTGCACCCGACCATGGTGCCGAAGTCCTCCGCCATCGCGCAGGTGATGGGCGTGACGAACGCGGTGGTCGTGAACGCCGACGCGGTGCGCGAGATCACGCTGTCGGGGCCCGGCGCCGGCGGGCTGGCGACGGCCTCCGCCGTCGTCGCCGACATCGCCGATGTCGCCCGCGGCGACCGCGCGCCGGCCTTCGGCCTCCCCGTCGCGGCCATGCGCAACCTGGAGCCGGCGTCGATCGAGGCGCACGAGGGCGGCTATTACGTCCGCTTCTCCGTCTACGACCGCCCGGGTGCGGCCGCCGCCATCGCCATGCGCATGGCGGAGAACGGGATCTCGCTCGAAAGCATCGTGCAGCGCTCGCGCTCGCGCGGCGTCGCCTCGAGCACGCCGGTGCCGGTGACCTTCATCACCCACGCGACGCCGGAGAAATCGATCCGCGAGGCGATCGCCGCCGTCGTCGAGGACGGCCACATCGCCGAGAAGCCGCAGGTTATCCGCATCGAGCGGGACTAGCTAGGCGCCCGCTTAGCGGTTCGGCACGACGAACACCTGACCGGGATAGATCAAGTTAGGATCGCGGATCTGGTCGGAGTTGGCAGCGTAGATCTGGGTGTAGCGCATCCCCTCGCCGAGCCGCGTGCGGCTGATGTTCCACAGGTTGTCGCCCGCCGTGACCCGCGCCGTGGTGACCGTCTCGATGACCGCATCGGCGCCCGGCGCGACGGCCGTCGGGTGCGCCGCGTCGGCCGCGGACGGAGCGCTGGGGCCGGGCTGAGCCTCAGCCGTGTGGGGCTGCGTGGCTGCAGGCGGAGCGGCGGAGCCAGTCTGCGCCTCAGCTGCATGCGGTGCTGCGGCTGAAGGCGGAGCAGCGGCGCCAGGTTGCGTCTCGGCCGCGTACGGCGCGGCGGCCGCAGGCGGTGAGGATGACACTGCAGGTGGCGGCGAACGCAACGCGGGCGACGAAGGCATCGCAGCCGGCGGCGCGGCGCGCGGCGTGGCAGCTTCGGCCATGACGGAGGGCACGTCGAACGGCACCTCGGCGCGCGCGGTGACCTTGCCGTTGGGCCCCGCCGCATCGGCGCGCACGCTATAATGGCCACCGGTCAGGCCGTGCTTGACGCGGACGCTCCAGGCCCCGTCGGCGCCGGCCACGACGTCGGCGATATGCGAGTTGTTGAGATAGACGTGCACCGACGTGCCGGCCGGCGCGGCGCCCGAGACATAGACGCCGCTGCCGTTTTCAAGCTCCGCCGAGCGGATCACCACCTTGCCGCCGGGCGCCGACAGCGGGCTGCCAGAGGCCGCGCCGGGCGGCGGCGAGAGCAGCTTCGTCGCCTTGCCGGGCTCCGCCAGCGCGACCACGACCTTGCTCTTGCCCGCGCTCGGCTGCTGCACCGACACGGCGACGCTCTGCTTCGACTCGCGCGCCGGCGCGCCCTCCGGCATCTGTCGCAAGGTGAGCGCGTGGTCGCCCGGCGCGAGACGCTGGGGCAGGATCACGAATTGGCCGTTGCCGTCGCTCTTCGCCTCGCCGACGACCTTGCCGCCGGACAGCAGCGCGACCTTGGCGTTCGGCGCGCCCTTGCCCGCGACGACCGCGTCGCCCTTCGGCTCGACGCGGACGATGTCGAAGGTCGGCGTTTTTGCATCCGGCGCCGCCGCGTCGGGCTTCGTCGCGTCGGGCTTCGTTGCGTCGGGCTTGGGTAGCGCCGCAACGACCGGCCCGGGGTCGCGCTTGGCCTGCTCGGTCGGCTGCGCCGGCGCAGCCGGCGTGGGGGTCGCGGGGGTGGATGATGTCGAGGGCTGTCCCGGCGTCGGGCTTGCCGGCTGGTCCGCCAGAGTCACGGCCTGGGGGGTGTGCGTGACATGCCAGTAATGCCCGCCGAGGATCCCGAGAAGAATCGCAAGCGGGATCATCACGACGGCTGCGACCCTGGTCCTCGTCACCACCTCTCTCCCTGCTGTCGCGGCCTCCACGTGTCGGGCGCGCGACGGTCATATTTCGATATGTCTTAGGGCCTAGAAATCGCGCGCGATAGGCCCGCGCCTCGGCTAATGGTCGGAGGGCGCCGGTTCGCCGCAACAACCTCCGGGCACGACCGAGAGAGGAGACTGTTCTTGGGACAAGAGAGCGCGCCGCGCATCGCCAACGTCTGCGTCTATTGCGGCTCGGCCTCGGGCGCCGATCCCGCCTTCGAACGGGCTGCGGTGACGCTCGGGAGGGCGCTCGCGGCGGCCGATGTCGGGCTCGTCTACGGCGGCGGCGGCCGCGGCCTGATGGGCCGGTTGGCGCATGCCGTTCTCGATGCCGGCGGCCGGGTGACCGGCATCATTCCCGACTTCCTCACCGATCGCGACGAGACCCTGCGCGAGGCGCAGGAGCACGTGGTCGTGCCCGACATGCACACGCGCAAGATGTTGATGTTCGAGCGCGCCGACGCCTTCGTGGCGCTGCCCGGCGGGATCGGCACGCTGGAGGAGTTGGTCGAGCAGATGACCTGGGTCCAGCTCGCCCGCCACACCAAGCCGGTGCTGATCGCCGACATCGGCGGCTTCTGGCGGCCGCTCGTGGCGCTGCTCGCGCACATGCGCGAGCACGGCTTCATCTGGTCGGCGACCGAGTTGGACTACCTCGTCGCCGAGAAGGCCGAGGACATCCTGCCGATGCTGCAGGCCGCCGTGGCGCGCACGGCGGCTGCGGGGCTGACGCAGGACAAGGTCGACGAGCGGCTCTAGCGCCTTGACTCAGAGACCTTCGAGATAGAGCCGGCCGAGCAGGGGGCCGAAGTAGATCGGCAGCACGTCCTCGCAGACCGGATCGAAGAGCTGGTGCAGGTCGCCGCTGAGGCTGGCGACGAGCGACGTCTCGATGTCGCACGAGCCGAGATCGGCGAGGCCGGCGAGCCGGCCGGCCGTCGACGGCACCATCGCCTCGTCCTCCCGGTGAGCCAGGCTCGTTGCGGACATCGGATCAACCCCTTCGGTTCGAGACCGTCGGGAGAGGCTAGCCGCCCATGGTTAACGAAGGCTTAAGCAGACCGTGGAGGCAAAGTTGGGCCGCCCCTCGTTGCTGCTTCGGGGCGGCCCTAGCCGGCGATCGAGAAGGTGAGCCGCAGGCCGACACAATAAAACGACAGTTTTGTCGCAATTGCACTTGGCCTTTGGACTGGTCGTTTTGTCGTGCGGCGCAGCATCTAGACTGGTGCGCGGGCTAGCGCGGACCCGCGTCACTTGACCGGCCGAGCGCTAAAGGCGCCCGCCGCGTCCATTGAAAATGTTGGGAGTTGGAGGCCTCGCCCGGAATCGAACCGGGGTGCAAGGATTTGCAGTCCTCTGCGTAACCACTCCGCCACGAGGCCTCGAGTGCCGGTGGCACCGCCGCGGCGTATAGCAAAGGGGATCGGGCCTGAGCAATGGCCGCTTGCCGTAAAAGGTTCACATCGCGGCGCGATCCCGGCCTTTGCAAGCGCGAACGAGCTTGCTATACGCCGCACCTCGCCTCGGCGGTGATCCCTGATAGCTCAGCTGGTAGAGCAATCGACTGTTAATCGATCGGTCGCAGGTTCGAGTCCTGCTCAGGGAGCCAAGGTGCCATTCGGGACACGCCGGCCGCCGCCGCTGCCCGTCCACACGTCCCGACACGGGAGAGCGTCATCCCTTATCTGTCTGTCCTCGCCGTTGCGGCGCTGGCCGCGACCGCGGGCTTGCCCTCCGCCGCGCAGGCTCAGTCCGACCCCTATCACATCACGGCCACCGAGAAGGCGGCGTGCACCGCCGACGCGGTGCGGCTCTGCTCGGATGCCTACCCGGACGAGCACAAGCTCATGAGCTGCATGGTCGAGAATCGCGCCTCGCTGACGAAGGTGTGCCTCGTCGTTTTCGAGGCTGGCCTCAAGCGCCGGCACCTCGTCGCGCGCTGATGCGCTCACTTGCCGTTGAGGATATCGTCGATGGCATGGGCGAACCACGCCTTCTGCCGGAGCGTCAGCGGCCGCGCCGCGAAGGGCATGTGCTGACGCTCGATCCGGTCGGCAGGCGGCGGGTCGCCGATGCGTGTTGCATGCGGCTGGCTGAGCGCTGCGAGCATGACAAGAGCCATAAGGTTCACCACGGCGGCCTCCCCGGCTATCCGAACCCGATAGTTCGGTTAGCACGAGGTAAGGGCCCGCACCTCGCGGTTCAATAGCGACATTAGGCGCGAATCGCCGACGGCCGATGCGTCCTTGACCCGCCCGGAGATTTCCTCGACTCCACCGCCTCCACCATCTCCGAGCCAAGCCCCGTCGAGCCAAGCCCAGTGTCCGCCCCATCCTCCGATTTCCTGCAGATCCTCACCGAGCGCGGCTTCGTCCACCAGTGCTCGGACCTCGCCGGCCTCGACGCGAAGGCGCTGAGCGGCGACCTCGTCGCCTATATCGGCTTCGACTGCACGGCGCCGTCGCTCCATGTCGGCTCGCTGCTGCCGATCATGCTCCTGCGCTGGCTGCAGAAGACCGGCGGCACGCCGATCGTGCTCGTCGGCGGCGGCACCACGCGCGTCGGCGATCCCTCCGGCAAGGACGAGAGCCGCAAGCTGCTGACGCTCGAGACGATCGAATCGAACAAGCAGGCGCTGCAGCGCGTCTTCGCCAGCTTCCTCGACTTCGGCGACGGGACGGGCGCCGCGCGGATGGTCGACAACGCCGACTGGCTGACCAAGCTCGCCTACATCGACTTCCTGCGCGACGTCGGCCGGCATTTCTCGGTCAACCGCATGCTGACCATGGATTCGGTGAAGATGCGGCTCGAGCGCGACCAGGAGCTGTCGTTCCTCGAGTTCAACTACATGTGCTGCCAGGCCTACGATTTCGTCGAGCTGAACCGCCGCTTCGGCGTGACGCTGCAGATGGGCGGCTCCGATCAGTGGGGCAACATCGTCACCGGCATGGACCTCGGCCGCCGCATGGGCACGCCGCAGCTCTTCGCGCTGACCTCGCCGCTGCTGACGACCGCCTCCGGCGCCAAGATGGGCAAGACGGCGCAGGGCGCGGTCTGGCTGTCGGAGGAGATGCTGCCGGTCTTCGAGTACTGGCAGTACTGGCGCAATTGCGAGGACGGCGACGTCGCGCGCTTCCTCAAGCTGTTCACCGAGCTGCCGCTGGACGAGATCGCCCGGCTCGCGGCGCTCGAAGGTGCCGAGGCCAACGAGGCGAAGAAGGTGCTCGCCACCGAGGCGACCGCGCTGCTGCACGGCCGTGCGGCGGCGGAGGCCGCCGCCGAGACCGCGCGGCGGACGTTCGAGGAGGGCGCGCTCGCCGCCGACTTGCCAAGCGTGGCGATCTCGGGCGCCGAACTGTCGGCCGGGCTCGGCGTGCTCACCGCCTTCGTGAAGGCCGGCCTCGTCGCCTCGACCGGCGAAGCGCGCCGCCAGGTGAAAGGCGGCGGCCTCAAGGTCAACGACGCGGCGGTGACGGACGAGCGCGGCACGCTCGGGCCGGCCGACCTGCGCGACGGCGCGATCAAGCTGTCGCTCGGCCGCAAGCGGCATGTGCTGCTGAAGCCCGAATGATTGTGGCCGGCGAGCGCTCGCCTAAAGCCGCTTGAACCAGCTCGAGACCGCGCCGCCGGCGTAGGTGAACGGCCGGCTCACCATCGACATGTCGGGCAGGTGGTTCAGCGGGTTGAGCATGCCGACGAGGCTGCGATGCGGATGCTGCTTCTCCGCGGCGGCGGCCGCAGCCTGGCGCCGCACGGGCGTCGAGGTCGCGGCGAGCGCCTTCAGCGCGCAGGGCTGCGGCTCGACGCAGGGCCGCGGCTTCGGCGTGACCTTCGGGCCCATCGCCGAGGGCAGGGCGAGCTGCGCCTTGGGGACGGTGAGGCTCGCCGACGTCATCGGCTCGGCCGGCGTCGGCGCGGCGGCGGGCGTCACCTCGGCGAGATGGCCGGCCCAGTCTTCCTGCGGGGTCGCGTCCTCCGCGACGAGCGCGACCTGGCTCGACGCCTGCGCGGCGACCTGGGCGTCGTGCTTGGAGTGAACGGCGTAGGACATCGCAAAGGTCATCGCCGTGGCGGCGGCCACGAGCCCGAGGGTCTCGCGGCTGGTGCGGATGACGATCGACTTGGAACCGCCGGCGAAACTGGCCATGACCCGACCTTTCAATCGGTCTACGGGGCCACTTACGCCTGCGTTTGCGTCAAGACTCTGGCGGCGCGGCCACGACGAAATGAAGTCGGCCCGGCGCAGCATCGCGGCCACGGTGGCCGGCTGCGAAGAGTTGGAGCCGTTCCAACGTTTCGCTTCGTTAACAGTCTGTGTGTTGCCGCGCGGGGGCGCCGCGATATCGTTGCCACACCGGTCGCTTCGCGCTGCCGCGACGCAGCGCGTCACGATGCGACCCAGAAAATGCACAATTCGGCCGGCACAGGGACGGGGCGGTCCCGAGCCGGTATTGGGGGTTGAACGAGATCATGGGTGCGATTTCTTTGAACGCCATGCCGTGGTGGATGCCGCTGTCCGTCTTCGTGTGGGCCGTCCAGATGGTCGTGTTCCACGGCGTCGGCTACGCGTTCGAATATTGCGACCGCACGAAGACGCTGCGCCGCTTCAAGGTGCGCGACATCGATCGCAAGAGCTATCGCCAGCTGCTGCCGCGGGTGCTCGCCAACCAGGTGTTCATCCTGCTGCCCTGCATGGTCGGCGCGCAGGCGATCGGCATCTGCTTCGCCGGCACGCCGCATCTGCCGCTGTGGCGCTTCCTCGGCAGCCTGCTGGTGATGGGCATCGGCCACGACGTCGTGCAATACGCGACGCACCGCCACCTGCTGCATCGCCCGAGCCTGATCCGCAAGCTCAAGCACTCGATCCACCACTCGACCGGCGCCTCGAAGGGCATCTCGGCCTGCTACATGAGCGGGCCCGACTTCTTCCTCGAGATCGTGCTGCCGTACCTGCTGCCCCTGGCGCTGATCGGCGGCGGCGGCTCCGACATCCTCTTCCACACGATGATCGCCGGCCTAGGCGCCGTCGGCGGCGTCTACGAGCATTCTGGCTACGATTTCGCGGTGCTGCTGCCAAAGACCAAGCTCGCCGAGCGCGCGCCGTGGCTCGCCAAGCTGCTCGCCGGCCAGATCACCAGCCACGCCCACGGTGAGCATCACGCCAAGGGCAACGTGTCGTTCTCGGACGGATTCGGCAGCCCCGGCGTCTGCGATTCGGCCTTCGGCACGCGTTGGGACCTCGTCGAGGCGCGCAGCCGCGCGGCCGACGCTCATGCCGCGGCCGCGACGCCCGCGGAATAGAAGACCGCGTCCTCTCGGGCCGCCTGGCCGGGACGCGCGTGACCCGCAAGCCGCAATGCAGCCGGAGTCTTGTGGTGTCTCCCGCCGGGCAGGGCATCAGGACCGGCCCACCGGACATGGCATGACATCGAAGACGCTGATTCGGACCGCCTGCGCGGCCTGCTCGCTGATCGCGCTCGCGGCCCCCGCCCGCGCGGACCGCATCTCGCATCCGACCGCCGTCTTCTCCGGCCTCGACAAGATCACCGGCCGCATCATCTCGTTCGAGGTGGCGACCAACGAGACGGTGCAGTTCGGCTCGCTGCAGATCACCGAGAAGGCCTGCTACACGCGCCCGGCGACCGAGGCGCCGCAGACCACCACCTTCGCGCAGGTCGACGAGATCGACGCCAAGAAGCAGTACAAGCGCATCTTCTCGGGCTGGATGTTCGCCTCGAGCCCCGGCCTCAACGGCATCGAGCATCCGGTCTACGACATCTGGCTGACCGACTGCAAAGGCGGCAAGGAGATCCAGAAGACGCCGGAGACGGCGTCGACCGAGCCGGCGGCCGGCGACAAGGCCGCCGATGCGGCGAAGACCGGCGATGCCGGCAAGGCCGCCGACCAGGCGCCGAAGCCCGAGCGCAAGCACCGCGTCGCCAAGCGTCGGACCGCGCCGCCGACCGACGATGCCGGCGCGATGACGCCGGACGATGCTGCGCCGCGCCGCCAGGCGCCGGCGCGCAGCTTCTTCCCCGACGCCGCCAACAATCCGGACGGCGGCTTCTACTAGCGCAGCGTAGCTCCTAGCGGGCCGGCGCGTCCTTCAGATCAGCGGCCGCTTGCTCGAGAGCGTCGTGTCGACCCGCCCGAGGCTGATGAGCCGCGCCTCGTCGCGCACGTGGAGCGCGCGGTCCTGGATGTCGATGGCGCCGTCCTCGCGGATCTTCTGCAGCGTCTTGTTGGTGTGCACGAGGGAGAGGCCGAGCGTGTCGGCGATCTGCTGCTGGCGGATCGGCAGGTGCACCTTGTTGTCGACGACGAGACCGACCGTGCGCGCGCGGTCGAACAGGTGCCACAGCAGATAGGAGATGCGCTCGAACGCCGTGCGCTGCCCGAGCGTCAGCAGCTGCTCCTCGAAGGACCGTTCATGGCGGGCGGCGATCCAGGTCATGTCGTAGGCGAGGCGGGGATGATCGGCGTAGAGCGACCACAGCTTGCGGCGGTCGAAATGGCAGAGCGTGACGTCGGTCAGCGCTTCGATGCCGTGGCTCGTCACGTCGTCGAGGGTGGCCTGCAGCCCGAGGAAATCGCCGGGCAGGCCGTAGTTGACGATCTGCCGTCGATTGCCGTCGAGCGTGCGATAGCGAAACACCCAGCCCGATAGGACGGTGAAGAGCAGGTCGTTCTGGATGCCCTCGTCGACGATCGTCTCGCCGGCGAGCGCGGTCCGCTCGCCGTCCTTGAAGCGTTGGATGAACGAGACTTCGCTATGCGTACGCTGCTTGAAGACCTCGAAGTCCCGCAGGGGACATTCGGCGCAGGCGGTAGCGACGGCATTGCGCGTCATGGACAGGCACCGAAGGAAGCAGGGCGGCCCGAACAAGGAGCTTCGACCGACCTGGCGCGCTTCAGTCGCGTTCGACGGCCGGCTCGCTTCGTGTTGGCGTCGGCAGCTTGGGCGGATTGCCGAGGCGCTTGTCAAGGTATTGTCGCACCTCCTCGATCAGCGGTTCGACGCGGTTTTCGAAGAAGTGGTTGGCCCCGGCGACGACGGCGTGCTCGATCAGGATGCCCTTCTGTGTCTTGAGCTTCTCGATGAGCGCGGTGACCTCCTTCAGCGGTGCGACGCGGTCGAGATCGCCGTGCACGAACAGGCCCGAGGACGGGCAGGGCGCCAGGAACGAGAAGTCGAAGCGGTTGGCCGGCGGCGCGACCGAGATGAAGCCCTCGATCTCTGGCCGCCGCATCAGCAGCTGCATGCCGATCCACGAGCCGAACGAGACGCCGGCGATCCAGCAGGCGCGCGCCTCCGGGTTGATCGTCTGCAGCCAGTCGAGCGCCGCGGCGGCGTCGGAGAGCTCGCCCGCGCCGTGGTCGAAGCCGCCCTGGCTGCGGCCGACGCCGCGGAAGTTGAAGCGCAGCACCGAGAACCCGCGCTCGGCAAACGCGTAGTAGAGATTGTACACGATCTGGTTGTTCATCGTGCCGCCGAACTGCGGATGCGGATGCAGGATGATGGCGATGGGCGCGTTGCGCCGCGTCGCCGGATGGAAACGGCCTTCCAGCCGACCGGCCGGACCGTTGAAGATCACCTCGGGCATTTTGTCTCCTCGAGCCGGGCCGTTGCCGCGGACCCGCTCTCTTGACGCGCTTCCGTCGCGTGCTAAACCGTTAGAATAATTCTAACACCTTGTCGCGCCTACCCGTCGCGGCGATGCGGAAGCCGTGTCGTAGATGGTCTCGTGACCGGAATGGCGCGAGGCTTCTAGCACGGCGAGCGACGGCGGGTGCAAATGTTTCGACGCGGATCTCCGCGGCGGAGCGGTCCGGCGCGCGAGGATGGAAAGCGCGAGACAAATGAGGATCGACGCGCCGATGCGGCTGCGAACCTACCTCGACCACAACGCCACGACGCCGCTGCATCCGGCCGCGCGCGCGGCCATGGTGGAGTCGTTCGACGTCGCCGGCAATCCGTCGTCCGTCCATGACGAGGGGCGTCGCGCCCGCCGTCTCCTCGACGAGGCGCGCGGGGCCGTGGCGACGCTCGTCGGCTGCACGCCGGAGGCAGTGGTCTTCACCTCGGGCGGCACCGAGGCGCTGAACATCGTGCTCACGCCCGAGCTCACCGTCGACGGCCGCGGCTTCGACGTGCTGCTGATCGGCGCCGGCGAGCATCCCGCGGTGCTGGCCGGTCACCGCTTCGGCGATGCGGCCGACACTATCGCGCTCGACCGTCACGGCCGGCTCGATCTCGCCGCCCTCGACGCAGCGCTCCTGCGGCATAGTGGCCGCCGGGTCATTCTTGCGCTGCAGGCTGCCAACAACGAGACCGGCGTGATCCAGCCGGTGCGCGCTGCGGCCGATCTCGTGCATGCGGCCGGCGGCTACGTGGTCTGCGACGCGGTGCAGGCGGTTGGAAAGATCGCCGTCGACATGGCGGCGCTCGGCGTCGACGCCCTCGCCTTGTCCGCACACAAATTCGGCGGCCCGAAGGGGACCGGGGCCCTTTGTTTCGCCGCCGGGCGACACCACCTGAAGGTCGGGGTCGTGAGAGGCGGCGGCCAGGAGCGCGGCCTGCGCGGCGGCACCGAGAATCTGATCGGCATCGCCGGTCTGGGAGCAGCCTGTGCGCCGGCGGCCGCGAGGGTCCAGTCGGACACGGCCAACCTCGCGGCGTGGCGCAACGTTGTCGAGGATGCGGTGTTGGCGCAGGTTCCTGAGGCGATCGTCTTCGGCCGCGAGGTCGAGCGGCTGCCGAACACGACGAGCTTCGCGCTTCCCGGCCGTGACGCGCAGGTGCTGCTGATGGCCCTCGATCTCGCCGGCATCGCCGTTTCGGCAGGGTCGGCCTGCGCGGCGGGAAAAAGCAAGCCGTCGCATGTGCTTGCGGCCATGGGCGTGCCCGCCGACGTCGCGGTCCGCGCGATGCGGGTCAGCCTCGGCTGGACGACGACGGACGCGGATGTCGCGCGGTTCGCCGACGCATTCGCCGCGGCGATCAGGACGATGCGGCCGGGCCTGCGATCGCAGGCGATGGCGGCGGCTTAAGGCAACGATTTCGACGCGCTCGGATAGGCGCGCCATGGAGAGAATGAATGGCAGCCGTCCAGGAGACCGTCGACAGGGTCAAGTCGCTCGACGTCACCGAATACAAGTACGGGTTCTTCTCGCAGTTCGAGATGGACATGGCCCCCAAGGGCCTGAACGAGGACATCGTCCGCTTCATCTCGGCCAAGAAGGGCGAGCCCGACTGGCTCACCGAATGGCGCCTCGAAGCCTACCGCCGCTGGCTCACCATGGAGGAGCCGGCCTGGGCGCGGGTGCATTATCCCAAGATCGACTTCCAGGACCTCTACTACTACGCGGCGCCGAAGACGGCGTCGGGCCCGAAGTCGCTCGAGGAGGTCGATCCCGAGCTGCTCAAGTACTATGAGAAGCTTGGCATCCCGCTGCACGAGCAGGAGCTGCTTGCCGGCGTCGAGGGCGCGGCCGAGAAGCGCAATCGGGTCGCGGTCGATGCCGTGTTCGACTCGGTCTCGGTCGTCACGACCTTCAAGAAGGAGCTGGCCAAGGCCGGCGTCATCTTCTGCCCGATCTCGGAGGCGGTGCACTCGCACCCCGAGCTCGTGAAGAAGTACCTCGGCTCGGTCGTGCCGACGTCGGACAATTACTACGCGACGCTGAACTCGGCGGTCTTCTCCGACGGCTCCTTCGTCTACATCCCGAAGGGCGTGAAGTGCCCGATGGAGCTGTCGACCTATTTCCGCATCAACGAGCAGAACACCGGGCAATTCGAGCGCACGCTGATCATCGCCGACGAGGGCGCCTACGTGTCCTACCTCGAAGGCTGCACGGCGCCGAAGCGCGACGAGAACCAGCTGCACGCGGCCGTCGTCGAGCTGGTCACGCTCGACGATGCCGAGATCAAATATTCGACGGTGCAGAACTGGTATCCCGGCGACGCCGAGGGCAAGGGCGGCATCTACAACTTCGTGACCAAGCGCGGCGACTGCCGCGGCAAGAACTCGAAGATCTCGTGGACGCAGGTCGAGACCGGCTCGGCGATCACCTGGAAGTACCCGTCCTGCATCCTGCGCGGCGACAATTCGCGTGGCGAGTTCTACTCGATCGCCATCTCGAACGGCCACCAGCAGGTCGATTCCGGGACCAAGATGATCCACCTCGGCAAGAACACGACGAGCCGCGTGATCTCCAAAGGCATCGCGGCGGGCAAGTCGGACAACACCTATCGCGGCCAGATCTCGGCGCACCGCAAGGCGACCAACGCGCGCAACTTCACCAATTGCGACTCGCTGCTGATCGGCAACGACTGCGGCGCCCACACGGTGCCCTACATCGAGGCGCGCAACGATTCGGCGCAGTTCGAGCACGAGGCGACGACCTCGAAGATCTCCGAGGACCAGCTCTTCTACTGCCAGCAGCGCGGGCTCGGCGCGGAGGAGGCGACGGCGCTCATCGTCAACGGCTTCGTGCGCGACGTGCTGCAGCAGCTGCCGATGGCGTTCGCCGTCGAGGCGCAGAAGCTGATCGCCATCTCGCTCGAGGGCAGCGTGGGCTGACGCTCGCTGCCCGTCCGTCTTCCGCCTGCGGGAGACGGTGGCCTGCTCACGTTCCGGCGCCGGCACTTCCGACGCCGGCACGAGCGGGTCGATCCCTCATCCGACCCGACCTTGTCGGGCCACCTTCTCCCGCAAGCGGAAGAAGGGTCGACCCCGAAACCACTGGACGACCATGATCGAAATCAAGAACCTCACCGTCTCGATCGACGGCAACAAGATCCTCGACAACCTCAACCTCTCGGTGAAGGACGGCGAGGTCGCCGCCATCATGGGCCCGAACGGCACCGGCAAGTCGACGCTGGCCTATGTCGTCGCCGGCAAGTCCGACTACGAGGTCGAGTCGGGCGAGGTCCTCGTCGACGGCGAGAACATCCTCGAGATGGAGCCGGACGAGCGCGCCGCGAAGGGCGTGTTCCTCGCCTTCCAGTATCCGGTCGAGATCCCGGGCGTCGGCACGATGACCTTCCTCAAGGCGGCGCTCAACGCGCAGCGCAAGGCGCGCGGCGAGGACGAACTGACGACGCCGGGCTTCATGAAGCAGGTCAACGAAGCCGCCGACATGCTCGAAATCCGCCGCGAGATGCTGAAGCGCGCCCTCAACGTCGGCTTCTCCGGCGGCGAGAAGAAGCGCATGGACATCCTGCAGATGGCGCTGCTGCAGCCGCGCGTCGCGATCATGGACGAGACGGACTCGGGCCTCGACATCGACGCGATCCGCATCGTCGCCGACGGCGTCAACAAGCTGCGCGACGGCAAGCGCTCGTTCCTGCTCATCACGCACTACCAGCGCCTGCTCGACTACATCGTGCCGGATACCGTGCACGTCATGGCCGGCGGCAAGATCGCCCGCTCCGGCGGCAAGGAGCTGGCGCACGAGCTCGAGACGACCGGCTACCGCGACTTCGTCACCAAGACGGCGGCGGAGTAGGCGCATGGTCGCTCGCATCGTCTCGTCCCGCACCGACGCCGAGGTCGCGCTCGCCGACGCCTACGGCGCCTTGAAGAGCAAGCTGCCCGGCAGCGAGGGCGTGCGTCATCTCCGCGACGACGCCTTCGGGGCCTTCGCCAAGGCGGGTCTGCCGAACCGCCGCCTCGAGGCCTGGCACTACACCGACCTCCGCGGCCTCGTGCCCGAGGTCCCGCCGGTCGCCGCGAAGCCGGCGGACCACGCGCTCGCCGGCATCAACCAGGACTTGACCGGGCGCCCGGCGCTCGGGGGTGGCCGGCTGGTCATCGTCGACGGGACGTTCGTGCCGGCACTGTCCGACGCGCTGCCGGAGGGGGCCACCGTTCGCTCGCTCGCCGACGTGCTGGGCGAAGGTCGCGACGATCTCATCGCGCTGCTTGCCGCCGCCGACTACGGCGAGGGCGACGCGATCCTCGCGCTCAACGCCGCGATGATGCAGGACGGCGTGGTCGTCGAGGTGGCCGCCGGCGCCGAGATCGAAGCGCCGATCGAGATCGTCTACGCCTCCGCGCTCGACGCGCCGGCGGCGCGCTTCTATCGCTCGCTCGTGGTCGTCGGCGCCGGCGCCAAGTGCCGGATCGCCGAATCGAGCCTCGGCCGCGGCGGCCGCTCCGGCCACACCTACGGCTGCCTCGTCATGAAGATCGGCGACAACGCCGAGGTCGGTCATACCGTGGCGACCACGCGGACCGAGACCGGCAGCGTGCGCATCGACTCCTTCATCGCCGAGGTCGGCGAGGGCGCGCGCTTCGACTCGTTCGCCTTGGTGACCGGGCAGGGCCTCGCCCGGCGCCAGCTGTTCATGAAGCTCAAGGGCAACGACTCGGTGACCGCGCTGCGCGGCGTCTCGCTACTGCAGGGGCGCGAGCATGCCGACACGACGCTCGACGTCGTCCACGAGGGCACCGGCTGCGAGGGTCGCGAGACGTTTCGCGCCATTCTCGACGATGCCGCGACCGGCGTCTTCCAGGGCCGCATCCGCGTGCGCAAGGAGGCGCAGAAGACCGACGGCAAGATGATGAGCCGGGCGCTTCTGCTCTCCGACGAGGCGGCGATGTACAACAAGCCCGAGCTCGAGATCTTCGCCGACGACGTCGCCTGCGGCCATGGCGCCACTTGCGGCGGCCTCAACGCCGACCAATTGTTCTACCTGCAGGCGCGCGGCATCCCGAAGCCGGTGGCGGAGTCGCTGCTGCTCGAGGCCTTTGCCGCGGAGCTTGCGGACGACATCGGCCACGAGGCGCTGACCGCCGGCTTCCGCGCCGAGATCGCGCACTGGCTGGAGACGCGCGCCAAGGCCGGCAAGGTCGGCGCGGGGTAGGGCTTTTCCCGCTCCCGCTTGCGGGAGACGGTGGCCCGACGAAGTCGGGTCGGATGAGGGGTTTCCGCCTCTCCTTCGACGCAAGTGCAGGCGGCAACGCCCCTCATCCGACCCCGCTGCGCGGGGCCACCTTCTCCCGCAAGCGGGAGAAGGAGAGACCGGAGCACGACGTGACCCACGAGATTCCAAAGGTGCACTACGACGTCGAGGCGATCCGCGCGGACTTCCCCGCGCTGTCGCTGGAGCCGTACGGCAAGAAGCTCGTCTACCTCGACAACGGCGCCTCGGCGCAGAAGCCGCGCCAGGTGATCGAGCGGATGACCCAGGCGTCGTACTACGAGTACGCCAACGTGCACCGCGGCCTGCACTATCTGGCGAACGCCGCGACCGACAATTACGAGGCGGCGCGCGAGAGCGTGCGCGCCTTCCTCAACGCCGGATCGACCGAAGAGATCGTCTTCACCAAGTCCGCCACCGAGGCGATCAACCTCGTCGCGGCGAGCTTCGGGCAGGACCGCATCAAGCCCGGCGACGAGATCGTGCTGACGATCCTCGAGCATCACGCCAACATCGTGCCCTGGCATTTCCTGCGCGAGCACAAGGGCGCCGTCATCAAGTGGGTCGACTGCGACGACGACGGCGTCATCACCGCCGAGGACGTGATCAAGGCGATCGGGCCGAAGACCAGGATGGTCGCGATCACCCACATGTCGAACGTCACCGGCACGGTGCTGCCGATCAAGGCGATCGTCGAGGCGGCGCACGCGCAGGGCGTGCCGGTGCTGGTCGACGGCTCGCAGGGCGCGGTGCATCTCGCGCCCGACATGCAGGACCTCGGCGCCGACTTCTACGTGATGACCGGCCACAAGCTCTACGGGCCGACCGGCATCGGCGTGCTCTACGCGCGGAAGCCGTGGCTCGAGAAGCTGCCGCCCTTCCTCGGCGGTGGCGAGATGATCGCCGAGGTGACGCGCGACGCCGTCACCTACAACGACCCGCCGCACCGCTTCGAGGCCGGCACGCCGCCGATCATCGAGGCGGTCGGCCTCGGCACGGCGCTGGACTACATGACGGGCATCGGCCGCGAGGCGATCGCCGCGCACGAGACGGCGCTGGGCGACTACGCGATGGAGCGCCTCGGCGCGATGAATTCGCTGAAGATCTTCGGCAAGGCGCCGGGCAAGGGCGCGATCGTCTCGTTCGAGATGAAGGGGGCGCACGCGCACGACGTCGCCACCATCATCGATCGCTCGGGCGTGGCGGTGCGCGCCGGCACCCATTGCGCGATGCCGCTGCTGTCCCGTTTCGGCGTCACCTCGACATGCCGCGCGTCCTTTGCCATGTACAACACGATGGAAGAGGTCGATCGCCTCGTCGAGGCCCTGCGCAAGGCCGAGGGCCTGTTCGCTTGAGGATATCTGGATGAGTGCCGCTCCCGAGACGCTCGAAGTCCCGAATGCGCCGAGCTGGTCGTTCGACCCGGCGATCGCCGAGGACGAGCGCACGCGCCTGCAGGACGAGATCGTCGCGGCCTGCAAGACCGTCTACGATCCCGAGATCCCCTGCGACATCTACGAGCTCGGCCTGATCTACAAGGTCGACGTGCCCGAGAACCGGCTCGTCGCCGTGCAGATGACGCTGACCGCGCCGGGCTGCCCGGTGGCCGGCGACATCGTCGCCTCGGTCGAGGAGGCGGTGGGCAGCGTCGGCGGCATGATGGGCGCCGAGGTCGACCTCGTGTTCGACCCGCCGTGGGACCAGGGCCGCATGTCCGACGAGGCGCGCATCTCGCTGGACATGTTCTAGCGCCCGGCGGGCCGGCGAGACCTATGCCAGCGCCTGGTCGAGGTCGGCGATGATGTCGGCGACATCCTCCAACCCAATCGACACGCGCACGACGTCGGGGCCGGCGCCGGCGGCGAGCATCTGCGCGTCGGCGAGCTGGCGATGCGTCGTCGAGGCGGGATGGATGACGAGCGAGCGCGTGTCGCCGACGTTGGCGAGATGCGAGAACAGCTTGAGCCGCCTCACCAGCGCGACGCCCGCATCGTAGCCGCCGACGCCGAAGGTGAAGACGGCGCCTGAGCCCTTCGGGCTGATGCGCTGCGCCAGCGCGTGGCCCGGGTCGCTTTCGAGCCCGGCGTAATGCACCCACTTCACCTTGGGATGGCTTTTCAGATGTCGGGCGACGGCGAGTGCGTTGTCGCAATGGCGCTGCATGCGCAGCGGCAGCGTCTCGATGCCGGTGAGGATCAGGAAGGCGTTGAACGGCGACAGCGCCGCGCCGAGGTCGCGCAGGCCGAGCACGCGGTTGGCGATCGCGAAGGCGAAATTGCCGAAGGTCTCGGCGATCACCAGGCCGCCGTAGCTCTCCGACGGCTTCGAGAGGGCAGGGTAGCGGTCGTCGCCGACGAAGCTGAACGAGCCGCCGTCGACGATGATCCCGCCGATCGAATTGCCGTGACCGCCGAGAAACTTGGTCGCGGAATGCACGACGATGTCGGCGCCGTGCTCGAACGGCCGCACGAGATAAGGGGTGCCCAGCGTGTTGTCGACGATCAGCGGCACGCGGGCGCGCCGCGCGACGGCGGCGATGGCGGCGATGTCGGTGAAGCCGCCGCCGGGGTTCTCGATCGACTCGATGAAGATCGCCTTGGTCCTGTCGGTCAGCGCCTCGACGAAACTATCGGGATTGGCCGAGTCCGCCCATTTCACCTGCCAGCCGAAGCTCTTGAAGGCGTGGGTGAACTGGTTGATCGAGCCGCCGTAGAGCCGGCGCGCGGCGACGAACTCGTCGCCCGGCTGCAGCAGCGTGTGAAAGACGTTGACCTGCGCGGCATGGCCCGAAGCCAACGCCAGGGCGGCGGTGCCGCCTTCGAGCGCGGCGACGCGCTCCTCGAGCACGGCGGTCGTCGGGTTGGTGATGCGCGTGTAGATGTTGCCGAACGCCTGCAGGCCGAACAGCGAGGCGGCGTGATCGACGTCGTCGAAGACGTAGCTCGTCGTCTGGTAGATCGGCGTGGCCCGCGCCTTGGTGGTCGGGTCGGGCTGTGCACCGGCGTGGATCGCGAGCGTCGCGAAGCCGGTCTCGTGTGTCTCGCTCATGGCTGTCGTCTCCGGGGCGGAGACGAGCCTACGGCAAGCAGGGCGGAAAGTTCTTTCCATCTCGCGCCGACGAAAGGCAGAAGCCTTCCCGCGGCGCGGCGTGCGGAGCCTAAAGCTCGCAGGTCACCGTGCGGCCGCGTTGCTTGGCGCGGACCCGGACGAGGCGGCGGCGCACCGCGCGGTGCTCGCCCAGGACCCGCACCGCCACGTCGCCGACGATCAGCGCCATCACCGACAGCGGCAGCAGGCTCGCATAGAGCGCCGACTTGATGAGCGAGGCGGTGCCCTCGTCGCTCGCCATGACGCCGACGATGAGCAGGCCGGCGATCGTCGCGTAGACGACGGTGATGCCGAGATCGATGAAGCAGTCCCAGGCGATACGGGCGATGTTGGTCATGCCGTGCGTCCTTCGCGAAGCCCCCCGGCTCCGACGCTCAGGACGCTACGTGGTAATTTTTCCCACGTCAAGTGGTTTGCGCGGGATCGCTCGACTTGGGGGCGGCCGCGAAGATCGCCTGCATGGCGCCGGCGCGCGTCGGGCGGCCCACCACCGCGACGCCGTCGCCCGCGGCGATGCGCAGGCCGAGCGGCGGCTGGAACACGGTCTTTTCGCCCCTTTGCTCGATGGCCGCGATCATGAAGGCGCCGGCAGCACGCGACTCGATCTCGCCGACCGTGGCGCCGTCGGCGACGCTGCCCCTCGCCGCCGCGACGATCTCGAGATCGAGGCCGAGCCGGGCGAGCTCCTTGCCGATCGTGCTGAGCTTGCTGCCCTCGCGCAGGCCGGTCATGTCCTTGAACAGGAGCAGCTCGGCGATCCGCTCGGCGCCGATATGGGCGGGCAGCACCACGCGGTCGGCGCCGGCCTGGATCAGCTTGCTCTCGGTCGACGGGATCTCGCCGCGCGCGATGATGTCGAGGTTCTTGTTGAGGCTTCGCGCCGAGAGCGTGATGAAGACGTTGGCGGCATCGTCCGGCAGCACGGTGGTGAGCGCCCGCGCGCGCATGATGCCGGCCTTGCGCACCGTTTCTTCGTCGGTCGCGTCGCCCAGCATGGCGAGAAAGCCGTGGCCGCGCGCCGACTCGACCCGCGCCTCGCTGCGATCGAGGACGATCACGCCGATGCCGGCGGCCTCGAGGTCCTGGCCGAGGCTCTGCCCGATGCGCCCGTAGCCGCAGATGATGACGTGGCCGATGAGCTGGTCGATGTCGCGTTGCATGCGGCGGACTCCCAAGAAGGCCTGGAGCTGGCTGACGGTGATGAGCTGGATCAGGCTGCCGGTGAGGAAGATCATGCCGGTGCAGCCGGTGACGATGAGCGCGATGGTGATCGCGCGCAGCGCCGCGGTGTCGATCGGGCGCACCTCGTCGTAGCCGACCGTGTAGACGGTGAGCACGACCATGTAGAGCGCGTCGCCGAGGCTCCAGCCGTAGAGGTGATAGGCGAGCGTCGCCGTCGCCATGACGACGAGCATGAAGAGCGTCCCGCCGACGAGATTGCGGATCGGGGAGGCGAAGGCGTTCATCGGATGGTGCGGCCGGACGTCGGAGGGCGCGGGCGCCCCATCAAGATTCGCGCCGAGCCTAGGCGGTAAGCTCCAGCCCCTTCGCCTCCAGCCAGGCGGCGAGGCGGGCGTTGACCTCGTCGGGCGCCTCCTGCTGCACCCAGTGCGAGACCCGCGGCAGGCGCTCGAGCTTGAAGTCGGCGACGAGCGGCGCGTAGCCCTCGGTCAGTTCCAGGCCGAGCGCGGCATCCTCCTCGCCCCAGATCATCAGCGTCGGCACCTCGATCGTCGGCATCGGCTCGGCGGGGCGGCTGAAATCGGTGGCGTTGGCACGGTAGTAGTTGAGCATCGCCGTCAGGGCGCCGGGCTTCAGCGCGTTGTCGCGATAAGGGCGGGTGACGGCGTCGGGGAAGGCGCTCTTGTCGACCGCCATGCCGGTGAAGGCGCGCCCGATGGCCGCGGCACCGTTGGCCCGGAGCAGGAACTCCGGCAGCACCGGGAGCTGGAAGAACAGCATGTACCAGGATCGCCGCCGCTGCGCCCACGAGTTGGCGAGCACTCGCCTGAAGACGTCGGGATGCGGCACGTTCATGATGACGAGCCCGTCGAGCGGTCGCGCGCGGCGGATCGCGAACGCCCAGGCGATCGCCGCGCCCCAGTCGTGGCCGATCAGCAGCCGGCGGCGGGCGCCCAGCGCGTCGAACAAGGCCGCCGCGTCCTCGACGAGATGCCGGATGCGGTAGGCGTCGCTGCCGTTGGGCCTGTCGCTGTCGCCGTAGCCGCGCAGGTCGGGGGCGACCGCGTGCCAGCCCATCGCGGCGAGCGGCTCGAGCTGGTGGCGCCAGGAAAAGCGGCTCTCCGGGAAGCCGTGCAGGCAGAGCGCGACGGCGTCGCCGCTGCCGGCCTCGTCGATCGTGAAGCGCAGGCCGTTGGCCGTCACGTCGCGTGTCGAAATCCCGCCCATCGGTGCCTCTTCAAGGATTGCCCCAAAGGCTCCGCTAACCATGAAAGCACGGTCAAGTCCCTCCGCCGAACGGCGCGACGAATTTCGCCTTAATGGGTTCTTAAAGCTTCACCTTGTCTCGCGTGGGGGAGGGTGAAGTTCATGCCCGCAGAAAGACGTCCGGCCGCTGCCGAGCTCGCCACCAAGGGAGTTTTGGCGGCCCTGATCCTGACGGCATCGCCCGTCGCCACGACCGCCGCCCGAGCCGACGATTGCTCCGGCATCATGTGCCTCTTTCACTCCAATGCGCCGCAGCCGCCGCAGCCCGCAGCCGCCGCGCCTGTCGCTCCGCCGGCCGCCGCCGAGGCCGCCGCGGATCCCGCGCCCAAGGCGAAGCCGAGGGCCAAGCCGGTCCCCGTCGTGACCATCGCCGCCGATCCGAGCGAGGCCGCCCGCCTCAAGCCGATCGCCGCCGCCGTCTCGCGCCCGCGCGTCAAGATCGTGGACGCGAAGGCGGGCGAGGGCGCCGACTTCTCGCTCTCGACCTCGCTCGATCAGGGCGGCGGCGCAGGCAAGGCGCGGCTCTATCCCGAGGCGATGCACGTGCTCGCCGGCGACAGGATCCGTTCGCTCGACGACCTCAAGGGCAAGACGGTAAGCTTCGGCGCCGACGGCTCGGCCGGCCAGACGGTCGCTCGCAAGGCTTTCGCGGCGGCGGGCGTGAGCGTCGCCGAGACGCCGCTGGACATCGACAACGCGCTCGACGGGCTTGCCACCGGCGACATCGACGCCGTGGTCGTGGTGGCGCCGCAGCCCGACGCGCGGCTGACGAAACTGCACGCCCCGGGCCTGCATCTCGTCGCCTGGCCGCAGGCCGCGACGCTGCCGGACGGCGCGAGCGCGACGACCATCGACGCGCAGGCCTATCCGGGCTTCGCCAAGCAGGAGCCGAAGGTCGCCGCGCTCGCGGTCGACGCGGTGCTGGTGGAGAGCCCCAAGGGCGCGCACCAGCCCGCCGCGAAGGCGTTCCTCGGCGCGCTGACGCACCACGCGGCGGCACTCGGCAAGCGCGGCTTCGCGCTGCTCCAGGCCGACAGCGGCCGCCGGCTCGCCAACAACGAGCCGCGCTGAGCAACACGGGGGCTGGTAAGCGACCGCGAGATCGGGAGGATTCGCCGGAGCGCCCTCTTAAAATCTTCACAATTAATTTCTATTCTCATCCCTGGAACGACGCGCGGAATGCGAGTGCCGATCGCCGCTTCCTCCCTGATCCGACACCTGAAAGCCCGGCCCCCAGCCGGGCTTTTTTTCGTCGCGCACGGTGCCGGGCGACCCGGGGCATATGCCGAATCGCCGCGGCGCGGGCGCTTGCGCGCGGCCAAGCCCGCCTTATCCTGCGGCGATTACGACCGCTGCAGGCTGAGGGTCCCATGCGTCTCCTTGATCGTTTCTGCCGTCGCTTTTCTCTCACCGCCTTCGGCGTCGCCGTCGGCCTCGCAACGCTAGCGCCCGCCGCACAGGCCGAGAGCGAGATGAGCTTCCGCGTCATCCAGCTCGGCGAGCGCGGCTATGCCATCAGCGCGCGCGGCCAGATCACCAACGAGACGCCGGACCGCTTCACGGAATTCCTGAGCGAGAACCCGCAGGTGCGCGGCCGGCCGGTCGTGCTGCTCGATTCGCCCGGCGGCCGGGTGCTGGCCTCGATGGCGCTCGGCAAGGCGCTGCGCCAGGTCGGCGCGTCGGCGATCGTCGCCGACGTCGGCGAGGACGGCGGTCTGACCAACGCGGAATGTTTCTCCGCCTGCGTCTACGCGCTGATGGGCGCCAGCAAGCGGCTCATCCCGTCGTCGAGCCTCGTCGGCATCCACCGCATGTTCGCCTACCAGGCCGACGTCGATGCGTCCGGCGAAATCGAATCGGTGCGCCGCCGCTACGACGACGGCCGCATGCGCGATTACCTGCGGCAATATTCCAGCGCGATGGGGGTGAGCCCCGGCCTGATCTCGGCCGCCGAGCGCATCTCCTCCGACCATCTCAGGATCCTCTCGCCCTCGGAGATCAGGCGCTACCATCTCGGCGCGTCGCGCTGAGCGCAAGCCAGCGTTTCGTCGCGTGCCGGACTTCTTGACTTGCTCCGATGCAATGCGTATCGCACCCGTCTCGCCGCGACCGGCATCGCGGGGGAGTAGCTCAGTTGGTTAGAGCGCCGGCCTGTCACGCCGGAGGTCGCGGGTTCGAGTCCCGTCTCTCTCGCCATTCCCTTTGATCACCGACGATCCAAGCGCCCGTCAGTAGACGACTGCTTCCTCGAGATGCCGGCGGTGCGCCGCCTCGCGCGCCACCACGCCGGCCGCGCCGAGCCGCTGGCGGTGCACGACCGCCATGCCGAGCACGACCATCGCGAAGGCCTGGTGCAGCATCCCGGCCCAGATCGGCACGACGAAGAGCAGCGTCAGGATGCCGATGGCGGCCTGCAGCGCGACGAGGCCGGCGAGGCCTGTCGACCGGCGAGCGGCCGACGTGCCCGGGGCGACGCGCGCGGTCCAGATCGCCTGCACGATCGCCAGCGCCAGCACGAGATAGGCGGTCATCCGGTGCTGGAACTGCACCTCGGCGACGTTGTCGACGAGATTGCGCCACCACGGCGACAGCGTGCCCAGCTCGTTGAACGGGACGAGCTGGCCGGCCATCAGCGGCCACGAGTTGTAGGCATAGCCGGCGCGCAGGCCCGCGACGAGCGCGCCGAAGCCGATCTGCACCAGCACCAGCGCGACGACGAGGCTCGCGAGCCGCCGCAGGGCAGGGGGCACGGTGGGCTCGCTGGCGGGACGCTGGGCCGTGGCGATCCAGGTCAGCGCCGCGAAGGTGAGCGAGGCGAGCAGCAGGTGGATCGCGAGGCGCTCCTGCGCGACCTCGACGCGGCCGGTGAGGCCCGACGACACCATCCACCAGCCGACGAAGCCCTGCAGGCCGCCGAGCGCGAAGATGCCGAGCATCTGCAGGAGCAGGCGTCGGTCGAGCTTGCCTGCGACGAGGAAGACCACGAGCGGGACGACGAGCACGACGCCGAGCAGCCGGCCGACCAGCCGATGCGTCCATTCCATCAGGAAGATCGCCTGGAAATGGTCGAGCGTCATGTTCGGAAACATCACCGCGTATTGCGGGATGCGCTTGTACTTCTCGAACGCCTCGAGCCAGGCGCCGTGGGTAAGCGGCGGGATCACGCCGGCCACCGGCTTCCATTCGGTGATCGACAGCCCGGACTCGGTGAGCCGCGTCGCGCCGCCGAGGACGACCATCAGGAAGACGATGGCGACCAGGCTCCACAGCCAGACGGCGACGGCGGCCGAGCGGGGACGGGCGGAAGTCGGGCTGGTCATGCTCATGGGGTGCAGGTCTTCGGGATGCGGATATTGAGGCGAGGATCGCGTGCCGCGCGGGCGGGGCGATCGGGCAGAGGCAGATAAGGCCCGCGCCGACGTCGTGTCCATATCGCCCCGCCGCGACCTGGCAACACATGGAAATCGCCGGGCGCGATCTCGCACCACGTGGACGTCGCACGCGCGATCTGGCACCACACGCAAGCCGCGGTCGCGGACCGGGAATACAAGGCGGTCGCAGTTGCGACCCTGGCAGAAACAAGGAGGTCGCGCATGCGTCGGCGCGAACGCAAGCTCATCGGCGTCGCGGCGACGATCGTCTTCGTCATCGTCTACGCGCTCGTCGCGATGGCGCTGGCCCAGCTCGAGGTGACGAAGAAGGCGCCGACCGTCCTCGAATGGCTCTATTACGCCGTCGTCGGCATGGGCTGGATCCTGCCGCTGATGCCGCTGATCGCCTGGATGGAGCGCCCGGACCCGGACGGCCCACAGCAAAGCTAGCGGTCGGCGGCCCGCTCATCGAGTAGTGGCGGCACAGTCACTGTGTTCCACACTGCGACAGCGTGCGGGAAGAACGTCCTTTTTTGTCGTTGCAGTGCAGCATAACATGGATGTAGATTAGCTCTGAGTTGTTCCAGGGTGGCTTCACTTCGTGAGCATGTACCGGCTATCGGCAACCCAGTCGCGGCGCAGCCCGCGTTGCAATAACGAATGCGTCAACGAAACGGTCGCCAGCGCGCACGACGCGCTCAGCGCGCTGCGGCGGCTCTCCCGGACCTACGAGATCGTCTACATCTACGACGAGGACGGCCACCGCGCCGATCTCCTCGACCTTCTGAAGGGCTCGTTCTCCGAGACGCGCGGCTGTGGGACGTCGGCCCGGACGAACTAGCGCAGGCGCCGATCGACCGATGCACTTTCGTCCGGATGTGCGAGACCCGGGCGCTTCTGTAATCGAACTGTCAGAAGGCGGCCTTATCTCGCCGTCGACATGGATTTGCAGAGGACAGTGCGGGTGACCCGCTCCTTCGACTTCGACGCCGCGCCCGACGAGATCGTGCCGCCGCCGCTGGACAACGACATCCCGTCTGACGACGAGCTGGACGCCCTGTGCGACGAGCTGATGCGCTTCGACGCGACGACCATGGGCGCGGCGACAATCGGTGCGGCGGCTGCGGTCGCGCCGAAGGTGGACGCTGCGACCACGCAGGCCGGCGCTGCCGTGCCGGCGCCTCAGAAGACGCCGATTGAGTAGGGCGCCGCCGCGCCTACAGCCCCGCGGCTTTGGCTTCGACCCAGAGCTCTTCCATCTCCTCGAGCGTCACGTCCTGCGCGGCCGAGCCCTTGGCGGCGAGCACCGACTCGATATGCGCGAAGCGGCGCTCGAACTTCGCATTGGCGCCGCGCACCGCGGTCTCCGGATCGGCGTTGACGTGCCGCGCCAGGTTCGCGACGGCGAACAGCAGGTCGCCGATCTCGTCCTGGACGGCGTCGCGCGAGGCGCCGTCGAACGCCCGCTCGATCTCGTCGATCTCCTCGCGGATCTTGGCGAGCACAAGCTTGGCGTCGCTCCAGTCGAAGCCGACGCTCGAGGCCTTCCGCTGCAGCTTCACGGCGCGCGTGAGGCCGGGCAGGGTGGCCGGCACGTCGGCGAGCAGACCCTTGGACTTCTGGTCCTTGCCCTTCGCCTTGCGCTCCTCGGCCTTGATGGCCTCCCAGACCTCGTTCGACATGGTCGGCCTGGCGGCGTCGGCGCCGGCGGCCATGGCGGCGAGCAGGCCGTGCACCGGCGTCGGCTCGGGCTGCGGCGGCTTGCCGAGCCTGGCCTCGCGCTTCAGGCGCATCGCCTCCCAGATCTTGTCGACGCCCGACGGCGGCAGCTTCTTCGGCACGGCCGAGAAGACGTGCGGGTGGCGCCGCACCATCTTGTCGCAGACGCCCGCGGCGATGTCGGCGAAACGAAAGGAGCCCACCTCCTCGCCAAGCCGGGCATGGAAGACGACCTGCAGGAGCAGGTCGCCGAGCTCCTCGCGGAGATCCTCGAGGCTGCCGCGCTCGATGGCGTCGACGACCTCGTAGGCCTCCTCAAGCGCGTAGGGGGCGAGCGTCTTGTGCGTCTGCTGCAGGTCCCAGGGACACCCCGTTCCCGGCGTGCGCAGAGAGGCGACGATCTCGATCAGTCGGGCGATGCTGTCGGGCGATTGGCTGTCTGCGATGGGCATGGACGGACACACTCTTGGCCACGTGTGCCGATCTTCGTCGCGATTCCGATCGTTGGGAAGCTGCCCAAAAGAAAAGGCGCGCCGGAAAGCGCGCCTCTTTTTGTCTCATGCCGCGCGATATTGCTCAGGCGAGCGAGATCGACAGCGCCTCGCGGCCTTTCGGCGTGTCGACGACGCGCATGTTGACCGCCTGGCCCTCCGCCAGGTGATGCACGCCCGAGGGGCCGAGGATCGAGATGTGGACGAAGACGTCCTTGCCGCCGTCGTTCGACTGCACGAAGCCGAAGCCCTTGTTGTCGTCGAACCACTTCACGTTGCCGGAGACCGAAACGGCGGTCGACGGATCGGGCGCGCGGCGCTGCGGACGCGGGCTGTCGCCACCGAAGGAGGGGCGCTGCGGCGCCCGCTCGGCGGCGCCGGCCGTGTCGACTTCGAACACGCGGGTCACCTGCATGCCCTTCATGCCGCTGCCGACCGAGACCTTGAGCTTGGCACCCGGCGGCACCGTCTCGTAGCCGGCCGACTGCAGCGCGCCGATGTGCAGGAACGCGTCGCCCTGGCCGTTCGACAGCTCGACGAAGCCGAAGCCTTTGTCGCCCTTGAACCACTTGACGACGGCATCCACCGTCGCCGCCGAGGCGCCGCCCATGTCGGGAGCGCCGCCGCCGAAACCGCCGCCCGGCGGCGTGCCGCCGAAAGCCGGCCGCGGGTTGCGAGGGACGCGGGGCGCGTCGTACTGGAATGGGGCGTCGTCGTCGAAGCCACGCTTCTTCGGCCCTCGGAAATCTCTACCTTTATTCATCGTCAGCCTGCTTGCTCTCGCCTTACCGCCGCGCCTCTAGCGAACCAATCCGGAACCTTAAATCTCCGGTGAGACAATCTCACGACATCGAGGCCAGCAGCGATCCGCTACCAGCCTGTTCCGCCCATGGGTTGAACCCTATACAAATGGAAGAAGCCCCGCGTTCCTAATTGGTATCAGCCCTTTTCAACATTGGCTACTCGAATTGCGCGATTTCCGACGCCACTCGTGCCGAAATTGACGCCGAAATCCGGGCAGGGTGAACGCGGCTGAGCCGGACCGTGCCAATCCGAACCAGCGGCTAAGCGGCTGAAAGGTCGAACCAAGATCGCGGCGTCCGGCATTCGATGATTCGCATAATCAATATTATGGAACGCAAACTCTTCGACGCTCTGGAGAAGGTGTGGGTCGGCGAGCATTAAGCCGGCGGCGAGCGTCAGGCCTCCGCCACCATCCCGTCGAACGCCGGCTCGATGCCGGCCGGCAGCGCGGCGGCCAGCGTCGCGTAGTCCATGTCGGTGTGCAAATTGGTGAGGATGGCGCGGCGCGGGCGCATCCGGGCGATCCAGCCGAGCGTCTCGTCGAGCGAGAAATGGCTGGGATGGCGCGTGTAGCGCAGCGCATCGACGATCCACAGGTCGAGGTCCGCCAGCGCGGGCAGGCTGGCGTCGGGGATCGCGTTGAGGTCCGGCGAATAGGCGATGGCGCCGAAGCGGAAGCCGAGCGCGTCGATCTCGCCGTGATGGACGCGGAACGGCACGGCCTCGATCGCCCCGCCCGGCCCTTCCAGGGTCAGGCTGCGGCCGGGCTCGAGGGCGGCCTGGTCGAGCAGCGGCGGGTAGCCGCTGCCGGGAGGCGTTTCGAAGATGTAGCCGAAGCCGCGTCTGACGACGGACGCCGTATGATCGTCCATGTGGATGGTGATCCTGCGCCTCGATTTCAGCACCAGCGGGCGCACGTCGTCGATGCCGTTCGTGTGGTCGGCGTGCGCGTGCGTCATCAGGATCGCGTCGAGGTGGTCCGTGCCCTGGTCGAGCAGCTGCTGGCGCAGGTCCGGCGAGGTGTCGACCAGAACGCGCGTCGTGCCGCCGGGGCCGCTCCGCTCTACGAGGATCGAGCAGCGGCGGCGGCGGTTGCGCGGGTTCTCGGGGTCGCAGGCGCCCCAGCCCTGGCCGACTCGCGGCACGCCGCCCGACGAGCCGCAGCCGAGGATCGTGATCTTGGTGCTCACGCGGCCTTCGCGAGGGGCGCCGGCATCTTGTCGAAGAGCCGCAGGACGTTGGCCGTCGTCGTCGCGGCGATCTCCTCGTAGGTCACGCCGCGCGTCTCCGCGAGGACGCGCGCCGTCTCCGTCACGAAGGCCGGCTCGTTGCGCTTGCCGCGATGCGGCACCGGCGCGAGGAACGGCGCGTCGGTCTCGACGAGCAGGCGGTCGGCCGGCACGCGGGCGGCGATCTCGCGCAGCGCGGCCGAGTTCTTAAAGGTCAGCACGCCGGAGAACGAGATCGTTAAACCGAGCTCGAGGGCCGTCTCGGCCAGGGCGGCGCCGGCGGTAAAGCAATGGAGCAGGGCCTTGAATGCCCCCTTCCCCATCTCGTCGACGAGGATCGCCGCGGTGTCGTCGTCGGCGTCGCGGGTGTGGATGACGAGCGGCAGCCCGGACAGCCGCGCCGCCTGGATCTGCGTGCGGAAGACGCGCGCCGCAACGTCGCGCGGCGGGCGATCGTAATGATAGTCGAGCCCGGCCTCGCCGATGCCGACGCATTTGGGATGACGCGCCAGCTCGACGATCCGCTCGGCCGGCACCTCGGGGTCCTGGTGCGCCTCGTGCGGATGCGTGCCGACGGTGAAGAAGACGTCGTCGTAGGCCTCCGCCACCGCCCTCACCTGCTCGAACTTGTCGACCCGCGTCGAGATCGTGATCATTCGCGCGAGACCGGCGGCGCGGGCGCGCGCGACGACGGCGTCGCGCTCCGGCGCGAAGTCGGGAAAATCGAGATGGCAATGGCTGTCGACGATCATCGGGTCAGGCCTCGACCTCTTTCTCGACGAACCGCGGGAAGACCGGCGCCGGCGGCGGAAGCTGGTGGCCGGGCTGCAAGCCGAAATCGTCGCCGATTGCGGCGATCGTGCGATCCTCGGGCGCAATCGCCAGACCGTCGAGCATCTTGGTCATCGCCTCAGGCATGAACGGCTGCGCCAAAATCGCGACGATGCGCACGACCTCGGCCGTCACGAGCAGGACCGTTGCCATGCGCGCGGGGTCGGTCTTTTTCTTCGCCCAAGGCTCCTCGCCGGCGAAATAGCGGTTGGCGTCGGCCACCACCTTCCAGATCGCGGCGAGCGCCAGGTGGATCGCGAACTTGTCCATGTGCTCGCGCACGATGCCGGGCAGGGCCCGCGCGTCGGCGAGGACGCCCCTGTCGGCCTCGGTCAGCTCGCCCAGGGCCGGCGCCCTGCCCTCGCAATTCTTGGCGATCATCGACAGCGAGCGCTGCGCCAGGTTGCCGAGATCGTTGGCGAGATCGGCGTTGGTGCGGTTGACGATGCCCTCGTGCGTGTAGTTGCCGTCCGCGCCGAACGGCACCTCGCGCAGGAAGAAGTAGCGGATCTGGTCGGTGCCGTAGGTGTCGGCGAGCGAGGCCGGCGTGATGACGTTGCCGACCGACTTCGACATCTTCTCCCCGCGGTTGAAGAGGAAGCCGTGGACGACGACCTGGCGCGGCAGAGGCAGGCCGGCCGACATCAGGAAGGCCGGCCAGAAGATGCAGTGGAAGCGCGTGATGTCCTTGCCGATCATATGGACGTCCATCGGCCAGAAGCGCGCGTTCGGCGCCTGCGGATCGGGCCAGCCGGTGCCGGTGAGGTAGTTGGTCAGCGCGTCGACCCAGACGTACATCACGTGCTTGTCGTCGCCCGGCACCGGGATGCCCCAGTCGAAGGTCGAGCGCGAGATCGACAGGTCGTTGAGGCCGCGCTCGACGAAGGCGACGATCTCGTTGCGGTATTTCTCCGGCACGATGAAGTCGGGCTGCGCCTTGTAGTGGGCCAGCAGGCGTTCGGCATAGGCCGAGAGCCTGAAGTAGTAGCTCTCCTCCTCGACCCACTCGACCGGCGCGCCGCCGGGCGCGCGCTTGGTGCCTTCGGCATCGACCGTCAGCTCGTCCTCGGCGAAATAGGCCTCGTCGCGCACCGAGTACCAGCCGGCGTATTTGGAGAGGAAGATGTCGCCCGCCTCGCGCATGCGGGTCCAGATCGTCTGCGCGGCGATGCGGTGGCGCGGCTGCGTGGTGCGGACGCGCTCGTCGACATGGGCGCCGATCGTCGCGGTCATCGCCTCGAACTGCGCCGCCGTCTCGTCGGCCAGCGCCTGCGGGGTGATGCCTCGGCGCGCCGCCGTCTGCTGCATCTTCTGGCCGTGCTCGTCCATGCCGGTCATCACCAGCGTGTCGTAGCCGTCGAGCGCCTTGAAGCGGCCGATCGCGTCGGTGGCGATCAACTCGTAGGCATGGCCGATGTGCGGCGCGCCGTTGGCGTAGGGGATCGCCGTCGAGATCGAGAATGTGGGCCGGTCGGACATGCTTCCTGGGATGAACGGGATCATGCGGAGGCGGCGCGAACCGCCGCCGCGAGGTCGGCGAAGAGGGACAGGATCAGCGGACGCTTGTCGAGATTGAGGGCATCCGTCTCGCGGGCGTCGGCGGCGATCTTCTCCCACACCTCGGCATAGGGGGCAAGGCGACGCGGCTTGCGCTGCCCGGTGTCCCGCACGCCTCCTGAAGTCGGGAGCTTCGTGATAAGGGAGCACATTGCGTGACCGGAGCTTGGTCGTGAAGGATTCGGAGAAGGAGCGGACCAAGCTTCTGGCGACGGCGCTCAACAATCTCGGAATCGCCACGCTGACGATAGGTGTCGTGACGCCGGCCGTAGCTTATCGCTTTGCCGCGGATCGCAGCGTTTTCTGCCCTGTTCCTCAGCTTCGCCATGATCCTCCGCCTGCTGGCCGCCTACGTGCTCAAGGACATCGATCCATGACCGAAGCCGAGATCTACGTCGTCGGGATGCTCGTCGTTCTGCTGCTCTGCGCCTACGGCATGATGCGGTGGAACCGCTACCTCATCCGAAGCCACCGGGTTTCGTCTACCAAGGACCAACAAACCCGCGCGTGAGCCTAAGGTCACGCGGGTGGCCGGTCGGCCTCACGCGGAGGCGGCGCGGACCGCCGCCGCAAGGTCGGCGAAGAGGGACAGGATCAGCGGACGCTTGTCGAGATTGAGCGCTTCCGTCTCGCGGGCGTCGGCGGCGATCTTCTCCCATACCTCGGCATAGGGGGCAAGGCGGCGCGGGGCGCTCCCGCCGCCCTCGCGCACCCGGCGCGACAGCCAGTCGAAGATTGCGGTCGTGGCGATCTCGAAGGCCTGCTCGCCGTCGCGGCCGGTCACCTGGTCGGCGAGCCGGTGCACCTGGCCCCAGTCGACCTGCGGCAGGCGATCGAGCAGCCGCCCGACCATCGCGTCGAGCTCGACGCCGCGGTGGCCGAGCAGGCGCAGCGCGTCGTGCACCGAGCCCTGCGCCTGCGCGCTCGCCGCGGCGATCTCGGCTTCGCCCGCCGCGGACCAGGGCGGTCCAAGCGTTTCGATGACCCGGGCGATCTCGTCGCCGGTCAGCGCCTTCAGCCGCACGAGACGCGAGCGCGAACGGATGGTCGGCAGCACCAGCCCCGGGCGATGCGCGATCAGCAGGAACAGCGAGCGTGGCGGCGGCTCCTCGATGAGCTTGAGCAGCGCGTTCGCCGACGAGCGGTTCAGGTCCTCGGCCGAGTCGACGATGCAGATGCGGTATCCCCCTGCCCCTGCAGCGCGCTGGAACAGCGAGATCGCCTTGCGCACGTCGTCGGCGCGGATCTCCGTGTAGAAGCGCTTGGTCTTCTCGTTCACCTCGCGTCGCAGCAGCGCGACGTCGGGATGCGACATCGCCAGCACCTGCGCCGCCGCCTTGGAGCCGGGCGCGACCGACAGATCGTGCGCCTCGGCCACGGCGCGGGTCTGCGGGAGGGGATTCGCCAGAAGAAACTTGGCGAAACGCCACGCCAAGGTAGCCTTACCGATACCGGTAGGGCCACCGAAGATCATGGCGTGAGGCAATCGGCCGGAGCGATAGGCGTCGAGCAGGTCTCGCTCGTGATCGGCATGGCCGATAAGCGTCGTCGCCGCGCGCGGGTGCGGCGTTCCCTCGATGCGATCGGCTTCGTCGGTGTCCATGGATCTCCGGCCGTCGGTGCGCGCGACACGATCCACGTTCGCTTCGCGCGCAATCGCGCGGTCCGCAAGGGCTCGGGCGCGGGAGAGCGGCCGAACGCCGCCTTGCCTCGGCGGCCAAAGCACCCGATGTCTGCCGCGCCCTGCCCCGGAGTGTCCGCGTGTCCGTCGAGCCTGATATCATCGTCTCGGGTGCCGGAGCCTCCGGCCTCGCCGCTTCTATCGCGCTCGCCAGGGCCGGCTTCTCGGTCGTCTGCGCCGGTACCTCCGACGTGAATCCCAACGGCCGCACGGTCGCGCTCTTCGAGGGCTCGCTGCGCCACCTCAGGGCGATGGGCGTGTGGAGCGCATTCGAGACCGAAGCCCAGCCGATCCGGGCCATCCGGATGATCGACGACACCGGCGCGCGGATCCCGGTGCCGCCGCTCACGCTCGAGGCGCGGGAGATCGACCTCGCCGCGCTCGGCGCCAATGTCGAGAACCACAAGCTCGTCGCTGGCCTGCTCGCCGAGGCGCGGAGCCTGCCGTCGATCCGGCTCACCGGCGCGAACCTCTCGGACATCGCCTTCGAGGACGACCGCGTCACCGCCCGCGACGGCACCGGAGGCACGATCGCCGCGCGCCTAATCGTCGCCGCCGACGGCAGAAAATCTCCGGCCCGGCTCGCGGCCGGCATCGGCGCCCGCGCCTGGACCTACAAACAGGTGGCGCTGACCGCCCTGCTCTCGCACCGCAAGCCGCACGACGGCCTGTCGGTCGAGTTCCACACCCGCGGCGGCCCCTGCACGCTCGTGCCGCTGCGCCCCACGGCCGAGCACCCGCATCGCTCCTCGCTGGTCTGGCTGATGGACCCGCGCGAGGCCGAGCGGCGCCTCGCACTCGACGACGACGCGCTGGCGATCGAGCTGCAGCACCAGACGCGATCGGTGGTCGGGCGCATCGCCTTCGGCCAGGCGCGCGGACATTTCCCGATGGGCGGACTGAAGGTCAGCCGCCTCGTCGGGCCCCGCGTCGCGCTGATGGGCGAGGCGGCGCATGCGTTCCCGCCGCTCGCCGCGCAGGGCCTGAACCTCTCGCTGCGCGACATCGCCGAGCTCGTGACCACCCTCGTCGCCGCCCGCGACGCCGGCGCGGACATCGGCAGCCTCGAGGCGCTGCGCCCTTACGAACGCGCGCGACGGCGCGACATCGCGCTGCGCACCAGCGGCGTCGACGTGCTCAACCGCTCGATCATGACCGATTTCGCCCCGGTCGACGCGGCGCGCGGGATCGGCGCGGTGGCCCTTCGGCTGGTCGGCCCGCTGCGCCGGGCGATCATGCGCGAAGGCATTCTGCCGCCAGGGCCGCAGATGCCGCTCGGTCCTGTTATTCCATCGGTGCCCATAGCTTGACGGCGAAGCCGCGGGCATCGAGCGCCCAAGTCTCGCCGGTGATCACCGGCTGCCCGGCCTCGCATCTGTAGCTGTATTGCGAATCGTGGCCGACGACGTAGGCCGGCACGAAGTCGGTGGCCTTCACCTCCGCGCAGTAGCGGGTGACGGCGGGGTTGCCTTTTGCGGTGGAGATCTTCGCGCACGGCAGGTCGGCGCCGGTGAAGCAGGCGTAGAGCTTCCCGCCCATGCAGCGGTAGTTGGCGCCGGCCCGCATCATCTTGTCGGACTGGCCGCCCCTGGCGCCGGGAAACAGGGTCTCGAACGCGCGGACGAAGCCTTGGCGCAGGGCCGGATCGTAGGGGCGGACGCTATCGTCGTTGCCGACCCGCGCGCAGGTCTCGGCCGGATCAGCGTTAGCCGCCGGCGTCGAGAGGGCCAGAGCCAGCAGCAACACGACCCCGCGCATGGCACCCTCCTGACGCTCGCTCCCCCCGGAGCGCGGCGGCGCCCATCATAAGCGCGCGGCGGCGATCTCAGCTACTCGCCCAGCTTCGCGATCGTCTCGTCGAGCGGCGTCACGACCCGGAAGCCGATGAACGACGTGCTGAGCGACCTCGGATACCAGTTGCGATCGGCGATCCGCAGGCCCATCGCGTCGTAGTTCCAGGCGCCCCCGCGCAGCAGGGCCATCGTCTCGTCGCCGCCCGGCCAGGCCGTGCCGTCGCCGGGCGCGCCCGTGTAGTCGGGGTGCCAGCCGTCCTCGCACCATTGCCAGACGTTGCCTTGGACGTCGTAGAGGCCCCAGTTGTTCGGCGGGTAACGCCCGACAGGCTGCGTGCCGCGACGGCGGCCCGTCTTTGGGGCGCAGGACGAGCCGGGGCCGCCGTCGTAGCTCGCCTTCGTGCAGTCGATCGCATCACCCCAGGCATAGGTCGTCGTCGAGCCGGCGCGGGCCACGTATTCCCACTCCGCTTCGGTCGGCAGCCGGTAGTCGCGTCCCGTCTTCTTCGAGAGCCAGGCGGCGTAGGCCTTGGCGTCGCGCCAGGTGACGTTGATGACGGGATGGCGTCCCCTGCCCCAGCCCTCGTCCGGCGGCGACGGGTTGCTCGCGCGGCCGCCGTCGCGCGCGCAGGCCGCCCATTCCTCGAAGGTGACGTCGAACCGGCCGACGGCGAAGGGACGGCGGAACGCGACGGTGTGCTGCGGCTGCTCGCGCGCATACCGGCCCGAGCCCATGACGAACGCGCCAGCCGGCACCACGACCATCGACGGGCAGCCGTCCTTGCAGTCCGCGAACGTGTCGCCAGGCTTCAAGGGGGCCGGTCGCGTGGATCGGGCGGACTCTGCGACGCAAGGCGTGGCCAGAGCGACGAAGAGCAAGGTGAGGGTGACGGCGCCAATGGAGACCCGCATGTCGCGACCTCGCCAGTTGCGTTTGCGCCATCCGGGGCGCGACGAAACAACGGCGCGATCCGCCCGACCCTACTGTTGGCGACCCCGGTAGGGCTCGAACCTACGACCTGCCGCTTAGAAGGCGGCTGCTCTATCCAGCTGAGCTACGGGGCCAAACTCTCGCGACCGGGCCGTCAGTGGGTCCACATCCCGCGCCGGGTCGACTTGAAGTTGTCGGAATAGGCCAGGACCTTGCGCTCGACCGGCTTCTCCTCCTCGACGCGGTAGGCGATGCCGTTGCGCTCAGCATAGGCCACCGCCTCGTCCCTCGTGGCGAAGCGCAGCGTGATCTGGCGATTCATGTCGGACGACGAGGTCCAGCCCATCAGCGGCTCGACCTGCGGCGCGCTTGCCGGATCGTAGACGAGCACCCAGAGCTTGGTGGCGCCCTTGCCGGACTGCGTCGCGGAGGGCGACGGCTTGTAGATGCGTGCGCTCATCGATCCCTCCGTCGTCAATCCTTCGCGGCGCCCTGGTCGGGGCAGCAGGATTCGAACCTGCGACCTATAGTTCCCAAAACTATCGCGCTACCAGACTGCGCTATACCCCGGTGCCGGGCCGTCGTCTCGGGTCGCATGAGGGGCGGAAGGCGTCAAGGTGGCGGGGTTCGAGGGGAGCGAACTTCTCGGATTCGCCTTGCAACGCCTGCGGTGGCGGCGCTGACGCCCTGCCGCCGATGCGCACGCAAGCAGCAGCTGCGTGCGAAAACCGAAGTGTTCCATAGGGATCGTCCGCATCTACAAACCGCGGACTGAGCTTAAGTATAGTCTGACGAGGCGATACTGCTCTTCCAACGCGAAAACGATAGCTTCCCGTTTCTCGTGGACAAGCAACCGGGGGAAGAGGAGCCCGACGACAAGGCTCGGCCTCGACGGCGCACCGGAACCTGCCAGCGAGCTGGCAGACCGCATGACTCCAGGGACGGAATCCTATGATCACGCTCAACGAAGCACGACTTATCATTGGAGCGGCAGAAGCGAAGGCGGACGAGATCGGCCAGCCCATGAACATATCCGTGGCCGACTCTGGCGGGCACCTGATCGCCCATGCGCGCATGGACGGCGCTTGGTTTGGCAGCATCGATATTGCGATCAAGAAAGCCTTCACGGCGCGAGCCTTCGACATTCCAACGTGCGAACTCGCGAAACTCGCCCAGAGCGGTTGCGACTTCTTCGGCATCGATGCGTCCAACCAAGGGCGGGTGATGATCTTCGCCGGCGGGATACCCCTCTACCGAGGAGGCCAGGTCGTCGGCGCCATCGGGGTCAGCGGCGGTTTAGGCTGGCAGGATCAGGCTGTCGCCGAAGCGGGCGCCGCGTACTTCAGCGCACGGGAGCAACCCGTCGCCGCCTGACCAGCGCCAGCCAACCCGTCCCGGCCCACGAGTGTAGCGACCGTCCGGCGTGGACCGCTCACGCGCTGCGCGCGGCCTCCTTGCCGGCTTCACGTTCCCGCTCGATGCGCTCTGCCGAAACGCGCTTCATCTGCCTTCGCAGCCAGATGACGCCGCCAACGAGCACGCCCACGTTGATGAGGATGACGACGGCGATCGCGACGGGCGGGCTCATGCAGGATCCGGTTCGCAAGAGCTGAGAAAAACGAAGCCCGTCTCAAGGCTTCCTGTTGCGACGAGACTGTCAGTTTCCTGGCGCGCCCAAGGGGAATCGAACCCCTGTTTTCGCCGTGAAAGGGCGACGTCCTAGACCGCTAGACGATGGGCGCGTGGGCGGTGCCTTTAGCACGGCGATCCGCGCGAGAACAGAGGCCGCGGCGTCGCGTCGGCGGCGGCGGAAAGGCGGCATTAAGGCAACACTGTTGCTCGATTGGGACAGGCTTGCGCGACCTGCCGCAATCTGAAACATTTCGTGAGCTGATGCGGCGACGCCTCAGCACCGGCCGATCGGGGGATCGGCTCGCAAGAAGGGGGATCCATCTTGACGAACAGCAAGCTTGTGCGCGCCACCACCCAACGCGCGCCTTCGATCCGTGTCGCCGCCCACAACCTCACGGCCCTGGCCGAGGCGGGCGCCCGCGGCCATTCGCTGTCGCCTCTCGAGGTGCGCGCAGTCTGCGAGGCCCTGCATACGCAGGCCCGTCGCGTCCCGACACAGTTCCACAGCGGCGGGTCCTGAGCGGCACGACGCCGCTCTAGGCCGTCTCCACGAGCAGCAGCTCCGCATCGCCACCGGCCGTGATGCGGAGCTTTTTTTCGTCCGCGATCGCGGCGCCGTCGCGCTCGGAGAGCGCCACGCCGTTCACCTCGACCGCGCCGCGCGCCACGACGAGATAGGCGTCCCGCTCGTCGTCGAGCGCATGCTCGATCTGCGATCCGGCGGCGAGCGTCGCGCCCGAGACCCGCGCGTCGGCGCCGATCTCCAACGCGTCCGAATCGCCGGCAAAGCCGCTCGCCAGCGCGACGAACCGTCCCTCGCGCGCCTCGCGCGGAAACGGGCGCGTGCCCCAGCGCGGCGCGCCGCCCGCCTGGCGCGGCAGCAGCCAGAGTTGGAACAACCGCGTCGGGCCGGTCTCGCGATTAGCCTCCGAATGCGCGACGCCGCCGCCGGCACTCATCACCTGAACGTCGCCGGCCTCGGTGCGACCGGCGTTGCCGAGCGAATCCTCGTGGGTGATCGCGCCAGATCGGACGTAGGTGACGATCTCCATGTCGCGGTGCGGATGCATCGGGAAGCCGTGGCCGGCGGCGATCTCGTCGTCGTTGAGCACGCGCAGCGCGCCCCAGCCCATCCGCTCGCGGTCGTAGTAGCCGGCGAAGGAGAAATGGAAGCGCGCTCTCAGCCACCCGTGGTCGGCGCGGCCGAGCGCGGTGAAGGGTCTGATCTCGATCATCGGGGACAAGTCCGGGGCCGCCCATTTCCGGCCCGCGCGGCGCGCTGGGTCCGGAACCGGCCACTTCTACGTTGGCGCAGAGGTGGGCGCGCCCCCGGCGTTTGTGAAGCCCCGTCTTCAGTCCCTCATGGTGAGGAGCGCGGAGCGCGTCTCGAACCAGGAGCCTCCAGGTGGCTCAATCCGTGGACCGCCTCGTGGTTCGACTCGCGCTTCGCGCGGCTCACCATGAGGCTACTGGGGCACTCGACCGATCCGGCAGCCCCTACTCCCCCTCGCGCTTCATCAGGAACAGCAGCACCGACCGGCCTGTCGCCTCGTAGACGTCGCCGGGCTTGAACGACGGGGTGTCCGCGAGGCCCGGCTGGTTGGTGTCGATCAACAGACACCACGCGACACCGTCCGGCGTCTCCGGCAGGGTGAAGCCGACGCCGTCGCGCCAACCGTTGAAGGCGATCAGCATGGTGGCGTCGGAGCCGCGCTTCTTGACGCCGGTCTCCTGCGCGCGGCCGTCCATCAGCATGCCGACGCAACGCGTATTGGTGTCGGTCCAGTCGCCGGCCCCCATCTCGTGGCCGCTGGTCGAGACCCAGGTCAGGTCCTTGAAGCCGCCATCCTCGTAAGGCTCGCCCGAGAGGAAGCGCGAGTGGCGCAGGATCGGGTATTTGTGGCGCAGCGCGATCAGCTTCCGGGTGAAGTCGAGCAGCGACTGGCCCTTCTCCTTGATGTCCCAGTGCAGCCAGGAGATCTCGGAATCCTGGCAATAGGCGTTGTTGTTGCCGCCCTGGGTGCGCCCGAACTCGTCGCCGGCGAGGATCATCGGCGTGCCCTGCGACAGCAGCAGCGTCGCCAGCATGTTGCGCATCTGGCGACCACGCAGCTCGTTGACGCCCGGATCGTCGGTCGGACCCTCGACCCCGCAGTTCCAGGAGCGGTTGTCGGAATTGCCGTCCTTGTTGTCTTCGCCGTTCGCCTCGTTGTGCTTCTCGTCGTAGGTCACCGTGTCGTTCAGCGTGAAGCCGTCGTGGGCGGTGATGAAATTGACGCAAGCCCAGGCGCGGCGCCCCTGATGGTTGAAGCTCTCGGCCGAGGCGCAGAGGCGCGACGCCAGCGTTCCCACCGACGATCGGCCGCGCCAGAAATCGCGGACATCGTCGCGGAACTTGTCGGTCCACTCGGCCCAGCCGGGCGGGAACGAGCCGACCTGATAGCCGCCCGGCCCGATGTCCCACGGCTCGGCGATGAGCTTGACCGAGCCCAAAACCGGGTCCTGCCCCACGGCCTTGAGGAAGCCCGACTGGTTGTCGAAGCCGTTGGGCTCGCGGGCGAGGATGGTGCCGAGGTCGAAGCGGAAGCCGTCGACATGCATCTCCTCGACCCAGTAGCGGAGCGAGTCGGTCACCATCTGGATGACCCGGGGATGCGACAGGTTCACCGTGTTGCCGGTGCCCGTGTCGTTCACGTAGTAGCGCTTCTCGTCGGGCAGCAGCCGGTAGTAGGAGGCGTTGTCGATGCCCTTGAACGACAGGGTCGCGCCCTTCTCGTTGCCTTCCGCCGTGTGATTATACACGACGTCGAGGATCACCTCGAGCCCGGCTTCGTGGAAGCGGGCGACCATCTCCTTGAATTCACGTAGGGAATTCGGCACGTCGGACGCGTATCGCGGCGTCGGCGCGAAGAAGCCGATCGTGTTGTAGCCCCAGTAGTTGGCGAGGCCGCGCTCGACGAGAAAATCGTCCTGGACGAACGTGTGGATCGGCAGCAGCTCGACCGAGGTGACGCCGAGCGCCTTGATGTAGTCGACGACCTCCTTCTGCCCGAACCCCTTGTAGGTGCCGCGCAGGTCCTCGGGCACCTTCGGGTGGAGCTTGGTGAAGCCTTTGACGTGAGTCTCGTAGGTGATCGTGTCTTCCCACGGCACGCGGAAGCCCGCAGGCTCGCCGTGCCAGTCGAAGTTCTGGTCGACGATCACGCATTTGGGCATGAACGGCGCCGAGTCGCGCTCGTCGAACGTCAGATCGTCTCCGGTCTCCATCTTGTAGCCGAAAACCGCCGGGTCCCAGGTCAGCTCGAACGCGTGCGCGCGAGCGTAGGGGTCTAGAAGAAGCTTGTTCGGGTTGAAGCGATGCCCCTCCTCTGGCCGGTAGGGCCCGTACACGCGGTAGCCGTAGAAGGTGCCGGGATGGACGCCCTCGAGATAGCCGTGGAAAATCTGATCGGTATACTCGGGAAGCTCGACGCGGGCCGTCTCGCGCTTGCCCGTCTCGTCGAAGAAGCAGACCTCGACCTTGGTGGCGTTGGCGGAGAACAGCGCGAAGTTGGTGCCCTCGCCGTCCCAGTGCGCGCCGCGCGGGTGGGGCAGGCCTTCCCTGACCTTGATCGTCGTGGGTTCGGTCAAGGAAAGCTCCATGTTGGTCGGGCGGAACGAAATGCGGCGCCCGTGCGTCGCACGTAACGAGCGCCGGGCCAAGACGTTCACGCAGGTTGGGTGATCCGCCTGCGGCGGGACTCAAGCCCGCCGGCAGGGCGTTGATAAGGAACGCCTATGACGCTGTCATCATGGCGGGCGAAAGCGTGCCGCTCAGGCGGCGAGCGCGTAGACCGTGGCGGCGGCCAGCATCTCGGCGCGGCGGCGGGCGAGGCGCTCGAGCGCTTCCTCGTCGGCGCCCCACTGGCGCATCTGGTAGTCCTCGTCGACGCTGGCGGCTTCGAAGGCCGCCTCTGGCGTCATCGCGCCGTGCGCGACGGCGAGCGCCATCAGCACCGAGGCGGTGAGCGAGGTCATCACCGAAAGCGCGGCAAGCCGCAGCGCGCCGGCCGGCCCGTCGGCGACCGCCGACACCGCGGTGCGCACCGCCGCGAGAGACGGCGCCGGCTGCGTGACGAAGAGCACCGCTTGCGTGCAGACGAAGGTCGCCCCGAGCGTCTCGCGCGCAAAATCGAGCACCGGGTCCCACGCCGCGGCCTGCGCCGCGACGAGCGTGGCAGGATCGGCGGCGCGATAGCAGACGAGGTCGCTCTCGGCGAATTTCTCGACCTCGGCCGCCGTCTCGGCCATCGTCCGCGCGACGCCGTCGAGCGCCGAGTTGACGAGGCGCGTCAGCGGCATCGTGCCTGGATCGATGATCTCGCCCTGCCCCGTCCATTCGGCGGCGATCGCCTCAGCGAGCGCGCGCGTCGGCACGACCAGCGGCCCCTTGGCCGGGGTGCGCACCGGCTTGCCGTCGAGCATCGGGCCGAAGCCTCCCTCCTGCGCGGCGACGGCGACGTCTTTATAGAAGCGACGCGGCAGCGACCGCTGCAGGTCGCGGCGGGCCATGGCGACGGGGTCGATCTGCTCGCGCGGGCCTGGCGCGAGGTCGTCGCGGAGAGACGGCGGCTTGTCGCTCACGCGGCTTCACGATCCGCCGGCCGCGGGAGCTGCGCCTCGACCGCCTCGAAGCTGTCGGCGACGCTGGTGGCGCCCGCCGCGAGGGGCGCCGCCGCCGGGTGGTAGCCCCAGGCGACGCCGAGCGGCCTGACGCCGGCCGCCACCGCCATCGCCATGTCGAAGCTCGTGTCGCCGATCATCGCAGTCATCGCCGGCGCAACGCCGGTCTCGTCCATCGCGGCGACGAGCATCGAGGGGTCGGGCTTGGACGGATGGTCGTCGGCGGTCTGGATCGTGGCGAACAGCGGCGCCCAGCCCTGCGCCTCGAGCAGCGCGGCGACGCCGCGCCGCGACTTGCCTGTGGCGATGCCGAGCAGCGTGCCGGGCACGGCGGCGAGCCGGGCGAGCGATTCGCGGGCGCCGGGAAACAGCGGCTCCTCGTGGGCGGGCTGCCGGCGCATCTGGTGCCAGGCATCCTTGTAGGCCTCCGCCAGGCCGGCGATCGGCGCGTCGTCGCCGGCGAGAACGCGGAAGGCCTCGTGCAGCGACAGGCCGACGACCGAGAGCGCCTCCTCGCGCGACGGCGGCGCCAGGCCGACGGCGGCGAAGGCCACCGCCTGCGCCGCCACGATGTGATGCTGGCTGTCGACGAGCGTCCCGTCGACATCGAACACGATCAGTCTCACACACCCTCCAGAGGCGTGCGCCGGTTGGCGAAGCGCGATGCCTCAGCCGTGGTTCTTACCCCTGGCGCACGTCCTAACGTAGGACTTCATCTCGTCGCCGGACAACCCCTTGGCCTTGGCCTCGTCGCGGCAGGCCATGCGGCCGGCAAGCTCGGGATGCTCCTTGGCGACGCAATCCTCGATAGCCTTCTTCCGGTCCGGCCCCTTCAGGTTCTGCGACTGGATCTCGGTGCGGCAGGCCTGCATCGCCGCCTTCATCTTGCCGCCCTTGCCGCCGGCGCCGGCGCCGGCATCGGCAGCGCCGGCGTCGGCGCCGGGCGGAGGCGCGCCGGCATCCTGGGCATAGGCGGGGACCGCGAGCAGCATCGTGGCGGCGGTCAGGGCGATGACGAGTGATTTCATTGGTCGAACTCCTCCGGTCGGCGGGCCCCATCGCATGTTCGAGGGAACGACGCGCCAGCTCCGAAGCCACCGCGGGTCACATGAGCTTTTGTCTTTCTCTGGGCATCGCGTGGAAGTTTGTTCTCGCGCCCAGCCTGCGACGATCACGCTTGCTTGATCGTCCCGCCGTCTTCACCCCGCTGTCTTCAGCCGGTCGTCTTGAGCCCCGGCCGATCGCGGCTGAGGCCTGCGGCGGCGAGCTCGCTCTCGTAGGCCGCCCACTTGGCGCCGAGCGCGCAGCCCATCTCGTGCAGGTAGGCCCAGGTGTAGATGCCGGTGTCGTGGCCGTCGTCGAAGCCGAGCTTCACCGCGTAGCTGCCGACGGGATCGGCGGCGCGGATCGTCACGTCGCGCTTGCCGCCGGTGATCTTGCGCTCGCGCCGGCTGTGGCCCTGCACCTCGGCACTCGGGCTCATCACCCGCAAAAGCTCGGCCGGCAGCTCGAAGACCCGTCCGTCGTCAAACGAGACCTTGAGAATCCGGCCCTTGTCCTGCACCTTGAGCTCCGTCGGCCAGGCGACGTGCGCTTCCGGCATCTTGTAATCCCTCCGGCTTCCAAGCCCGCCCATCACCGCTATATGAGCATCATGATTTCATCCAATGCGCTGGCGCCCGCTGCCGACGCCGACCCCGCCGCACGTGCCGGGGACGCGCCGCTCGTCGACCCCTTCGGCCGCGCTATCACCTATATCCGCGTCTCGGTGACGGACCGCTGCGATTTTCGCTGCGTCTACTGCATGTCGGAGGACATGACCTTCCTGCCCAAGCGCGACCTGCTGTCGCTGGAGGAGCTCGACCGGCTGTGCTCGGCCTTCGTGCGCCGCGGGACGCGCAAGATCAGGCTGACGGGCGGCGAGCCGCTGGTGCGCCGCGACTTGATGTCCCTGGTGCGCAACCTCTCGCGCCACCTCGAGAGCGGCGCGCTGCAGGAGCTGACGCTCACCACCAACGGCTCGCTGCTGCATCGCTACGCGCCGGACCTGGCCGCGGCCGGCGTGCGCCGCATCAACGTCTCGATGGACAGCCGCGAGCCGGAGAAATTCAAGGCGATCACCCGGCGCGGCGACCTCGCCGTGGTGATGCGCGGCATCGATGCCGCGCAGGCGGCCGGTCTCGCCGTCAAGATCAATGCCGTCGCGCTGAAGGGCGTCAACGATCGCGAGATCGTGCCGATGATCGAATGGGCGCACGGTCGCGGCATGGACCTCACGCTGATCGAGGTGATGCCGATGGGCGAGATCGGCGAGCAGCGTATCGACCAGTACCTGCCGCTGTCGCGCGTCCGGGCCGACCTGATGGATCGCTTCACGCTGACCGACCTCGCCTACAAGACGAGCGGCCCGGCGCGCTACGTCAAGGTCGAGGAGACCGGCGGCCGGCTCGGCTTCATCACGCCGATGACGCACAATTTCTGCGAGAGCTGCAACCGCGTGCGCGTTACGTGCACCGGCACGCTCTACATGTGCCTCGGCCAGAACGACGCGGCCGATCTGCGCGCCCCCCTGCGTGCCTCGAGCGACGACGCTCTGCTCGACGAGACGCTGACCCGCGCCATCGCCCGCAAGCCGAAGGGGCATGACTTCGTCATCGACCGCGGCTCCGACCGCCCGGCGGTCAGCCGCCACATGAGCGTCACCGGCGGCTGACGCAGGGCGCCGCCCTGCCCCTCCCACGGCTGGTTCGAGCCACCTCATCTCCCGGTCTCCGCGCAGCGCGCAATGCTGCGATGCAACCTAAATATTGCATCGCAGCGAAACGCGCTTAGCTATCTCCGCGGGAGACTTTTGACATGAACATGCACGCACACACCGGGATCGTCGTGCCGGAACGGGCGCCGTCTGCGTACTCGCCGGTCGCCTCCGACCGCATCCGCGCCCTCGCGGTCCGCGCCATTGAAGGGGCGCCTGCCCTGACGGCCGGCGAGATGCGCGAGCTGGCCGAAGCCATCATCGAGCACAACGCCCGCTCGGAGGCCGCCGAGGACTGATCGGTCGGCTGACGAACGCGTGGCGTACCGCCGCGCCGCACGCGGCGTATGCGCCTACCTTGCTTTCCAGCCGCGACCGCGAAGGGCGCGGCCGCCCTGCCCTACTTGATTGGGAATGCGATCAGTTCAGCCCGCGCCACGCCGGACGCTGGGTCGCTCCGGTCGCGGAGGCACACGACGCGCCCATGATGTCGGCAATGCAGACCTCGCGATCCGCCATGCGGGTGCCGGTCTGGGTCTTGCCGCTCTGCTCGAAGCTGTAGACGCCCTTGATCGCGCGGTCGGCCATCGCGCCGCTCATCGTAACGAGCGACGCGGCGATGGCGACGGCAACTGCAAAAGTCCTCATCACTTTCTCTCCTCTGTTCGTACGGGGAAAATAGAGAGGTCGCAGGGCCCAGGTTTTTCCGCTCTGTAACAAAGCATGTGGTCCAAGGCGCCGTGGCGGAGACTTACCGCGGCGGTTTGCGAAAGCGCATCTCATACCGCCGTTCTAAGACTTCGATCGTCTCGTTATTTTTGGCCCGCAGCGTATGGTGCTTGCAGTTTCCGAGAGCGGCCCGCGGACGCCTCGACGGCCACGTCTTCGAGACCCGTAGTCGCAATTGATGCACCGAGCTTCATTTCTCCCCCGCCTGAAGCCGCTGCCTTTGTACCTTTGGTGCCGCCTGCTCATCCGTCGCCAGCGCCTGGCCCAGGCCGAGCTCAAGCTGTCGGATGCGATCGCGGACTATCCTCGCCACGTGGGGCTCTTGCGGGCGGCGGCCGTCGTCGCCCAGAACCAGGGGCGGTACGCGGACGCCGCTGAGCGATGGCGTGCTCTCTGCGAGCTCCAGCCCGACCTGCACGTGGCCTGGGGCAACCTGGCCGCCTGCCAGCGCTTGCTGCATCGGCTCTCCGATGCATCGCGCTCCGTCGCCAGGGGGCTCGCGCTCGCGCCCGAGAAGGCCTGGCTCAAGACCGAGGCGGCGCGGATTTTCGACCAGCTGGGCGAGCCCGAGCGCTCGGCGCCACTCTGGACGGAGCTGCTCGACCGGCCGGGCGCCTCCGCCGAGACATGGCAGGGCTTCATCGAGGCCGAGCTGCGGCTGGGTCATCTCGACGTCGCCGAACGCGCCCTGGCGACGGCCTCGTCGCGCTTCCCCGCCCACCGCAACGTCCTTGCCGCGAGGGGCGCCGTCGCGATGTATCGCGACGACTGGGAAGCGGCCTCCGACATCTGGTCGCGCTACGCGACGCTTTACCCCGACGATTGGGTGGGCGGCTTCTACCGCGAGCGGGCGGCGACGATGCTGCAGTTCGAGCGGGCCGAGCGACAGCGCCCGCAGCCCTCGTACGCCCCCGTCGCCGTCGGTCATGTCGAGGACGAGAGCCTCCGCCAGCTGATGCTGCGGTTCGAGAGCCTCGGAGAGGACTGCGAGTTCGGCAGCGTGCAGCGGCGCTACGGCGCGGAGCCGCTCGGCCTGCTGCGCTGGAACGACACCAGCTATGCGAACCTCGCCGCGGCGCTGGAGCAGGATTTCGCCGGCTGCGGCTCGCCGGAGACGACCGTGCTCGACGTCGGCGAGATCGACGAGGTCTACGTGCGCGACCGTCGCTGGGACCTCGGCATGCACACCTTCCTGTTTGCCCGCGAGGTCTCGCTCGACGCCCTGTTTCCCAAGATGTGCCGGCGGCTCGTCTTCCTGCGCGACAAGTTCATCGACGATCTCGCTGAAGGCTCGAAGATCCTGGTCTTCAAGTCGGATGCCATCAACGTCCGCGAACTGCAGCACCTGCACAGCCTTCTGCGCGCCACCGGGCCGGCACGGTTGCTGCACGTGCGGCACGGCCACTGGGCCGGCCTGCGGGGCTGGCCGCGCGGCGAGCCGGGAGAGGTCAAGGCGATCTCGCGCGACCTCTTCGTCGGCTACATCAACCGGATGGGCGATCTCGAGGACATCTGCTTCGACGAATGGGTCGGCCTGTGCCGAAGCGCCGTCGAGGCGACGACGCGCGACACGCACCGCCTTGAAGGCGCTGTCGACATTACTCCGAGATGTTCCCAGCCCTGATGTTGCGCGCCCGCACCGCCGCCTCCAGCCGGCGGCGACGGCGCCCGTAGAGCGAGCGCGCCTCGCGCATCTCGGCATCGGCGGTGAGGACGATCGTCCATTGCGGCGGATCGGGCGCGCGCTTGGCGACGAGGTCGATGCCGAGCGCCTCGAAGGCGCGGAGGACGTGGCCGATCTCGAGCGTCGCCTTGCCGTTCTCGAGCGAGGAGATCCATTGCCGCGAGACGCCGGCGGCGCGGGCGACGTCGCTCTGCTTCAGCCGCAGGTAGCTGCGGCACGCCGCTGCTTCGCGACCGATGTCGCGCGGTGTCCTGATGTCCATGTCACTCCTCCCTCGGTGGCAAATTGCGGTGCCGTGCGCTGACTTGGCCGCGCGATCCGGCGGCTCGGCGGCGACCCGGCGCGATCCGGCGTCCGCGAACGGCGACGCCGGCGGGGCCACGTGCCGCCGTGCGGCGACACGTGAGTGGTCGGTGCCGGCGAGCGACGACAAGAGCCGGGCCCATGTCGCCGTGCGGCGACCGCGCGAAGGCAGCCATCCCTTTGCAACGACACGTGTTTTTCAATCGGGCCGGTCATCGGCGGGCTTGCCAGGCTGTCGCGGATCAGGTAATACTACCTGGATCGCAGGAGGCCGGCAAGCGAGACGGCGCGACCTACTCCACGACGATGCGAGGCGCCTGGCGCTGCCTGGCGCCTTCGAGGCCGGCGCGCACACGGTCGGCGATCGCGCGGTAGGCCTGGCCCGCCGCGCTGTCGGGCGCCACCGCAACCGTCGGGCGGCCGGCGTCGGACTGCTCGCGGATCTGCAGGGCCAGCGGCACCTCGCCGAGGAAGGGCACGCCGAGCGTCTCGGCCTCGTGTCGGGCGCCGCCGTGGGCGAAGATGTCGGAACGACCTTCACAATGCGGGCAGACGAAATACGACATGTTCTCGACGACGCCGAGGATCGGCACGTTGGTCTTCTGGAACATGGCAACGCCGCGCCGCGCGTCGATCAGCGCCAGGTCCTGCGGCGTCGAGACGATGACCGCGCCGGCCAGGCTGACCCGCTGCGCCATCGTTAGCTGCGCGTCGCCGGTGCCGGGCGGCATGTCGACGACGAGGCACTCGAGCTCGCCCCAGTCGACCTCGCGCAGGAGCTGGTTGATGGCGCTCGTCACCATCGGCCCGCGCCAGATCATCGCTTCGCCCTCGGCGACGAGGAAGCCGATCGACATCGCCTTGAGGCCGAAGACGTAGAGCGGCTTCAGCATCTTGCCCTCGAGCTCGGGCTTGGTGTCGAGCCCGAGAAGCCGCGGCAGCGAGGGGCCGTAGACGTCGGCGTCGAGCAGCCCGACGCGCCAGCCGGAGGCGACGAGGCCGAGTGCGACATTGACCGCGGTCGTCGACTTGCCGACGCCGCCCTTGCCGGAGGCGACCGCGATGATGCGCGCGACGCCCGGGACGGCGAGGTTCTTCTGCGCGGGCGCGCGATGGCCGTGCGCGGCGCGCGCCGGTCCGGCGTCAGGCTTCTCGGCGGTCAGCGTGACGATGGCGCGCTCGACGCCGGGCAGCGCGGCGACCTGCTTTTCCGCCTCGGCGCGCATCGTCTCCATCGCCTCGGCGAGCCGCGGGTCGCCGGTGAGCGCGAGGAACACCTTGCCGTCGCGGATGGTCAGGCCGGCGATACCGTTGGTGCGCGAGACGCAGGTCCGCCCGTCCGGCCCCGCGACGGTGCTCAAGGCCTCGAGCACTTCCTGTTCGGTGATCATTCCTGCAACGCAATCCCGGGCCGGTGTGACGACGCACGTCATATAAGGGGAACCGGCCGCCCGCGCACCCGCAGGACTCGCGATCGGACCGCGCCGTCACGAGAGCGACGGAATTCGCGCTTAGGCGCCACCGCGCATGTCGAACTCGAAAGAACGCCCAAGCGCATTGCGCCTTGCCGGTATGGCTGTGATGCTCGCCGCGGTGATGGGCGTCCTGCCCTGCAAAGCCTCCGAGGTGCCGCAGCACCTGACGATCGCCAGCGAAGGCGCGCGGCCGCCGTACAATTATTTCGACGGCGACAAGCTGGCCGGCTTCGAGATCGACCTCGGCACCGACCTCTGCCGGCGGATGCGCGTGACCTGCAGCTTCGTCGCGCAGGCCTGGGACGACCTAATCCCCGGCCTGCTGGCCAAGCGCTACGACGCGATCATGGCGGCGATGGAGATCACGCCCGCGCGCTTGGCCGAGATCGCCTTCTCGCAGCCCTACATCCGCATGCCGTCGGCCTTCCTCGTGCGCAAGGACACCGACCTGACCGAGGCGACGCCAGACGCCCTCGCCGGCCGGCGGATCGGCCTCGAGAAGGGCGGCACGCACGAAGCTTTCCTGCGCAAGATCTACCCGGCCTCGAAGATCGCGACGTACGGTTCGTTCGCGGACGCCGTGCTCGACCTCGAAGCCGGCCGCGTCGATGCGGCGATCGGCGACAAGGACGCCGTCGTTGCCTTCCTCGACACGCGCCGCGACGCCAGCTGCTGCCGGATCCTCGCCGACGTGCCGCGCTACCCCGCCTTCTTCGGCGACGGGATCGGCATCGGTCTGCGCAAGGAGGATTCCGGGCTCAAGGCCGCCTTCGACAAGGCACTCGTCGCGAGCATGGCGGATGGCACGTTCACCAAGATCCGCGAGCGGTATTTCAAGTTCTCGATCAACTGATCGGAATGTTGGTTAATGCGAGTTAAGCATCCAAGCTCAAGGCCGTTTGGAAACGAGCTACCATGAACGCTTAAAGTCCGAGCTTTCGGCGCGTGTTACTTGATTCGTTACGGCTCCGGCGTTTTCTGTTGGGTGTTGGAGGCAATGATGTTGCAGACTATCCGTAGCTTGATCGCCGACCATGGCCGGCTGCCCGTCGGCGTCGAGACGCTTTCGAACGATCAGGATCTCTATTCCGCCGGCCTCACGTCCTTCGCCGCCGTGCAGCTGATGCTGGCGCTCGAGGACCGGTTCGACGTCGAGTTTCCCGAGCAGATGCTCAACCGCCGCAGCTTCGCCAGCATCGACGCGATCGCCGGCTGCATTCACCAGCTCGTGCCGGAGGCGGCATGATGAACGTGCTGGCCGTGGCCGATTGCGGCAAGAAGCTCGCCGAGCGCGGCGCCGAGGCGGCCTCGGTCGCCGCCAGGCACGCAGACGAGGTCGATTCGGGCCGCCGTTTCCCGCGCGAGGCGATCGACGCGATGAAGCAGGGCCGCCTGCTCGGCGCGATGATCCCGGTCGAGCTCGGCGGCGAGGGCGCGACCCTGGCCGAGATCGCAGAGATCTGTTCGCTGCTCGGCCAGCAATGCGCCTCGGCCGGCATGGTCTACGCCATGCACCAGATCCAGGTGTCGAGCCTCGCCCTGCACGCGCAGACGAGCGAGTGGCACCGCACTTTCCTGCACAGGGTCGCCGATGAGCAGCTGCTGCTCGCTTCGGCCACGTCGGAAGCCGGCGTCGGCGGCGACCTGCGCACGTCGCTCTGCGCGGTTGAGCGCGACGGCGATACGTATCGCCTGGAAAAGAACGCCTCCGTCATCTCCTACGGTCAGGACGCCGACGCGATCCTCGCGACGGCGCGCCGCGAGCCCGACTCGCCGACCTCGGACCAGGTGCTGGTCGTGGTCATGAAGGACCATTGCACGCTCGAGCGCACGACCCAGTGGGACACGATGGGCATGCGCGGCACCTGCTCCGAGGGCTTCAAGCTCAAGGCCTGCGGGCCGGCCTCGCACATCCTGCCGAAGCCGTTCGCCGAGATCGCCGCGCATTCGATGCTGGCGACCTCGCACCTTCTCTGGGCGTCGCTGTGGTACGGCATCGCGCTGTCGGCCGTGCACAAGGCTCAGGCCTTCGTTCGCGCCGAGGCGCGCAAGAAGCCCAACGAGAAGCCGACCGGCGCGATCCGGGTCGCCGAAGCGGCGAGCGCGCTGCAGATGATGAAGTCGATGGCTCGCGACGGACTCAATCGCTACGAGCTGGCGCAGGCCGACGCGGACGAATTGACCTCGGTCGGCTTCGCCGTCGCGATGAACAACGTCAAGGTCGCGACCTCGCAGACCGCGATCGACATCGTCAACAAGGCGATGATCGTCTGCGGGATCGCCGGGTTCCGGAACGACACGCCCTACTCCCTGGGCCGCCAGTTCCGCGACATCCTCTCGGCGCAGGTGATGATCAACAACGACCGCATCTTCGGCAACACGTCGAACATGCTGCTCGTGCACAGGCTCGACAACCGCCTGGTCGCCTGACGCGCGACGACTCCACCACCGACTCAACGATCAAGCGAGACCTCGCCATGTGCATGGTGTGCGGTGATTTTCTGGACGGCCTCATGACGAAGGGGCTGCTGTTCGATATGGGCGTGCCGGGCCTCTATGGCCGCTCGGGCACCTTCGAGGACGTGGTCGAGCGCCTCACCGCGCTGATCACGCGTCTCGGCGCCGATGCCAGGCCCGAGGTGCTGCGCTTTCCGCCCGGCATGAACCGGGTCGACCTCGAGCGCTCCGGCTACCTCAAGAACTTCCCCGACATGGCCGGGACGATCCATTCGTTCAAAGGCGGCGACCGCGAGCACGCGACGCTGGTCGACCGGCTGCACGCCAATCTCGACTGGACCGAGCACCAGGCGGTCAACGACGTCTCGCTGGCGCCGGCCGCCTGCTACCCGCTGTATCCCGTCGTCGGTCGCCGCGGCCCGCTGCCGAAGAACGGCGGCATCTACGACATCTACTCGTTCTGCTTCCGCAACGAGCCGTCGCGCGACCCGGACCGCATGCAGATGTTCCGACAGCGCGAATACGTCCGCATCGGGTCGCCCGACCAGGTCAAGGCGTTTCGCCAGCACTGGCTCGAGCGGGCGCCCGAGATGATCGCGATGCTCGAGCTGCCGTGCGTGGTGGAGGTCGCCAACGACCCCTTCTTCGGCCGCGCCGGACGCATGCTGAAGGCCTCGCAGCGCGACCAGGAGCTGAAGTTCGAGCTCGTGATCCCGATCAACGACGGCAAGAAGCCGACCGCCTGCATCTCGTTCAATTACCACCAGGACCATTTCGGCGTCGGCTGGGACTTGCGGACCGCCGACGGCGAGACCGCGCACACGGCCTGCGTGGGCTTCGGCATGGAGCGGCTCACGCTCGCGATGTTCAAGAACCACGGGCTCGACACCGACCTGTGGCCGCGCGCCGTCCGCGATGTGCTCTGGGGCTGAGGCGCTCATGCTGGCACCGGCGCCGATCGCCGTTCTCTCCGCCGTCTCGCCGGATCGCCACAGGCCGCATGCGCTGCATGACGGCTCGCGCGACTGGCCGGAGACCAATTGCTACATCGACGTGTGGATCGAGGTGCTCAACGCGATGAACGAGGACGCGACGGCCGCCCTCGGCTTCACCGTCGCGCAGGACTTCGAGGGCGACCACTTTACCTTCATGAAGTTCCCGCTCGAGGACCTGCAGGAGCAGTTCGGGCTGGAGGTGCAGGAGGTCGCGCTCTACGACTCGCTCGAGGCGCATGTCGTCGAGCAGACGCGGCGCGGCCGCATGATGATCTTCGAGGTCGACGGCTTCTTCCTGCCCGACACCCGCGGCGTCTCCTATGGGCTCGAGCACACCAAGACCACGATCGCGGTCAACCGGATTGATCCTTCGCGCCGCGAGCTCGACTATTTCCACAATGCCGGCTTCTTCGCGCTCACCGGCGACGACTACGACGCGATCCTGATGAAGGACGCGCCCGAGACGGCGCTCCTTCCCTACGCCGAGTTCGTGAAGCTCGATCGCCGTCGGCCGCTCGACGCGACGACGTCGCTGAAGATCCTGCGCAAGCACCTGGCGCGCCGCCCGGACGACAATCCGGTCGCGGCCTTCCGCGAGCGCGTGCGCGAGCAGGTCGTGATGGTCGCCGAGCGGCCGAACGCCTTCCTGCACAAGTACGCGTTCAACACCGCGCGCCAGCTCGGCATGAACTTCGAGCTCCTCGGCAGCCATCTCGACTGGCTGCAAGGCATGGGGCTTGGCTGGACCAAGCTTCATCCGGCTATCGAATCGTGCAAGGCTCTTTCATCCGGCGCCAAGGCGTTCCAGTTCCAGCTGGCCCGCGCCGTCGCCCGCAAACGCTTCGATGCGATCGAGACCGCGCTTGACCCACTCGTCGATCTTTATGCGCGGATTTTCGACGGGCTTGAGAGCGTCTAGCTCGGGTCTTCCCTCACCCGCTCCGGCGACGACTTTCTGATGCGGATCGGAGCCTGGCAGCTCGCCCAGACCGCGCCCGGCGCTTGGGCCGATGCCGCATCGATCACCGCCGCCGAATGGCTGCCGGCGCTGGTGCCTGGAACAGTCGGGGCAAGCCTGCAGGCGGCGGGGCGCTGGAAGCCCGACGACGGGATCGCCTTCGACGCCTTCGACTTCTGGTACCGCGCGGAGATCACCGGCGTCGGCCAAGCCCTGCTGCAACTCGACGGGCTCGCGACGGTCGCCGAGGTCTTCCTCGACGGCGCCCCGGTCCTCGTCTCCGAGAACATGTTTGTCGCGCACGAGATCGGCCTGACGCTGTCCGGGCGCCATGCGCTGCACATCGTCTTCCGCTCGCTCGAGGCGCATCTGGCAGGCAGGAAGGGCCGCGCGCGCTGGCGCCCGAAGCTGGTGCGACCGCCAACGCTGCGTTTCGCCCGCACGCTTCTCGTCGGGCACATCCCGGGCTGGGGACCGCCGGTGCACGCCGTCGGTCCGTATCGCGGCGTGCGCCTGGTGCCCGCGGCCGATCTGCGGATCGTCGAGCGCCAGATCGCCACGAGCTTCGACCGCGACGGCGACGGCCTTATCGATCTCGCCGTCCGCCTGTCGGCCAAGGTCGAGGGCTGGGTGACGGCGCGCTGCGGCGACATCGATTTCGTCCTCGTCGACGACGGCGACGGCACCCTTCGCGGGCGCGCCGAGATCCCGGACGTCCGGCGCTGGTGGCCGGCGACGCATGGTACGCCCGCCCTCTATCCCGTCTCGGTGCAGGCTGGCGGCCGCGACTTCGACCTCGGCAACGTCGGCTTCCGGACGATCGAGGTCGATCGCGACGCCGACGGCAAGGGCTTCGGCCTGCGCGTCAACGGCGAGCCGGTGTTCTGCCGCGGCGCCTGCTGGACGCCCGCCGATCTCGTCACCCTGCCCTTCTCGCGCGAGGCCTACCTGCCGTTGCTGACGCTGGCGGCGGACGCCGGCCTCAACATGATCCGCATCGGCGGCACGATGGGCTACGAGGGCGACGCGTTCTATGCGCTCTGCGACGAGCTGGGCCTGCTCGTCTGGCAGGATTTCGCCTTCTCGAATTTCGACTATCCTGCCGCCGATGCCGCGTTTCGCGCCTCGATCGATGTAGAAGCGCGGCAGTTCCTCGCCCGCACGCAGAACGCGCCGTCGCTCGCAGTGTTGTGCGGCGCCAGCGAGGTGGCGCAGCAGGCGGCGATGCTCGGCATGCCGGCGCCCCTGTGGTCGAACGCGATCTTCGACGAGCTGCTGCCGGCTGTCGTCGCCGCGCTGCGGCCCGACGTGCCCTACACGCCGCATTCGCCCTGGGGCGGCGACCTGCCCTTCGTCGCCAACGAGGGCATCAGCCATTACTACGGCGTCAGCGCGCATCTCCGGCCGATCGAGGAGGCGCGGCGCGCCGAGGTCCGGTTCTCGGCCGAGAGCCTCGGCTTCGCCAATGTGCCCGACGTCGCGCCCTTCGCGCTGGAGCCGGATCGCCCCGAGGTCGTGCATCGCAACGACGTCGAGCGGGTGCCGCACGAGGTCGGCGCCTCCTGGGCCTTCGAGGGCATCCGCAACCACTACACGGAGACGCTGTACGGCGTGGACGTCGCGGCGCTGCGCCGGGACGATCCCGAGCGCTTCCTCGCCTTCGCCCGCGCCACCTCGGCCGAGGTCATCGAGGCGACCTACGCGGAGTGGCGCCGCGCAGGCTCGCCGACCCGCGGCGCGCTGGTCTGGTGGTGGCGCGACATCTTCGATGGGGCGGGCTGGGGCATGCTCGACGCGCGCAACGCGCCGAAGGCCGCCTACTATGGGCTCAAGCGCGCCTCGCGGCCGGTCTCGGTCGTGCTCACCGACGAGAACCTCAACGGGCTGGCGGTCAGCCTGATCAACGAAACGGCCGAGCCGATCGCGGCGAAGCTGTCGCTCGTCTGCCTGCGCGAGGGCGAGACGGTCGTCATGCGCGGCGAGACCGAGCTGACGCTGCCGGCGCGCCGCATCTTTGGCCTCGCGGCGTCGACGATCTGGGGCGGCTTCTTCGACACGACGTACGCCTTCCGCTTCGGCGATCCCTCGCACGACGTCACGGTCGCGCGCCTCGTCCATGCGGATGGAACTCTGCTGGCCGAGGCCTTCCACTTTCCGCTGGGCCGCGGCCATGCGCGGCACGATCTCGGGCTGGAGGCGGTGGTCGAGGATGGCGAGGCCGGCGCGGTGCTCGTGCTGCGCACCCGGCGGCTGGCGCAATCCATCCGCCTCGTCGTCGACGGCTACCGGCCCGACGACAATTATTTCCATCTGGCGCCGGGCGAGGGCCGCCGCATCGCGCTCGCGCCGCTCGGCGATGCCAAAGGGCGACCGACCGGGCGCGCCGAGCCGCTGAACGGTCTTACGCCTGCGATCTTCTGAGGCTATGCCAGCAGCAGACCCGACCGGGCGTTTTGCCGCGGGCAAGCTGGAGCGCAGCCATGATCGGGCATTACATCTGGGTGGTCATCGTCGGGTTCGTCGCGGGGCTCATCGCCAAGTTCCTCATCCCCGGACCGAACAATCCCAGCGGGTTCATCATGACGGCGGTGCTGGGCATCGTCGGGTCGTTCGTGGCCAACTTCATCGCCGTGAAGGTCGGCTGGATCTCCGCCGCGTCGGAAGGCGGTCAGTTGCTCAGCGGCATCGTCGGCGCGGTGGTGATCCTGATCATCTACCACTTCATCGCCGGGCGGAGCGCCAGCACGACGATCTGAGCGGCCGTCGCAACGCAAGAGCGGCGCCTCGTGGGCGCCGCTCTGAAAAACTACTTGGCGTTGTTGCCGCCGGTCGCCGACGGCGGGATGACGGGAGTCGAGTTCGGATGCGGCGCCGGCGCGGGCGCCTTCATGTCAGGATCGATGTTGCCCTTCGGCTTGATGACGCCGCCGCTCTTGCTCAGCTTGCTGCTGAGATTTTCGCTGTGGTCGGACTGCATGCTGGTTTGCGTATCCGACTGAGCGAAGGCCGGGGCGCAGGCGAACATCCCAAGCGCGAATGCAGTAACGCCGATCCTGGCGGACATCTGTCCCTCCCTATGGTGATGTTGGAAGCGAACGACGCGGCCAAGCCATCGTTCCGATTGTCCACATTACGATGCTGCCATCTCAGGAGGCGGCGAGTGGCCCCGGCAGCGCCTGCTCGGCCTCGAGCGTGAGCCGCGCCTCGTGAACCTTGAAGAAGCGCCAGAGCGCGACCGACAGGAGCACGACTACTGCCAGGGCGCCGAGCCCGACCGGCCCCAGCACGTTCTCCACCTGCGATCCGAAGGCATAGCCGAGGCCGCCCATGACCCCGGCCCAGACGAGGCCGCCGAGCGCGTTCCAGAGCAGAAAGCGCCGGGCGTCGTAGCGGTTGGCCCCCGCGAGCACGGCGGCGAAGGTGCGGAGCAGCGCGACGAAGCGGCCGAAGAAGACGATCGTCCCACCGTGCCGGCGGAAGAGATATTGCCCGAGCTTGAGCTTGCGCTCGTCCAGATGCACGTAGCGACCGTATCGCAAGAGCAGGCGCAGTCCCCAGCGTCGGCCGGCCCAAAATCCCAGATTGTCGCCGAGGATCGCCGCGACGGCGGCGGTTGCTATGACGGCTGTGATGTCGAGCCCGTTGCCGCTGCCGGCCAGCACCGCCCCCGTCAGCAGCATCGTCTCGCCGGGCAAAGGCAGGCCGGCGCTCTCGAGCAGGATGACGACGAAGATCGCCGGCAATCCGTAGGTCGCGACGAGATCGGGGAGCTGCTCCAGGAAAGCGAAGGGCTCGCTATTGTTGAGTTTATCGAGAAGCCACATCGAGATCGTGTCCGGGTAGGATGAAAATTCTACGGCGTCGTCGCGCCGGAGACGGCTTTTCCCCGGAGCGCAGCGGGAGGGTCAGGCCTTCACCAAATCCGGGCTGCAACGTGGCGTATGGCTCGCAATCCGTTTGTAAATCGCCTATTTCCAAAGCCCCCTTGATGAAAGCCGCGTCTCCAAATGCCGAAGGTCGTCACCGCCAACATGCTCGATACCGGCACGGTGGTGTTCCTGGGGCGTGACGAGACATGGGTCGCGGCGATCGCCGACGCCGCGATGTACGACGATGCGGCGGCCGCGGAGGTCGGGCTCGAGAAGGCGAACGCCGATGTCGCCCGCGCCATCGTGGTCGAGCCGTTCGTCACCGATGCCGGCCCGGAGCAGGACGGCCGGCCGAAGATGACGTTGCGCGACACGATCCGCGCCTTCGGTCCGACGATCAATTTCATGCCGAGCGCGCCCAAGCGCGCCTGAGGATCGACACATGTACCGTTACGACGAGTTCGATGCCGATTTCGTCGCGGAGCGCGTCGCGCAATTCCGCGATCAGGTCGCGCGGCGCCTCGATGGCTCGCTCACCGAGGAGCAGTTCCGTCCGCTGCGCCTGATGAACGGCGTCTATCTGCAGCTGCACGCCTACATGCTCCGCATCGCGGTGCCGTACGGCACGCTGTCCCCGAAGCAGATGCGCAAGCTCGCGCACATCGCCCGCACCTACGACAAGGGCTACGGCCACTTCACGACGCGCCAGAACCTGCAGTTCAACTGGCCGGCCTTAAAGGACTGCCCCGCGATCCTGCAGGAGCTGGCCTCGGTCGAGATGCATTGCATCCAGACCTCCGGGAACTGCATCCGCAACACGACCGCCGATCAGTTCGCCGGCGCCGCCTTCGACGAGATCGAGGATCCCCGGCCCTATGCCGAGATCATCCGGCAATGGTCGTCGCTGCACCCGGAATTCTCGTTCCTGCCGCGCAAGTTCAAGATTGCGATGACCGGCGCGCCGACCGACCGCGCGGCGATCCAGGTCCACGACATCGGCTACCAGGTCGTCCGGAACGACGCCGGCGAGGTGGGCTTCGCCGTCTATGTCGGCGGCGGCCAGGGCCGTACGCCCCTGATCGCGCACAAGATCCGCGACTTCCTGCCGAAGGCCGACCTGCTCGCCTACACGAACTCGATCCTTCGCGTGTACAATCTCGAAGGCCGCCGCGACAACAAGTACAAGGCGCGCATCAAGATCCTCGTCCACGAGAAGGGCGCCGACGTCATCCGCGACGCCGTCGAGGCGGACTTCGCTGAAAACCGCGATGCCGGCTTGACGCTGCCGCAGGACGAGATCGATCGGATCGTCGCCTATTTCGCGATGCCCGACCTTGCCGAGCGCTCGCCGACGTCGGAGGCGTTCGAGGCGCGCAAGCAGAGCGACCCCGCGTTTGGTCTCTTCGCGGCAAACAACGTCTTCCCGCACAAGGTGCCGGGCTACGGCATCATCACGATCTCGCTGAAGCCGATCGGCGGCATTCCCGGCGACGCTTCGGCGGAGCAGATGGACCTGATGGCCGATCTCGCCGAGCGCTATTCGGCCGACGAGCTTCGCGTTTCGCACGAGCAGAACGTCGTCCTGCCGCATGTCGCGCTCGACGACATCCCGGCGATCTACGATGTGCTCGTCGCCGCAGGGCTCGCGACGGAGAACGTCGGGCTCGCCTCCGACATCATCTGCTGCCCCGGGCTCGACTATTGCGCCCTGGCGACGGCGCGCTCGATCCCGGTCGCGCAGCGCATCTCCGAGCGCTTCGGCCAGCCGGAGCGCGCGGCCGAGATCGGCGACCTCAAGATCAAGATCTCGGGCTGCATCAACGCCTGCGGCCACCACCACGTCGGCAACATCGGCATCCTCGGCCTCGAGAAGAACGGGGTCGAGAGCTACCAGCTGACCCTCGGCGGCACCGCCGACGAGACCTGCACGGTGGGCGACATCACCGGCCGCGGCTTCTCGTCCGAGAAGATCGTCGATGCGGTGGAAACCGTGGTCGACACCTATCTCGCCGTGCGCAAGGACAGGGACGAGGACTTCCTCGCCGCCTACCGCCGCGTCGGAATGAAGCCCTTCAAGGAGGCGCTCTATGCTCATGCCTGAGCCCGTCATCTCCTCCACGCTCGACACCGCCGAGGCGCTCGCCGAGCGCTACGAGCACACAACCGCCAAGACCCGCCTCGCGGCGGCGATCCGCTACCTCTTCCGCGGCCGCATCGCGCTGGTCTCGAGCTTCGGTGCGGAATCGGCGGTGCTGCTGCATCTCCTCGCCGAGGTCGATCGGGACACTCCCGTGATCTTCGTCGACACCGGCATGCTCTTCGAGGAGACCTTGGCGTTCCGGGATAAGCTCGTCGCGCGCTTGGGCCTCACCAACGTGACGAGCTACAAGCCGGACGAGAGCGACCTCGCGGTCGAGGACCCCGAGAATTTCCTCTGGGCGAGCGATCCCGACCGCTGCTGCCATATCCGCAAGGTGGTGCCGCTCGACCGCGCGCTCGAAGGCTACGATGCGTGGATCTCGGGCCGTAAGCGCTTCCAGTCTGAGACGCGCGACGGTCTGCCGATCTTCGAGGCGCAGGGCGGTCGCACGAAGGTCAATCCGCTGGCCGACTGGTCGGCCAAGGATCTCGTCGCCTACATCGCCGAGCACGACCTGCCGCGGCATCCGCTGGTCGCGAAGAACTACCTGTCGATCGGCTGCCTGCCGTGCACCAGTCCGGTGCGCCCTGGCGAGGATGCGAGGGCCGGGCGCTGGCGCGGGCGCGCCAAGCTGGAATGCGGCATCCACAAGCCCTTCCACGAGGCGGGCGCCGGCATCTGATGCGCTACTTCACGAAAGGCGTCTTCGCCGACGATCCCTGGGCGGGCCGCGAGGTTCTTACCCTCGCCGAGTTCCGCGAGCGCGACACCGCCGGCACCCTGCCCCAGCCGCTCGGGCTGCGGCTCGACCCGGGCGTCGACGTCCAGTCGATCGCCGCGCGTCTCGAGCAGGTGAAGCTGATTGCGATCGCCTTTCCGAAGTTCACCGACGGGCGCGGCTATTCGATTGGCTGGCTGCTGAGACGCCGTCTCGGCTACCGGGGCGAGATGCGCGCCGTCGGCGACGTGCTGTTCGACGAGATGCAGTTCATGGTGCGCTGCGGCTTCGATTCCTTCGAGATCGGCGATCCCGCCACGCTGAAGCTGCTCGAGGACGGCCGGCGCGCGGCCGCCTTCCAGCACTTCTATCAGCCCGGCCTCGAGCCTGAAGTTCCCGCGGGAACAAGGCCTTGGGCGCGGCGCGCCGCGACGCGGCCGAGCGGGAACCCGGTCTGACGGCGGCTGTTGATATCAGCCGGAGGCTTTCGGCACGGAATCGGAGCGCGGCGATGACGGACATCAAGGACACCAAGATCCTGATCATGGCGACGGACGGGTTCGAGCAATCGGAACTCTTCGTGCCGCTCGAGAAGCTGCGTGCCGCCGGCGCCGACGTGCATATCGCCGCGCCGAAGAAGGGCGACATCAAGGGCTGGGACAAGGACAACTGGGGCCGCACCGTCGTTGCCGATCTCGGGATCGACGAGGTCGATGCCGACGATTACGACGCCCTGGTCCTGCCGGGCGGCCAGATGAACCCGGACGTGCTGCGGCTCAACGAGCGTGCGGTCGAGCTCGTGCTCGACTTCCTCGATTCGGAGAAAGTCGTCGCCGCGATCTGTCACGCGCCTTGGCTCCTGGTCGAGGCCGACGCCGTCGAGGGACGCATGCTGACCTCCTGGCCATCGGTGAAGACCGACATCGAGAACGCCGGCGGCGACTGGGTCGACGAGGAGGTCGTCGTCGACGACAACATCATCACCAGCCGGTCGCCGAAAGACCTCGACGCCTTCTGCGCCAAGATCATCGAGGAACTCGAGCAACTGGAGGACGTTGGCGGGTCCGCCTGAGGCCGCCCTCACCCACTCCAGGAGTTCCGATGCTCACCGCGCTCGACCCGCAGAAGGTCTGCTTTCTCATCGTCAAGATCCGCGCGTTCGACGTGCAGGCCGAGCCCGACCTCGGCGGCGGCTCCGACGCCGTCGACGACGGCTTTTCCTCGGTCTACGAGACCCACGAGGAGTCGTCCGTCGTCAACGAGGTGGAGGGCATCATCGAGGCGATGAACGTCGACGAGCAGCGCGAGCTGATCGCGTTGAGCCTCGTCGGCCGCGGCGAGTACGCCAAGGAAGACTGGGTCTCCGCCCTGAAGGCGGCCGGCTCGCACCCAGAGCCGACCACCACGGCCTCTCCCCTCAGCGACCCGCCCGTCTCCGATGCGCTGCAGGACGGCCTCTCGGCCTACGGCTTCTCGTGCGACGAGGAGGTCGAGAGATAGCACTTGAGCGTCACCCTGTGCGCCTGCACCGGCATGCGCTGGCGGGTCGACCCGACGAGCTTCGGCGCGATGCGCGCCGTGATCACGCCCGGCCCGTCCGAGGCGCGCGCGACGACCAAGCCCCAAGGGTCGATCACCATCGAGTGCCCGTAGCTCTGACGCACCTCGTCACCGATCCTGTGCGGCCCGACCTGCGCGGGCGCGCAAAAATAGGTCTGCGTCTCGATCGCCCGCGCCCGGCACAGCACCTCCCAGTGATCCTTGCCGGTCTGCAGCGTGAACGCGGAAGGTAGCGCGATCATCTGCGCGCCCGCCTCGACGAGCGCCTGGAAGAGATAGGGGAAGCGCAGGTCGTAGCAGATCGAGCAGCCGATCCTCACGCCCTCGCAATCGTAGGTGGCGATCGTGTCCCCCGGCTTGAACGAGGCGCTCTCGCGATACGACACGCCATCCGGCGTCTCGATGTCGAACATGTGGATCTTGCGATAGCGCGCGACTTCGCGGCCGTCGCGATCGAACACGACCGTCGTGTTGTGGATGCGCTCCTCGCCGGCGACCTTCTCGAGGATCGAGCCGGCATGGATGAAGACCCGATGGCGCGCGGCAAGCGTCCGCATCGCCTCGTACGCCGGGCCGCCGTCGCCAAGCGTCTCGGCGGCGGCCAGCTTGTCGGCTTTGCGCCCACCGCAGAAATCGAAGCACTCCGGCAGCCCGATCCAGTCGGGCCGCTCCTCCTCGATAGCCCTGGTGACGAGCGCGATCGCCGCAGCGATATTCGCCGACTTGTCGCTGACCGAATTCATCTGGACGAGCGAAACCTTCAACGGCGAAGCCCCGGGCTGATCTGATCTGTGGCGGAGGGAGCGGGAGCGAACCCTACCCATCGCCCATCGCTCTGAAAACCTTTGGTATTTTTCCGGTTCATAGTCCGCGCAGTGTAGGGCCGTGGGTAGCAAACGTGCCCACATTCCACGTTTCGCCGCACCAGTCGAGATCATTATCTCCGCTGGCATAGGATGCGGACCTATTTGAAAGTCTCTCTGAAGCTTGGCGGGATAATAAAATAACTACAGAGTATCTAAAAGTATTGAACGATTTTCATAAAATTATCGAACGATCAGGGCTTGATTTATTCTCATATAATATTATATTCCATACCTTGAGACACCAACCCCTCAAGGAGAGGCCGATGGACGAGGCCGCTGCCTACTATAATGCGTGTAAGAGGTCAGCAGCGGCCATGGTTCACGAGTTGGACCATCACGGTTGCTCGTCGGATGCTTATGAAGCCGCAGCAAACAACCTCCGCAACATGATAGCGCGAAGGCCTGAGTGCACGAATCAATACGAATCCGCTTGGACTTTCGACTGCCTCGTCGAGGAGGCCTTGCACAGCCCCGACCGCGGCTATTGGGTGCGAGTCGAGACTGCGGTTTACTTCATACAAGTGCCAGACCTGTCCGTTCATATAATCGGTGACGGACTTGGGCCCAGCATCTGTCGCTTTCTGCCCGGCGCAGACGCCAGATGCCAGTGGAGCAGCCAAAGGGAGGCGGGACGTTCCAGGAACGGGTCCCCCGATTCGCCAAATATGAGGCGGCCCAGCGCAGTGGGGCGCAGCCGACTCGCAGCGCTCCCCAGGTCGTCGTCATTCGCGACACAGATTACGTTCGATGCCAAGGCCCAATGGCGCATGGCCGTAACCATGTTCTTGCCCGCCCCAAAGTATGCGATTGATGAGTCGTCGGTGAATACAGCCCGCGTGTCAGCATCTGGCATGGCCTCTTCTTTTACAACGGCGTCGTAGGACTTCTTCAGCCATCCGTAACGAAGAGGGAATGTTTCGTGGCCAGAAAACTGTAGTCGGAACCGGGGCTCATCAAGGAGGCTGCGCGCCATGCTAGGAAAATCCGACTGGAGGGTGTAGCCAGCCCCCCATACCCCGCGCTGGGTGTAGTAGCCAGTGCGGCTCCGAAGCTTGCGGTGGAGAAGCGCACGAATGACGGCCACAGCCCCCGGCTCCGCGCTCGAGTCCTTTGGGGTCTACATGGACTATCAAGCGTCGACCCCGCTCGATCCTCGAGTCCTCGACGCTATGAAGCCATTTATGACCGGTGGGTACGGCAATCCGCACGCCGTTGAACACGGCTACGGGTGGCAGGCCGATTCGGCCGTCGAGGCAGCCCGGGCCTCGATTGCCGCTCGGATCAAGGCCGATGACGACGAGGTCGTTTTCACCTCCGGTGCGACGGAGGCTAACAACCTCGCGATCATCGGGACGGCACGGGCCGCGGACATCGGCCGCCGCCGCATCGTCGTGAGTGCCATTGAGCACAAGTGCGTCCTCGCCGCGGCGGACTCTTTGATGACGGAGGGCTTCGACATTGTCCGCGCCCCCGTGACACGAGAAGGCACCATCGACATCGAAGCGCTCTCGCGCCTGATCGACGAACGCACAGCAATCGTCTCGGTCATGGCGGTTAACAACGAAATTGGCACGTCACAGCCAATGCAGGATATAGCCGCGCTTTGCCGACGGTCCGGCGCACTGTTTCATTCCGACGCCGCCCAAGCCCTTGCCGTCGCGGAGGTGGACGTTGATGGTTGGGGATGCGACCTTCTCAGCCTGTCGGCGCATAAGGCCTACGGTCCCAAAGGCGTCGGCGCGCTGTACCTCCGGCGCGGCGTGCGACCAAGGATTCGGCCGATTATGCACGGCGGGGGACAAGAGGGCGGCCTGCGCCCCGGGACGTTGCCGACTTTCCTTTGCGTCGGTTTCGGCCGCGCCTGCGCCGTCCTCGGTGATGCCGCAGAAGTCTCGCGCATCGCACATTTAAGGGACCGGCTTCTGAAGCTTGTCTTGAAAGCCATCCCCGGCGTCGAGGCGAACGGCCCCAGTCGGGACCGCCACCCCGGTAACCTGAACCTTCGCTTCCCGGATGGCGATGCCGACTTGCTGCTGGCTGCGGCACGTCCGCGGCTCGCTGCATCCACAGGCTCGGCATGCACGTCCGGTGCACCCGAACCATCTCACGTGCTGCGTGCGATTGGCCTCGACGCGGCGGAGGCTGCGCGTTGCGTCCGGCTAAGCATAGGACGCTTCACTACAGAGGCGGACATCGTCGCGGCTGCTGCCGCTCTTGCGGATGCGGCAAGTGAAGTCAGAGACCTTTGCATGCCTCTGGTGAACTGAACCGGCCTCAAATGCGGATGACGTCAGCTTCCTGGTCCGCGCACCGGAGGGCCCCATATGTTTTTGGCCCACGGATCGCGCAGAGCCTTTGCGGCTTTCGCGATACGCTCGCCGGTGTGGTGGCAGGATGCCGATTCGCAGTGCGCAAGGTACGGCCAGACACGCAGCATTCGCCGCGCGCTGGAGATGCCCGCGATTGCCTCAGACGCCTTTTCATAGGCAGCTTCGGTCTCGGCCTTGGCGGTCGCGACCTCGCTTTTGTAGGCTTGCACCGCACGCTCATGCCTTGCGCCCGCATTGATGAATCCGGTGGACCAAACGGACCTACGCGCAATCAAGGCGTCGCGTTCCCTATCAAGGTCTTCGATCTGGGCCTGTAGATCCAAGAGCTTGCTTCGCCGACGCCACCATGGCGCGTCGCGTTCCAAGACAAGGACATGCCGACGCTCGGTGAGGTCCTTTATCTCGGCCGTAACAGAGTCCACTCGCGCGTTAAAACGCGCTCTGTTTCCGGCTGCCTCATCAATAGCGTGCCGCGACGGCGCCGGCGCCCCCTGCTGAGCCGCAGCTATCGCCGAATCTGCGTGACGCTGGAGGCGATCGAGGAGACGCGTGGCCCGCGCCTCTGCTGTTCCGGCGAGGACGATGGCTCGGCGATGGACGTCTCGAAATAGTCCCGCCGCCATCATCGTCTCTTCGACTAGGTCTCGTCGACGACCCGGCGGACCGCCGCCATTATCCCCGGTTCCTGTATGAGGCGGTGGAGCGCCCCGAGGCTCGCGAGCGTTTGCGTCTGCCCGTCTACCAGTCGGCCAAGCAAATCTGTCCACGTCTGAAGCAAGCTCTCGGCGTCCCCCTCGGGCGCTGCGATGATTCGCGCGAGTTGATCCAAGGTCGTGACCTTGTCGTGGATTTCGCCGACCGTCGCGAAGAGGTTTTGCGCCATCGTCGATGGCGTCGCGGTCGTTGCCTGCGTCATGTCCAGTCGCCTTCCGTTTTTCGATGTCGATCTTGCGCGCGCCGGAAAGCCGACGAAGGCTTCCGACGAAGTCTCCGTCCACGCGGATGACCCACTCTTCGGGTTTGTCTCCTGGAAGAAGATCAAGGTTTTCCACCTTGAGAGCGGCTTCGAGTGCACTCCAAGACGTCGTGCTCAGCCAAGCGGCCCGGACCGCTTGACGGATCGCCGGCAGATCATGGCCCTTACGTTTCGCGGCCTGATGAGTGGCGTGCTTGAAGGCCTCGCGCGGCGGATTTTCGCGGATAAGGGTGGGCTCAAGCCAGGCGGCGATGTCGTGTCGGCCGTCGCGCATCAGGCGTGCAATCACGGCTTGAGTATGGACACCGGGGACTATGGGATGCCCCAGCTCGAATTCCGCAACTCGAGCGAGATATTCGTGTCGGACGCGATCGTGCGACGAACTCATGATCCGTCCGGAGCCGGGGTCGATTTCGCCGACGACTACATGCCAATGAACGTCAAAAGCGTCGGCCGTCGCTCGCTTCTTCCTATGTTCGACGATGAACCCTCGGCTCGGATCGAAGACGAATTCAGCGGCGATACGATCGACAAGAGCGAGAGCCTCGTCGCGGGCGGTCCTCGACTGGGGCGAAATGATCCAGTGTCGCAGGGCATACCGTGCACCTCGCGCGGCTGCGTCCGAGAACGCAGCCTGGATATCGGCCTCGGTCCCACGCAAAAGTTCGACTCGATCGTTTTCGTCACCGTGAAGGAGGTGGTGGGCCAAACGTCCGCGCGAGTCTTTAGCCAGGACGCGCATCCCCTTGATGATCATCGGGGAAGCCCCAACCCACACGCCGCGATTTCTCGCAACGCGGCAATCGCCTCCAATGCCTTAGCCTGGTTCGGTAGCGGAAGAAGCTCGATCGCAACGGCTGCGTCGATCGCATTCAAGGATCGCCGGATCGTATCCATGTCGGTCTTGTAACGACGCGGCGACGTCGCCTCTTCCACGGCGCGGCTTGCGGCAAAACGAACAAACTCGGATAGACTCGAGCCGCTCAGCTCGGCAGCTAGCGCAATGCGCTCCTTAGCGGCATCTCCAATCCGAAGCTTTATGCTACAACCCTGCATGATCGGCCTCTTCGGGGGTCCACGGGGGCACAGCCCCCTGAGTACTGGCGCACAAGCGCCATGGCTGGCATCACTCCTTCTACGGTGAATCGGCTTACGAGTCGGTACAAGAGAGATTGTGGCCACAACCGAAAATAATTTTTATTTCGAATATCGAACGTTATACTGAAAGCTGTTTCCTAGCTGTTTCAAGAATCGGCATCTGCGCCGAATAAGCAAGAAGCAGGATCAGCCGATCCATCCGTCGGCAAGGCTCCCTGTGCCTGACGCTGGCAATGTTGGAACGCGCCGTGGCGTCCGACGAATGCGCAGGATTGGGCGCGCGTCCGGGATGCTGACTGGTGTCTGCATTCGGTAGCAATCGAGCAAGAGATCGAGGTCTCTCGGGAGAGGCCAGGTGGCGAGGGTCGCGATCTCCTGGGCCCGGAGGCCTTTCGATCCGTATCGGGCCCCGTTCGTTTGGAGGGCATGCCCCGTTTGAATGTCGATTGTGCGGTCCGGGATATTACAGTCCCTCACCCAATCCTTGTAGGAGTGCCGTAGAGAATGGAACACTTCGGACCGATCATTGTGGATCAAGAGAGCGCGAAAGATTCGCTGAAACCTCTTGGAGGCGGCATCGCCGGGTCTTTTGATATGAGCGGCATGAAGCTCTGGAAATAACCATCCTCGTTGGGACAAGGCCCAATCGACGAACCCTGCGCCTCGGAGGCATTCGTGGAGAACAACGACACGACGCGAGCCCTCGTTCTTCGTCGGCCGTCGTCTTACCTCGCCAGCTTCGGTCACGATCGGGGTAATAAGATTTGCGACGTTGTGGCCTTTACAAATGTGTATGTCCTTCGCTTGAAGAAAGACGAGTTCCGACAAGCGCGCGCCGGTCATAACGCCGAGGAGCGGCAGGTATTTCTCGTCAGAACGTTGGCTTCGCGAACAATGCGCGAACAATTCTCCAACGCTACTCATCGACAGAGGCTCTCTGACGACGGACGGTTTGTTGACCTCAGGAATAAGCGCTTTCGTTCCTTTAAAAGGATCTCTAACTCCGTACCTAGCACACATATATGAGAACATCGTCTTTATTTTTCCAATGTAATTTACAATAATTGTCTTTTTTGTTAGACCTTGTTCGTTTTTGAAATTTCAAGAAGATTTATTGAAAAGGATTATTTGCTTGGGCGACATATTTCGCCACCTTGGTTTTACTGAATAATTAGCTGGAAGATATTTTAAAAACACGGCGAAATTTGTTAAGTCTTGAAGGTTGTAATCGTCGAGAGGCCGGTCGCCGATGAGTTCGATGAACAACTCGAACCTATGTCTTAAATAAGAAAGCTCTCGGCTGGTTTCTCGAAGGCTTTCCTTCTTGGACTCCAAGAAGGCTTCGCCAGCCACTCGCAACATTGGTATATTGAAATCCTTTCGGTTTCGTCGCGCTTGCTCTATAACAACCTCTTCATTGGCAATATGGAGGAGGCGGAATCTTTCCTCCCTATCTTTGATGCGGTCTTCGAGACCACTTACAATCGAATTGTTTGCAAAATCCTTTGCCTTCAAAAGCTCATAAAGATTTTGAATCTCTTTACACATCTCCTGATGCAGGTCATCGTATGTTAAAGCGTGAGCTTCGACGGTTTCTTTCAACGTCTCGATTTCTCCCGCCTGCTCCGCGCAGCGCGTGCTGACCTCCATCGAGAGCGACTTCCACTGATTCACCAGGTTGCGGGTGGCGGCGGCCAGTCTCGTTTGGTCATTGGCGATCGAGAGGCCAGCCTTGGCGAGTGACGTAACGGTTTGCACTTCGAGATCGTCCATTCGCCGACGAAGTCCTTTGAGGACCCCGGCGCGAAAGAATTCCCGAGTATCTGGGCTGCGGTCGGCCTCTTGGGCATAGGAACCATCGTCGTCGGCATTGCTATCGAAGAACGCTGTCGACACCGTCTCGAACTCCGCCTCAGCCTGCCCGGCGAGGATCCGCGCGACGCGCCGCGCGTGCTTTGCCGTGGAGACAGGAAGACTCAACCTTAACGGGGTCCTCCCTAACGCCGGGTGAAGCTCGGCCGGCGGTGCGATCTGGAAGGTCCAGCGCGCGCCGCGACGCCAAAGGTAAGAGGAGCGCATGTGTTGGTCCATGTGTAGGACCCGCACGCCACGTGAATAATTAGTCGTTAAAATACAAAGGGTTGGAACTGGCGGCGGGAGCGGGATTCGAACCCGCGATACGGTTTCCCGTATACACACTTTCCAGGCGTGCGCCTTCAACCACTCGGCCACCCCTCCTCACGGCGCGCGCCGTGCCTCCGGGAGACAAGCCCGCGCGGAAGAAGGCGTTCTTATAGAGCCGGCGACTCCCAGCGCAAGCGGGTCGCGCGGGCTGCCGCAAATCGCGTTGCAAACGCCGCGCGCGACCCGGCGCGGATTGCTTGTCGCTCGGCAGGACGCATGCTAGGGCACCCCGACCACAGCGCACGGCCCTGCTTCGGGCGTGGCGGCTCACCGGAGAGGTGGCAGAGTGGTCGAATGCACCGCACTCGAAATGCGGCATAGGTGCAAGCCTATCGGGGGTTCGAATCCCTCCCTCTCCGCCAGCAACCTGACCGAAATTGTTTGCCGAAGTCGTCCCGGGTGTCTCCCGTGCGGACGCCGGGTCGCGTTTTGACGCCGCAAGCGAGTTGCTGCCGCACGGTGCAAAGTTCTCGCGCGGCCATGCCGCAATGGCGCCCACCGCCACGTCGATTTATCCATAAAGCGGCGCGCGATTATGCGGGCGTGTGGACGTGAGACGTCATCGCTTTATCGCCGCCGGACGGCAGGATGGCCGGAACAAGCGAACGCACCAGTCCGGGAGGTCGATGCGGTGATCAGTCGGGCAGTGTTGCAAGACGTGTCGTACGCCTATGCGAAACGAACCGTCCTGGCGTCGCTCGACCTGTCGCTGTTCGCCGGTGAGATCCTCTGTCTTCTCGGCCCGAACGGCGCCGGCAAGAGCACGCTCGTCAGGCTGCTCTGCGGCCTCGCGAAGCCCATGGCGGGCCGCATCGATCTCGAGGACGGCATCACGCTCAAGGACATCGCGCTCGTCCCGCAGCAGGTCGCCCTCTATCCCTGGCTGACGGGCCTGGAAAACTGCGTGGCCTTCGGTCGTTTCGCCGGGCTCTCGAGCCATGGCGCCCGAGCAGCGGCCGAGGAGGCGCTGGCGTTGACCGACTGCGTCGCGATGCAGGACGTCGCGGTGCGGCGTCTCTCCGGCGGCTACCAGCGGCGCATCAACATCGCCGTCGCGCTGGTCGCCCGGCCGAAAATCCTCGTTCTCGACGAACCGACCGTCGGCATCGACCTCGAGGCGCGCGCGCACATCGCGACGATCTTGCGCCGGCTGCGCGATCGCGGGGCCTCGGTCCTGCTCGTCACCCACGATTTTTCAGAGGCGGATGCCGTCGCCGCGCGCCTGGCTTTCCTGAAGGACGGGAGCCTCGTCGCCTGGGGCTCTCCGCAGTCGCTCGCGGCGCTGAAGTTCGACGGCCGCAAGCAGCTCGACATCCTGCTGCCCGCACAACCGGATCAGGCGACGCGTGAGGCGCTGGCGCGCTTCGGCGCGGTCAGCGCCGCAAACGACATGGTCTGGCAGAGCTTCGAGGCGATGCACGGCTGGGACACCGGCGCCGTCGCGCGGCGCCTGGAGGCCGCACGCATCCCGTTCTCCGAGCTGAGGCTGCGGGCGCCCGGCGTCGAGGCGCTTTATGGCGCCTTCTGCGGCGCGCACGCTACGCTATGATCCTCACAACCGCTTGGATCATGCTGCTGGCGACGCTGCGCGACCGCGCGGCGCTGGTGATGGCGTTCCTGCTGCCGCCGCTGCTGTTCGTCGTCTTCGCCGCCGTCTTCGCCGGCACGAGCGGCAAGGACCTGAAGCTCAAGTACGCGGTGCGCGACACCATCGGCACCGCGGAGAGCAAGGCGCTGGTGACGGCGCTCGAGAACGAGCGGACGCTGCGCCTCACCGTGCTTGATCACGGCGGCCAGGCCGAGCTCGACGCGCTGATCGCGCAAGGCACCGTTGACGCCGGCATCCTCGTGCGCGGCGACCTGCGCCGGCTCGAGGCGACGCCGCCGATCCTGATCCTGCAGAGCCCGACCAAGGTCTTGGCCGGCGTGATCGCGCAAGGTCTCGTGCAGCGGCTCGTCGCCAGCGACATCCCGAGCGTGATGAGCGCGCGCGTCGTGGCCAATATGGAGCGCAGCCCCGGCGCGGACCCGCGAGTCGTCGCCGCGCTGCGCAAAAGCCTGGGGTCGGACACCGGCGGCAAGGACGAGGCGCTCGTCGCAGTCGCCGGCGCGACGGGATCGAACGGCGCGCACGGCAACGTGCTCTACTATGCGGCGTCGGTCAGCGCGCTGTTCCTGCTCTTCGGCGCCGTCCACGGCGCGATGACGCTCATCGACGAGCGCGTCAGCGGCACGATCCTGCGGCTGCGTCTCGGCACCCGCAACATGGTCGCGATGGTGCTCGGCAAGCTCGTGTTCCTCGTCGTCCAGGGCGTGCTGCAGGCCGCGCTCGTCTATGCCTGTGCGCGGCTCATCTACGACGCCGGCTTCGACTGGGCGGCGTCGGGCCTGTGGCTCGGCTCGTGCGTCCTGAGCGCGGCGGCGGCCGCGGCCTTGGCCCTCGCGCTCTGCGCGCTGTGCCGCACGCGCAAGCAGGCCGAGGGCCTCACGACCTTCGTCGTCCTCGTCGTGTCGGCCGCGGGCGGCAGCATGGTGCCGCGCTATCTCATGCCGCCGTGGTTTCAGCAGATGTCGTGGTTCACGCCGAACAGCTGGATGATCGAGTCGCTCGAGCGCGCCGTGCTGCCCGGCACCCGCGTCGCCGATCTCGCGCAGGCGTGGACCGTGCTGGCGGCGATGACGGTGGTCGGCGCCGCCATCGGCTTCCTGCTCGTCTTGCGACGCGCGTGAACCTCAGCGGATAAGGGAGCCGAGGATGCGGTCGGCGAGCTTCCCGAACGGCGGCCGCAGCATCGACGGCAGGTTGAAGCGCGCCTGGCGAAAGACCGGGCGCTCGTGGGTGAAGGTGTCGAAGCCGGCCTTGCCGTGATAGCGGCCGACGCCGGAGGCGCCGACTCCGCCGAAGGCGATCTCGTGCACGCCGGCCTGGATCACCGTGTCGTCGATGGCGATCGAGCCCGACCGCGTCCTCGCCGTAAGCGCCTCGAAGGCGGCACCGGTCGGACCGAACCAGTAGAGCGCGAGCGGATCGGGACGTCCGTTCACGATAGCGATCGCGTCGTCGATGGTCTCGTAGCCAACGACCGGCAGGAGCGGTCCAAAGATCTCCTCCCGCATGATGGCGCTTCCGAGCGCGGGCTCGATCACCAGGCGCGGCGGGACGAGCGGCGGCTCGACGGGACAAGGCAGAAGGTCGATCGTGCTCTGGCCGGCCGCGAGCCGCGCGATGCGCTCGACGGCTTGCGGCGACGCGAGCGCCGTCAGGTCGCGTGGGGTCGGATAGAGCTTCGCGGCCTGATCGCGCAGGGCGCGGATCGTCTCGTCGAGGCGGCTTCGCGGCGTCAGCAGGTAGTCCGGCGCAACGCAGGTCTGGCCGGCGTTGATGAGCTTGCCGGCGACGATCGCGGCGGCGGCCCTGTAGAGGTCGGCGCCATCGGCGATGATGGCCGGCGACTTGCCGCCGAGCTCGAGCACCAGCGGCGAGCCGGCGCTTGCCGCGGCTTCGCGCGCCATGGCGCCGGTCTGCGGCGAGCCCGTGAACAGCAGCAGGTCGAGCGGCGTCTTCGCCAGCGTCGCCGCGACCTCGCGACCGCCCGTCACGACCGCTGCGATGTCGGGATCGAGCGCCGCCGCGACGCCCTCCGCGAGCACGGCCGAGACGCGCGGCGTCGCCTCCGACGGCTTGACGAGGGCGCGACAGCCTGCGGACAGCGCGTTGATCAGCGGCACGATGGCGAGCTGGAGCGGGTAGTTGCCGGGGCTGATGATCCCGACGAGCCCGCGCGGCTGCTTGAGGAGGTAGGCGCGGGCCGGCCAGTAGGGAAAGCCGAGCCGCACCGGCGTCGAGCCGCTCCATCTCGCGAGGCGCGGCAGCGCGTGGTCGATCGCGCCAAGCGCCACCGCAACTTCGGTCAGCAAGGTCTCGTGGCGCGAGCGGCGCCCGAAGTCGGCGTCGGCGGCCCGCACATAGTCCTCGGCGCGGGCGACGAGATGGCGACGGAGCGCTTTCAACGCGGCGCGCCGGTCCGCGAGCGAGAGACCGCCCTGCGTGTCCTGCGCGCGCCGCAAGCGCGCACAGGCCGCCTGCAGCGCGTCGATCGCGGGATCGATCGCCCTGCCCGAGGTCATGGTTCAGAGTTGAGGCGCATAGGTCCTCCCCTTCCACTCGACGCGACGGCCGAGGAGCCATCCGGCGAAGGCGTGATACTGGCTGCAGAGCGTCAGGAAGACGCCGAGCGGATGCAAGAGGACGGCGGCGACCGGCTCGCGGCATTTGCAGCCCTGGCACACGCGCGCCGCGATCAGCAGGCCGGTCGCGGTGAGGGAGAGCGCGAGATGCTGGCCCGTCACGGCCGCGAGCGGGAGCGCGACGAACGGCAAGAGATGGCCGCCGGCGAGCAGCAGCGTCCAGATCGGCAAAGCCAGCGGCCGCGCCATGCCCTCGGTCGCATTCTTGCCGAAGCCGGCGAAGACCTGGGCGGCACCATCGTACATGCGGCAGGAGGCCAGCGGCGTCGCGTCGACGAGATCGGTCGCGTAGCCGCACACTCTGAAACGGCGCGCCAGAGGCAGGGCATCATGCATGCGCGCCCCCACCGCGCGGTGACCGCCGCAGGCGCGATAGGCGTCGGCGCGCACCATCAGGAGCTGGCCGCAGGCCGCGGCGAGCGACGGCTTGCTCCGCATCCGCCGCGCCACCGCGAGCGGCAGATACTCGATGAGCAGCGTCGAGATCATCGGGACGATCGCCGTCGCGGCGATACCGTGCAGGATCTGGCGCGGGACGCCGCTGACGAGGTCGATTTCCGATGGCGGCACGAGCCGCGCGGCGGCCTCCGGCGCCAGCGTCACGTCGGCATCGACGAACAGCAGGTAGGCACGACTCGTGGCTTCCGACAGCGCCTGGCACGCGGCGGCCTTGCCTTTGATGCCGTGCTCGGGCGCAGGCGCATCGATCAGCCGTACGCGCGGATCTTGCGCCGCCATTGCACTCACGAGCGCTCGGGTCCGGTCGCTCGAGCCGTCGTCGAGGACGAGGACCTCGTGATCGACGTCGCGGCTGGCCAGCGCGGCCCGCACGCAGCGCTCGATCGTCGCCTCCTCGTCGCGGGCCGGAATGAGGATTGCAACACCGGGCAAAGCGCGTCGCGCGACCAGGTCCGGCACCCTCAAAAGCGCGAGATTGAAGAGGCCGTTGAGCGCCGGGATCAGCGAGAGGATGGCGACGACGATGACGAAGATCGCGATCATGGCGCGTGACCCGGATCGAAACGCCGGCCGCCGACCGCCGCGCGCAGTCGGCGCCAGGCGGCGAAGACGGGATGCACGCCGCGGCGCCCCGAGACCAGCAGGTCGAAGGCACTGGAATCGCGGGCCATGGCCTCGACGGCCAGCGCATCCATCGTCGCTTCGAGCGCCTGCGCTAGCCGCGCATTGCGATGCGCCACGTCGAGGCTTCTGAGCTCGGCTGCGGCAATTGGAGGCCCGAAACGGAGCAGCACCTCGCCGCGTCGCTCCGTCCAGAAGGTGTAGTCGATCGCGAGCGGCACGAAGGTCGTGTCCTCGGCGAGATCGGCGAGATGCGCCAGCCCCGGCTCCAGCACAATCGGCCGGCTCCTCTGGTCCGCGAAACGCCCCTGCGCCGTAATCGCCAGGAACTCGCGCGGACGGCGCAGGACTTCGCGGCAGACGGCGAGGAAGACGGCGGCGCCGCGGGCGTCGCCCTGCTCGACGCCGAAGATGCCGATCTTCGGCATGAACGGGTATTTCTCGATCATAGAGGCGTCGATCGGCCCGCGCATGATCCGTCCCGGGAAGAGGTGCGCGGCGATGATCACGTGGATGCAGGCGTCCCACCAGGACGGATGGTTCGAGAAGATGACGAGCGGTGCGCGATCACGGGCCGGCGGCGCGACGGCGCGCGACACGCGCACGGCGTGGAAGTGGCGATGGACCGAGGCTTCGAAGATCTTGAAGAAAGCGCGGGAGATCCACTCCGAGCGCAGGTCGAGCCGCCGCCGCGCCTCTGCTTCCAGAGCGACGCGGCGGGGCGAGGTTTTCTTGTCAGGAGGCAAGCTTCGCCTTGCGGTCCGAATCGAGCGCATCGGCGGCAATCCAGCCGGACATCATCACCATAGGCATGCCCGGACCGGGATGGGCGGCGCCGCCGGCCAGATAGAGGTTCTTGACGAAGCGGCTGCGGTTGCCCGGCTTGAACGCACCGGTGAAGCGGCCGTGGCTCGCCAGCCCGTAGATCGCGCCATTCAGCACCTTGTATCGCTCATGGATATCCTGCGGCGTCAGGTGGTGCTCGACCTCGATGCGCTCCTCGATGTCCTCGAGACCGGCGGTGCGCTTGAGCTTGTCGAGAATGACCTGCCGGTAGGCCGGCAGCATCTTCGACCAGTCGTGGTGCGGCCTGAGGTAGGGCGTGTGCACGAGGATGTAGAGCGCCTCGCCGCAGGGCGGCGCGACGCTCGGATCGCTGAAGGAAGGCGCCGCGACGTAGCAGGTCGGGTCCGGCGCCGGCTCGCCCTTCTTGTCGATGTAGTCGAACTCCTTCTCGGCGTCGTCTGAGAAGACGAAGCAATGATGCTGCAGGTGCTCGTAGCGCCGCCGCAGGCCGAGATACAGCACCACGCCGGAGCAGGCCGGCTCGAAGCCCTGCTTGGCGTAGTGTCGCGCCGGGCGCCCGCCCACGAGCTCGTCGTAGGTGCGCAGGGCATCCATGTTGGAGATGACCGCCGAGGCGCGCACGACCTCGCCATCGTCGAGCTCGATGCCGCGCGCACCGGCATCGTCGATGACGATGCGGCGGACGTCGCGCCCGGTGCGATAGACCGCGCCGTGCGCCTCGCCGAAGTCGCGCAGCGCGTCGGCGACGGCGCGCGTCCCGCCCTTCGGATACCAAACGCCCTCCGAGACTTGCATGTGCGCGATCGAGCACAGTACCGCCGGCGACGCGAACGGCGACGAGCCGACGTACTGCGTGAAGTGGTCGAGCATCTGCGCGACGCGCTTCTCGGGGACGAAGCCGCGGATCGTGCCGGCGACCGAGCGGCCCATGCGCAACGACAGCACGTCGCGCAGCGTCGCCGGGTTCATGTTCTCGCGGATGTCCATCGTGTCGCGGATGTCTTCGACGGCCTTCCAGAAGAAGAATCGCTCCGAGACGTCGTGCAGCTTCTCGGACACTGCGAGGAACTGGCGATAGCGCTCGCCGAGACCGGCGCGCGCCGCGAACGTGTCAATGGCCGACCCCATCGCGGATGGATCCTCGACGAGGTCCAGCACGTCGCCGCGACCAAAGAAGCAGCGCCATTGCGGATCGAGTCGCAAGAGATCGAGGTGCTTGTCGATCGAGTCGCCGGCTTCGGCGAAGATGCGTTCGAGCACCGAGGGCACGGTGAGGATCGTCGGCCCCATGTCGAAGCGGAACCCGCCCTCTTCGAGCACCGCCGCCTTGCCTCCGGTCCAGCCGTTCTTGTCGTAGACGATGACCTCGTAGCCCCGCACGGCCGCGACAGCCGCGGCGGCGAGCCCCCCGAGGCCGCCGCCGACCACGACGACGGGGCCTTCCTTGGCCGATCCAGCGAAAGACATCGTGCTCAAGCTCCGACCGACAGGGGCGTGTCCTCGACCTCGCCGCGCGACACCGGCATCGGCTGCGTCGTCGCCGGCTTGACGCCGAGGTCCGCGAGCACGAGGTCGGCGGTGATCCGCGCGCCCTCGTAGATTACCGGCAGGCCGGAGCCCGGATGCGTGCCGCCGCCGACGAGATAGACGCCCTCGACGTCCTCGAGCCGGTTGTGCGGACGGAAATACAGCATCTGGTCCAGCCCGTGCGCAAGGTTGAAGGTCGCGCCGCGGTAGATCGAAAGGTCGTCGCGCCAGTCGTCGGGCGTCATGACGCGCTCGTGGCGGATGCGTTGGCCGAGCCCCGGAAAGCCGAGCGTCTCGAGCCGCGCGACGACCGCGTCGCGGAACGGCTTGGCTTCCTTGCTCCAGTCAATCTCGGAGCAATGGCCGACCGGCACGAGGACGTAGAGCGAGGAGCCGTCCTGCGTCGCGAACTCCGGATCCGTCCGGCTTGGATTGGCGACATAGATCGAGGGCTGTCGCGGCGTGCGCACGGCCGCCTCGATGTCGGCGAGATTGCCCTCGTAGTCCTCGGACAGGAAGATCGTGTGGTGATCGACGTCGTAGCGGCCCTCGATGCCGAGGAACAGCATGAAGGTCGAGCAGGAGTATTTCATCCCGGCGATCTTCCGATCCGACCACCGCCGCCGCAGCTTTTCCGGGATGAGCTTCGGGACGGCATCGGCGAAGTCGGCATTGAGGACGACGCTGTCGGTCGACATGCGTCCGGCCTTCGTCTCTACGCCGGTCGCGCGACGACCTTCGAAGACGATGCGCTCGACCGGCTCGCCTAGACGGAATTTCACGCCGAGATCCTCGGCCGCGCGCCGCATGCCCTCGCTGACGGCGCCGCAGCCGCCGAGCGGATGCCAGACGCCGAACTCGTGCTCGAGGAAGGCGAGAAACGTGAAGAGGTTCGGACAGCGGAACGGCGACATGCCAAGGTATTTGGTCTGGAAGGAGAAGGCGAGCCGCACGCGGGGATCGCGAAAATAGCGCTTGAGTTCGTCGTCCACCGAGGCCCGCGGCACGATCCAGTGCAGCGCCTTCAGCACGCTCGGCGCGAGATAGTCGATGAGGCTGAGGAAAGGGCGATCCAGGATCGGCTTGAAGTCGGCCAGCTTGCGCCGGTTCGTGGCGATGAAGCGGCTGATCTTGCGGGCGTCGACGGGGTCGACCTTGGCGATCTCCCGCTCCAGCGTGCCGATCTCGCTCGACACGCTGACGGAGGGGCCGTTCTCGAAGGCGATGCGGTAGTTCGGGTCAAGCCGCTCGAGCGTCACGTAGCGGGTGATGTCGAGCCCGCAGCGCTGGAAGATGGTCTGGAGGATCTGCGGATAGAGGAAGAAGGTCGGTCCGAGATCGAACAGGTGGCCTTCGACGTCGATCGTCTTCGTGCGACCGCCGACGCGCGCGGCTTTTTCGAACACGGTGACGTTCAGCCCCTGGCCCGCCAGGAGCATGGCCGCAGCGAGGCCACCTGGGCCCGCGCCGATGACTGCAACTTCCGCTTGTCTCTTCGTCATGGCCCATATGCACTAAGGTACAGTGCCTTAGACTAGGACAAGGCGGCATCGGTGGCGCTGCGACCAAGTGAAGTCGCTTTACGAGACCGCGCTGAGCGTGATGACGAGAGGGCCCGCGTCGGATCGTAGCGGGACGGACCGGAAACAGGCCTAGCCGGCTTCGGCCAGCAGCGAGAGCTGGCTGCGGTGCTCGCCGATCACGTCGGTGAGATAGGTCGGGTAGTCGCCCGTGAAGCAATGATCGGTGAACTGCGGCCGGATGGGATCGCGGCGTTCTTCGCCCATCGCGCGGTAGATGCCGTCGACGGACAGGAACGCCAGCGAATCGCAGCCGATATAGTCGCGCATCTCCTCGAGCGAGTGAGTCGCGGCAAGGAGCTTCTCGCGCTCCGGCGTGTCGATCCCGTAATAGTCGGGATGCTGGATCGGCGGCGAGGAGATACGGAAGTGCACCTCGCGGGCGCCGGCCTCGCGCATCATGCGCACGATCTTCACCGACGTCGTGCCACGGACGATCGAATCGTCGATCAGCACGATGCGCTGCCCGGCGACGACAGAGCGGTTGGCGGAGTGCTTCAGGCGCACGCCCAGCTCGCGCGTCGACTGCGTCGGCTGGATGAAGGTGCGCCCGACGTAATGATTGCGGATGATGCCGAGCTCGAACGGGATGCCGGATGCCTGCGCGTAGCCGATGGCGGCCGGCACGCCGGAGTCCGGCACCGGCACGACCACGTCGGCGAGCGTCGGCAGCTCGCGCGCCAGCTCCGCGCCCATGCGCTTGCGGATGTCGTAGACCGAGCGCCCGTGCACGACCGAGTCGGGCCGCGAGAAATAGATGTACTCGAAGATGCAGGGCCGCGGCGGGATCTTGGGGAACGGCCGCAGGCTCTCGACCCCCTGCTCGGTGATCACCACGATCTCGCCGTTCTCGACATCGCGCACGAAGCGCGCGCCGATGATGTCGAGCGCGCAGCTCTCGGAGGCCAGGATGTGGTGGCCGTCGAGCTCGCCGAGCACCAGCGGGCGGATGCCGAGCGGATCGCGCGCGCCGATCAGCGCCTTGTTCGACAGCGTGACGAGCGCATAGGCGCCCTCGAGCTCGCGCAGCGCCTCGATGAAGCGCTCGATGATGCGCGGGCGGCGGCTGCGGGCCACGAGGTGCAGGATGACCTCGGTGTCGGAGGTCGACTGGTAGATCGCGCCTTCGCGGATCAGCTCGCGGCGGAGCGTCAGCCCGTTGGTGAGGTTGCCGTTGTGGGCGACGGCGATGCCGCCCGTGTCGAGCTCGGCGAAGAGCGGCTGCACGTTGCGCAGAATGGTCTCGCCGGTCGTCGAATAGCGGACGTGGCCGATCGCGGCGCTGCCCGGCAGGCGGGCGATGGGCGACGTCTTCGAGAAATGATCGCCGATCAGACCCAGCCGCCGCTCGGAATGGAACCGGGTGCCGTCGAAGGAGACGATGCCGGCGGCTTCCTGGCCGCGATGCTGGAGCGCGTGCAGTCCCAGCGCCGTGATGGCGGCGGCTTCCGGGTGGCCGAAGATGCCGAAGACGCCGCACTCCTCGCGGAGCCTATCGGCATCTGGGTCGAACGTGTCGTCCAAAGCTTCAGACGCGTGTCCCTCGAAACCACCCGCGGCGTCGATGATCATCACTACCTCGTGTCGCCGGAGCGGGCCCTGCGAGCCGGCTCCGACTTCGACGCTGGCACCCTTAGCGTCACGAAACTTAAATAATCCGGAAGCGCTCTTTTGCCACCTAAAGATTTGTGCAGCGCACCAGGATCATGGTTCTTTTCCACCATTGTCGCGGCCGCCGTCGCGGGAGGGCGGCAACGGCACGGGCGAATCGGCGTCGGGCGCGCTGGGCTCCGGGTTTCCGGCATCGGGCTTATCGGACGGCGTTCCGCCGGCATCCTCGGGCTTCTTCGAGAACTTGTTCATGACGTCGCGCGGCACGAGCGCGGTCATGTCAGGCAGGACCGTCGTGATGTCCTTGCCGACGCTCTCGAGCAGCGGACGCGTCTTGGCTTCGCGCATCCAGACCGGCTGGCGGTCCGGCGGATCGAGCATCGAGAAGAATACGTAGCCGATAACGCACAGCAGGAAGCCGCGGGCGACGCCGAAGAGGAAGCCGAGCGAGCGGTCGAGCGCGCCGACCTTCGAATCGAGGATCGCGTCGGACAGGTTGACGGTGATGATCGAGACCACGACGAGCGCGACGAAGAAGATGATGGTCGCAGCCGCAATCGAGAGGCCCGGTTCCTTGGAGATGTAGGGCTTGAGGTACGGCGTGAGATAGTCGCGGAGGTAGAAGCCAGCGGCTGCGGCGGCCACCCAAGAGGCGATCGCCAGCACCTCGCGCGTAAAGCCGCGAAGCATGGCGAGGACGGCCGAGATCAGGACGATCGCGATTACGCCCAGATCGAGATAAGACGGCATGGCCCCCGCACCTTCGAGGCTCGCCCGCGCGCTCGTCCGCTCGCATCGGCAAAACCTGGCTCAACTCCGGCGCTTATAGCGAAGCGCTGGTCTCGCGTCACCCGCACCTCAGGCGCAGCGACGCTTATCCAGAGGCTTAGGAGGGTTTGCTGCAACACTCGGCGACGGGGCCGCGATCGCCGCGACCAGCGCGCCGACGTGATCGCAGGCGCCCACGACGAGCGCGTCGACCTCGCCGTCCTCTCCCCTGCCCCGTCGCCCGGCCGGGCCGCCGGCGGGCGCGACGGCGCGCGCGAAGCCGAGCTTCGCCGCTTCCTTGAGGCGGGCGGCCGCATGGGCGACCGGCCGCACCGCGCCCGAGAGGCCGACCTCGCCGAAATAGACGGTCTGCGCCGGCAGCGGCCGCCCGGCGAGCGACGAGACGAGCGCCGCGGCCGCCGCAAGGTCGGCGGCCGGCTCGCTGACCCGCAGGCCGCCGGCGATCGTGAGGTAGATGTCGTGCTGGCCGAGGCGCAGCCCGGCATGCGCCTCGAGCACGGCGACGATCATCGCCAGCCGGCTCGAGTCCCAGCCGACGACGGCGCGGCGCGGGGTTCCGAGCGCGCTTGGTGCGACGAGCGCCTGGATTTCGACCAGCAGCGGCCGCGTGCCCTCCATGCCGGCGAAGACGGCAGCGCCCGGCGTCGCCTGTTCGTGCGCGGCGAGAAACAGCGCGGAAGGGTTGGCGACCTCGGCGAGGCCGCGCCCGGTCATCTCGAAGACGCCGATCTCGTCGGTCGGCCCGAAGCGGTTCTTCACCGCGCGCAGGATGCGGAAGTCGCGGCCGCCCTCGCCCTCGAACGACAGCACCGCGTCGACCATGTGCTCGACGACGCGCGGCCCGGCGATCTGCCCGTCCTTGGTGACGTGGCCGACGAGAACGACGATCGCGCCGCTGGTTTTGGCGAGGCGGATCAGCGCCTGCGCCGAGGCCCGCACCTGGGTCACGGTGCCGGGAGATGATTCGACCGAGTCGGTCCACATCGTCTGGATCGAGTCGATGATCACCAGCGCCGGCGGCCGGCCCTGCGAGAGCGTGGAGATGATGTCGTCGACGCCCGTCTCCGCGGCGAGCTCGACCGGCGCCTCGCCGAGGCCGAGCCGTGCCGCGCGCAGGCGCACCTGGTCCATCGCCTCCTCGCCGGAGATGTAGACGACGCGCTCGCCGCGCTGGGCGAGGGCGGCACAGGCCTGGATCAGCAGCGTCGACTTGCCGATGCCGGGCTCGCCGCCGAGCAGCAGCGCGGAGCCGGCGACGAAACCGCCGCCGACGACCCGATCCAGCTCGTCGATGCCGGTCAGCAGGCGTGGCTGCGGGTTCTCGGTGGTGCCGAGCGTGCCGAGCGCGAAGACGCGACCCTTCTTGGCGGTGCGCGCCGCCTGGGCCCCGATGCCGGCGACGGCCCCGTCCTCGATCATCGAGTTCCAGGCGCTGCAGGCCTCGCAACGGCCCTGCCAGCGTGGCGCGACGTTGCCGCAGCTCTGGCAGACGAAGGTGGTCCGGATCTTGGCCATGCGGTCTCGCGCTCGGATTCGAAGCACGAGACTAGAACAAAACGGGATCGAAAGAAAGCCGGGCTAGGCGTGCCCAGCAAACATCGAGAGGCGCGACAGGTCGATCCCGAGCCCCGCCACCGCGCGCTCGTACGTCGAGTCAAGCGCGGTATCGAAGATCAGCGACGTGTCGGCCGGAACATTGAGCCAGCCGTTGTGCTGCATCTCGGCCTCAAGCTGGCCCGCCTGCCAACCCGCATAGCCGAGCGCGAGCGCGGCGCGGTCCGGCCCTGAGCCGCTCGCGATGGCGCGCAGGATGTCGACGGTGGCGGTCAGCGACACCTTCTGGTCGATCGGCAGCGTCGAGTTGTCGATGAAGAAGTCGTTCGAGTGCAGGACGAAGCCGCGCTGCGTCTCGACCGGGCCGCCCTTGAGGACCTGCATGGCACCGGCCTTGTTGGGCAGTCGGATCGCCTCCTCCTCGCCGATCACCTCGAGCTGCACGAGGAGATCCGGGAAACGCACCCTGTCGGCGGGGCGGTTGATGACGATGCCCATTGCTCCTTCCTCGGAATGAGCACAGAGATAGATCACCGAGCGAGCGAAGCGGTCGTCCGCCATGCCGGGCATCGCCACAAGCATCTGCCCGTCGAGGAAGCCGCCGTGAGAGTGAAACAGAGACTTGCTTCGATTGCCGGTCGAACCACCCCCGGGCATTGCGCGTCTCGTCTCGATCATGGTCGTGGCCTCGCGGTTGCGGTGCTTAAGAATTCGTCGGCTGGCCTTGTCGTCGTCCCTGGCGATTCGCTCGCCGTTGAAGCTTCCATGACATTGAAGCAAAAATCCCTCCAGCCGGCTTGCGCCAAATGGTTGGAATCTCGGCTTTGCATAGCTGTGTTGTTTTCCTGCATCGTCTCCGGCACGGCCGTGGCCCCTGCCGTTGCCGCCTCCGCCGCCGACCAGGGCGAGGTCAAGATTCTGGCCGGGCCGGCGCTCGCCAACGGCCGCTATGTCGCCGGGGTTGCCATCACCATGCCGGCGGGATCGCATACATACTGGAAGATGCCGGGCGACGCCGGAGTGCCGCCGGTCTTCTCCTTCGCCGGCTCGCGCAACCTGCGCGAGGCGAAGGTCGCCTTCCCGCCGCCGCGCCGCATCACCGAGGCCGGGCTCGAGGCGTTCGGCTATCTCGATCACGTGGTGCTGCCCGTGGACGTGACGCCGGCCGATCCCGCCCAGCCCGTCGACCTGCATGTCGATGTCGCCTACGCCGTCTGCAACACGATCTGCATCCCGGCTCACGCCACGGCGACGCTTGCCCTGCAGCCCGGCACGGCCGGCCCGGACGCGCCGGCCGTCGCGGCGGCGCTGGCGTCGGTTCCGTCCCCTGCGACGCCGAGCGAGCGCGCCGCTCTTGCGATCATGCCCGACCCGGGCGCCGCCAAGCCGACCTGGACCCTGACCTGGACCGGCGACAAGGCGCCCGACGACATCTTCGCCGACGCGCCCGACGGCTATTATTTCGCGACCCGCAAGACCGGCCCTGGCACCTGGCGTCTCGTCGCCGACCAGGTCCCCGACACGCGGCCCTGGCCCGCCGCCGTCACGCTCACCCTGGCGCGGACCGCACACAGCCTCACTGTCTCCGAGACCCTCGACACGGCGAGCGCGACGCGCTAGCCGGCATCTTCCCCATCGCAAGGACGACCAGCCCATGATCAAGGAAGGCGACATCCTCCCCGAAGCCACGTTCTTCGTACTCGGTGCCGACGGGCCGGCGCCGCGCAAGAGCGAGGACATTTTCCCGAACCGCAAGGTCGTGCTGATCGGCGTGCCGGGCGCCTTCACGCCCACCTGCAGCATGAACCACCTACCGGGCTTCATCGAGCACGAACAGGCGTTCAAGGCCAAGGGCGTCGACGAGATCGCGGTGACCGGCGTCAACGACGTCTTTGTGATGGGCGCCTGGGAAAAGCAGACCAGCGGCGCGGGCAAGGTGACCTATCTCGCCGACGGCAGCGCCAAGTTCGCGCAGGCGATCGGCGCCGAGCTCGACCTCACCGAGATGGGCCTCGGCATCCGCTCCAAGCGCTATTCGATGATCGTCGAGGACGGCGTGGTGAAGAAGCTCATCGTCGAGCCGAACCCCGGCAAGGCCGACGAGACCAAGGTCGACAACATTCTCGCTGCGCTCTGACGCGCTTCCAATCGGCTTGGCGCCTCGCAGCGGCGCCAAGCGTCATGCAATCGGCGGCGCCCGGAAAGGCGCCGCCGTTTTTTTACTCCCCGGGCGGCTCTAGCTCTCCCGTGGCGGCGGCTTCCGGGCCATGTCGAGGCAGGCCTCGTCGCACAAGCTCTCGAGCTTCTCGTCGTCGAGCATCTCGGCGACGCTGATCGGCGAGATGAGATCGCAGGGAAGCGGCCGGTCGAGCACGAAGGGGTTCGTGATCGTCGTCGTCGCACCCTTGCGCGTGTCGTCCATCGTCGAAGCTCCGGGGCTGATCGATCCGTTGACCGGACACCGATGAAAATAGAGTCCGTCGGTCAAACGACGAGAGGGCTTCGCGTCGTTTCTTGAAAATGCCTTAAGTGCGAAAACATCGTGACAACACAAAAAAGAAGCAGTCACGTTTTTATTCGTTCTAATTACAAACTCTCGATCGATTACATTTGGGGCGATTAATTCGGAGGCGCTCGCACAAACGAAGAGCCCGCCGAGCGGCGTGGTGCCGTCGACGGGCTCGGTCTGTGTGAGGCTGCTTTGCCGCGAACGCCCGTCGCGGGCGCCGGCCCTGCCCTACTTCGCGGCGGCGCGCTCGGCGGAGCGCAGCGTGTTCGACATCAGCATGGCGATGGTCATCGGGCCGACGCCGCCCGGCACGGGCGTGATCGCCGCGGCATGGCCGACCGCGCCCTTGAAGTCGACGTCGCCGACGAGCTTCGTCTTCGGCGTGCCGTCTTCCTTCTTGCCCTCGCCCTCGATGCGATTGATGCCGACGTCGATGACGATGGCGCCCTTCTTGATCCAGTCGCCCTTGACCATCTCGGGCCGCCCGACCGCCGCCACGACGAGATCGGCGGCGCGCACCACGCCGGCGAGATCCTTGGTCCGCGAATGCGCGACGGTGACCGTCATGTTCTTCGACAGCAACAGCTGCACCATCGGCTTGCCGACGATGTTCGAGCGCCCGACGATGACCGCGTTCATGCCGTCGAGCTTGGCGCCGAGCGCCGCCGCCGCCTTCTCGACCAGGACGAGCGAGCCGGCCGGCGTGCACGGCACGAGCGCCCGCTCCGTCGAGCCGATGGCGAGGAGGCCGACGTTCACCGGATGGAAGCCGTCGGCGTCCTTCTCCGGGTTGATCGCCTCGAGCACGAGGGTCGAGTTGACGTGCTCGGGCAGCGGCAGCTGCACGAGGATGCCGTGGATCGCGGGATCGTTGTTGAGCTCGTCGACCAGCTTGAGGATGTCGGCCTCCGAGGTCGTCGCCGGCAGATCGTGCTGCACCGAGTGGAAGCCCGCCTCCTTGGCGGCCTTGCCCTTGGCCTTGACGTAGACCTGGCTGGCCGGGTTCTCGCCCACCAGCACCACGGCGAGGCCTGGCTTCACGCCCTTGGCGGCGAGCGCCTTGGTGCGCTCCGCCACCTCGGCGAGCACCTGCTGCGAGGCGACCTTGCCGTCGATGATCGCGCCACCGTCGCCCTGCCGGATGACCTCGGCGTTGTTCTGCTCGGCGACGCTCATGGACGATCCTCTCCTGGATGTGATTTTCGTTGTGTGATCGACGGGTAGTGTCAGCTTTGGGCGGGACTGCCAAGCCGCATCATCGCAACAAAAGATGCGGCGTGGCGAAGGAAAATTTCGCCGTGTGGGCCGCGCGATCGCCCGGCGGCAGGTGGCGCATCGACGGCTTGGCGAAGAGATCGCCGTCGGCGTCGACGTAGTCGCCGAAGCCGGTCCACGCCTCGATCGACAGGAAGCGGCCGTCCGGGCGCGACCACAGCACGGCAAAGGGAAAGCCCGCCAGCGCGACGTCGATCGCCGCGCCCGACCTGTGCGCGAAGCGGATGCGGCGGTCCCGCGGCTCGAGGAAGCACAGCGCCTCGGTCGCCATCAGCGCCGGCGACAGCGCGAGCCGGCGCCCGTCGATCGGCACGCGCCGCGTCTCGTGCGTGAACAACCCGCCCGGCGTGACGACCGGCACCCGCGCCGGCTCGCGCGCGTCGAAGACGATCGCATAATCGTCCATCGCGCCGCCGGCGAAGGGCCAGCGGAAGCCGGGGTGCAGCCCGCAGGCGTAGGGCATCTCCGCGCGGCCCCGGTTCTCGACGCTCAGCCGCACTTCGAGCTCGGCGCCGGCGATCGCGTAGGCGACCTCGAGCGTCCAGTCGAACGGGTAGAGCGCGCGCGTCGCGTCGTCGCTGGCCAGGCGCAGGCGGCAGTGCGACGGCCATTGTTCGACCACGTCGAAGGTGCGCTCGCGAGCGAAGCCGTGCAGGCCGAGCGGGTAGCGCGTGCCGTCGACGACGATGCCGTCGCGCGTCCAGCCCACCACGGGGAAGAGGATCGGCGCGGTGTCCGGCCAGATCGCCGGATCGGGCTCCCAGACGAGCGGCGTGTCGCGCACCGACCAGGCGCGCAGCTCGGCGCCGTGCGGCGCAATGACGGCACGGCCCTCGCCGTCCTCGAGCACGATCGGGCTCACGCGGGTACCGTCACCAGCGCGCAGGTCTCCGGCACGTAGGCCGAGATCGCCCGAGGCCGCTGCGTGAAGAGCGCCGGCGTCTTGGTCACCAGCTCGCCGTCGGCGTTCACCGAGCGCGGCTTGCGCGTGATCACCTCGAAGCTGACCCCGCGCGCGGTGCGCACCTCGCGGATCACGCCGTGCGCGCCGCGCTTAAAGTGCGGCAGCAGCAGCGCCATCCGCCACACCTGCGAGAACTCGAGTGAGTAGAGATCGAGGTGCTGATCATCGATCCGCGCGCCGGGCGCCACGACATTCCCACCGCCGTAATAGCGCCCGTTGCCGACCGCGACCTGCAGGGTGCGGACCATGATCTTCTCGTCGCCGACGAGCAGGGTCGCGTGGAACGGTGCGGCGTCCATCAGGCAGCGCGCCGCCGAGAGCGCGTAGCTCAGCCGGCCGAAGCGGCGCTTGCCCTCGCGGGTCAGCCGCTTGGCGAGATCGGCCGCAAGCCCGACGCTGGCGACGTTGAGGAAGGGGTGGCCGTTGACCTCGCCGACGTCGATCCTGTGCTCGTGGCCTTCGACGATGACGCGCGCCGCCGCCTCCAGGTCCACGGGCACCCCGATCGAGCGCGCGAAATCGTTGGCCGTGCCCATCGGCAGCACGCCGAGCGGCAGGCCGGTTTCCATCAACCCGCGGACGGCGGCGTTCAGCGTGCCGTCGCCGCCTCCCAGCACGACGCAGTCGACGTCGTCTCGATGCGCGAGGATGCAAGGCGAGAGGTCGGCCGCCCTGCGACTGATACCGAAGACGATCTCGAGACCGCCGTTGCGCAACGCAGCCGCGGCCGCATCGGTGTTCGATGCACCCGTACGGCTCGACTCGTTGACGATCAGGAGGGCGCGGCGTCGCTTGTCGGTCGATCGTTGCTCGGTCTGCAAGGAAACCCTGGTGGCCAGCGCTTTCGGAGAAACAGGCGACAGGCCCGTTCGTTGCCCCCGCCCAAAGACTTACAACGTAACGGGCACGGCTTCGCCAGCAACCTCCAGCGGAGCGCGCCGTTTTCTCCGAGCACGCGCCTTGCAAGCCCTGAAAGTCGGCGGCGCCCATTGCCTGAGCGGGGACCAGCATGACCCGAAGCACCGAGCTTTCAGCACGACGTATTCTTTGCGTGTCCCCGCGCTACGAACCGTCCTTCGGGACCTTCGAGCATGCCTATTACCTCGCCGGCACCAAGGCTTTCATGCCGCCGCTCGGCCTCCTCACGATCGCTGCCTACCTGCCCGCGCACTGGGAGGTGCGCTTCATCGACGAGAACCACAGCCTGGCGCGCGAAGACGACTTCGCCTGGGCCGACGCGATCTTCTGCTCCGGCATGCACATCCAGCGTGCCTTCACCAACGACATCTGCAGGCGCGCCCACGCGCACGGCAAGATCGCCGTCCTCGGGGGCCCGTCGGTCTCCGCCTGCCCGGACTATTATCCCGACTTCGACATCCTCCATTGCGGCGAGCTTGGCGACGCGACGGACGCGATCATCGCGATGCTGGGCGAGAGCGTCGCGCGGCCGCCGCGCCAGCTCGTCCTGACGACGAAAGAGCGCCTCGCGCTCGCCGACTTCCCGGCGCCAGCCTACGAGCTCGCCGCGATCCCCGACTACATGATCTCGAACGTGCAGTTCTCGTCGGGATGTCCCTACAAGTGCGAGTTCTGCGACATCCCCGGCCTCTACGGACGCGTGCCCCGCCTGAAGCCGCCGGAGAAGATCATCGCCGAGCTGGACAAGCTGATGGCGCGGGGCGCGATCGGGCTGATCTACTTCGTCGACGACAACTTCATCGGCAATCGGAAGGCGGCGCGCGAGCTGCTGCCGCATCTCATCGAATGGCAGAAGCGCAACCGCTACCAGATCGGCTTCTCGTGCGAGGCGACGCTAAACATCGCCCGCGACCCCGAGATCCTCGCGATGATGCGCGAGGCAGGCTTCGACACGATCTTCTGCGGCATCGAGTCGTCCGAGGCGGCCGCGCTGGACCTCATCGACAAGAACCACAACCTCGTCATGCCGATCCTCGATGCGGTGAAGATCATCAACGACCATGGCATGCAGGTGACCTCCGGCATCCTCCTCGGGCTCGACACGGATTCCGCCGAGACCGGGCCGCGCCTCGTCGACTTCGTCGCCAAGTCGAACATCCCGCTGCTTACTATCAACCTCTTGCAGGCGTTGCCGAAGACGCCGCTCTGGACCCGGCTCGAGAAGGCCGGCCGCCTGCTCGACGACGAGCGGCGCGAGTCGAACATCGACTTCCTCATGCCCTACGACGAGGTCATCGAGATGTGGCGCGAGACCATGCTGACGGTCTATGCGCCGGAGACGCTCTTCGACCGCTACCGCCACCAGATGAAAGCGGTCTGGCCCAACCGCATTGCGAGGCCGTTCTCGTGGGCGCGGCTGGCCCAGCTCGGCCGCGGGCTTTCGGTGCTCCGCCGGACGCTCTGGACCGTCGGCGTCAGAGGGCACGGCAACTACCGCGCCGCCTTCTGGAAGTTCGCCCTGCCCCTCCTGCGGAAGGGCCAGATCGAGCCGCTACTGATGTACAGCCTCGTGGCGCATCACCTCATCATCTTCTGCCAGGACGTCTGCGCTGGACGGCTCAACGCCTCGCATTACTCGGTGCGGCTCCGCACGCAGGAGGCAGCCCTGCAGGCCGCCGAGTAGCGCGCGACTTATCGATCATCGAGAACTTGTGACGCGGATCCCTCCGCCTTGAACCCGTTTGACCTCGGCGCCTCTCTGGCGTCACAGGGGGCGCACAGGTATGTTCCTACGGGACGCATACCGAGGCACGGCAGCAAGGCAATCGGAGCATATGACGCAAGCGCACTCGTCGACTTCCCGGCGCATCCTGTGCGTCTTCCCCCGCTACGAGCCGTCGTTCGGCACGTTCGAGCACGCCTACCATCTCACCGACAAGACCAAGGCCTTCATGCCGCCGCAGGGCCTTCTGACCATCGCCGCGGCCCTGCCGGCGCATTGGGACGTGCGCTTCATCGACGAGAACATGTCGGCCGCCACCCGCGCCGACTTCGAGTGGGCGGATGCCGTCTTCGCCTCCGGCATGCACATCCAGCGCCGCAACATCGATTCGATCTGCCGGCGCGCGCACGAGGCGGGCAAGGTCGCCTGCCTCGGCGGCCCGTCCGTGTCGTCCTGCCCGGAGAACTACCCCGACTTCGACTACCTGCACTGCGGCGAGATGGGCGATGCGACCGACGCGCTGATCGCCTGCCTCGGCGACAGCGTCGCGCGACCCGCGCGACAGGTCGTGCTCAAAACCAAGGACCGGCGCGCGCTCGACCAGTTCCCGATGCCCGCCTACGAGCTGGCCGAGATCGACCGCTACATGCTCGGCACGGTGCAGTTCTCGTCCGGCTGCCCCTACAAGTGCGAGTTCTGCGACATCCCCGGCCTCTACGGCCGCGTGCCGCGCCTGAAGAGCCCCGAGCGCATCTGCGCCGAGCTCGACAAGCTGCTGGAGCTCGGCGTCAACGGGTCGGTCTATTTCGTCGACGACAACATCGTCGGCAACCGCAAGGCCATCAAGGAGCTGCTGCCGCACCTCATCGCCTGGCAGAAGAAGAACGGCTATGCGCTGAACCTCGCCTGCGAGGCGACGCTGAACATCGCCCGCTCCCCGGACATCCTCGCGATGATGCGCGAGGCCGCCTTCGACGCGATCTTCTGCGGGATCGAGACGCCGGACCCGGACGCGCTGATCCAGATCGACAAGGGCCACAACATGGTCATGCCGATCCTCGACGCCGTGCGCATCATCAACGAGCACGGCATGCAGGTCGTCTCCGGCATCATCCTCGGTCTCGATTCCGACACGTCGGAGTCGGGCGGCAAGATCATCAAGTTCATCGAGACCTCGCAGATCCCGATGCTGACGATCAACCTCCTGCAGGCGCTGCCGCAGACCCCGCTCTACGATCGTCTCGCCAAGGCCGGGCGCCTCGACGAGCGCGACGACCGCGAGTCCAACGTCGCCTTCCTGATGCCCTACGACGAGGTGCTGGAGATGTGGCGCGACTGCATGGAGAAGGCCTACCAGCCCGCCGTGCTGTTCGATCGCTACCGCCACCAGCTCAAGGCGACCTGGCCGAACCGCATCGAAAAACCGCTCAGCCCGCAGCGGACCAGCAAGGTGATGGTCAAGAAGGGCCTGACGATCCTCGGCAAGCTGCTCTGGCATGTCGGCGTGAAAGGCGACTACCGGCTGGTGTTCTGGCGCTTCGCGCTGCCGCTCCTGCTGCGCGGGAAAGTGGAAGCGCTGCTGAATTACTGCCTCCCCGCGCACCACCTCATCGTCTTCGCCCGCGAGGTCTGCGCGGGTCGCGGCAATGCCTCGCACTACTCCGCCAAGCTACGGGAGCCACAGGTCCCCACCCTCGCGCCTGCAGAGTAAGCTTCACGTTTTCAACGGTGTAGCGTCTTGTCATCGGTGTCCGGAGACCAAGCTCAACAGTAAGGCTGGGCGCATTTCGACCGTCAAACTTGCCGCTTGCTGCAGGCCCACGTCCGGTTGACCTAAGGTTTCGCGCGGCGAATGCCTGCGGAACCTGAGACAACTCTAGTCTTAATCCTATAGGCTTAGGACTTAGTGATTCGGCTTTGGCGATTCGGGTAGCGATGCCTGGTCGCCGTGTAACCGGCGAGGTCACCTGGCGTGACGGTCCAAGCAAAGCGCGCACTCGACGCGTATTTCGACCAGTCGCAATTGGACGCCGTGGGGCGTTCGACACGCTTCGCGCGGCGGGCGCTGCGTGCACGCTCGGCCTTCTTCTGGTCCCCGAGTTGCCAGCCGGCCGGGCTGATCGGGCATGTGGGCGAGGTGGGCGAGATCGACGCCGGCACCCTGGCCTCCTCCTTCGCGATGCAGGCGCTTGCCGCGACCGGCCCTGTCGCCTTCGACACCTCCTGCGCCCTCGGCGGCGTTGCCGTCCGCGCGCCGGATGGGGCGCAAGGCGTGCTGTTCGTGGCGGATCCGGCGCCGCGCACCTTCGACGCCGAGGATTTGGCCCTGATCGATGACGTCGGTGCGAGCCTCGGCCGCGAGCTGGCGCGGGGCTCCGCCGAGTCGTGCGTGCCCCTCGCCACACTCGTGCAGATGTCCGACGCGCTCGTTCGGGAAGCCGGGACGGCCGGCGGGATGGCCCCGGACGACTACCTTGCGGCCGCCGATCGGCTCGCCGCGATGGCGACGCAGCTGCGCGAGATCGCCGCCGCGGGGGCGCGCGTGGCGCGCCTCGAGTCGCCCTTGGAGCGCGAGGCGCCCGTGCCGCACGGCGGCGGTGCCACGATCCTCCTCGCCGACGATCTCGATCTCAATCGCAAGCTCATCTCCGACATGCTCACCGTCGAAGGGTATCACGTCGACTGCGTCGCCGACGGCGCCGCCGCGGTGCTGGCCGTCCAGGCGAAGACCTACGACCTCGTGCTGATGGACATGATCATGCCGGGAATGGACGGGATCGCCGCCACGCAGGCGATCCGCGCGCTTCCCACCCCCAGCTGCAACGTCCCGATCGTCGCCCTGACGGCCAACACCTACCGCGAGGAGCTTGCGAGCTGTCTCGAGGCGGGCATGGACGCGACGCTGACGAAGCCCATGACCTTCGAGATGCTGACCAGCGTCGTGGCGGACTGGCGCCGGAACAGCACCGCGGCGGCGTGAGCTGCCGGCGTTCTTACGATGCTGTGCAGGTCTCTCAAAAGAAAAAGGGCCGCCGAAGCGACCCTTTCGTGTCGATAATCTAAGAAGATTACATCTTCTTCATCATCATCTTCTTGTGCATCATCATGTGGTGATGATGGTGGTGGTGATGCATCATCGGCGCCGGCTCGGCCGCGGCCATGGCCCCGCCGCCGGGTGCGAGCATCGGCTGAAGGATCGGCTGCGTTACGCCGTTCACGACCATCATCGACTCACGCATGCCCGGGATGATCGTCTCACCCGGCAGGTTGGTCGGCGCGCCCATGTTCATCGGGGTGGCCGGGAAGTCCATGGCGTTGGCGGAAACCGACACGGTCAGCGCGGCGCCGGCGATAGCTGCGGCAGTCGCAATCTTGCGGATCATTAAGTCCTCCTCCTGGTGTTGCCCTGCACGACAATCACAGGCTCATTGCTTAGCCCGTAACGCCTTGGTTCAGACACAAAAATCGCCAGATCGGCATCCGGTTGCAAAATTCCGTTGGCAAATGCGTCAGAAATGCAACTCAAATGCTACGCCGGGCGACGCGTCTCACCCGAGCAAACGCCGTTTCGGCCTTTTCGGCCTGCGCAAAAAGGTCGCTGCGATCTCAAGATGCGGCGAATACCGAAATTGGTCGACTGGAACGATCCGGCCGATCTCGAACCCGCCGGCGATGAGGATCGCCGCGTCGCGCGCGAAGCTGTCGACGTCGCAGGCGATCGAGACTACGCGCGTGATCGAGGAGGCGACGAGCGCGTGGGCCTGCGCTTCGGCCCCGGCGCGCGGCGGGTCCATGACGACGGCGTCGTGCTTCTCCAGCGCCTCGCCGGCGAGCGGGCGCTTGAACAGGTCGCGCCCCTCGATCGAGATGCGCCGCAGCCCAACCGTCTCCCGCGCCGCCCGCTCGAGCGCGGGGAGCCACGGGCCGTCGAGATCGATCGCCGTCACCTCCGCCGTCTGGCCCAGGCGCAGCGCGAACGTGCCGACGCCACAGAAGAGATCCGCGACGCGGCGCGCCCCCGCCACGGCATCGAGGACGTAGGCGGCGAGCGTCTCCTCGCCGGCCGTCGTGGCCTGGAGGAAGGCGCCCGAGGGGAGCGCCACGCGCGCCGCCCCGAACGTGATCACCGGCTTCCGGTTCTCGAGGACGATCACGCCGTGGTTGGCGAGGCGGGCGAGATCGTGCGCCAGAACCACCTCGGCAAGCCGGCCGCGAGCGCGCTCGCCGAGCGGCCTGTGCCCGCGCAGGTCGATGTCGAGCCCGGCGTCCGTCGCCGTCACGACGATGTCGAGCGGCTTGTGCGCGGGCGCGAGCGCCGCGGCGACGGCGCGCGCCGCCGGCAGCGCGCCGGCGAGGTGGGGATCGAGGATCGGGCATTCCTCGATCGCCACGATGTCGTGCGAGCGGGCGCGCATGAAGCCGACGCGGGTCCGGCCGTCCTCGTCGGTGCGCGCGTGGAACGTGACGCGCCGCCGCCCTGCCCCGTGGGCATCGACGAGCGGCGCCACCTCGGCCTCCACGCCGGCACGCGACAGCGCCGCGACGAGGAGCCCGCGCTTCCATGCCGCATAGGGCGGCGCGGCCAGGTGCTGCACCGCGCAGCCGCCGCAGGTGCCGAAATGCCGACAGATCGGCGCCACGCGCTCCGGGCTCGGCGAGACGAGGCCCACCAGGTTCGCCCGCTCGCCGAGGACGTCGGCGGTGACGGTTTCGCCGGCCAGGGCGTAGGGGACGTAGACGCGGCGCCCCTCGTGCGTGGCGATGCCCTCGCCGCGCCCGCCGAGCCGTTCGATGGCGAGCCGGACGATCGCCTGTTGCCGTTCGGCCATGTACATCCCCATCTCCAGGGCCTCGATAGGCCGCGGGCGAGGACCTTCACAATGGCAGGCTGGAATATCTCGCGCATACCCGACCAGACCGGACGCACGGCGATCGTCACCGGCGCCTCCAGCGGGCTCGGCACCGAAGTCGCCGACGCGCTGGCGCGGAAGGGCGCGAGCGTCGTGCTTGCGGTTCGCGACGAGGCGAAAGGCGAGAGGGCGCGCGCCCGCATCCTCGCCGCGACGCCTGGCGCCCACGTCTCGGTCTCGCGCGTCGACATGGCCGACCTCGCCTCGATCCGCGCCTTCGCCGCGCGCGAAGGCGAGCGCCCAGCGATCGACATCCTCGTCAACAACGCGGGCCTCGGCATGCAGCCGGCCCGCGCCGTGACCGCCGACGGATTCGAGCGCCAGTTCGGCACCAACCACCTCGGGCCCTTCGCGCTGACCGGCCTGCTGCTGCCGGCGCTGCTGCGCGCAAGGGCGCCGCGCGTCGTGGCGGTGGCGTCGATCGCCCATCGCGGCGGCAAGATCGACTTTCCCGATCTGCAGGGCGAGGCGCGCTATTCGGGCGGCAAGGCCTACAACCAGTCGAAGCTCGCCAACATCCTGTTCGCGCGCGAGTTGGACCGCCGTGCGCGGGCGGCCGGCGCGCCGCTGGTCAGCGTCGTCGCGCATCCCGGCATTTCGGCGACCGGCTTCATCGACGCCACACAGATGGGCGGCGTGCAGACGCGGGTCGCCAACTTCATCGTCGGGCTGGTCGGCCAGGACGCCGCCGCCGGCGCCGATCCGCTGATCTACGCCGCGACGATGCCCGATGTGACCGGCGGCCAATATTGGGGGCCGGACGGCCTGCTCGAGTTCCGCGGCCGCCCGGCGCCGGCGAAGCTGTCGTCGCAAGGCCGCGATCGGGCCGTCGCAGCGCGGCTGTGGAGCGAGTCGGAGCGTCTGACCGGGGTCAGCTACGGGGCGCTCGACGCGGCCGCGGCGGCCTGATCGTCACCGCACCGGGCTTGCGAACGGCACGTAGCGATACACCCAGGTCTCGGTCAGCGGCTCGCCGTGGTAGGCGAGATGGCAGCGCAGGTCGACCGGGTCGCTGCCGTCCGGATCGAGGTCGAACTGGATTCGCCAAAGCCCGAGGTCGCCGTCCGGCGACGGCTCGACGATGACGTTGAGAAACTTGCCGCGCGACGTCTCCAGCACCGGCTCCGGCACCGCATCGGCCACACGCGTCGCCTCGAAGCCGCCCTTGAACTCGAGCACGAACTTGCGCAGCACCTTCGAGCGCGGCGCGCCCTGGATGCCGCCGGCGCCGAGCCGCGTCGCGACGCAGAGCGCCAGCTTGCCGGGGTACGGATCGGTGTCGCGCCACAGCAGCTTGTAGCGATAGTCGAGCACGTCGCCGGCCTTGTTGGGCGCGTCGGCCACCCACGACAGCACGATGTTGTCGTAGATCTCGTTGTCGGTCGGGATCTCCAAAAGCTGCACCGAGCCCTTGCCCCAGTCGCCGACCGGCTCGCACCAGCAGCAGGGACGGCGCTCGTAGTACACCGCGTCGAGATAATGGTCGTAGTTCTTGTCGCGCTGCATCAGGCCGAAGCCGCGGAAGCGGTCGTCCGGAAACTTCGAGATCGTCAGCTTGTCGGGATCGATCAGCGGGCGCCACAGATGCTCGCCGTCGCCGAGCCACATCGCGACGCCGTCGGAATCGTGGATCTCGGGACGCCAGTCGGTCGCGGCACCCTTCACCGCTTCCGAGTACCAGAACATCGAGGTCATCGGCGAGATGCCGAGCCGTTCGATCGGCTGCCGGATATGCAGTTGCAGCGTGATGTCCATCGTGGTGCCGCGACCGCGATGCATGACGAACCGGTAGGCGCCGGTCAGGCTCGGTCCGTCGAGAAGCGCGAAGAGCGTCACCGGATCGTCGTCGCTCGGACCTTCCGCGACCCAGAAATGGGTGAAGTCGGGAAACTCCTCCGGGATGGCGACGCCGCTGTTCTGCGCCACGGCGCGCGACGACACGCCGAACTGATCGGCCTCGCCGACGGCGCGGAAGTACGACGCGCCGAGAAAGCGCGCCCAGCCCTCGTGGCCGCGCAGGATCGGCTTGTCGTAGGCCTGCAGGAACTCGAGCCCGGCGAAGGGAGACGGCGTCGGCGGCAGCTTCGACAGAGGGCCGCCCTGCGGCGACTTGAAATAGTCGGCCTGGAACAGCACCTCGCGCGCCTCGTCGCCGGTGACGGCATACATCCGCACCGTCTTCGGAAACAGCTCGCCGACCGCGAGCAGGCTCACCGGATAGGGGCCGCGCCCGTCGCCGAACATCGCATGATCGGGATCGGGGATGATGTGCTTGGCGACGTCGAAGTTCATCGTCTTGACGATCGCGGGATCGGGCATCGGCGGCGGTGCGTAGGGCTTGGCCGCGAGGTCGGCGACCATCGCCTGCAGCGTGTCGAAGTCGAAGCGCGACGGTGGCCCGAACGACAGCCGCGAAGGCGCGTCCTCTGCTCTTGCCAGGGCCGGCGCTAGGCCGACGGCCTGGACGGCGGCGAGGAACTTGAGGACAGTGCGGCGCGTGATCATCCTTCGTTATCCCTCGGCGCCCTGGAACCAGCGATGAACAAGCAGGATCGGCCGGCACTGCTCGTCATCGGCGGCGCGCGGTCCGGAAAAAGCGGCTTCGCGCAACGCCATGCCGAGGCGCGGGCGGCGGCGGAACACCTCGCGCTCGCCTTCGTCGCGACGGCGCAGGCCTACGACGACGAGATGGCGACCCGCATCGCCGCGCATGTCGCCGCCCGCGACGCCCGCTGGCGGACGATCGACGCGCCTTACGATCTCGCCGAAGCGATCGACGCCGAGGCGAGGGCCGGCGGCATCCTCCTCGTCGACTGCCTGACGCTTTGGCTCTCGAACCGCCTGCTGCGCGGCGACGACGTCGAGGCCGCCGGCGACGCGCTCGCCGCCACGGTCGCAGCCGCGACGGCGCCGATCGTGCTCGTGTCGAACGAGGTCGGCTGGGGGATCGTGCCGGAGAATGCGCTGGCGCGACGCTTCCGAGACGCGCAGGGCCGCCTAAATCAGCAAATCGCCGCCGCCTGCCCGACCGTCGTCCTTGTCGCGGCCGGCTTGCCGCTTGTTCTCAAGGGGATTTTGCCGACGGACTGAGGTGCTCCTGCCGTGTCCGCAAAGTTGCCTTACATAACGTGGGACGATATGCCCAACGCCATCCCCGACATTCCGAGTTTCAAGGCACCGCTCCGCTCGTGACACGTCCCCTTCCGCCGCACCTCCGCCAGCTCGAGGCCGAGGCGATCTTCGTGATCCGCGAGGTTGCGGCGGAGTTCGAGCGGCCGGTCATGCTCTATTCGATCGGCAAGGACTCGAGCGTGATGCTGCATCTCGCGCTCAAGGCGTTCTATCCCGCCAAGCCGCCGTTCCCGCTACTGCACGTCGACACGACGTGGAAGTTCAAGGAGATGATCGCCTTCCGCGACATCGCCGCGAAGAAGGCGGGGATGGAGCTGATCGTCCACATCAACCAGGACGGCGTGCGTCGCGGCATCAACCCGATCGCCTCGGGCTCGTCGGTGCACACGCAGGTGATGAAGACCGAGTCGCTGCGCCAGGCGCTCAACGAGGGCAAGTACGATGTCGCCTTCGGCGGCGCGCGGCGCGACGAGGAGAAGAGCCGCGCCAAGGAGCGCATCTTCTCCCACCGCTCGGCCTCGCACGCCTGGGAGCCGCGCGACCAGCGCCCCGAGCTGTGGCGGCTGTTCAACACGCGGATCCGGCCCGGCGAGTCGATGCGGGTGTTCCCGCTGTCGAACTGGACCGAGTTCGACGTCTGGGACTACATCGCGCTCGAAAACATCGAGGTCGTGCCGCTCTATTTCGCCAAGCCGCGTCCGGTCGTGGCGCGCGGCGGGTCGCTGCTGATGGTCGACGACGACCGCCTGCCGCTGCTCCCCGACGAGGTGCCGCAGATGGAGATGGTGCGTTTCCGCACGCTCGGCTGCTACCCGCTGACCGGCGCCGTCCGCTCCGAGGCCGCCGACCTCGAGGCCGTCATCGCCGAGATGCGCGAGTCGACCGTCTCCGAGCGCGAGGGCCGGCTGATCGACCACGACGAATCGGGGTCGATGGAGAAGAAGAAGCGCGAGGGATATTTTTGATGGCCGCTACCCCCGCGCGACGCGAGCCCGAGCAGCAGCCCGTCCCGGCAGACGCGATGACCGCGCTCGCCCCCAACGCCGCGGCCGAGAAGCCGACGCTGCGCTTCATCACCTGCGGCTCGGTCGACGACGGCAAGTCGACGCTGATCGGGCGGCTGCTCTGGGAGCAGAACCTCATCTTCGACGACCAGATCCGCGCGCTGGAGCGCGACACGGTCAAGCACGGCACGACCGGCGAGGCGATCGACTTCGCGCTGCTCGTCGATGGGCTCGAGGCCGAGCGCCAGCAGGGCATCACGATCGACGTCGCCTACCGCTACTTCAAGACCAAGCGCCGCTCGTTCATCGTCGCCGACACGCCAGGCCACGAGCAGTACACGCGCAACATGGCGACCGGCGCGTCGGGTGCCGACCTCGCGATCCTGCTGGTCGACGCGCGCAAGGGCCTGCTGACGCAGACGCACCGCCACGCGACGATCGTCTCGCTGCTCGGCATCAAGAACGTCGTGCTGGCGGTCAACAAGTTCGACCTCGTCGATTTCGACCGCGACGTGTTCGACGGCATCGTCGCCGACTTCAAGCGCTTCGCCGAGAAGCTCGCCTTCACCGACGTGACCGCGATCCCGCTCTCGGCGCGCGGCGGCGACAACCTCTCGACGAAGAGCGCGCGCACGCCCTGGTACGAGGGCAAGGCGCTGCTCGAGCATCTCGAGGATGTCGACGTGGTCGACGTCCGCGCCGAGAAGCCGTTCCGCATGCCGGTCCAGGCGATCGCGCGGCCGAACCTCGATTTCCGCGGCTTCATGGGCACGATCGCCGCCGGCCGCATCGCGCCCGGCGACGAGGTGGTCGTCGCCAGCTCGGGCCGCATCTCGAAGGTCGCGCGGATCGTCACCTACGACGGCGACCTGCCCGTCGCCGAGGCCGGCGACGCGGTGACGTTGACGCTGGCCGACGAGATCGACATCGCGCGCGGCGACGTGCTGTCGCGGCCGAACGCCAGGCCGCAGGTCGGCGAGCAGTTCGCCGCGAACCTCATCTGGATGAGCGACGAGCCGATGCGCTTCGGCCGCTCCTATCTGATGAAGCTCGCGACCCAGACCGTGCCGGCGACGATCAGCGCGCTGGCCTACCGGCTCGACATCAACACCTTCTCGCAGGACCAGGCGGCGACGCTGCGCCTCAACGAGGTCGGCCTCGCGACGATCACCGCGACCAAGCCGGTCGCCTTCGACCCCTACGAGGAGAATACCGCGCTCGGCGCGTTCATCCTGATCGACCGCGAGACCAACCAGACGGTCGCCGCCGGCATGATCGCCGAGGGGCTGCGTCGCGCCACCAACGTCTTCAAGCAGAAATACGCCGTCTCGCGCACCGACCGGGCGCGGCTGAAGCACCAGCGGCCGGGCGTCCTCTGGTTCACCGGCCTCTCCGGCTCCGGCAAGTCGACGATCGCCGACATGGTGGAGGCGCGCCTCAACGAGAGCGGCTACCACACGGTGATCCTCGACGGCGACAACGTCCGCCACGGGCTGAACAAGGATCTCGGCTTCTCGCAGCACGACCGGCTCGAGAACATCCGCCGCATCGCCGAGGTGGCGCGCCTGATGGCGGATGCCGGCCTCATCGTGCTGTGCTCGTTCATCTCGCCGTTCCGCACCGAGCGCGAGATGGCGCGCGCCACCCTGCCCGTCGACGAGTTCGTCGAGATCCACGTCGACGTGCCGCTGGAGGTCTGCATCACCCGCGACGTGAAGGGCCTGTATCGCCGCGCGCTCGCCGGCGAGATCAAGGACTTCACCGGCATCGACCAGCCCTACGAGGCGCCGGAGGCGCCGGAGCTCGTCGTCGGTCGCGACAACGAGACCGTCGAGCAGTCGTCCTCCAAGGTGCTGGCGACCCTGCGCAAGCACGGCTTCATCGACCGCCTCGACGACCTCGCCGACTGGTCGATCTGCTATCTGCACGCCGTGGCGTCATTGCCGCCTCGGCCGCTCTCCCCACGTTGCTCCGCATGACCCTGCGCTGGCTTGATGCCGGCGCCACAAGCCCGGAGCCACCATGCCCAAAGGATCGGACCTGCTCGTCGCCGCGCTCGAGAACGAGGGCGTGCGGCGGATCTTCGGCGTGCCGGGCGAGGAGAACCTCGACGTCGTCGAGTCGCTGCGCACCTCGTCGATCGAGCTGATCGTCACGCGGCACGAGCAGGCGGCGGCCTTCATGGCGGCGACGCAGGGGCGGCTCACCGGGCACCCCGGCGTCTGCCTCTCGACGCTCGGGCCCGGCGCGCTCAACCTGACGACGGGCGCCGCCTTCGCCCATCTCGGCGCCATGCCGATGCTGATGATCACCGGCCAGAAGCCGATCCGCAGCGCCAAGCAGGGCCGCTTCCAGATCGTCGACATCGTGCAGACGATGCGGCCGCTGACCAAGTCGTCGCGCCAGATCGTCTCCGCGGCGTCGATCCCGACGCTGGTGCGCGAGGCGTTCCGGCTCGCTGTCGAGGAGAACCCCGGCCCGGTGCACCTCGAGCTGCCGGAGGACATCGCCGCCGAGACGGCGGACGTGGCCATCGTCCCCGCGCACCCGATCGAACACCCGATCCCGGCGCCCCGCGCGCTGCAGCGCGCCGCCGAGATGATCCGCGCCGCCCAGCGCCCGCTGGTGATGATCGGCGCCGGCGGCAACCGCCCGCGCCTGCACGAGGCGCTGTCGGCCTTCGTCCGCCGCACCGGCCTGCCCTTCTTCAACACGCAGATGGGCAAGGGCGCGGTGACCGGCGTCTCCGACCTCTACATGGGCACCGCCGCACTCTCGGAGCGCGACTACGTGCACGACGCGATCGACCGCGCCGACCTCATCGTCTCGATCGGCCACGACACGATCGAGAAGCCGCCGTTCCTGATGGGCAAGGTCGCCGGTGGCTCGAAGGTCATCCACATCGGCTACACCTCGGCCGACGTCGAGCAGGTGTTCCATCCCGACGCCGAGGTCGTCGGCGACATCCGCGCCACCGTGCTCGCCCTGGCCGACCTGCTCGAGGGCCGCGTCGCGCACGATCCCGAGGCGGCCGGGCTGCGCAAGACCATCCTCTCGCACATCAACGACCGCGCCGAGGAAGACCGCTTCCCGGTGACGCCGCAGCGGCTCGTCCACGACGTCCGCAAGGTGATGCCGGAGACCGGCATCGTCTGCCTCGACAACGGCATGTACAAGATCTGGTTTGCCCGCAACTACCGCACGCATGTCGCCAACACGCTGCTGCTCGACAACGCGCTGGCGACGATGGGCGCCGGCCTGCCGTCGGCGATGATGGCCAAGCTCGTCCATCCCGAGCGCCGCGTGATGGCGGTGTGCGGCGACGGCGGCTTCATGATGAACAGCCAGGAGCTCGAGACGGCGATCCGCCTGCACCTCGACCTCGTCGTGCTGATCCTCGAAGACAAGGCCTACGGGATGATCCGCTGGAAGCAGGCCGTCGACGGCTTTCCGGACCACGGCATGACCTTCGGCAATCCCGATTTCGTGGCCTACGCCGCCGCCTACGGCGCGACGGGCCATCGCGTCGCCGCGGTCGACGCGCTCGCGCCGACCCTGGACTCCGCCTTCGCCGCCGGCGGCGTCCATGTCGTCGTGGTGCCGGTCGACTATTCGGAGAACGCGCGAGTCCTCGTCGACGAGCTGAAAAGCCGCGCGCGGGCGTGATCCTTCTCGCGCGTGCGGGAGAAGGGAAACGCGCGCTTGTCACCCCGAAAGCGACCTGTTAGACGCACCGCTCCGCGGCCATGGCGGAATTGGTAGACGCGCTAGCTTGAGGTGCTAGTCGGGAGACCGGTGGAGGTTCGAGTCCTCTTGGCCGCACCATCTTCTTCTGAAAACGCATGAGTTTTCGCGCCGAGCGCGCCTTGGCGTCCGTTGCCTTGGCCTCGCCGCCACCTTAGACCGGCTGCAAGCACACCTTTCGCCGGAATCACCCATGAGTGACGTCGACGAACGGCCGGAGGACGACGTGCGGCTCGACGCCGATCTGCGCGACCACGAGCAGGAGCCGTACGACGAGGACGGCAAGCTGAAGCCGGGCTTCGTCGTTTCCGTCGCCAAGGCGATCAACGAGCGCGATCGCGAGGCGCTGCTCGACCTCGTCGGCGACATGCACGAGGCCGATCTCGGCGGCCTGATCGAGGCGCTCGAACCGGACCTGCGCGCCGAGCTCATCGCGATCATGGGGCGCGACTTCGACTTCACGGCGCTGACCGAGGTCGACGAGAACATCCGCGACGAGATCATCGAGGAGCTGCCGAACGCGGCGGTGGCCCTCTACGTCCAGGATCTCGAGAGCGACGACGCGGTCTCGCTGCTCGAAGACCTCGATGCCGAGGACCGGGCCGAGATCCTCGAGGCGCTGCCGCCGATGGACCGGGCGGCGCTGAAGCGCTCGCTGGACTTTCCGGAGAACTCGGCCGGCCGCCTGATGCAGACGACGGTCGTGACCGTGCCGCCGTTCTGGACGGTGAGCCAGGCCATCGACCTGATGCGCGATTCAGACGCCGACAGCCTGCCCGACCAGTTCTACGAGGTCTTCGTCGTCGATCCCGCGCACCGCTTCCTCGGCAATGTCTTTCTCGACGCGCTGATGCGCGCCAGGCCCGACACCAAGCTCGGCGACATGATGCGCACCGACCGCCGGCGCGTGCCGACGTCGGCGGACGCCGAGGACGTCGCCGAGCTGTTCGAGCGCTACAACCTCGTCTCGGCGCCCGTCGTCGACGACGCCGAGCGGCTCGTCGGCGTGATCACCATCGACGACGTCGTCGACGTGATCCGCGAGGAGGCCGACCAGGAGATCAAGGCGCTCGGCGGCGTGTCGGGCGACGAGACGCTGTCCGACCGCGTCTGGGCGATCACCCGCAGCCGCTTCCTGTGGCTGCTCGTCAACCTCGCCACCGCCTTCATCGCCTCCTCGGTGCTCGACGCCTTCAACGGACAGCTGCAGAAGATGGTCGCGCTCGCCGTGCTGGCGCCGATCGTCGCCAGCCAGGGCGGCAACGGCGCGACGCAGACGATGACGGTGGTCATCCGCGCGCTCGCCACCCGCGAGCTGTCGCGGCTCAACGCGGCGCGGGTCATCGGCCGCGAGCTGCTGGTCGGCGCGCTGAACGGGATCGCCTTCGGCATCATCACCGGCATCGGCGCGTGGATCTGGTTCCATCAGTACGGCCTCGGGGTCGTCATCGCCGGCGCGATGCTGACCAACCTCGTCGCCGGCGCGCTCGGCGGGATCGTCATCCCGCTGGTGCTCGAATATTTCGAGGTCGACCCGGCCGTCTCCTCCTCGGCCTTCGTCACGACGGTGACCGACGTCGTCGGCTATTCGTCGTTCCTCGGCTTCGCGACGCTGTGGTTCAAGCTGGCATGACGACGGCCAAGGAGATCATCGCGCTCCTCGGACTGGAGCGCCATCCCGAGGGCGGCTGGTACCGCGAGACCTTCCGCGATCCGCGCGAGATCGACGGCCGCGCCGCCTCGACCGCGATCTTCTTCCTGCTCGACGTCGGCGAGGTGTCGGAATGGCACCGTGTCGATGCCGTCGAGATCTGGCACTGGCACGCCGGCGCGCCGCTCGTCATCACGACGAGCCCGAACGGCCACGACGCGACGGCCGTCCACCTCGGCCCGGAGATCGCCGCCGGCCAGCGGCCGCAGGTCGTGGTGCCGGCCGGCCATTGGCAGACCGCCGTCAGTCTCGGCGCGTGGACGCTCGTCGGCTGCACGGTCGCGCCGGGCTTCCGCTTCGAGGGCTTCGAGCTGGCGCCGCCGGGCTGGCGGCCGACGCCACGCTAGGACGATCCCGCCGAATACGACAAAGCCCCGCCGAAGCAGGGCTTTGCACGCGTGAGTTGAAGCGCCGTCTCAGGCGTTGAGCTGGCGCGGCGTCGAGGCGCTGGTGCCGACGCCGAGGCTCTGAAGGAAGGCGGCGATGGCCTGCGTGCGGCGGTCGCAGCCGAGCTTCTCGAGGATCGCCGAGACGTGGCTCTTCACCGTGCCCTCGGTGACGCCGAGCTCCCAGGCGATCTGCTTGTTGAGCAGGCCGCGGGTCATCAGCTCGAGGATCTCGACCTGACGGCTCGACAGCTTGGCCATGCCGGAGGTCGGCGCCAGGCGGTTCTCGTGCTTGAAGTAGGTCTTGTTGTCGGCGATCTCGCCGATCGCCAGCTCGAGCTCGCGCGCCTCGCACTCGGGGTTCACGACACCCCGGACGCCGCGCAGCTGCAGCAGGCGATGGGCGCTCTCGTCGGCGCAGGCGACCAGAGCGACGGCGATCGGCGTCTCGCGAACGTGGTCGCGAAGGCCGGTCGTGTCCTTCTCGAGCGCGGTCCAGGTCGCGACGTCGGCGATGATGATGGCGCCGCGGCCGGACTCGCGGATCGCGGTGGCGACCTCCGCCAGGCTCCCGCCCTGGTGGATCGTCCGCCCGTTCAGGCCCGCATAAAGACGCAGCGCACTCGCAATACCCATACGCATGAGCGGCGCGGTGTGGATGACGATCAGCGAAGAGACATTGCCGCCGACTTCTATGGTCGCGGTTTCAAAGCTCTTGAAAGGCATATGAACTTTCCTCCCTATCCTCCTTAAGTCAGATAGCGACAAATGGATCGATCGACAGGCTCAATTGGGTGCTTTTGCAAAGAATTTGCAATTTCAATTTGCAATGTTACACTACGGCATGCGCCAGAAGCTGTTCGCCGGTCCCAAGATCCGCCAGATCCGCGAAGGCGCCGGGCTGAACCAGCTGACCTTCGCCGAGCGCGTCGGCATTTCGGCCAGCTACCTCAACCAGATCGAGAACAACCAGCGCCCGCTGACCGCCCCGGTCATGCTCGCGCTGGCGCAGACCTTCCAGCTCGACGTCAACGCGTTCGCGGCGGAGGACACCGAGAAGATCGTCAGCGACCTGCGCGAGGCGATCGCCGATCCCGTCTTCGCCGGCCTGGTGCCGAACGGTCAGGACCTGAAGACAATCGTCTCCAGCGCGCCCTGGTTCGCGCATGCCTTCCTGAACCTCCATACCGCCTTCCGGCGGACCGGCGAGCGGCTGCATGCGATCGACGAGGTCTACGCCTCAGACCGCTCCGAGCGGCCGATGGGCGTGCTGCTGCCCTATGAGGAGGTCCGCGACTTCCTGCACTACCGCAGCAATTACTTCGAAAAGCTCGACGAGGCGGCCGAGGACCTCGCCGAGCAGACCTTCGGCCTCGTCGCCGCGCGGCCGGACACGCTGGCCAGCTATCTGTTCAAGAGCCACGCGATCCGCATCGAGCAGCGCGGCGTCGAGCCGAACTCGCGCTTCATGCGCCAGCTCGACCGCAAGGCGAAGGTGCTGTGGATCCGCGAGGGCATCGATCCCGCCTCGGCGAGCTTCCTGATGGCGCAGCAGATCGCGCTGCTCGAGCAGGGGGACGAGATCGAGGCGGTCGTCGCCTCGGCAGCCTTCCGCTCGCCGGACGCCTCCGCCATCACCCGCCTGGCGCTCGCCAATTATTTCGCCGGCGCGCTGCTGATGCCCTACGATCGCTTTCTCGATGCCGCGCAGAAGTCGCGCTACGACGCGGAGCGGCTCTGCTTCATGTTCGGCACCAGCTTCGAGCAGGTCGGCCATCGCTTCTCGACGTTGCAGAAGCCGAACGCCAAGGGCGTGCCGTTCTACTTCGTCCGCTTCGACCGGGCCGGCAACATCATCAAGCGGCACTCGTCGACGCGCTTCCAGTTCGCGCGCTTCGGCGGCACCTGTCCGTTGTGGAACGTGCACGAGGCCTTCGAGGCGGGCGGCCGCACCATCGTCCAGATCGCCGAGATGCCGGACAACGTGCGCTACCTCTGCATCGCCCGCGCGGTGACGAAGACCGGCGGCAGCCACCTCGCGCCGGCGCGCCATTACGCGCTCGGCATCGGCTGCGAGATCGCGCATGCCAAGCAGGTGGTCTATGCCGATCATCTCGACCTGAAGACCGCGCCGGTGACGCCGATCGGCGTCAGCTGCCGCATCTGCGAGCGCCACGAGTGCCCGCAGCGCGCCGTACCGCCGATCGACCGCGCCCTGCTGGTAGACCCCGACCGTCGCGACTTCGTGCCGTACAAGTTCGCTTAGGCGTCGTCTCTGTCGCGCTCGTAGCGCTGCCGCGTCTCGTCGTTGGGCGGATAGAGCCCCGGCAGCGGGACACCCGCCTCGACCTCGCGCATGATCCAGGCCTCGAGCTTCTCCTGCTCGACGGCGAGCGCCGCGGCCTCTTCCGCCAGCGCGGCCGGCACGACGATCGCCCCATCGTCGTCGGCGACGATCCAGTCGTCCGGCATGACGGCGACGCCGCCGCAGGCGATCGGCTCCTGCCAGCCGACGAAGTGCAGGCCGGCGACCGACGGCGGCGCGGCGATGCCGGCGCACCAGACCGGCAGGCCGCTCGCCTCGACGCCGGCGCGGTCGCGCACGACGCCGTCGGTGACGAGGGCGGCCACGCCGCGCTTCGCCATGCGCGCGCAGAGAATGTCGCCGAAGATGCCGGCGTCGGTCACGCCCATCGCGTCGACGACGGCGATCGCGCCCGCCGGCATGGCTTCGATCGCCGCCCGCGTCGAGCGCGGCGACGCCCACGAGGCCGGCGTCGCGAGATCTTCCCGCGCGGGCACGAAGCGCAGCGTGAAGGCCCGACCGACCTGCCGCGCGGCGCCGGGCGCCAGCGGCAGCGCGCCGCGCAGCCGGACGTTGCGCAGCCCCTTCTTGAGAAGCACGGTCGTCAGCGTCGCGGTGCTCGCACGCGCGAGCGCAGCGATGATCTCCGCGTCGTTCACGCTGCCATCTTCGGCCCCATGCGACATCGCGCATCCCTCTTCGTCATCCGCTCCTGGCCGTCGGCTTAGGGCGCGACCGTGAACTTGAAGGTGCCTTGCGTGCGGTGCGTGTCGGTAGAGACCGCTCGCCACGTCACGACATACGTGCCGGGTGCCAGCTTGTCGGGGATCGGGACGACCAGTGAGGTCGCCGCCACGCCGTTGACCGCCGGGCCGAGCTTGACGGCGTGGCCGGCCGTGTCCGCCAACGTGACGCGCGAGAGGCCAGGGACGACGCCCTCGCTGAAGTCGAGCGTGATCGAGGTCGGAGCCGCGCCGCTCGCCCCGGCAGCGGGGTCGGAATGCTTGAGGTGCGCATGCGCGAATGCGGGTGACGCGGACGCGACGATCCCGAGCGCCAGCGCCGCGGCAGGAACGAAAGGCTTGGTCATGGCAGGACCTTACGGCGTCCGTGCCGCTCGCGGAAGCAGGCGGTCGTCTGCGAGCTTACGCGACGAACCGCCGGCCCTTGTTCCACAGGGCGAACGGCACCCCGGAGAGCAGCACTTCGAGCGCATCGAGGCTCTGCCAATGGCCGTTGACCGAGAGACGCGGCAGCGCGGTCGGATGCGCGCGATGCGCCGGGAAGATCAGCCCCGGCCGGGTCGTCACGGCGCTGGCGAAGCCGAGCGCGGCGGCGATCGCGTGGTCGCGCGGGCCGGCGGAGGTTTGGTCGCCGACGGGATAGGCGAGGTGGCGGGCGGGCAGCCCCGTCCGCATCTCGATCAGCCGGCGGCTCTCCGCCAGCTCGTGGCGCACGACGTCGTCGTCGTGCTTGGCGAGCATCGGATGCGTCAGCGTGTGGACGCCGATCGTGCAGAGCGGGTGGCGCGCCAGCGCGGCGATGCCATCCCAATCGAGGCAGAGCCGCGCCGGGATCGACGCGGGGACGAGCCCGGCCTGTGCCGAAAGGGTGGCGATGTCGGCGAGCAGCCGCGCTTCGGGACCGGCGCGCAGCATCCAGTAGAGCATCGAGAAGGCGGTCGTCTTCTCGTCGTCGGTGCGCGCCGGGAGCGACACGCGGCGGCCGCCGACATCGAGCACGATCGAGTCGCGGGCGCGGATCGCCTCCTCCAGCTCGACCCACCAGAGCCGCGCCGTGCGCTCGGCGAAGCCGGTCGTCACGTAGAGCGTGAACGGCGCCGCGTGGGCCTCGAGGATCGGCAGCGCCTGCGTCGCGGTGTCGATATAGCCGTCGTCGAACGTCAGCGCGACGAACGGCTTGGCGTCGGCGCGGCCGATGCGATCGAGCGCCTCGTCCAGCGAGACGAGGTCGTAGCCGAGCGCCTTGATCCGCGTCAGCGCGGCGTCGAGGAAGGCCGGCTCCACCTCGAGCAGGCGGTTGGGCGCAAAACCTCTGTCCACCCACGGGCGCACGTGGTGCAGCATGAGGATCGCGCCCTGCCCGCGCGTCCAGTGCGCCAGCGGCTTGTGCAGGCGCGTCGCCCGGAACACGGCGAAGCCCGCGCCGATCACCTGCTGCTTCATGCCCGCCCCACCGGCCCGCCCGTACGAATCCTTAACCGATCGTCGCAAGAGGACGTTGAGCTTTCGTTGCTAGCCTCGAAGCATGCGGGCGCTCACCCCTGACGCGATGACCATCTCCGGCGCGGCGCCGGCTGCAACGGCGGCCGCGTCCGGCGTCGTGCGAGCGTTCGAGACCGTCGAGGTCCACGCCGCCGCCGAGCCGGTGCTTGCGGCCTGGGCCGAGCTGGAGCAGGTCGCGCCCTGCTCGATCTACCAGACGCGCGCCTGGCTGCTGCCGTGGATCGACTCGCTGGCGCAGCCGGCCGGGCTGTCGCCGCGCTTCGTTCTCGCCCGCGGCGCCGATGCGCGGCCCGTCGCCCTGCTCTGCCTTGGCCTGCGTAAGCGCGGGCCGCTCTGCCTGGCGCGATGGATGGGCGGCAAGGACGCGAACTTCAACATGGCGCTCGTTGCGCCCTCGTCGTCCTGGACGCGACGCGAGCTGATGCGGCTGCTGAGCGCTGCCGCCCGCCAGCTCGGGCGCGAGGCGCCGGATCTCCTCGTGCTCGTCAACCAGCCGCAGTCTTGGGGCGGCTGCGCCAACCCGTTCGCGGCGCTGCCGCACCAGGAGAGCCCCAGCGCCGCCTACGCGGCGGCGCTGACCGCCGACGCCGAGCGATTGTTTGCCGAGAAACTGTCGAGCGACGCGCGCAAGAAGCTCCGCAAGAAGGAGGCGAAGCTCGCCGCGCTCGGGCCGGTCAGGCACGTGATCGCCTCGAACGCGGCCGAGCGGCGCGACGTGCTCGAGGCCTTCCTGCGGCTGCGCAACGCGCGCTTTCGCGCGCAGAACATCGCCTCGCCGTTCGAGGCCGAAGAGATGGCGGCCTTCATCGCCGCCGCGAGCGCAGGCGAACGGCCCGGCATCGAACTGCACGCGCTCGAGGTCGGCTCTCGCATCGTCGCCGTCTACGGCGGCGCCGCATGGCAGGGCCAATGGAGCGGGATGTTCAACGCCTTCGACACCAACCCGGCGATCGCCGCGACGAGCCCCGGCGACCTGCTGCTGCAGCGCATCGTCGCCAGATGCTGCCGCGACGGACTGCAGCGGTTCGACCTCGGCATCGGCGCGGCCCGCTACAAGGCGGCGCTGTGCGACGAGGAGGTCGCGCTGTTCGACACCTTCGTCCCGCTGTCGCCGACGGGGCGCGCGATGAAGCTGGCGCTCGCGGCGAAGCAGAAGCTGAAGGGTGTCGTGAAGCGCGACCCGCGCCTCTACGGCCTCGCCAAGCGGCTGCTCGGGCGGCGAGGCTAGGCCAGCCGCTCGCGGCGCAGCTCGGAGCCGCGGTAGGCCTCCGGCGGCACCCAGCCTCTGCGGACGTAGGTGATCTCTTCGCTGTCGCCGGCGCCGATCATGATCGACAGGATACGATGCAGACCCGCGAGGATCGGCTCCTGCGCCGTGTCCATCACGGCGATGACCGAACGCATGTCGCCCTCGGCGCCCTTCCGCGCGAAGCGCTGGACCGAGCGGGACGTGAACTCGCCGACGCCGAGGCCGCGCGCCTCGGCCGCGGCGGCGACGTCGTTGGCGAAAACCGGGCCGATGCTCGCGACCGCCGCTTCGGCGACGGTCTCGCTGCGGCAGGAGCGGATGATCTCATCGATCAGCATGGCGAACCTCCTCATGCCCGCGTCGACGTCTCTTCAGACCATCGGCGCGGTTGGCTTCGGATCAGGCACTGTGCTCGCACAACCCGACCGAAACGTGTCACAGTCAAGAACTTTCGTCGACTGAAATCACGAAGGAGTGAGTCTCTAATTACAAAACGGTAAGAGGGACAGCTCGCCTTTAGTCTATTATCTGCAGAGGTGATCGAGGAAATCGCGCACGGCCGAAGTATCAGGCAATGTGTGCATTGCAACAGTCGGCTCGTCGGCGACGCCGATCTTGATCGAGATGCCGTGATGGTCGTTGACGGTCGCAAAGCCGTGCTCGTCTGTCAGATCGTCGCCCATGAACAACGGGACGCGGCCGGCGAAGGGCGGCGTCGCCATCAAGGCCTCGATCGCCTTGCCCTTGTGGCAGCCCGCCGGCTTCACCTCGGCGACCATCTTGCCGTGCTGGATCATCAGCGCCGGATCGGTGACGGTGCGCTCGAGGAAGGCGCGAACCTCGTCCTTGCGCTCGGGCGCCTGGCGGTAGTGCAGCGCGAGCGCAACGCCGCCCTTGTCCTCGAGCCGCAGACCGGGATGCGCGGCGACGAACGTCGCCGCCGCTTCCGCCACCTCGGCGATGGCGGTGCCCGCCGCCGCCTCGCGACGCCCGTCGGCGAAGCGCATCTCGGCCCCGTGCACGCCGCCCGCCGGCAGGACCAGCGGGGCGACGATGCGGTCGAGGTCGGAGATCAGGCGGCCGCTGACCAGCGCGAGCGCGCCACCGGCCGCCTCTCCCAGGCGCGTGAGGATGTCGAGAAGCCCGGCATCGGCGACGACATCCTCCGGACGCTCCCTGAAGCCGAGCAGCGTGCCGTCGACGTCGAGGAAGAAGGCGGTGCGCCTCGGATCGATCTCGTCCCACCACGCCGGCGTCGTGCTCATCGGCTGCTCTCTCCAAGCCTCGATCTCATGTTTTGCTACCAAACATTCTGCGTCGGCGCCGGATCACCAGACGCCGGTGTTCTCCATCGACTTCCACGGCTCGGCCTCGGCCTTGGCCTCGCCCTTCTGCAAGAGCTCGATCGAGATGTTCTCCGGCGAGCGGACGAAGGCCATCTTGCCGTCGCGCGGCGGCCGGTTGATCGTCACGCCGGCCTTCTGGAGCTTGTCGCAGAGACCGTAGATGTCGTCGACCTCGTAGGCGAGGTGACCGAAATTGCGGCCGCCGTCGTACTGCTCGGGGTCCCAGTTGTAGGTCAGCTCGACCTCGGGCGCGCGCTCTTCCTTGGCGCGACCGCTGTCGTCCGGCGCGGCGAGGAAGACGAGCGTGAACTTGCCCTTCTCGTTGTCGGTCCGCCGGACTTCTTCGAGCCCGAGCTTGTTGACCCAGAAATCGAGGGCGCGGTCGAGGTTCTCGACGCGCACCATCGTGTGCAGATAGCGCATGCCTAGTCTCCAACAGGGTGTGATTGCGCCGGTGTAACGCTGTCCGTCGCCGGGCGATCCATTATCGCGTTTTGCGCAGGAACGTTCCGAACGAGCGAGGGCTGTCGCCGACCTCCATCGTCGCGACGACCTTCAGGCTGGCGACATCGATCTGCGAGACCGAGTCGGACTCCCAGTTGACGACGTAGACGCTCTTTCCGTCGAAGCTCGCCTCGATGCCGTCGGGATAATCGCCGGTGGCGACGCGCGTCTCTGGCTTCAGCGTCGCGAGGTCGAAGACCTGCACCTTTCCTTCGTACTGGTCGGTGACGAAGCCCTTGCCGCCGGCGAGCGCGACGACATAGGGGCGCTTGCCGGTCGGCACGCGCCCGACCAGCGTCTTCGCGGCGAGGTCGACCACGGAGACGTCGTCGCTGTAGACGTCGGCCATGTAGGCGCGTGTGCCGTCCAGATCCACGATGATGCCGTAGGGCCGGTGGCCGACGCCGACGAGGCCCTCGACCTTCAAGCTGTCCGCGTCGATCTCGGCCATCTGATCGGCGTCGCGCTTGGTGACGACCAGCGTCGCGCCGTCGGGCGTCACCGCGATGCCGGACGGCGTGCCGCCGACCTCCGCGGTGGCGACGATCGTCATGGCCGCCTCGTCGATCTTGAAGAGCTGCCCCTTGAAGAAGCCGACCGCGTAGAGGAAGCGGTCGTCGCGTCCGATCGCGATGCCGACGGCCTCGTCCGGCAAGTCGAGGCGGCCGACGACCTCGCGCGTCGCGCAGTCGATCTTCGAGACGTACTTGCCGTTCGTCGACGAGACCCAGGCGAAGCGCCCGTCGTGCGCCATCGCGATGCCGGCGGGCTTGCCGCCGACGGGGATGGTGGAGACGACCTTGCGCGTCGCGAGGTCGAGGACGGAGACGTCGTCGCCGTTCTGGTTGGTGATCCAGGCTTCGTCCGCGTACGCAGGGGCGGCGAGAAGCAGTGCAACCAGCGCGATGCCGGTCACCAGCTTGAGGCCGGCGGCACGTTTCAGAAGACCGCTTACCGCCCCCGACATCACGATCGGGCGTCGGCCTTCAGCCCGGCGAGCCCGGCCTTCAGGTAATCGAGCATCGCCTGCTTCGCCCTGGCGTCGGCGGCGTCGGGCGCGCCCTCGTCAGGCTTGAGGTAGCGGTAGAAGGCGGCCCGCCAACGGACGGTACTCCGGGCATCGCCGTCGGGCACCACCTCGATGGTCGCCGAGACGTTCTGGACGGGCAGCCGCGCCACGTCGATCTTGTCGATGTGGTAGGAATAGCTCATCGCGTCGGCGTCGTACTTGTAGAGGCTCTCGCCGAGGACGGCGCCGTTCTTCAGCGTGAGCGTACGGACCGCCTTCTCCGGCACGTCGCCGCCGGCGCCCGATGTCGCCACCGTCTGCCGATCCCAGCTCATGTCGTGGAAATGGCCGACCATCGCCCAGGCCTTGGCCGGCGGGACGTCGAGCGTCACGCTCGCCGTCACCTTGAGCCGCGTCGGGCCGCAGCCTTGCGCAAGGACCGGTGTCGCCATGGCAAGGGCCGCCGCGACGGCGATGACGAGGCGTCCCATGCCAGCTCCTCCCGTGACCGACGCCGTTACGTCAGCTCGCGCCTTCGACCTTCTTCTTCAGGTTCTCGAGGCCGGCCTTGTAGACCTTGGTGACGGCGGCGACCGACGCCTCGTCGTTCATGTCCGGCGGCGGATCGTTGTTCATGTAGCCGCGATAGAACGCGCCCTTCCAGGTCACGGTCGACTTGCCGCCGTCGGCAGGCTCGACCTTGATGGTCGACGAGTAGTCGTTCACCGGCAGCACCTTCACGTCGACCTTGTCGATGCGATAGGAATAGGTGTGCTCGGCGGCGTCGTACTTGAACAGGCCCTCGTGGATCTCGCCGCCGTTGGCGAGCGTGATCGTGCGCTTGGCGACCTCGTTGTCGTCGTTCTTCGGATCGATCGTGTCGCCGCCCGTGCCCGTCGTCGACTTGACGCCCGGGAGCCAGCTCATGTCCTGGAAATTGCCCATCACCTTCCAGACCTTGTCCGGCGGGGCGTTGATCGTGATCGTCTCGACAACCTTCTTGCGCGTCGGCCCATGCGCATCGGCGACCTGGACCACGCCGACGGCGATCAGAGCCGCCACTCCCAGCGACTTCATTCGAGATCCGAGCATCCTTGGATATCTCCCTGATATCGTTCTAAATTCAACTATTGGCGCGAGGTCTTCGAGCAAGGCGCAGGAGGACTATCGTCCAGGCGGCGGCCCCAGGCAAGGCCGTTGTTTCCCGGTTCGCGGTGCGGCGCCGACGCGCCGGCTTCGCCCTTGCGGTGGGGCGCTCGACCCCTACTATCCCCTCATCCCCGACCGAGACCGAAGATGCGCACCGAGCAAGCCCAACCCGTACGCCTCGCCGACTATCGCGTGCCGGACTACCTCGTCGACACGGTCGAGCTCGACGTGCGATTGGCGCGACACGAGACGCGCATCACGTCGAAGCTGTCGCTGCATCCGAACCCGGCCGGGCGCCCAGGGGCCGCGCTCGCGCTCGACGGCGACGCGCTCGACCTCGTGTCGTTCAAGGTCGACGGCGCGGCGCCGCCGGCCGAAGCCTTCACCGCGACGCCGGACCAGCTCACCCTCTTCGCGCCCCCGTCGCAACCGTTCGTGCTCGAGATCGAGACGAGGCTCGACCCCGCGCAGAACCTCGAGCTGATGGGGCTCTATCGCTCGGGCACGGCCTATTGCACGCAGTGCGAGGCGGAGGGGTTCCGGCGCATCACCTACTTCCTCGATCGGCCGGACGTCCTGTCCGTCTACACCGTCCGCATCGAGGCCGACCGCGCCGAGGCGCCTGTGCTGCTCTCCAACGGCAATCTCGTCGAGACGGGCGACGTGGCGGGCACCGGCCGCCACTATGCGATCTGGCACGATCCGCACCCGAAGCCCTGCTACCTGTTCGCGCTCGTCGGCGGCGACCTCGGCGTCGTGCGCGACAGCTTCGTCACGGCCTCGGGGCGTGACGTCGCGCTCGGCATCTACGTCGAGCCCGGCAAGGAGGATCGCGCGGGCTACGCGATGGACGCGCTGAAGCGCTCGATGCGCTGGGACGAGGAGACCTACGGGCGCGAGTACGATCTCGACGTCTTCAACATCGTCGCCGTCTCCGACTTCAACATGGGCGCGATGGAGAACAAGGGGCTCAACGTCTTCAACGACAAATACGTGCTGGCCTCGCCGCGCACCGCCACCGACGGCGACTATGCCGGCATCGAGACGGTGATCGCCCACGAGTATTTTCACAATTGGACCGGCAACCGCGTCACCTGCCGCGACTGGTTCCAGCTCTGCCTCAAGGAAGGCCTGACCGTCTTCCGCGACCACGAATTCTCGGCCGACATGCGCTCGCGCCCGGTGCGCCGGATCGCCGAGGTGCGCAACCTGCGCGCCGCGCAATTCCCCGAGGACGCCGGGCCGCTGGCGCACAACGTGCGCCCCTCGGTCTACCGCGAGATCAACAATTTCTACACGGCGACCGTCTACGAGAAGGGCTCCGAAGTCATCAGGATGCTGAAGGTCCTGATCGGCGACGACGCCTTCCGCCGCGGCATGGACCTCTACTTCGAGCGCTGCGACGGCACCGCGACGACGATCGAGGTGTTTCTGCAGTGCTTCGCGGTCGCTTCGGGGCGCGACCTCACGCCGTTCGCGCGCTGGTACCACCAGTCCGGCACGCCCCAGGTCGAGGTCGAGGCGCGCTATGACGAGGCGGCCGGCGCCTTGACGCTCGATCTCTCGCAGAGCTGCCCGCCGACGCCCGGCCAGGATCGCAAGGAGCCGTTCGTCATCCCGATCGCCTTCGGGCTGGTCGCCGCCGACGGCGCACCGGTCGCCGCGACGTCTGCCGACCTTTCGGCCGAAGAGGCCGAGCGCGGCCTTCTCGTCCTGACCGAGCCGTCGCGCTCGGTGACGTTCACCGGTCTCGAGGCGCGGCCGGTGCCGTCGCTGCTGCGCGGTTTCTCCGCGCCGGTGAAGCTCGAAGCCGGGCTCAGCGAGTCCGACCTCGTCGCCCTGGCGACGCACGATTCCGACTCGTTCAATCGCTGGCAGGCGGCGCAGACGCTGGCGGTACGGCTGCTGATGCGCTCGACCGCTGCAATCCGCGCCGGCGCGCCGGCTCTCTTCGAGCCGACCTACGCCGATGTGCTGCGCAACATCCTCGCCGACGCGGAGGGCGACCACGCCTTCGCCGCGCTCGGCCTGGCGCTGCCCGGCGAAGCCGATCTGGCGCGCGAGATCGGGCAGGACATCGACCCCGACGCCATCCATCTCGCCCGCGACGCCGCGCGCGCCGACCTCGGCCTGGCGCTCGCCGACCCGCTGCGCGCGACCTACGATCGGCTGGCGGAAACCGGCGCGTACTCGCCGGATGCCGCCTCGGCCGGCCGGCGCAGCCTGCGCAACGGCGCGCTCGACCTGCTCGCGGCCGGCGACCGCCTCGCCGGCGTCGAGCTGGCCCAGGCGCAGTTCAAGTCGGCCACCAACATGACCGATCAGCTCGCGGCGTTGAGCGTGCTGGCGCAGATGCCGGGCGCCGCGCGCGAAGAGGCGCTCGCCGCCTTCTACGAGAGCTTCGCGGACGACGCGCTCGTCATCGACAAGTGGCTGGCGCTGCAGGCCGTGCAGCCCGACGTCGACGTCCTCGACCGCATCCGCCGGCTGATGGAGCACCCGGCGTTCTCGCTGCGAAACCCGAACCGCGTGCGCGCGCTGATCGGCTCGTTCGCCGCCGGCAACCCGACCCGCTTCAATGCCGCCGACGGCTCCGGCTTCGACTTCGTCGCCGAGATGGTGGTGGCGCTCGACCGCTTCAACGCGCAGGTCGCCGCTCGCCTGCTGTCGTCGTTCAAGAGCTGGCGCTCGCTCGAAGCCGGCCGTCGCGACCGCGCCCGCGCGGCGCTGGAGCGCGTCGCCGGCACCGAGAAGCTGTCGCCCGACGTCGCCGACATCGCGACCCGCTCGCTGGCGTGAGGGCGTAGCCGGGAGAGACGGTCCCCGGCCGTCACTCCATCGCCTCGAGCTCGATCCCGCGCGTCTCCTTGACCTTGGCGATCACGAAGACGAGCGACGCGACCGCCATGATCGCGTAGAGGCCGTAGGCGAACCCGAGACTGAGGTCGGCGAGCGTCGGGAAGGTCTGCGACACGATGAAGTTCGCGACCCATTGCGCCGCGGCGGCGACCGCGAGCGCGTAGGCGCGGATGCGGTTGTTGAACATCTCGCCGAGCAACACCCAGACCACCGGTCCCCAGCTCATGCCGAAGAAGACCACGTAGAGGTTCGCGGCGACGATCGCGACGTGTCCGGCCGTTGGGGACAAAACGGGCTGGTGCGTGGTCGGATCGAGCGGCGAGGTACCGAAGATGTAGGCCATGGTCCCGAGCGTCACGGCCATGCCGATCGAGCCGATCACCAGGAGGGGCTTGCGTCCGAACCTGTCGACGCTGGCGATCGCCACGAGCGTCACGAGGATGTTGGTGACCGACGTGAAGACCGTGATGGCGAGCGAATCGTCCGGCGTGAAACCGACCGCATGCCACAGCGTCGACGAATAGTAGAAGATGACGTTGATGCCGACGAACTGCTGGAACACGGAGAGGAGAATGCCGACCCAGACGATCGGCAGCAGCCCGAAAGACGGGCCGGCCAGATCCTTGAGGCTCTGGTGGCGCTCTTCGCCGATGCTCTCCCTGATCTCGGCGATCTTCTCCTCGGGCGGCGGATTGTTGCCGACGAAGCGCCGCAGGACGTTGGCGGCCTCGACGAGGCGGTTCTTGCGAACGAGATATCGCGGCGATTCCGGGATCATCAGCGCGAGCATGGCGTAGACCACCGCGGGAAGCGCCGCCGATATGAACATCCAGCGCCAGGCCTCCAGGCCGAACCAGAGCGGCTTGTCGGGTCCACCGGAGGTCTTGGCGAGCGCATAGTCGCAGAGCAGCGCGACGAAGATGCCGAAGACGATGGCGAGCTGTTGCAGCGAGCCGAGGCGGCCGCGGAACGCCGCCGGCGAGACCTCGGCGATGTAGGCGGGCGCGATGACGCTGGCGGCGCCGATGGCGGTGCCGCCGAGGACGCGGAAGCCGGTCAGCATGACGATGTTGGACGCGAGCCCGGTCCCGATCGAGCTGACGAAGAAGATGATGGCAGCGAGGATCATCACCATGATGCGCCCGTAGCTGTCGGCCAGCGGTCCGGCGAACCAGGCGCCGATGGCCGAGCCGAGCAGCGCGCTGGCGACGGAGAAGCCGAGCACCGCGGAACTCACGCCGGCCCACTCCCTCACGGCGTCGACGGCGCCGTTGATCACCGCCGTGTCGAACCCGAAGAGGAAGCCCCCCATGGCCGCCGACGCGGCGACGAGCACGATCTTGCCGATGGCCGGGCCGTCCGGCACGACCCCAACCACATTGTCGACCGTGGTCATGTGCGTCCTCCCGCTTTTCTTCTTCGTTTCTGCGATGGCCGTCGGCACGCGTTTGCCGTCCGCAGGGTCGATGGACCGCACGGCTCGACGCTCGCGAGCGAATTGCTGCGAGTAGATTACCTATTCGAAGCTTTAGCGATAGGTGCCGAAAGGAAGACGCATCGGCCTCGCACTCGGACAGGCCGTCCGAACGGCCCGGTCGGAAGGCCTGATCAGCCCGCTTGCGACATGTCGGCGGCCTTCAGCGACACCGATTCCCCGCAGCCGCAGGCGGAGATCTGGTTGGGATTGCGGAAGGTGAAGGTCGAGGAGATCTTGCTCGTCTCGAAGTCGAGCGTGGTGCCGAGCAGGAACATCAGCGCCTTCGAATCGACGAGCAGCGTCACGCCCTTGTCCTCGACGACCTCGTCGAGCGGCTGCTTCTCGTCGGCGAACTCGACCGTGTAGGACATGCCGGCGCAGCCGCCGTTCTTGACGCCGATGCGCAGGCCGGCGACCGGGCGGCCGGCATTGGCGATGAGGTTGCGCGCCCGCTCGGCGGCGGACTCGGTCATCGACATCACGGCGAAACGGGAACGGGCCATCGGTTATCCTCTTCGGCCTCGAATATGGGCCCTTTCGCTCCTAGGCGAAAGCCCCAGGCCGTCGGCGAGCCGACGGGCGGAGTTGGTCAGGCGAAGCGCGCCCTCACCTGGTCCGCCCGCTCGGGCGCCACGCGCACGCGAACGCGGATGGCCTCTTCGCCGTCCTCGCGCGCCAGCACTTCGCCGCGCTCGTAGAGCCAGGCAAGCCCCTGCCCGTCGGCTGGGTCGAGCGACAGCTCGAGCACCGGCCGGCCCTCGGCGATGCGGTCCTCGATCTCGGCCGTCAGCGCGTCCTCGCCCTCGCCGGTCAGCGCCGAGACCAGGATCGGCCGCGCCTCGTTGCGGCGGCGGGCGCTGTTGGCGAGCGCGACGGCGCGGTCGGCGTCGATGAGGTCGAGCTTGTTCCACACCTCGAGCAGGCGGCGGTGGTCGTCGGGATCGACGCCGAGCTCTCGCAAGATCGCCTCGACATCGGCGGATTGCGCGTCCGAGTCCTCGTGCGAGATGTCGCGAACGTGCAGGATGACGTCGGCCTCGAGCACCTCTTCCAGCGTCGCGCGGAAGGCGGAGACGAGCATCGTCGGCAGGTCCGAGATGAAGCCGACGGTGTCGGAGAGGATCGCCCGGCCGCCGTGCGGCAGGGCGAGGTTGCGCAGAGTGGGGTCGAGGGTGGCGAACAGCATGTCCTCGGCCATCACGCTGGCGCGGGTCATGCGGTTGAAGAGCGTGGACTTGCCGGCGTTGGTGTAGCCGACGAGCGCGACGATCGGGTACGGCACGTCGCGCCGCGTCTTGCGGTGCAGGGAGCGGGTGCGCTTGACCTTCTCGAGGTCGGCCTCGATGCGCACCATGCGCTCGGAGATGAGGCGACGGTCGGTCTCGATCTGTGTCTCGCCGGGGCCGCCCAGGAAGCCGAAGCCGCCGCGCTGGCGCTCGAGATGGGTCCACGAGCGCACGAGCCGCGACTTCTGGTAGGCGAGATGCGCCAGCTCGACCTGCAGCGCGCCTTCGCGGGTGCGCGCGCGGCGCCCGAAGATCTCGAGGATCAGCCCGGTGCGGTCGATGACCTTGGCCTTGAACGCCTTTTCGAGGTTGCGCTGCTGCACGGGCGAGAGCGCGCAATCCATGAAGACGAGCGCGATCTCCTCGTCGTGGACGCGGGCCGCGATCTCATCGACCTTGCCCTTGCCGAGGTAAGTCGCCGGACGGATCTGGCGCAGCTCGACGATCGACTCCTCGACGACCTGCAGGTCGATCGCCCTTGCGAGGCCGGCGGCCTCCGCGACCCTCGCCTCCGGCGATCGCACCTTGGCGCTCGCGGCATTCCGCTCGTCGAGATAGGGCCCGAGCACGAGGGCGCGCGGCGAGGCGGCGAGCGCGGCCTCGGCTCGGTCGATGGAGACTGCTGTCTCGGTCAAATTGTGGTCAAGGTGTCTCTCACCCCGCAGCCGGCTCCTCGCCCGGCTCGAACATCTGGATCGGATGACCCGGCATGATGGTGGAGATCGCGTGCTTGTAGACGAGCTGCGAATGCCCGTCCCGGCGCAGCAGGACGCAGAAATTGTCGAACCACGTCACGACGCCCTGTAGCTTGACGCCGTTGACCAGGAAGATGGTGAGCGGGACCTTGTTCTTGCGGAGGTAATTGAGGAACGTATCCTGCAGATTCTGCGGACGCTCGGTGGCCATAGGGTTCGGTCCAGGTCTCTTTATTGGCGCCTTGCGGCGCGGTGTTTCGGGCGCCGGTCGGCGCGGCGTGTATACAGCTCGGCGGCAATTGTGACCGAGGCATGTTCATTACGGGGATTGCCCGGGCCGCCGCAAGGGGGTCTTGGCGATCGGCGAACATCCTAACGTAGGGACAGCGTCGGCCGCTAACCCAAACGGGGGATCAAGCCGGCGAACGTGGCGCCGCCTGCCGAAAACCCTCTCTGAGAGCGGTCACCAGCGGCCCCGGGCGCCCGTCGCCGACCGGCCTGTCGTCGATCGCCACGACCGCCGTCACCAGGGTCGTCGCCCCGGTGGCGAAGGCCTCGCGGGCCGCATAGGCTTCGTCGCGGGTAAAGGCGCGCTCCTCCAAGGTCAGGCCCTGGCCCGCCAGGACGCCGAGCAGCGTCGTGCGGGTCACGCCCTTCAGGATCGCGCGGTCGGCAGGGTGGGTGACGACGCGTCCTTCGGCGGTGACGATCCAGGCGTTCGAGGACGAGCCCTCGCGGATCAGCCCGTCGGCGCCGATCAGCCAGGCCTCGGCGGCGCCGCGCGCCTTGGCGGCCTGCTTGGCGAGCACGTTGGGCAACAGCGACGTCGACTTGATGTCCACCCGCGCCCAACGCTCGTCCGGCACGATGACGACGCGCATGCCGACCTCCGCCTTCTTCGCGCTCTTCGCGGGGTCGATGGCGCGGGCGGTGACGACGAGGCCGGGCCGCACCGGCGGGTCCGGGAAGACGTGGTCGCGCGGTGCGGCGCCGCGGCCGACCTGCAGATAGACCATGCCGTCGCTGACGCGATTGCGGGCGACGACCTCGCGGATGATGCGGCGGAGCGCCGGTTCGCCGAGCGGCGGGGCCATGGCCAACTCGCCGAGCGAGCGGGCAAGACGCGCCAGATGCGCGTCCTCGTCGATCAGCGCGCCGGCGTGCACCTCGATGACCTCGTAGACGGCATCGGCGAACAGGAAGCCGCGATCGTCGATCGACACCGCCGCGGCGGCGTGGGGAAGATAGCGTCCGTTGACGTAGGCGATGCGGGACATGGGCCTGGCTTACCGATTCATGGCGCGACGAGATAGGCGGCGATGCCCGCGAGCGCACCCGCGAAGATGCCCCAGAAGGGCGACACGCGCGTCAAAAGCACGAGAGCGGCCACGCCGGCGATGATGACGAGGCTCAAGGCGCCGGCATAGGCGGCCTGGGTCATCACCACGCCCGACGCCAGCATGAAGCCGACGGCGACCGGCGCCAGCGCCCTGCGCAGCCGTCCGATGATCCCGATCGCCTCGAAGCGGGTCATCAGCCGCCCCGTCGCCAGGGCCAGCACGCCGGATGGCCCGATGAAGGCCAGCGTCGCCGCGGCGAGGCCGCCGAGGCCTGCGAGCGACCAGCCGATCATCGACACGACGAGGACGTTCGGCCCCGGCGAGGTCTGGCCGATCGCGACCAGCTTGGCGAAGGTCGCGTCGCTCATGAGGTGCAGGCCGCCGACGATCTGGCGGTGGATCTCCGGCACCGTCGCGTTGGCGCCGCCGATCGACATCAGCGACAGCGCGCCGAAGGTCTTCAGGAGCTGGGTGACGAGCTTCGGGTCGCTCATCCCCGGCGCTCGCGAACGGCGGCAAGCAAGAGCGCGGCAGGGATCGCGGCGGCGAGGATCAGCAGCATCGGCAGCTTCAGGAGGGCCGACGCGACGGCGATGAGGACGACCAGGGCGAGCGTCGCGACGCCGGGGCCGAGGTCGTTCACGAGCTTGAAGCTGGTCCCGAGGACGAGCCCGGCGGCAGCGGCCGCCGCGCCGGCGAGGCCGGCCCTGACGATGCCGTAAGACCCGTAGCGCGCATAAAGGGCGGCGACGCCGACGAGGATCGCCAGCGGCGCGCCGAGCAGGCCCGCCACCGCCGCGACGGCGCCGGCTGCACCGCGGCTGCGGTCGCCGAGCATGATCGAAAGGTTGACCGTGTTGGCGCCGGGCAGCGTCGAGGCGATGCCGAACAGCTCGGCGAAGCCTTGCGGGCTCAGGAAGCGCCGCTCCTCGACAAGCACATGGCGCGCGAAGGCGGCGACGCCGCCGAAGCCGAGCACGCCGATCTTGAAGAAGGCGGCGAACAGCGCCTTGAGCGATGGCGGCTCGGTCGGCGGGTCGAGTGTCGCGTCGGAAGCCTCGGTCGGACCGCCGGTCAATCGATCCCCAAGGACTTGAGCTTGCGGTGCAGCGCCGAGCGCTCCATGCCAATGAATTCGGCGGTGCGGGAGATGTTGTTGCCGAACCGCGAGACCTGCGCCTTGAGGTATTCGCGCTCGAACACCTCGCGCGCCTCGCGCAGCGGCAGGCTCATCAGCTTCTCGCCGCCCGCCCCCGTCGGCGTCGCCGGCACCAGCGCCCCGACCTCGGACGGCAGCATGTCGGCGGTGATCTCGCTCTCGGCGTCGCCGGTGGCGAGGATCATCAGCCGCTCGACGTTGTTGCGCAGCTGGCGGATGTTGCCCGGCCAGTCGTGCGACTGCAGGATCGCCATCGCGTCGTCGGCGATCTTGCGCTTCGGCAGGCCGGCCGAGGTCGTGATCTGGTCCATGAAGAACTCGATCAGCTCGGGGATGTCGTCGCGGCGCTCGGAGAGCGACGGCACGCGGATCGGCACGACCGAGAGGCGGTGGAAGAGGTCCTCGCGGAAGGCTCCCTCGGCGATCAGCTCGGCGAGGTCGCGTGCCGAGGACGAAATGATGCGCACGTCGACGTTGACCTTGGCGGTCCCGCCGACGCGGTTGAAGCTCTGCTCGACGAGCACGCGCAGGATCTTGCCCTGCGTCTCCTTCGGCATGTCGGCGATCTCGTCGATATAGAGGGTGCCGCCGTGCGCCTCCTCGAGCTTGCCGACCGAGCGCGGCTCGCCGTTGGCCGCTTCCGAGCCGAACAGCTCCGGCTCCATCCGTTCGGGCGTGATCGCGGCGGCGTTGATGACGACGAACGGTCCGTCCTTGCGCGACGAGGCCTCGTGGATCATCCGCGCGGTGAGCTCCTTGCCGGAGCCGGCATAGCCGGTGACCATGATGCGCGAGTTGGCCGGCGCGACGCGCTCGATGACCTGGCGGAGCTGGTTCACCGAGGTCGACTTGCCGACCATCTTGTTGGGGCCGGCGCCGCGGGTGCGCAGGTCGGAGAGTTCGCGCTTCAGCCGCGAGTTCTCGAGCGCGCGCTCGGCGATCAGCACGAGCCGATCCGCCTTGAACGGCTTCTCGATGAAGTCGTAGGCGCCGAGCTTGATCGCCGACACCGCGGTCTCGATGTTGCCGTGGCCGGAGATCATCACGACGGGCAGCGTCGGGTTCTCCTGCTTCAGGACCTCGAGGACCTGCAGGCCGTCGAGCTTCGAGCCCTGCAGCCAGATGTCGAGGAAGACGAGGCTGGGTCGCCGCGAGCGCACGGCGGCGATCGCTTCGTCCGAGTTCTTCGCGGTCCGCGTGCCGTGGCCCTCGTCGGAGAGGATGCCTGACACGATTTCCCGGATGTCCATTTCGTCGTCGACGATGAGGATGTCGGTGGCCATGGTCGTCTATGCCGTCTCGTTGGCCGCCACGAAGGCAGGCGATTGCTGGGCGGGTTCCTCGGGAGTGGCGTCTTGCGACACCTCGCGAATGGGGAAGTGGAGGCGCACGCGCGCGCCCTGCCCTCCCGGCGCGTCGAGCAGCTCGAGCCCGCCGCCGTGATCTTCCAAAATCTTGGCGACGATCGGCAGGCCGAGGCCGGTGCCTTCCGCGCGCGTCGTCATGTACGGCTCGAGCAGGCGCTGGCGCCCCTCTTTCGGAAAGCCCTTGCCGTTGTCGACGATGTCGAGCTCGACGTTGTCGCCGACCTTGAGGGTGACGCGAACGCGGCCCTTCGTCGTCAGGTCGGGCCGCGCCTGGATGCCTTCGGTCGCGTTCTTGATGATGTTCTGCAGCGCCTGCGAGAGCAGCCGCCGATCGAACTTCATGAGCACCGGCGCTTGCGGCAGCTCGTCCTCGAAGGCGATGTCGGGGTGCGCGACGCGCATCAGGAACAGCACGCGGCGCACGCATTCGCCGAGGTCGTCGCGTTCGAGCGTCGCCTTCGGCATGCGCGCGAAGGAGGAGAACTCGTCGACCATCCGCTTGATGTCCTCGACCTGGCGCACGATCGTCTCGGTGCACTGGTCGAAGATCTCCTTGTCCTGCGTGATGACCTTTCCGTACTTGCGCTTGATGCGCTCGGCCGAGAGCTGGATCGGCGTCAGCGGGTTCTTGATCTCGTGCGCGATGCGGCGCGCCACGTCGCCCCAGGCGGCGGAGCGCTGGGCGTCGAGCACATCGGTGATGTCGTCGAGGGTGACGACGGCGCTCTTGCCCGATTTCGACGACGGCTCGCTCGTCACGCGCACGTTGAACAGCCGGTCGCGGCCGTGGCGCGAAAGCTGGACCTGACCCTGCATCAGCCGATGCTGGCTGGTCTGCGCCTCGGCGAGGATCGCCGCGATTTCCGGCACCACGCTCTCGACCTGCTGGCCGATGAGGCCCTGCGCGTTGTCGCCCTCGGCGGCGACGAGATGCTCGGCCGACGGGTTCAGCGTGGTGATCCTGCGCTCGGGATCGACGCCGATGACGGCGACCGGCACGCCCGACAGGACCGCCTCGGTGAAGATGCGGCGCTCGTCGATGAGCTGGCTCGCGGCGACGAGCCGGTTCTGCTGCAGGCGCAGCTCCGACGTCATCTTGTTGAAGGTCTCGCCGAGGTGGGCGAAGTCGCCCTGCGAACGATCGATCGCCACCTGCGTGAACAGGTTGCCCGAGGCGACCTGGTCGGTCGCGGAGATCAGCCGGCGGATCGGGTCGACGAGGCGGTTGGCGAAGGACAGGCCGAGCCAGGTCGCCGAGAGCAGCATGATGATCGCGATCGACACGTACATGGTCGCGAAGGCGATCGAGATCTGCGTGCGGTGGCGGTCGAAGGCGTCGTAGCGCACGACGAGGCGTTCCGCCGTCTTCGGGAACTCGACGGTGAAGCTGTCGACGGGCCGCGCCGCGTAGATGAAGGCGCCGGGGAACAGCGTCATCGGCCGCAGCGCGACGAAGGTGCGGTCGCCGTCGAGCAGGCGGCAGGTCGGCTCGTTCTTCTTCGCGTCGGCGAAGTCCTGCGGGCTCGGCTTGACGATCGCGGTGCCAGGCGCGCCGAGCCGCGAGTCGATGTTGGCGCGCGAGTAGATCGAGCCGTCGGAGCGCAGGATCGCCGCCGCGCTGAAGCCCAGGAACTTCGCGCGCGACGAGAAGTAGTTGAACATCATCGTCTGGTCGGCGGTCATGAACGCCTTGGCGCTGTCGAGGTCCTGCGCGGTGAGCCGGGCCTCTTGCAACAGCGACCAGCATTGCGATTCCTGGTAGAGCGTCGCCGCCTCGATCGTGTTGGTGACGAACCCGCGCACGTCTTTCATGAAGGCGGGGTTGAGGCTGCGATCGAGCGTCACGGAGCCGACGAGCGCCATCAGCAGCACCGGCACGGCGGCGATGATCGAGAACAGGCCGACGATGCGGATGTGCAGCCGCGCGCCGGCGACCCCTGCCTTCCACGCCGCAAAGAGCGTCAGGCCTTCCAGCACAACGAGGATCGCCAGCGCCAGGATCGTGACGATGTTCGCGATGAACAGGCCGAGCACGACCGACGGCGACGTCGGGATCGGCGTGTAGTCGGAGAAGATCAGGAAGCTGGTGGTCGCGACCGCGAGCGCGAGCACGACTGCGACGGGCCCGAACCTCGCCAGGAGCCGGCGCGAGGGGGCAATGGCATCTTTGCTCGGCGCCCCCATGCTCGCTCGACTGGCCCCCGTTGCGGTCGCTGGGTCGTCGGCCTGCGCCTTGTCGGCTTCGGCCGGCGTCGGATCTGGCATGCCCCCTACTGTTGCAAGATTGCGACAATTAAACGGCGCGATACCCGAACGTCACACCACCTCGAGCACCATCACCTCGTTGAGAGAGCGGCCGTATTCGTCGCTCGCGGTGACCTTCAGCGCGTAGGTGCCGGGCTGGAGGTCGGCGGGCAGCCGCGCCTCGAACAGGTGCGAGCTGTGCTGCGGGACGACCCATTTCTTGATGGTCTCGGGATAGCGCGCATAAAGTTGGGCGACGAACGGATCGACCTTCGCGACCCGCCTCATCGCGACCGGCGTGCGGGTGTCGAGCGCGAAGGCGACCTTGGTACGCGGGCCGCCGTCGAAGACGTTGACGACGACGCGCGTGCCGTCGGCCTGGTCCGACGTGATCGGCGAGCGCAGGAGCGGGTCCATCGCCACCTCGCGCATCACCTCGCGATCCGACTGATGGTTCTGCGTCTGCAGGCTGATGCGCATCCGCGACCCCGCGGGCTCGGCCGCCGGGACGAAGCGCGTCGTGTAGGCGTTGCCGTCGACCGAGAGGACGTGGGTGCCGTTCGGCGTCCCGTCCCACTGGTCGGCACAGGCGATGCCGCGATGGTCGAGCGGGCCGCTCCACCACGAGCCGGAGGCGGCGGCGAGGACGTGGTGGTGATGCGCGACCTTGCCCGCGAAACCGACATCCGCCCCGAGGTAGTGATGCTCGGTCGAATGCGTGTGGCCGGCGAAGGAGACGGCGGGACGATCACCGAGCAGCGCCAGCAGGTCGCCGGCATTGTCGGTGTTGTTCGCCGGGTCCTTCGGATCGAGGTAGGTGCGCAGCGGGATGTGGAAGGCGAGCACGATCAGTCTGTCGGCCGGCGTCGCCGCCAGCAGGTTCTTCACGAAGGCGAGCTGGTCGGCGGAGAAGCGGCCGCGGTAGGCGCCCCGCACGCCCGCCTCCTTGCCGGTGTTGAGCCCGAGGTAGTCGACGTTGTCGAGCATGATGAACAGCGCGTTCGCGTGCTCGTGCGCGTAGTAGGGTGCGCCGAAGACGCGCTTCCAGGTGTCGCGCGCCCGCGTGCCGTCCGGCGCCTCGTAGTCGAGGTCGTGGTTGCCGCCGACGTTCCACCACGGCAGGCCGACCGTGCCGACGATGCGGTTGTAGCGGTGGTAGAGCGACAGATCGTCGAACATCAGATCGCCGAGCGTCATGCCGAAGGCGGCCTCGCTTCCGACGAGCCGGCTGACGATATCGTCGCGCACGTATTCGACCTCGGCGGTCGACTCGGGCTGCGGATCGGTCATCAGGATCACGTCGAAGCGGGCGGGCTCGTCGACGCGGGTCAACTCGAAGTCGATTGCCGCCGGCAGCGGACCCGTCGGCGCGAGGCCCTCGTAGCGGAAGCCGAGCGCCGCCGGCGTGCCCTCGGGATCGTACACATAGGAATGGCGCACGAGGTTGGTTGCCGGATCGACCGGCAGTCGGAAGCCCGCCGGCTTGATGACGAAGATCGACTGGCCCGGCGCGATCGGCAGGCTGTAGCGTCCGTCCGCCGCCGTGCGCACGACCTCGCGGCCGTTCGAGACCAACACATTGGGCAGCGGCGGGCCCTTTGCGCCGGGCGCGGCGCCGGCCCCGATCTCGGTGATCGTGCCGGTGGCCGTGGCAGGTGCCGGCCGAGCCTGCTCCTGGGCGTGGGCCGTGGCGCCCGATGCCAGCGCGAGCGCCGCGCCGCCCAGCATGATCTCGCGTCGCGTCGGGCCTTCGGTCGTCGAGCCGTGGGTCATTGGGATTCCTTTCCGACGACGACCCAAGCACCACAAGGCGAAGACGAGATGACGGCGCTGCTTGACGCCTCCTGCCGCCGCGCCCGATATGCGGCACATGAACGTCGTCCTCATCGACAATTACGACAGCTTCACCTGGAACCTCGTGCACGATCTCGGGGCGCTCGGCGCCACGGTCGAGGTGGTGCGCAACGACGCCTGCAGCGTCGCCGAGATCGTCGACCGGCGCCCCGACGCGATCGTGCTGTCGCCCGGCCCCTGCACGCCGCGCGAGGCCGGCATCTGCCTCGACCTCGTCCGCGAGGCCGGCGCGCAGATCCCGATCTTCGGCGTCTGCCTCGGCCACCAGGCGATCGGCGAGGTGTTCGGCGGCGACGTGGTGCGGGCGCCGATCCCCGTGCACGGCAAGGTCGCCACCATCGCCCACAAGGGCGAGACGATCTTCCGCGGGCTGAACGCCAATCTGCAGGCGACGCGCTACCATTCGCTCGTCGTCGACCGCGCCACCCTGCCCGCGAGCCTGCACGTCACCGCCGAGACCGACGGGCTGATCATGGCGCTGTCGCATCGCGAGCTGCCGATCCACGGCGTGCAGTTCCACCCCGAGAGCATCGCCTCGGAAGGCGGCCGCACGATCATCAAGAACTTCCTCGACCTCGCCGGGGCCTGGCACGCGTCCGCCGAGGCGCGGCGCGAGCCGGCCACGGCCCCATGAGCGAGGCCCTCAAGCCCGTCCTCGCGACGCTGGCCGGCGGCGCGACCCTGACCCGCGCCGAGGCGGAAGCCGCGTTCGACCTGTTGCTCGCCGGCGCGGCGACGCCGGCGCAGACCGCCGCCTTCCTCATGGCGCTGCGGGTGCGCGGCGAGACGGTCGACGAGCTCACCGGCGCGGTCGCCGCGATGCGCGCCCGCATGCTTCGTGTCGCGGCGCCCGCGGGCGCGATCGACATCGTCGGCACCGGCGGCGACGGCCACGGCACCTACAACGTCTCGACGCTGGCTGCCATCATCGTCGCCGCGTGCGGCGTGCCGGTCGCCAAGCACGGCAACCGCGCCGCCTCGTCGCGCTCCGGCTCCAGCGATGTGCTCGCCGCGCTTGGGGTCGCCGTCGGGCTCGGCGTCGCGGACGTCGAGCGCTGCCTCGCCGAGACAGGCCTGTGCTTCATGGCGGCGCCGACCCACCACGCGGCGATGCGCCACGTCGCGCCCGTGCGGGGCGAGCTCGGCATCCGCACGATCTTCAACCTCCTCGGGCCGCTGTCGAATCCGGCCGGCGTCACGCGCCTGCTCGTCGGCGCCTATGCCGCCGAATGGCTCGAGCCGATGGCCCGCGTGCTCGGCTCGCTTGGGGCAGAACGGGCGTGGGTGGTGCACGGCGCCGACGGGCTCGACGAGATCACCACCACCGGGCCGACCGAAGTCGTCGCCTGGGAGGCGGGTGCGATCCGCCGCTTCACTATCACGCCGGAAGAGGTCGGCCTGCCGCGCGTCGCGCTCGCCGAGTTGAAGGGCGGCGACGCGCGTCATAACGCGGCTGCACTGACCGCCGTGCTCGACGGGGCGGCCGGTCCCTATCGCGACATTGCCTGCCTGAACGCCGCCGCCGCCCTTGTCGTTTCGGGCCGCGCCGCCGATCTCGGGGACGGGCTCGACCTGGCGCGCAGGGCGCTCGACAGCGGGGCGGCGAAAGCCGTGCTCGACCGGCTCGTCAGAGCCACCCAGGCCACCTTGGTACCCACGGCATGACGGCCAGCACCGACATTCTGCGCTCGATCGAAACCTACAAGCGGCGCGAGATCGCCGAGGCGGAGGCGCGCGTGCCCTACGCCGAGATGTTCGCGCGGGCCAAGGCGGCGCCGCCGCCGCGCGGCTTCGTGCAGGCGATCAAGACGAGGCGCCATGCCGGCGGCATCGCGCTGATCGCCGAGGTGAAGAAGGCGAGCCCCTCGAAGGGGCTGATCCGCGAGGACTTCGATCCGCCAGAGCTCGCCGCGGCCTACGAGGCCGGCGGCGCCACATGTCTCTCCGTCTTGACCGACGGGCCATCCTTCCAGGGGCAGCTCTCGTTCCTCGAAGCCGCGCGCGCCGCGACGTCGCTTCCGGCGCTGCGCAAGGACTTCATGTTCACGCCCTACCAGGTCGCGGAAGCGCGGGCGCACGGGGCCGACTGCATCCTGCTCATCATGGCGGCGATCGACGATTCGACGGCGATCGACCTGCGCGACGCGGCCCGCGCGCTCGGCATGGACGTGCTCGTCGAGGTGCACGACGCCGACGAGCTCGAGCGGGCGCTGTGGTTGGAGACGACGCTCGTCGGCATCAACAATCGCAACCTGCGCACCTTCGAGATCTCGCTCGAAGTCAGCGAGCGGCTGGCGCCCCGCGTCCCGCGCGACCGCATCATCGTCGGCGAAAGCGGCATCTTCACGCACGCCGACTGCCAGCGGCTGCGTCGCTCCGGCATCGACACGATCCTGGTCGGCGAGAGCCTGATGCGGCAGGCCGACGTCGCCGCCGCGACGCGGGCGCTGCTGGAGGGCGAAGCCGCCGGGACGCCCGAGCGCTTCCCGACGCGAGCATGACCACGCTCACGCACCTCGACGCCACCGGCGCGGCCAGCATGGTCGACGTCTCCGACAAGGCGGAAACGACGCGCGTCGCGATCGCCGAGGGCGCCATCGCGATGCAGCCGGCGACGCTCGACCTCGCGCTGTCGGGGCAGGCGAGGAAGGGCGACGTGGTCGCCACCGCCCGCATCGCCGGCATCATGGCGGCCAAGCGAACGGCGGAGCTGATCCCGCTATGCCACCCGCTGGCCCTGACCAAGATCACCGTCGACATCGCGCCCGATCCCGCCCTGCCCGGCTTCCGCGTCGTCGCCGAGGCGAAGCTCACGGGCAAGACCGGCGTCGAGATGGAGGCGCTGACCGCCGTCTCCGTCGCCTGCCTCACGCTCTACGACATGCTGAAGGCGGCCGACCGCGGCATGCGCATCGAAGGCATCGCGCTGCGCACCAAGCGCGGCGGCAAATCGGGCGACTGGAGCGCCGACCCATGAGCATGCTTTCCGTCGCCGAGGCGCTGGCGCGCGTGCTCGGCTCGGCGACGCCGCGGGCGAGCGAGGACGTGCCGCTGGCGCGCGCCTTCGGCCGCACGCTGGCCGCCGATCTCGCGGCGCGGCGCCGGCAGCCGCCGACCGACGTCTCGGCGATGGACGGCTATGCCGTGCGCCACGCCGATCTTGCCGACCTCTCGCGCCCCCTCGCGCTTGTCGGCGAAAGCGCGGCCGGGCATGGCTACCATGGGGCCCTGGAGCCGGGACAGACGGTGCGCATCTTCACCGGCGCCCGGGTGCCCGCCGGCGCCGACACGATCCTGATCCAGGAGAACGCCGAGGCCGACGGCCCCCGCATCTTCGCGCGAGAACGACCGCAGCCGAACCGCCACATCCGCCGCGCCGGGCTCGACTTCGAGCCGGACGAGGTGCTGCTGAAAGCCGGCACGCGGCTCGGCGCCGCCGAGATCGCGCTAGCGGCGGCGATGAACCACCCAGCTCTACCCTGCGTGCGCAGGCCGCGCGTGGCGATCATCGCCAACGGCGACGAGCTCGTGCTGCCGGGCCAGGAGATCGGGCCGGACCAGATCGTCGCCTCGAACTCGTTTGCGATCGCTGCCTTCACCCAGGCCGCTGGCGGCGAGCCGCTCGATCTCGGCATCGCCGCCGACAGCGTGGCGGCGCTGGAGGGCAAGATCATCGCGGCGCGCGAGGCGAAGGCCGACGTCATCGTGACGCTTGGTGGCGCCTCCGTCGGCGACCACGATCTCGTCAAGCCGGCGCTGGCCCGCCAAGGGATGTCGCTGGCGTTCTGGAAGATCGCCATGCGGCCCGGCAAGCCGCTGATCCATGGGCACGTCGGAGACACCGCGATCCTCGGCCTGCCCGGCAATCCCGTTTCGGCGATCGTCTGCGGCGCGCTGTTCCTGGTGCCGCTGATCCGCGCGCTCTCCGGCGACCGCATGGCCGCCGCCGACCGCAGCGAGCCCGCCGTGCTCGGCGCCCCGCTGCCGGCCAACGACCACCGCCAGGACTATCTGCGCGCCGGGCTCGCGCGCCGCAGCGACGGCGTTCTCGTCGCGACGCCGGCCAAGCTGCAGGATTCCTCGATGCTGCGTGTGCTGGCGAGCAGCGAGTGCCTGCTGATCCGCGGGCCGCACGCCACGGCCGACGAGGCCGGCGCGCCGTGCCGGGTCATCCGCCTCCGGCAGGGGTGGTAGGGGCTAGCGGCAGCCCGCCTCGCGCTCCATCCGCGTGATCTCGGCGACCTCCTGCCGCCCCTCCTCCGACAGCGGCACGTCGGCTTCGTTGTCGTACATGCAGCCGGCGTTCCCGAAAGCCCGGATCATGTCGGGGGTGTGGAAGCAGTAGCCGGCGCGCTTGTAGACCTTGTTGCGCTCGTATCTCAGCTCGCCGCAGCTTTGCGCATCTGCCGCGCCGGCGAGCATCAGCAGCGTCAGTGTCGCAAGCGCGATCCGCATGGGCTCAACCTCCGTTGTGCCGCTTCCATGAAGCGGCGCGCCGGCAGCGTCCATGCGACAATGGGATAGCGACGCGATCTCACTCGCCGATGATGTGCAACGCGATCGAGCGCCTGTGCGGCGTGCGGCGGTGCTCGAAGAGATAGATCCCCTGCCAGGTGCCGAGCACCATCCGCCCCGCCTGCACGGGGATCGACAGCTGCGTCTGCGTCAGCGCGGCACGGATGTGGGCGGGCATGTCGTCCGGGCCTTCGGAGCCGTGGATGTAGCTGCGGTCCTCCGGCGCGATCCGCTCGAAGAAGTCCCGCAGGTCGGCCTGCACGTCGGGATCGGCGTTCTCCTGGATGATCAACGATGCCGAGGTGTGCCGGCAGAAGATCGTCAGCAGTCCTTCGCCGATGCCGGCGTCGCGAAGGAACGCGTCGACCTCGCGCGTGAAGTCCGTCAGCCCCTTGCCGCGCGTCTGCAAAGTAAGCTCGTGAAACGCCTGTCGCATGGCGCCAGCTTACGCGCCGGGCCCCCGCGCGGCTAGCGGAAGACGACCTCGAGCTGGCGGTCGCGCTGGTCGACGATCGTGCATTTGCGCGAGAAGGCGTCCGCGGTGATCGAGAGCTTGAACTCGCGCGGGACGGAGCTCGGGCTTTCGACGTCGAGCCGCGCACCGCCCTCCGACATGCGCTTCACCGTGCAGTCGATCGACGAGCGGCCGAGGTTGAAGACGATCTTGCCCGCCTTGAGCACGCGTCGCGACAGGCCCGTGCGCTCCTCGCGCTCGCCTTCCCACATGATGCAGCAGTCGCGGCCGCGGTTCTTGGCCTGGTACATCGCCTGGTCGGCATGATCGAGAAGACCGTCGACATCCGGCCGGGCCGGCGCGAGCTGAGCGACCCCGAAGCTGGCGGTGACGCGGACGGTGTCGCCGCCGAGCCTGACCGTCCGCGCGGCGATGGCCGCCCGCAGCTTCTCCGCCACATTGAGAGCGTCCGCCGGTCCCGTGTGCGGCAGCAGGATCGCGAACTCCTCGCCGCCGAGGCGGCCGATCAGGTCGGATCTGCGCAGCATCTCGCGGGCGGTGCGGGCGATCTCTCTCAGCACGGCGTCGCCCGTCGCGTGTCCCTTCTCGTCGTTGACGACCTTGAAGTGATCGATATCGAAGACGATGCAGCTCAAGTCGTAGCGGTGCCGCGTCGCCAGAGCGATGGCGCGCTCCGCCTCCTGGACAAAGGCGCGTCGTGTCAGAAGCTGGGTGAGCCCGTCAGTGCTCGCCTGGACGCGGAGCTCGAGCTCCGTCTCGACCAGCCTCGCGAGGTCGCACAAGAGATCGAGATCGCGCGCCTCGAACGTACGCGGGACGACGTCCATGGCGCACAAGGTGCCGACCACGACGTTGCGGGCGCTCCTTATCGGAACGCCGGCATAGAAGCGCAGGAAAGGCTCGCCGGTCACGAGCCGATTGTCGCGGAAGTGCGGGTCCGCCAGCGTATCTTGAACAACGAGCGGCTCGCCGGTGGCGGTGGGGACACGGCAGAAAGCCGGCTCCCGCGCGGTCTCGCAAGCGTCGACCCCCTGGCGCGACTTGAACCACTGGCGATGGCCGTCGATGAAGGTGACGGTCGACATCGGCACGTCGAACAGGCGGCAGACCAGACGGGTGACGCGGTCGAACGCCTCCTCGGCGGGCGTGCCGAGGACGTCGTAGCGATCGAGCTCGCTGAGGCGGCGGTCGGTATCGAGCTGATCGAAATACGGCATGCTTGCTCGGCTAGCGTCATGGCCGCCGTCGCGGCGCGGCTGGCTCGCCGCGACCATAGGCGCCGCCCGTTACAGCGAGGTCAGCGGAGCCGTATCAGTTTTATCGATGGATAATCCGAACTGACCGACCTCCACCTTGAGTTAGTTTTCAGGCCGACGACAAGCTTGCCGGGCATCTGCAACTTTGCAGATTTTGCGCGTGAACCAAAAAGGAACAAAAAGTGCCCGTTCACCCTTTGTCTGTGATTTTTCCTGTTGTATAGATGACGCGCAAGGATTCGACGGCAAGTCGATCCAACAATTCCGCCGCGAGCCTTTGGATGCTGACGAAGAAACAAAGCGAGCTGCTGCGCTTCATCAACGAGCGCCTCAAGGAGACGGGCGTGCCGCCCTCCTTCGACGAGATGAAGGAGGCGCTCGACCTGCGCTCAAAGTCGGGCATTCACCGGCTGATCATCGCGCTGGAGGAGCGCGGCTTCATCCGGCGCCTGCCCAATCGGGCGCGGGCCCTGGAGGTGCTGCGACTGCCTGAATCCTCGACGCCGGCGGGCCAGACTCGGGCGCGCCGCTTCGAGCCGTCGGTCATTGAGGGCAATCTCGGCCGCGTGCGACCGCTGACGCCACCGCCCTCGCATGGCGACGACGAGCGCGAGGTGGTGGCGATCCCGGTGATGGGTCGCATCGCCGCCGGCACACCGATCTCGGCGCTGCAGCAGCGCAGCCATACGGTCTCGCTCCCGCCGGACATGCTGCCGTCGGGCGAGCATTACGCGCTCGAGGTGCGCGGCGATTCGATGATCGAGGCCGGCATCTTCGATTCCGACACGGTCATCATCCGCCGGCAGGACACGGCCGAGACGGGCGACATCGTCGTCGCGCTCATCGACGACGAGGAGGCGACGCTCAAGCGCCTGCGCAAGCGCGGTGCCTCGGTCGCGCTCGAGGCGGCCAACCCAGCCTACGAGACGCGCATCTTCGGCCCCGACCGCGTGCAGATCCAGGGCAAGCTGGTGAGCCTCATCCGGCGGTATTGATCGACGCTTTCGGGATCGGGTTGTGGCGAACTCCCACGAATATGCCGATGCGCGACGTCAGCCGCCCCTCGTTCCGCCTTAGCCGCTTCGACGGGCACGAGCAGATCACCATCCCGGCACGCCGCTTCAGCGGCCAGCTGCTGGGGCTCGCCGCATGTCTCGTCACGTGGCCACTGCTCGCCTTCACGAAGCTCCTCGGCGGCGTCATTGCGGGAGGGTGGAAAGCTGGATTGTTCCTGATCGGGGCGACTCTCGTCGTCGTCCTGGTGTTCGCGGTCCTGCAGATCGTCTGGTGGCTGGTCGGCAGCGAGCGGATCGCCGTGATCGGAACGGATCTCCTTGTCCGCCACACCATCCTGAGCGTGCCGGTGGCGGCGCGCTCGTATCGCGGCGCCGAGATCCGGTTTCTCGCGCCGACAAGCTATATGCCGCCGACCAAGTTCAGCGAGCCGTCGGTGCCGTTTCTCGGCGAGAGCGGCCGCGGCGCTCTCAAGTTCTGGTATCGCGGCAGCACGATCTACATCGCCCACGATCTGCTCGCGGCGGACACCGCCGCCGTCGTCGATTGGCTCGCCGAACGCTTGCCGAGCGGCGCCGTCGAAACGGTGCTTTGACCGAGGCCTCACTCGCTCTCGGATTTCTCCTCGCGCTCATCCCATCGCCAGAGCGCCTTCGGCTTCGGCGACCAGGGCCGGTCCTCGTCGGACGTGCGTGCGGTAGCCATGGTGAAGCCGGTCTTCGCGCTCGTGCCGGCCTTCAGCGTCACCGCGCCCGTCTTCTTCAGCGACTCGCGATCCAGCACGATCTTCGCCTTGCAGCCGGACGGCGCGTAGAGCGGCGTGACGATTACAGCGGCCCGTGTGCAATCCTCGGCAAAGGCGGCACGGTCGAGATCGATGGCGATCGCGCGGCCGTCGGCGAGATGCGCGACGCAGCCGAGCGGATCGCATTTGTCCTTGTCGATCGCGCTCTTCGCGTCGCGGGCATCCGCGTCGGCGCGCAGCCATTGCTCGGCATCGAAGGCGCTGGGCCGGCGGCCGATGACGACGAGCTTGCCGTCGGCCTGGCGCACGGCCGCCGCCTCGCCGCTCGGCGCCACGGCGACGTCGAAGACCGGGCCGCTCGCCGCGCCGGTGAGACCGAGAAGCAGCAGCGGGATCGCGGTCGCGCGCAGCAGCGGCGTCCTCCAGATGACGGCGGAGAGCACGGCGAGCGCCAGCAGCGCCAGCGACCAGGGCGCGAAGGCCGGCAGGTGCAGGCTCGATCCCGGCAGCGCGCCGATGAAGCGCGCCGCGCGCATCACGATGGCGATGCCGAGCCCGACCCAGTGCCAGACCGGCCCGTCGAGACCGAACGGATAGAGCGCGGTGCCGAGCAGCGCGCCGGGCACGGCGAAGATCTCGATGATCGCCAGCGTCAGCGGGTTGCCGACGAGCACGTACGGGTTCAGCTCGTGGAAATCGTAGGCCATGAACGAGGCGGTGGCGCTGGTCGCGCAGAAGGTCGCGAAGAGCGCGCCCTTGAGGCCATGTCCTTGCCGGTGCCGCCGCAGGCCGAGCCAGCTGCGCGGGGCGGCCCGCGCCGGCACCACGACGTCTTCGGCGGATTCGCGCGCCAAGCGCGCCGCACGCGCCTCGTAGACCGCGACGAGCGCGGCGACGGCGGCAAAGGAGAGCTGGAAGCTCGCGCCGAGCAGCGCCTCCGGCTCGAGCACGATGACGCAGAGCGCGGCGAGCGCGAGATTGCGCATGGTCAGCGCGTGACGGTCGAGCAGCACGGCGGCGAGCAGGATCAGCGTCATCGCCAAGGCGCGCTCGGTGCCGATGCGCGAGCCGGTCATCACGTCGTAGCCGACGGCCGCGACCATCGCGGCGGCGGCCGACCATTTCTTGATGGGGTGGCGCAGCGCCAGCGTGCGGTTCAGCGCCAGCAGGCGGCGCAGGCCGACGAAGAAGATGCCGGCGACGAGCGTCATCTGCACGCCGGAGATGGTGACGACGTGGAAGATGCCGGCCTGGCGGATCGTATCTTTCGCGGCCTCCGAGATCAGGTCGCGCTTGCCGGTCACCATCGCGGCGGCGATGGCGCCGGCATCGCCACCGACGATCGCGTCGACGCGTCGCGCCAGAGCGTTGCGGGCGCGGTCGACCGCCATGCCGAACCGCAGGGAGAGGTCTGGTGCGTCCGGCGCGTCGGCGGCCTCGATATGGCCGAGCACGCTGCCGACGGCGCCGATGCCGGCGTAATAGGCGTCGCGGGCGAAGTCGTAGCCGCCGGGCTCGGCGGCGCGCGACGGCGGCAGCAGGCGCGCCTTGACCTCGACGAAGGCGCCCGCCTCGAGGTCCGGCGTCCGGCGCGTGGTGAGCCGCACGCGATAGGGCAGCGGCTCGTCGAGCCCGTCGGCGGCGGCGACGCGAAGGACGAAGCGGGCCCCCTCGCGGCGGAAATCCATCTCCTCGATGGTCCCCTGGAGGGTGGCGATGCGCAGGCGGTCGAGCACCGGCGCGGCGACCCGCGCGGTGCGCCAGGCCGCGCAGGCGAAGCCCGCGACAAGGGCGGCCGCGGCGATCGTCGCCATGAAGGCGCGCCGCTCGTGGCGCAGCAGCGCCGCGAGACCGGCGAGGGCCGCCGCGAGGATGGTGGCAAGCCAAACGTTCGGCTCGCGGTCGGCGGTGAAGTAGAGGACGACGCCGGCGCCGGCGAAGACGGGCACCCACAGGAAGAAGCGACGCTGCTCGGCCTCGGCCTCGACGGCGTCGCGAAGCGCTTTCGTGAGCGAGGCCCAGGAGAAGCCAACGCCACCGGGCGAGGCGACGCGACCCCCGAGGGCTGAGCCGGCCGCTTCGGTCATCGGTCGCGTGCGGGAGAAGGTGGCTTTGCGACGCGAGGTCGCATGAGCGATGCGCGAGAAACCCTCGTCAGTACGGCGTCGAGCGTCACCCCAACCTCCCTCAACCCACGCAACGTCGCCGGGCCATCCTCTCCCGTACGCCGGAGACGGAAGCGCCTAGCTTGACTTGCCCCATGCTACACGACTAACCGCCCCCGACCACCCGTCCCCCCTCACACGAGTTTCCGCCCATGGCCGACGCGGTCGTCACGCGCTTCGCTCCATCGCCGACCGGCTTCCTGCACATCGGCGGCGCGCGCACCGCGCTGTTCAACTGGCTGTACGCGCGTCATTTCGGCGGCAAGATGCTGCTGCGCATCGAGGACACCGACCGCGAGCGCTCGACGGAGCCGGCCATCGCCGCGATCATCGACGGGCTCGAATGGCTCGGGCTCCAGTGGGACGGCGAGGTCGTGCACCAGTTCGCCCGCGCCGCGCGCCACCGCGAGGTCGCCGAGCAGCTCCTTGCCGCGGGCCACGCCTACAGGTGCTACGCGTCGGCCGAGGAACTCGCGCAGATGCGCGAGCAGGCGCGCGCCGAGCACCGCACGCCGCGCTACGACGGCCGCTGGCGCGACCGCGACCCCTCCGAGGCGCCGCCCGGCGTGAAGCCGGTCATCCGGCTGCGCGCGCCGCAGGAGGGCGAGACGGTCGTCGAGGATCAGGTGCAGGGCCGCGTCGCCTGGGCGAACAAGGACCTCGACGATTTCGTGCTGCTGCGCTCGGACGGCGGCCCGACCTACATGCTCGCGGTCGTCGTCGACGACCACGACATGGGCATCACCAACATCATCCGCGGCGACGACCACCTCACCAACGCGGCGCGGCAGACGCAGATCTACCAGGCGATGGGCTGGCGGGTGCCGACGATGGCCCACATCCCGCTGATCCACGGACCCGACGGCGCCAAGCTCTCCAAGCGCCACGGCGCGCTCGGCGTCGATGCCTATCGGGCGATGGGCTACCTGCCGGCGGCGTTGCGCAACTACCTCGTCCGGCTTGGCTGGTCGCAGGGCGACCGCGAGTTCTTCACGACGCCGGAGATGGTCGAGGCCTTCGACGTCAAGGGCATCGGCCGCTCGCCGGCGCGGTTCGACTTCGTCAAGCTCTCCAACGTCAACGGCCATTACATGCGCTCGGAGAGCCCGGAGGCGCTGCTCGCGGCGCTCGAGGCGGCCCTGCCCTATCTGCCCGACGCGAAGATCAAGACGCTCGACGACGCGAGCCGCGCCAAGCTGCTCGCCGCCATGCCGGGCCTCAAGGAGCGCGCCAAGACGCTGGTCGAGCTGCTCGACGGCGCGGCCTTCCTCTTCGCGCAGCGACCGCTGGCGATGGACGAGCCGGCGCAAGCGCTCCTCGACAAGGGGCGGGCGCATCTCGCGGCGCTGCTGCCGCGCCTCGAGGCGCTGACCGAATGGGACGCCGCGACGATCGAGGCGGCGGTCCGCGCCTATGCCGGCGAGGTCGACGCCAAGCTGGGCCAGGTGGCGCAGCCGCTGCGCGCGGCGCTCACGGGGCGCGCCGTCTCGCCGGGGGTCTTCGACGTCTTCGCCGTTCTCGGCCGCGAGGAAAGTCTAGGACGGCTGCGCGACCAAGTTGGGACATGACGAGAATTTGTCGTAACGGTGGCGACGTCGCGGCAGGCCCGCTTGTGGCGGCATTTGCGATGGTCTAATGACCGCATCAGCACACCCTCTTTCGGCATAGGCCGCTGCGTCGCAGCGGCCTGTTTTCAAAGGTAGCTACATGAGCACAGAGACCGGTTCACTTTCGGTCGGCGGCAAGTCGATCAGCCTTCCCGTCAAAGACGCTGTCCACGGTCCTTCGGTTCTCGATATTTCAAAGCTCTACAGTCAGTCGAACATGTTTACGTTCGACCCCGGCTTCACTTCGACGGCCAGCTGCGAGTCGGCGATCACCTACATCGACGGCGACGAGGGCATCCTGCTCCATCGCGGCTACCCGATCGAGCAGCTCGCCGAGCACGGCTCCTTCCTCGAGACGGCTTACCTCCTGCTCTACGGCGAGCTGCCGTCGGCCGAGCAGTTCGCCGACTTCCAGGTCCGCATCCAGCGCCACACGATGGTGCACGAGCAGATGTCGCGCTTCTTCCAGGGGTTCCGGCGCGACGCGCACCCGATGGCGGTGATGGTCGGTTCGGTCGGGGCGATGAGCGCCTTCTACCACGACGCGACCGACATCTCCGACCCGAAGATCCGCATGATCGCCTCGATGCGGCTGATCGCCAAGCTGCCGACGCTGGCCGCGATGGCCTACAAGTACAATATCGGCCAGCCGTTCGTGTATCCGAACAACAGCCTCGACTACGCCGCCAACTTCCTCAACATGTGCTACGCGGTGCCGTGCGAGGAATACCAGATCTCGCCGGTCATGGCGAAGGCGCTCGACCGCATCTTCATCCTGCACGCCGACCACGAGCAGAACGCCTCGACCTCGACGGTGCGCCTTGCCGGCTCGTCCGGCGCCAACCCGTTCGCCTGCATCGCCGCAGGCGTCGCGTGTCTCTGGGGCCCCGCGCACGGCGGCGCCAACGAAGCCGCGCTGAAGATGCTGGCCGAGATCGGAGACGTGAAGAACATCCCGAAGTTCATCGCCCGCGCCAAGGACAAGAACGATCCGTTCCGCCTGATGGGCTTCGGCCACCGCGTCTACAAGAACTACGATCCGCGCGCCAAGATCATGCAGAAGACCTGCCACGACGTGCTCGACGAGGTCGGGCTCGGCGACGATCCGTTGCTGCAGGTCGCCGTCGAGCTCGAGCGCATCGCGCTGGAGGACGAGTATTTTGTCGAGAAGAAGCTCTACCCGAACATCGACTTCTATTCGGGCATCACCCTGAAGGCGATGGGCTTCCCGACCTCGATGTTCACCGTGCTCTTCGCCGTGGCGCGCACCGCCGGCTGGATCGCGCAGTGGAAGGAGATGATCGAGGACCCGCACCAGAAGATCGGTCGTCCGCGCCAGCTCTACACCGGCGCCGCCAAGCGCGATTACGTGCCGCTCGACAAGCGTTAGGAAGCCAGCTCCCGTCTCCCGCCTGCGGGAGACGGAACGGCTAGACCAGCATCCCCATCGGCGCCTCGATCAGCTGCTTGAACGCATCGAGCAGCTGCGCGCCGAGCGCCCCGTCGACGGCGCGGTGGTCGGTCGAGAGCGTGACGCTCATCACCGTCGCCACGGCCGGCGCGCCGTCCTCCACGACGACCCGCTGCTCGCCCGCGCCCACCGCCAGGATCGTCGCGTGCGGCGGGTTGATCACCGCCGCGAAGTCCTTGATGCCGAACATGCCGAGGTTCGACACCGCCGTCGAGCCGCCGGTGTACTCCTCCGGCTTCAGCTTGCGGTTCTTGGCGCGGGCGGCGAAGTCCTTCATCTCGTTCGAGATGACCGACAGCGTCTTCGTCTCGGCCTGGCGCACGACCGGCGTGATCAGGCCGCCGGGGATCGACACGGCGACGCCGACGTCGCAGTGCCTGTGGCGCAGCATGGCGCCCTCGGTCCAGGTCGCGTTGGCCTCCGGCACGCGCTGCAGCGCCAGAGCTAGGGCCTTGATGATCATGTCGTTGACCGAGACCTTGTAGGCCGGCTTGCCGTCCTTCACGGGCGCCGCCTTGTTGATCTGGCCGCGCAACGCCAGCAGCGCGTCGAGACGGCAATCGACCGTGAGGTAGAAGTGCGGGATCGTCTGCTTCGCCTCGACGAGGCGGCGGGCGATCGTCTTGCGCATGCCGTCGTGCGGGACCTCCTCGTAGCTGCCCGGCTCGAACATCTTGCGGATGCTCTCGTCCGACGCGGCCACCGGTGCCGGCACCGCGGCAGGCGCCGGAGGCGCGGCGGCGGGTGCCGGCTTCGGCTTGGGGCCGGCCTTCTCGGCCACGCGTACGTCGCGTTCGATGATGCGACCGTGCGGGCCGCTGCCCGCGATATCGGACAAGTCGAGGCCGAGCTGCTTGGCAAGCCGCCGCGCCAGCGGCGAGGCGACGATGCGCCCGCCCTGCCCACCACTTAGCGGTGCCGGCGCGGACGGCATGACGCCGGGCGTCGCGCCGGGGTGTTCCTCGCGCAGCACCATGTCGTCGGCCTTGGCGGCCGTCGGCGGCGCCTCGGCTTTCGGCGCGGCAGCGGCGCCGCTACCCGGCGCCACGATGCCGGCGACGTCCTCGCCCTCCTCGGCGATCAGCGCGATCAGCTGGTTCACCGGGACGTCGGCCGAGCCCTCGGGCACGATGATCTTGGCGAGCACGCCCTCGTCGACGGCCTCGACCTCCATCGTCGCCTTGTCGGTCTCGATCTCGGCGATGACGTCGCCGGACTTGATGGCGTCGCCTTCCTTCTTGAGCCACTTGGCGAGGTTGCCCTTCTCCATGGTCGGCGAAAGGGCGGGCATGAGGATGTCGATCGGCATTGCGCGGGCCCCTCAGCGGTAGCAGACGGCTTTGGCCGCCGCGACGACCTCGTCGACGTTGGGGAGCGCCAGCTTCTCGAGATTGGCGGCATAGGGCATCGGAACGTCCTTGCCGGTGATGCGGACGACCGGTGCGTCGAGATCGTCGAACGCGCCTTCCATGATGCGCGCCATGATCTCGCAGCCGACGCCCGACTGCGGCCAGCCCTCCTCGACGGTGACGCAGCGATGCGTCTTGCGGACGGAGGCGAGGATCGTCTCGGTGTCCATCGGGCGGATCGTGCGCAGGTCGATCACCTCCGCCTCGATGCCCTCCTTGGCGAGCGCGTCGGCCGCCTTCAGCGCGTAGGTCATGCCGATCGAGAACGAGACGATCGTCACGTCCTTGCCCTCGCGGGCGATGCGCGCCTTGCCGATCGGGATCGTGAAGTCGTCGCCCTCGGGCACCTCGAAGCTCTGGCCGTAGAGGATCTCGTTTTCGAGGAAGATCACCGGGTTCGGATCGCGGATCGCGCTCTTTAGAAGACCCTTGGCGTCGGCGGCCGTGTAGGGCGCGACGACCTTGAGGCCCGGCACCGACGAGTACCACGCCGAATAGTCCTGGCTGTGCTGCGCCGCGACGCGGGCGGCGGCGCCGTTCGGGCCGCGGAACACGATCGGGCAGCCCATCTGGCCGCCCGACATGTAGAGCGTCTTGGCGGCCGAGTTGATGATCTGGTCGATCGCCTGCATGGCGAAGTTGAAGGTCATGAACTCGACGATCGGCTTCAGTCCCGCGAAGGCCGCGCCGACGCCGAGACCGGCGAAGCCGTGCTCGGTGATCGGCGTGTCGACGACCCGGCGGTCGCCGAACTCCTGCAGCAAGCCCTGCGTGATCTTGTAGGCGCCCTGGTACTCGGCGACCTCCTCGCCCATCACGAACACGTCGCCGTCGCGGCGCATCTCCTCGGCCATGGCGTCGCGCAGCGCCTCGCGCACCGTTATCGTATTGAGCTTGGCGTCGGCGGGGATCTCGGGGGCGCCCGAGGCGACGGCTGGCGGCAGCGGCGTGTCGGACTCGGTCTTCGCCGTCGAGGCCGGCTTCTCGCCGCCCTGGTTCTCGAGCTTGGCGCCGGCGCCCGTCGCCGGACGCGTGTCGGCGGCCTGCGACGGCGGCGTCGCGCCGTTGGTCGATGCGCCGGTGGCCGCCGTGGCGACATCCTCGCCCTCTTCCGCGATGACGGCGATCGGCGTGTTGACCGCGACGTTCTCGGTGCCGTCGGGGACGAGGATCTTGGCGAGCGTGCCCTCGTCGACCGCCTCGACCTCCATCGTCGCCTTGTCGGTCTCGATCTCGGCGATGACGTCGCCGGACTTCACCGCATCGCCCTCGCGCTTCAGCCATTTGGCCAGCGTGCCCTGCTCCATCGTCGGCGACAGGGCGGGCATGAGAATGTTCGTGGCCATTGCGCCCTCAGTGCAGGATGTCGGTCCAGAGCTCCGACGCATCGGGCTCCGGGTCGTGCGTCGCGAAATCGGCGGCCTCGGCGACCTGCTTGCGGATCGCCGCATCGATCGCCTTGATGTCGTCGGCGGACGCGCGACCCTCGTCGAGCAGGCGCTTCTTGACGCGCTCGATCGGATCCTGCTCGTCGCGCATCTTCTGCACCTCTTCCTTGGTGCGGTACTTGGCGGGGTCGGACATCGAGTGGCCGCGGTAGCGGTAGGTCTGCATCTCGAGGATGATCGGCCCTTCGCCGGAGCGGCACCATTCGATCGCGAGATCGGCCGCCGCCTTGACCGCGCGCACGTCCATGCCGTCGACCTGGAAGCCGGGGATGTTGAAGCTCTGGCCGCGCTTCGACAGCTCGGTCAGCGCCGACGAGCGCTGCAGCGAAGTGCCCATCGCATAGCGATTGTTCTCGATCACGTAGACGACGGGCAGCTTCCAAAGCTCGGCCATGTTGAAGGCCTCGTAGACCTGCCCCTGGTTCGAGGCGCCGTCGCCGAAATAGGTGAAGCAGACGTTGTCGTTGCCGCGGTAGCGGTTGGCGAAGGCGAGGCCGGTGCCGAGCGGCACCTGGGCGCCGACGATGCCGTGGCCGCCGTAGAAATGCTTCTCCTTCGAGAACATGTGCATCGAGCCGCCCTTGCCCTTCGACAAGCCGCCGCGGCGTCCGGTGAGCTCGGCCATCACGCCCTTGGGGTCGAGGCCGCAGGCCAGCATGTGGCCGTGGTCGCGATAGGCCGTGATCGTCTGGTCGCCGGGCTTGGCGTCGAGCATCAGGCCGGTCACCACGGCTTCCTGGCCGATGTAGAGGTGGCAGAAGCCGCCGATCAGGCCCATGCCGTACATCTGGCCGGCCTTCTCCTCGAAGCGGCGGATCAGCAGCATGCGGCGGTAGACCTCGAGCTCCTGCTCGGTCGTGAACTCGGGCACCGGCGGGGGCGCGTCGGGCCCCTGCGGTGCAGCCGCCGTCTCCGTGGCCATGCGGTCTCCTCGTGATGGTCGAAACAGTCGAGAGGTAGCGCACACCCGAGGTGAAATCGAGCCGGTCGAAAGCCGCGGGTGAACGCGCTAAACCATTGTTTGCACAAGGCTACAGCATGCGGCTTTGCCGCGACATGGCTGGGATGCAGAAAAAGGACGCATCCCTGGTTGCAGGCGCGCCCTGCCATGTCCGCCGAATCTGGAGCGGCTCCCGCTGGGGTGGGGCACCCCGGTGAGCACTGCTTTGTCGAGGAAAGGCGCCAGCGGGACGCGCGAAAGCGTGATGCCAAACGTTTGCCATCCCTCTAAAAGCCGGCGGGTGCCGCCCGCCGCTTCGGCCTCTGCAATCCGACGGAGAGCAGGCTCGACAGGGCCCGCGCCGCCGGACAGGATCGCGGCGACCAACGGGAGCGCCGCAATGGGCCATTTCATCAATGCGCGCGCGGACCTCGTCGCGGAGGCGGTCGAGGGCCTGCTGCTGTCGAGCGGCGGCAGGCTGGCGCGGCTCGACGGCGATCCCGCGATCCGCGTCGTCCTGCGCGCCGACTGGCGCGGTGACGGCGTCGCCCTCGTCTCCGGCGGCGGCTCCGGCCACGAGCCGGCGCATGCCGGGCTCGTCGGCCCCGGCTTGCTGACGGCGGCGGTCTGCGGCGACGTCTTCGCCTCGCCGACGGCCGACGCCGTGCTGGCGGCGATCCTCGCGGTTACCGGCGACGCCGGCTGTCTCGTCATCATCAAGAACTACGCCGGCGACCGGCTGAACTTCGGCCTCGCCGCGGAGCGGGCGCGCGCCGCCGGCCGCAAGGTCGAGACGGTGACGGTGGCCGACGACATCGCCATCGAGGGCGCGGCGCAGCCGCGCGGCATCGCCGGCACGCTGTTCGTCCACAAGGTCGCCGGCCACGCCGCCGCGAGCGGCCTCCCGCTCGCCGAGGTCGCGGAGGCAGCGCGCAAGGCGGCGACGGCGGCGAAGTCGCTCGGCGTCTCGCTGTCCTCCTGCACCATCCCCGGCCAGGCGCCGGAGCCGCGGCTCGCGGATGGCGAGGCCGAGCTCGGCCTCGGCATCCACGGCGAGCCCGGCTACGACAAGATCGCCCTGCCCGCCGTCGACGCGCTCGCCGCTCTCCTGATGCAGCGCCTCGCCGGCGCGCTGCCGGCAAGCGGCGATCTCGCGATGCTGGTCAACAATCTCGGCGCGACGACGCCGCTCGAGATGGGCGTGCTCACGCGCGCCCTGCTCGCAACGCCGCTGGGGCGCCGCGTGACCCTGCTGCTCGGCCCGGCTCCGGCGATGACCTCGCTCGACATGCACGGCATCTCCGTGTCGCTGATCCCGACCGCCGACGGCGTCGGCGCCGCGCTCCAGGCGCCGACCGAGGTCGCCGCGTGGCCGAAGGCGCGCAAGGTGGCGGCGCAAGTGCTGCGGCCGCTGCCCGCCGGCCTCGGTGACGAGGTGCAGGCCGAGGTCTCGCATGACCCGGCCGTCGCCGCACGCATCGCCGCCGTCTGCGACGCGCTGATCGCCGCCGAGGCGGAGCTGAACGCGCTCGACGCCAAGGTCGGCGACGGCGACACCGGCTCGACCTTCGCCGCCGGCGCCAGGGCGATCAAGTCCGGCCTCGACAAGCTGCCGCAGGCCGATCCCGCCGCGCTCTGCGAGGCGCTGTCGCGGCGGCTCGCCCGCACCTCCGGCGGCTCGAGCGGTGTCCTGCTGTCGATCTTCTTCGCTGCCGTCGGCGGCGCGCTCGCCACGGGCGAGACCTGGCCGGCGGCGGTCCAGCACGGCATCGCGCGCCTGCAGGTGCACGGCGGCGCCAAGGCCGGCGACCGCACCATGCTCGACGCGCTGATTCCCGCCGCGGACGCGCTCGCCGCCTCCGGCACGCTGGCGGACGCCGCCACGGCGGCGCGGCGCGGCGCCGAGGCGACGGCGGCGATGCGCAAGGCCGGCGCCGGTCGCTCGACCTATCTCGCCGAAGCCTCGCTCGACGGTCATCCCGACCCCGGCGCCGTCGCTGTGGCGAAAGCCTTTGCGGCGCTGGCGGGATAGGTCGCCCGGCGCGTCAGCGGCGGCGGTTGTAGAAGATCACCAGGTCGGCCTTGTCGACGCGGCCGAGCAGCGTGCGCGCCTCCTCGTCGAGCAGGTCGCGGTCGATCGCCTCGCCGCTCATCAGGTTGATGCGGTTCTGCCAGGCGGCCTTCTCGGCCTTCGTGGTCTCGAGCTCGCCCTTCAGCATGGTGATCGACTTCTGGTACTCGTCCGACACCTTGAGGCCGCGGTCGCCGTTGATCGCGTGCCACACGAAATAGCCGCCGATCCCGCCGGAGACGAGATAGAGGATCACGGGATAGGTGAAGCGGCGGAGCCGCGTGCGCACGACCATTCTGAATGATTAACGCCGATGCGTTAGCGCGCCATTAACCGCGGACGGGGCGCGCGGCGTCGAGCAGGCGCAATTGCACGCGCTCGCGGCCGCCCCAGCGGTCGACGGACAGCGTGCCGGCGAGATGCAGCGTCTCCCCTCGCGACGCGAGCAGCGCCTTGCCGAGCGGCTCCTCGGCGCAGCGGAAGCAGATGGCGTCGATCGCGGTGCCGTCGCCGGCCTGGACGCGCAGCCGCACGTGGCCTTTGCCGACCGGCGCCACGTCGGCGATGCGATGCGCCGGGAAGGCGAAGACGGGCTCCGAGCTGCCCGAGCCGAACGGCCCTGCCCGCTCGAGCTCGGCCACCAGCGCCGGCGTGGCCCCTGCCGCCGTCAACGTCGCGTCGATGGCAAGCGCATCGGCTTCGCGCGCGGCGATCGCCGCAGCTGAAATCTCCGCTTCGATGAAGGCGCGGAAGGCGGCGACGCCGCCCGCGCCGAGCGTGACGCCGGCGGCCATGGCATGGCCGCCGCCTTTCACGAGCACGCCGGCCTCGACCGCCCCGCGCACGGCGCGGCCGAGGTCGACGCCGGGGATCGAGCGGCCCGACCCGGTGCCGCCCCTTGAGCCTTCGCCGGACCGCGCACCCTCCGGGAGCGCGATCGCGAAGGCCGGGCGCCCGAATTTCTCGCGCAGCCGGCCGGCGATGATGCCGACGATGCCGGGATGCCAGCCCTCGCCGGCCGTCACCACCACCGCGGCGCCGGCGTCATCGAGCCCGACCTGCGCCAGCGCTTCGGCCTCCGCGAGTTCGAGCGTCGCCTGCTCCATCGCCTGGCGCTCGCGGTTCAGCGCGTCGAGCTGCGCGGCGATGGCGTCGGCCTCGTCGTCGTCGGTCAGCGTGAGCAAGCGCGCGCCGAGCGCGGCGTCGCCGATGCGGCCGCCCGCATTGATGCGTGGGCCGACGAGATAGCCGAGGTGATAGGTCGTCGGCGCGCCGACCGCGGCGGCGACGTCGAGCAGCGCGCGCAGGCCGGGCCGCCCGCGGGCGCGCATCACCGCGAGGCCTTTCTTGACGAAGGCGCGATTGAGCCCGGTCAACGGCGCGACGTCGGCCACGGTCGCCAGCGCGACGAGGTCGAGCGCGGCGAGGAGGTCGGGCGCCGCGCCCGACCCGAAGACGCCGCGCGCCCGCAGCACGCGCTGCAGGCCGACCAGCGCCATCAGCACGACGCCGGCGGCGCAGAGCTGGCCGAGGCCGGAGAGGTCGTCGAGCCGGTTCGGATTGACGACGATCGCGTCGGGCAGGTGCTCCGGCGCCTGGTGGTGGTCGAGCACGATCGGGTCGAGGCCGAGCGCCTGCGCCTCGGCGAGCGCGGCAGGGCTCGTCGTGCCGCAATCGACGGCGACGAGCAGCTTGGCGCCGCGCTGGGCAAGAAGGCGCACCGCCTCGACGTTGGGGCCGTAGCCCTCGAAGAGCCGATCGGGGATGTGGATCATGTGCGGCACGCCGAGCGCCGCGAGATAATCGGCGAGCAGCGCCGACGAGGCCGCGCCGTCGACATCGTAGTCGCCGAAGATGGCGATGGTCTCGCGCCGGACGACGGCGTCGGCAAGACGCGCCACCGCGCGATCCATGTCGATGAGGCACGACGGGTCGGGCATCAGATCGCGGACCGCCGGATCGAGATAGGCGGCCACGGCGTCGGGCGCGACGGCGCGCGCCGCGAGTATGCGCGAGGGAATGTCTCCGAGGCCGCCGAGCTGGGCGATGGCGAGGGCCAGCGCCTCGCCCGCCGTGTCGAGGCGGGTTGCCCACGGCCGTCCCCGCAGCGAGCGGGTGACGCCGAGGACGGGGGTCATCTAGTCCGTCACCTCGCTGTGGTGGCGACCGTAGAACCAATAGATCGCCAGGCCGATGATGAGCCAGACCACCAGGCGGATCCAGGTGTCGGCCGGCAGGCCGGCCATCACGACGACGGCGCCGAGCGCACCGAGCGGTGCGGTGACGTAGACCGCGGGCGCCTTGAACGGACGTTCGCGTGCCGGCTCGCGCAGACGCAAGACCAGCACGCCGATGCAGACGACGACGAAGGCGAACAGGGTGCCGATCGACACGAGTTCGCCGACAAGGTCGATCGGCAGCAGCCCGGCGAGGATCGTCCCGACGATCCCGACGATGATGGTGACGACGTAAGGCGTGCGGAAGGTCGGATGGATCAGCGCGGCCGACTTCGGCAGCAGCCCGTCGAAGGCCATCGAGTACAACACCCGGCTCTGGCCGAGCAGCAACACCAGGATGACGGAGGAGAGCCCGAGGATCGCGCCGAGCTTGATCAGCGGCTTCAGCCAGACGAAGCCGAGCACGTCGGCGCCGAGCGCGATCGGCGCCGGATCGTTAAGCAGGTCGAACGGCACGATGCCGGTGATGGTGAAGGCGACGAGGCAGTAGAGCACCGTGCAGATGCCGAGCGACAGGAGGATGCCGAGCGGCATGTTGCGTTGCGGGTTGTCGCATTCCTGCGCCGCCGTCGAGACCGCATCGAAGCCGATGTAGGCGAAGAAGACCACGGCGGCGCCGCGCAGGATGCCGCTCCATCCATAGATGCCGAACTGGCCGGAGTTCGGCGGGATGAACGCGCCGGTCGGGTTGATCTTGGCGACCACCCAGTTCTGCTCCTTCACGAACCAGATGCCCGCGCCGATGAACAGCAGCACGATCAGGACTTTCAGCACCACGATCGCGTTGTTGACCCGCGCCGACTCCTTCACGCCGATGACGAGCAGGGTCGAGACCGTGGCGACGATGAGCATCGCCGGGATGTTGAGGACGTCGCCCGTGAGAGACCAGGCGTGGGTCTCGGGATTGAAGGCGAAGGGCCCCTTCGTGTAGGCCTCCGGGATGACGATGCCGATGTCCTTCAGGAACGAGACGACGTAGCCCGACCAGCCGATCGACACGGTCACGGCGCCGACCGCGTATTCGAGGATCAGGTCCCAGCCGATCATCCAGGCGATGAGTTCGCCCATCGTCGCGAAGGCGTAGGTGTAGGCCGAGCCGGCGACCGGGCAGCACGCCGCCATCTCGGAATAGCAGAGGCCGGCGAAGATGCAGATGAAGCCGGCGCCGATGTAGGAGAGGACGATGGCCGGCCCCGCATATTGGGCGGCGGCATGGCCGGTGAGCACGAAGATGCCGGCCCCGATCAGCGCGCCGATGCCGAGCGAGGTGACGCTGAACAGCGACAGCGAACGTTTCAGGCCTGTCAGGGCGCCGGCGTCGGTGTGCTCGCTCTCCTCGGCCTGTCGTTGCAGGAGGTCGATCGATTTCCGCGCCCAGATATCCGCCATGCTCGTCCCTCGCCCCTGTGGTGTTCGTTCTTAAGGCAGCGTGCCAGAAGCCTGCACGCGGCGATAGGCAAGACCGCCCACGGGCACGCGACTTGATCCCGACACGATTACAGGCAAGAGACATTGTGCCCCCCGCGCAACAGCTGACCGACGGTCGGAGCGACCGTCCACAAGGAATTGCATCATGACGAGCCTGCGAGGCGTCTTGTTCGCTGCGATCCTCGGCCTTGCGGCGGTCGCGCCCGCCGTCGCCGGGCAGTTCTCGCCGGAGCAGACCACCGAGATCCAGGCGATCATCAAGGATTACCTGATCCACAATCCCGAGGTGCTGCGCGACGCCATCACCGCGCTCGACGCCAAGGAGAAGGCGAGCGAGGCGGAGAACCGCAGCAAGGCTCTGGCCCGGCTCTCCGGCGACCTCGCCAGCGGCCCCGACGCCTTCGCCGTCGGCAACCCGAACGGCAAGATCACCCTCGTCGAGTTCTTCGACTACAATTGCGGCTACTGCCGCCGCTCGATCCCCGACGTCGCGCGCCTGATCAAGGACAACCCGGACCTCAGGGTGGTGCTGCGCGACTTCCCGATCCTGTCGCCGTCCTCGGTCGACGCGGCGATCATCGCCGGCGCGGCCCACCGCCAGCTCTCGACCGACAAGTTCTGGGACTTCCACAAGGCGCTGCTCGGCGAGCACGGCCTCGTCGGCAAGGAGCAGGCGGTCGCCGCCGCCAAGGCGCTCGGGGTCGACGTGGCGCAGCTCGACAAGGACGCGGCCGATCCGAAGATCCGCGCGGCGATCCAGCATACCGACTCGATGGCCAAGGACCTGAACCTCAACGGCACGCCGACCTTCGTCATCGGCGGCGACGTCGAGGTCGGCGCCGTCGGCTACGACCAGCTGCAGGCCGACATCACCAATATACGCAAGTGCGGCAAGGCCCTCTGCTCCTGAGCCCAGACGTGACGGCCTGAGCATGGCTCCACAGCGCATCCGCGTCCTCAACGGGCCGAACCTCAACCTGCTCGGCACGCGCGAGCCCCAGACCTACGGATCGGCCACGCTGGCCGATATCGAGGCTGGACTTCGCGCGCTCGCCGGTGCACATGGCGTCGCCCTCGAATTCGCCCAAAGCAACCAGGAGGGCGACCTCGTCACCTGGATCCAGGAGGCGGGGCGGGCCGGCGAGCCGGTGATCCTCAACGCCGGCGCCTACACGCACACCTCGATCGCGTTGCGCGACGCGATCACCGGGACGGGAGCGACGGTCATCGAAGTGCACCTTTCGAACACCCACGCCCGCGAGTCCTTCCGCCACCGCTCGCTGATCGCGCCTGTCGCGCGGGGCGTCATCGCCGGCTTCGGCGCGCTGTCCTACGAACTGGCGTTGCGCGCGCTCATCGACGACAAGGCCCCATGACCTCCAAGAAATCCGCCGAGAACGGCACCGGCGCGCAGACAGAGCTCGTCGAGAGCCTGGCCGATATCGCCAAGCGCCTGGACCTCTCCGAGATCGAGTACCAGCTCGGCGAGCTGAAGATCCGCGTCGCCCGGCAGATGGCGACGACGCTGGTGCAGATGCCGGCGGCGGCCCACGCCTCCGCGGCTGCTCCGGCGGCGGCGCCCGTCGCCGCCGCGGCAGCGGCCGACGCGATGAGCGAGCATCCGGGCACGGTGAAGTCGCCGATGGTCGGCACCGCCTATCTGCGCCCGGCCCCCGAGTCGGCGCCTTTCGTCGACGTCGGTTCGGTGGTGAAGGCCGGCGACAAGATCCTGCTCGTCGAGGCGATGAAGACCTTCAACGAGATCATCGCGCCCAAGGGCGGCACGGTCACCCAGATCCTCGTCGGCGACGGCCAGCCGGTCGAGTACGGCCAGGCGCTGTTCGTGATCGAATGAGACATCTCGCCTGATGTTCGAAAAGATCCTCATCGCCAACCGCGGCGAGATCGCCCTGCGCATCCTGCGCGCGGCGAAGGAGCTCGGCATCGCCACCGTCGCCGTGCATTCGACCGCGGACGCGGAAGCCATGCACGTCAAGCTGGCCGACGAATCGGTGTGCCTGGGGCCGCCGGCGGCACGCGATTCTTACCTGAACATTCCCTCGCTGCTCGCCGCCTGCGAGATCACCGGCGCCGAGGCGGTGCACCCCGGCTACGGCTTCCTGTCCGAGAACGCCCGCTTCGCCGAGATCCTCGACGACCACGGCATCGCCTTCATCGGCCCCAAGGCCGAGCACATCCGCACGATGGGCGACAAGATCGAGGCGAAGAAGACCGCCATGCGCCTCGGCATCCCGTGCGTGCCGGGGTCGAAGGGCGGCATCACCGACGATGACGAGGGACTGGCGGTCGCCAAGGAGATCGGCTTTCCCGTGCTCGTGAAGGCAGCCGCCGGCGGCGGCGGCCGCGGCATGAAGGTCGCGCTCACCGAAGCCGACCTGTCGAATGCGCTCGCCACCGCCCGTACGGAGGCCAAGGCCGCCTTCGGCGACGACGCGGTCTATCTCGAGAAATACCTCGGCAACCCGCGCCATATCGAGTTCCAGGTGTTCGGCGATGGCAACGGCAACGCGATCCATCTGGGCGAGCGCGACTGCTCGCTCCAGCGGCGCCACCAGAAGGTTTGGGAGGAAAGCCCATCGCCGGCCCTGAACGATGCGGATCGCACCCGCATCGGCGAGATCTGCGCCAAGGCCATGCGCGAGATGGGCTACGTCGGCGCCGGCACGATCGAGTTCCTCTACGAGGACGGCGAGTTCTACTTCATCGAGATGAACACCCGCATCCAGGTCGAACATCCGGTGACCGAGATGATCACCGGCTTCGACCTCGTGCACGAGCAGATCAAGATCGCTGCCGGCTCGCCGCTGTCGATCACGCAGGAGGACGTCGTCCTGCGCGGCCACGCCATCGAGTGCCGCATCAACGCCGAGCACCCGACCACCTTCCGCCCGTCGCCCGGCCGCATCACCTACTACCATCCGCCAGGCGGCCTCGGCGTGCGCGTCGATTCCGCCGTCTACGCCGGCTACATGATCCCGCCGAACTACGATTCGCTCGTCGGCAAGCTCATCGTCCACGGCCGCACCCGCACCGAGACGCTGATGCGGCTGCGCCGCGCGCTCGACGAGTTCATCGTCGACGGCATCGACACGACGCTGCCGCTGTTCCGCAACCTCGTGCGCAACCAGGACATGCAGAACGGCGACTACGACATCCACTGGCTCGAGCACTACCTCGCCGAGCACGCCAGCGAGATCGCGTAGCTGGAAGCCGGCGTGGTCCGGCTTCGACGCACCTACGTCCCGCAGAACGTCCTGTACGGCGTGTTGGGCTCCGGCGAGGCTTTGAAGCGCTCGCAGCCCGGCTGGTCCTCGAACGGCCGCGACAGCACCGCGAGCAACGCTTCGAACGGCGCGAGATCGCCGCGCTCGCCGGCGGCTTCGAGCGCCGCCTCGACATGGAAGTTTCGCGGGATGTAAGCGGGATTGACCGCGCGCATCGCGGCCGCGGTGGACGACGGGTCGCGCCCCTCCGCGGCGAGCCGGGCCCGCCAGCGAGCCACCCACGGGTCGAGCGCGGTCGGGTTCACGAACAGCTCGCGCACCCGCTCGATGTCGCCGCCGTCCGCCGCGTCGCTCAGGCCGCGGAAGGTGAGCGTGAAGTCGGCCTTGCTGTCCGCCATGTGGGCCAGGAGGTCGTTGGCGAGCTCACGATCGCCGTCGCGCGCGTCGCCGAGCCCGAGCTTGCCGCGAAGCCCTTCGTGCCACGCCGCCTCGAAACGCGTCGGGAAGACCGCCAGCGCCTCGTGCGCCGCGGCGACGGCCTTGTCCTGGTCCTCGTCGAGCAGCGGCAGCAGCGTCTCGGCGAAGCGCGCGAGGTTCCAGTGCATGATGCGCGGCTGGTTGGCGTAGGCGTAGCGGCCGCCGTGGTCGATCGAGCTGAACACCGCGCCCGGATCGTAACCGTCGACGAAGGCGCAGGGACCGTAGTCGATCGTCTCGCCGGAGATCGAGGTATTGTCGGTGTTCATGACGCCGTGCACGAATCCGACCAGCAACCAGCGCGCGACGAGATCGGCCTGCCGCTCCGCGACCCCCGAAAGGAGCGCGCGATAGGGGTTCTGCGCGCCGGCAAGATCGGGATAGTGCGGGGCGAAGGCGTGGTCGGCGAGCAGCTTGACGGCGTCGGTATCGCCGCGGGCCGCGTGGTACTCGAAGGTGCCGACCCTGATGTGGCTCGCCGCGACGCGCGTCAGCACCGCGCCGGGCAGCCGCCGCTCGCGGTAGATCGTCTCGCCGGTGGCGACGGCGGCGAGTGCCCGCGTGGTCGGGATGCCGAGCGCGGCCATCGCCTCTGAGACGAGATATTCGCGCAGCACTGGCCCCAGCGCCGCGCGGCCGTCGCCCATCCGCGAATAGGGCGTCGGGCCGGCGCCCTTGAGCTGGATGTCGCGGCGCCGCCCGTCGCGATCGACCACTTCGCCGAGCAGCACCGCGCGCCCGTCGCCGAGCTGCGGGGAGAAGCCGCCGAACTGATGGCCGGCGTAGACCGTGGCGATGGGCTCGGCGCCCTCGGGCACCGCGACGCCGGCGAGCATGGCGACGCCGGCCTCGCTCGCAAGCCAGTCGGCATCGAGGCCGAGCTCTTTGGCCAGCGGCCGGTTGAGCTTCAGCAGACCGGGCGCCGCCACCGGGGTCGGCGGCAGCCGGGCGAAGAAGCGGTCGGGCAGGCGCGCGTAGGTGTTGTCGAAGGGGATCAGCATGCGCCTGACATAAGGTGCACGGCGCCCCATGCCCATGGCTGGCGGCGCGTCCGACGACGAGCACAACGTTCGGGTGCTGCGTGGCCGAGCATCGTCCACCCCGCCGCTCCGTTTGACGCTGCCGCGCCGATCGCCCAAAGAGAGGCACACCCCTCTTGTCCTGCAGCCGATGCCGAAATCTCCCTCCACCGCGATCCTGGTCGTCGCAGCCGGTCGCGGCCTGCGGGTCGGCGGCGCGCTGCCGAAGCAATATCTCGCCCTCGCCGGGCGTCCCTTGCTCGCGCACACGCTGGGGCGGCTGCTCGACGCCGACGCCGGCGCTCGGGTCCTCGTGGTGATCCACCCCGATGACCGCGCGCTCTACGAGGCCAGCACGGCCGACCTGCCCGACCGCGAGCGCCTGCTGCCGCCGGTGCCGGGCGGCGCCTCGCGCCAGGAGAGCGTCGCGGCCGGCCTCGCCGCGCTCGCCGCCCTGCCCGCGCCGCCCGATCTCGTGCTGATCCACGACGGCGCCCGTCCCTTCCCGAGCCCCGGATTGATCGCCCGCGCCATCGCCGCCGCCGCGCAGAACGGCGCCGCGGTGCCGGGGCTTGCCGTCACCGACACGATCAAGGAGGTCGACGGCGCCGCCTGCATCGTCGCGACGCCGCGCCGGGAGGTGCTGCGCGCCGTGCAGACGCCGCAGGCCTTCCGCTTCGCGCTGATCCATGCCGCGCATCAGGCCGCGGCCGCGGCGGGCGCGAAGGATTTGACGGATGACGCGGCAATCGCAGAATGGGCGGGGCACGCGGTTCACGTGTTCGAAGGAGATGCTGGGAACATGAAGGTCACGAGCCCCGAGGACGTCGCGGTCGCCGAGGCGCGGCTGCTGCGTGACTGTCCCGACGTGCGCATGGGCCAGGGCTACGACGTGCACGCCTTCGGCCCCGGCGACCACGTCTGGCTCGGCGGCCTGAAGGTCGCGCACACGAAGGGATTGGTCGGGCATTCTGATGCCGACGTGCTGAGCCACGCGATCACCGACGCGCTCTACGGCGCGATCGGCGACGGCGACATCGGCTCGCACTTCCCGCCGTCGGACCCGAAGTGGAAGGGCGCCGATTCCTCGATCTTCCTCGCCGCCGCGGCCGAGGCCGTCCGCGCGCGCGGCGGCATGATCGCGCACATCGACGCGACGATCGTCTGCGAGACGCCGAAGGTCGGGCCGCACCGCGACGCGATCCGTGCTTCGATCGCCGAGGTGGTCAAGCTGCCGCTCGACCGCGTGGCGGTGAAGGCGACGACCTCCGAGCGGCTCGGCTTCACCGGGCGCGAGGAGGGCATCGCCACGCTCGCCATCGCCACCGTCCGCCTGCCGGTGGCGTCATGATCGGCCCGGACGTCGTCGTCGCCGCGGCCGGCGTGCTCAAGCTCTACAAGGAGTGCGGGCTGACGATCGCCACCGCCGAATCCTGCACCGGCGGCCTGGTCTCCGCCGCGCTGACGTCGGTCTCCGGCTCGAGCGCCGTGGTGGATAGGGGCTTCGTCACCTACACGAACGCAGCCAAGACCCAGTCGCTCGGCGTGCCGACGTCGCTGCTCAACGCGCACGGCGCGGTCTCGGCCGAGGTCGCCAAGGCGATGGCCGAAGGCGCGCTGCACATGTCGAACGCCGACGTCGCCGTCGCCGTCACCGGCATCGCCGGCCCCGGCGGCGCGACCGACGACAAGCCGGTCGGCCTCGTCTATTTCGCCTGCGCGCGCGAACACATGCGCACGCTCACGGTGGAGAAGCGCTTTGGCCCCAGAGGACGCGACGGCATCCGCGAGGAGTCCGTGATGGTCGCGCTCGACCTGCTGCGGCAGGCGGCGGGGTAGCCCAGAGCTTTTACGCCAGCCGCCCTGCCGTCGGGGCCGGGCGGCCGTAGATCGTGTTGGCGCGCTTCTCGAAGGCATCGGCGAAGCGCCGGAACGCCTGGTCGAACATCGAGCCCATCACGAGCCCGAGCATCCGGCTCTTGAATTCGTACTCGATGTGGAAGTCGACGTGCGACGACCCCTCCCCGGCGTCACGGAACGCCCAGGAGTTCTTCAGGTAGCGGAACGGCCCGTCGATGTACTCGACGAGGATGTGCTTCTTCGCCCGGTCGCAGGCGACGCGCGTCTTGAAGGTCTCGCGGATCGCCTTGTAGCCGACCTGCATCTCGGCGACGAAGATCTGCGTGTCGCCCTCCTGCGTGCGGCGCAGCACGCGCAGGCTCGTGCAGAGCGGCAGGAACTGCGGATAGGCCTCGACGTCGGAGACCAGGTCGAACATCTGCGTGGCGCTGTGCTTGACGCGTCGCGTCGTGTCGAAGGCGGGCATGGGCTCGTCTTAGCATGCGATGCGGGAGGCGGAAGACGCCAAGCTGCCGCGCCAACAGGCCCGACGACCCATGCCGAGCCACTCCAAGAGGCTACCCAGCCCGGGCGGCGAGCTTGGCCTCGCGCGCCGCGCGCAGCCTGGCGAAATCCTCGCCGGCGTGATGCGACGAGCGAGTCAGCGGCGAGGCGGAGACGACCAGAAACCCCTTGGTCAGCGCGACGCTTTCCAGCCCCTTGAACTCGTCCGGCGGCACGAAGCGGATCACCGCGTGGTGCTTCTTCGTCGGCTGCAGGTACTGGCCGATCGTCAGGAAGTCGACGTCGGCCGAGCGCAGATCGTCCATCAGCTGGAGCACTTCGTTGCGCTCCTCGCCGAGCCCGACCATGATCCCCGACTTGGTGAAGATCGTCGGATCGAGTTCCTTTACCCGCTGCAGCAGCCGCACCGAGTGGAAGTAGCGGGCGCCCGGCCGCACGGTGAGGTACTTCGACGGCACCGTCTCGAGATTGTGGTTGAAGACGTCGGGCCTGGCCGCGACCACCACCTCGAGCGCGCCCGGCTTGCGCAGAAAGTCCGGCGTCAGCAGCTCGATCGTCGTGCCCGGGCTTTTCGCGCGGATGGCGCGGACGACCTGCGCGAAGTGTTCGGCGCCGCCGTCGGCGAGGTCGTCGCGGTCGACCGACGTGATCACCACATGCGCCAGGCCGAGCTTGGCCACCGCGTCGGCAATGCGCCCGGGCTCGCCGGGGTTCAGCGGCCGCGGGACGCCGGTGCGCACGTTGCAGAAGGCGCAGGCCCGCGTGCAGGTGTCGCCCATGATCATGAAGGTTGCGTGGCGCTTGGCCCAGCACTCGCCGATGTTGGGGCAGCCGGCCTCCTGGCAGACGGTGACGAGGCCGTGCTTGCGGACGATCTCGTCCGTCTCGCGGTAGACCGGCGAGCCCGGGGCGCGCACGCGGATCCAGTCCGGCTTCGCGGGCTGCGGCTGGTCCGGCTTGCGCGCCTTCTCCGGATGGCGGGGGCGCAGGGGTTCGTCGAGCAAAGTCAAAGTCGCTGGCCTCGGTTCGCCCTTCTCCCGCTTGCGGGAGAAGGTGGCCCGACGAAGTCGGGTCGGATGAGGGGCGGTGCCGCCCGCGGCGACATCGGACGAGAGGCGGCAAGTCCCCTCATCCGACCCCGCTTCGCGGGGCCACCTTCTCCCGCTGGCGGGAGAAGGCAGAGCTGCGCCCTGCATACCTAGGCGCTCGCGTCGCGCCTTGCACGGATATGTGGACGAGGCCGCCCCTTGCCGTCCACCCGCCTTCCAGCATGCTAGATAGCCGCCGGGGGCATGACATGAGCTTTGCGATCGACCTCGGCCTCGCGGCCGGGCAGCCGGCGACACTCGATCTCGTCGAGCTTCTGGCGACGCGGCTGCTCGTCCAGGGCAATTCCGGCTCCGGCAAGTCGCACCTGCTGCGCCGGCTGCTGGAGCAGAGCGCCGGCGTCGTGCAGCAGGCGATCATCGATCCAGAGGGCGACTACGTGTCGCTCGCCGAGCGCTACGGCCACATCGTGGTCGAGGCCGACGGCGACGATATCGCGCTGCAGCGCGTCGCCGCCCGCGTGCGCGAGCACCGCGCGTCCGTCGTGCTCTCGCTCGAAAACCTCGACGCGGACGCGCAGATGCGCGCCGCCGCCGCCTTCCTCGGCGGCCTGTTCGAGGCCGACCGCGCGCTCTGGTACCCGATGCTCGTCGTCGTCGACGAGGCGCAGCTCTTCGCCCCCGCCGCGGCCGGCGAAGTGTCGGACGAGGCGCGGCGCCTGTCGCTCGGCGCGATGACCAACCTGATGTGCCGCGGCCGCAAGCGCGGGCTTGCCGGCATCATCGCGACCCAGCGCCTCGCCAAGCTCGCCAAGAACGTCGCGGCGGAGGCTTCCAACTTCCTGATGGGCCGCACCTTCCTCGACATCGACATGGCGCGCGCCGCCGATCTGCTCGGGCTCGAGAAGCGCCAGGCGGAGATGTTCCGCGATCTGCCGCGCGGCCAGTTCATCGCGCTCGGTCCCGCCCTGTCGAAGCGCCCGCTGCCGATCGCCATCGGTCCGACCGAGACGCAGAGCCGCAGCATTCCGCAGGCGCTGATGCCGCTGCCGGAGGCCGGCGACATGCGCGCGCTGATCCTCGCGGCCCCGACCGCCGGCGAGCCGCCGGTGCCGCGCCCGCGTCCGCAGCCGGCGCCGCGGCCCGACGTCCTCGTCCAACTCGCCGCCTACCGCCCGCCGGCGCGCGACGACCTGCCCGAGGCCGAGCCGATCGACCCGGCCGAGCGCGAGGCGGCGTTAGCGCGCGTGCTCGAATCCGTTCTCGCCGACGCGGATGCCGGGGCCTGCACCCCGGCGACGCTGTACCAGGACTTCACCGTGCGTTGTCGCATCCAGCGCATCGGCGGCGAAGCGATGGGCCTGCCAGAGTTCAAGCGCCGCCTCGCGGTGGCGCGCGCCGGGGTCGGCGGCACGGCCACCGACGGGCCGGAATGGGAGCGCGCGCAGGCGATCGCAGCCAACCTGCCGGGCGACATCTCGGGGCTGTACCTGCTCGTCGCCCGCGCGGCGATCGACGGCGCGCCCTGCCCGTCCGATGCGACGCTCGCCGAGGCCTACGGCACCAGTTCCGCCGGCCGCGCACGGCGCCTGCTCGCCTATCTCGAGGAGCTGGGCGCGCTGGTGATCCGCCGCGACCTGCGCGGCGCGCCGATCATCGCGGTACCCGAGCTCGGCGTCGAAACAGGCCCGGGCGAGCCCGACCTCGCGGCGCTGCCGGCGCGAAAGCGCGGCCGGGGCGCCCGGTGACATCAAACGTTCAAACGCCGCGTGTTTTAGGCTCGGCCATGCACACGTCTCGCTTCTCTCCTCTTTCGGCCTGCCTCGCCGCCATCGTCTGCTGCCACCCGGGCCTCGCGGTCGCGGCGGACTTCGCGAACGGCCTCTCGCCCTGCAAGAGCACCTTCGCCAATCCCAGCGCCGAGACGCCGAGCCAGATCGCCGCGCTCGACCTGCTCGGCAGCGTCACGCAACTCGCCGCCGCGCACGGCCGCGCCGTGCTCGCGACGAACCTCGAGCGGACGGTGGCGATCAACAACAAGGCCTCGCCGGCCGTCCGCGCAAATGCGCTGGTCGATGCCCAGATCACCGACAGCAACGCCTTCTCGCTGGCCGACGGGCTCGGCGCGACCCTCGCCGACATCTACCAGCGCAAGGCGCGGTTCGAGAGCGATGACGACGGCGTCACCAAGCGCTGCGGCGAGATCGCGCCGAGCGTCTCCAAGGTCATCGCGCTCGCCAACGGCCTGTCCGGCAGCGATTCCAACGCCGGCAAGCTCGGCTTCGCCAACGGGCTGCACGGGGTCTACACGCCACCGCCGGAGGGCACCTACGATGTCCTCGGCAAGGCCTATGGCCATCCCGCCGGCTCGCCCGGCGCCGACAAGTACGGCAACTCGCGACCCTTCCAGACCGCACCGCTCGACGCCGCCTCCGGGCCGCGCATCGAAACCTACGACGCGATGGACTTCTACGGCCTGTCCTTCAACACGCGCGCCGTGCTGGCCGGCGCCACCGCGGCCCAGAAGGCGGCGGGCATCAACGGGTCCGATCTCACCAACAGCCCGTCCTTTCCCAGCGGCCACACCACCTTCGGCTACACCGAGTCGCTGATCCTCGCGATGATGGTGCCGGAGCGTTTCCAGGCGCTCGCCTACCGCGGCTCGGAATACGGGAACTCGCGCATCGCCCTCGGCGCCCACTACGCGCTCGACGTCATCGCCGGCCGCACGCTCGCCACCTACGACCTGGCGCAGGACCTCGCCGAGCGGCCGCACTATGCCGGCGACGGCGGGACGTCGTTCCAGGCGACGTTGGCCGCAGCTTCCGCGGACCTGCGCGGCTTTCTGCGGCAGAACGGCTGCCCGTCGATCGCTCTCTGCGCCAGCGACCCGATCGCCAGGGCGCGCGACGCGGTCGTGTGGGCCGACGGCGCGCAGAGGCCGGCGAGCCCGCGCGAGGCCTACGCGTTCCGCCTCACTTACGGCCTCGCGCCGATCGGCGCGACCGACCGCCCGCCCGAGCCCGTGCCGGAAGAAGCGGGCTACCTGCTGCAAAGCCGCTTCCCCTACCTCACGCAGGCCCAGCGCCGCGAGGTTCTGCGCACGACCGAGGGGCCGTCCGGCTACTTCCTCGACGCCAGCCCGCTCGATGGCGCTCCCGTCGCAAGGGCCGGCAAGGGGCCGGCGGCGGAAGCCGGGGTCTATTCGCGCCTCAACCTGTTCGCGGCCGCCGGCGGCTATGCCTCGCTGGCGGACCAAGTTGTGGTCGACCAGGACCACCTCACCGATCCCAACCTGAAGCCGTTCGACGACTTCACGCGCTTCGACGTCTGGTCGAATGACATCGACGGCCCCGGCGGCTTGACCAAGCGCGGTGGCGGCACCCTGCGGCTCACCGGCCACGACACGTTCAAGGGCCCGGCCGTCGTCGAGAAGGGCACGCTCGAGATCGCCGGCTCGCTCGCCGCCGACACGCAGGTCGCGGCCGGCGGGACGCTCGCCGGGACGGGCACGGTCGGCAACGTGACGGTCGCCGCCGGCGGTGCGCTGAAGCCGGGCTCGGTCGACGGCGGCGGAGCGCTGGCCGTGGCCGGCTCGCTCACGCTCGCCAAGGACGCCGCCTTGACGATCCGTGCCGCCAGCGACGGCCAGGGGCTGCTGACCCGGGTCGAGGGTCACGCGACTCTCGACGGCGCCAAGCTGATCGTTTCTGCAGGTCGCCCGATGTCACCGGGCAAGCCGCTGAAGGTGCTCGAGGCGAAGGGCGGCATCAGCGGCAAATTCGCCCCCGACGTCGTCACCGACCCGCCCCTGCGCGGCACGCTGAGCTACGACGCCAACGCGGTCTATCTGACTGAGGCGGCGGAAGGAGCGAACCTTGTACCTTTTCGGCTCCTACGGTCGTGACGAGGCGTCGGCTACTTCGGATATCGATGTCTTCGACCGAGGCGGTCCGCGTGTACTGATGGGGCAGCAGCACAAGGGCCCCTCAACGCTCAGCGCCTCGTGACTACTTGTGGATCACCTGCCCGTAGGCGTCGAGCACGCTCTCGTGCATCATCTCGCTCAGCGTCGGATGCGGGAACACCGTCCCCATCAGCTCTTCCTCCGTCGTCTCGAGGTTCATCGCGACGACGTAGCCCTGGATCAGCTCGGTCACCTCGGCGCCGACCATGTGGGCGCCGAGCAGCTTGCCCGAGTCCGCGTCGAAGATCGTCTTGACCAGCCCGTCCGGCTCGCCGAGCGCGATCGCCTTGCCGTTGCCGATGAACGGGAAGCGGCCGACCTTGAGCTTCAGCCCCGCCGCCTTGGCCTTGTCCTCGGTCATTCCCACCGAGGCGACCTGCGGCTGGCAATAGGTGCAGCCGGGGATCATCGCCTTGTCCATCGGATGCGGGTGCTTGCCGGCGATCGCCTCGACGCAGATCGTGCCCTCGTGCTCGGCCTTGTGCGCCAGCATCGGCGGCCCGGCGACGTCGCCGATCGCGTAGAGGCCGAGCACGTTGGTGCGGCCGACGCCGTCGATCTTGATGCAGCCGCGCTCCATCGCGACACCGAGTTTTTCGAGCCCGATGCCTTCGACGTTGCCGACGACCCCGACCGCCGAGATCAGCCGCTCGGCCTTCAGCGTCTGCGTGCTGCCCTTGTCGTCCTCGATCGTCGCGGTGACGTCGTTGGCGCCCTTCTCGACCTTCGTCACCTTGGTCGAGGTCATGATCTTGATGCCCTGCTTCTCGAAGCGCTTGCGCGCCAGCGCCGCGATCTCGGCGTCTTCGACGGGAAGGATCTGCGGCAGCACCTCGATCACCGTCACCTCGGCGCCCATCGTCTTGTAGAACGAGGCGAATTCGATGCCGATCGCGCCCGAGCCCATCACGATCAGGCTCTTCGGGAACGGCTTCGGCACCATCGCCTCGAAATAGGTCCAGATCAGCTTGCCGTCGGGCTCGATCCCCGGCAGCACGCGCGGCCGCGCCCCGGTGGCGACGATGATATGCTCGGCCTTGTAGGTGCCGGGCGGCAGCGTGCCCTTCGGCGGCGGGTTCTGCGGTTGCATCACCGCCTTCTTCGTCGCCGCGACGACGACCTCGCCGACCTTGGGGATCGTGGCCTCGCCCCAGATCACATCGACCTTGTTCTTCTTGAGCAGGAAGCCGACGCCGCCGGCGAGCTGGCCCGAGACGCCGCGCGAGCGGGTGACGACGGCGGCCGGATCGAAGCCGACGCGGCCCTCGATCGTCAGGCCGTAGTCCTTCGGGTGCTGCAGGTAGTGCAGGATCTCGGCCGAGCGCAGCAGCGCCTTGGTCGGGATGCAGCCCCAGTTGAGGCAGATGCCGCCGAGATGCTCGCGCTCGACGACCGCGGTCCTCAGCCCGAGCTGCGCCGCGCGGATCGCCGCGACATAGCCGCCGGGTCCACCGCCGATGACGATCACATCGTAAGCTTCAGCCATCGCGCGGCGTCTCCGTGTCTCGGCGGCGCCGCGCGAGTGCGGCACACGCTGACGGCTTACAGGCGCGGCCCGTTCGGCAAAACCCCGTCAGCGGTGCCTCTTCGACAGAGCAGCCATCCCCGGAGCGGCGACGCGTGATCGCCTCCGCCTACCCGGGCAGCCGAAGCCGGTGCGTGACCGCATCCCAGATCGCCTGCTCGACCTCCTCGGGCGGCTGGCTCGCGTCGACGATCAGGCAGCGGTCCGGCTCCGCGGCGGCGATCGTCAGGAAGGCCTCGCGCAGGCCGTCGTGGAAGGCCAGCGCCTGTCGCTCGAAGCGATCCGCCGCGCCGTCACTGCCCCGTCGGGCGTTGGCGCGCGCGATGCCGACCTCGGCCGGCAGGTCGAGGATCAGCGTCAGGTCGGGCCGCGTCCCGGCAAGCGTCACGCGCTCCAGGTCGTCGAGGAAGCGCGGGTCGAGCGCGCCGAGCGCGCCCTGGTAGGCGCGGGTCGAGTCGTGGAAGCGGTCGGAGACGACCCAGGTCCCCCGCGCCAGCGCCGGCTTGATCCTCTGATCGAGGTGGTCGATGCGCGCGGCGGCAAACAGCAGCGCTTCCGCCCGCGGCCCCAGCGCCTCGAAGACGCCGCCAAGTAGTTTTTCGCGCAAAGCTTCGGCCATCGGCGAGCCGCCGGGCTCGCGCGTCGCGATCGCGGTGACGCCGGCCGCGGCGAGCCGCGCGACGAGCGCGCGGGCCTGTGTCGACTTGCCGCCGCCCTCGCCGCCTTCGATGGTAATGAAGGCGCCTCTCGGCGTCGCGGCGGTCCCTGGTTCGGTCACGAGTGCAGCACGTACTTCCTGAACAGGCTGCCCAGATAGCCGACCCCGACATCGAGCGCACGTTTCGGCAGTGATCCGGTGCCGACCGACGCCGCCGTGCGCAGCGGCGCGCTGAGGATCTCGGCGTCGCCGCGATAGAGCTTCAGCGTGGCGATCTGCCGGCCCGCCTCCACCGGCGCCGGAAGCGGCCCCCAGTAGACGATCCTGGCGACGAGCTTCTCACCGGTCTCCCGCGGCACGAGGACGGCGATGTCGCGATCGGCGACGAGGCCGACGGACCCGGCGACCCCACCGTCAACATCGGCGTATCCGACCGTCTCGCCGGCGGCGAAGAGCTTGCGTCGCGAGAAGGCACGGAAGCCCCATTGCAGGATCTTGCGCGAGTCCTCGGCGCGCTCCTTCGCCGATTTGGCGTCGTAGATCGCCAGGATCAGGCGCTGGTCGCCCTGGACCGCGGAACCGACAAGAGAGTAGCCGCTGTCGCCGATGTTGCCCGTCTTCAGCCCGTCGGCGCCGATGTCCATCCCGAGCAACGGGTTGCGGTTCGGCTGCTTGATCTTGTTCCAGAGAAAGTCGCGCTGGGCGTAGAGCTTGTAGAGATCGGGGAAGGCGGCGATCTGGTGTTGCGCCAGCAGGGCCATCTCGCGAGGCGTCACCTTCTGGTCGGGATTGGCGTCGCCCCAGGCGTCGGTGAAGGTCAGGTGCTCCAAGCCGAGCTCGCGCGCCCGGCGCGTCATCAGCGTCGCGAAAGCGCCTTGCGAGCCCGAGATGCCCTCGGCCAGCGCGATCGCCGCATCGTTCGCCGAATCGACGATCAGCCCCTGCAGCAGGTCGTTTACGGCGATGTCGGAGTTCAGCTTGGCGAACATCGTCGTGCCGCGCGAGGGCGCGCCGCCCTGCCGCCACGCCGTCTGGCTGATCCTGAACATCTGGTCCGGCTTGAGCTTGCCGTCCTTAAGCATCTCGAAGACGATCTCGGCGGTCATGATCTTCGCGGTCGAGGCCGGATCGGCGAGCGCGTCGGCGCCTCGCTCGAACAGGACGGTCCCCGTCTCGGCATCGAGGAGGATCGCGTGGGCGACGTTGACCTGCGGGGCGGTTTCGGCCGCCATCGCCGCGACCGGCCAGCCAAACCCGACGACCGCCAGAAGGACGAGACGGGATACGCGCATCGATTACTCCTCGCCGCCCATACGTTCGCGGCGGCGACATCGGTCCAGTCTCTGATCAAATTCGTCGGCGTGTCTATTCGTCTTGATTGCGAGCGGTCCGCAGCGACGCGACGTGGTGGCGCGCGTGGATCTCGCTGTCGGCGCCGGGGATCGTCTCGAGATCGAGCGGGCGTCGCGGCGGCCCGCCCGCCAGGCGGCGGCTCGGCGGCATCGGCGGCCCGGCGTCGCGATCGTACGCCCCGCGGCCGAAGCGCGGCGGCTGCATGAGGTCGCGCGGGAGGTGCGGCGTCTCGCGGTAGGCGCGCGCCGGCGGCTCGCGATCGATCTCGGCTTCGGCGAAGCGGCGCGGGCTTCGTTCCGCGACCTGGGGGCGCTCCTCATGCACGCGGCCGTAGCGCTGATAGGCCGCCTCGACGGCGGCGGGACGCTCGATGAAGCGGGTTTCCGCCCGCGGAGCGGCGGCGACACGCTGGCGCGGCGGCGGCATCGCCTCCTCGTCGGGCTCCTGGAAGCGGTGGCGCGGCGGAAAGGGCGGCGCATCGCGCTCGGCGTCGGCGACGCGACGCATAGGCCGCTCCTCGTCGGGATCGCGGAAGCGGCGCGGCGGCACGTAGGGCTCCGCTTCTGCGACACGAGGAGCAGGGTGCGCCTCGGCGACCATCGTCGGCTCACCGGGCTCGCCGTTCCAGCGCGCCGGACCGTCCGTGCGGAGCGTCGCCAGAAGCTTGGCGTCGTCGGAGCCCGCGAGGCTCGCGTGACCGACGTAGTCGATCTTCACCTTGGCGGTGCCGTAGCGCTTGAAGTCGAGCGTCTCCGCGACGCGGCGGGACACGTCCATCACGCGGTTGGACGCGTAGGGGCCGCGATCGTTGACGCGGACGATCATCGAGTAGCCGTTGCGCAGGTTGGTGACGCGGGCGTAGCTCGGCAGCGGCATGGTCGGATGAGCGGCGGTGAAGCCGTCGCGATCGTAGATCTCGCCGTTGGCGGTGAGACGGCCATGGAAGGCGTCGCCGTACCAGGAGGCGTTGCCCACCTGCACGATGCGGCGCTCGCTCGGATAATAGGTCTGCCCGGCGACGGTGTAGGGCTTGCCGACGAGATATTGACCGCCGCCGTGCGGGACCGGCTGCCCGTCGGCGATCACGCGGCGGCTCGCACGGCCGTACATGCTCTCCGGAAAATATTCCTTGCCGTGCGACGCTGCGGCGATCTGCTGCGGGCTCTGGGCGCAGCCGCCGAAGCCGAGCGTCGCCAGCAGGCAGGCACCGGCGGCGATGCGCATCGGGCGCCAGCCCGCAACCGGGGCCGGCAGAAGCGAGAAGAAGGACGAAAAGGCGAAAGCCCGGCCAAAAAACACGGCGACACCTGGTACGCGCGGACCGCATACGAAGCGCGATCCCTCCACGCCGAACGCTCGCACGCTTAGGCTTGCCAGAACCCTAACGGGCTCGACGCACGCCTGAAAAAAGGCCGACTTTCGAGTGTTTTGCGACATCCTGCCCCAAGCGGTGCCGCTTTTGGGTCGGCAACATTTCTGATCCGCGCGCCGGCAAGCGGACGCCGGCGGGACCGGCCGGCGCGGCGCTAATAGACAAGGCTCGGCGCGCATGTGTAGCTGGAGTCTCGCGAAGGCCGGCCTTCGCCGCCAGGAGATCGGATGAGCGACGACAGCGTCACTCAGGTCCCGAGCGTCTTCTCCTCGAAGGAGCGCGCGGCGCTCGTCGCGCGGGCGCTGAGCGATGCCGCGCGGCGCGCTCGCTTTTCGACGAAAAGTCGCCGCGGAAAGTCCGGCGCGACCTACAAGGCGCGACGCAGCGAGCGGCTCGCGCGCCTGCTGCAGATCGTGTCCTTCGTGGTGCTGTTCGCCATCCCGACCCTGGTCTCGTCCGTCTACTTCGGGCTGATCGCGAGCGGCCAGTACGTGTCGGAAGCCCGCTTCACCGTCCGAGGCGGGCTGCCGCCCGGTCTAGACAGCGCCGGCTCGCTCTCGGAAGGGCCGGGCGCGATGATCATCCAGGACACCCAGGTGATCATGAACTACATCCTGAGCCGGGCGATGGTCGAGCAGCTCGACAAGTCGATCGGGCTCACGAAGATGTATCAGAGCCCGGACATCGACTATTTCTCGCGGCTCGGCGAGCACAAGCCGATCGAGAAGATCGTCAAGTACTGGGACAAGCACGTCGACCTGAAGGTCGAGATGCCGGGCGGCATCGTCGTCATGGGCATCCGAGCTTTCAGGCCGGAAGATGCCGCCACGATCGCCACCGCGGCGCTTTCGACGAGCGAGAACCTGGTCAACACGCTCAACGACCAGATGCGGTCCGACGCCCTCGATCTCGCGCGCAGGGAACGTGAACGGGCGCAGACGCGACTGGCCGACGCGCGCGCCGCTCTGGAGAAAGCCCGCAACCAGGAAGGCTTGCTCAGTGCCAAGGACGCTTCGCAGGGCCTGAACGACCTTCTCACGCAGGTGCGCGGCCAGCTCCTGAAGTCGCAGCAGAGCTATGATTCAATGCGGCGCTTCGTGAACACCAACTCGCCCCAGCTGAGGAACCTGCAGACCAAGATCGACGCCTCGAAGAAGCAGGTCGAGCAGCTGCAGGCCCAGATGACCAGCATGAAGCAGGGCGGCGGAGCGGGGGAGAAGCCGCTGTCGGGCTCGATGTCGAGCCTCGACTACGCGATGCTCAACAACGAGATCGCCGAGAAGATCTACGCCGGAGCGCTGGCGGCGTTCGAGCACGCGACCATCGCGAGCGAAACGAAGCTGATGTACATCACCACCTTCGTGAAGCCCGTCGCGGCGCAGGAGGCCAAGTATCCGCGTCGCGGGCTCGACATCGCGATCACGGCCGGCGCCGGCCTGGCGCTTTGGGGAGTGGCCTTCGGGCTCATCGCGCTCGTGCGCAAAGGCTTCGTATGACCGACGTCCGCGATCGCGAGTTGCTCACCGCCACGCGCGACGAGGTCGCACCCGCACCGCAGCGGGTGAGCCTCGTGTCGCGGGCGCTGGCGCCGATCCGCCGCGTGAAGGGCCGGGACGTGGCGACGGCGCCGTCGACCGATGTCGCTCTGCGCGACACCGCGGCGGAGCTGTACCCCAAGCGAAGATTCAACTTCGTCGGCTGGAGCCTGGCGCTCACCGTCCTCGTCCCCTTCTTCGCGAGCGCGATCTATCTCTTCGCCTTCGCCAGCAACCAGTATGTCGCCGAGACCCGCTTCATGGTCCGGCAGACGGAGCCGCTGCTGGGCGGCGGTCTCGATGGCATCAACACGAACGAGAACAGCAAGAGAGGCTCCGACTCCGGGAACACCGTTCCCGGCATGACCGGCGCCATCAAGCTCGGTGGCGAAGATGCCGAGATCGTCGCCAGCTACATCCACAGCCGGGCGATCATCGACGACATTTCGCGCACGATCGATGTCCGTGCCGTCTTCCAGCGGCCCGAGGCCGATTTCTGGGCGCGTCTCAAGCGCGACGCCAGCGCGGAGGACCTGACCCGATACTGGAATCGCATGGTGATGATCACCATCGAGTCCACGTCCGGCATCCTGACCGTGAAGGTCGTCGCCTTCCGGCGCGAGGATTCGCTGCAGCTCGCGCAGGCGATCATCAAGTCGAGCGAAACCCTGGTCAACCAGCTCTCGCTCAAGGTCCGCACCGACATGATGCAGACGGCCGAGGACGAGATGCGGCGCTCCGAGGGCGAGGTCCGCTCCGCGCTGACCAATCTCACGAGCTTCCGCAATTCGAGCCGTGTGCTGGACCCGCAGCAGAGCGCCGAATCCAGCGGCAAGCTGTTGATCGAGCTCATGGCGGACAAGATCGAAGCCGAAGGGCAGGTCTTCGTCGCCGAGCGGGTGCAGGGACCCAACGCTCCGGGCATGACGACGCTGCGCGACAAGCTCGCCAGCATCAACAACCACATCGACCAGATCAAGAACGAGATGGCGGGCTCGAAAACGATCTCGAGCAACATGGCCGCGACGGTCGCGGAGTTCGAGACGCTCGAATTGAAGAAGCAGTTTGCCGAGACGATGTACAAGTTCGCCAGCAACGGCGTCGAGCGCGCGCGCATCGCGTCGGAGCGTCAGCAGGTCTACCTCGAGGTCTTCCAGCCGCCGTCGTTGCCGCAGGACTTCACCTATCCGGAACGCTGGGCCGATCTGTTCCTCGTCACGCTCGGCTTCCTGATGCTCTGGATCTGCGCCGCGACGATCGGAGCGTCGATCGTCGACCACCGCCTCTGACCCGCTCGCTGCGCCTGCCGCCGCCAGCGCTCGCCTTGGAGTGCGAGCGCGACGCCGAGCCGCGCGACGGGCGCTTCGTGGCGACCGGCCCGGAGCCATGGCTGGCCTTGACGGGGCTCCCCCTCGAACTTTTGGCCGGACGCCTCGTCGAGATCACGATGCGATCGAGCCTGTGGGACCTGCCGGTCCGGCCGATCCTGCGGTTTCATCTGCGCGACGGCGGCACGGTCGAGCACATCGGCGCCGGGCCTATCGTTGGTGCAACGATTTGGATCGGCCGGGTGCCGCCCGATGCCGTGCGCCTGGCGATCAGCCCGACGAACCGGCTCGGTCCTTTCGACTTCGTGATCGAGCGGGTGCGCCGGCGCTGGTGGCCGGCGCTTCTGGCGGAGGGCCTGCGCCGCAACCCGAGGTCGACTCGCAGCGCCATTCTGACCCGGCTCATCGGCTGGGGGCCTGAATCCGACAACAATCTCGCCTGGGCGATCGGGGCGACGCCGCTGTCGCTCGCCAAGCCCTGGCGCCGCCGCCGCGAGCGGGCGCCCGACCTCTCGGCGATCGATCGGCCGCGCTTCGACTGGACGACGGCGCCGCCCGTCACGATCGTGGTTCGCAGCGACGGCGCCGACGCGTCCGCCATCGCGCGGACCTGCGCGAGCCTCCAGGCGCAGCTTTTTACAGGCTGGCGGGCCGTGCTCACGAGCACCGCGTACCGCGCGTCGGACCCGCGGATCGCAACGGCCGCCGCTGCGGACGTTGGTGCAATCACCTCGCTCGTGGGGACGATAAATGCCGGCGACGTCCTGCCGCCGACCGCGTTGGCCTTCCTCGTCGAGCAGGCCCAGCGCCATCCCCGCGCCCGCGTCTTCTACGGCGATGTTCTGTCCTCGGGCTCGGGGCGCCTGCGGCTGCTGCCCGGCTGGAGCCCGCGGCTGCAGGCAAACCTGTCCTATCTACGCGCACCGATTTTTGTGCGCACAGAGAGCCTGAGCACCCAGGACCGCGCCGCACTTGCGACGCCGGGCGCGCTGCCCCCGCAGCTCGCGGCGTCGCTCTGCGCAAATGACGTGCTGCCTCTGCGCCGCGTCATGCTGGAGTCCGCGGCGGAGCCGCAAGCGCCTCGCCCGGCGGCCGTCGTGGCCTTGCCGCGTCGCGCGAGCGCCTCGATCATCATCCCGACGAAGGACCATCCGGCCCTGCTGGCGCGCGCCGTCGCCTCGGTCAGGGCGCGCACCGCGGGCGCCGTCGAGATCGTCGTCGTCGACAACGCCAGCGTCACGCCAGAAGCGCGACGTCAGCTCGAAGGCCTGCGCGGCACGCCCGACATCACCGTCGTCGACTACCCCGGCGCCTTCAATTTTTCGAAGATCTGCAACGAGGCCGCGGCGCGCTCACGCGGCGACATCCTCGTCTTCCTCAACGACGACACGGAAGTGCTGACGGACGATTGGCTCGACCGGCTCTGCGCGCACGCCACCGACCCTGCGATCGGCGCCGTCGGCGCCCGGCTGACCTATCCCGACGGGCGGCTGCAGCATGTCGGTGTGCTGCTCGGGATGGGCGGCAGCGCCGGCCATTTCGGCGCGCCGGCGCCCGGCGACGACCCTGGCTGGATGAGCCGCAATCTCGTCGTCCACGAGGTCTCGGCCGTGACGGGGGCATGCCTCGCCGTGGCACGGCACAAGTTCGAGGCGGTCGGCGGCTTCGATGCGGAACACCTGCCGATCGAGCTCTCCGACATCGACCTCTGCCTCAAGCTCAACGCGCGCGGCTTTCAGACGATCGTCGAACCGGCCGTCCACATCCTCCATGAGGAGTCGGCCTCGCGCGGCGGCGCCACGCTGCGCCGGCTGACCGTGCACGGCACCGAGCGCGCGGTCTTTCTCGAGCGCTGGCGCCACGTCCTGCGCGACGACCCGTTTTTCCATCCGGGCCTGAGCCTGTACAGCTGGCGCGAGGCGCTGGGGTAAGTTTCATGCAGATTGCGACCTGGAACATCAACTCGGTGCGCACGCGCCTCGAGAATCTCCTGCGCTACCTGCGCGAGGTGTCGCCGGACGTGCTCTGCCTGCAGGAAATCAAGTGCACCGAGGAGCAATTCCCGCGTCTCGAGATCGAGGCCGAGGGGTACAATCTGGCGATCCACGGGCAGAAGAGCTGGAACGGCGTCGCCGTGCTGTCGAAGCGTCCGATGGAAGTGCAGGCCGGCCTGCCCGGCGACGAGACCGACGTGCAGTCGCGCTACATCGAAGCCCTGGTGACGACGGACACGGCGCCGGTGCGGATCTGCTGCCTCTATCTGCCCAACGGCAATCCGCCGGACACCGAGAAATATACCTACAAGCTCGCGTGGATGGACCGGCTGCACGCCCGCGCGCGCGCCCTGCTGGCGCTCGAGGAGCCGATGGTGATGCTCGGCGACTTCAACGTGATCCCGATGCCGCGCGACGTCTACGACCCCGACGCCTGGGTCGGCGACGCGCTCTACCGGCCGGAGACGCGCGCCAGGTTCCGTGCGCTGCTCAACCTCGGGCTCACCGACGCGCTGCGCGCCACGACCGACGCGGCGGGGCTCTACACCTTTTGGGACTACCAGGCCGGCGCGTGGCAGCGGAACAAGGGCATCTGCATCGACCACGTGCTGCTGTCGCCGCAGGCGGCGGATCGGCTCGAGACCGTGACGATCGACAAGGCACGCCGCGCCGAGGACAAGCCGTCCGACCACGTGCCGGTGCGGGTGCAGCTGGCGATGTGAGGTTACCCTCTTCGAAGAAGGCCGATCAAGTCAGGCGCGGTCGCCCAAAGCCGCGATCAACGCCTTCGCCGCGGCGGGATTGCGGTGCTTGGCGCCGGAGATCATGAACGCGAAAACGTCGCGCGGCATCGCCTTCGGGGCCGGCGCGAGCAGCGGCAGGCCTTCGGCCGGTCGCCCGGCGGCGAGCTCGTGGCAGTGTTTTGCCCATGTCGCGGTCTCGCCGGCCTCGTAGCCCGTCTCGATATCGCGCGTCGTCTGCAGCCGCAGATAGCAGAAGTCGGCGGTCGGATCGGCGATCAGCGGATAGTCATCCGAGATCGCGCAGCAGATCGCGATGTTGTGTTTGCGCGCGATCTCGACGAGCGCCGGCGTGACGAAGGTTTGGTGTCGAACTTCCAGGACGTGTCGCAGGCGGACGCCTTCGCGCTCGTGCGGCAGGCTCGCGCAGAAGGTCTCGATCTCGTCGGCGTCGAATTTCTTCGTCCCGGCCAGCTGCCACAGGATCGGCCCGAGCTTGGCGCCCAGCTCGGTCATCCCGCTCGCCAGGAAGCGCGCGACCGACTCGGCGCCGTCGGCGAGGTTCTTGCGGTTGACGGTGAAGCGGTTGGCCTTGACCGCGAAGACGAAGTCGTCGGGCGTCTCGGCGGCCCACTTCTGGTAGGTCGTCGGGCTCTGGGTGCGATAGAAGGTGGCGTTGATCTCGATCGCCGTCACCTGCCGGCTGGCGAAATGGAGCTCCTTCGTCTTGGCCAGCTTGTCGGGATAAAAGGTCTCGCGCCAGGGTTCGAAACTCCAACCGCCGATGCCGACCCTGATCGTGCCCGTCTTCGCCATGTCCGCTTGCGGCTTGTCCCGTTTTGACGCGCACTGATTAACGCGCGGCGACCGGCGCGATCCCTGATCCCGTGCCGTCGGCGCCGACCTTCACCGGCGACCCACGAGGCCTAGCATGAACGCCGGGGCAACTCCGCGCAACGCGTGATTCGTCGATGATCCGTTCATGGAGAGTGTCGATCGTTAACGAGCGCGAGCCATGGCGGCTTCACGCGCGTAAACCTCTCGTGCACCAAGCCGTCCCGGTTTGGCACGCAACCATTAACGTGCGCGCTCGCGGGGATGCTAGGGACATGCCGGCGCCGCCCCGCGCTTGCGGCATCGCGCCGGCACCAAGCCCATCATCTGGCATGAACGGACCCGCAACGTGCGCGATCGGCTGATTCGTCGATGATTCGTTCGAGCCGCGTCCGCTTTCCTAACGAGGGCCTTTCTGCGGACGCGGCCGCCCTCTAAGCTCGAGCTCTGTGCCGAAGAGAGGGACGTCGTGAAAGTCAAAGCCGCCGTCGCCCGCTCGCGCAATGCCCCGCTCATCCTGGAAGGCCTGGACCTCGACGAGCCGCGCGCCGACGAAGTGCTGGTGCGCCTCGTCGCGTGCGGCGTCGCGCGGGCCGATCTCAAGGCGATCGCGGGCGAGCTGCCGATGCCCCTGCCCTTCGTGCCCGGCACCGAAGGCACCGGCATCGTCGAGAAGGTCGGCGAAGGCGTCGCGCATCTCGCGACGGGCGACAGCGTCGTCGCCGGTGCCGGCGCCTGCGGCATCTGCCCGCGCTGTCGTGCCGGCAGCCCGCGGGCCTGCGTCGACTTCGCCGCGCTGAATCTCGCGGGTCGCCGGCTCGACGGGTCGGCCCCGTTCACCGTCGAGGAGTGCGCGGAGGACCCGCAGCCGCACGAGGAGGTCGAGGTCAACGGCTTCTTCTTCGGCCAGTCGTCGTTCGCGACCCACGCGATCTGCCGCGCCGACTCGCTCGTCAAGCTCCCGGTCGGCGCGCCGCTCGAGGTGCTCGCGGGCCTCGGCGGCGAGCTGCTCATCGGCGCCGGCGTGATCGCGCAGGGCTTTCGCTTCGAGGCCGAGGACACGCTCGTCGTCACCGGGGCCGACGCGATCGGCCTCGTCGCGATCATGGTCGCGCGCGCAAGGGGCGCCGGCACGATCTTCGTCGCCGAGCCGGACGAGGCGCGGCGCACGCTCGCGACCGAGCTCGGCGCCACCGTCGTCGTGCATGACACCGACGACCTCGCCTCGGCGGTGAAGAGCATGACGGGCGCCGGCGCGCGCTTCGCGCTCGACACGACGGCCACGGACGCGGCGCGACAAGCCTGCCGCGACAGCCTCATCGAAGGCGGCATCTGCGCTCTGGTCGATCCGCCGCAAGGCACGACGGTGGATTACGACGACCAGGTCGCCGACGGCGCGACGCTCGTCATCTCCGCCGACGGCCACGCCGACCCGCAGGTGCTGATTCCCGAACTGGTCGCGCTGCAGGCGCAGGGACGGTTGCCGATCGACAAGCTGCTCAGCTTCTTCCCCTTCGAGCTGGTCAACGATGCGCTCGACGCGTTTCGCGACGGGCGGGTGATCAAGCCCGTCTTGCGCTTCCCGCTCGGCTCGTTCGGCGATCTCGACCGCGCCAAGACCGAGGGCGCGGTGGCCGCAGTGGACGTCCCAACCAATCCCGAGCCCGCCGACAAGGAGCGAGAGCCCGAACCGGTCGTGCCTGCCGCGCAAGATCCGCTCGTCGGCTCTGGATGAACACCAACTGACGGTCGCGCGGCCGTTCAGCTCATCAAGAGAGACACCAGGCCGCCGCCGTGACGCTCGATGCGGCCGGCGACCTCGAGTTCGAGCACCACAGCGCGCACCTCGCGGATCGACAGATCGGCGGCGCGCGCCAGCTCGTCGAGCGAGACCGGCGCCGGACCGAGCCGCTCGACGACCCTTTCGCGCGGCGGCCGGCCGTCCTCGGCGAGCGTGATCGGCGGCGCAGGCGGCGGCTCGGCGAAGAGGTCCGGCGGCGCGGCCGCCTCGCGGGCGGGCTCGGCGAAGAGATCCATCTCGTCCCACAAGGGCGGCTCGTCGCCTTTGCCGGCATCGGCGAGGCGGTCGTCGCGCGGCGTGCGGTCCGCGAGCGCGCGCAGCACGTCGTCGACGTCGGCGCAGAAGGTGGCGCCGTCGCGGATCAGGTCGTTGGTGCCCTCGGCGCGCGGATCGAGCGGCGAGCCCGGCACGGCGAAGACCTCGCGGCCCTGCTCGGCCGCAAAGCGCGCGGTGATGAGCGAGCCGGAGCGCCGCGCCGCCTCGACCACGACGACGCCGAGCGACAGGCCGGAGACGAGCCGGTTGCGGCGCGGAAAGTCGCGGCCGCGCGCCTCCCAGCCGAACGGCATCTCGGAGAGTGCCGCGCCGTCCTCGAGCACCTGGTCCATGAACGGGCCCTGGTCGGCGGGATAGAGCTTGTCGTGGCCGCCAGCGAGCACCGCGATCGTTCCGGTGGCGAGGCTCGCGCGATGCGCCCGGCTGTCGATGCCGCGAGCAAACCCGGAGACGATCGCGTAGCCCGCTTGCGCGAGGCCGCGCGCCAGCCGCTCGGCGAAGGCGAGGCCGGCGGCGGAGGCGTTGCGGGCGCCGACGATCGCGAGGGCCGGCTTCTCCAGCACGCTCGCTTGGCCGCGCAACGCGATCACCGCCGGCGGGCTGTCGATCTCGCGCAGCAGCGTCGGATAGCCGGCCTCGTCGCGGCAGATGAAGCGCGCGCCGAGCTTGTCCGCCGCCGCCATCTCGGCCTCGATCTCGGCGATCGTCGCGATGCGGATCGGCCGACCTGGTCGCGAGCGGCGGATCAGCTCCGGCAGCGCCTCGAGCGCCGCCTCGGCCGTGCCGTACCGCGACAGCAGCGACTGGAACGTACGCGGGCCGATGTTTTCCGAGCGCCACAGCCGCAGCCAGGCGAAGCGTCGCGCCGCATCGAAGCTCTGGCGCGACGGGGCGATCATGCCGCGGGGCTACTCGTATCCGGCTCGCCGGTCGGCTCGCTCTTCTTCTGCCCGATCTTGCTCTCGGTTCCGGCGAGCAGGCGCGCGATATTCTGGTGGTGCTTGGCCCAAAGGATCGCCGCGAGGATCGCGAACAGGATCGCCGCCTCGTGGCGTCCCATGAAGGCGAGGACGATCGGCGAAACGACGCTGGCGGTGAGCGCGGCGGCCGACGAGTAGCGCGTGAAATAAGCCATCGCGAGCCAGACGAGCGCGAAGGCGATCGCCGCCGGCCAGGCGAGACCGATCAGGCAGCCGAGGAAGGTCGCCACGCCCTTGCCGCCCTTGAAGCCGAGGTAGAGCGGGAAGAGATGGCCGAGGAAGGCACCGAACGCCGCCGCCACGCCGAGGTGGACCGGGCTCGCGCCGGTGTCGAACGCACCGGCGATGAGAATCGGGATCGTGCCCTTCAGCGCGTCCATGACGAGCGTGATGGCGGCGAGATCCTTGCGGCCGGTGCGCAGCACGTTGGTCGCGCCGATGTTCTTCGAGCCGATGCCGCGCGGGTCCTGCGCGCCGGCGATCTTCGTGACGATGACGCCCGAGGGGATCGATCCGACGAGATAGCCGAAGAGGCAGGCGAGGAGGCTCGTCAGCATGAGGGGTTCCCAGACCGCCGGGACCCTAGCGCCCCCCTCCCCGCGAGACAACGCGGTCGACAGGGCGAGGGCCTTAGCTCGAAATTAACCGTGACCGTATCTTTATCGTCGAACACAGGAGCCGGGCGGATGGCGGGAGCTAGCGCGGCGCGCGGCGCCGCCGTGTCGCTGACGATCAGATGGGCCGGACGCCCGCGCACGCTGGCCTTGCGGCCCTGGTCGGGCGTCTTGCTTTTGATCGTGCTGCCGCTGCTTGCGACCTGGTACCTCGGCGCCTCGCTGTACTTCGTTTTCCACGATGATCTGCTCGCCGCGTTGATCGCGCGCCAGACCGCGACGCAATACGCCTACGAGGATCGCATCGCCGCGCTGAAGGCGGAGCTCGACACCACGACCGGCGACCTCTCGAGCAACCAGGATTCGGCAAGCGGCGCGCTGGGCGAACTGCGGGCCCGGGCCGCGCGGCTCGAGGCGCGTGCCGCTGCACTCGACGCTGTCGTGAGCAAGCTGGGGCTCGAGCCGGCTGCGGCCGGAGCGCCTGCGCCGCTGGCCCCGCGGCTGCGACTCGGCGGCATCGAAGACTCAGGGCCGCACGCGACGACGATCAAGCTCGCCGAGGCCGAGGCAGCGCAGGATCGCGCGGCGCAGGGCTTGCGCGAGCCGGTGCTGCGGCGGATCATGCGGGTGCGGACGGCGCTGGCCGAGACCGGCCTGCCCGCGACGCATTGGCAGGCCGGAACGGACAACGGCGTCGGCGGTCCCTTCGTTCCGCTCGATCACGAGGTCGGCTTTTCCGCCTCGCTCGACATGCTGCGCGACGCTGCGGCGCAGGCGGCGAAGCTCGACGCGGCCGTCGATCGGATCCCGCTGCGGCGGCCGCTCGAGGGCCCGCTCGAGGTCACCTCGTCGTTCGGGCCGCGGCTCGATCCGTTCCTCGGCCGCGCCGCCCTGCATACCGGGATCGACCTGCGCGACGACACCGGCGACGCGGTGACCGCGACCGCCACCGGCACTGTGACGATCGCCGGCAGCGATGGCGGCTACGGCAACATGGTCGAGATCGATCATGGCGGCGGCCTCGCGACCCGCTATGCGCATCTCTCGCTTGTCGAGGTGGTGGTCGGCCAGCGCGTGAAGCCGGGCCAGATCGTCGGCCGCGTCGGTGCGACGGGGCGCGCGACCGGGCCGCACCTGCACTACGAGACGCGCATCGACGGCGTGCCCGTCGATCCCGCGCGGTTCCTGAAGGCGGCGGCGATCCTGTCGCCGGATCACTGAGCGGTCAGCCCTGGTTGCTGAGCCAGTGCTGCCAGTCGTCGAGGCTGCCGTAATAGCAGTTGCGATCGACGTAGCCGCGCACGCCGGGCACAGAGCCGGTCGCCGTGTGCTGCCAGAAATTCCAGCGGCGATCGCCGTACTTCACCGACGGATAGGCGCGCACGCTGCGCACCCACATCGGGTAGTCCTGGAACTCGCCCTGCAGCACGTCGCGATGGAAATCGACCGAGGTGTAGATCACCGGCCGCTTGCCGTAGGCCTGCTCCATGGCGGAGAGGATCGTGTGCATCATCGCCAGCGCCTGCGCGCGCGGCAGCTTGCGCGGGCAGGTGCGCGACTGCGGGTTCCACTCGACGTCGAGGACGGGCGGCAGCGCGCTGGGATCGTTCGGCACGTTGGCCAGGAACCAAGCCGCCTGCTCTTCCGCCGGGCGGCACCAATAGGCGAAATGGTAGGCGCCGCGCGCGATGCCCGAGGCGCGCGACAGCTCCCAGTTCTGGCGAAATTTTTCGTCGAGATAATCGCCGCCCTCGGTCGCCTTGATGTAGGCGAAGCGGACGCCAGAATTGGCCACCGCGTTCCAGTCGACGTCGCCCTGGTACTTTGAGACGTCGATGCCCTGGATCGCGAAATCCGTCGGCGCGGGATAGGGACTCGTGCCCACGTCGGAGTCGCAGCCGCCGGCCGCGAGCATGGCGAGCAGCGCCGCCGCCAAAGCGATCACCCGGCCCTTCGGCCGCATGCCGTGGTCAACTCGAGAACTCATTTCCTCAAGTTATCCCCCACACGCAAACACCCCGTTAACGGCTGCGCTTGCCACCCGTACCACGCCGCGACGCCTGCCGCGAGCGCTCCCCGACCGATCCTGGGGAAAGGCAACCCTCTCTAAACGATATTTTCAATCTGTGACCCGATTTCGGCAGCGGCCGGCGGCGGGCTGCGCTCGGCGAGCACCGAGAAGGCCGGCCCGTTCTTGTGGTCGAGCTCTTCGTCGGTGACGGTTAGACGGTCGAAGCCCAAAGCGCCGAGAAGCTTCAGCATGTCCTCGCGGTCGACCCAGAAATGCCTGTCCTGCAGGCCGCCGCAGAACGCCGGATCGCGCCACGCCTTGTAATAGCTCCGCTCGTGCAGGCGGACTTGGACGCCACGGCATTCGCGCAGCTCGACCTGCTCGGAGAACGGGACGCGCCGGAGGTCGCCGCGGGGCATCACCGTATCGTCGAAATAATGGGTCCAGAGGAAGACCGCGTCCGCCTTCTCGCCGATCAGCTCGAGGAGCCTGACCGGATCGTGCGAGTGATACAGGACGCCGGACGCGACGATGAGATCGTACCGCTGCTCGCGGGCCTCGAGCCATTTCATGAAGTCGCCGAGATGGAAGCGCGCCCTGTCGAGCCGCAGCGTCTCCTTCGTGATGAGGCAGCGGATAAAGGCGAGCGCATTGGCCTCGATCGCATCGAGCGAAGTAGCCCCGGCCTGATGCAGCATGTAGGTGTGGAAGCCTTCGAGCGGTCCGAGCTCGAGCACGTTGCGGCCGGCACACGCGTAGCGCGAAAGCAGCCCGGTAATCCTTGGATCGAGGTAGAATGCCAGGTCGCCGGCGCGCGCGCCCGCCTCGGGCGGCATGGCGCCGATCCATCCCGGCACCGCATCCACCGCGGTCTGCCCCGAGGGCAGCTCGGCGACATAGTGGTCGAGCACCTCCGTGCTGGTGCGGAAAGGCCCGGCGAGCCCGACCCGCTCGCGCCGGAAGAAGCGAGCCAGCCGCTCGAACCAGGTCTCGTCGTGATCGAGTGCGAGCCGTCGCGTCACCCGACCCTCCCGACGCCCTGAAGAACAAAGGGCGCAGCACAAAGCTTTTGATCAACCACGTGTCACTTGCCTGTCGTCGAGATTGGTGATTGAGACGCGCGCGCCCAGCAGTCGCTCCGCAAATTCAGGTCGATCATGCCGAAATTCGTCGCTTTTACGTCGCTGGGACGTAAAGCTCTGCCAAATCAATTCGACCTGTTCGCCATCGTCGTCATCTTCGCAATTCTCGTCGCCGTCGTCCATGCCGGCAAGGGCGCGGTGATGCCGCTGCAGGCACCCGGCGCGACCGACATCCACCTCGACTTCGTGTACCTGCCCTACTACGCGCTGCGCACGACGCTGCGCATGTTCATCGCGCTCGGCTTCTCGCTGCTCTTCACCTTCACCTACGCGACGCTGGCAGCGAAGAGCCGACGCGCCGAGACGGTGCTGATCCCGCTGCTCGACGTGCTGCAGTCGGTGCCGATCCTCGGCTTTCTCGCCTTCCTCGTCGTCTTCTTCGTGAACCTGTTTCCCGGCTCCGTCGCGGGCTACGAGGCGGCCTGCATCTTCGCGATCTTCACGAGCCAGGCCTGGAACATGGCCTTCTCCTTCTACCAGTCCCTGCGCAGCCTTCCCTCCGACCTCGTCGAGGTGTCGAAAGGCCTGCACCTGACGCCGTGGCAGCGATTCTGGCAGCTCGAGACGCCGTTCGCGATGCCGGGTCTCATCTGGAACATGATGATGTCGATGTCGGGCGGCTGGTTCTTCGTCGTCGCGTCCGAGGCGATCGCCGTCGGCGACAACACCACCAAGCTCCCGGGGATCGGCTCCTACATCGCGGTCGCCAACGACAAGTCGGACTACGGGGCGATCGTCGCCGCCGTCGTCGTGATGGCGATCGTCATCGTCGCCTACGACCAGCTGCTGTTTCGCCCCCTCGTCGCCTTCGGCTCGCGCTTTCGCGTCGAGCTCTTGGCCGGCCAGCAGGAACGCTCGTGGGTGATGGACCTCTTCAAGCGGACGCAATGGCTGCGTCCGCTGTCGATGCTGCCGGCGCATGCGTTCCGCCGCATGGCGCTGATGCGTCTCGAACTCTTTAAGCTCCCGCAACGCCGCGACGTCGACACCGGTTCGTCGAGCCGTATCGGGGATGTGGTGTTCTATGCCGTGGTCGCCGTTGCGGGGGCCTATTCGCTGTGGCTCGTGGTCCGCTACGTATCGGCGGCCGTGACCTGGAGCGAGGTCGGTCACGTCGCCCTGCTCTCGGTCTACACGATGATCCGCGTCTTCCTGATGATCGTCCTGGCCACCGCGATCTGGGTGCCGGTCGGCATCTGGATCGGCCTCCGGCCGAAGGTCGCTTCGTTCGTGCAGCCTTTCGCGCAATTCCTCGCCGCATTCCCGGCCAACGTCGTGTTTCCCCTGGCCGTGCTGCTGCTCGTCACCTTTCGGCTCGATCCCAACATCTGGCTGTCGCTGCTGATCGTGTTCGGGACGCAATGGTACATCTTGTTCAACGTCATCGCCGGCGCCCAGGCCTACCCGACCGACTTGAAGGAGGCGGCGCGCAGCTTCTCGATCCACGGGCTCGACTGGTGGATCAAGGTCATGATCCCCGGCATCTTCCCCTACTACGTGACGGGTGCGCTCACCGCATCGGGCGGCTCGTGGAACGCCGCCATCGTCGCCGAGTACGTCAAGGCCGGCGACAAGACCGAGGTCGCGCAGGGCATCGGCTCGTACATCGCCATCGCCACCGAGAAGGGAAACTTCCAGCAGATCGTGCTCGGGGTCGCAGTGATGAGCGTCTTCGTCATCGTGTTCAACCGGCTTTTGTGGCGTCCCCTGTTCGGCCTCGCCGAGCGCCGCCTTCGCCTCGCCTAAGGAGCGATCATGCTTGAAGAGAGGCTGAAGCCGCTCCTCGTCGCCGACGACATCGTCCAGCGCTATCGCACCGGCTCCGGCGAGACCGGTCCGCTGGTGCTCGACCACGTGTCGCTGCAGCTCAACTCCGGCGAGATCGTCGGCCTGCTCGGGCGCTCCGGCTGCGGCAAGTCCTCGCTGCTCCGCATCGTCGCCGGGCTCGCCTTCCCGGCCGAGGGCGCCGTCAGCTACGACGGCAATCCCGTCGTCGGTCCCGTCGACGGGCTGGCGATGGTGTTCCAGTCGTTCGCCCTCTTCCCGTGGCTCACCGTGCTCGCCAACGTCGAGATCGGCCTGCGCGCCAAGGGCGTGCCGGAAGAGGAAGCGCGCAAGAGGGCGTTGAAGGCGATCGACCTCATCGGCCTCGACGGCTTCGAATCGGCTTTCCCGAAGGAGCTGTCGGGCGGCATGCGCCAGCGCGTCGGCTTTGCCCGCGCGCTCGTCGTCAACCCGAAGATCCTGCTGATGGACGAGCCGTTCTCGGCGCTCGACGTGCTCACGGCCGAGACGCTGCGTACCGATCTCCTCGACCTCTGGGTCGAAGGCCGCATGCCGATCAAGTCGATCCTGATGGTGACGCACAACATCGAGGAGGCGGTGCTGATGTGCGACCGCATCGTCGTGCTGTCGTCGAACCCCGGTCGCATCGCCGCCGAGATCAAGGTGACGCTGCAGCATCCCCGCAACCGGCTCGATCCGCAGTTCCGGCAGATGGTCGACAACATCTACGCGCTGATGACCAAGCGGCCCGCGCCGCAGCCGTCCGGCGGCGGCTCCTTCCCCGGCCTCGGGCTCGGCATGGCACTGCCGCGCCTCTCGACCAACACGATCGCCGGCATGATCGAGGAGGTCGCGGCGCCGCCCTACAACGGCCAGGCGCGGATGCCGGAACTCGCCGACTCGCTGCAGATGGAGATCGACGACCTCTTTCCGGTCGCCGAGACGCTGCAGCTGATGCGCTTCTGCGAGATCGGCGACGGCGCGATCAAGCTGACGCCGGCCGGCATGCGCTTCGCCGACATGGAGACCGACGCGCGCAAGAAGCTCTTCGGCGACCACCTCCTCGCCTACGTGCCGCTCGCGGCGCGGATCAAGATGGTGCTCGACGAGCGCCCCACGCATTCGGCGCGCGCCTCGCGTTTCCTCGAGGAACTCGAGGATCACATGTCGGACGAGTACGCCGAGCGCACCTTCAACAGCGTCGTCAACTGGGGCCGCTACGGCGAGCTGTTCGCCTACGACGAGGGGTCCGAGACGCTCAGCTTGGAGGATCCGAGCTGAGTCTGCTCAGGCGATGCCGAGATCGGCAAGGCGCAACGCGAACTGCTCCGGGGCGATCAGCGGCGTGAGATGCTCGTCCGTCGCGACGATTCGTGTGTCGCGATAGCCCTCGACATCGGGCGCCCGGAAGAGATGGGTCACGAGCTTGACCGCATCGATCACCCACAGCTCCCTGACCCCGAAGCTCGCGTAAAGCGCGGCCTTGCGCCCGAGGTCGTAGCCGAGCGACGAGTCCGCGATCTCGACGACAAGAAAGGCGCTTGCGCCTGCGAGCTTTTCGAGACCTTGCGTTCTGTCGAACAGGACGAGGTCGGGCTCGAGATACGTGTCCTCGGACAGTCTGAACGTGGTCTCCGGCGCGACCTCGACGTCGTCCGGCGCGGCTTTGCACCAGCGGCGCAGCAGCGCGATCTTCACCCTCTCGTGGCGATTCCCCTTCGGCGACATCGGCACGAGCTCCCCGCCGATCAGCTCGTTGCGCTCGTCCAGCAAAAGGCCGGACGCCACCATGTCCTCCACCTCGGCCACGGAAAAGCGTCGGCGGAGCAGACCGTCGGCGGCGCGGGTGACGCGGGGGTGGAGCGGAATGGTCAATGGCGAAGCCCAGGCAAGACCGCTGGCGATTGGCGCACGGTAGCGTTGGCCACCCCGATTGACCATCGGCTGTCAGGATTGCCCGATCCCGCCCGGAAAACGCCCGGTCCGCACCCATTCCTCGATCGGGCCCTTGTCGGCGATGTCGACGTACTCGATGCGCGCGCCCGACAAATCCGGGGCGGTGATCATCGCGAACGGTGGCGAGTGCTCGTCCATACGGAACAGCGCGTCGATGCCGACCTTCTGCGCCTGAAGCGTCGCGAGGCGCCCCGTCATGTCCGTCTCCCAGACCCCGAAATAGAGGATGCGGCCGGCGTTGCGCGCCGCGATGATCCCGTCGCCGGCGGCCTGGATCAGCTCGTAGTAGGGCGGCTCGGTCATCGAGAAGGCGGCGACGAGCTCGCCGGGATGCGGATCGGGATCCTCGAGGCGCGGCACCTTGAAGGTCGCGGGCTCGGTGAAGCGGATGCCGAGCACGTCGGAATAGCGCGCCACCGCCGCCGCCAGGTCCGGCACCACGACGCCGATGTGGAAGTAGGACGGCGCGAGGGCCGGCGGTCGCGCCACGATGTCGTGGCACAGCGTGACGGCCGGCTCGCCCGCGAGGCAGGCCGAGAGCCGCGGCAGGAAGGCGGCGAGGTACGGCGTGCCGATATGGTGCCGGTAGGCGGCCTCGTCCGTGTACTGCTCGATGACGAGGGCGCGGTGCGGGTCGGCGGTGTCGCGTACCCAGTCGAAGGTGATGCAGCCGGGCTCTCCGGCCTTCACCTTGGCGGTCAGGTCGACCATGAGCTCCTGCAGCGCCGCGTCCTTGCCGGGAAGGACGGTCTGGGTGGCGACGACGGTGATCATGCCGCGGCCTTGGCCGGGAGCAGCATCGGCTTGAAATAGGCCGCGAACTCCGCCTCGAGATGCGGGTGCAGGTAGAACTCCGGCCCTTCGAGATTGAAGATCTGCTCGCCGATGCCGCCCATCGTGTCGAACATCATCGCCACGATGATCGCGACCTCGCGGCCGAAATAGTGGGCCACCAAAGCGACGGTGGCGCCGTTGACCCCGTAGGAGCCGGTCGCCGTCCAGATGCGCGCCTCGGGCAGGCCGATCCACATGCGGCGATGCTCGGGCACGTTGATGCCCTGTGCGCGCAACCCCGGCGCCACCGCGGCGACGCAGGTGACGGGATTGTCGCCGAGGATGCCGGATCGCGCCAGAATGCCGACGCCTGAGCAATTCGACGCCACCACCTTGCCGGCCTCGTAATGCCGGCGGATGAGGCCGATCATGGCCGGATCGAGTGAAGCCTCGCCGGAGCCGATGCCGCCGGGAATGTAGAGCAGGTCGAAGAGATCGGCGTCGCCGACGACGCCGTCGCTGACCGCCTGCGTGCCCATCTGCATGGTGATGTTGCCGGGCACCAGCGCCATCAGCTTGACGTCGAAGCTCTCGACCGGGTCCTTGCGCTTCCACGGCGCGATCTTGTCGGCGACGACCATCGCGGCGCCGCGCAGCACTTCGAGGGCGGTGATCGTGTCCTGCTCGCTGCAATTCTTGTAGCCGATGACGGCGGCGGTCTTCAGCGTGTCCATGGCGGCCAAGTCCCTGGCGAAAGCCCTCACGGGCAATGTCTGCAACCTATAGTTGCATCATGCGTCGCGAAAGAGGGTCCGGCGTTGGGCTTTCGTAGGGACCGAGCTCACGTCTCTGCGTTGGCTCGGACGCGGCGCGTCGCCAGCGCCATCACGCGCAGCCACAGCGGGTACGGCAGCAAGCCGGCCAGCTTCATCGGCCAGACGAGCCGGCGCGGAAACGCGATCTCGAAGCCGCCACGGGCGAGGCCACTGCAGATACGCGCTGCGGCGGCCTCCGCGCTCATCATGAACGGCATCGGATAGTCGTTGGGTGCCGTCATCGCGGTGGCGACGAAGCCGGGGTTGACGACTTGGATCGTCAGCCCGGCGTCGGCATAGGTGAGCCGCAAAGCCTCCGCCATGGTGATCAGCGCCGCCTTCGAGCTGCCGTAGGCGAGCGAGCCGGGGACGCCGCCGTAGCCGGCGAGCGAGGCGACGAGAGCGATCTGCCCGCGCCGCCGCGCCAGCATGGCCGGCAGCAGCGGAGCGAGGCAATTGACGGCGCCGCCGAGATTGACCTCGACGGCGCGCATCACCCGCTCGCGCCTGAAGCCGTCGCGCTCGGAGAGATCGTAGGCCCCGGCATTGAGCACGGCGAGGGCGATGGGGCCCATCTCGCGCTCGATCGTCGCGACCATCGCGTCCATGCCCGGGGCGTCGGTGATGTCGCCGGCGAAGGCGACGATGCGCCCGCCGGGTGCGGCTGCGGCCAACGCCTCGAGCTCGGCCTGGCGCCGCGCGGTCACGGCTACGCGCCAGCCCTCTCTCGCCAGCCGCAGCGCCAGAGCGCGACCGATCCCGGCGCTGGCTCCCGTCACCCAGGCGATACCGTCCTCCGGTTTGGCCCGCTTCATGGAAGGTTCGGCTCGCAAAACGCGCCGATAAGGCAACCTCTTTCTCCCGAGGCGGTATAAGAGAAGAAAGGTCGCAAGGCCCCCGGCACGCAAGAAAGCTCCATGGTCGCTCCCTCCGTCATCGAAGCCATCGGCAATACCCCCCTCATCGAGCTGCGCCACGCGTCGAAGGCGACCGGCTGCACCATCCTCGGCAAGGCCGAGTTCATGAATCCGGGCGGCTCGGTCAAGGACAGGGCTGGCCTCGCCATCGTCCAGGACGCGGTGGCGCGCGGCGCGCTGAAGCCAGGCGGCACGATCGTCGAAGGCACGGCCGGCAACACCGGGATCGGTCTCGCCCTCGTCGCCAACGCGCTCGGCTTCAAGACGGTGATCGTCATCCCCGAGACGCAGAGCCAGGAAAAGAAGGACATGCTGCGCCTTCAGGGTGCCAACCTGATCGAGGTCCCGGCCGTCCCCTACAAGAACCCCAACAATTACGTGCGGCTCTCCGGGCGCCTCGCCGAGCGCCTGGCGACCGAGATCCCCGAGGGCGCGATCTGGGCCAATCAGTTCGACAACGTCGCCAACCGCGAGGGCCATCGGCTGACCACCGGGCCGGAAATCTGGGCGCAGACCGGCGGCAAGATCGACGGCTTCACCTGTGCCGTCGGCACCGGCGGCACCCTCGCCGGCGTCGCGATGGCGCTGAAGGCCGAGAACCCGGCGATCAAGATCGCCATCACCGACCCGATGGGCTCGGCGCTCTACGACTGGTACAGCCGCGGCGAGCTGCATGCGGAAGGGACGTCGATCACCGAAGGCATCGGCCAGGGCCGCGTCACCGGCAACCTCGAGGGCGCGCCGATCGATGCCGCCTACCAGGTCACCGACGAGGAGGCGCTGCCGATCGTCTTCGACCTCGCCGAGCACGAAGGGCTGCTGCTCGGCGGCTCGAGCGGCATCAACATCGCCGGCGCGATGCGCCTCGCCCGCGACCTGGGTCCAGGCCACACGATCGTGACGATCCTTTGCGATTCCGGCACGCGCTACCAGTCGAAGCTCTTCAACCCGGCGTTCCTGCGCGAGAAGAACCTGCCCATACCGGGCTGGCTCGGGCGGGCGCCGAAGATCGACCCGGGGTTCGTCGACGCGTAGCTGGGCCGGCCGTAGGTCCGGAGTTGCCCATCACAGCATGACCCGAGAGACCTACGACATCTTCGTCACCCCTGCCTGGCTCGCCGCGCGTCTCGATGACCCGAAGGTCGTCGCCCTCGACGCGAGCTTCTACCTGCCCGACGAAGGCAAGGACGCCGACGCGCTCTTCGCCGAAGCGCACATCCCCGGCGCCGTGCGTTTCGATGTCGACAAGATCGCCGATCGCTCGGTCGCGCTGCCGCACATGCTGCCGGACGCCGCGACCTTCGGCGAGATGGCCGGCGCGCTCGGCCTCGACGAGACGATGATCCTCGTCGTCTACGACGCGACCGATCTCATCGGCGGCGCGCGCGCCTGGTGGATGCTCGAGCACTACGGCGCCGCCGAGGTGCGCATTTTGGAGGGCGGCTTCAAGGCCTGGCTCGCCGGCGGCTACGCGACGGAGAGCGGCCCGAGCCGGCGCGCGCCGACGCGCTTTGCCGCCTCCTACGATGCCTCGCACGTGGTGACGGCGGATCGCGTGCTGGCGGCGAGCGATAGCGGGTCGGCGCAGATCGTCGACGCGCGCGCCGCGGCTCGCTTTGCCGGCACGGTGCCGGAGCCGCGCGCTGGCCTGCGCTCCGGTCACATCCCGGGGGCGCGCAACGTGCCGTGGCGCGAACTCGTCGATGCCGGCGGAAAGCTGCGGCCTGCGCCGGAGATTGCCGCGGCCTTCCAGGCGGCCGGCGTGGCGCTCGACCAGCCCGTCATAACCTCCTGCGGCTCCGGCGTTTCGGCCTGCATCCTGCTGCTTGGTCTCGAGCGCCTCGGAAAGCGCGACGGCCTGCTCTACGATGGCTCCTGGTCCGAATGGGGCGCTCGCGCCGACCTTCCAATTGAGACCGGCCCCTCTAAGTGAATCGTTAACCCACTGCCCCGCGGCACACCTCTCGCGTGTGCTTCTTTTCGTGACGCCATGGCACGTCTGGTGCTAAGCACGGGCACGAACGCAAGGCGATAGCAGAGGGGGTTTGCGTGGGGGGTCGGACATGAAGAAGATCGAAGCGATCATCAAGCCGTTCAAGCTCGACGAAGTGAAGGAGGCGCTGCACGCCGCCGGGGTCGCGGGCATCACCGTGATCGAGGCCAAAGGTTTCGGCCGCCAGAAGGGCCATACCGAGCTCTATCGCGGCGCCGAATACGTCGTCGACTTCCTGCCTAAGGTGAAGATCGAGGTCGTGCTCGACGATCCGGCGATCGATGCGGCGGTGACGGCGATCCGCAATGCGGCGCAGACCGGCCGCATCGGCGACGGCAAGATCTTCGTCTCCTCCGTCGAGACCGCCGTCCGTATCCGCACCGGCGAGACTGGGCCCGAGGCGATCTAAAGGGAGCGGCGGCCCCTCGCCGCCGTCCACCTCCCGCGCAATGCACGGCGGCGCAGCGCCGTCGCTCCGGTGCGAGGCCCCATGACCCACCTCGCGAACGCGGTCGCCGAGATCGCCGACGAGATGCGGGCGCGGTCCGACCGCGGCACGGTGGCGAGCTACATCCCCGAGCTGGCCTGCGCCGACGCGAATGCCTTCGGCATCGCCGTGGTCGCCGACGACGGCCGCGTCGCGGCGGCGGGCGATGCCGACCTCCCCTTCTCCGTCCAGAGCATCACCAAGGTCTTCACGCTGACGCTGGCGCTCGGCATGGTCGGCGACAAGTTGTGGGAGCGCGTCGGCCGCGAGCCGTCGGGCAATCCGTTCAACTCGATCGTCCAGCTCGAGCTCGAGCGCGGCATCCCGCGCAACCCCTTCATCAACGCCGGCGCCATCGCCGTCACCGACGTCATCCTGTCGGGGCACGCGCCGCGCGAGGCGCTCGGCCAGATCCTCGATCTCGTCCGCGACCTCGCCGAGGACGAGACGATCTCGATCGACGAGGCGGTGGCCGCATCGGAGAAGCGGACAGGCTTCCGCAACGCGGCGCTCGCGAACTTCATGAAGGCGTTCGGCGTGCTGCAGCACCCGGTCGATTATGTGCTCGGCGTCTATTTCCACCATTGCGCGATCGCGATGAGCTGCCGGCAGCTCGCGATGGCGGGGCGCTACCTCGCGTATGGCGGCATCAATCCGTCGACCGGCCTCGCCGTCGTGTCGCCCGGCCGCGCGCGGCGCATCAACGCCGTCATGCTGACCTGCGGCCATTACGACGGCTCCGGCGAGTTCGCCTATCGCGTCGGCCTGCCCGGCAAGAGCGGCGTCGGCGGCGGCATCCTGGCGGTGGCGCCCGGCAAGGCCTCGATCGCCGTCTGGTCGCCCGGCCTCGACGAGGCGGGCAACTCGCATCTCGGCCGGCTGGCGCTGGAGCGGCTGACGATGCGGATGGGCTGGTCTGTGTTCGGGACGTAGGCCTCCAAACGAAAGGGCGCGAGACCGAAGCCTCGCGCCCCATAGAATTCAAGCCTCGACGGCTAGCTTCAGGCGGCCGCCTTGGCGCCGCCCTCCTTCGGCACCGAGGCGATCGTCTTCAGGATCTGCGAGGCGATCTGGTAGGGGTCCCCTTCGGAATTGGGACGGCGGTCTTCCAGGTAGCCCTTGTAGCCGTTGTTGACGAACGAATGCGGCACGCGGATCGAGGCGCCGCGGTCCGCGATGCCGTACGAGAACTCGTGGATCGAGGCCGTCTCGTGCTTGCCGGTCAGCCGCATCTCGTTGTGCGGGCCGTAGACCGCGATGTGGTCCTCGCGGGCATCCTCGAACGCCTTCATCAGCGCCTCGAAATATTCCTTGCCGCCGACCGTGCGCATGTACTCGGTCGAGAAGTTGGCGTGCATGCCCGAGCCGTTCCAGTCGGTGTCGCCGAGCGGCTTGCAGTGGTAGTTGATGTCGATGCCGTAGCCTTCGCAGAGGCGCTGCATGATGTAGCGGGCGACCCACATCTCGTCGGCGGCCTTCTTGGAGCCCTTGCCGAAGATCTGGAACTCCCACTGGCCCTTCGCCACCTCGGCGTTGATGCCCTCGTGGTTGATGCCGGCGGCGAGGCAGAGGTCGAGATGCTTCTCGACGATCTCACGGGCGATGTTGCCGACGTTCGAGTAGCCGACGCCAGTGTAGTACATGCCCTGGGGGGCGGGATAGCCCTGCGCCGGGAAGCCAAGCGGACGGCCGTCCTTGTAGAAGAAATATTCCTGCTCGAAGCCGAACCAGGCGCCGTCGTCGTCGAGGATCGTCGCGCGCTTGTTCGAGGGATGCGGCGTCTTGCCGTCCGGCATCATGACCTCGCACATCACGAGCACGCCGTTGGTGCGCGTCGCGTCCGGGAAATGGCGGACCGGCTTCAGGAAGCAATCGGAGCTGCCGCCCTCGGCCTGCTGCGTCGAGGAGCCGTCGAAGCCCCACATCGGCAGCTGCTCGAGCGTCGGGAAGCCTTCGAACTCCTTGATCTGGGTCTTGCCGCGCAGGTTCGGCGTGGGCTCGTAACCATCGAGCCAGAGGTACTCGAGCTTGTATTTCGTCATTAAGCGTCTCGCTCTTCAGAAGAAGCACACGTTCCCGCTCGGGGCGGCGGCCACCCTCTGCGGATTACCGCGTGGAAGCATTTAACATGCCATGAAAGCAGGCAGTTCGCCTGACGATCGCGTGAGAAATGCCTTCGCCGCCAGGGCGCGAAGATGCCGGACCAAGGCGGCCGGGACGGGTGGAAAGAGCGTCGCTCTGCCGCTATCAGTGGCGCCGCCGAAGCCTCTCAGAGGGCCGGCCTATCGAGGAGACGTCCATGAAAAGCGCAGCCGAGGTCCTGAAAGCCATCAAGGACAACGACATCAAGTATGTCGACCTGCGATTCACCGACATTCGCGGCAAGTGGCAGCACGTCACCTTCGACCAGTCGATCATCGACGAGGAGGTGTTTTCCGACGGCGTGATGTTCGACGGCTCGTCGATCGCCGGCTGGAAGGCCATCAACGAATCCGACATGACGCTCATGCCCGACCCGACGACGGCCGTGATGGACCCGTTCTTCGCCGCGCCGACGCTGTCGATCGTCTGCGACGTGCTCGAGCCCGCCACCGGCGAGCCCTACTCGCGCGACCCGCGCGGCATCGCCCGCAAGGCGGAGGCCTACGCCGCCTCCGTCGGCATCGGCGACGCGGTGTACTTCGGGCCCGAGGCGGAGTTCTTCGTCTTCGACGACGTGCGCTTCTCGACGAACCCCTACGACACCGGCTTCGTGCTCGATTCGACCGAGCTGCCGACCAACTCCGACACGCCCTACGAGGGCGGCAACCTCGGCCACCGCATCCGCACCAAGGGCGGCTACTTCCCCGTGCCGCCGATGGACTCGGCGCAGGACATGCGCGGCGAGATGCTGGCGGCGATGGCCGCGATGGGCGCCAAGGTCGAGAAGCACCACCACGAGGTCGCCTCGGCGCAGCACGAGCTCGGCCTCAAGTTCGGCCCGCTGACGCAGATGGCCGACCACATGCAGGTCTACAAATACTGCATCCACCAGGTCGCGCAGAGCTACGGCAAGACGGCGACCTTCATGCCGAAGCCGGTGTTCGGCGACAACGGCTCGGGCATGCACGTGCACCAGTCGATCTGGAAGGGCGGCAAGCCGCTGTTCGCCGGCGACAAGTACGCCGACCTCAGCCAGGAATGCCTGTGGTACATCGGCGGCATCATCAGGCACGCCAAGGCCCTGAATGCGTTTACCAATCCCTCGACGAACTCGTACAAGCGCCTGGTGCCGGGCTACGAAGCGCCGGTGCTGCTCGCCTATTCGGCCCGCAACCGCTCGGCCTCCTGCCGCATCCCCTACACGACGAACCCGAAGGCCAAGCGGCTCGAGGTGCGCTTCCCCGATCCGATGGCCAATCCCTACCTCGCCTTCACGGCGATGCTGATGGCGGGCCTCGACGGCATCAAGAACAAGATCGATCCCGGCGAGCCGATGGACAAGGATCTCTACGAGCTGCCCAAGGCCGAGCTGAAGAACATCCCGACCGTCTGCGGCTCGCTGCGCGAAGCCCTGAACAGCCTCGAGGCCGACCACGGCTTCCTGCTTGCCGGCGACGTGTTCACGAAGGAGTTCATCGACAGCTACATCGAGCTCAAGTTCGCCGACGTGATGCGCGTCGACATGACCCCGCATCCGGTCGAGTTCGAGATGTACTACTCGTACTGACCGAAATCGAGGCGACGGCGGCGGCGTGCCTAATTCTCAGGCTGCGCCGCCGCCGTTTTAGGCAAGGTGATGCTTTCGGCTAGGCGGTAGTCGTCGCCCAATTCTTGGGCTTATGCGCCCGAAAAGGCGCCATTTCCGCCTGCGGGGCGCGCGCCAGCACTTCCTCGTAGAGCGCGGTGATGCGGCCGACGTGGCGATCGAGCGTCAGCGGATCGCGCCAGTAGGCCTCGTAGGCCGCCTTCGACATCGCCGCGACCGTGGCGTCGTCGCGAAGCCTCACAAGGGCGCGGGCGAGATCGTCGCTGTCGTCGCTCTTGAACCACAGGCCGGTCACGCCGTCCTCGACCTCCTCGCGGCCGGCGCAGGCGTCGCTTACCACGACGGGCACGCCGAGCCCCTTGGCCTCGAGCACGGTCAGCGGCTGGCCTTCGTACCAGAGCGACGGAAAGACGAGCGCACGCGCGGCCCGCATCGCGGCCTGGACGCCCGCGGCGTCCTTCCAGCCGAGAAGGCGGGCCTCTGGATAGCGCGCGGCGATCTCAGCCGCGATCGGCCCGTCGCCGACGTAGGTCGGGCGCAGCCCCGCCTTGCGGGCGGCCTCGGCGAAGACGAAGGCGCCCTTCTCCGGCGAGAGGCGGCCGACAAAGACGATCTCGCCCGCTGCGGGATCGGGCTTCGGCCCAAGATCGGGCACGGACACGGGATTGTCGACGCGATGCAGCCGCGCGCCTTCGGGCACCAGCGGAGCGACGATCTCCTGCTGGAAATCCGAGATCGTGATGTAGTCGGAAAACACTTCGGGAAGATGCGCGACGTGTTTGGCAACCGTGAGCCGCACGTTCCGCCACGCCTTCCTCGCTGCCGAGCGCGAGTCGCAGTTCGTCGTCCAGCACGCCGCCGACAGCGGCTTCAGCTTGCACACGTGGTGGTGCTGGTAATTGTAGAAGCCGCCGTTTGGACAGAACTGGAAGTATTCGTGGATCGTATAGACCGCGGGAAGGCCCGAGCGGCGGATCGGCCCGGCGATCGAAGGCGACAGCGCCTTTGCCCAGCCGTGGACGTGGACGATCGTCTGGTCGCGCGGGAGCGAGGCCAGCAGATCGCCGAGCGCCTTGGCGGCCGGCGCGTTCCACACGCCCTGGATGGCCGCGGCGACCTTCGACGGGTTGCCGATGAGGTCCTTCTGGTCGAGGCAGATCGTCTCGATGCCGTTCTCCTCGAGCTGCGGCGAGACCGGGCCTGCGGCCGCGAAGACGATGGGGCGATGGCCCTGCCGCTTGAGCCCGACGGCGGAATCGAACGCCACCTTGGCCTGACCGCCGGTGATGGCCGCGTGATCGAAGCAGATGACGACGGTGAGCGGCTCAGTCATGCCAAAGTGGCTCATGCGCAATGATGGTAGGACAGTGTGTCGGACGCAGCGTTAATCTTCGGTTAGTCCACGCCGACCAGGCGACGCTCAGCGACGTGACACGGCCATGTTTATGGTATGTTCCAGAGCGGTGAGTCGCGCAAACCCCTTCACGACGAGACGATAAAAGGCTACCGGCGGACATGGCCAACAGTCGCGATCTCTTCGGCGCCGCTGCGCGCAAGGCGCCTGCCCCGCCGCGTGCCGCTAAGCCCGCGGCCTCGGCCGAGGACGGCTACACCGCCGCCTCGATCGAGGTGCTCGAAGGCCTGGAGCCGGTGCGCCGGCGCCCCGGCATGTTCATCGGCGGCACGGACGAGGCCGCGCTGCATCACCTCTTTGCCGAGGTCATCGACAACTCGATGGACGAGGCGGTGGCAGGCCACGCGACCTTCATCGACGTGGTGCTCGAGGCCGACGGCTACGTGACCGTGACCGACAACGGCCGCGGCATGCCGGTCGACCCGCATCCGAAGTTCAAGGACAAGTCGACGGTCGAGGTCATCATGACCGTCCTGCACGCGGGCGGTAAGTTCGACTCCGGCGCCTACCAGACCTCCGGCGGCCTGCACGGCGTCGGCGTCTCCGTCACCAACGCGCTGTCCGAGCACCTTGAGGTCGAGGTCGCGCGCGGCCAGACGCTCTATCGCCAGTCGTTCTCGCGCGGCCTGCCGACGAGCGAGCTGCAGACGATCGGCAAGGTTTTGAACCGCCGCGGCACCAAGGTCCGTTTCAAGCCGGACCCGCTGATCTTCGGCGCCGATGCCGCGCTGAAGCCGGCGCGGCTGTTCCGTATGTCGCGCTCGAAGGCCTATCTGTTCGGCGGTGTCGAGATCCGCTGGAAGAACGAGTCCGCCACAGACGGCGGCGTGGCGCGCGAGGCGGTCTTCCACTTCCCCGGCGGGCTCAAGGATTATCTCGCGCAGGACGTCGCCGGGAAGACGCTCGTCACCGATCAGGTCTTCACCGGCAAGATCACCAAGGCGGCCGGGCACGGTTCGATGGAATGGGCGGTGGCCTGGCTCTCCGACGACGACGGCTTCGTCCATTCCTATTGCAACACGATCCCGACGCCGGACGGCGGCACACACGAGGCGGGGCTGCGCACCGCTCTTCTGCGCGCGCTGCGCGACCACGCCGAGCGCGTCGGCCAGGCCAAGCGCGCCTCGGTGCTCACCGCCGACGACGTGATGGTCTCCTGCGCCGCGCTGATCTCGGTGTTCCTGAAGGAGCCGGAGTTCCAGGGCCAGAACAAGGGCCGGCTGATGACGGCGGAAGCCTCGCGCCTCGTCGAGAGCTCGGTGCGCGACGCCTTCGACCATTGGCTCGCCGGCGCCCCGTCGCAGGCGGCGCGGCTGCTCGACTGGGCCGTCGAACGCGCCGAGGAGCGCCTGCGCCGTCGCGCCGAGAAGGACGTCGCCCGCAAGTCGGCGACGCGGAAGCTGCGCCTGCCCGGCAAGCTCGCCGACTGCACGAACAACCAGGCGCAGGGCTCCGAGCTGTTCATCGTCGAGGGTGATTCCGCCGGCGGCTCGGCCAAGCAGGCGCGCGACCGCGCCAGCCAGGCGGTGCTGCCGCTGCGCGGCAAGATCCTCAACGTGGCTTCCGCCACGCGCGACAAGCTCGCCGCCAACCAGCAGCTCGCCGACCTCACCCAGGCGCTCGGCTGCGGCACGGGGGCTCGCTACAATGCCGCCGAGCTGCGCTACGACAAGGTCATCGTGATGACCGACGCCGATGTCGACGGCGCCCACATCGCCTCGCTGCTCATCACGTTCTTCTACCGCGAGATGCCGAAGCTGATCGACGACGGCCACCTCTATCTGGCGGTGCCGCCGCTCTACAAGCTGAAGCAAGGCGCGACCCACGCCTACGCCCGCGACGACCGCGACCGCGACGCTCTCCTCAAGAAGGGCCTGCCGGGCGGCAAGGGCAAGATCGACACGCAGCGGTTCAAGGGCCTCGGCGAGATGAACGCCCAGGAGCTCAAGGAGACGACGATGGACCCGCGCCGTCGCAACCTGCTGCGCGTGGAGATCCTCGAGGACGCGCGCGAAAAGACCGGCGACAGCGTCGAACGGCTGATGGGCAACAAGGCCGAGGCGCGTTTCACCTTCATCCAGGAGCGCGCGGCCTTCGCCGGAGAGCTGGTGGATATTTGAGGGGCTGATCCCTTCTCCCGCTTGCGGGAGAAGGTGGCCCGACGAAGTCGGGTCGGATGAGGGGCGATGCCACCTCTCCCCCGACGCCGGTGCGAGCGGAAACATCCCTCATCCGACCCCGCTTCGCGGGGCCACCTTCTCCCGCAAGCGGGAGAAGGGATGTTGCAGCCCTACCCCAACCTTTTGAGCGCGACCTCGAGCTTCGCCCGCCGCCCCTGCGCCTCGGCGAGGCGCTCGCGCTGTTCGTCGACCACCTCCTCGGGGGCCCGCTTCATGAAATCGGCGTTGCCGAGCTTGCCCTCGATCTTGGTTTCCTCTCCCTTGAGCTTGGCGATCTCCTTGGCGAGGCGCGCGCGCTCGGCGGCGAAGTCGATGATGCCTTCGAGCGGCAGGGCGGCGGTGCTGCCGCGCACCGGGATCTGCACGGATTGCGGCGGCGCCTCGGGCGCGAGCGTGATCGCCGACAGCCTGGCGAGGCGGCGCACTGTGTCGCCCCAGCGGTCGGCGCGGCGGCCCGTCGCCGCGTCGGCCCCGACGAGGACGAGCGGCACTTGCGCCGCCACCGGCACGCCCATCTCGTTGCGCACCGAGCGGATCTCGGAGACGAGATCGATCATCCAGCCGATCTCGGCCTCGGCGTCGCGGTCCTCCAGTCCCGAGAGGTCGCTCCACGGCGCCAGCGCCAGCAGGCTCGTGCGTGCCGGCCCCTCGGCACCCTTGATCGCCCACAACTCCTCGGTGAGGAACGGCATGAACGGATGCAGCAGCTTGACGATCTCGTCGAGCGCGAAGGCGAAGGTCGCCTGCGCCTCGGCCTTCTCCGCCGGATCGGCCTCGCCCTGCAGCAGCGGCTTGGCGAGCTCGACGTACCAGTCGCAGAAGACATTCCAGGCGAAGCGATAGGCCGCGCCTGCAGCGTCGTTGAAGCGATAGGTCTCGATCGCGGTCGTGACGTCGGCATGCGCCTTGGCCAACTCGCCGAGCACCCAGCGGTTGAGCGACAGCTTCGCGGCGCGTGGATCGTAGCCGGCGGTGCGGACGCAGCCGTTGATCTCGGCGAAGCGCGCGGCGTTCCAGATCTTGGTCGCAAACGAGCGGTAGCCGTCGACGCGCTGCACGGACAGCTTGATGTCGCGGCCCTGCACCGCCATCGCGGCGAGCGTGAAGCGCAGCGCGTCGGCGCCGAAGCGGTCGATGCCGTCGGGGTAATCCTTCTTCGTCGCCGAGGCGATGCGGTCGACGTCCTTCTTGTCGGTGAAGCCGCTCGTCCGCTTGGCGATCAGGTCGCCGAGCGCGATGCCGTCGACGAAGTCGAGCGGGTCGAGCACGTTGCCTTTCGACTTCGACATCTTCTGCCCGCGCTCGTCGCGGACCAGCGCGTGCATGTAGACCTCGTGGAACGGCACCTCGTGTAGAAAGTGAAGTCCCATCATCATCATCCTGGCCACCCAGAAGAAAATGATGTCGAAGCCGGTAACCAGGACGCTGGTCGGGTAGTAGCGCTTTACGTCGGTCAGGTCGTCCGGCCAGCCGAGCGTCGAGAACGGCCACAGCGCGGAGGAGAACCAGGTGTCGAGCACGTCCTCGTCGCGGACGAGCTTGGTCGGCGCGCCGAAACGTGCGTCGGCCGCGGCCTGCGCCGCCGCCTCCGTCTCCTCCACGAAGACGCTCCCGTCAGGCGCATACCACGCCGGGATCTGGTGGCCCCACCAGAGCTGGCGCGAGATGCACCACGGCTGGATGTTGTCGAGCCAGGCGAAATACGTGTTCTCGTATTGCTTCGGCACGAAGCGCATCTTGCCGCCGCGCACTGCGGCGAGCGCGGGCTGCGCCATGGTCTTGGCGTCGACGTACCATTGGTCGGTAAGCCAGGGCTCGATGACGACGCCCGAGCGGTCGCCGTGCGGCACGGCATGCGCGTGCGCCTCGACCTTCTCGAGCAGGCCCGCATCCTCCATCATCTCGACGATGCGCTTGCGCGCCTCCTCGCGCGACAAGCCGTGCAGGTGCAGCGCCGTCTGGCGCGCCTCCGACGCATCGGGGATGCCGGCGAAGAACGCCTCGTTGGCCTGCAGCGCGAGGCGCGCCTCGGCGTCGAGGATGTTGATGAGCGGCAGACCGTTGCGGCGGCCGACGTCGAAGTCGTTGAAGTCGTGCGCCGGCGTGATCTTCACCGCGCCAGTGCCCTTCTCGGGGTCGGAATAAGTGTCCGCGACGATCGGGATCAGGCGGCCGACCAGCGGCAGCTTCACGCGCTTGCCGACGAGATGCGTGTAGCGCTCGTCCTCCGGGTGCACGGCGACGCCGGTGTCGCCCAGCATCGTCTCCGGCCGCGTCGTGGCAACGACGATCGACTCGCCCGTCGGCGCGCCGGCCCCGTCGACGATCGGGTAGCGGAAGTGCCAGAGGTGGCCCTTGGTCTCGGTCGGCACGACCTCGATGTCGGAGACCGCGGTGAGCAGCTTCGGGTCCCAGTTGACCAGCCGCTTGTCGCGATAGATCAGCCCCTCGCGGTGCAGCGCGACGAACACCTTGCGCACCGCGTGCGACAGGCCCTCGTCCATGGTGAAGCGCTCGCGCGACCAATCGCACGAGGCGCCGAGCCGGCGCAGCTGGTTGACGATGGCGCCGCCCGATTCCTGCTTCCACTGCCAGACGCGGGCGAGGAACTTCTCGCGCCCCATCGCGCGGCGGCCGGGCTCCTGGCGCTCGGCGAGCTGGCGCTCGACCACCATCTGCGTGGCGATGCCGGCGTGGTCGGTGCCCGGCTGCCAGAGCACGTCGCGGCCGCGCATGCGCTCGAAGCGGCAGAGGATGTCCTGCAGCGTGTTGTTGAGCGCGTGGCCCATGTGCAGCACGCCGGTGACGTTCGGCGGCGGGATGACGATGGTGAACGGCTCCGCCCCGGCGCGGTCGGGGCGGCCTGCCTCGAACGCGCGCGCGTCCTCCCAGAGCGCCGAAATGCGCCGCTCGACGGCGGCGGGATCGAAGGTCTTGTCCATGACGAAGGAGGGCTGAGCCGCGATGGTTCGGGGAAGCGCCGCTAAAGAGCGGACCCGTCCCCGGCTGTCAACGCGTCGGGCAGCTTAGCTCGCCGCTCAGCGGGTGCGGCGCGACATTCGGTCGATCTCCTCGCGGATGATCGATTCGACGAGCCCCGGCAGGTGCGCGTCGAGCCAGTCCTTGAGAAGCGGGCGCAGCATGTCGCGCGCAAGGCCGCGCAGCTCGTCCGAATCGGCGGCGAGGCGGCTGACGGCGAGCGTGTTGAAGGCGGACGCGAGCGACTGGCTCGTCGCGGCGGAGAACAGGCCGGCGTCCGGCGCCTCCTCTTGCGGCGGGACCTCGCGTGCGGTCTTGGCGGTCGCAGGCATGGGCGGCTCCTCCGCAGCGGGGTCGGGTCCGGTCGGCGACGGTACTTCGGCGGTGGTCTCCTCGGCGACGGCCTCCTCGAAGAACTGGCCCTCGTAGACGTGATCATGCGCCGCATTCACGGCGGCGGCGCGCATGTCCGGATCCTCGTGCATGGCGCGCAAGGCGGCTTCGTGGACGTCGCGATCCGGCAAGGCCACCGCGTTAGCCGACCCCGACGGGTCGCGTGGCGCGGCGTTCAAAGATGCCTCTTTCGCTGACGGCCCGAGCGGATGCTGCGTGTCCCGCATGGGGGCCGGCCCTGCCGGCGTCGGAAACTGCGGAGTGGCGATCAAGCCCTGCTCCGGCGGCATCGCGTCGACCGGCGGCACCTTGGCGGGGCCATGAGCCGGCGCGTCGGCCTTCGCCCTGCTCTCCGCCGGCTCATGGGCCGCAGGCTCCGGCACGAGGGTACCCGGCAGCGGCTGGTCGTCGGCGATGATGCGCCGGATCGAGGCCAGGATCTCCTCCATGGACGGCTCCGCACCGGCCGCTGGAGACGGGATGGGATTGACTGCGTTCATGGCCTCGGACGCTTTATGTCAGGCGGCGCGCGGGAAACACAGCGCGCCTCGGCTCGATCCCTTACGCCGCTTCGTCGGTGAGGAGCCATGCACACTCTAGAGCGGCGATTGCCGAACCGGCAAGGCGCCGCACGGATTCGCGTTGTGGATGCGTCGTTCGGGACAGAACCGTCGCGTCAGCGCCCGTCGGGCGTGCGCAGGCCGATCCAGCGATCCTTGACCTGGTCGAAATGCACCGTCGGATCGTACTCGATCACCGCGAGGCCGAGATTTGCCGCCGTCAGGCGCCCCGTCGCCGCATCGACGACGTAGCTCGCGACGACGCGGTCGCGCTGCGCCGAGACCAGGCTGACGCGCGACTGCAGCAGCGTCTGCTGCGCCATCAGCACGTCCAAGGTCGTACGCTGTCCGACCTTGGCCTCCTCGCGCACGCCGTCCAGCGCGATCTCCGAGGCTTTCACAGCGGCCTCGGACGACCGAATGACCGCCTTCGACGATTCGAGCTGGCCCCATGCCGAAACGACGTTGGCGCGGACCTGGTCGCGCTGCAGATCGGCCTGCAAGCGCGCTTGCGCGAGCAATTCCTTGGCCTGGCGGATCGTCGCGTATTCCGAGCCGCCCTGGTAGAGCGGCACGGAGAACTGGCCGAGCACGGTCGCCTGGAACTCGCTGTAGTTCGCGAGGCCCTGCTGTGCGTTGGCCTGCTGGACGCCGGCGACGACGTTCAGGGTCGGGTACAGGGCGCCTTCCGCGATCTGCACCTGAAGCGCCGCCACGTCGACGTTGTGGAATGCCGCCTGGATGCCGGGGTGCTCGGCGAGCGAGACGGTGATCGCCTGCTCGAGGCTTCCCGGCAAGAGCCGGTCGATCGGCCGCGCCGCCTCGAGCCGGTGCGGCTCGACGCCGATGATCTGGCGGTAATTGGCGATGCTGGTCGCGAGGTTCGCCTGCGCCGTGAAGTAGTTGGAGCGCGCCGTCGCGAGGCTCGATTCGGCCTGGGCGACGTCGGTGCGGGTCACCTCGCCGACGTTGAAGCGGTCGCGCGTTTGGCGCAGCTGCTCCTCGAGCACGGTGATGTTGTTCTTGTTGAGCTCCAGGATCGCCGTGTCGCGCAGCACGTTCATGTACGCGGTGGCGCCGTTCTGAAGCGTGTTCTGCTCGGTGTTGCGGGTCTGCTCGCGCGATTGGAAGACCTGGCTCTCCGCCTGCTTCACGCCGTTCGTCGTGCGGTTGCCGTTGAACAAGTTTTCCGTGACCGTGAAGCCGGCCGAGTTCGGCGTGGTGTTGGAATTGATGTTCTGGCTGAAGATCGTGCCTTCGGTCCTGGCGTAGCCGAACTGCGCAGTTCCCTGCACCGTCGGGCGGTAGCCGCCGTTGGCCTTGGAGACGTTCTCGTCCGTGGCCCGCGTCGCGGCGCGCTGCTGGTTGAGGTCGGGATTGCCCATATAGGCACGCGCGAGCGCGCTCGAGATCGTCTCGGCCCGGACGGCCTCAGACCCAAGCCCGAAAGTAAGCACCAAGGCGGCGCCGACCCGCAGGGCTAACGCCGTGCGCATCGCCGAGAGGTGACCCGGACGACAGCCACATACCGCTGTATCACCGCGACTCGAAGTGGCGGTGGACGACGCGCTTTCCATGAGCGCGACAATATCGGGATTCATGGCGCAAAACCGCGCCTGACGCCGCCACGGCATTGAAAACAAACCGGTGGCGCAAAAATGCGACATCAGCGTTTTTCGCTTGGCGGCCCCGCGCTTTGCGCGACGCTACGGAAGCCGTTCCGGCGTCACGATCCTGTCTCAGAACACGAAGGCTGGCGGCGCCTTGAACGCCGGGAGCACGGGTGCTGAGGCGGCAAAGAGGTAGCGCATGCCGACATCGCCGTTCTGCTTCTCGTAGCAGAGCGCCTTGGCGGCACGCCCCGTCGGATCGTCGCTGCTCCGGCGGATGCACACGAGCCGGCCGCCCTCGGCCAGGTTCGCGAAGAGCGGCTCGAGTTCGGTCTCGACGCAACCGTTCACAAGTATGACATCGAACGGTCCGCCCGCGACGGGAGCGCCCAGCGCGCCGGCGTGCGTGACGACGGGCGCCGTGGCGATTCCCTGCAGACGCGCGGCGAGATCGGCGCAACGCCGCGTCCCGGTCTCGCGAACGTGAACCTCGGCGGCGAGGCCGGCGAGCAGCGCGGCCGCATAGCCGGCGCCATCGGCGACATCGAGGACGCGATCGCTCGGCTTGACGCGGGCGCCCTGGATCAGGCGGACGAGGATCAACGGCGGCAGCAGGTAACGCGCCTCGGCGCCGTCGGGATCGGCCGGCATGGTGATGCCGGTGTCCGTGTAGGCGAGGTCGCGCTGGGCATCGGGCACGAAGCGTTCGCGCGGCACCGCCAGCACGCGGGCGATCAGCTTCTGGTCGGTGACGTCGAACGTGCGGATCTGGCAGTCGACCATGGTCTGGCGCTGGGCCGCAGAGTCCTTCAGGTCGGGCGGGAGAACGGACTGCGTCATCGAGGGCCATGGGCTGACGCACGGGGCGCATCCCGCGCGCTTCGAGGCGCTTATAGGTCGGCCCGTCGCGCCGTGTCCATCGAACTGCGCGTTGCGGCCGGCAGGGCATGATGACAGAAGGCGCGCACCGGCGCTGGGGCTGGGGGGGCATCATGAGCGAGTCGCCGACGGAGCATTTCGAACACGCGGAGCATGCCGAGCACGTGGCGCATCTCGGCGATCCGTTCCTGGCGAAGGTGTCGATCACCATCGCGGCGCTCGCCGTCCTCGCGGCGACCGTCGGCTCGCTGGAGACGATCGAGACCAACGACACGATCCGCGACAAGACGACGGCCGCCATCGTCCAGAACAAGGCGACGGACACCTGGGGTTTCTTCGCCCGTCAGAGCCTGAAGAAGACGATGTACGACATCGCCGCCGACGGCGCTGCGGATGCGCGGCGCGACGCTCTGCTCGCGAAATCGAAGGAATACGAGGAGCAGTCTCGGGAGACCCAAAAGCAGGCCGAGGCGATGGAGGCCCAGGTCGAGAAGGCCAACGCCGACAGCGAGCGCCACGAGCACCGCCACCAGATCCTGACGATCGCCGCGACCTTCCTGCACATCTCGATCGCCGTCGCGACCATCGCGATCGTCATGCGCGGCAAGACGTGGCCGTACTGGACGGCGATCGGGCTCGGGATCGTCGGCACGATCGGAGCGGCGCTCGCCTACGTCTAACCGGCGACGCACGCAAAAAGGGCCGGACGATCAGCCCGGCCCTTCGAAAGATGATCCGAGGACGATCAGCCCTTGAGGCGCTTGTTGCACTCGGAATAATAGCCGCCGCCCTTCTCGATCCACTTCAGGCCGCCGTTGCCGTTCGTGGCCTTGTTGGCCTTGTACTGGGCAAGACAGGTCTGCATCCGCGCCTTGCCGGCCGACAGGTTCGAGAACGACGCCGAGACGGCGGTCGGGAACACGGCGTTACCGGAGGTCGCCGTCGGAGCCGGAGCGGGCCTTGCGGCGGTCGTCGTCGGCGCGGGAGCCGGCGCGGCAGGAGCCGGAGCGGGCGCCGGGGCAGCGGGCGCGGCCGTCGGCGTCGCGGCCGGAGCGGCGGTGGAGCACTGCGCCTTGCGGAACTCGTTATAGTTCAGCCCATTCAGCGCATTCGCCGCCTTGGCGGCCTTGTACTTCTGGGAGCATTCCTTCTGCGAGACGCCGGCGGCGGAGGCGCTGCCCGCGGCGAGACCGAGGGTCGCGGCGAGAACGGCGCCTAACGGCAGGAGCATACGCATCGATCTGATCCTCCACGGAGATGAGCGCGGTGACGGCGCGCGGCGAACCTCCCGCAAACGCTACGGCACGTCAAACGAAGAATAGTCGGAGTGCCCACGGACTTGGGCGGGTACGTTACTTCCATAGACTTCGGGGTCGCCGAACCAAGCGGCGCCTGTGAAGTTTGCGGACAGCAAGACGGCGCCGATGCGCAGGCCGTCACAGCGGAGTGATCGATGAGCGAGCCTACCCCCAACCTTCCCGTTCCGCGCGGCGATCTCGTTCCGGTCGACGGCGCCGCGATCGAGGGCGACGATCTCGCGGCCCTGGGTCGCGCGGTGAAGGCGCTCGAGCATCAGAACTTCGCGACTCGGATCGCCAACACCCTCGGGCGCCAGCTCGGCACGCTCGGCCATTTCATCCCCGGCCCGATGCGCGGCCTCGTCGACAAGGCGGCGGAAAAGGCGATCGCCAGCGCGCTCGACGTCGCCGTGGGCTCTCTCGCACGCACGACGCCGCGCGACACGCGTCGCCTGCACAAGGCGGCGGCCGCGGCCTCCGGAGCGGCGGGCGGCCTCTTCGGCCTGTCCAGCCTGCCCCTCGAGTTGCCGGTCTCGACGATCATCATCCTGCGCTCGATCGCCGACATTGCCCGCCAGTCCGGCGAGGACCTCGCCGACCCTGAGACCGCCATGGCCTGCCTCGAGGTCTTCGCCTTGGGCGCCCACGATCGCGAAGACACCTATGCCGAGAGCGGCTATTTCGCCGTGCGCAGCGTGCTCGCCAAGGCGGTCAGCGAGGCGACGCGCTTCGTGGCGCAGGGCGCCGCCGTCGAGGCCGGGTCGCCCGTCCTGCTGCGGCTGATCTCGCAGATCGGCGCGCGGTTCGGCATCGTTGTCTCGGAGAAGATCGCCGCGCAGGCGGTGCCGGTTCTGGGCGCTGCCGGCGGCGCCGCAGTCAATTATGCCTTCGCCGAACACTTCCAGTCGCTCGCCAACGGCCATTTCACCGTGCGCCGGCTCGAGCGCACCTACGGCAAGGACACCGTCAGAGCCGAGTACGAGCGCCTGCTCGCCGGCGGGTCCACAGCCGCCTACGCGTAATGCGGGAACCAAAGGCGCCGCCGCCGCGTCTTAGGGACGACAGGGGGTCACCAATGCCATTCGATCTGAACAAGGGGCGCAGCCTCGCGCTTGCGGTCGCGGTCTTGAGCGGCGTTGCACTTGCGCCGGCAGCCGCCCACGCAGGGTTCCTCGACCAGCTCTTCGGCGGCGGCGCGCCCTCGCCGGAGCAGCCGCAGATCCAGCCGCAGGGCGGCGGCTACAGCTACGACCAGATGGACCAGGGCTACCAGCCGATCCCGCGCAAGCCGCGGGTGAAGAAGAAGGTCGCGGTCGCCGACAAGCCGGTGCTGCAGAAGACCACCGACATCATGAGCGACAGCACACTGCGTCCCGGCGACGCCGTGATGATGAAGTCGGGCGTCCATATCTTCAACGGCGAGAGCGACGCGCACCACGACGCCGACGAGTTCGTCGCGCTCGATTCGGCGCGCCACGTCGCGAAGGACACCAAGGGCCAGCTCGCCGCGCTCGACGTCGCGCATCGTGCGCCTCTGCAATACGCCGAGCGGACGACGACGATGCTGGAAGGCCGCTCGGTGGCCGGGCGCGAAATCAGCGAAGGCTACAAGATCACCGACGCGCGCGGCCGCTCGATCCGTTACGTCGGCCCGTAGGCGCCACCCACGTCTGCCGAGGTCACGAGGCCCGCGCTCAGCCCTCGAGCGCGGGCTTTTCTTCGGCGAGTGCCGCGAGCGTCTTCACGACCAGCGGCCGTGTGATGCGCCGCCCCTCCGCCAGCGCCGCCTCGTCGATCGCCGCAACGAAGCGCGAAACGGCATCCAGCGACTGCTCGCAATGCAGGGCGGCATAGGCGACGACGTCCGTATCGATCCGGATCTGACGGTCGGCGAATAATTTTACTAGGACCGCGCGCAGGAGGGCCGCGTCGGGGCGGCCGATCACCGCCATCGGCGCCCGGCGCAGGCGCGATAGAAGATCGGGCGTCCGCACGCCCCAATGGTCCGGTGCCGTGCGCGCGGTGACCACCAGCCATCCCTGCGCCTCCTCGACGAGGTTGAGCAGGTGAAAGAGCGACGCTTCCGGCAGTGCCGCGCGGTCGGCGTCTTCGAGCAGCAGCGCCGCGCCGCGCGCCAGCTCCTCGAGCGCCGCCGGCTCGAACGGCCGCGCCTCCGCCCGCCCCGCCCAGATCGCAGCGAGATGGCTCTTGCCGGCGCCGGCCGGTCCGACGAGAAGCAGTGTGCGCGACGGCCACTCCGGCCACGCCAGGACGAGATGGTGCGCCGCTTCGTTCGCTGGCGAGACCAGGAAGTCGTCCGGATCGAAGGACGGCGCGCGCGTGAGGTCGAGCACCATCTGCCGGGCCGAGCGCGCCGGAGGACGCGCCCCCTCGCTCATCCGGCGACCTGCTGCGGCTCGGCCGAGGCCGGCGGCAGCGCGACCTGCGGCTCGCTCGGCGGAATCATGCCGGTGTAGATCGGGCTCTCGCGGTAGCGCATCGTCGCAAAGCGCAGCAGCACGCCGATCGCCGATGCGACCGGCACCGCGACGACCAGCCCGGTGAAGCCCCAGACGCTGCCGAAGGCGAGCAGCGCGAACATGATCCAGACGGGGTGGAGCCCGACGCGGTCGCCGACGAGCTTCGGCGACAGCACGTTGCCCTCGAGCGCCTGCCCGATGATGACGACGCCGAACGCGAAGGCGGCGAGGTGCCAGCTCGGCCAGCCCTGAACGACGGCGATCAACCGCGAGAGAACGAGCACGAGCAGCGAGCCGACGTAGGGCACGAAGCTCAGGACGCCGCCGACGATGCCGATGAGCAGCCCGAAGTTGAGGCCGATGAGGGTCAGGCCGATGCCGTACCAGGCGGCGAGGAACAGGCAGACCAGCGATTGCCCGCGCAGGAAGCCGGCGAGCGCCTGATCGATGTCGTGGGCGATGCCGCGCACGGTGTCGCGGTTGCGCGGCGGCACCAGCCCGTCGATCGTCTCGACCATCTTGCGCCAGTCGAGCAGCATGTAGAACGCCACGACCGGCGTCACGATGATCAGCGAGATCAGGTCGAGCAGGGCAGCGCCGCGCGACAGCAGGCCGTTGAAGAAGCCGACGATCCAGGCGACCGCCTTGCTGGCGTAGTCGCTCGCGAAATTGCGCACCTCGGACACCGTGCCGCCGCTGTCGATCCCGAACCGCTCGAGCAGCCTCGCCCCCCAGCCGTGCTGCGTGAAGGCCGACGCCGCCGAGGCCCCGAGATCCTGCGCGCGCTGGACGAGGGCGGGCAGCGCTTTGGCGAAGTCCGAAACCTGGCGCACCAGCATCGGCGTGAACAGGACGAGGGTCAGGATGACGACGACGATCGCGCCGAACAGGATGATCGTCGTCGACCAGGTCCGGCTCAGGCCGAAGCGCTGCAGCTTGTTGGCGAGCGGATCGAGCAGATAACCGAGCACCGCCGCCATCACGAACGGCAGGAGCACCGCGTTGAACAGCCAGAGCAGGTAGAAGACGACGATGGCCGCGCCGGTCCAGAAACCGACCTTCCACCCGATGCCGAGGCGTCTGCGCGCGGGAGCCATCCTCGGGAGCCAATCCTGGTTGGGCACGGAATCCGATGCCCCAAATGGCAGTGGTGCGCTGCAGCGTCAATGGCCGCGCGGAGCGTGTTAATTGCCTTCCCCACGAGGCTCCGAGGCAGTGCCCGCTACACCAGCCGGCTCTGCTCCTTCGCCGCGGCGATGAAGCTCGCGAAAAGCGGGTGCGGCTCGAAGGGGCGGGATTTCAGCTCGGGATGGTATTGCACGCCGATGAACCACGGGTGGTCGCGGTACTCGATCGTCTCGGGCAGCAGGCCGTCGGGCGACATGCCGGCGAAGCTCATGCCGTGCTCCTGCAGCGTCTCGCGGTAGTGCGTGTTGACCTCGTAGCGGTGGCGGTGGCGCTCGGAGATGATCGTGTCGCCGTAGATCTCGGCGATGCGCGAACCCTCCTTCAGATGCGCTTTGTAAGCGCCGAGCCGCATCGTGCCGCCCTTGTCGCCTTCGGCGGCGCGGATCTGCAGCTCGTTGCCGCGCATCCATTCGGTGAGCAGGCCGACGACGGGCTCACGGGTCGCGCCGAACTCCGTCGAGTTCGCCTCGTCGATCCCGGCCAGCGCCCGCGCGGCCTCGATCACCGCCATCTGCATGCCGAAGCAGATGCCGAAATACGGCACGCGCCGCTGGCGGGCGAAGCGCGCCGCCAGGATCTTGCCCTCGGCGCCGCGCTGGCCGAAGCCGCCCGGCACCAGGATGCCGTTGACGTGCTCGAGATGCGCGGCCGGATCGGTGCCCTCGAAGATCTCGCTCTCGATCCAGTCGAGATGGACGGAGACGCGGTTGGCGAGACCGCCGTGGGTCAGCGCCTCGATCAGCGATTTGTAGGCGTCCTTCATGCCGGTGTACTTGCCGACGATGGCGATGGTGACGTCGCCGTCGGTCTTGCGCAGGCGCTCGGTCACCTCGTTCCAGCGCGTCATGTTGGGCTTGGGCGCAGGCTCGATGCCGAAGGCGGCGAGCACCTCGCGATCGAGCCCGGCCGAGTGGTAGGCCATCGGCACGTCGTAGATCGAGGCGACGTCGCGCGCCTCGATGACGGCGGAGGCGCGCACGTTGCAGAAGAGGCCGAGCTTGCGCTGCTCCTCCGCCGGGATCGGCCGGTCGCAGCGGCACAGCAGGATGTCGGGCTGGATGCCGATCGAGCGCAGCTCCTTCACGGAATGCTGGGTCGGCTTCGTCTTGAGCTCGCCGGCCGAGGCGATCCACGGCAGCAGCGTCAGGTGGATGAAGATCGAATGGCCGCGCGGCAGGTCGTTGCCGAGCTGGCGGATCGCCTCGAAGAACGGCAGGCCCTCGATGTCGCCGACCGTGCCGCCGATCTCGACCAGCACGAAGTCGTAGGGCTCGTTGCCCGACAGCACGAACTCCTTGATGGCGTTGGTGACGTGCGGGATCACCTGCACGGTGGCGCCGAGATAGTCGCCGCGGCGCTCCTTGGCGATGATGTCCTGGTAGATGCGCCCCGTCGTGATGTTGTCGGCCTGCACGGCCGGGCGCCCGGTGAAGCGCTCGTAATGGCCGAGGTCGAGGTCGGTCTCGGCGCCGTCGTCGGTCACGAAGACCTCGCCGTGCTGATACGGGCTCATCGTGCCCGGATCGATGTTCAGGTAGGGGTCGAGCTTGCGAAGCCTCACCGTATAGCCGCGCGCCTGCAGCAGCGCCGCGAGAGCGGCGGATGCGAGACCCTTGCCGAGGGAGGAGACCACGCCGCCGGTGATGAAGATGTACCGCGCCATGGGGTCTGACGCTTAGCGGGTTTCTTCGGCGATGGGGAGCAAAAATGCGCGCCTCCCCACACATTCGCGACGGCGCGAAACGCCGAGGATCGCGCGGCGGCTTGCTTCGTCACCCGACAGGAGCGGAAAAGCTCAAGAGGGCTTCACGCCCTCCGACTTGAGGTAGCCGCGCGCGGCGGAAAACCATTTGGCCTGCTGCTTGCGCGCGTAGGACGGGCACCGCTTGAAGTAGCGCAGCACCTCGTTGGCGATCTGGTGCGCCTCGATCTTGTGGCCCATGCGGTCGAGCAGCAGCAGGCGGCGCACCTGCACCTCCTGGCCGGCGAAGTAGCGCGCCAGCTCCTCGTACTCGCGCAGCGCCTCGGCGTCGCGACCCACCTTCTCAAGGGCGCGGGCGTAGAGCAGATGCCCGTCCTGCGACTGGTAGCTCGGCCAGTGCTGCTTCAGCTCTTCCAGCGTCACCAGCACCGCGTCGTATCGCTCGAGCCCGCACTGCGCCTCGGCCTTGCCGAGATAGTAGCGCGGCTCGTCGCCCTGCGGCGAGGCGATGATCTGCTCGTAGAGGCCGAGCGCCTCGTCGTATCTCTTCAGCGTCAGGCATTCCTCGGCGAGCGCCAGCCGGTTGCCGAGCGTGTCGGCGATCTCGAGCTCGTCCTTCAGCGCGCGGTAGCGCTTCTCCGGGGCGATCGCCCGCGCGACCGAGGCCTGCGCGCGCCGGGCCTCGGGCGAATACCGGTACTGCGGCAGGATTTCGAGGAAGATGTAGGCGCCGACCCCGACCACCGGGAGGAACAGGATCACGTAGGCCCAGGGCCAGAAGCGGCCGGTGCGCGCCGCGTGGATGATGGAAAACGCATTGACGATGAAGAGCAGACCGAATTCGGGCAACCGAAGCTCCCGGAGCAAGGCAAAGGGCTAAAGCGGCAATGTAGACAGCCTGTACGACTGTTATGTTGCAGCCGGCAAGCTAAGCCGCAGCTTGCTCAATCTTCCGCTGCCGGCGCCTTTCTCGACGAGATACGCGCGCGCGATGGCCAAGTCTCAGCCATCGCGCCTGCTTTGGTTCTGCTCAGCCGACGATCTCGTTGCCGGAGAACCACTGCGCGATCTCGATCTGCGCGGTCTCGGGCGCGTCGGAGCCGTGCGCGGAATTCTCGCCGACCGAGATCGCGTGCTCCTTGCGGATCGTGCCGGGCTCGGCCTTCGCCGGATCGGTCGCGCCGAGCACGTCGCGATAGGCCTTGATCGCGTTCTCGCCTTCCAGCACCTGCACGACGACCGGGCCCGCCGTCATCGTCTCGACCAGCTCGCCGAAGAACGGGCGCGCCTTGTGCACGGCGTAGAACGTCTCGGCCTGGGCGCGCGTGATGAGGACGCGCTTCTGCGCGATGATGCGGAGGCCCGCCTTCTCGATCAGCGCGTTGATCGCGCCCGTCAGATTGCGGCGCGTGGCGTCCGGCTTGATGATGGAGAAGGTGCGTTCGATCGCCATTGTCGCGGGGTCCGTTTCGGGGCTTGCGGGAGGTGCCGGGCTTGTAGCCAGCGGGTGCCCGCGAGGCAAGCAGAGCGCGAGCCCCGGCGAGCGCCGGACCCGGCGGGGTCAGCTGCGCGACCCCAGAAAAGAAAGCGCCCCGCCGAAGCGGGGCGTTCCGAGCTTTTTCCGATGCGGCCGGCGCTTAGCGCTCGTCCGGCCCCGGCTCGAGGGCGCCGTCGGGATCGCCCTGGTCGAAGCTGGTCTTCGAGACGCCGTCCTGCGGCTCGGGCCGGCCGATCGAGCCGGTGACCGTCGGGCTGAAGCCGTCGCGCTGATAGATGTCGTCGCGGAACTCGACGATGCCGTTCGGATAGGCCCAGGCGGTGATGTAGACCCAATAGACGGGCACGGGGTCGGCGAGCTTGACGGTGATCTGCTGGCCGGAGCGGATCGCCTCGTCGATATGCGGGCGGTCCCAGTTCGGCGTGTCCTTCAGCAGCCATTGTACGTAGTCGCGGACGTTCTGGACGCGGATGCAGCCCGAGGAGACGAAGCGGTTGTCGTCGCCGAACACGCCCTTCTCGGACGTGTCGTGCATGTACACGCCGTACGGGTTGTTGATGTTGATGCGCACCACGCCGAGCGAGTTCTCGGTGCCGGGATCTTCCCTGTACTGGTACTGGAAGGCCTGATTGGTGTGCCAATTGACCGAGGACGGCGCCACTTCCTGCCCGTTCTTGTCGATGATGTGGATGTGGTGCTCGGTCAGATAGTTCGCGTCGGCGAGCATCTTCGGGATCAGATCCTTGTGGATCAGCGACTCCGGCACGTGCCAATACGGGTTGAAGTTGATGTCGAGCGCGCGCGTCTGCATCACCGGCGACTGGCGGTCGATGCGGCCGACGCCGGCGCGATGATGGGTGGCGACGACGCCGTTCTCCACCGTCTCGACCGATTCCGCCGGGATGTTGGCCATCACGTAGCGGCCGCCGAGATTGCCGGAGAAGGCCTTGAGGCGGACGAGATTGATCTCGAGCTGATGCAGCCGCATGTCGGCGGGCATGTTCATCGCGGCGAGCACGTCGGGGCCGACGACGCCGTTCTCGATGAAGCCGTGCCGCGCCTGGAAGTGCTTGACGCCGGCATCGACGTAGGAATCGAAGATCGGCGAGGAGCCCGACGACGCGTCGAGGTCGCCGGACACGATGAGCCGCTTGCGCAGCGCGACCACGGCGGAACCGTTCGACCCGAGCTTGAGCGTGCGGCCCGTGGGCACCTTGTTCCAGCCGCCGCGCTGGACGATCTGGCGATATTGGTCGATGGCGCGCTCTGTGGCGTCGAACGTCGCCTGCGACAAGACCGGGGTCGTCGAGCGCGTCACCGCAAAGCGCGCGTCGTTCTCGTAGCCCTGGGCCCACTCGGCCTGATCGCCGAAGGGATTCTGGTACTGATCGGCATGCGCCGCTTGCGCGCCGGCGAAGATCGCGGCGGCGCCGGCGATCATGAGGACGCGCATCGACGCGCGCTGCAGAAAGGTTCGTCCTGCCACATCATTCTCCGAAAGGCCGCCGCAGCGGGACCGGGGGAAGGGTCCACACGACCGGGCTCGCAATGCCCGGGCCATGGTTTACGCTACATTCACCGCGGTTAAGACAAAGCAAACGGGCGGCCGATTTGTGGCGCCTGGGCGGCCCGTAGGGGGCGATCCCAGCATTTCGACGGCTGTGGCATCGATGGCACAAAGGCTCGCGGGATGGTCGCGCGCGAGCCTGAACAGCAAAAGGGCCCGCGCAAGGCGAGCCCTTTTCAGCAGCGGGGGAGAACTGCCGGATTACAGGCGGAAGCGGATCTGGTCGGTCCAGAAGCGCTCGAGGCGCGCCAGCGACTGGTTGAGCGCGGCGAACTCGTCGGTGGAGATGCCGCCGATCTGCTCGACGGTCGCGACATGCTTCTCGTAGAGGCCGGCGACGATCTCGTGGACCTCCCTGCCCTTCTCGGTCAGGCTGATGCGCACCGAGCGGCGGTCGAGGCGCGAGCGCGAATGGTGCAGGAAGCCCATCTCGACCAGCTTCTTGACGTTGTAGGAGACGTTCGAGCCGAGATAGTAGCCGCGGGTGCGCAGTTCTCCGGCCGTGAGTTCCTTGTCGCCGATGTTGTAGAGCAGCAGCGCCTGGACCGAGTTGACGTCTGAGCGGCCGCGGCGGTCGAACTCGTCCTTGATGACGTCGAGAAGGCGGCGGTGCAGCCGCTCGACCAGCGTCAGCGCCTCGAGATAGGCCGGTCGGACGGCGGCGCGGGGCTCTTCGCGGCCCACGCTGATGTCGCTCTTCACAACCATGTTCATCGTCCTATCCCCCGATTTCGCGATGGCCGACCGAGCGGCTCCTGATGGGATGATCTATAGCCAGCGCGGATGAAAACGAGTTTAAACATCAGGCTGAATCCGGCGTTTACATTTTGGCGTAAATGAATGCTGAAAACAGGAATGCATTAATCCTGACAAATTCGCTGCAAGGTTTTACTTAAAGATCTACAGAAGCTGCCGCAACGAATGCTGCGGTAAGCTCGCTCTCACTCGGGCGAGAAGCGGCCCGCCTGCCAGGTCAGCGCAAAGTAGAGCACGATCAGGAGAACGTCGGTGGCGATCCACACAAGGTTGAAGGTGTGGCCGATGGTCAGCGCAACGATGATCTGCGACAGGGCGGCGAGCAACCAGAGGACACCGCCCCACGGCGTCGCCAGCCAGAGGCCGACGGCAGCCATCAGGTCGATCACCGCGAAAAACATCATCGCCCCGGATTGCGTCATCGGCAGGTGATCGAACACCGCCTCGCGCGGCAGCAGGAAGCTTGCCCATTGCGACAGCCCCTGCAGGATCCACAGGGCGGCAAGCAGGCGCATGAAGACGACGAGGATCAGGCCCCAGCGCGTCTCGACCTGCTCGCGCGACGTCGTGCCGACGCGGATCGCCGGCTGCGGCTCGTAGACGATCGGCTCGCGACTTTGCGCAGCGTTCACGATGCTGCGCTCAAGCAACGACGTCCGGCGAGTCGGCTGGGCCGACGGGCACGACGCCGGTCGGATTGATCCAGGGATGCGAGCGATAATAATGGTTCTTGATGTGATCGGCCCGGAACGTCGAGGCGATCGCATCCACCGCCATCAGATCGGCGACGTAGGCGGACAGCGCCGGGTAGTCGGCGATCCGCCTGATGTTGCACTTGAAGTGACCGACATAGACGATGTCGAAGCGCAGCAACGTCGTGACGAGCCGGATGTCGGCCTCCGTCATCTCGTCGCCGGTCAGGAAACGTTGCGCGGCGAGCCGGTGATCGATGAGGTCGAGCGCCTCGAACAGCGGATACACCGCCGCCTCGTAGGCCTCCTGCGTCGTCGCGAAGCCGGCCTTGTACACGCCGTTGTTGATCTTGTCGTAGACGAGGTCGTTGACGACGTCGATCTCGTGGCGCAGCTGCTCGGGATAATAGTCGGGTCCGCTGGCGCCGACCTTGTCGAAGGCCGAATTCATCATCCGGATGATCTCGGAGGATTCGTTCGAGACGATCGTCTTCCTTTCCTTGTCCCACAGCACCGGTACGGTGACGCGGCCGGAATAGTCGGGCTTCGCGGCCGTATAGATCTCGTGCAGATATCTGGCACCGAAGATCGGATCGGGGATGACGCCGTCGCGCTCGTGGAAGGTGATGCCGTCCTCGCGCATCAGCCAGTCGGTGATCGACAGCGAGATCGCGCCCTCGAGTCCTTTCAGCTTGCGCATGATCAGGCAGCGCGTCGCCCAAGGGCAGAAGTACGAGGCGTAGAGGTGGTAGCGGCCGGCCTCGGCCCTGAAGCCGCCCTCGCCGCCCGGCCCCGGCGAACCGTCGGCCGTCACCCAATTGCGGAACGCCGAGGCGTCGCGAATGAAACGCCCCTCGTTCTTCTCCTGCCCGTAGCCGCGATCGTGCCACTTGCCGTCGACGAGAAGGCCCATCAGCTGCCGTGCTCCTGATACGAGCCGCCGCTTCTAGCGGCTTCCGGCAAATGCGGAAAGCGCGGCGGTATCGAAGAGCGCGAGCACCATGAGGAAGCTCGCGCCGCCGCTCACGCCTTCCGGTCGCGCCGCAGCTCCGCCCAGCGCGTCATGCGGCGGGTGATCTCGCGCTCGAAGCCCCGTTCCGTCGGCGTATAGACCTCCTGGTGGCCGAGTTGGTCGGGCCAATAGTCCTGGCCGGAGAAGGCGTCGGGCTCGTCGTGGTCGTAGCGGTAGCCGCCGCCGTAGCCTTCGCTCTTCATGAACTTCGTCGAGCCGTTAAGGATCACCTTCGGCGGCATCAGCGAGCCGTTCTCCTTGGCGAGCCGCATCGCGGATTTGTAGGCGGTGTAGGCGGCGTTCGACTTCGGCGCGGTCGCCACGTAGATCACGGCGTTGGCGATCGCCAGCTCGCCCTCCGGCGAGCCGAGGAAGTCGTAGGCGTCCTTGGCGGCGTTGGCGTGAACGAGCGCCTGCGGGTCGGCGAGCCCGATGTCCTCCACCGCCATGCGGATGACGCGCCGCGCGATGAACAGCGGGTCCTCGCCGCCGTCGAACATCCGCGCGAGGTAGTAGAGCGCGGCGTCGGGGTCGGAGCCGCGCACCGCCTTGTGCAGCGCGGAGATCAGGTTGTAGTGGCCCTCCTGCGCCTTGTCGTAGATCGGCGCGCGGCGCTGGACGATCTCGGCGAGACCGGCCGGATCGAACATCTCGCCGGGCTTGGCGGCGCGCCACAGCTCTTCGGCGAGGGTCAGCGACGCCCGGCCGTCGCCATCGGCCATGCGCACCAGCGTCGCGCGGGCAGCGGCGTCGAGCGGCAGCGCCTTGCCTTCGATGGCCTCGGCGCGGTCGAGCAACTGTGCGATGGCGTCGTCGTCGAGCGCCTTGAAGGTCATGACGCGGGCGCGCGAGAGCAGCGCGGAGTTGAGCTCGAAGCTCGGATTCTCGGTGGTGGCGCCGACGAGCGTGATCGTGCCGTCCTCCATCACCGGCAGGAAGGAATCCTGCTGCGCGCGATTGAAGCGATGGATCTCGTCGACGAAGAGCAGCGTGCCCTGCCCCATCTCGCGGCGATGGCGCGCCTCCTCGAAGACCTTCTTCAGGTCGGCGACGCCCGAGAAGATCGCCGAGATCTGCACGAAGACGAGCTTGGTCTCGCCGGCGAGCAGGCGGGCGACGGTGGTCTTGCCGGTGCCGGGCGGCCCCCAGAAGACCAGCGAGCCGAGCGTGTGGCCGCCGAGTAGCCGCGTCAGCGCGCCGTTCGGCCCGACGATGTGGTCCTGTCCCGCGACCTCGGAGAGCTTTTGCGGCCGCAGCCGATCGGCCAGCGGGCGCGGGGCCGCCGCTTCGAGGCCGGCGGCGGAAAAGAGCGTGTCGGTCTTGGCTGCGGCGCGTTTCACGAGCCGAGCCTACACCGCTCGGACGCCGTCCGTCTGCGGGAATCATCGCTCGCTGAAGAGCGGCGCGGCCACCCTTCTGGGAAAATCTTCAGAAGACGGAGTGCGCGCCGCGTAGGTTCTCGACCTCGCCGCGCACCAGCCGCGCATAATGGTCGAAGAGCGTCTCATCGCCGGTCGAGGGCGTCTCCTCCGCGTCATAGCGGCCCGTCGCCCCGTCGAGCACCAGCATCGACTCGGTCGCATAGTAACGACCGATCCGCGCGAGTTCGGCCTTGTCCGCCAGCGAGGGGCGCAGGACGGCGAGGCCGCCGAGGGTCGCGACGACGGCATCGATGAGCGCGACCGGCACGCGGCGAATGCGCGGCTTGAGTCTCAGCAGCGAGAACAACGCCTCGGCCTGGTCGAGCGGCGTCACCGCCGGGCCGGGGCCGCCGATCGGCAGGATGCGATTGCGTCGGGCGGGATCGTCGAGGCAATCGACGAGGAAGTTCGCAAGGTCCCGATCGCTGATCGGCTTGCAGGCCGTGAGCCGACCGTCGCCAAAAACAAGGAACGGCTTGCCGCGCCTGACCCTTTCGACCTGCCCCGACAGCGACTTGAAGAAGGCGGTCGGCCGCACGATCGACCAGGCGACGCCGGAGGCGACGAGCTCAGCCTCGAAGGCGAGCTTGGCATGCTGGAAGGCGAGGCGCGGCTTCTGCACGCAGATCGCCGAGAGCAGGACCATCTGCGTGATGCCGGCCGCCCTTGCGGCGGCAAGCGCGGTCGCGTTCGCCTTGTAGTCGATCGCCCAGGCGTCGGCCGGCACGCCGGTCCGCGAGGCGAGACACGACACGAGCGCCTCGAACCGCTCGCCGCGAATGCCGTCGCCTGCGAGGGAAGCGGGATCGGATACGTCCGCGATTCGCACGACCGCGCCGGCAGGCAGGTCGCCTGGCGCCGTGCGGACGACGCAGACCACGTCGTGGCCGCGCGACAGCAGCGCCGCGGCCGTCGCGCGACCGATCGTGCCGGTCGCGCCGAGGAGGAGGACGCGGCTCACCGCAGCACGAACCCGACCGGCTCCATAACCGGCGGCAGGTCGCGCTCGCCCAGCGCCGCACGGATGTCGCGCTCGAGGCCGCGCACGATCGCGTCGAGCGGCAGGTCGTTGACGTCGTAGCCGAAGGGCTGCTCGAGCTCGTCGCCGAGGGCGTCGAGACCGAAGAACGTGTAGCCGACGATCGCCGTGATCAGCGGCGTCGCCCAGCCGAGCGGCTGCGCGAGCCCGAACGGCAGCAGGCAGCAGAAGAGATAGGCGGTGCGGTGGAGGAGCAGCGTGTAGGCGAAGGGCAGCGGCGTCGCCTTGATGCGCTCGCAGGCCGCCTGAACGCCGGACATCGCGACGAGCCGCGCCGAGAGGATCTGATAACGCCAGCCGTCGATGCGGCCGCTCGCCTGCAGGGATTGCCCCGCTCGTCCCGCCGCGGCGAGCAATGCGTCGGTGACGTTCGGTGCGGCGTCCAGCGCGCCATCCGTCCATGCGGCGGCGGCCGCCGCTTCGTCGCCGTCGCGCAGGCGTGCTGCAAGCGCGTGGCAGAAGCCACAGAGGCTTCGCAGCAGCGCGCGGCGTCCGACATCGTCGCCGAGATCGGCGGTCTCGCGGACGAGCGAGCGGACCTCGACGAACAGCTGGCCCCATTGCTTGCGGCCCTCCCACCAGCGATCGTAGCAGGCGTTGTTGCGGAAGCTCATGAAGATCGACAGCGAGAGACCGATGAGCGTGAAGGGCGCCGCGCCGAACTTCGAGAACAGCGCCGGATGCCGGAACGACAGCAGCGTCACCACCGCCGAGAGAAGCGTGATGACGAACAGCTTCAGGGCGATGTCGCGCGCGACCGACCCCTTCAGCGTGAAGAGGACGTCCCACAGGGTGGGCTTCGGGCGGACGATCATCGATTTCCTCGCGGCTGTCCGATGCAGCGCATATCCTCGCTCGTTACCATCTGCCACGCGCCAATGCGCGTGATGCACCGGAGCCGCCATTGACGATCGATCACCTCGGGCTTGCCGGCATCGACCTCAATCTGCTCGTGGCGCTCGACGCGCTTCTGACCGAGCGCAGCGTGACCCGGGCCGCGGCGCGCGTCGGCCTGCGGCAGTCGACGATGAGCTCCAGCCTCGGCCGCCTGCGAACCCTGCTCGGCGACGAGCTGCTCACCAGGGTACCCGAGGGGATGGCGCTGACGCCGCGCGCCGCCGCCCTGGTCGAGCCGGTGCGCTCCGCTCTGCGCCAGTTCCAGGGCATCGTGCTGCGCGAGGATTCCTTCGACCCCAAGACCGTCGAGCGCACCTTCACGATCGCGTTGACGGGCAGTCTCGAGGTGTCGTTCGGCCCGCTGCTCCTCGATCTTCTCCGCCGCGATGCGCCGGGGATCCGGCTGTCGCTCCGCACGCTCGATTACGCGACGCTGCTGACCGACATCGACGGCGATCGCATCGACATGGCGATCGGCCTCATCAAGGACGGCCAGATGCACCACAAGGTGCGGCCGCTCTGCCACTACGGTTATCTCTGCCTGTTCAACGCCGAACTGCTCGGCATCAAGGCGCCGGTCTCGCTCGAGGATTACCTGCGCTTCCCGCACGTGCTGACGAGCGTGTCGGGCACCGTGCACGGCGTCGTCGACGATTCGCTCGCCGCGATCGGCCGCCATCGCGTGCTGGCCGCGACCACGCCGCGCTTCGTCACCGTGCCGTTCCTCGTGAAGTCGGCGCCGGTGATGACGACGATGGTCGACGATCTGGCGCGGAGCTTCGCCAAGCTGCTCGGCCTGACCACGAGCCCCGTTCCGGTGCCGGTGAAGGACTTCGCGGTGTCGATGCTGTGGCATTCCTCCTACGACCGCGACCCCGCGCATCGCTGGATGCGCGAGGTCGTGGTGCGGATCTCCAAACAGACCGCGAAGGTCGCCGGCTAGCTTACTGCGCGAGCTCCGCGTGCTGGCGCGGCGCCGGCTGGGCCTGCTGCTGCTGGCGCGCGGCCTCGGCATCGCGACGCTGCAGCTCCTCCGGCGATATCATGCGGACCGCGCCGATGGTCTCGAGCGTGATGGCCTCCTGGGCAGAAGCCGGCGTCGCGGCCAGCGGCGCGGCGGTCAAAGCCGCGAGGGCGGCGGCGACGAGCAGGATCTTGTTGCGAGCGGTCATGACCATTCTCCACATTGCTTGGTCAGCGACGCGCTGGCCTTGATGGAGACATATCGATGCGCTGCAGCATCGATCAAACAGATGCGCTCGATACGCATATTCGACGCGATCGATGGAGGCCGGGGGTTGCAGCGGATGTCGCGAGCAATTCTTCGCGTGTTTAATCTTCGTTAACCACGAGGCCGCCTACTGGTGGAAATCGGCTGTTTCCAGGGCGGGGGTCCTTTCACATGCGCACGGTCGCGATGGTCACGCAGAAGGGTGGGTCGGGCAAGTCGACGCTGGCGGCGTGCCTCGCCGTCGTGGCGCAGGAGGCGGGCGAGCGCGTCTTCCTCATCGACATGGACCCGCAGAAGTCGCTGACCAAATGGGCGCGCCGTCGCGACGACAAGGGCATGGCCGTCGAGACCGTCTCCGCCGGCAAGCTTCCGGACGCGCTGGCCGCGCTCGCAAAGGGCAACGTCACCCTCGTCATCATCGACACGCCGGCGACCGACACGCCCGCCGCCGATGCCGCGATGAAGGCGGCCGATCTGTGCCTGATCCCGGCGCGGCCGACGATCTTCGACATCTGGTCGTCCGAGGTCACCCGCGGCAAGCTCAAGAGCTACGGCAAGGACTTCGCCTTCATCCTCAATCAGTGCCCGGCGATGCAGGAGAGCCAGCGCGTCACCGACGGCGCCGCCGCGCTCGAAAGCATGGGCGGCCTGCTCCGCCCGCTCGTCGCCTCGCGTGTCGCCTACCAGGAAGCGGCCCGCGAAGGCATGGGCACGACCGAAGTCGAGCCCGACGGCAAGGCCGCCGAGGAGATGCGCGTCCTGTGGTCGTCGTTGAAGCGTCGCCTGTCGCGGCTCAAGGCCGCCGCGGAAAAGTCTGCGGCGGAAAAGGCGGCCGCAACGAAGCGCGCCGCCTGATCCACGTTGCCGTCGCGAACGAAGCTCGCGACGGCCCGTAGTTCTACGGCGCCGTCGTCTTGAAGCTGTCGAGCGCCTCGACCTTCGACCACCACTCCTTGACGCCGGGCAGCGCCAGGAACTCGTCCTTGTGCGGCGTCTTCGTCACGTAGGCGAACGACGGCGCGAGGTAGAGGTCGGCGATCGAAAGCGCGTCGCCGGCGAGCCACGGCGACGAGCCCTTGATGCGCATGAACTCGCCGAGAGCGAGCTTCGAGTCGGCGATGCCCTTCCTGTGCATCTCCTCGTTCTTGCCGCCGACGAAATCCGGGAACAGGTGGTAGGCGGTGACGCCGGCGACCATCGGGATATAGCCGTAGCTGTCGACGATCGAGATCACCATGTCCATGCGCGCCTCGTCCTTCGGGTCGGACGGCACGAGGTTCTTGCCGGGCAGCACGGTGTTGAGATAGCGCGAGATCGCCGGCGTCTCGATGATGCGGAAGCCGTCGATGTCGACGACCGGCACCTTCCCGAAGGGATGGCGCTCGAGGTGGTCGGGCTGCTTCGGCTCGCCTTTCAGCACGTCGACCGGCACGTGCTCGTAATCGGTCACGCCCTTCTCGGCGAGCACCATACGCACGGTGCGCACATAGGCCGAGCCGGCAAACCCCCAGACGGTGATCTTGCTCATCGCTTCATCCTCCCGCGTATCGATTGTTCGCGATAGGATGGGCCGCTCGGCACCGCCTTCAAGTCCCCAGCCGGCGGCTCATCGCTGCCCGGCGGGCTGCTCGCCGGTGACGAGGCGGCGCGCGTCCTCGCGCATGGCGGCGCGCGCGGCGCCGTCGAGGTAGGGCATGTGTCCGCCGCCGTAGACGGCGAGCTTCAGCCGGCTCGGATCGCCGTACGGCGGGATCTGGTCGATGAGCAGCTTCGAGGTGAAGTACGGGGTCACCTGATCCGCGACGCCATGCATGACGATCGCGTGGACGTGCCTGTCGAGCGCGAGCAAGTCGGAGAGATCGCTCATCGCCTCCGCCTTGTCGCCGTGACGACCGGCGCTCCAGTCCCAGCGGGCGTTCACCGACATGTTGAGGATCTCGTAGCGCGCGTTGATCGGCCAGCCGAGTTTGTCGGCGGTCACGTCGGCCATCGCCGTCGCGAAGGGCGCGCGCAGCGCGTCAAGGACGGGATCCTCGTAGTGGCTCGTCTCGTCGTAGGGGTTCGGATCGTAGCCGCTGACGCTGGCGTCGTATCTTGAGGCGATCTTGCCGGCGTCCCTGCCCTTCTCGCGCATCAGGCTCGAGGCGTCGAGGCGGCCGCCGAGCCGAGAGATGAACTTCTGGTCCATGCCGGTGAAGCTCGCGATCGTCAGGCTCATGCGGCGGATCGCGGCCTCGTCGCGGACGCCCTTGAACAGGTCGACGAGATAGGGTCCGGACGCGTAGCTCTCGACGGCGCGCAGCTTGTCGCGCGCGTCGTTGCCGTCGAGGCCCTTGGCCGCTGCGACGAGCGACGGCAGGTGGCCGGCGTAGATCGCCGGGTTCGAATCGGAGTCAAACCAGGCGAAGTCGAGCACCGGCGAGATCATGACGATGCCGTCGATCGCGACGCCGTCCTTGGACTCGAGCTTGCGCGCGAGCTTCGGCGCGCGGAAGCCGCCGTAGCTCTCGCCGACGATGAACTTCGGACTTGCCAGCCGGCCGTTGGCGACCAGCCATTTGCGCACGACCGTCGCGAGCTCGTCGATGTCGCCGTCGACGGAATAAAAGTGCTTCTCGGCGTCGTCGTTGTCCTTGCCGACCGTGCGGCTGTAGCCGGTGCCAAGCGGATCGATGAACAGGAGGTCGGTGAAGTCGAGCCAGGTGTCGGCGTTGTCGACGACCTGCGTCGGCATCGAGGGCGAGATGTCGTGCGTGTCGACCGGCAGCCGCCACGGGCCCATCGCGCCGATGTCGAGCCAGGCGGAGCTCGCCCCCGGGCCGCCGTTGATCGCGATCGTCAGCGGTCGCTTGGCGGCCTCCCCACCTTCGAGCCGATAGGCCGTGTAGGCGATGTCGGCGAACGGCTTGCCGCTGTCGGCATCCGACAGCCGGATCGCGCCCGCCGTCGCCTTGAAGTGCAACGTGCGCCCCTGCAGCGTGACCGTGTGATCCGTGGTGACGGCCGGCGGCAGCGGGTTCGGCGGCACGGTCGCCGCAAAATCCGGCCGCGTCGCATGTGCGACAGGAGCTTCGGCGCGGGCGGCGCCGGCAAGCGCCAGGGTCGCGACGAGCAGGCAAAGGAGACGCACGACGGGATCCTCGGTTGGCGGTGTGCCCGCATGCGCGCCGATCGTGGTGACGCGATGGCGTGGGCGCCCGCCGGCGCGAGGTGCGCAAGCGTGTCGCAGACGAGGCTCGCGGTCGCTCTGCGAGGCGAGGAAACGCTAGGCCGCGCGGGCGTGCGTCCTCGCCTCGATCCGCGTGATCGCGTCTCCTAGCTCCGAGACCTGAACCGGGCGGCTGAAGAAGAACCCCTGGATCAGGTTGCCGTTCAAACGCACGACCTCTTTGACCTCCTGCAACGTCTCGACGCCTTCGATGACCAGCTGCTTGCCCATGGTGGCGGTCAAACGCACGATCGAGGCGATCAGGCTGGCGGCATTCTTGTCCGAGCCCAAACGACGCACGAAGCTGCCGTCCAGCTTGACCTTGTCGATCGGCAGCGCGTGCAGTCGCGAGAACGACGAGTACCCCGTGCCGAAGTCGTCGAGGACGATGGTGACGCCGGCGCGGCTCAGCTCGCCGAGCTCGAACTGCATCTTCTCGGTATCGTCGGCGAGCATGCTCTCGGTGATCTCAAGCTCGAGCCGGCTCGCGGCGAGTCCCGTCTCTTCGAGGATCGCGGCGACCGTCTTCGAGATCGATCCTTCCTTGAAGTGAAGCGCCGAGAGGTTGACCGCGACCTTGATGTCCGCGCTCCAGTGCCTGGCGTCCAGGCAGGCACGGCGCAGCGACCAGTGGCCCAGGTCGCGGATCAACTCCGAGTCTTCGGCGAGCTTGATGAACACGCTCGGCGGCACGTCGCCGTAGGTCGGGCTTGTCCATCGCGTGAGGGCTTCGCACACGACGACGCGCTTGCGTTTCACATCGACGATCGGCTGGTAGTGCAGCGCGAGGCGGTCGCCGCGAAGCGCTTCGGCGAGCTCGCTCGTCATCTCGCGGCGGGTCCTGGCGTCGTCGTCCATGGACTTTTCGTACCAGAACGCCTGGCCGCGGCCGCCGCTCTTGGCGACGTAGAGCGCGACATCGGCCGTCCGCAGAAGCTCCTTGGCGGAAGTCCGCCTCGGCTCCGTGTGCGAGAGGCCCGCGCTGGCACCGATCACGAGCGTCTTGCCGAGCAGGACATAAGGCCGGGAGATCGCCGCGAGGATCCGGTTCGCCGCGTGAGTGATCGCGCGCCGATCGGCGAACTCGGAGAACACGATGACGAACTCGTCGCCCGCGATGCGCGACGCGAAGTCCTCGGCGCGCGTCTCCATCCGCAAGCGCTCCGCGACCTGAACGAGGAGCGCGTCGCCGAAGCTATGCCCGTACTCGTCGTTGACGGCCTTGAAGCGATCGAGATCGATGAACATCGCGACGATCGACCCCGTGCCGAGGTTGATCAGGGCCTCGAGGTGACGGAGCAGGCTGAAGCGGTTCGGCAGACCGGTCAGGATGTCGTGGTGGGCAAGCCGGCTGATCTCGGCTTCCTGCTGCCGCTTCTCGGTAACGTCGTCGACGTTGATGACGGCGCCTTCCCCGCCGGGAATCGTGCGCATCCGCATCTCGAAAATACGGCCGCGCGTCCGGTCGTACATCGTGAACGCGCCCTCCAGGTTGCCCCGCATGATCCGGTCGAACTCGCCGCGGACGCGCGTCTGCTCGACGGCGTCGCATCCGTAGGAGCGGAACAGCTCGTCTTGGAAATCACGGGTTGCCTGGCCCTCGATCCGGTTCATGAGATCGACGCCCAGGATTTCCTTCGAGCGCTCGTTGGCGACCAGGATCCGTCGCTTTTCGTCCAGCAGCAGCAGGCCGGATGTCATGGCGTTGAGCGCCGTATCGAAGAGTTGCGCCTGCTTGCGGTTGACGATGTTGAGGCGTCTCACGCGCTGCTCGTCCAGAAGCGCGCGACGCAGCGACATATAGTGGCCCTTGATGCCCGTGAACGTCGCGACGAGGTAGAGCGCGACGAGCACGCCGACGCCCGCGACGCCTGCACCTCCGGTAAGCATCAGGACGCTCGCAAACGGCAGGACGATCAGCACGACCTGGATGAAGGCGAGGTTCGGGCGGGAGCCGGTCCTGCTGCCGATCAAGCCGGCCACGCCCATCGTGAGGACGAGCGAGGCCATGGTCTTTTGTGGCGTGGCGTCGGCGATCGCCGGGATGCACTCGGTGATGGAGATGACCACAGCCATCGTGAGGCCCGTCATCGCGACGCCGGCCTCGAAGAAGGCGATGTCGGTCATTTTCTTCGCGGCGGACGACCTCTTGAACCTGCGGTACATCTCGATGCGCGCCGCAACGACCACGCTCATCACGGCCGTGCAGCACCAGGCCCTCAAGCCGCCGCCGTGCAGCCCGTCGTTGATCGTCAGCAACAGCCCGCCGGCTGGCAGCATCATGAACGCCGAGAGCGAGCCGTACAGGTGGCCGACAAGCGACGCGTAGACGGGAAGCGTGAGCTTCTCCCGACGAGCGCTTTTGACGAGGACCTTCGCGACGGTCCTGAAGAAGGTCATGTGACGGTTCTCGTTCAACCGTCTTTTGACAGTCAGAAGTTGATGCTTGCTTTAGATTGACTTGAGGATACCGAAGATCGTCTCTGCGACTGGTCCTCTGCATCTGCGTCATGCGCGCCGCCGAGACGATGTCGGCGTCCGGCATGTTTGGAGCGGGTGAAGGGAATCGAACCCTCGTATTCAGCTTGGAAGGCTGGCACCATCACCTACTTTTACAAGGAGTTAGGAAAATCCAAGCGGCGCGTCAACGTGCGCTTTGGAGCCATTTTCTGAACGCGATCAGCCTCATCCGAGACGCCGTCTTAGACGCCGGTCATGCTTTACTCGAGGAGCTCGGGCAACCGATAGAAGAGGCGGAGCGCCGCCGGCCACCCGGCGGTGGAGAAGATCTCAAGCGCATCGATGAGCGCTGCGCGCCGGTCCGGGTCGTCGAAGACCTCTCTGTGATCTGCGAGATATCGAGCAACCAGGTTGACCGCGATGTCAGCCGCTAGGCCCTCGAAGGCTAGGCCACCCCGTTGGCCTCGGCGGATGGTGCGCGCGACAAGATCGAACACACCACTCGGATGGACGTCCACGAGGAATTCGAGGATTTGGAGCAGATAGTAGAGCGTGTTCGTCTCGCCGTGTTGCGCGATCCTTTCCAGCGTCGCCCTCGTTTCGCGGAAAAATGTTCGAGCGTCCTCGACGCTCATCGGCGGTTGCGACTCGTCCTGATTCGCTTGTCGGAAAGCGCCTGACGCGAAAAACAACTGTTGGCAGGCCTCGTTCACGATCTGCACGGCGTTCTGGGCTCGCTTCAAAGGGACCGGGGCAAGGTCTCCGAAGTCGTCGTGATGTGAGGCTAGTTCGTCGGTTGCGCCCTCCACGGCCTCGGACATCACACCGCTGGCGATCGCACGCCGATCCGGCCGCTGTGGATCAACCGGTCCTCGAAGCCCTGAGACGTAGTCGGCTCGCAGCCATTTTATGATCTCGCAGACCTCATCGACATGGTCCGTTGGTGCCGCGACCCAGGCGCGAACGCGGACCGCGGCCTCATCGATTCGGAAGTTCTGCCAAAGCAGGATTGTGAGCTGGACCAGATGCCGTCGGATTTCGTCGTTTCGCTCGTCCTTGACATCCAGACGGTCGAGAAGCGGCAAGACCAGCGCAGCAACCTCACCAGCCACTCCGTGTCCAACGAGCCTTCCCAAAGTCTGCGTAGAGAACGCGTTAAGGACGCCCCGATTCTGCTCGCTGGTGACGATCTGGGCTGCCCGCTGCCAGAATCCTTCGCGATCGAGATCCCAGATCCGAACGAGCCGATCCGCCGCGTGCATCCTAATGGCCGGATGCGGGTCTGCGAGCATGCGATCGGCCGTCGGCATCAGCCTTGGGCGTGTTTCAGGCCGTTTCCAGATGAGGTCGAGAGCAGCTTCCGCGCCTGAAAGCCGAGCTGACGGCGATCCCCACGATGTGAACTTTTCGAACTTCGCTTCGGTATCTGGATAGGTCTGCGGATTGGTCGAGGTGCATGCCATCTCGATCCAATCCGCCAGAAGCCCGACGTGATCAGGCTCAGTGTCGGGACCGACGAGGTCGCTGCGCACCAGCTTTTGAACGCCTTCCGCGAAGAATCCATCGGCTTGCCGCATGAGCGTCTCGTCCGACACCCTCCCGGCATCGATCTGCTCCTTTAGGTGACGTAATGTTTGCAGGGCCTCGTCGATCGAAAGCGCCAGCGGATCATCATCGTTTGGCGCCAAGCGAAGCTTTTTTCTGACGCAGTCAACGGCCTCAGTCAGCGCCAAGACGTCAGGCGCCGAGCGCGTGGTGTCATTCATCCAGTAGTAAGCAGCGCCAGGAAGCGTTTCGGTGGTGACCGAGAACAAAGGAGGGTTTTTCTCTGCGCTTGCAGACGTAGTCGCGACGACTTTCTTCGCGGCGCGCGTCGCTAGGCGATCGGAACCGATCGTTGCGAATAAGCGGCTTAGCAGCCGCTGCTTGGCCTCTGCCGGAAAAGCGAAAGCCTCGAAATTGGCCTCTGCGGCCTGGTTCTCGAAGGCGACGCGCTCGCCTTTGCTCAGACGATCATAGCGGCTCGCGACCACGTCCACCGCGCCTTTGCGCGTGTCCGATCCGACAAGAAAGCCGAACTGAAACGCGTAAGGTCCCAACAAATCGCTCAAAGGGCCGCCTCTGGCGGCTGCCCCCAAGAACAGTCGAGACCAAACGGCGCCAAGCGAAGCATGACGGAGGGCATGCTGAGCCGCAGCGAGCATGCCTTGCTCGTCACCCGTTTTCAGGAATGTCAGAAATCCAGCAAGGAGCGCGTCGGCATCCTGTGTAGAGCCAGGACGTTCTTCGTGGGCCCAGACGTAGCTGCGATCCTCTCGCACCGTCACCGTGTCGCCGGCAGGAAGAGTGACCGTGAACTCCGGCAGTCCTCCTTTCGAGCGTTTGTCCCGCGCGAGGTACCCGTCCAACGCGGCAAGCAAGGCGGCCGTCCCTTCGACGGGAAGCGATGCCAGAAACGAGGGATAATGCTCGTTGAGAGTCCAACGAGCCATCTCGAAGTCCTGCTTGGCATTCGATGTTAGCCGCAGGATCTGGCTGTCGCCCAATTTGGTGGCGCGGTCCTCTCTGATCTCTCGGGCGTACACGTCAGCGTAGACCTTTACCGCAAACGCGGGGGCGAGTGGGTAGATGACGTCGATCTTCCGCGCGAGGGCTGGGTATTCTTCCGGTCCGAAAGCATCGAAGCGCGCATCGGTAAGAAGGCGATCGAGCAGCGCGACAGACGCGTCAACGTTCGATGCCATGGTCTCGCAAACGAACGTGATAGCGGCTGCTGTGAGGCCGCGCGGGTCGGGCAACGTCAGGCTGTAGTTTAACAATGCGCGTGCGGCGGTGCCGAGCTCAGCCCTGATCGTCGGCTCTTTCGCCCGGCTGACCAAATGAAAGATCATCACTCGCAAGATGACCGCGACCGGTTCGGGATTCCTCGAGATCGCCGCCGCTAGCGCCACCCAAGGCGCGAGAGGCGTTTCTGCGTGGTCGTCAAGTCTGACGGCTACCGCTCCAACGATATGCGGAAGCGCCGACAGCGCGACAGGATCGCCGTCTTCGATACCGCGCCCGAACAACATCATGTCCGATGCTTCTGCGGGGAGTTCCGCAGCCGCGCGCGCGGTCACGCTGCGGATAACAGGATCGCAATCACCAATACCCAGCAGTTGTTTGACGGCGGCCCAAAAGCGGGCTCTCTGCGGATGTTCAGACCATAGATCTTGCAGGAGGAAGCTCACTGCCGGAGCTAGGATGAGCCCAGCGCCTTCCGACTTACGGAACACGGTGTCGCCGGCGATGATCGCGTCTGCATCTAGAAACACACGGCTCGCCGCGTAATTAAAAAGCAGGTGATGCCGGAAACGGATCGTGTCTCGGTCCTTCGCGATCAGAACACCTTGATTTTCGAGCTTGTCCAAAATCGCCGCGTCAGGAGCGGCGACCGCCAACCTTCGCGCATGGATCGCACGACGGATTATCATCTCGGCCAAGACAGCCTTGAGACAGATTTGACCTGGTGTTCCAAATGGTTCGACGCGCCATTTCCAGTAAAGATTCAAAAGCTCGATTTGCGATTTGACCTGTTGGAAGCTTTCGCTGACCGCACCGTTCGCGATAAGTTCGGCGAGCAGTCGGAGGTTGAACGGCACCATCGCGAGTTCGCGAAGCTTCCAAGGAGCGTCGCTGAGAACTTCCGCCAGACGAGGCGACTTCGCGAGAAGTTGTGCGAATTCTGTCGGCGACCACGCGGGAATTTGAACGTGGCGAACGCGCGGCAAACCGACGCCCTTCAACTCGTCGACTGGCGGAGTTCCCTCAAATAACGCCGGAAAGCTTTGGCCCATCCGCAGATCAAAGGTGCGTATCGACGCGACGACGGTCCATCGACCATGTCGCTTCACGACACCTTCGACGACGCTCTTAAAAACGGACTCTGCGGATCCGCCCCGACTGGCATCGAGAGCATCGATGAGTAAGAACGCTGGCCCCGCCCCGTCCCACTGTTCCAGGACGGCTAAGAGGTCATGCTGAAGCTGCAGGGCGTGCGACAATCCTTCGAGCGATGCGATCGGGTATCGATCGACAGCGAGTTGGACCACGTCGTGCCCCCGCTCGCGAAGCGTTCGGCCGAGGCTGTTGAGCATGGCGCTTTTGCCGGCGCCCGGCTCGCCGATCAAAAGAAGGTCTCCTTCGAGCGCTGCGGCGTCGACCGCGTCCTGGCATTCACGCTTGATCCCGACGGAAACACCGACCTCCGGCGTGACCACCTCGAATTCGAGAAGCGCCTCCGCGGTGCGCATCGAGCATTCTTTGAGCGCGGCGATATCGGATCGGTAGTCTGGCCGCGCCGCAAGCTTCACGCCGCGCGTCAGCAGGTCGGCCCTGAGCTTCGCGAGGTCCCAGCCGCCGCGCTTTTCCATCAGGTGTTCAGAGCGTTTCTCGAGAACCTCCAATGCGGATGTCGCGTCGGCGGGTGCGGCAAGCGCTGTCCCCAAGACGGTCTCTAAGGCGGCGCGCTCGAGGCCTTGAGGATCCGAGACGTAGACGTGGGTTAGGCGCGAGATGGCGAGCAGGCGGTCTTCCGTGAGCGCCTCACTGGGCTCCATGCTTTCCCAGGCAAGACGTACACAGGCGTCGAACTTGTCGAGCGCCGCTTTCGTCGCTTTGGTCAAAACGGGGGGGCCGGGCTGACGTCGAGCGTCCAAGCCTTCTTTGAGGTCGACACGCATCGTCGCGGGCGATTCCGGCCCTACAGCAATGACAAGCCGATCTGTCGCGGCATCGAGGGGTCTGTTCCAGCCGAGGTCGCCCTTGCCGTTGCGGCATAGCCGCCACTGACGGACGATCTGCTCGATTGTCTTCCCGAATTCGCTCGAGAGCTCCTTTCCAAAGCTCAGCGAACTCTTCGCTTGGACAGCGATCACGCCCCCGGCGGAGGTCTGCGCCAAGACGTCGTCCAGCGGCGACTCGCTCTCCGCGCGTAGAGTGACAATCTGCGCATCACCGAGCTCAAGCCGGTGATCAACGCTTCGTCCCGTCAGCATCCAAACAGCCAATGCGGCGCAGATGCTCGCATGAAAATTAACGCCTGCCGCGACTCGGTCGCCGCCGCCGCTCGCGAGGTCGCGTACCTTTTTCTGGCTTCTGTCCGCTTTCTCAATACCCGTAGCAGGGGCGGTGTCAGCCTTTGTACGAAGGGTCCTTTTTACGTTGTTCGCGAGCGGCGTCTTGCTACTCGGGGATCTCTTGGGCGTGGGCACAGATTGACCCATAGCGGCCGGCTCCCGTGCTCCGGTCTTTGAAGTCTTAGGAGGGCGCGCTGATCCGTCGTCCTTCGACTTGTCGGGCGGTGTCTTAGCCATTCGACACCATCTTTAGGCGTCCTCGTCGCGCAATTGAACCGAGCGAACGTGCGATTGCTCATTCAGGACGCCCGCCGTGATGGCTGTGAACTCGACAGCGGGTGCCTTGGTCTAAAACGTCGGGACACAGGCGAGAATCGCACATGGCGACGAGCATGTGCTCGCGGAGGACGCTGCTAATACCCCCGCTTCGCTGTCGGTCATCGACTGGCGGATGCGGAATAGCCGACGCCGAAGGGACGAGGCGCCGACCGTTCGGGTGGCTCTTTCAGCGTAGAGTTGCCGGGCTGTCGCGCGCCACCGAACGCGACAGCCCGGCCCGCACGAAGGCCGGGATCACCAAACTGGATTACGCTGGCCGCAGCCCTGCCCCAGTCGGCGATCTTGTGCTTTCGACGGGATCCCTAGAGAGGTTCACTTTGCCCCGATGAAGGTCACTTCTTTCGTGCCATCGGCGCAAAGCCCGGCCATCAACAGAGCCCGGACATTGGCAGCGGCGACGCCGTCGGGCTCCGCGTACTGACGGTCGTCCGTCCCGATCCAGAACGCGATGCAACCCATCTGCGGTGTCTGGGCTTCAAGAATCGCGGGATAGTTGTGGAGGGTCCGCATCAGGGAAGCCGACAGACCGGCAATGACCTGGCCTTCCGGATCGCGCGAATACGCCGCTTCGGCGTCCTTGGGCGCGTCGTAGTAGGGCAGGATCAATCGCTGCGGTTTCACGCCGAGCATCTGGCCGATCAGCTGGCTGACGGGCACCGGCTGGCGCGAATCTGGACCCGGAGCATCCCGCAGGGCGTCGAAATCCACCCCGAAGAGCGAAATAGCCGCAGCCGCGACCTCGAGGATCGAGATCCGATCGCCGCTCTCCGGCTTCCGCGGAAAGTCCACGATCGAGTCATCGGCCGGGTACAGCGGCAACTGGGGAAGCCCCCGCAGCCGTCGTGGTTCGCGGACGAGCGCCCAAGCTAAGAGCTGTGCAAGATTATGGGTCCGCGCATCCGGCCAGCCAGGCGCAACGGCGCGTAGTCGAACGACCGCATCGTCCGGCAGCCAGAGAAACCCAATTGCCCTCTCCAGCATGCGACGCATGAACTCGTGAAGTCCGGCTGCGCAGGAGTGGGACTCACCGTCTTTCGCGCCGAGCTTGGCCAGCGCAGCTGGATCAAGCCGCAGATGCTCACGGACGAGCGCCTCAATTTCGAAACCCTTGTTCTCCGCCTTATGTGCTTTCATTTTTTTGATTCCTTGGGGGTGACTTGGCAATTTTGCCACCCAGTTTCCTCTCCCTTTCATCGTCTTCGTTCGTCGGCGGCCGCCGGCTTCCCGCATTGAGTGCCGGCGGGCCTCGTTCTTAAGGTTGCAGAGATTGCAGCGCTGCTTCCCGTGGGCTCAACGGCGGGTGTCTTGGTCTAAAGAGGCAAAGAGGCAGGCTGAGAAATCCAGCTCCAACCAAGGCCTCCCCTTATTGATAATGGCGGAAGCCCCCGTCGGGCGTCATCGTCGCGGGGGCCCGTTGTTTCGGCCGGCGCCGTTTTGATTGGGGAATTGCCATGAAGAGGCTGTTGGCTTGCGCCGCGATCGCCGCTTTCACCCTTCCTGGCGCCGCGTCGCTCGCAGCGACGCAGGCCTGCCCGGCGCTACAAGACGGCGTCCGCGTGTTCCCCGGGCAGACTATCGGAATCACAGGAAAGCTAGCGGTCGATACCGATGGGGCAGCCGCATCGTACAGTCCGGGCAATCACGGCTTCTCATACATCGTCGACGGCGTGGACCGTGTAGACGGTGACAAGATTTCGGGTTGCTCAACCGACAAGCAGGCAGCCTGCAACGCCGACTGGGCTGCCGCCGAGAAAGCGGATTTTGGACCTGGCACGAAGCGGTTTTGCTCTTTCGCGATCGCCGTCGATCCGTGGCGTGAAGGCCAGAAGGTCACGAAATGCAAAAAGGGCCTCATCGTCGGCGACGGTCTCGGCCGGCCACGTTTGGGGGCTCCCTACCCCGCTGCGGCCGGCGGCACCACGCGTCCCTACGCGTCGGAGACAAGCCTGCATCAGCTCGTCGGTGGCACGAGGTCGTCCGTTGATTTTGCCTCGGTCCCGGGCGTCGTGGTGCCGAAGGACCGCGGCGACCTCATAGGGTCGATCGCCTGGGTCAGATTCGGCGGCGTCTCGACCTTTGCCATCGCCGCGGACGGAGGCCCTGACTATCGCGAAGGCTCCCTGGCTCTGCACCACGTACTTCTTGGGCGCGTTCGGAAGCAGCCTATCGGTCCCGTCCCGGTCCAGATGTGTTGCGGCGCAGAGGAACTCGCCGTGAAGCCGCCCTTTCAGGTCAGGCCTTGGCCCAAAACGGATACCTGCGAGCACGGCAACCACCCGACGGAACCCGCAGACATCAGAGCCCGCATCGGCATTCCCGACGGCGTCCACATCCTGCTTCTGGCGAGCGTCCGTGCGCCCATGACAGACGGCGCCGTTACCGTGCCCTTGAGCGCCGATACCTTCGAGGCTCTGGCTCGCAAGGCGGGTTTTACCGACGCCAAACTGGCAGAGATGGACCGCTGCCTCGTGCAGCGAAACTCGGGGCGGTCAATGCCGCGGAAAACGAGGCGCGGAAACGCCAGACTCCGTTGACCCAGCCCTTTTCGCGAGAGATCAAGCCACGTGGCTTTTACTGCTCTCCGGAAACTCGAAGGTCACGGAAGGCGGGACTGAGCTGAAGCGCTGCGCTGCGCCGATCCCCTTGGTCGACCAACAGATCGAGGATGCGGAGCAACTTCTGCCCGACCACGAGCTCGAGCGGGGCGTCACGATCCGCCAGATCCTGCACGCGGGCCGCCAGACGCGCCGGGATCGAGGTGCCACGCCAAGCTGACGCAGGATCGGGTCTCGAGGCTAGAGCGCACAGGACGGCGTCCGCGAAAGCGCCGATCGGGTAAAACTCACGCGAACGTTCCAATAGGGTCAGGAAGTCGTCCATGACGGACGGAGCCCAGCCGGCCGTTCTCACAAACCTGTCTATGATGGGCAGGATCGTCTGGATCTCGGACCAGTCGCCGTTTGCGAAACGGTGCGAGCGCCGGGCATTTTCCACGCCAACGAACATCAGCCAAGAGGCGAGTTGCGGTGCATCCAAGCCGCTGAGCTCTCCAGCGCGATACCCGCCCCTCTGGAGATCGTCAGCGGCGAGCAATCGATTGAGGCTGCGCTCTAGAAGATACCCTGCATTGGGCGACACCGACGGTGCGTCGAAGATATGTCCGCACATGAACGCGGTGGTAAGCGGCGAAAGCAGAGCAAAGGCCGGTTCATCTTTCAGCCCGCAGATGGGAGCGAGGAAGGCGTCCTCGATCTCCCCAGCCTCGAGATAGCCCACGAGCACGCCCAACATGTTCGCAAAGCTGTGTACCCATTCGAAGTAGCGTGATCGATCATGGTCATCGCGACCATCAGTGTCCCAGTCCGGCGCGATGAGGTCCCTCGTCCAGGCGAGCATCGCCTTACAATATTCGAGGAGCATGGGGCCCAAGTCCGGATCAGCGATCGCGACCCCGACCGGCACGAACTTGATCAGGGTAGCGGCCACATCCTGGTGCCACCAACCTTTGGCGCGCCGCCAGCTCCGCTCGCTCCTGCTGGTCGCTTGCCGTCGACCTTCTCTCACATCGATCGGCTCCCAAGGGGCGGGAGGGATCGGGAGAGGCTCCGGCGCGTCGTCAAAGGCGTCCAACGCGCGCTCGAGCTTGACGCGCCGGCTCTCCGCTTCGCGGCCTGGGCCGTCGAGCTCGTCCGGCGCAACATCGTTCGGCGCAACGATACACAGCTCGAGCGCCAAGCGCAGGCCGTTCCAGGATGCACGACGTGCGACATCCCACAGGCCGACGAGAAGCTTGGCCGACTCCAGCGCCACGCAGTCCAGGGGATGCGTCGCCAGCACCATGAGCGCTTCGATATACTCGCGTTCTTCCGCAGACCGCCGCGCCGCCGCACCAAACGCGCGAGCGGCGAATAGGCAGGGGTGCCAATTGACGACGGCTTTCGACGTCCAAAATTGGCCCCTCACCTCGGGAGTGGCAGCAGCACGCTCGACAACCGACCAGGACCACGCCGGCTCGAGATCGGGCGCGAAGGCGACGAGGGCTGCGGCGACACCCGCTACCGCGCCCTGTTCCATCGATTGACGCGTATCTTCGTCTTCCCTCAGGAAGAGCTCGGGCCCGTCGATATTTCGCGCGGTCGCCAGCGCATCCTCTGCCTGCAACTCCGGATCTAGCGCATTCATTTCGAATGAGCGCTCCGCCCAGCGGAACAGCTGGAACGCGGTGAGATGATCGACGCCTTCCTGCAGACGTTGCTTGACCTCTGGCTCCTCGGCGATCGGATTCACAAAGGCAATCGCACGCTGATCCGGCCGCTCCGGCACCTGCATCACGCGGTAGTGCTCGAGGTGCCCCCAGACCCCATGCGTCCGCGCCTCCTCCTTGTAGTGAGCTAGAGAACCCGCGTCGTGACGCTCCTCTTCGTACTCGAACGGCAGCTCATCGACGAATGCGCGGATGGCCGCGCGCACGCGCTCCGACGTCTCCTCCCCGCTAAAGACGTGAAGCGTCACGAGCGACCTGATCTCGAGGCGGCGCACGGGGCGCGTATTCAGGGCGTCGACGGCTAGTCGATCGACGCGCTGGCTCGGACGTATGAATCCGATCTGGCTGCTCGAGCGAACGCTGGCCTCCTGCGCGAGCCGCTCGATGTCGGCGCGCCAGAGCCGTTGCACGCGGACCAGCGCCTCGGTGACGGGGCTTACCCGCTGCGCGGCAAGGGCGACGTTAAGCGCGATGCCGAGCACGGCGATGGACGTGTTCCCGTCCACCACACGCTTTATGAGTTCATCTGCATCCGCGCCGGCCTCGACCTGATCGAGCGCCCACTCGTCGAGCGAGAGAAAGGCACAAGCGAGCGCCTTCGGAGCCCAAAGGCCGCGGCACCAAAGGTACTCACGCCTTCCGCGCCAGAACGTGCTTCGCCCCCAGGGGAAGTCGACCACGACCGGTATTGGCGTGCCATGACGGGGTTGCAGGCGGTGCAATTGGCGCCAGGCCTCAACGGCGTGGTTCGTCAGGCCATTCACCAGCCGGAGAGCCTCGTCGGGGGCGGCGCGGAACAAGGACCGGAAAGGCTCGTAGGTTGGAGACGGCGGGAAGAACCGTGAGTCGTTTCGCTCGAGCGCGAGCTGATCCCAGTCCCAATCGCTAGGGCCGGAATAGCCCAGCCAAGGGCTCCCGAGCGCCAACCTGTCCGAGAGATCGCGATCGGCCTCCGGTTTGCTGAGCAGCTCTTGCCGATGGGCAGCGGTGCGGCGCTCGTCCTCGAGCATCCGATCGCGATGGTCCTCCGGCAACTCACCAAGCAAGTGGCGCAGCGCGAAATCGACCAGTTCGCGCGGATGCGTCTCCGACAAAAGGAGAGAGAAGTCGATGACGTCCGCGAACGCCCTACTCGGCTGTCGCCCGTCATCGAGCGCGCTGACATAACGGGCAATCCTCTCGTGCTCGACGCGCGCCGAACGGAGCACGAGCTTACGAAGCGTCCTCTTGAACTTGCCGAGATCCTCAACACCCCTCCACCGGTCATCGGTTTGAAGGGGGGCAAACTCGCGTCTGTCGTCGAGCTCCTCGAGCCACCGTGAGGCGTGAGCGATGATCTTGGCCGAAATGTCGTTGGGATTATCGGCGATCGCATTCTGCCAAGCCTCGTACAGCGTGAGGACCCATGGCAGCAGGGAGGACGGCACCTGATCCATGCGAGCATCGAGATACGACAGGAAGCGTATCCAGGTCGCGATGTCGTCGGGCCAACCGAGCAGGTCGGCGGCACGCAGTCGGCTGTCCTGATCCAGATCGTCGCCGATCGTCCCCCTCAGGAGATTGGGATTGGGAACTGTGCGCTGGGCCTGAAACCAGACCAGTGCCTGAGGGAGTGCCGGTTGATCGTTCGCAAACACGATTTCGTCGAACCGGGCCACCTGGCGCCAAAACTCAGGATGGCCGAGCGGCGCAAGAATCCAGACCCGTCGCCACTGAGAGCGCAAGTTCGGATCCGACAAAACAGTCAGCGCCGCGCTCCAGGCGTCCTCGTCTGCAACAAAGCCGCGTTGCCCATGCAGCTCGACGGCCCGACCGGCAATCGGCGGCTCGCCGGCCTCGCGCAACAACGATGGCCAGCTAACCCCGGCTGAAGCGAGCACTTGGGCAAACGACCATTCGAAGAAAATGTCGTGTCGGAACCGGACGAACTGCTGATCGTCCGTTTCCTCAAAAACCCCGTCGGCCACGAGCTGTTCGACTGCCGTCAGCAGCGACGCATCGAGGGTCTCGATGGCGATCGGGGCGTCGGCACGCAGTGCGCGCTGTCGCGCCGACTGCAGAAGAGTGCGTTGTCGTAAGCGCGCATCCGTACCCTCGGCATCGTATCCGCCACGTCGCCACCAGGCCGCGAGAAGCTCCGTTTCAGACCGAGGCGCCGCTTCTCCGCTGCGACCGATCTCGTCGAGAACCCGAGCAAAGAAGGGGCGACGTACCAGTTCGCGAACGGCCTTCGGTCCAAAAAGCAGCGGGCGCAGCTCTGGGCGCGCCCCGGCGAGGTCTCTCGTCTCGGCCTCGTCGAAAGATCCGACATCGATCGACGCGAACCGTCCGTGTTCAAAGAAGCGCGGAAGCCACGTGCGCACTGGCTCGAGGCCGGCGTCGCGCAAGGTCGTGAACACGCGCCATTCGCCGATCTCTGGCGACTCCTCGATCGCGCGGATGAGATCGAGGACGATGTCGCGCTGCGACTTGTCGATCCTGTCCAGCCCGTCGATGAAGAGAACAGGCGTGCCGACGGCCGCGATCTCGGCCAGCACCGGAAGGGGGTCAAGCGTCCGAAGCCCTAGTTGCGCGGCGAACGCTACCCAGCCACCGCCCCTCAATCGATCGGCCTTGAGCAGCAGCGCGGGTCCTTTGGTCAGCGCCTCATCGACCCTCCGGCGTAGCAACGCCGACTTCCCGGTGCCGGGCAGTCCGCGGGCGACGACAAAACGATACCGCCCCAGTTCGCCGGAAATTTTCGCATGAAGCTCCGCGCGAGGGATCGTGGTTGGACCGATACGATCGCCAATGCTGGCCGCGGCCGAGCGCACTGCTCCGGTGATTCGCTCGATATCGGGCGCCAGAGACGGCATCGTCATGAGCGCAAAACTTGGCGCCACATCGCGCCGTAGCGCCGCTGCATCCCATGATCTGGCGCGACCTGCTCCCTGCCGCACCAGCGTTTGAAGTCGATGATGCAGGTCGTTCGCCCTGCCCCGCTCGTCCTGCCGCAGCGCCTGCCTGAGCAAATCCACCGTCCGCGCGTCGCCCGCCGCTCCCTCGTGAAGCGAATCGAATTTGATGAGCACGATGTGAGACAGGAGGCGGTGCAGGTCGGCGGCGCTGTCCGGCCGACCCAAGTCGCGCGTGATTGTCTGAAAGTCTCCGAGCATCGTGATCAGATCTGCCGACGCGCTGCCCTTGGACGAGAACCGGACGGCGAAGTCGCCGGCGGTGGCGCTGGCTCTGGCGAGTTCGGCGAGGGTCTGTAGCGATCTCGCTTTCGCTGCGGCGACCGACGGACCCGTGACAGCACCGACGCGATCGACACCGAACCGGAAATTTGTCTTGTCGATCGTCAGCCACGCATCGCGGACAATGTCGCGGAAATCGCTGTTCGAAGCGGCCGCGCTAATGGTCAGCTCGCGCTTCACCTGCAGACTGAGCCGGGCCACGGACCCGTCGGGCGCGCGGGCATCTACTATGAGGTCGTCGAGAGGTTCGCCTGCGTCACGCTGTTCCAGCGCCACGCGGCACACCACTCGCTCGGGCAGACCAACGCCCTCCGTCTCGCCCAAGAGACACGCAAGATAGCGGGCGGCGATCTGGTCGCCGTAGGTGAAGCCGGCGCCGCCAGCGAGCTCAGGTGACTGGGACAAGGTGGTTGTGCAGGATCAGGCGATTGCTATTGCCATCATGGCATGACGTTATCGGCCAGACATAACGATTAGAGCATCGATTCCGTCCGTCTCCGCCGTTTTCTGCGCGACCAGTACCGAGGGTGCCTTGGTCTAAAGCGTCAGGTCCAAACGATAAGCCTCAAGGACAGACCCGCATCTTCGTACTCGAAAGATGCGCCTAATAGGCTGCGGCAGAAAGATCGACCAGCGAAAGACGTCGGCGCTGCTGACCGGGTCGCCGCCGACGAGAAAATCGGTTGAGGCGCAGAGTTCGCGCCTGCGGAACGAAGCATGATCCGCCCCGATCAGTGATTCGTGCAGGCTCTGTCCTCGCTCTGCCCCGGAAGTCCAGGTTCGGGACGGCATCCGCGTGGCACCTCTTAATCACCTGCTTACAAACTGGCGCCAGTTTGCGGCGGTTGATTCTTGAGGAAGACACCATGTCCGACACCGTAGGTCTCGCCGGCGACCGCATTCGCTCTTTCGTCGAGCGCATCGAGCAGATCGAGACCGAATTGCAGGAGCTCAGCGAGGGCAAAAAGGAAGTTTTCGCAGAGGCGAAGAACGAAGGATTCGACGTCAAGATCCTGAGAGAGATCATCAAGCTACGGAAACAGGATAAGGACGAGCGCGAGGAACACGAGACACTGCTCGACGTCTACATGAGGGCGATGGACAGCGACGCGCCCGAAGCTCAGGCGGCTTAGTATCCAGCGGCCGTTTCTTGGCAGTCCAACGCGATCTCACGCCTAGCGCGGCAATCGGAGGGCTTCTCCTGAGCGACGACTTCCCCGCGATTGAATGCGCCCTGCTTCGCCGCTTGGACGGGGCGGAGGGGGTAGCCCCTCCACCCCTTGCCGCCGAGGGTCTGGCCCCTTCGAACGCGCACGCCGACGTCAGCGCCATTCTCGAAGCGATTCAATTCGCGGCCTCATGGATGAACGCGACCGCAGAACGTGTCGAGCAACTCGAGACTCATAGCCAAGCCTTCGAGGCGGCGAACCGGGAACTCGAGGCCCAGAGCCGACAGCTAGGACTGCAGCTCGGCGAAGCGATTCAGGCGCGAGATGCGACAACGATAAGTTTAGAGGCTGAGAAGGAGCGCTCGCAACAACTCGAAAGCCTAGCCGCGCATCACATCGCTCGGGCGAAAGCTCTCGAGCAAGAGCTTGCCGTTGCGCGTGCCGATCTCGAAAAGGTGGCCGAGCTCGTGAGAACCTGCTTCGAGACGCCGGAATAATGCCACCGCGCATGCGCCCACGGCGAAATCCGAGCCATGCCGCGAGTGGTGCGCGCCCATGTGCCGCTCAATCTCGTAGCTTCAAAAGAGAGACTCAAGCCGAACTCCGGCGCCTGATACGCCATATCGGCGCCCGCGGGGGCCTGCGTCTTGACAGGACGTAGGCCCGCGGGATTGTCGGTTGCAGAACATTGAGGTCACAAGCGATTCTCGAGGCGATGACCACGAAGGGCGGCGACCAGTCTCCGGCTGCGCAAAAGTTGATCGGGCTCCTCGGGTACGTCGAGCAAGTCATGCGCATGGACGAGCGCGTCGCGTTGCGTCTGGCTGAGCACAGGCTACCCAACGAACAGACCCTCACGCTTCATCAGCACGAACTGACCGCGCTTCCTTGTATCAGACACGACGTGATTCACGACGACGGACCCGTTTGGCTTTCCGTCGAGCGGCCTCGCCGTACCGCGCCACCTCCGCTTCCTGAGGATATTGCAGCATGGCTTGAGATCTCGCCGGATCCAGGGAGAGCTCCCGAGCTACGGGAAGCGCTTGTGCAGACCGTTGACGCGTGCAGGAAAGACGAGTTCATCGCAGCGGGTGTTGCGCGCGCCGACAGATGCGAGCCAGCGATCTTGCCGGAGGCGCGTCTCGCGGGGATGTGGGACGTTCACCTCGCAATCGACGACGATCCGCTAGCGCGAAGCTCGGCGGAAACCTACGTTGCCGAGCAGTGGCTACCATGGGCAATCGCCGAACGCGCAACGGTGCGTGCCGCCGAGATCTATCAACGTCTCTTCGAATTCGCGCAGCTGATGGAGACGAGTAGCGGCGGTCCAGCCGTAGAGCTCGTTTGGGGCGTCGGACTGTCCCGGATCGTCAAGGACGGTCGCGAGGTCGACCTGCCCCTCGTCGAGCGTCTCGTCGATATCGAGATCGACGACGCCGCTGGCGCCGCAATTCAAATCAGGCCGCGACAGGCGCCCCCCAAAATCGACTTGCGTCCCTACGAGGACATCGGTCTCGGCGACGTCCGTTTCGCCGAAGATGCTGCCCGCCGAGCGCTCGACCAAAGCGAACCGGAAGAGAGTTCGCCATTCCGGAGGGAAAGCTTCGAGCCGGCACTGCGTGCCTGCCAGGCGCGTCTTGATCCCGAAGGCGTCTACCTCCCGGATCGTACAAAATTGGCGGACGACGCGTCACCTCCCGAGGCCGGGAGCCGCCTTGTCGTCACAGATCGCTGGGTTCTGTACGGACGACGACGCTCGAACTCATTCATTCTCGCCGACTTGGAGAGCCTCAAGGCGTCCGTAGAAGCCGCTGACAAGGCGGGCACACTGCCCGGGCCAGCGGAGACCCTCGTCATGGGACCCTCAAGCGGCGCATCCAATGATTGGAAGCCGCTGACCGATCGGATCGGTGAGGCAAGCGCCTCCGACAACGAACCGGCGGACGATGCGGAGGCGAGCGACCTCTTCTTCCCAAAAGCTTTCAACGACGATCAGATCGCAATCGTGCGGCGGCTCGAAAAAGCAGATGGCCTCGTTGTGCAGGGGCCGCCCGGCACGGGCAAAACGCACACAATCGCAAACATCATCTGCCACTACATGGCGACCGGTCGGCGTATCCTAGTCGTATCGCACGGCGAGATGGCGCTTGGGGTTCTGCGCGACCAGCTCCCCGATGAGGTGCGCGAGCTTGCGATTAGCGTTACGGCAACGGAGCGAGAAGGCTTCCGCCAGCTCGAGAGTGCTGTTCGTCTCCTGCAGTCGGTGCTCCAAGACCTCGTTCCGTCCGACATGAAACGGACGATCGATGCCTCCGAGCGCACAATCGTCGGCCTGAGGCAGCGCCTGAGCGACATCGATGCAGAAATTGGACGCCGTGCGGCGCTGCAGTTGTCGCCGGGCGCACTCGGCGAAAGACCAGACGAACTTGCCCAGCGTCTGGTCGCCGCACGAGAGCGCCATGCCTGGTTCGACGACCGTCCTGCAAAAGCGAGCGCCGAACTCGCACTGGAAGATGATCTCACTATCCTTGCTGTCGCGCGTCGGCGCTTGGGCAACCTGATTGTGCACCGGCTCGAGGAGCTTCCCTCCGCATTCGACCTGCCTGATGGCGAAGTCATCGCACGTATCCACGAGGATCTCCGGCTTGCCCGTCATTTCGGCGATGCGGCGAAGCGCGACGAGGCCTGGCAAACGCGACTGACGTCGCCCGACGACGCTGCACTGGCCGTTCGTGGCGCCGAAGCCGCCGCCTCCTTGCTCGCCGTCCGCCAACAGACTTCCTCGCGTGCCTGGCTAGAGGGTACGGCTGCCCGCGCGTTTGAGGGCACCGTCGACGGCGTCGACGCCCTGCTGGCGACTTTCGCTCACGACGCGTCGGCGGTTTTTGCAGGCCGGCAAGCCTTCGTCGCTCGCCCGGTCGCGGTGCCGCCAGAGTACGAAGCCGTCGTCGCAGAAGCTGGGCGGCTCGTCGAAAAACTGGCGCAAGGAGAGGCACCATTCGGGCCGCTCAAATTCCGCGCAAGATCTCTAAAGCCGATCTTGGAGGCTATCCGTGTCACCGGCGCGCCCGCGAGCAGCGGCGACGACTGGGCCCACGTCCGCGCGTTCTTGGCCTACCGGGAGAACGTCGCCTCGTTGAAGACCCGCTGGCGAGCACTGGCGGAGGAATGCGGTGCACCGCCCATCGAAACCGATCGCGAATTGATCGAGGTCGTCGAAACACTGGGTCTCGTACTCATCGACGGCCGTATTGCGATGCAGACGTTTCGCGAGGGACATGGCCGACTCTTCACTTTGGCGCCGTCACTCCGGGAGACGTGGGCTCGTCACGAGCATCTCACGGCAGTGGAGGCTGCCCTGCGTAATGCGGCGGCAGCAGCGCGTTTGGTCGATGCGCGCAAGGAAGCAGATCGGGTCGACAGCCTCTTCACCGAGCGCTCCGGAAAGCTCGGCGGATTCGCCAAGGAGGTCTTGGCGCGACTTGGCAATGAAGCCGTCGGGGAAGAGCAAATCAGCCGCGTGTGGACGACACTTCGACGCCAGATCGACGACGTCGTGCAGGCCCGGGACCAATTTTCCGTACTCCGCGACGTCACGGCCCGGATCGAAGCTGCTGGTGCGCCACTTTGGGCAGATCGCCTCCGTAGCGTCCCCGCATTGGACGATCGGGATGAGGTGCTCACGTCCGATTGGGCCTCGGCTTGGGATTGGGCCGCCGCGCTCGCCTACCTCGAAGGCATGGAGGACCGCGCTGAGCTCCAAGCTCTTGCGGAGGAACGCATTGTCGTCGATGCCGACCTGAGGAAGGCGTTCAGCAGGCTCGTCAAGGACCGCACCTTCTACGCGCTCGGCGCTGCAACCAGCGGACCCGTTCGGGCTGCGTTGACCATGGTGGCGACGGCGCTGCGGCGCGCGGGCAAGAGCACGAGCGCGACGGCTGCGCGGCATCGGCGCGACGCTCGTCTTGCGATGGCGCAATGCTACGGTGCGGTCCCCTGTTGGATCATGCCCGCCTGGCGCGTCTCGGAGCAGTTGCCGCCCGACCTTGGCGCCTTCGATCTCGTCATCATGGACGAGGCCTCGCAGTCCGACATCCGCGACCTGCCGGCGCTATTGCGCGGCAAGAAGATACTCGTCGTCGGCGACGACAGGCAGGTGAGCCCATCTGCAGCCTTTATCGAAAACTCAAAGATCGAGCGGCTGGAACGCGGATATCTACAGGAGCAACCGTTCCGCACGCTGCTTTTGCCAGGGGCCTCGCTCTACGATCTCGCGCGCGTCATGTTTCCCGACAAGCTGGTAATGCTGAAGGAACACTTCCGCTCGGTCGAGCCGATCATCCGTTTCTCCATGCAGTTTTATCCCGAGCCGCTGTTGCCGTTGCGCATCCCGTCCGGCGCCGAGCGGCTCGACCCGCCGCTCGTCGACATCTACGTGCCGCACGGGCTGCGCGAGGGCGATAAGCAGAACCCCCGCGAAGCCGAGGTTATCGTCGGGGAGATCGAACGGTTCATCGACGATCCTCAACTGGCTCGCATTGAGGAGCAGGACCGATGGCGATCGATTGGCGTCATCTCGCTGATCGGCGCAAAACAGGCGGCTCTCGTCAACAAGATGCTGATGGAGAGGAGCGGAGAGGACGTGATGCGGCGGCACCGCATTCTTTGCGGCGACAGCGCCATGCTGCAGGGCGACGAGCGCGACGTTGTTTTCCTGTCGATGATCGCCGACGCGCGACGTAAGCAATCGCAAACGACCATGCAATTCGAGCAGCGTTTCAACGTCGCGATGTCACGGGCTCGCGATCGACTGGTGCTCGTCCGATCCGTGCGTGAGGAAGACTTGAAGCCGGAAGACCTTAAGGCGAAGATCATCCGCCATTTCCACGATCCTATGGCGGGCGTTCCCGCGCGGTCAGGGACGCTCGAAAGAGCTCTGTGAGTCCGGATTCGAACGCAACGTTTACCGACGGCTGGTCGACGCCGGTTATCACGTGACGCCGCAAGTCGGCTCGGCCGGCTATCGGATCGACCTCGTTGTCGAGGGCACGGCAGGTCGCCGCCTCGCCATCGAATGCGATGGAGATCTCTATCACGGGCCGGAACGATGGGTTGACGACATGCGCCGTCAACGCGTGCTTGAACGGGTGGGATGGCGTTTTTGGCGATGCTGGGCTTCGAGCTTCACGCTCGACCCGGACGCCTGCATGGCCGATCTTGTCGCGACGCTAGGGCGGCACAGCATCAATCCGCACGCGGAATCACGTTCTGCCTCGATCTACACAATGCACAAGACCGTCGGTGGTAGCGCAAAACATGCGGTTTCCTTCGATGCCGGCGTCGACGACGATCCCCGCATCGTTGCCGCAGCCGGCGCGAGGCTCGGTGACCGCGTCTCGGTGCGGTATGACGACGGTAGGGCCGCAACATTCATGTTGAGCAGCGCCGCCGATGCGCGGCCACCAGATAGTGTCAGCATCGAATCGCCTCTCGGCCAGTCCCTTTCAGGCGCCGAGGTAGACGACGAGGTCGAGTTCCAGATCGACGGCTCTTTGCGAAAGGTTGTGATCCTGCGCGTGGAGCGAAAGCCAAGAGCGGTCGCCGCATAGAAAATGCTTGCCGCAGGGTCGTGACGTAGATCGTTTCTAGGGCAGCGTTACGCCGCCGACGCAGCAGATGAGTCCTTTGGCTTCTTTTTGAAGGCAAAGCTTTCCGCGCCGCAGGAGCACTGCAAATACTCCTTGGCTCCCCTCCCAGGGGATATTTCCAGGGGCGCTTGGCATGTCGTGCAGATGAACTGATCCGCCAACGTTTTGAATGCCGTCACAAGCGGGCGAAAATCGTTCACGTGCAGGTTCGCCCACGCGTTGTGGTGGATCGCCGAGTTTAGCTGCCATTGTTCGCCAAGCGCCGCTTTTGCGGCGTCTGCGAACGCAGACTGCCGCGCACGAAGTCGATCGACTCGAGCTCGCGCGGGCTCACCCCAGCTTTCAGCAGCAGTCACCGCGTCGGCAAGGAGCGCTTTAAGCTGGTTGATGGCCGGCTGAAGAAGGTCGCCGAGGTCGTGGCGACCCTCGACGCTGAATTCCACCTTCGCCCGGAGCGCCTGGCATTGTTCGGCCATGGTGTGCTCGAGCGTGTGCCGAAGAAGCGCGGCTGCGGCACGAACGTCGTCTGCGACGAGATAGGCTTCGATCTCGCTCCAGACATCCGCGTCGCCCCACAGCGAGGGACCGTCGTCGACCGTCCATTTGCGGAAATGGGCGACCCTCTTGCTCTCGACCAGCCCCGCAACGGTCAGCTGTTTCAGCCACGCTTTATCATGGGTCGTCAGGATAAACTGGGTGCCCGGAAATTTGGTCTTGAGCATGCGCGAGATTTCGCGACGGTGCCCCGCGTCCACCGACATCACGACGTCGTCGAGTACAGCGATCGTGAACTTGTCCCCGAGTAGGTACTTCATCAACGCCAGATAGAGACAGAGGCCCATGCTGTCCTGATGGCCTTCGCTGTGAAACGCGCCCGGCGGGAAGAGCCCTTTGCCGTAGAAATCGACGTTGAAACCGAGCTTCCCGATCGACGGGATCAGCTTGGCTTGGAAGGTGCTCTCGTCGTCGGAATTCAGCTCGCGATATAGCTCGGCGAAACTGGATTGGACGTCTTGGTAGATTTGCTCGAGCGCCTTGGTGGTGCTGTCGGCATAGATGTCAAACACGCGCCGCGCCGTCGCAGCGCGCGCCTTCGCGGCGCGATGCGTCGCACTAGCGCCGCGGAGAGTCGCAAGACGCTCTTGCGCGATAGTCAGGTAGACGGTGGCCGCCTCCAAAGCGGATGGCTCCGGCAGCGCCGCGACTGCCGTCCTCAGTCTTTCCGCGCTCGGTGACGCGTCACGGTTGCCGGCCGCGGAGTCCAGTGCAGTGAGCGCCTCGTCGAGACGGAGGAGATCGACGAGATGTCGACCCCAGCTGGTGAGGTCCCGCCCGCATTTCACGAGGACGCCGAGGTCATCGGCCGCAAGGAGAAGCCTCGCATGCGGATCGATTGACCGCAGTGCGGCGACTTCGTCCTCGAGGTCCTTGATGATCGGCGCAAGACAAGTTTCCGCCGCTGCTCGAAGCCGTTTGACCTCCGTCAGCTTCGCCTGCTTCCTGGCGATCACCGCGGCGAATTCCTCAGGCCGAAACTCGGTGTCGCAAACGGGACAGGCTTCGCCGTCGTAGAGTTCGAGGGCGGTGGTCAAAAGGTCTTCGCGTTCTACCGCTTCGAGCAGGCTTGCGTCGGCTCGTAGCGCCTCAATCGCGGTCTTTGCCGCTTCGATGCGGCGCGCGAAGTCGTCTGAATCGCGCGCCGCCAACGCTGCGATAACAGAGGCAGCGTCAGCGGTCGCGGCAGCCTTGTTCGGGCTTGGGCCGGCTTCGCCGGATGCGCGCGTCGCGATTCCATCCCGAAGCGAGGCTTCGTTCGTTAGGTCCGTCAACGATTTCAATCCCAAAATCGCGCGTCGCGCATTGGCGGCGACAAGTATCTCGGGCGGCGTTGGCTGAGCGATGGTCATGGCCCGCATCAAGGCCTGCCCGGCGTCGAGTTCGGCGCGTTCGGCGACGTGCGCCGCCGCGTCTTCCGCGTTGGCAATTTTCTGCAGTCGCGTTCGCGCTTCCTCGAGTTCGTCGAGCTTAAGCAGGGCTTGGATATCCTTCGCGCGCTGTCCAGGCTCGGTCAGGACGTACTTGATGATCTGCCGGCGCGACAACGCAAGCTCTGGATGATCCTCGAGGCGCCCGATCAAGTCACGAACGAACGGCGTGTCGGGCGTGACCTCTGGCGCATAGGGTTTGCCGATCGTCCGCTTGATCGTGATCTGTCTGCTAAGAGACGGCGCATAAAGTACGCACTCGACGTACGCTTGGTTCGCGCGGCTTCCGACGTGCGGACCGTGCTCCTTGACGGAGAGATCGCCACGCCCCTTCCCGGTCAGTCGCGATATCGTGCCCGTCAGGACGAATTCGACGGCGTCGACGACACCGCTCTTGCCGGTGCCATTTGGTCCGCAGACAGCGAAGTTTTTCCGCCCCAAGTCCAACGGCAGGTCTCGGATGCCACGGAAATCGTGGATCGTAATTTTCTCGAGCTGGATCACGGTACGTCTCCGAACAGCGCATTTTTCAGCGCTCGCTCAGACAAATCGCCTTCTCCCAGCATCGTCTGTCGCAGTCGGGCGGCGACGTCGACGTAACCGTCTTCGGCGGCCAAAGCTTCCAAGAAGGTTGCGATGATTCGGCCGGTCACGCTCGAAGATTCGGCGTCGTCTTCAACTAGGGAAACCGGCATTGTTGGCCTCATAGTCGGCGAGGCATCTACGCTGATCGACTCAACCCCGACTGGCAAAGGCTACGCCTACGCAACGGGACGCGCCAGACCGGACGCTTGGTTTCATGTCTGTCGCAACTAGCCCCGCGCACCGCGACGGCAGGCGTTTTTACTTCCGCGTCCACAAGTGTCGCAGGGAGTGGATCCAGCCCGTCTCGTGGCGGTCACCGGCGCTGACGACCTCGCTGCACGGCGGGTCATCTCGGCGCAAGTCATGCTACAGCAAGACAGCGGCCACGACGCTTCAGACAACTAAATCGGACGATTTGGCCGTACGCGGTGTCGCCGCCGAAAGCGCTCGCAACGCAAGGAACTCGAGGGATCGAACAGGACGCACTCGGATTCACATGTGATAGATAGGATATATGAGGATAAATGAGGATATAACCGGACTATATTCAGAATATTTGCAGCATTGACAATGCCATATGTAGCTATAGAATACCATCATGCTTAGTACGATCGGGACGTGACGCCAAAACGCGAAGACCTTTGCTTCAAGCAAGCGAATATCGGCTGTTGTTTGAGAGATGGATCGATCCTGGTCGTCTTATGCAAGGACATTATGGCCGAGCAGCCATCACTATCTCATTGAGGAGGTCGAAATGGAAATAATTCGTGGCTGTCAGTTATCGGCTGTGGGGGGCGCCGATTATTTTACCGGCGCTGTTCGGATCGATGCGATGTTTGGGGCTCCGGAGCCGGCGCGGGTCAACATCGTCCACGTGACCTATGAGCCGGGCGCTCGTACCGCATGGCATACCCACCCCCTCGGACAAACGCTGATCATCACCTTCGGCTGCGGCTGGGCCCAGCGCGAGGGCGGCAAGGTTCAGGAAATTCGATCAGGCGATGTCGTTTGGTTTCCACCCGGCGAGAGGCACTGGCACGGCGCCACTGCTTTCCGAGCGATGAGCCACATCGCAATCCAGGAAAAGCTCGATAATTCGACAGTCGATTGGCTGGGCCACGTGAGCGACGAGCAATACTGGCCGCAATAATCAGACCACGCCATATCTGAGGAGAGCCTCTATGCCGCCGGCTTTCATGAGGCTCAATGCGCTTGGCTTTGCGGCGATGGACGAAGCGCCGCGCCCCCGTCACGCCGCATAATCTCGACTACCTGGAAACAAAGCGTCTGCGACTGCACCATCTTTTGCCTGTCGCCGATCTGCCCCTCTGTCGCGCCGCGACATCTTGAAGTCGGCGATGCGATCGCGGCGCGGTCGGCGAACTTGCGTCTGAGAGTCGACGTGCTTCCACTCCGTTCTGGAATTTCGATCACGCAGGCGAGGCAGTTCGCTCACGGAGTCGGGTAAAGACACTCACGCTTGGCAGGCGATTTCTCCTCTCGAAATCACCGGACTCGAAAACCGACCTACTCTCCTCCACTCATATTTAGGAGGCGGTAGCGGCCTTCTGCCTTTGAGGCGAAGTCCGCAGCCTCTTGGATGCACGCACGCGTGCTCCGCGGACGTGCGAGAGGCTCGGCCGGGACGACGCAAAGGGAACGCATCGCGAAGACGTCCGAAGGTGTTAGGTCCCGCTAACCTTGATGCACGCTTGGGTGGAGATTGCTGCAGCCCATTACTTTGGGGAAAGGATCATGCTGCGAAGATCGAGCATGCCATCATGAGTTCCTCGAATGTCCAGCCCGCTTGTCATCGAACCTTTGGATCTGTCTGCGGTGTGGGCCGCCAAACCACCGAAGCTTGATTTCGTGCTTCCAGGATTGGTCGCCGGCACCCTGGGGATGGTCGTGGCCGCCGGCGGAACCGGCAAGACCGTTGCGATGCTCTCCACGTCACTCAGCACCGCGATCGGTCGCGACGTCGGCAACCTGTGGGGGCTTGAAATGGAGGGCGGCCCCGCGGTCTTCGTCAGCCTTGAGGACCCGGAGATCATCCTTCGGTATCGGCTCCACGCCTTGCTGCCGGGGGCTGTCAAAGGCTGAACGCGCACTCGCCTGCGCGAACCTCAAGATCTTCGCGTGCGCAGGCTACCAATTATCCATCGCTACGCTTAACGCGACCGACCCGGATTCGAAGCCGTGGTTCGAGACGCTCAGCGCCTACCTTATCAAAACGCGTCCGAGGCTCTGCGTCATTGATACGTTCAACCGCGCCCTTGGCGGCATATCGGAAAACGACGCTGGTGCATTGGGCTTGCTCATCGGTCGCCTCGAGCAGCTAGCGCGCGAGGCCAAATGTGCGGTCGTGCTTTGCCATCATGTGAGCAAGCAAGCGTTAGCCAGCTCAAATGCGAGCGAGGCGCATGCCGCCCGCGGCTCGTCGGTCATAAGCGACAATGCCCGATGGCAGATCAATCTCTCGACGCCGAGCGACAAGGATCGACACTTCGCCACCAAGTCGGAGTTGGAACGGCGCAAGTTCGTGCGTCTGTCGTTCTCCAAGCAGAACTACGGTCCGCCGATCGCGTCGCGGTGGCTACGGCGCGGGCGAGACGGCATCCTCGAGTTCATACAGGAGGCAGCGCTTAGCTCGGGCGAGGATCCTGCGGCTAACGCCGACGCCAGTTCGGATTCGGTCGTCGATTTGACTGCGCCGAGGCCCCCTAAGAAGCGGAATGCAAGAAGGCCGAGCTTGAGCGGCATGGAGCTCGAAGTTGCCTGATCGGCTGCCGACGCGAGCGCTGCACGACCCGGTGCTCTGTATGGCGCCGCATCTGTTTCGAAGCCTCAGCAGAGGCCATCGAGACGAGCCGCTCAAACTGCACTACACGCCCGGCGCCGAAAGCTTCAGGTTTGAGGGGCCCGCTCAGCTCGGGTGTGACGACCTTCGAATACTGCAAGGTGTTGTCGCTATCTCGCACGCGGCGCGCTCCAAAATTGTATTCGGAGAATCAGGGAGTTCAGCACTTGAGCTAAGGCAAAAACTGAAGTTGGCGGGTGACGCTGAGTTCGAGGACGTGTTGCTGGCGGTGACAAGTTTTGCGTCGCTTGCCAACGCGGCTGGCTACGGCTTGGGTCGCGGAGGTGCCATGACCAGGCAAGTCCGCGGGAGCTTGCAGCGACTGGCAGCGACCCGGCTTGAGGTCATCAGTCCGGACAGACGCGAGGGATGGCAGTTGCTCGCCACAGACGAGGCAGGCGCGGGCTTGTCCCGTCTCCGTATCGCGCTTAACCCACGGCTTGGACTCTGCGCCAAGGCGCAGTCGCGGTTCGTTCAAATCGACATGGAAGAAGCGCGACAGCTGCGGGGAGATCTCGCTCGTCTTCTCCACCAGCGACTTTGCGGGTGGATCGATGCCCCGGTTGACCGGAAAGTCAGCAGACGAATCGGGGTGGAAAAGCTGATGACATATGCGTGGGGAAAATCCCTGCCAACCGACGCGGCAATCCGCCAGCGGCGCGCCAGTTTGCGAAACGCGCTATCAGAATTTGCTGCAATCGACTGGCAGATTCGGGGCGTACCGGGCCGCGCCGACTTGCTCGAGATCACGCGTCTGCCGCGCAGGACCCACCTGAGCCAGGCTTTCTCGCCAGCGTTTGAAATATACCCCGACTGAGCTCACCTCGCCGCGACGTAGAGCTTTGCGCCGCATAGGGCGCATCGCGGAGTGCGCCGACTGCCACGGCGCTTTCGCGCGTTCGGTACCAAGGGTGCCTTGGTCTAAAGAAGCGCCGGGGTTCAGACGCGGGCCGGCCCGCGTCACTAGGAGCGCAAAGACCGCACGGCCGGCAGGAGCCCGCGACCGCGAGCTTAAGCCTAGAATGACGCTCGCGACGGCGACAGAAAGTCTCGTGATCGACAGCGGAGCGCTGCAACGACGAGCTCCCTGCCCTTTCGTTGGCCGCTCGCGGATCAGTGGCTGCTGCGCGCCCGACGCGCGATGCTCTCCGCAAACAGCGGCGTCTCCCGCCGGTTGTGATCGCTCGAGGCGGACTGCCGAGCCTTCTTCGCCTCATCGAGTGTCATTCCCTGAGCTTCGATGAAGGCGAGGAAATTCTCTGTCGCGCTGGCGGTCACCGTGTTGGTGTACTCGGTGCGACCGTCGTCCTTCGCCTTGGCGCTCAGCTCCCAGACGACCTGCGTCTGCGTGCGGCCCTTCGCCGTGAAGACGTCCGAGACCGAGACCATCTTGCAATAGTTGGGACGTGCCACCTCGGCCACGTAGTGCTGGACGACAAGGCCGGTGCCGATCATCTCGACGTTGATCGACATGCGTCGCCCATCGTCGGTGGTGGTGACGCCAGCCGCGATATGGTCGGGCGGGCAGCAACGAAGGTATTCGGCCTCAGGCAGATTGAAGAGCCGGTCGGCGATGTCGACCTTTTCGAGCGGCACGTCGACAACGTGGCTGAAGCTCGACTGAGAGAGCGCGCGGTCTTCCATGATAACCTCCATCGGGCCGCTCGGTAGCGGCGTGATGGCAAGATGAGCTTGGCGCCGGCGTTCGATAATGCCCATAATTCCGCGAACGCCTTCGCAATTTGCGCAAAGATGAACCCAGCGAGTTACGCCGAGCACCTCTCGGTCTTTGTCGACGTCGTGCGGGACGGCAGCTTTTCGGCGGCCGGCCGTCGCCGCGGGGTTTCGCCGTCCTCGGTCGTTCGCCAGATCGACGCGCTCGAGCAGGATCTGGACGTCAAGCTTCTGATTCGGTCAACGCGAGCGCTGGCACTCACCGATGCCGGGACGCGCCTGTTCGAGCGCGCCAAGCAGATTCTCGACGACCTCTCCGACACACGCGCCGAGGTCGCCGCCGTGGAAGGCAGGATCGCCGGGGTGCTCCGGATTGCCTGTTTTCCGACCTTCGGTAAGCGCTACGTGCTGCCCGTCTTGGCGGGTCTTATGGCCAAGCACCCGGACCTTCGTGCCGAACTCGATCTCACCGAGAAGCTCGCCGATCCTGTCGCGGACCGGCTCGATGCCGTCATCCGCATCGGCCAGCTCAGCGACTGTTCGCTGATCGCGACGCGCCTTTGCGCCCAGCTTCGGTTGCTGGTGGCCTCGCCTGCCTACATTACCAAGGCGCAGGCGATCGAGACCGTCGCCGACCTTCAAAACCAACGGCTGATCGACAAGGTCAACCGCGGCGACCGTCTCGGATGGATCGACATCCTGGGACGTCCCGTCGAGCGGCTAGCCGATGATCGCGATGTCTTCCGCTGCGATGACTTTGAAGCCATGCGGCAAGCCGCCTTGCAGTCGATCGGTGTCGCCCTGCTGCCGGACTGGGTGGTCGGATCGGATGTCCGCGACGGCTCGCTTGTGCGACTGCGTTTGGGCAGCACTTCGGTCGAGCCGTGGAACGAGGCGGACGTCAAGATCAACCTACTGCGGGCCCTGCCCCACGCGTCAGCGAAATTGAGCGCGTTTACGAGCGCGCTCCGCGCCCACATCGGATCCCCGCCGATATGGCACGACTGACGGAAACGCCCGCTTCGCGAGGGGAGCGCGCGTTCGGTCCCCCTCCGCGCAACGGCAGCTGTCGCTTTAGCGTGAGTCTTCGGCGGCAGTCGTACCGGACCGATTCCTTGAGGAGCTGGTCTGGTCATCGACGCGAGCGCCAGTAATTTCGGCCTCCGCTTCCTTCCAATATCTCAGCGAGGACCCTTCAGGCTTACCCGCCTCGACCCACAGCTCGTACGCCCGGCGTCGAATTGTCTGCTCAATCTCTTGATCCACTTGCAGTCCTGATGACATCAGCCGGAGCGTCGATCGGCAAGCAAGACAAAGGCCGTCTGCGCTTCAGGCCTCAGGCGCCCACGCATCCTCGAGCGTCGTTGTCGTCTCTCGAATCCGACGCCTCCGCGAGCAGCGCGACGATCAGGTCCGACTGCGAGACGATCCCTCTCAATTTCCCGTCGCCGTTCACAACCGGCAGATGATGGAGGTTTTTGCGGCTCATCAGGCGAACAACGTCGGCAAGCAACATGTCCGGCTCTGCCGTCGCAACTGGAGACGTCATGATGTCCTCGATCGCTCCGTGCGGTGCACGGCCACGCGAAAGGCTGAGCGCGACCCTGCGCCGAACGCCAAGCCGAGGACCACGATCGCCCCATGCGGCCTTATCGAGCAGGTCCGTTTGAGTAACGATGCCGATAACCCGAGCTTTGTCGTCCGTGACCGGAAGTGCTTTGATGGGGTGCTCACGGAGTAGGTTCAGAGCCTCGTGGATCGGTGCGCCTGGCGCGATTGCGACGACGTCTTGCGACATGATGCTGGCGCAGGTCGCAAGGCCTGAACGACGGCGGTAAGATCGAATTTCGGCCTGACGTAGAATCTGTTCGAGGTCGTCACGATCGACCTCGAGAAGTTGATCGTACTCGGCAAGGACAGCGTCGAGATCGGCTCCACTGAAGCCGACGCGCTCGGCCGGCAACGGGTCGGCCGTTTTCCGATCCGTGGCGGCGCTCGCTCGATGCGGGTAGGAGCGCCCAACAAGATTGTTGAACAACAGCGCGACCGCGAGCAGCAATAGGGTGTTGGCGCCCACAGGCCAGATCACGAACTTGAAGCCGAGATCACGGATCGCAGGACCGCCGAGAACCGCAGTGAGGGCGACGGCGCCGCTCGGCGGATGGACGCAGCGACAGCTCATCATCACCGCCACTGCGACCGAGACGGCGACAGAAGAAGCGACGAAGAGGTTCGGAATCATCGTCGCCGCGCCCACGCCTACCACGGCCGCAATGGTGTTCCCGCCGACGATCGCCCAAGGTTGAGCCAGCGGGCTGGCCGGCACGGCGAACAAAAGCACTGCGGATGCGCCCATTGGAGCGATCAGGATAGGCAGGGCGTTTCCCGCTCCGACTACCATCTTCGACACGAGCCCGGTCACAAGAATGCCTAGCAATGCTCCGGTGGCTGAGCGGGCACGTTCCCGCACGCTGGTGGGCATTGCGCGTGGAATCCACGCGCTGAGGTACGACGCCATTACTGAGCTTGCCTTCAGCAGCTGCGGAAACGGTTGTAGGCAAGCGCACGCTCACCTGCCCTCGCTCATGACACGCAACGCTTGATCTGCCGAGTGGTGACGCAGCTACTTTTCGCTTCGCCTTCATGCCGGCAGCCAGCAATCCTATGGCAAGCTGCCTTATGGTTTCGCAGCGGCCTCCCCCGGCGCCCTACCAATTCGGACGGAGCAAGCGATGCCCACAGACCAAAGAACTGTCTGCCCAAAATGCATCGATGACGCGAGCATTGCCGATTTCATCACTTCCGCTGCCGTCGCAAAGAAATGCAGCTTTTGCAAACGGCGGCGCGCCGGGGCGTTCGCGGCGCCCTTGCTCGAGGTATGCGAGTTCATCGACGAGCGCGTCTGCGAACGTTACGACGATCCGGCTAACGGCCTCGCGTGGGAATCGGCCGAAGGTGGCTACCAGGGCGAAACTTTCACATCGCTCGAGCTGCTTGAGGATGAGATAGGCTTGGAACTTCCCTACGACGCTGGCTCCCTCCTGGAAGCGATCGCCGAGAGGCTCAGCAAGGATTTGTGGTGCGAGGGCAACTTCTACGGACTGAGCCAGAAAGACGCGTTACATTTCAGCTGGGAGCGGTTCTGCCGCGTCGTCAAGCACGAGCGGCGCTACTTCTTCGCCACCGCCGACCACGAGGACGATTACGAGGTTCTCAGCCCCGCAAACACGCTCTCGCGCCTGTTTGCATATGCGGAGGATGACGGGCTCTTCGTCCCCTTGCCTGCGGGTTCTACGCTGTTCCGGGCGAGGTGGACGCCGAAGGGGAAAGTGTTCGACGATGCGGTGCAATTGGGACCGCCGCCGCTGAAGCTCGCGACACAGACCAACCGGATGAGTCCACCGGGCATCGTCATGATGTACGCATCGGAGGACGCCCGAACGGCACTGGCCGAGACGGCAGCCGAGCCAGGACGATACACCCTGGCCGCATTCGAGACGCAGCGCGAGGCCGTCATCCTCGACGTATCGAAGGATCTGCATATCCCGTCGATGTTCTGGGAAGTGCCCGATAGCTTCGAGTACGATCCGCGCCCGCGCCGTGCCTTCCTTCGAGAGATTGCTCGGGATATCTCGAAACCTATCGCGCGCGACGACAAGGTCCACATCCAATATGTGCCGACGCAGGTCGTGACAGAGTATTTGAGGACAGTGGCTACTAGCGACGGACGCCGGATCGACGGCATTCGCTACCGCAGTTCGAGGACGAGCGCGAAAACCTCGCTCGTCCTTTTCGCCACGCAGGACTCGATGATTCTGCCGGAAGCGCTTAGACCTAGCTTCTACTCTACGGTGAATCGCTGGTTTCAGCTCGTCTCGAGCAAGAAGCGGAAAGTGACCGAGAAGATGATCGCAAGCTGGAAAGCGATCGACGATTAGCGATCTCGGCGAACGCTATCCGATTGCGACGAATCCACCGTCGCAGAACCAGTCGCTCTCGGCCCACGCTTGGTAAGCCGCCGTTCTCCAGCCGTTGAGGCGTCCAGCCAAGCAGCTTTCGGCGCGCTCTTTGAGGTAAGCGCGAACAGTCATGGCGCCGCCATTCGTCTGCAGCCCGATCAAGAGATGTCGTATGCTGAGCAGCTCCTCCGCAGCCTCGGAGCCGTAGAGTGACGACAGACCGAGGCTTCGAAAATGCCTTCGCAGTCGCTCGGCGAGCAGTGCATCCCATGAGGCTGAGGCCTCAACGCGGAAAGACATTGACGCCGGAGCGACCTCTATGACGTCCGCGAACAGCCAACGCTGATCAGCGACGTCGTCAAAATAGGGATGGAGCGATACGTCTTCGGGGACGCGAGGGATGCTCGCGAGCTTAGCCTTGTTGCAGTCACTGCAGGACGGGACGAGATTTATGGGCGCGACCGCCAACGCGGGATAATGCGCCTTCGGAAGATGATGGTCGAGTGTGGTCACTGTGCGATGTGCGCAAAGGGGACAGCGACCTTTGGCTGCTGCAAAAATCTCGTCGTAGATGGCTCTGCCGGGCGAATTCTGCTTTGCCATCCGCGACGTGTAAACAGCCTCCATCTCTGCGGTTGTGACCACGCCATTGACGAGGGAATTGCGGGCGATTTGGTCGAGCGCCTGGGCCTCAGCGGCGGCGACAAATGCGTCCGACACCTTCTGGACCGATTGGGCAGCCGCCTGCAGCTTCGCCTTCAAAGCCGGCAGACGCACACGGCTGATGCAAGTGGCGAATGTATCTGCGGCCGTGTGTTCGGGACGATCGAGCTTCAACATCACTCTTCGTCGATCTGGCGAGCGGCGATAAGGGCCCGAACGATCGCCTTGGCTTCGCCACCCAGTTCGCCGCCGAAGCGTCCGACAACATCTTCGTAGGTATACCCTTCAGCCACAGCGTCTCGCAGCATCTTGTGAAATCCCGAGTCGGTCACTTCGAGCCCGAAGATCTCTCGCGTCAGGATGCCGACGTTCTCGCCGAAGGTCTCGATCTCGGGACGGTCAGCTTCGACGCGAAGATTTGTGCGTCGCACCTTCCATACGCAGCTTTGCGGCACCTCTTGCAGCACGACCGGTGAATGCGTCGCGATGATGCCGACGCCGTTCCGGTTGATGAGAAGGTCGGAGAGCGCACGCACGAACGCCGAGAGAAGCGGCGGATGGAGGTGGGCTTCCGGCTCGTCGAGAAGCACGAGTGTGCGTTCTTCGACCGTTTCAACCAGCCGCGTGATCGTCAGCAGGACGATCTTGTGGCCAGAGCTAAGTTTGCCGAACAATAAACGCGCCCGGGCACGAAAGTCTTTCTCCGACAGGTCTACGCTGGCCAGCGATGCGACCTCGGCGTCTTTGAAGATCGGGTCAGCTTCAAGCATCTCAAGCGCCCGACGCCAACGGCTCACCCGAGCGCCCTGTCGGCATAGCCAAACGCTGCGTCCGAAGTGCGCCGAAAGCTGATCCGGCGTTCTAGGCGGATGCGGCCTACCGTCCTCCCCGAAGCCAGTGCGTCGCAGCCCTATGTAGGCGTATTGCACGCCCGTCGACCTATCTTGCCGGGCGAGAAGATTGAAGGGATCAAACGCGCTGAAAGTCACCGACACGAGATTTGCGAATAGTCGTTCGTCGACCAGATCTTCGGTGTCGCCCTCAAACGATCCTACGTCCTGGTCTTCCTCGTCGACGCCGACGAGCGCGTGGGTCATCCCGTTGAGAAGTCGCGTCTTGCCCACGCCGTTTCGACCGATCAAGACATGGATGTTGGTCGGCGGCTGGGATTCAGGTTTGACCTCAAAGGAGAGACGGACGGGAGCGACCCGCGATCTCGGCGGCTTGGGTGCCGTGTAGCTGAATTGATAGCTCGACAGACGTGCACCGCCGCGCGCCATGCGGTAAAACTGTCCTTGCACAGTCGCCGGTGTGACGGCCCGCAGCAAGGAGACGCCGGTGACCTTCTCTTTGAGCGCTCGCTGAAACAGCTCGGTATCGAAAGCGACGTCCTTCAAGGCTTGCAAGATTCGATCGCGCCGTTCGGAACCGAGCGCGTTCAAGTCCTCGTAGTAGCTGTCGTCCTGGCCGAGCGAGAAGAAACGGTCGTCGAGCGCATCGAAGGTCTTTGGGATAGCGGGTCGACGCTGACCCTCCTCCATCTCGAACTGGCCAATTTTGACGCTGCCAACGTCATGGCGTTCGCCATCGCCGCCGTAGAGGACCAGCGAGTACATGGTGCTGAACTTGAACCAGTCGTCCCAATTGTCGGTCAGGAGATAGGCGCGATCCTTTGCATCTGCCGAAGGCCGAACGCCGGGATCGAGGACGTGGAAATACATCACTCGCCTGCCCTTCATGGCATGCTGGATCGACAAACCGTCGCGTTTAGACGCGACGCTTGGTCGAGATTGCTAGCACGTCGTCGAAGCCAGGTTCGACGCCGAAGGTCATCCCCGTTGAAGCCCGTTGTCAGGACGCCGCGTGCCTTTAATGGCCGGTTTTCTCACGCCTTAGACTGACAAGCAGATCGGGTTCGAAGATTGGGGATAACCGCCGTGTAGCGCCAGACGGCCTTGACGGCGACAGGCTGATTCACCATCCTCACTTCAGACAAGTGAGGATGGTGAATGCGGCATCGGTTGTTCGATCTGGCGGGTGGGCCTGTTCTCTCGGGCGCGATCCCGGGGCGCAAGCTGCTCAGCGCGCTGATCGCGGCAACGCTTTTGCCGGACGAGCCAACACCCGTCTTCCTCGACTTCGCCGAGGTGCAGGTTGCGACGTCCTCCTTCCTTCGTGAGGCCGTGATCGGATTCCGCGACTACGCACGGCAGTCCCTGCCCAACGTCTACCCGGTGGTGGCGAACCTCTCCGCGGCCGTCGATGAGGAGTTAAACTTTTTCGTGCGCGCCCGTGGAGACGCGTTCTGGAGCTGCGAGCTCGACGCCCAACACCGTGTCGCCAGCGCCCGTTTGATTGGCGAACTCGATCCAGCGCAGAGCTCGACGTTCAATGCCGTGATCGAGCTTGGCTCCATAACAGCGCCCGAGCTTGCCGCGCGCTTTGTCGGCCAAGGGATCGGGCCGACAGCCTGGAACAACCGCCTGTCGGCACTGGCCATCAAGGGCCTGATCGTCGAACGCAAGCAGGGCAAATCAAAATCGTTCAGCACGCTCCTGGAGATCGCCTGATGGGTCTCGACTACATCCGCGCGCAGACAGGTAAGCCCTGGCGGAGGCGTTGGAACGGCGGCATCGATCGCCTGAAGGCGCCGACACTCCTCGAGCTGACCATGTCCGAGTCCGCGCGCACCGTTACCGCAGAATTGAATGCCGGCTCCCGCGTCAGAGCCGGCGACACGCTGATCGTTCAGAGTGCGCCCGACGGCCTTACGATCAGCGACGGCCTGCGCGCGATCGGACGTGTGGCCAATCCCTCGCTCGAGCTGTCCACCGCCATAAGCAATGAAGGAGGCTATGCCGAAGGCGTGCTCCAGCGGGTGGGGCTGTTCGGCGACACCGCGGAGATCAGCGTGAAATGAACCACCGTCCGTCTCATGAGCCGTCGCGCCACTTTCCGCAGCCGCATCGGCTTTGCGACGATGCTACGCGTCATCCTCCCTCGTTGGGCTGCCCAACATGTCTCGACTACGATCGTTGCGGCGGCATCCACACCGATGCTGGCATCCTCGATTGTCAGGATCTCTGCACCTGCCGGGATAAGACCAAGTGCGACATGGCCTGCCGATTCAACCCAGACCGCTTCGTCGGCCTCATGCGCGACGTCCGCGGCCTCGATTTCGAGAACTCGCCGCGCGCGCCGGCGAATGGCGCGCCCGTCCTCCCTGTGATCGTCCCCTTCATCGATCACCGTTATGGGCGGGTCGCCACCCTCGACGAACCGGTTGTCGCGATTTCGCTCTATGAGCTCGTCAACCTCGCGACCGGTAAGCCGCACGTCAGATCCCGCGCTGAGCTTGCAGCACGTTTTCTAATTCCCGAGGCTGCGACGATCATCGTGAGCGGCGTCGACAAGGATGGGCCGATCGAGCGCTGGTGGGAGCTCAAGCAACGACCTGCGATCCTGGCCACATTGAAGGCGATTGGTGTCGAAGTCATCACGACGCCCAATTACAGCGTCCTGACGGATGTCCCGCGCACCGATAACTTCTACGCGATGAAGCGCATCCTGTTGGCCTGGACGGAGATGGCGTCGGCGGGTCTCGCAGCCGCTTTGCACGTGAACGGCCGCACGCCTCGGGACTACGCCCGATGGGTCGAGCTCATCGCAGACCGTCCCGAGATCGGGGTCATTGCGTTTGAGTTCGCGACCGGCAGCGGCCGGGGCGGCCGGATCGATTTTCACGTCGCTCAGCTTTGTGCGCTCGCCGATCGCGTCGGACGCCCACTCGTGCTCATCATGCGGGGCGGCGGCCGCAAGCTTGATACGTTGCGGCGCCATTTCACACGTGTGACCCTGATCGAGACCGAAGCCTTCTCGCGGACCATCCGGCGTCGGCGGGCTTATCTGACCGAGTCGGGTCGCCTGAAATGGGCCAGCTTTCCAACCCCGGAGGGTGCACCAATCGACGATCTCCTCGCTCACAATGTCGCGCTTGTGCGAGCGTCCTACGAGGCCTCCCCAAAGCTGGCCCTCCCCTTACGGGCACCGACGCGGCGCATCCGGCGTGCAACGCACCGAGACGGCGAGGCCATCCAGCCAGGCCTTCTGCGCCAACTCAACCTGCCCGGTGAGGCTCGGAGCGTCTCCCCAGAGGCGCAGAGCGTAATCGCCGCTGCGAAATCGTAGGTCGGCGGCATCATGGGCAAGTGCTCGAAACAACTGACCGATGCCGTAGCCGTGACCCGAGCTGCGAGCATGGCGAGATGCGCCGTCAGAGGCCGCCGCCTTGAGCGCAGATCCGGAATCCGACAGTCCGGCGAAATCTGGATTCTCCCGAAGGCTGGCCAGCACGCCGCGCCCCGTGTCGGCGACGACGAACTCAAATGCGCCTTTGCTCGCGGCGTAGACGACGACGCCGCTGGCGGGGCGGTCGCTATGTTCGAGGACGTTGTCCATCAGCTCGACAAGAGCGCCCAAAAGCCCGGCCACCAGCCCCCGTGTCAGTCCCTCCTTGATGGCCGCGTTTTCGGCATGCTTGGCCCATTGCTCCCACAACGGCCGTTCGGCGCCGTCGAGGTTGGGATCGAAGCGCGCCATCGGGAAGACACCGGCACGATCCCGGGCGCCCTCGCCGCTGATCGCCCCCTCAGCGAACGCGCGGATCAGCTGGTGAAAAAGCGGCGGCTCAACTATCACTTTGCGGTAGGCTGCTGGCCAGGCGGCCATCGCCATCGCCAGTTCGACCAGTGGACCGACCCGTCCCGACCGACTGAGCGTTACGGTCCCGTGGTTCTGCAGTCGTCCGGCCGCGGCTTGCCACAGCAAATCGTCAGCCGCCTCGAAGCTCGCGCCGATCTGCAGCCCGTCCCGATCCACTCGGTCCTCTCTGATCGCATCCAGAGCAGGCCACCTGCTGCCTGACGTTCCCGAGACGAGTCTCTCACGCGGCGGTTGCAGTGTCGTCGACTCCAGCTTCAATCATCACCGCGTTCCACCGTTTTCGCATGAGGACGAGCCATCAGCTCAATCCGCTCAATCGATCTGAGACTTGTCGACGCCCTCGTGGATTTCATCCGCGGCCGTGGCTACGTCCTCGATTTCTCCGACACCTCCTTCGCGGCCTTCTTCGCCGGCGAGCTCGACATCGACATCGACGATCCGGCTTATGCCAAACAAGGTGGGTCGAAAGGCAAGCGCTTGCGTTGCTTTCTACAGATGGTGGATGACGTCACCGCCGTCCGAACCCTGCGTGCTCTTTGGGACCATCGTGCCGAATGGCTGGTTCAAAACCAGCAAGCCGAGCCGATGTCGAACGCGGAAGGTCGCTTCCTCGCGCTCATCGCAAGGTTGGATGGATCAACTGGGGCAAACTTCGATCAGCAGCCGCGACCAGCGACAAACTGGCGCCTACTTGCCGGTCTCCGCGATGATTTTGTCCAAGTCGCGAGTCTGCCGCCACAGGATCGCGGTTATGCCTTCGAGGGCTTTTTGGGCCGTTGTTTCAACGTCAGCGGTCGTAAGGCGCGCGAGCCGTTTCGGAATGTCGGCGAGCAGATCGACGGCAGCTTCATGCTTGGGGAAGAAATTTATCTACTCGAGGCTAAGTAGCAAGCGAGCCCGACGGGCGTCGGCGATCTGCACGCCTTCCACGGCAAGCTCGAGCAGAAAGCAGCCTGGGCGCGTGGGCTGTTCGTCAGTTATCATGGTTTTACCGCCGAGGGTCTGACGGCATTCGGTGTCGGCAAGCGACTGATCTGCATGGACGGTCGTGATATCCATGACGCGCTCGACCATAACATTCCGTTGCGCACCGCCCTCGAGTACAAGGTTCGCCGCGCCGCTGAGACTGGCCGTGCCTACGTGCCAGTCGGCGAGCTGTTCAACCTAGAGAGGCCGACTTGCGCTTGATAAGACAGACATCGAGCCACGTAAACAATCCTTCAGTTTTTTGAACCAAACCACCATTCGAAAACTCCACTTTTATTCATCTCCTTCCACTCCTTTTCTGTATAGAAAAAGGTGGAGTTGAAAGGATAGACGTGCCGGAAAAGGCTCTGCCAAAAACTTATCCGTAGCCGATCTTCCCGGTTCATCCCGAGAGCATCACCGGTTTCGTTGTAGGCAATCGAATCCAAGGCGCGCATAGTCGGTGGCTGATCGGCGTAGAGACGAACCAAGTCCGACTCCCACTTGCGAATGCTCGCGGGGCTTTCGTCGCCAGATTCTTCTAGGGCCGCCAATACCTCGTAGAACCGCTTCTGCAGAAACTCGTGTGTCCTGGCGCGTCCACCGGGGTCGAAGACGAGTTGTATGGTTGCGAAGAACGTGGTCGCGAGCCCAAGGTAGGTTGCCCGCTCGTGATGCTCGCTCGCTTGCAGAAATTCTGAAGCCACCCCCGCCCCAAGCATTATAACGATAAAGTTGAAAAACTTGTTCATAGCATCTAGTATACGCAATCTTGCTTTATGATAATGCGCATTGCGGAGAGCATCAAAGCGCACTTTATCTAAAGTCATTGCCCCTTCTTGCCTCCGAGGGTCGGCGGAGGTCTGATTCCGTGACTGTGAAGTGCACGACCCAGCACTTTGTCGGCTTTGCCTTCGGCCTTCAGCTTTTCATCGCCGGTAAGCTTGCCCACAGCCTCTTTGACCGAGCCAACGGCCTCTTTAGCGGCGCCCTTCGCCTTGTCGGCTTTGTCTTTCAGACGATCGGGATTCATGGGACCCGCCCGCAAGTCTCGTAAATGGATGACCGCAGAATGCTACACGAGCGATGCGCACGTAGCTACGGTCTTAACTCGCTTCGTGGCGGCAGATCGCGTCCAAGTCTTGCATAAGGCGAGCACGCCAATCCGCTGGCCGCGTGTATGCTATCCTTTCTTCTGTTCAAGGCTGACGATCGGAAAAGTGTTGAGTGACGACCCGTCTGCTTTAGATCGCAGCCTTCTGCGCCGGCTGGATGGCATGCGTCCAGGAGGCGCGACGCAACCGGTATCCGCCCAGCCTGTACCGAGCGCGCGCATCGACATTGCCAATGTGTTCGAAGCGGTTCAGCACGCCGCAAATGCTATGACCTCCATGGCGGAACGTATCCGGGAGCTTGAGGCGCACACGAAAGCCTTCCTCGCGTCGAACCTGGAGCTGGAAGAGCACAATCGGCGCCTTACCGCGGACGTCGCTGGTGTAGTTCAGCAGCGCGACGGCCTCGCCGCGGACCTAGAGATCGAAACCGCGCGCGCGAAACGATTGGAAGAAGTCGCCGCTCAAAACGTGATGCGGGGGACGTCTCTCGAGCGTGAACTCGAGGCGACACACTCCGACCTTGCGCGGATCGTCCAAGCGATCCGAAATCGTCTCGGTGCTTGAGATCGGCGTCGGTGCCATCTCGATCGCCCGGGACATCCCGTCCGCGAGACTGACCCCAAAAAATTGATGCCTCGGGACTGCGCTTTCGCACTCGGCCTCCGGCACTCACGAGTATGGCGACCCACCAAACGAGCAAGCGGACCCTACTCCTCCAGTTTTCGTGATTGAGCGATCAACGTTTCAGCGACACGACGTATTTGCCCGCGCCTGAGCAGAGCTAATCTTGTGTCAGCCTCTGCTCCTGAACGCCAGAGGTTAGGGCCGTCGCAAATCTTCCCCAGCGATCTAGCGACGGCCCGCCTTCTGTGAGTATGGACGTTAGTCTACGCGTAAGTTGCCGGCCGAGTTCTTTCCCGAACGCTTGTCCGCGACGACCTCATACGAAATCTTTTGACCTTCGTTGAGGCTGCGCATACCAGCCTGCTCGACGGCCGAAATGTGAACGAAAACGTCCGGGCCGGAGTCGTCAGGCTGGATGAAGCCGTACCCTTTGTCGGAGTTGAACCATTTCACGGTGCCAGTAGCCATAGACGCCCCAATCATCGAGTTGACGCAACAGACGTATCAGAATCTTCGACCGTTAGCCTTGCGCGCAAACGACGCCACGACGTCCGAATCCGTCATGGCGAGATTTCGTTCACAACTCCGCCACCTTCGAGCACGGTCAAGAGGTTGCGTAGCGCGGCGTCACACAGGCGCGAGACCGACTGATGCGAGACCCCGCCGACATGGGGGGTCAGGAGGACGTTGGGAACGTCGCGCCAGCGCTCGGGCGACGCGGGCTCTTCGGCGAAGACGTCGAGCGCGGCGTAACCGAGCCGGCCGTCCCTGAGTGCCGAGATCAAGGCGTCCTCGTCGAGCACCGTCCCGCGAGATATGTTGACGACGAGGCCGTCTTGGCCAACAGCCGCAATCGTCTCGGCGTCGACCAATCCGACGGCATCGCCGCGAACGGCGACGATCAACGTGGTGCACCAGCGCGCCAGATCGGCCAGGCTGTCGCGGCGCGGCCAAGGGGCGTCCTTCTGACTTGTCGCCCACCAAGCGATCTCACCGCCAAACGGTGCTAGGCGATGCGCGATCGCGGTTCCGATGTTGCCCAGGCCAACGAGACCAAATTTCTGCGCACGCATTCCCTGTCGACGCGCGGGCAAGCCGTGCGCCGACCAACGACCCTCTCGCGTCCATGCGTGCATCTCGAGTAGCCGGTGCACGGACGCGAGCATCATCGCGACCGCGTGGTCGGCGACGTCGCCACTATGGGCGTCGCCGGCATTCGCGACCTTGATGCCTCGTGCGCGGGCAGCGGCGATATCGATGCCTTCATATCCCGCGCCAGGCACCGCGATCAGACGAAGATTGGGAAGGCGCTGCATCATCGAGGCATCAAGCTGCGTTGTCAGGCTCGCGATGACCTCGTTGCCACGCGCTGAAATCACGGCGTCGTGGTCGCGAGCTGTCCATAGCCGTATGATCTCAAATCGGTCGGCGACTGTGGGGTCGATCAGTCGTTCGGCGCCCTCTGTGCAGAGCAGCAAGGCAGGTTTGTTCAACGCTCGGCTCCCGTCCCGCCAGTCGAGGTAATCGAACAGCTAGGTGAGCGCTAGATAGGGAGCCGCACCCGCGGCGCGAGCGAGCTTTGGCCTGCTCCGCTGGCTCGTTCCCTGGTTCCGCCGTTGCGCCGGACCAGCCGATTCCGGTGGACGCTTACGTGCGCAATTCGCGTCGACCCAATATTCGTGACTAAATAATGCGAGACAGCCAGAGGATGGAATGCCGGTGTCCAAAGAAATGACCGATCGCGAAGCCTATCTCCTCACCAAAGCGCTATGTGTGGCCTCGCGAGCATTAAGAGCGCAAATGCATCCGCCTTTTCCTGACATCGAAGAAATGGAAGAGATGGCAAAGACGTACTACCCCGACTGCTACAAAGTGGTTCAAATGGAGATAATCGTCGGACGCGCACTCAAGGCAGGCTACAAATTAAAGGGACGCCTGGACATTGATGTCATCCAAAAGTGGCTGGATGAAAACTTGCCCGAAGATGCTGACAACGTCTTGCCGTTCGAAAACTGTCTACGCTTGAACCGGGAGTGAGTGCAGGACCTGCTGACCAGTGACCCGCAGCGGTCGGCGCGACCGCAACGTGGCGCTCAGGGAACGATCACTGCGGACGTCAACAGCGGGTCGCCGGGGACCGATACGAAGCGAAATCCGAAGCTTCGGCAGAGTCGCGCATCGCGACATTCTCGTACAAAATGAACCCTTCGACGCGAGCATAACGCTTGGTTCTCGCCTCGGCGATGAGCCTTTCCATCAGCCGCCAACTGAGCCCATGGCCATTGAGATCCGAGCGCACGAGCATCGCGAACTCGGCGGCGGTCTCGTTGCCTTCTTGATGCAGGCAAGCAAGCGCAGCTGCGCTGCCGTCCAACGGCTCGATCGCGAGCAAAGAGGTCGCCCGGCCGTCATCAAGCGAAAGCAGCTTGTAGAGGAAACGGTGATCAAACTTCTTCATTGAGACGAAGAAGCGCCAGGGGATATCGTCGGCGGTCTCGCGCTCGAGCAACGCTCTGACGAGATCCTCGTCGTCTGGACCCGCTAGGCGAAGAAGGTAGGTGTCTCCCGAGCGCGTGACGACGATCTCGTCCTAATCAGAGCTGCTCACTGCGCCCTTCCCTGTCGATCCGGTCCGCGCTTCCCTCATGGGTTAGCATCCTACTGCCCGTCATCTCGAAGCTTTGCAATATGCCGAAATTTTGTCCGTGTTGCGCGAGCCGAGCCGTCATTCAGACCCGAACACGCTCATGCCACCGAACTGCCTCGCGTTGGCGAATTCACCGGCAACGATTGTCGCGCGATCAGGTCCATTGACGAAGGTCTCAAGTCGCCGGGCCTGATTGTCGAGGCGCTTGAGTGCGGCGAGTTCGTCGTCAGTGCCAAGGCGCGCCTTCCCGACCGCGGATTTGAGCACCTTGATCGTCTCGTCGAAGACGCGGACCGGAACCGGAAATGGGTGTCGATCTTTGCCACCGTGGGCGAACGCGAATCTCGCTGGATCACGGAATCGGCATGGCGCGCCATGGATCACCTCCGCGACGAGCGCGAGCGCGTCGACGGTGCGCGCGCCGACACCGGGCACGAGGAGGAGATCAGCGAAGTCCTCCGGGCCGCGATCCGCGGCTGCAGCAAGCGCCGCGTGAAGACGAGGTGCGATCAAGTCGCCGTCACGAACGTCGTGGTGCGCAGGCATCACCAAGTGCGGCAGACACAGCTGCGAGACGGCGATATCTTCCGGCACGCTCCGAGGCGCAGCGATGAGCCGCCCATGTTCGCGAGCTATGGCGTCAGGGCCCAGGTCCGCCAATAGCGTCAGTTGGCCGCTGCGCGACGCGGCAGCGCGCGCGTCTGTAAGATTGACTATCTCGCCTTGGGCCATGCCTTCGATCGCCGTGTGCGGTGCCTCGGTGAAGCTCGCGACGTCCTCCGAATGCCAATGGTAGCGCCGGGCCTGACGTCGCCCGTCGTTCATTTCCTGCTGCACGACTGTCCATCGTCCCTCGTCGCTTACGAAGAAACCGTGCAGGTAAAGGTCGAAGCCGTCCTGGATGGCGGTGCTGTCGACCTTGGCAACGAGCCGACTCGTGCGCGCGAGCCCCGCCCCATCGATTCCGACACGCTCCCCGACCGCGAGAAGCTCGTCCGGCGTCTTCCGCGAATGGCTGCCGCGGCCGCCGCAGACATGGATGCCGAGTTCTGCCGACATTGGTGCGAGGCCGCGCTTCAAAGCTCCAAGCACGCTGGTGGTGATCCCTGACGAATGCCAGTCCATCCCCATCAAGGCCCCGAACGACTGGAACAAGAAGGGGTGCGCGAGCCGGCGGAGGAATTCATCCCGGCCGTAGTGATGAACGATGGCCTCGGTCATTACGGCGCCGAGGCGCACCATCCGATTGGTAAGCCACGCCGGCACACGGCCGCTGTGCAGCGGCAGATCGGCACTTCCACCGCGGCGCGCGGCGCTCACGCTGCCGGCGTCCGCCACATCGCACGCACGCGCGCAGCGAGATCGATCCGCGCGGCGGTCGTCATCGGGTCCGCCGTCGGTCGTGCTTCTGGCTTCGGCCAAGCAGCCTGCTCGAAGAGGTGCAATATCTCGCGCGGGATGAAACGCGTGCGTTGCGCATAGACGTGTCGGTCACCGCGTTTGTTTTGAGCGTGGGTGAAAAAGCGATGCGGCACCACGACGTGAAGATCCAACTTCGCGCGCGTCATCGCGACATAGAGAAGCCGGCGCTCTTCCTCGATTTCAGCGGTGGAACCGGTGCCGAGGTCGGAAGGGATGCACCCGTCCACGCCGTTGAGGAGAAAGACGCTGGTCCATTCCTGCCCCTTCGCCGAATGGATCGTCGAGAGGATCAGGTAGTCCTCGTCCTTCAGCGGCGCCCCCGCACGGTCGCTGGTGGCGTCCGGCGGATCAAGCGTCAGCTCCGTAAGGAAGCGCTCGCGCGACGGGTAGCCGGAGGCGATCTGCTGCAGTTGCAGAAGATCGGCGCTACGTACCTCGGGGTCTTCGTGCATCCGTTCGAGGTGAGGCTGGTACCAGGTGCGGATTTCATCGAGGTCTGCCGGCCACGCGACATCGCGACGTGAGACGCTTGTCGCCATGGCGACGAACGCGCCCCAAGCCTCGGCGCGCGCTGGCGGCGCCAGACGCGACAGCGCATCGCGCGGGTCTGACGCCGTCTTCAGGACGTCGAGTGTCGTCCTCGCGGTCTTGGCACCGACGCCGGGCAGAAGCTTCAGGACACGGAAACCGGCGATCCGGTCTCGCGGATTGGCGATGAAGCGCAGCGTGGCGAGCACGTCCTTCACGTGCGCCGTGTCTAGAAACTTCAGGCCGCCGAATTTCACGAAAGGGATGTTGCGCGCGGTGAGTTCGACCTCGAGCGGACCGCTATGATGCGAGGTGCGGAACAGCACGGCCTGGCGCTTCAGGTTGATGTCGTTCTCGCGATTGGCCAGCACGCTTTCGACAACGTAGCGAGCCTGGTCGGCCTCATCGCGAACTGAAACGACCAGCGGCTTCGCGCCGGGGGCACGATCAGTCCAAAGGTTCTTGGTGAAACGCTCCTTTGCGAAGGCGATGACCCCGTTGGCGGCTGACAGGATCGCCTGCGTCGAGCGGTAGTTCTGCTCCAACGTCACTATTTTTGCCGGTGGGTCGAACCGAACAGGGAAGTCGAGGATGTTGCGGACCTCCGCGGCGCGAAACGAGTAAATCGACTGCGCATCATCGCCGACGACAGCAAGACCCTTTCCGTCCGGCTTCAATGCTAGGAGGATCGAGGCCTGGAGCCGGTTTGTGTCTTGGTATTCGTCGACGAGCACATGGTCGAAGCGGCCGCCCATCTCGGCCGCGATCGTTGGCTCGGTCACAGCCTGCGCCCAATGCAGCAGCAGGTCGTCGTAGTCGAGTACGTTCTCGGCCTGTTTGGCGTCGACGTAAGACGCGAAAATCGCGCGCAGCTCGTCGCGCCAGGAGACACACCAAGGAAACGATCCGGCCAGGACCTCCTCGAGCGGCGCCTCGGCGTTGATGCAGCGCGAATAGATGGCAAGGCACGTCGCTTTGGTCGGGAAGCGCCGCGTCATCTTCGAAAACCCGAGCTCATCGCGTACGATGTTCATGAGATCGCCGGAGTCTTCACGGTCGTGGATCGTGAAGCCAGGATCGAGGCCGAGCGAGCCGGCGTGCTCGCGCAGCAGCCGCGCGCCGATCCCGTGGAATGTGCCCGACCACTCAAGACCCTCGACCAGGGTACGGGCACGTTCGCCCAGGATCTCGCGTGAGATACGCTCGATCCTGTTCGACATCTCAGAGGCGGCGCGTCGCGAGAACGTCAGCATAAGGATGCGACGCGGGTCGGCGCCGCTCACGAGGACATGTGCTACGCGGTGGGCCAGCGTGTTGGTCTTACCCGATCCTGCGCCGGCGATGACGAGAAGGGGCCCAGCTGGATCCTCGATGCCGTACGTCGCTGCCGCTCGCTGCGCAGCGTTGAGACTGTCGAGATAACCGCTCACCGAATCGACCCGCTTCCCTCCGACCAGGGTCGCAGTTTCACTGTTTGTTCGCAAGAAGCTTGCGACATCATCACTGGCGACCAAGTGTGGCGGCAGATGCCGGGACCACTGTGGGTGCCCGCGTTGAGCCAGCGCCGGCTTGTACAAAGCGCGAAACGCGCTCAGGGGCTTGTCGCCCCGCCCTGCCCTGGGAAGATGTGCTCCGACACGGCTCGTGGTGCCAGTTCCTGCGTGTGCTGTACGCGGGGTGCCTTGGTCTAAAAACGCGTTTTACGGCGCGGCCTGGCGAGCCCTACGTGGCGTTTCTTGTCAGGCAGGCCCGGCGGCTCCGCGCGAGTGGCATGCCGCTTTACGAGTTCGATCCGACGTTCTGAGTTATGCCGGTGGGTACGATCGACTCGACGATCGAGGCGTATAGAGCCTCGAAGCCGGGCAAGCCAATCGTGGCGTAGAGTTCGGCGCGGGTTTGCATCTGATCGACGACGGCATGGGTGCCACCGTCAGAAATCGCTCGACTCAGCGTCAGCCGTCACGCCCGCGGCGCGGCTGCGCCTTGATGCCATCAGCGCTCCCGGTCCTCAGTCTGCCGCGACGAAGAGCGCGGACGTCGCCGACGACGACGGCGCCGCTCACGCGGATCCGGGCCATCATCTCCGCTCAAGCGCCCGACCGCAGGACGGCTGGTTGCGGGTTTTGCCACGACCTCGACTTGGTCGCCGGCTGCACTTTCGGGAGAAGGCACTCCTACCACTACGGTCGCGGTACGGGGTCGCTCGTCGACGTCGTGCAGACGGACACGTCGGCGGCCAGGATACGGTGTCAAACCCGCTTTGATCCGCAACTCGAAACGAGCGAGGGCGCGCAGCATGGTCATTGCGGTGGACAACGCGATCTTGTGGGCGCGGCGCACGAGCCTGACGGCTGACCGCGAAGCGGAAAGGTTCTCGGCGACGTTGGCCCAGATGTCATCGGCTCCGATTGTTGTAGCGTCGACCCCGCGCTTTTGCGCGATGCTGCGGCGTTCGGCTGCGGCGTCCACAATGAGGAAAGTCGGCTGCTTCTCTTCGCCCCGGAGTTTTGAGCGAAGTGGACCTGCGTGATCGGTGCCACCGGGGTACGCTTCGATCCGGTCGCCGCGATGTCCTGCGATGGCGCTTCCCGGGACTACGTAGCCCAAGGAAATGCGGTACCGATTGTCCACTGCTCGGACGTGATCCCACCATAGGCGGCCAATTCGGCCGCCCGGCGTTTGAAGGCAAAGCCATGCCAAGGCGCCGTTACGTTTGACGTCGACGACCATTTGCACAGGCGCGCGTACTGAAGCGACGCCGCGGCCACGTGCCGCGAACTCGTCTTCTGTGCGTCCCGTGAGCCGCAGAGGGTCTCCGATCGCCAATCGTATCTTTGCGCCATGCCCCCCTTCGTCGACGCAATCGACATCGAGAACGTCAGGCCCGAGCTCACCGCGTGTGCGCCGAAGGCGCCGAATCTCGTCCGTGAAAAGAGCTGCCTTGTCCGCGGTGCCCACGCCGATCGTCGGCAGGCAGCCGATGGTCTTTCCGGTTGCAAGTTCGACCCACAGCTTAGCGGTCGCGGCGACTACGCCGCGTTCGCCGCCCTCCACGAGCTGCGCCCTACCGGCGGCGCGCTGCGAATCAATAAACGAACGGGCTAGGTCGCGATCGATCGGCGCGTCGTCGAGCCGCCGCACGATCGGACGCTCGCGTTCTACGACGGCCGCAGCGGCCTGCTGGATATCGCGGCCGGTAAACCGGCGTGCAAGCCTTTGCGCGATGATGCTGACATCCGCGCCTGTATGGATTCCGGATGCGATAAGTCCGCGCGTTGCTGCGAGACGCACGGCTTTTAGATCGACCGACTCGCCGGCTGCCGCGCGCGCCTCGACCAGTTGCGCGGCGACATCCTCGGCGATCTGCAGCCGCGCCTCGGGATCATCGATCTTCGTCGAACGATCGACGTCGACAAATGATTCTCGCGTCCAATTGAGCCGTCGCATTTGATCTCGCCACTGCTCAAAGTCGGCGATGTCGTCGGTCTTGGCGCCTCTCGGATCCCCCTGCACTCCCCGCTTGGCACGCGCGGCTCGTTCGCGAGAGCAAAGGCCATCCCATTCTTCATCCGTGAGTTCCGCGAATTCCTTTGCGTTCTCGACGCCTTTGAGCGTCCGCTTAGAAAAAGCAACGCGCACATTGTCTGGGACGCCTGCGATGCGAAAACCGCCGTTATCGCCGTCGAAAATGACGTCGATGCCGACTGACCGCAGCTCATCCGCCAAGCATGCTGTGTAGTAAGCTCCCCCTTGGTGCACTCGACCGCGAATCTCGGCAAGGTTGAGGGCCCCAATGTGCCCGTCGTCAGCGAGAAGGACGTTAGGCACAATGACATGGCTGTGGATATGTGGATCGCCCAAAATCTTGATCCGCGGCGTCCCGAATTCTTGCGGAGCCCACGTCGGTCGGCTGGTGTAGTGCGTCATGGCTATATAGGCGAGACAACCGTCGTCTCGCGACGTTCCCGCTTTGCCGCGTCGCGTATAGCCCAAAAAGCCTTCCAGGTAGGCCATCGTGCGCGCAACCGCGCGGTCGTGGCACTGTGCGATCAGCAGACGCTCACCCACGCTGGCAGCAGCAGCCCAAGCTATGCTGAGCGTTTTTTCCGCTGAAACCACGCAATGAAGATGGCCGATTGCCGCACGATATGCCTCGAGCATCTTGCGGTAGCGACGCAGGACAAGCGCTTCGCCGACAGCGTCTCTGACATCGCGGACCCGCTCAAGAAGCGTATCCACGGGGACGCTCGCGTCAGCCCCGTAGAGCGCCGCGAACCGCCCGTACACGCTTGCGATTCGATCTATAGGCATAGGAGCGCCAGTGTCCGCTCGCAGGCCCGCCATGATCGCCTGCGCCTCAGCGACTGTTGCAAACCGATCGACACGCAGCCCGGCCTCCGAGGCCAAGCTTTCGGTCGCACGCTGTATCTGCTTACCGAGCAGCGGCCGGCCGTCGGCCCCGCGGCCCGCGAGCAAGCTGGCAAACTGACGTAGGGTCGGCGCCGCGCCAGCCTCTATGCGGAGGACGGTTGCGAGGTCAGGGTGCAGATCGGACCGCACCAGCGCACGCGCAGACGCCCCATACGGGCGCTGAGCGTCGATCGCCTGCTGCGGCAGCGTTTCTTTTAGGACATGCGCCGCCATTGGAACCGCCGTTGATGGCGCGCCAGCCTCGAAAGTCTTGTAGTTCAGCACGGCGCGCGCGCGCCGCTGAGTGCTCTCAGCATCCGCAGTTGCTCCCGCGAAAGCTCGACCAGTAGCCGAAGTGTTTTCGAATGCTCGTCGTCCACGTCGCCGGGCGCTGTCATGGCCGCGACAAGCGCGTCGTTCGTGATGGTCAGGTGTTCCAGCGCGTCGACGATCCGAGTCAGCACGGTAGTGTTCGCCTGTAGCTGCGTGCTGACGTCTGCCAAAGCCTGTTCAACGGGATTCATGGTTTAACCTCCGCTGCCTGCGCGTCGAACCACAGAGCGATCTGGCACATGGGTTTGCCGTCGACCGTTGATTGATTTTCCACACAGCGGCGCCGCATGTCGGCTGGGTCGTTCTGCTCGATTGCAGACCGCCAGAAGGGGTCGGCGAAAACCGTATCGGAACTCGCGGGCGCCGGTAACGCATGCAACACCGCGGCGCCCAGGAAAGCGCCGGCGATGATGAGCAAAGCCATGACTGCTAGGTCAGGAGCGCGGATGATCGATGACCACTGTTGGGTGGTCGGCAAGGATGAGTCCGCTCCATCATCAAAGACGTTAGCGCTCGTGACGTCCGGGCGCGCCTGTTGCAGCTCCGCACGCCGATACGTGGCGAAGGAATTCGCGATAAAATGTAGGCGATACGAGTCCCGGATTTGCGCGAGCGAGCACTCGAGGGCCGCGACGAGGAACACGTAAACGACGTCATGCTCGAGGCCAGACCCGACCACTGCCGCTGCAAACCTTCTGTTCAGGGCGGCGCAACGTGCATCTGGATTAGTAGGCGCGACTGGGTCCGCGCCGTTGCAGACTGCTCTGATGGCCCGGGTGGCGAGTTTTCGCGCGTCGAGCGATTCGCACACGGCGTCGACCACTACGTCCAAAGCCGGGCGCGCTTTGTCGTCTTCGCGCATCCCGGAGCGTTTGATCGCGGCAGCGGTGAGGTCTCTGATTTGCGCCGCCTCGGTTGGACGCCGAGGCGGCGCACGTTCGGCGCGATTAAGCACCCGGCAGCACCCGGTCGAGCAGCGGCTTCATGGCAACGCGCATCTGCTCCAGCCAAACCCGCGTCACGCGGCGGTCGGTCGGGCCGAGTGGGCCGAGCGGCTTATCTGATTCTTCGGTCGCTTTTTCTTTGCCGGCGATCGCATCGGCGAACGAGAGTCTGCGTTGGATGATAGGCAACGCCGGCCCAAGCGGGGGCATGGTCAAAACCATGCCACCGCGACGCTGGATAGCTTGAACCGTCGGTGTGTTGACAAGCGCGTCCCAGACTTCCTTGAAACTGATATGCTCAGGAATCGTGCCTTCATTGACTATAACGAAGGTCAGTTCAGGCGCGAATCTTTCTTCTTCTTCTAGAGCTTCAATGTAAGCAAGATCGTCTGGATCATGACCAACAAGATGAATAGCTACGGGAGCTACGCGGAGGTCCTCGATAAGAAGATCGTTCAATGGTAGCTGGTGCGTTATTCGAGCCATGGCGCGGTCGCCGCCGCCGTAATCAAGCATGAGGGTATGCGGGCTTACATTCCGGCCGAGTTCCTCGAGCTTATCGTAAGTCCACCGGATTACAGTCGCATCGTCGGGCTCGTGGGGAGTGACGGCTTCTGGAAAGAAAGAGGCAAGCGTAGCATTCGTACGATCGCCATCACCGATTGTTATCGGCATATGCAGTCCTGTAAGTACATGGATGAGCCATCTCGCAAATGTACTTTTGCCTTTGCTACCCCTTCCCAATATAAAGAATACAATAATCATTCTGGCGAGCAGTTCCCGCAGCGCGGGGCTTGGAGTAAAAGGTGGGATGTCATTGTCGAGGTGACCGTTCACGTCCGTCATATCGTTTCCTATCGATCAGGTTTTCACAGGCTTCGGCATTTTGGGTCGACGAGCGCTTCGCTGCGAAAGCGCCCAGTCTCCTGAGGTTGACCCAGGACTGACGACGGCTGCCGTTTCCGGCGGCCCAGGTCCCGCGGGCGGCACCGCTGCGGGGCGGCTGTCGACCCGCAGGGCGACCGAGGGGTTTGCGATGAGCGTTCTGACGCCTGGGAGCACTTCATCATGCGGACGGTTCGGAAGCGCCGTGATGGCGGCCCAAGTGGCAGCGACAAGCTTTTTGCTCGGGCGGCGTCCGCTTGGCCCGACGATGCGGGCTTCGGCGATGACAGCCATTGTCGTCGTCAGACCACCTGTCTCCTTGGCGATCCACCCGGCGATCGTGTCTTGATTGTGCAGCATCCAGACCGTGAGATCGCGCGAGTTTGCTCGGGCACGCTCGTACATTTCGTCGATCGAACGGCGCGGCATCAGAGGATGCCTCCGAAGCGCCACGTCGGCCGCGATACCAATCTTGCCAAATTGCGCACCACGAACCATCTCCGGCTACGATGTAGGATTTGTACCGAATTGCAGTCGTTCGTCAATGTGGTCGTTGATAGCCCGACGAGTGATTTGGGTTGTGTGCGCACCCGCACAGGGGGTTAATCCGGCCATGACGACACGTAGAAAGCCTTGGCTGGAGGTCGCGGCGGACGCGGCACAATGTTTGGAGGGTCTGAGTGGCCCCCATCGACGCAAAGCTCTTGCGGACGGCGTAAAAACGGACAGATGGCCAGCTCAGAATTTACGGCGCATGCTCTCGGCTCGAGCCTACGTCATCTCAAACGCAAAAAACTGCGGCGTCGAAGTCGGGGACGTCCGTGGATCGTACGAGGCGATCGAGAATCTCACGCGCGTTGCGAAGATCTCCCCTGCTGTCGCAGGCGAGCATATGCGCCGGGTCTTCACCGGTGCGATGAACGCCCGCGAGATCCGCGCAGTCCTTACCGACATGCGCAAGAAAGCTGCCGAGCGTCCCGCAGCAGGCCCCAACGACGACGACGGCTGGTCAGTGTACTGGGAAGAGACCGTCAACGTCCTGCTTGGCGATACCGCCAGAAAGGTCAGTGTCGCGCATAAAGGCCATAGCACGCGAGGTCGCTGGCTAGGCGTCGACATAGAAGTGACCGTACCGAGCGACAAGATCGTCGCGATTTTCCTCTCTCCGCGCTGCAAGTTTTCTACCTGGGCGAGAAAGCCTGTTGAAGACCAACTGCCAAGTGTGCTGTGCGCGATGGCATTCTATTCCAGGGTATATTTTATCTTCTACGAAGAAAGAGAGAGCGCTCTCATCAAGGAGATGATTGCGAAAGGAGATTGGGGCGGAAAGGACGTGATCGTGCAGGAGCCGATCCCCTGGAACGAGGAATCAAACCAGATCTAACGCCGCGGCCACCCTTGTGCACCTATCCCGAAGCGCAGCGCCAACCGAGGTGCCGCTTATCTCTGATGCCTCGTGAGACTTGTAGAAAGTCGTCCCGCCGATAGCCTTGCGGAACGATGCCATGCAAGCCAGGATGGCTCTGGGCGCACTTTTTGCCTATCAGACTGTCTAAAGCGTCATATCGCCCTTCCCTCACCCAGCTGAGTGTCATGCCGATAGACTTGACCTTGACGCCGCTATAGCAACGCTACCTGCGAAACGCGCGGGAGTTTGCCAACGACGTGCTTGCGCCGATCGTGCGTGAGGCGGATGAAACGACCGATTCGCAGCGCCGGACTGGCGCGCTCGATCAGCCGGACCTACAGCGATCAGGTCTACGTAACGCCGAGCGGCATGCTCAGCGTGCAGCATTTCCAGTTCATCGTCGATACCGTCGGGATCGACCGCATCCTGTTTGCGGTCGACTATCCCTACCTGACGCTGGACGGCGCCCGCGCCTGGCTCGAAGCGCTCCCGGTGAGCGAGGACGAGCGCGCGGCGATCGCGCATCGAAACGCTGAGAGACTGCTTCGACTGAAGTAGCGTGGCCCACCAGCCTAAAAGAATGCCCGCTGGCTCGCTCTTCGCGTCAGAAGCGGACCGACGGCTTTCGGCCAAAATGCCGCCGTGAGCCGCTTTGCGCCCATAGCGGCAACTCGCGATTTGCGACCAGCCTCTGAAAAGCGGAAGTACGATGCTTAGGATTGACATATCTCCATATGTCGACGAATATCGACACATGGATCAAACGACGACGATTGCCGCGATGGCGGCGCTGGCCCAAACAACGCGCCTCGACGCGTTTCGCCTTCTAGTTCGTCACGAGCCCGATGGTCTGCCGGCTGGCGAAATCGCCCGCGAGCTTGGTGCCCCGCACAACACGATGTCGTCGCACCTGGCAATCCTGCAGCGCGCCGGCTTGATCCGGTCGGAGCGGCAAAGCCGATCGATCATCTACCGCGCCGACCTCGATCGGCTCCGCGCGGTCATGACCTTTCTCGTCAAGGACTGCTGCCAGGGGCGGCCGGAGCTTTGCGCCCCGCTCGTCGAGACCCTTCTACCGTGCTGCCCGAAGGAGCCGGTCTTTGCCTGACCCTGTCTTCAACGTCCTCTTCCTTTGCACGGGCAACTCGGCGCGCTCAATCCTCGCGGAGTCGCTGCTCCGGGCAGATTCGAGCGGTCGCTTCCGTGCTTTCTCGGCCGGCTCGCATCCGAAGGGCGCCGTGAACCCTATGGCGTTCAAGGTGCTGGAACGGGCCGGACTGCCGACCGATGAGCTTCACTCGAAAAGCTGGGAGGCGTTCGCCAACGGCCCAGACATGGATTTCGTGTTCACGGTCTGCGACCAGGCGGCCGGTGAAGCGTGTCCCGTATGGCCTGGCCGGCCGATGACGGCGCATTGGGGTATCGAAGACCCTGCTGCCGTCGAAGGCACCGAGATCGACAAGGAGCGCGCCTTCGTGACCGCGCTTCGCTACCTGAAGACCCGTGTCTCGCTCTTCACAGGCCTGCCGCTGAAGAGCCTCGACGAGATGACCTTGCGCTCGCGTCTGTCCGAGATTGGCCAAGCAGAGGGCTCCACCAATCCCCGTTCGGACGTCGCCTGATGGACATCGTCATCTACCACAACCCCGACTGCGGGACGTCGCGCAACACTCTGGCGATGATCCGCAACGCGGGCGTCGAGCCGCACGTCGTCGAATATCTCAAGACGCCGCCAAACAGGGCCATGCTGACGGGCCTGCTGGCCCGCATGGGCATCGCGCCGCGCGCCCTTTTGCGCGAAAAGGGGACACCTTACGCTGAGCTACGCTTGGGGGATCTGAGCCTGAGCGACGATCAGCTTCTCGACGCGATGTTGTCGCATCCGATTCTGATCAACCGTCCGATCGTCGTCTCGCCCAAAGGCGTCAGGCTGTGCAGGCCGTCTGAGGCCGTCTTGGACCTGCTGCCACCACAGCGCGGCGAGTTTTTCAAAGAAGATGGCGAACGCGCCGTCGACGAACGCGGCCACGCTGTCCGTTCAGCCTGAAGGCGTCCTATGTCAGTTTTCGAACGCTACCTGACCCTTTGGGTCGCGCTCTGCATCGTCGCCGGCGTGGCCCTAGGCCACGCATTCCCGGCCGCGTTCCATGCGATCGGCGCCCTCGAGGTCGCGCGAGTAAACCTCGCCGTCGCGGTCCTCATCTGGCTGATGATCATCCCGATGCTCGTCCGCGTCGACTTTGCGGCGCTCCGCCAGGTCGGTCGTCACTGGCGAGGGATCGGCGTGACCCTCTTCGTAAACTGGGCTGTGAAGCCGTTTTCGATGGCCGCGCTTGGCTGGCTGTTCATCGGCCACGTGTTCCGCCCCTACCTGCCGGCCGAACAGATCGACTCCTATGTCGCCGGCCTGATCTTGCTCGCCGCGGCGCCGTGCACCGCGATGGTGTTCGTCTGGTCGAACCTGACGAGGGGCGACGCGCCCTTCACCTTGAGCCAGGTCGCGCTCAACGACGCCGTGATGATCGTCGCCTTCGCCCCGATCGTCGGTCTGCTGCTTGGCCTATCGTCGATCACGGTGCCATGGGCGACGCTGACGATCTCAGTGGTTCTCTACATCGTCGTCCCGGTCGTCGTCGCGCAGCTGCTTCGGCAGCGTCTCCTCGCCAGAGGTAGCGTGTCCGCCCTCGAGCGCTTTCTGCGATTCTTGCAGCCGGCTTCGCTCGTCGCGCTCCTTGCGACCCTCGTCCTTCTTTTCGGCTTCCAGGGGGAGGCGATCCTCCGCCAGCCGGCGGTGATCGCGATGGTGGCCGTGCCGATTCTGATCCAGGTCTACCTCAACGCCGGCATCGCCTATCTGGCGAACCGCGTGACCGGTGAAGAGCACTGCGTCGCCGGACCGTCAGCGCTGATCGGCGCTTCGAATTTCTTCGAGTTGGCGGTGGCGGCTGCGATCTCGCTCTTCGGCTTCGAGTCCGGCGCCGCGCTCGCCACCGTCGTCGGGGTACTCGTCGAGGTGCCCGTCATGCTTTCCGTCGTCGCGATCGTAAACCGCTCGAAGGATTGGTACGAGCGTGGCCGAGTTCGCGCGGCCGTCGGGAGCGAGCGACGTGTCTGATCTTCCGAACGTCGCGGCCGAAGCCTTCCAGGCGATCGAGCCTGGCGCACTGCACGCGGACATGCCAACGCACCGGCCGCGTATCCTCTTGCTCTACGGATCGCTGCGCGAACGCAGCTACAGCCGGCTGCTGACGTTGGAAGCCGCCCGCCTTCTCGAGGCGTTCGGCGCCGAGGCCCGCGTCTTCGATCCGACGGGCTTGCCACTTCCCGACGGGGCGCCCGTCGATCACTCCAAGGTGCAGGAGCTGCGCGAGGCCTCGCTCTGGTCGGAAGGGCAGGTCTGGTGCTCGCCCGAGCGCCACGGCGCCATGACCGGGATCATCAAGGCGCAGATCGACTGGATCCCGCTGGCGCTTGGCTCGGTGCGGCCTACTCAGGGGCGCACGCTGGCCGTCATGCAAGTGTCTGGGGGCTCGCAGAGCTTTAACGCCGTCAACCAGTTGCGCGTGCTCGGTCGGTGGATGCGGATGATCACGATCCCCAACCAGTCGTCGGTCGCCAAGGCCTATGAACAATTCGATGACTCGGGACGCATGTTGCCTTCGCCTTATTATGACCGGGTCGTCGACGTGATGGAGGAGCTGGTCAAGCTCACGTTGCTCACCCGCGGCGTCTCGGCCTACCTCACCGACCGCTACAGCGAGCGCAAGGAGGCTGCGGTGCAGCTTGAAGCGCGCGTCAGGCTGAAGGCGATCTAGCGGATCCGGCCGTATCGAGATCCCGACGCCCGCGCGGCATCATCGTCCGCTCCGTTCTGGACACCACCCAAGGCATTGTCGATTGGGCTACGTTCTGGTACATCCGCAACGTGGTCAATACGATCCAACAGTTCTTTTACAAGGCCGTGCGGGACAGGTTCCGACATTCGGTATTGCGGCTGATTGCCTTCGCGGTGGCGCTGATGATGATCGCGCCAAGCCTGACGTTGGTTTCCGATGACACTCTTCATCACCACAATCACGTGCAAGTTGCGGTCGTTGCGCCTGTGTCCAACGCTCATTCGGAGGCTGGACATTCCACCTGTCCGGGATGCCCGGACCACGCTTGGGATAGTCGCCAGCACATCACGGACGGTGGCCTCCCACGGGCCCCAGCTTCGAGCCAGATCGTATTCTCGTTCGCCGAGAACCATGGTCGCTCCATCGACCACGGTCCCCTTCAGCGACCACCCCGCGCCTGAATTTGACGCCGCTTAGGCGGTAAGCCGTCCGCGCACGCACTGCTCCAGGGCCGCGTGCCGGACATGCGCGTCAACGTCGGCATGAGGGTCCCCTCGCGAGGGCGGCCCGGCCGAAAGGTCCGGAAGCTCAAAAATGAACATTCGCAGGCTTGCGCAAGCGAGCGTGGCGATCGCCATGCTTGGCGCCATCGCCTTCTATATCTCGACATCCGTCCGCAGCGATGTCGCAGTACATCGTACAGAAACAACCGCCGCGAGACCTGAAGCGAGGCCGCCCGGGGTTGTTAATATCGCTCCCGCGCGCATATCGGCGGCATCAATTGAGGCGGTCCCGATCGCCATCGGGAGCCTGAGCCGGCACCTCACGGTGCCTGGCACGATCGCACCGGATGCCGACCGCGTGGCCCGTGTGCCGGCTCGGGTCGTCGGTACCGTCGCGCAAATGCGCCGTCGTCTCGGCGACGACGTGAGAGCGGGCGAAACGGTCGCGGTTCTCGACAGCCGGGAGGTTGCCGACGCCAAGAGCGAATACCTGATCGCTGCAGTGAATCTCGCCCTGCAGAAGACGCTCTACGAGCGGGCAAAGGGGCTTTGGGACAAGCGCGTTTCTGCCGAAAATCAGTACCTTCAAATCCGAAATACCTTCACCGAAACACAACTGCGCGCGGACCTCGCAAGACAGAAACTGTCGGCGCTCGGGATCGACGCCGCGGAAGTCGGCGCCACGATGCGCGACAAGCCAGAGAGCGCCAACCTTCGGCAGTACGAACTTCGCGCGCCGATCACGGGCCGCATCGTCGAACGCAAGGTCGACGTCGGTACGGCCGTTGGCAAGGAAGGGGATCCAGCCGACGTCTATACCATCGCTGACCTCTCGACGTTGTGGATCGAGCTTTCTGTCCCGACCGCAGAATTAGGTGGCGTTCGTGAAGGTGCTCCCGTCGACATCGTAACCGGTGGCGAAGATGCCCAGAGGGGCGGGGCCCGCATCGTATTCATCAGCCCCCTTTTGAACCAGGACACGCGCAGCGCACGGGTCATCGCCACCCTGCGGAATGCCGATCTGCGATGGCATCCCGGCTCCTACGTCACGGCCAAAATCGGGTTGCCCGCCCGACCGCCAAAGCGGCTCGTGCCACGAACTGCCATTCAGACCATCGACGGCGAAAAAAGCGTCTTTTTGCGCACCGCGACAGGCTTCGAACAACGGAAGGTGGTCCTCGGCGAAGCCGACGATGACGCCTACGAAATCATCTCGGGTCTCGAGGCCGGCCAGGTCGTCGCCGTCAAGAACGCCTTCCTGCTGAAAGCCGAGCTCGGCAAGACCGATGCCGACGGCGAGTAGGGAGAACCAGCGTGATCAGTCACATCCTCGACTTCTCGATCCGCCGGCGCTGGCTCATCGTTCTGTTCGCCGTCGTGGCCACCGCGTTCGGAGGCTGGTCAATCTCGCGGCTACCGATCGATGCCGTACCCGACATCACGAACAACCAGGTCCAGATAAACACGACGGCGGCAGCTTTATCGCCGGTGGACGTCGAGAAGCAGGTGACCTACCCGGTCGAGACCGCGCTCGCCGGCATCAACGGGCTCCAGTACACGCGCTCACTGTCGCGCAATGGATTTTCCCAGGTGACGGCGGTGTTCGACGACAAGGTCGACATCTATTTTGCGCGGCAACAGGTCAACGAACGTCTCGGCGAGACGAAGGCCTCGTTGCCCGCGGGGGTCGAGCCTCACATGGGGCCGATCTCGACCGGTCTAGGCGAGATCTACATGTGGTCGGTTCGCTACGCCGAGGGGCACTCCCCGTCCGCCGATGGCAAACCCGGCCAGCAGACCGACGGGAGCTACCTCACGCCCGAAGGACAGCGCCTGATCTCCTCCGTCGAGAAGGCGGCCTACCTGCGAACAGTGCAGGACTGGATCGTCCGCCCCCAGATCAGGACCGTCGCTGGCGTCGCCGGTGTCGATGGAATTGGCGGCTACGAGAAGCAGTACCATGTCCAGCCAGACCCGGCGAAGCTGATTGCTCTGGGCATCTCCTTCTCCGAAGTCGCCGAAGCACTGGATACGAACAACGCCAACAGGGGCGGCGGCTACCTTGAGGACAACGGCGAGGGATACGTCGTTCGCTCGACCGGCCGCCTCGAAAACATCGGTGAAATCGGCGACGTCGTCGTGCGCACCCGGCAGGGCGTCCCCGTGCGGATCAAGGATATCGCGGACGTCCGCATCGGCCGCGAACTTCGGACTGGCTCTGCAAGCGTAAATGGCAAGGAGGCGGTCGTGGGGACCGCGCTGATGCTGATCGGCGGTAACAGCCGCACGGTGGCAGCCGCCGTCGACGCGAAGATGCAGACGATCAGGAAGGCCCTGCCGCAGGGCATCGAGATCGTGACCGTCCTTGACCGGACGCGTCTCGTCGATGCGACGATCAAGACCGTGGTCAAGAACCTGGTCGAGGGCGCCACGCTAGTGATTGCCGTCCTACTCGTGCTGCTCGGCAACGTGCGCGCCGCCGTCATCACTGCCCTGGTCATCCCGATTGCGATGCTCCTGACGATGGCCGGCATGGTGCAAGGTCGCATCAGTGCCAACCTCATGAGCCTCGGCGCGCTCGACTTCGGCCTGATCGTCGACGGCGCCGTCATCATCGTCGAGAACTGCCTGCGCCACCTCGCCGAGCGACAACACGAGGAGGGGCGCAAGCTCAGCCTCGATGAGAGGCTGTCGACAGTGCGACGGTCGGCCGAGGAGATGATCAAGCCGTCATTGTTCGGCCAGGCGATCATCATCCTCGTCTATGCGCCGCTGCTCACCTTCTCGGGCGTCGAAGGCAAGATGTTCGAGCCGATGGCGCTGACCGTCATCATCGCGCTCGTAGCTGCCTTCGTCCTTTCGCTTACGTTCGTCCCAGCGATGATAGCAATCGCCATCACCGGTCGGGTGAAAGAAGGCGACAACGTGCTCGTGCGCGCGTTGAAGCGGCTCTACGCGCCCGTCCTATGGACGGCCGTCGCGCGCCCGATGCCCTTCATCGTCGCGGCGACTCTCCTGCTCGCGGCATCGGCCGGCGTCTTCACGACGCTCGGTCAGGAGTTCATCCCGACCCTCGATGAGAAGAACATCGCGATGAACGCGCTGCGCATTCCCAGCACCTCGCTGTCGCAATCGCAGGACATGCAGCTTGCCGTTGAACGCACGGTCCGGCGCTTCCAGGAAGTAGCCTACGTCTTCTCGAAGACGGGGACGGCCGAGGTCGCCTCCGATCCGATGCCGCCGAACTCCTCCGATATGTTCGTGATGTTGAAACCCGAGAAGGAATGGCCCGATCCACATCTCTCGAAGGATGATCTGCAAGCTCGGATCTCCAAGGCGGTCGCGGACCTACTTGGAAACACCTTCGAGCTATCGCAGCCGATCCAGCTCCGCTTCAACGAGCTTCTCGCCGGCTCCCGCGGCGATCTGGCCGTCAAGGTGTTCGGCGACGAGTTTGCGCCAATGCTTAAGGCGGCGGAAACGATCGCCGACGTCCTGCGCAAGACTGCGGGCGCGGAGGACGTCAAGGTCGAACAGACGCGCGGTCTGCCGTTCCTCGACATCAAGATCGACAAGGTCGAAGCGGCCCGCCTGGGCCTCAGCGTCTCTGTCATTCAGGATGTCATCGGCGCCGCCATCGGCGGTCGCGAAGCCGGCATGGTGTTTGAAGGGGACAGGCGCTTCCCAATCATCGTGCGGCTCGACGACAAGGTACGCGGGAACGCCGAGGCGCTGAAGAACATCCCGGTTCCGCTGCCGGTAGTCGCACAGACGGGCCGGGCTTACTCGGTCCTCCTCAAGCAGGTCGCACACTTTACAGCAGCCGAGGGGTCCAATCAGATCTCGCGAGAGAACGGCAAGCGCCGCGTCGTCGTCACTGCAAATGTCCGCGGCCGCGACATCGGTTCGCTCGTCACCGAGGCGCAGGCAAAAATTGGCCGAAGCGTCGTGCTGCCCGCGGGCTACTACGTGACCTGGGGTGGTCAGTTCGAAAACCTCGCTTCGGCACGCCAGCGCCTGGCGCTGGTCGTGCCTGTCTGCTTTTTCGCGATCTTTCTGTTGCTCTACTCTGCGCTCGGCTCTCTACGTGAAGCGTTGATCGTATTTGGTGCGGTGCCGCTGGCGCTCACCGGCGGTATCGTAGCGCTGTGGCTCCGTGGCATGCCGTTCTCGGTTCCGGCCGCAGTAGGCTTCATCGCGCTTTCGGGCGTCGCGGTCCTCAATGGGCTCGTGATGCTCACCTTCATCAAAGCGCTGATGGAAACAGGGGTGTCGCGCCTGGAGGCCATCCGCGAAGGCGCCATGACCCGGCTGCGACCGGTCGTCATGACAGCGCTCGTCGCGTCGCTCGGCTTCGTCCCGATGGCATTGGCGACAGGCACCGGTGCCGAGGTGCAGAAGCCTCTTGCGACGGTGGTGATAGGCGGCCTGATCAGTGCCACCCTTCTGACCCTCCTTATGCTGCCGGCCTTCTTTGCACGCTTCGGCAAGGATGCTGACGCACAGGTCGAACAACAGGGCGCCCTCCCGCTCTTGATGGCGGCAGAATGACCGGAGTGCCTGCCGTTCCCGCACCTACCCGCAGCGGGTCGGCCTCCCGGCCATGTGCGTCCGAAGCAAGGGTCAGCCTCCGGCGCCTCGGCCGTCTCGTAATGGCCTGGGCGACCGCTCTTGCCATGTGCGTGGTCGTGCTTTTGCCTGCCTCTGCCCGTGCCAACATGGGTGGACATTTCTCGCCGACCGAACTCTCGTGCAGCGTCGTCACGCCTGGATCCGTGAGCAGCCACTGTTGCTGCATGCCGTGTCCCGAGCACGGATGGAACGTTCACCTCGCTGACGACGACGGCGCCCGTCTCCGCTTGCCTGTCATGGCCGCTTTAACGGTGCCCGACGAGGACGAGCGACGCTCATCCACGGTCCCGCCGCCGCGAAGGCCTCCTCGCTGCGAGACCTCGCTTCGAGCGCCAAAGCGCCGGAGGTCGCTCCTACTCTAACGCCTGCGGTCGCGGACAGCGCAAGCACAGCAAGACCGCAGCACCGACGACACGCCTCGCGCCATCCTGCAAGGACCGGCGAACTGCGTCTCGCTTCAGGCCGAAGCCACCGAGCAACAGCCGGCGGCCCTCCCTCACGATCTTTGAAAGAGAACACAACATGTCGATGCCGATCATCATGCTTGCCGCTTCCTTGGCCATGCACCCGGGCCAACCGATCCAGACCGTCAGCGAAACCCCAAATGCGCGGGGCTGCGTCGAAGGTCCGCACGAGCCCGGGCGTGCCAGGAGAATGCCGGGCCAGGCCGCGACCACATCGAGCCTCGGTCGTAACTCTTGGGATGCCTACGTCCATTGTCAGAGCAGCCAATCGCAAAGCCCGACGCAGGATTACGATTGATGGCGGCCCTGCTGAAGGCAGGCGTCCTCGCGGCAACGTTCACCTTGATTGGCCACGCGAGCGTAGCCGATCCGGAGAACAGCTTCTTTGGACGCGAGCGGCCTGTGACCGAGAACAACTGCATCCCCGGTCCCCACGATCCGACCCGAGTCAGACGGACTCCTGGCCGGTCGCGCTCCTCGTCCAAACCCTACAATCCGCTCGAGGAGACGTTTGTCCACTGTCGCATTAAAGACGGTGGCTAGACCTGTGAGGCTCATGGATTATTGCGGTCCCACCCAAAGGCGGGGCCGTAAGCCACATTTGATCGCGGCGGCACCCGTCTATTGGAGGAGAACGCTTCGTCGGCCCCCTGATCGCGGCCTGTTCGTTGCGGCATCGCTTCTTGTCGCGTTCGCTGCCCTCGGTAGCACAGCCCGCGCGGAGACGATCTCTCGCGCCCTCGCGCGGGCTTACAGGGACAATCCGACCCTGAACCAGCAGCGAGCCGTCACGCGCGCATCAGACGAGGCCGTGTCAAAAGCCGAGGCATCCTATCGGCCGCAAGTCTTCGCAACCGGTTTAACGGGTTGGACGCATGTGGAGGGCGTGTCGATCGATGGCGTCACGAGAGGAACCGGAGCGCTTGCTGCAGCCGACCTGAACGTCCGCCAAAACATCTTCAACGGGCTGCGGACCTTAAATGGCGTGCGGCAGGCCGAGTCCGCGCTACTAGAGCAGCGAGCGTCGGAGCGTTTCGTGGCACAAGAAGTCATCCGAGACGATGGGCGGTAGTCCCTCTCGTTTCGACAGACGCGGCCCGCGTGCGGCGATGATCATGACGCTGCTGGTAGAGAGCTGAGACACATCATTAATGGCGCTTGGCTCTACACCCTGATTCCGGCCGCGGCTGCGGTCCTCGGCGCCGCGGTGGCGGTGCGCGTGCGTCCGGGGCCAACAATCGTCAGTGCGATCCAGCACCTGGCAGCCGGCGTGGTGTTCGCGGCAGCGGCCGGGGAGATCCTTCCACACATCACTCATCGCGCCTCGCCGGTCGCGACTGCGACGGGAGGCGCGATCGGAATCGCGGCAATGCTCCTCGTCGGCCAGCTTGAAAAATCCGCAAAGGGCCCCTCGGGCCTCATGGCCGTGATCGGCGTCGACATCCTGATTGACGGTCTTGTGCTGGGCCTCGCGTTCGCCGCCGGCGCAAAGGTCGGGATGCTGCTGACGGTGGCGCTAACGCTCGAAATCCTGTTCCTCGGCCTGACCGTCGCCAGCGAGCTGGGGGAAACCGTCCGGTCGCGCGGCGCGGTCATAGGGATAACGGCGGGGCTCGTCGTCCTACTTCCTGCGGGGGCCTTGCTCGCCGTTCCGGTCGCGCTCCTACCTCAAGCCGTCGTCACAGGCTTCCTCGCGTTCGGCCTGATCGCACTACTCTATCTCGTCACCGAGGAGCTACTAGTCGAAGCTCACAATACCGAGGACCGGCCTTGGGTCACCGCCATGTTCTTTATCGGCTTCCTGCTGCTGCTGTTGTTGGACCAAATGACGGCCTGACCCGCAAAGCGGATCCTTTCGGCGTCAGCGACCGATCGCCGTGCCGGCATGAGAATGCGTATCGTTCATGCATTCGCCATGATCGGCTAGAATTTCGATGACCCGGCATTCGGCGACCCGACCGTGCGCGCATTCACCGAGCATGCGTTCGAGTTCGCCCTTCAGGGCCGTAAGACTGGCGATTCTCTGCTCGGTTTCGTGAAGGGGCGAACGAACGAGCTTGTCGGCCGCGGCGCATGACTGCTGTGGATCGTCCTGCAGGGTGACAAGGGTCCGGATTGCGTCGATCTCGAACCCGAGTTCGCGCGCATGACGGATGAAGGCAAGACGTCGCACATCGCCGCTCGCGTAGCTTCGCCTATTTGCGTCACTGCGCGCGGGGGCCGAGAGAAGGCCAATCTGCTCGTAATAACGGATCGTCGGCACCTTGACGCCGCTTCTTCGAGCCGCATCGCCGATCGCCATCGCATCGCCGCCCATTTCCGCTTGCTCCTCTAGTCGCTAGAGGATGTAGCCCGGTCGCTACGAGATGCAAGGACATGGCAGATGGCGACGTGGGCGACCCGCACCCGCTATCGCGTGGACGGCATGGACTGCCCGTCTTGCGCGACCAAGATCGATACGGCGGTCCGCAGGGTCGCTGGCATCGAGGACGTCGTGGTGTCGGTGTCGAGCGGCACGATGACGATCGTCCATGCCGCCGAAGGCGATCTGACCACCGTGGAGAAGAGGGTCCGCGCGCTCGGCTTCCAGCTCTCGTCGATGCCCGACAACCGCCGCAGCGACCAGCCGGATGCAACGGAGCCGGACCGAGAGCAGGTGCAGGCGGCCGTACCCCACGTCCACGGACCTGGATGCCACCCGGGTCCGGCGAACGACGATGGTCACCGGCACGCCGGACATGGCCATGAGCACGTTCATGCCGACGATCCTGTCTCGCCACGTCCGACCCTGCCCGCGATGACCAGTCAGGCACGCAGTTGCTGGTGGGGCACGGCGAAGGCGCGTTTGACGTTGGCGAGCGGCGTGGCCTTGCTCGCCGCATATGGCATGGGGCGGGTATCTCCTGCCTCGAGTGCTCTCTTCTTCGACGTCGCCATGCTGGTCGGCCTCATCCCGATTGCGCGCCGCGCAGTCGCGGCGGCGTTCAACGGCACGCCGTTCTCGATTGAAATGCTGATGTCGGCCGCAGCGGTCGGCGCGGTTCTTATCGGAGCGAGCGAAGAAGCCGCCGCCGTCGTGTTCTTGTTCATGGTCGGCGAACTCCTCGAAGGCGTCGCTGCCGGCAGGGCTCGCGCCAGCATCCAGTCACTGGGGCGCCTTGTGCCACGGACTGCGCTTGTTGAACGCGACGGGAAGACGGTCGAGGTCCCCGCGGACGACATAATCGCAGGCGCGACGATTCTCGTTCGACCTGGCGATCGCGTCGCCGCCGACGGCATGGTCATGTCCGGCATCAGCACCGTCAACGAGGCGCCGGTCACCGGCGAAAGCGTGGCAGTGCTCAAGGCAACCGGATCAAAGCTTTTCGCGGGCACCGTGAACGGTGACGGTGCCCTGCGCGTCGAGGTCACTGCTGCAGCATCGGACAATACGATCGCGCGGATCATCCGCCTCGTCGAGGAAGCTCAAGAGCGCAAGGCGCCAACAGAACGCCTCATCGATCAATTCTCGCGCTACTACACGCCCGCCGTAGTGCTCGTTGCCTTGCTCGTGGGGATCGTGCCGCCGCTCGCGTTCGGCGGCGTGTGGACGGACTGGATCTACAAGGGGCTCGCGATCCTGCTAATCGGATGCCCGTGCGCGCTCGTCATCTCGACGCCCGCAGCGATCGCGGCGTCGCTGTCAAGCGGCGCTCGCCGCGGTCTCCTTTTGAAAGGTGGCGCCGTTCTCGAGATCCTCGGTAAGGTGACCGCCGTGGCGTTCGACAAGACCGGAACGCTGACGGAAGGCCGACCGCAGGTGACGGACGTCGTCCCCGGTAACCGATCGGCCGCCGACGTCCTTCGTTTTGCCGCGGCGCTCGAAACCGGATCGAGCCATCCGTTTGCTAAGGCAATCCTAGCCAAGGCCGCGGCCGACGAAATCGACATCCCTGCTGCTGGCGGCGCCGAGACGATCAGTGGCCGCGGCGTGGTGGCGACGGTGGAAGGCCTCCCTGTATTCCTTGGTTCGTTCGAGGCGGCAGCGGAGCGCGCGGCGCCGTCGGCGGCTTTGCGCGCAATCTCTGTCGGCTTGAACGAGGCCGGCAAGACGGTCTCATTGCTGATCGTCGACGGTGAGGTCGCTGGAATGATCGCGATGCGTGACGAGCCACGCCCCGATGCCAAGGCAGGTCTCGACGCCTTGAAGCGCGCCGGCGTGAAGATCGTGATGTTGACCGGAGACACCCCGAAGGCTGCGCACGCAATTGGGTCGGCCCTCGGGATCGAGGTCCGAGCCGGGCTCATGCCCAGCGACAAGCAGCGCATCGTCGAAGAGATGAGAGCGACCGGGATGGTGGTCGCCAAGGTCGGTGACGGCATCAACGATGCGCCCGCGCTCGCGGCCGCCGATGTCGGCATCGCGATGGGCGGCGGCACCGACGTCGCCCTCGAGACCGCTGACGCCGCCGCACTCCATGGACGCGTGTCCGATGTGATGGCGATGATCGCCCTGTCGAAGCGCGCGATCGGCAACATTCGTCAGAACATCGCCATCGCGCTCGGCCTAAAGGTCGTGTTTTTAGTGACGACGGTCCTCGGCGTCACCGGTCTGTGGCCGGCCATCCTTGCCGACACAGGTGCGACAGTTCTCGTGACGGCGAACGCTATGCGCCTGCTGTCGAAAGGCGGCACGCGGTGAGCTTGCACGTTTTGGTCACGGTTGCAGCCGCAGAGGCCATGCCTCCCTTGCGCAAGGGCTTCCGCCAGTTCTTCACCGTCGCGGTGGTCGTCGCCATCCTCAGCCTCGTTAGGACCGCCGTTACGAGCGTCGCCTCCGAGGTCTTCATCATCGGTGTCCAGTTGTCGAGCGCCCAGCGGTTCGGCAAGGGGACGCAAACGTTCGACGTCAACGCGTGCCTCCGCGAACTTGCCGAAAAGCTGAACGCAGCCGACTTCAAGGCCGCTTACCGCCAGCCATCGCCAGCCATCGCATGACAGGAATAGCAGATATGAGCGGCCTCGCATCAGCGGCGCACGGCAGCGACCACGCCGGACACGCCCACGCGGCAGACGGACGTGATGGGCATGGACACGACGATCACGGACACGGTTCTGGCGGACACCAGCACGCCACGCCCCCGGCGGGGTTCGACGGCGCTTTCGCGCTCGGCGCCTCGCTGAACGCGAGCTTCGTGGCGGCCGAGGTCGTGTTCGGTATCAGCGCCCATTCCGTCGCTCTCCTGGCCGATGCCGCGCACAATCTAGGCGACGTTTTGGGCCTGCTTCTCGCCTGGGGCGCGACATGGCTCGGGCGCCGCCCGCCGACGCGCGATCGGACATACGGTTACGGTCGCAGCTCCATTCTCGCATCGCTCACCAATGCTGTTGTTTTGCTTGTCGGCGTTGGTGCGATCGCGGTTGAGGCCGTCGAACGGCTTGCGTCGGGACCGTCGACAGACGCCGTCGCAGGCAAGACCGTGATGGTTGTCGCCGCGATCGGAATCGTCATCAATGGTTTCACGGCTGTCCTCTTCGCCAAGGGACGACACGGCGACCTCAACGTACGTGGCGCGTTTCTCCATATGGCGGCCGCCGCCGCCGTATCCGCTGGCGTCGTGATATCCGGTCTCATCATCCTGCTTACGCGGTGGACGTGGCTTGACCCTATCGTGAGCTTAGCGATCGCAGCCCTCATCTTGATCTCGACGTGGGGCTTGCTGCGGAGCTCGGTAAATCTCGCACTTGACCGTGTGCCGGAGGGCGTCGACCAGGCAGCGGTCCATGCGCACCTGTCGTCCCTTCCCGGCGTGTCCGAGGTTCACGACCTTCACATCTGGGCGCTCAGCACGACGGAGACCGCAATGACGGCACACATCGTTCGTCCGGGCGCGCCGCTCGACGATGAGTTTTTGCATGGCGCCTGTCGCCATTTGCGCGAGCGCTTTCGCATCGCGCATGCCACGCTGCAGGTCGAAGCGGGAAACGACGCTCACCCGTGCGCTTTGGCGTCGGATGCCGTCATCTAACTATGCGACGGGTATGGCGCCATCATCTCACGCCTTAAGCTGGGCCGCATGCTCGCCACCCATGCCGTTCTGTCCGGTGCGACACACGCTTGAGGTTCGGACGCTAACTGCAATCATGTCCACCGTGGTGCATCGGGTGACGGTGGTTGAGCCAGAACAGCCACAGCGCGAGGCTGCCGAAGGCAAGGTTCAGCCAGAACGTGTAGTCGATGCCGATGTGGGGGATGTGCTCCTTCACCCCGTGCGCTGCAGGGGGCACGAGTCCGAAGACAAGAAACCCCGTCTCGACGACGATGCCTGAGATCACCATCGTCACGAAGAACACGACCCCGATATAGGCCGCCATTCGCCACCCGAAGTACCGCCGGTACGTGTCGAGCAGCGGCAGGACGATGAGATCGGCATAGATGAAGGCGAGGACGCCGCCGAAGCCGGCCCCGCTCGACCACAGGATCGCGGCCAGCGGAATGTTGCCGACGGAGCAGACGAAGGTGACGACCGCGATGATCGGTCCAAGCAACGCGTCGACCGGAATGGCGAGCCAGGGCGAAGCGCCTTGCAGGAAGATCGTCTTCCAAAATTCCGCCGGCACGAACGCCGAGATCGTGCCACCGACGACGAAGCCGATCGCGAGATCTTTCCAGAGCATCGACCACTCCATCGCGAAGTTCTGCGCGACGAGGATCCGGGTCTTCGGGTTGGAAGCGCGCGCCCACCAGGTGTCGCCTTCCGCCTGCATCGTCATGTGCTGATGCCCCTGGCTCGATTCCTCGTGCGAGCGGGCAGCTTCAATCAGCGCCTTCGGCGCCGTCGCCTTGACGATCGCGCTCATGACGACGACGAGCACAATGCCGCCAATCCATTGGCCAACCATAAACTGCCAGCCGAGCAGAACAAGGAGGATGAGGCCGAGCTCGAGGACGAGGTTCGTCGAGGCGAACAGGAAGGCGAGCGACGTCGCGAGCGCAGCGCCCTTCTTGAACAGCGTCCGCATGATCGCCGCGGATGCATAGGAGCAACTGGAACTGGCCGCGCCCGCGGCGGTCGCGATCGCGATCTCCTTCGGGCCGTCCTTGCCGAGCACGCGCTGCATGTCGGCCGATGACACCGTCGACGGCAGAAGCGCCGACACGGAGAAGCCGAGCATAAGGCTCCAGGCCGTCTGCCAGGCCATGCCCGCCGTCATCAACGCGGCGTCTTCGATATGCTGAAGCAATGTCATTCAGAGGTCCGTGTCTGTCGTGGGTGGATCGCCCTTCATTCCGCGGCAAGGCGGTGCGTGGACAATTGCAATTCCCGGACTCCGTTGGTGTCGCGAGCAATCCCTGGCAGCCCATAGCCCTTGATCAGAGCATAGATCGCCGGGATGACGACGAGCGTCAGCACCGTCGACGACACCATGCCGCCGATCATCGGCACTGCGATGCGCTGCATGACCTCGGAGCCGGTGCCGGTGCTCCACAGGATGGGCAGCAGGCCGGCCATGATCGCGACGACCGTCATCATCTTCGGCCGCACGCGCTCGACGGCGCCCAGCATGATTGCCTCGCTAAGGTCCGCCTTCGTGAACGCCCGTCCTGCCGCGACACGCTCGGCCTTCACCTCGGCCAGGGCTTGGTCGAGGTAGATCAGCATGACGACGCCGGTCTCGGCCGCGACGCCGGCGAGCGCGATGAAGCCGACGGCGACCGCGACCGACATGTTGAACCCGAGCCACCACAGGAACCACAGGCCGCCGACGAGCGAGAACGGCAGCGACAGCATGACGATCAGCGTCTCGGTCATCCGCCCGAAGTTCAGGAACAGCAGCAGGAAGATGATGAGGAGCGTCAGTGGCACGACGACCTTCAGCTTCTCGATCGCGCGTTGCAAATACTCGAACTGGCCGCTCCACTGGACGATCGTGCCCGGCGGCAGCTTGACCTGATCAGCAACCGCCTTCTGGGCATCGGCGACGTATCCGCCGAGGTCGCGGCCGGTGATGTCGACGTAGATGTAGACCGCGAGTTGCCCGTTCTCGGTCCGGATCGAGGTCGGGCCGCGCCCCAGCTGCACCTTTGCCACCTCGCCGAGCGGGACCGTTCCGCCCGCCGGCATCGAGATCAGCACGTCCCGGGCGATCGCCTTGGGATCGCTACGCAGATCACGCGGATAGCGTATGTTGACGCTGTAGCGCTCGCGCCCCTCGACGGTCGTCGTCACCGCATCGCCGCCGAGCGCCATGCCGATCGTGTTCTGCAGATCGCCGACCATCAGGCCGTAGCGCGCGAGCGCGTCACGGTCGGGAATGATCTCGAGGTAGTAGCCGCCGATAACCCGCTCCGCGTAAGCGCTGCTTGTGCCGGGCACCTTGCGAACGACCGCCTCGATCTGGCGGGCTGCGTTTTCCATCTCGGCCAGGTCCTTGCCCAGGACCTTGATGCCGACGGGTGTGCGGATGCCGGTCGCCAGCATGTCGGTGCGCGCCTTGATCGGCATCGTCCAGGCGTTGGAGACGCCTGGGAACTGCAGCGCCTTGTCGAGGTCGGTCTTCAGGCCTTCGATGGTCATGCCGGCAGGCCACTCTTCCTTCGGCTTCAGGTTGACGACCGTCTCGAACATCTCGGTCGGCGCTGGGTCGGTCGCCGTCTCCGCCCTGCCGGCCTTGCCGTAGACCGAGGCGACCTCCGGGAAGCTCTTGATGATGCGGTCTTGCGTCTGCAGCAGGTCGCCTGCCTTGGTGATCGAGATGCCAGGCAGCGTCGTCGGCATGTAGAGCAACGTACCCTCGTTGAGGCTCGGCATGAACTCGCTGCCGAGCTGGCGCGCCGGGAAGACGCTGGCCCCCAAGATCGCCACCGCCGCGACGAGCGTTACGACCTTGTGGCGCAGGACTGCCTGGATGATCGGGCGATAGAGCCAGATCAGCGCCCGGTTTACCGGGTTTCTGTGCTCGGCGATGATCTTGCCGCGGATGAAGAAGACCATCAGCACCGGGACCAGTGTGATCGACAGGATGGCGGCAGCCGCCATAGAAAAGGTTTTGGTGAAGGCGAGCGGCCCGAACAGCCGGCCTTCCTGCGATTCCAGCGTGAAGATGGGCGTGAACGATACTGTGATGACGAGCAGGCTGAAGAACAGCGCCGGCCCGACCTCCTTCGCGGCCTCGACGAGGACATCCCGGCGGTTCGTACCGGGCGTGGCGCGCTCGAGATGCTTATGAGCGTTCTCGATCATGACGACGGCGCCATCGATCATCGCGCCTATGGCAATCGCAATCCCGCCGAGGCTCATGATGTTGGCGCCCAGGCCGAGTAGACGCATCGCGCCGAACGCCATCAGGATCCCGACCGGGAGCATCAGGATCGCGACGAGCGCGCTGCGCACGTGCAGCAGAAAGACGATGCAGACGAGCGCGACGACGACGCTTTCCTCGAAGAGCGTGTGCTTCAGGGTCTCGATCGCCGACTCGATCAAGCGCGACCGGTCGTAGACCGGGATGATCTTCGTGCCCTCGGGCAGGCTGGGCAGCAGCTCGGCCATCCGTTTCTTGACGTTGTCGATGACGTCGAGCGCGTTCGAGCCGAAGCGTTGCAGGACGATGCCGCTGGCGACCTCCCCCTTGCCGTCGAGGTCGGTGATTCCGCGCCGCTCGTCGGGGCCGAGCTCGATGCGGGCCACGTCCTTCAGCAGCACGGGGGTCCCGTTCTCGGACTTCACCATGACGTTGCCGATGTCGTCGGTCCCGCGCAGGTAGCCGCGGCCGCGCACGATGAACTCGAACTCGGAGAGTTCGACGGTTCGGCCGCCGACGTCGGCGTTGCTAGCCCGCACGACGTCGCGGATCTTGTCGAGCGTGATTCCGAGGTCGCGCATGCGCTGCGGGTCGACGACAATGTTGTACTGCTTGACGAAGCCGCCGACGCTTGCCACTTCGGCGACGCCTTCGGCCTTCGCCAGCGCGAATTTCAGATTCCAGTCCTGCATCGAGCGGGTCTCGGCGAGGTTCCGGACGTCGCTGGTGATGGCGTACTGGTAGGCCCAGCCCACGCCCGTCGCGTCGGGGCCCAGCGTCGGCGTCACGCCGTTGGGTAGCCGCTTAGCGGCGGTGTTAAGGTATTCGAGGACGCGCGAGCGCGCCCAATAGATGTCGGTGCCGTCCTCGAAGATCACGTAGACGAACGACACGCCGAAGAACGAGAAGCCGCGCACGACCTTCGACTTCGGCACGGTCAACATGGCCGTCGTCAGCGGATAGGTGACCTGGTCCTCGACGACCTGCGGCGCCTGGCCGGGATATTCTGTGTAGACGATAACCTGGGTGTCGGAGAGATCGGGGATGGCATCGAGCGGCAGGTGCCGCAGGGCATAAAGGCCGGCCGCCGCCGCGAACAGCGTTGCGACCATGACCAGGACGACGTTGCGAGCCGACCAGGCGATGAGCTTGCCGATCATGGCTTCGCTCCTTCGCTTGTGTTCGCTGCAGACAGCCCTTCGAGCGCAGCCTTCAGGTTGCTCTCGGCGTCGATGAGAAAGTTTGCCGACGTGACAACCTTCTCGCCGGCCTTCACGCCGTCGCGGATTTCCGTGAAGCCTTCGCCGCGGACGCCGATCTGCACCGGGCGCGGCTCCAATCGGCCGCCGCCGCGGTCGATGATCACCGTCTGCTTGGTCCCGGCATCGATGATCGCGTCGTTGGGCACGGCAACCGTGGCCGCCGGCGTCACGCTAGCGATGGTGACGTCCGCATACATATCGGCGAGCAGGGAGCCGTCCGGATTGGGCAGCTCGATCCGCACCCGCGTGCTCCGGGTCGCGGCGTTGACCTGCGGATAAATCAGCCCGACGCGGCCGGCGTAGGTCCGGTTCGGCTGCGAGCGCACCCGAACCGAGACCGTCTCGCCAGGATGGACAAAGCCGATGTCGTGCTCGGGCACGTCGGCCAAGACCCACATCGTCGAGATGTCGCCAATCCGGAACAGGACGGCGCCGGAGGCTGCCTTCATGCCTTCGACCGCGCCGCGCTCGAGGACGATGCCATCACGCGGCGACGACCACGTGATCGACGCCGGCAGCGTGTGGGTTCGCTCGATCTCGGCGATGACCGCCTCGGGCACGTTCAGGTTTTGCAGGCGGCGTCTGGAGCCGTCGTAGCCGGGGTTTGCCATCAACTGCGCCGCCGCCGAATTGATCTCCGGCGAATAGAGCGTCAGAAGCGGTTCGCCCTTCTTCACTCGGTCGCCCGTCGTCACGTTGGCGACCTTGTCGACGTAGGCGTCCGAACGCGTCGCCACGACGGCGACACGTCGCTCGTCGAGCTGCACGGTTCCTGGAACGCGGATGGTCTGGCCGATCCGCCTCAGCTCGGCGGCTTCGGAGCGCACGCCGGTTGTCTGCAGGCGCCCCGGCGACACCGTCACGGTGCTGGCATCCTCGTCGCCGCCCTCATAAACGGGCAGGTAGTCCATGCCCATGTTGTCCTTCTTCGGCACCGGCGAGGTGTCGGGGAGGCCCATGGGATTGCGATAGAATTTGATCTTGCGGGTTGTGTCCGGCGCCGCCGCGGTGGGCTCCGCAGCGGCTTTGATGGTGCCCGATGCCGCGAAGCGCACGTCGGCGGCGGCATCGACCGCGACGAAGTCCCGCCCGTCCGCCGTCTTGCGCGGCGTAGCTGAATAGACGGTCTTGCCATCCGGATCGCGGTAGTAGGCGATCTGGGTAGGTAGAGCCTTTGCGGCGCCGGCTGTCGGGTGATCGACGGGCCGACCTCGGAGCTGCGCCATCGCCGCATCGACATACGGCGAGACGATCAGCTGGTGGGTGCCGAGCAAGAAACCGCCACCTCCCATCGCGAGGCCAACCGCCCGGGTCGCGAGCCGGCTCACGATCTATCACCTAAGGTCGTCCCGGAGGCCAAGCGTCGGCGCATCACTCGTCTGCCTTGAAGACGAGCTTCTGGTCGACGGTGCCGTCCTCGCCTTGGACCTTGGCGGCAAGGGAGAGGCGCCAGCCGCCGGCCATGCTCACCTTCGCCTTGAAGCGGTAGACACCTGGCGCGGAGCCGGGGATCGGCGCAATTCCCGATGCCATGTCCGCCATACCGTCGGGCGCCATGTCGAGCCGCATGGCGATAATGACGGCGTCCGGGACCGGCTTTCCGGTCCGGGTATCGACGAGACGCACGGAGATGATCGTGTCGGGCCCGACCGTCACCGACTTGTCGACGAGTTGGAAGGCGTAGTCGGAGATGGCGGCGTGGGCGTGCGTCGACGCGGCGCCGGGCGCAAGGCCAGCGAGCGCGGCCGCGAGGGCGCGCGCAGTTTTGAACGCTTTCATGGGATGATGTCCTGCGAAGTCCGGGACGTCGCTCACGCGACGCCGACAGCCCTGGCGACAGGGCGCAGGGCGACGAGTGCCGTTAAGGCCTTGTCAGACCGAGCTTCGAGGGGGTTCGGGAAGAGGCGGCGCGCTTTGACCGGGCAACACCGCCTCGTCGACCGGGGCGGCACGCCGGGCGGAACGTGAGACGACCGAAGGCAGACGCAGGTCAGCCAGCTGTTCCGTGAAGGGCGAAGAGCAGAGCGCCATCAGCGGACATTTCGTGCAGCGCGGGTCGGATTGCTTCTTGGGGCAGCAGTCCATGTCCGTCGGCTTCGCCACGCTCATGCCTTGCGCGCGCGTAGGCGCAGCGAACGACGCTGATCCCGCCATCAAGCCGGCCAGCATGCAGATCGCCACGAGGAAGCGTATAAGGCGCTCGAAGTCACGCCCGATAATCGCACAATTGACGGCGTCGGGCAATTCGAAGCTGGCGCGGGCTCTGTGTTCCTTTTCGCGCGGTCCAGGAGATTTCCGGCATGCCTTCGACGTTCGCCACCTTCACGCTTCTCGTCATGGCGGCCGCGGCCGGTGTCGCGATCGCTGTCCAGCAGGTCGTCAATGCTGGCTTTCGGAATGCGGTCGGCTCGGCTTGGTGGGCCGGTTTCGCTAGCTACGTCGGCGGCACGCTGTTCATGGTCGCCGCCCTGCTCGTCACGCGCGAGCGCGTACCGAGCCTATCAATGCTGAAGCAGGTGCCGGCGTCGTCGTGGTTCGGCGGCGCGCTAGGCGGCATCTACGTGGCGCTTTCGCTCTACTTGTTGCCGCGCCTCGGCCTGGCCCTGGTGCTGGCCTTGATCATTGTCGGCCAGATGGCAACCTCTCTCGTAGTCGACCACCTCGGGCTTTTTGGCGTCGAGCAGCACGCCGTTAGTCCGATGCGCCTTCTTGGCGCCCTCGCCCTGGTCGCCGGCGTCGCGATGATCAAGGTCGGCTAGCCCTGTCGAGCAGAATTTAGACGTCCGGATGACGCAGAAAGCGCGTTAGAGCGGGCTGTCCGCTTTCGGCCAGCATCAGCCGTCGGGCAGCTTCGCGCCCAAGGTTACCATTCGAGCATATTTTAAGTCTGCCCGAGAGCGGACACTCCCGAACGGCGCGTTCGGCGTTCAGCGGGCCGTGTAGGTTGACCGCGGATCGATCGATTGGGCGACGAATGTCGCTAGGGCCGTGACCGCGAGCATCGGCACCATCAATCCGTCGATGTGGCGCGTGAGTTCTAGGACGAGCGCGACCGAGGAGACGGGTCCCTTGGTCGTCGCGCCAAGCACGGCGACCGAGCCAAGGAGCGCGAAAGCGCCTGGAGGGGTGCCAGGGCAGACAAGCCCCCAGACGTGACCCAGGACGGCGCCGAGCAGCGCGCCGCAGGCGATCGTCGGCGTGAAAAGGCCACCCGGCGCCCCGGTTCCGAAGCAGGCCAGGGTTGCCAGCGGCTTGAGGACAAGTAGCACCAGAAGCGCCGGGACGGCGAGCTTGTCGAGGACGGCGAGTTCGACGATGCCTTTGCCGTTGCCGAGCACCTGCGGAAACTCCGTTGAGGCGAGGCCGACCAATGCGAAGACAACCACGGTGACAGGCAGGACGGCGGCCGAGCGAGGTCGCATCCGGCCGGCCAGGGCAAGCGCTTTGACAAAGATTGCAGATGCGACGCCAGCGAACGGTCCCAGCAGGATTGCGAAGGCGACAAGGCCCGCAGTGATGGGCATTGCCGGCACTTGGTAGGTCGGCTCGTTCGGCAGCAGAAGCCAGCCGGCGGCCGTGCCGCTCAAAGTGGCGAGGAATGCCGGGACGACGAGTTGCAGGGAAAGGTCGCCGAGCAGCACTTCCAGCGCAAAGAGCGCACCGCCGAACGGCACATTGTAGACCGCTGCAATACCGGCTCCGGCCCCGCAGGCGACAAGGAGCCTTTCCTGGCGCTCCGACAACCCCACGCGTTGAGAGAGAAGGTTTCCGAGCAACGCGCCCATCTGTTTAGGGGCAGCCTCGCGCCCGAGAGACCCGCCAAGGCCAACAATCACAATCGAGAGGAGCGCTGTGATCGTGGTTCTTGCCGGCGGGAGCCGACCGCTATGGAGCCATACAGCCGCCTCCACGCCCGGCGAACTCTGTCTTCGCCTCATGTTCAGCAGCGCCATGAGCGTCACTGCTGCGATAAGACCCGCAGCGCTCAGCAGCGCGACACGCGTCAGGCCGGGCACCCTCGCCGCGGCGTCGAGGAAGCTCCCGTCTTGATAGTGCCATGCGAAATGTTGAACGAAGCGAAGGAGCTTCATCAGAACGCCGGCGACGATGCCGCTGCCAGCGCCCGTTAGCACGGCAAGCAGTAGAAAGGTCGGAGTGACGATGGGCTCGATGGCCCCGGTTCCGACGTTTGGTTGCGCGTCCGCTGTCGTCATCCCGGGCGCCTTATTAACGCCGGAGCCTAAGCGACCACCACGGCGACACGGTGCCAGGCGGCGCTGAGATAGCCTTTGATGTTCCAGGTGTCGTCGGCTCTCGCCGGCTGCGTCTGACCGGCGCCGTCCCAAGCACGCACGACCAGTTCGTGCCGGCCAGCGGGGAGTTCAGCGTCCAGGTGCCAGAACGTCCACCGCCACGGCGCGGCCTCGCCTTCGAGCTCGGCCTGCAACCAGGTTTCGCCGCCGTCCGTCGATACATCGACGCGCGTGACGGCGCGGTCGCTCGCCATGGCGTAGCCGCGTAGGCGGTGCCTGCCGGGCGGCAGCTCCGCGCCATCGGCTGGCTCGCAGATGGCGGAGTTGAGGGGCAGCTCGTTGATCGTGACCCCGCGGTCCCAATCGATATCCTCGGCCCGATCGATGTCGGGCGGCAGCATCTTGTAGTCTTCGGCCTGGATCGGATTATCGGAAGGGGCGTCCCGCACTTCGATGGCTGCGAGCCACTTGGGGCTGCGCACGCCGGCATATCCCGGCGTTACCACGCGAAGCGGAAAGCCGTGCTTCGGCTCCAGGGGCTTGTCGTTCATAGCGTAGCAGAGCAGCACTTCGGGTGTCTTCGCCTTCTCCATCGGGATCGAGGCGCCGTATCGGAACGTCTTCCCATCGACCTCGCACTCATCGAGAGCCGAAAAGGCAACGTGGAGCGCGTCGCTGGTGTCGGCACCCGCCGCGGTCAGAACGTCGACAAGCCGCACGCCCGTCCAGCGCGCATTGCCGATCGCGCCTGCGCTCCAGGGATCGCCGGTAACAGGTTTCAGCTTGTCGAGATCAGCGCGGCGATTGCCGGCGCATTGAATGACGGCTTCAACAGTATGCTCGTCGAAGTTTGCACGTAGGTCATCGAGAGAAAGCTCGAGGGGCGTCTTCACCAACCCCGTCACCTTGAGGCAAAAGGCTTCGGCATCGACTTCAGGCACATCTCCGTGACTCCGAACATAGAAATCGGAGATGTCTGTGAGAATATGCGCCCGCAGCCGCGCGAGTGTCGGCTCGGCGTTGAATGGCTCTTTCGAGTGAACAACGAGTTTGGCGCTGAGTTCGGTCATGAGATCCTCCAGCCTTCGCAACAACTACCGAAGCGCAAGTTTCCGCGGGCGTTGAACAAGGAGTTCCTGAGCGCAGAATGCTGCATCTTCCTCGCTCAACCTTCCTGGAACGCCTTTCCAGTCTCAAGCGACGTGCAGCCCGTAGATCAGTGCGAGACTGATGATCCCGAGCACCACCAGCGAAAGAGTGACAGCGCTCGTCACGCGTAGCCCGGCGCGGGCGACCGACCGCATGTCCACGCCGAGACCGAGAGCCGCCATCGAGATCACCGTTAGCTGCGTCGCGACGAAGGCGATCGGGTGCAGCAGCGGCTGCGGGATGAGGCCCAGAGTGCGCAAGACCGCGACGACAAGAAATCCGACAATGAACCACGGGACGAGCTCGTGCAGCGCCGGACGCCCGCGTGCGGGCCGGTCGCCCGCCGTCACGCCAGGCGCCGCCTCGTCGATCTCGTCGCGCAGCCGGCTGGTGAGCAGTGACATCAGAAGAACGACGGGACCGAGCATGAGCACGCGGACCAGCTTGACGACAGTGCCGACCTGATTGGAAAGCGCTCCGATCGGCAGTGTCGCCGCGAGCACCTGCGGTACCGCGTAGACGGTGAGGCCGGCGAGCGTGCCGTACTGCGGCAGGCTCATATGCAGCACCGGCACGAGAAAGGGCAGGCCGAGGACCACGGCGACACCGAGCACGGCCGTAAAAGCGATCGAGGCCGCGATGTCGTCGCCGTCGGCGCCGATGATCGGCGCGACGGCGGCGATCGCGCTGTTGCCGCAGATCGAGTTGCCGCAGGCAATGAGGATTGCCATCCGCTGCTTGATGCCGAGCGCGCGGCAGATCGCGTAGCTCGCGGCGATCGCGACGACGACGACGATCGCGATGCCGGCGATCAGTGCCGGCCCGATGGCGATGACGGCCGACGCGCTGAGCGAGGCACCGAGCAGCATGACGGCGATCTCGAGTAGCGTCTTGGCGCTGAAGGCAATTCCGGGATGCCAGCGATCGGCCGGCGTCCACGTGGACCGGATCAGGACGCCGAGGAGGATCGCCAGAACCAGAGCCTCGATGTAGGCTTGACCGACGAAATGCACCTCGACCTCCTGCAGCGCGATCGCGAGCAGTGTGACGGCGCAACAAAGCACCAGACCGGGCAGCACGCGAAGCGCTGACACGAGAGGCGAGCCCGGGGGCCCGGCGATCTGCGTCTCCTGCCTGCCAGACACGATCACAAGGTCGTCGGCACTCACGGCGCGACACCTTTGCGGTGAGGTGGCGGAGCGAAAACGGTCGATCGAAGATTGGACGGCATGGAAGGCCCTTTCGACGTGGATCATTCGCCTATCACGTTGCCACCAACCAATAGCGATTTGCGATCGATCCAATCTTACTTCTGGTCGGCCAAGCATTGGAGTGGGTGAAAGGAAGGTAGGCAAACATCCGGAAGTCCGGCTCGAAAGCTCGTCGAACCGTATCTCAAGAAACCGACGCGCGAGGGCGAGCGCGTCCGTCGTGCTGTTCACCGTCTGGAATGGGCGATCGCTAGTGCGACGTAGCGGCCGGCACCGCCTTCGGTCCCGCGGCCGGCGAGTTCTGACCGAGCAGCACGCCGTCGACGGTCTTTCCGTACATCGACATCGGCGTGTCGTGGAATTTGGCGCGCGTCGCCGCGACATCGCCCGTGAAGCGGGGATCCTGCGGACGCTCGTGGCTGTCAATGAACATCGCGACGTCCCAGGCCTCCTGATCGCTCAGGCTTCCGCCCTGGCCGAGCGGCATGTTGGCCTTGATGAAGCCCGAGGCGTTCTTGATCGAGCCCATGCCGGCGCCCCAGTTGAACGAGTCGGCGCCCCACAGCGCCGGGAACACGGTGTGTCCGTCGGCCTTCTGCCCCTGTCCATCGGCACCATGGCAAAGCGCGCACTTCGCCGCGAACACCGAGGCGCCGCGCGCAAAATCCATCGGCTGAGCAGGCTTGGCGAGCTTCGGGTAGCCGCGGCCCGGCACCTTCTCGCCGGTCGGCGCTCCCCTGGCGAGGAAGTAGGCGTAGCTCTCCAGCGCGACGAGCACCTTGTCACCGAGCGGCGGAGCCTTGCCATTCATCGAAAACCGGAAGCAGCCCTGCAGGCGCTCCTCGAACGTGTTCACATGACCGTTCTTCTCACGGTAGGCCGGATACTCGACGTAGGCCGCACCCATCGGCGCGGAATTGGCGAGGCGACCGCCATCGAGATGGCAGTTCGAGCATTTCAGACTGTTGCCGACGTAAGCACCTGCATGCGCGGCAGGATCGCGGAAGATTGCCTCGCCGAGCTTCACCGTCTTGCCGAAGTCATCGTCGGGGATCGCCGACTCGGGCGGTGGCGCGTAGGCCGCATGCTCCGCCGGAGCTGGCTTGGTCGGCGTTTCCGCTTTCGCCGCGGCAGGCGCTGGCGTGGTCTGTCCCTTGTCTTCGGCGGCAAAGAGGACAGTGCCGCCGGCGAGCGCGAGAACGCCCCCAACAATCAGGATCGAGACGGTCGTGTTCATCTGGCGCTCTCCTGACCCGTCGGCGCAGCGCCCGGCAGCGTCGCGTAATAGGCCGCCACCGCGGCAACTTGCTCGTCGCTCAGACGCGTCGCGATACCGTGCATCAGGCCGAGCGGGTCGTCGTGACGCGAGCCGGCTTTCCAGGCTTGCAGCTGGTTGGTGATGTAGGCGGTCGACTGGCCGGCGATCGCCGGGAAAACAGCACCGACGCCGTGGCCGCTTCCGCCGTGACAGCTGGCGCAGGCCGGAACATCGCGGCTCCAGTCGCCACGCTCGGCGAGCATCTTGCCGGCGGCAACCTGCGTCTCTGGTGCTGTTGACGGTTCCGGAGCGGGCGCCTGAAGGCTCGCGTAGTAGGCCGCAGCGTCGGCCATCGCGTTGGCATCCATGGCCTTGGCGACCGGACCCATCATGGCGTTCGCGCGCGAGCCGTTCGCGAAGGCGGCGAGCTGCGCGTGGACATAGCTCGCATCGAGGCCGGCGAGACGGGGGATGCCGGCGGCGGCTTGACCACCGCCGTCAGCCCCGTGACAGGCGCTGCAGGGGGGTACGCCACCGCCGCCCGTCGTCGCCAGGGTCTTCCCTTTGTCGACGGTCTGTGGATCGGCGGCGCGCGTGGTCGTGGGGACAGCCACCATAACGAGCAAGCCGAGAGCGACTGCTGATACGGCGGTCCCGCATTTGAATGAGTTCGGCATTTCGATCATCGCGTGAATGTGCAGTCAGCTTATCGGGTCGGCCTTCGTCGTCCAATCGTCTTCGCAGATGGAATTGATCTCGCCGTCATCGATCGCGGGCGCTGATAGATCCGATCGCCAACGAACATTGGAAGCCGGACGGGAAGAAGCTCATGTTCACGCTCGAAGCCGGCGGGAAACCACCTGCGGCCAAAAGAAGGAAAGACACATGAAGAAGTTTCTCTATGTTCTGGCCACTGCATTCTCCGCTGGATCGATGCTGCTCGTTCCCGTGGGTGTTACCTTGGCGCACGCGCAGACCGTGCAGACGCATCGCGTCTTGAGGGCACGTGGTCACGTGCACGCTAATGGCCGCTGCCACGGCATGTCCTACGGAACCGGCGCCAGCTCCTGTGGCACTGCGACCGGCGGCCCGGTGGGCGGTCTTTCCAGCCGCAACTAGAAGAAAAATAGTCGGCGCAGCCGCCTTCGAAGGGCTGCGCCGACTGCCGACCCTAAAAAAGGAGATAGAATGACCGGACGATGTGCGCCGGACGCGAAGATGTCGCGGCGAAGGCTTCTCTCTGGCGCCGCGTTGCTCGCCCTGACAGGATGCGCGCCGCGTCGACATGCGGTTCCGTCCGGCCTCGTCGAGTCGACACAGGTTCCTGGCTTCAAGAACCTGAAATTTTGGGCCGATGAACCATCGGACGCTTACGCTGCGGCGATTGCTGCCAAAGATGCTCAGCTGCGGGCGGCCGTCACCTCGGGCAAGCTGCCGGCGGGCAACGCCACGCACGCCGACTTTCTGGCGATCTCGGGCGGTGTCGACCAGGGCGCCTTCGCGGCCGGTCTGCTCCGCGGATGGAGCGGGCGGGGCACGCGGCCGACTTTCGGTGTGGTGTCGGGCGTCAGCGCGGGGGCTCTGGCAGCCCCGTTCGCCTTTCTTGGTTCGCGCTACGACGACGCATTGGAAGACATTTTCACGAAGCTGAGCGCGGGCGACCTCTATTCGGGCCACGTCATCTTCGGAATTTTCGGCAAGTCCCTCTACGACACCAAGCCGCTGGCCGACATTATAAGGCGTTACGCGACCGATGCGTTCCTCGATGAAATCGCCGAGCAGCACATGCTCGGCCGACGCATCCTGATCATGACAACGGACCTCGACAGCGAGCGCCCGGTTATCTGGTATCTCTCGGCCATCGCAGCCAGCTCTCGCACCGACAGGCGCGAGCTCTTCGTCAAGGTCCTGCTCGCGTCGTCGGCGCTGCCGGGCATATTCCCACCGATCGAGATTCCTGTCGTTGCGGCCGACGGCAAAGCCTACACCGAGCTGCACGTCGATGGCGGCGTCACCGCAGAACTCGTCTTTGCTCCTCCCGAGATGAAATTGCCGCAGATCGAGGACAAGGTCTTCGGGAAGCCTCGCTCTCGCGACCTCTACGTCGTTCGCAACGGCAAACTCGTTCCCGAATATCAAGCGAGCACGCTGAGCGCGATCCCGCTCGCGGCACGAGCCGTCAAGACGATGGTGAAATACCAGGTGATCGCGGACCTGCGCTCGCTGGACGCGAATGCGAAAGCGACAGGGACGCGCTTCTTCTTCAACGCGACCCCGCCGTGGTTCGACGCCATCGATCACAAGCCGTTCGACCCGGCTTTCGCGAAGCGTCTCTATGCGGTCGGGCGAGACGTGGGAGCTGCGGGCACCTGGTCGACGACAGTTCCGCTCTCGCCGGAGCTGGTACCGCACTCCTAACGCTGCAGCTCTTAAGCGTCCGGCGATCTCTGCGCGGTCGCTAAAGCCGCCCTTCTAAGAGGCGTTCCTCGGGAGAAAGAGTGTATTTGCGTCAAATGGCCGGGAGCGGCGCAACCCCGACGCATTTGGTCGCGCGTCGCGGAGGCATAATAAGCTTTTGTCGCCGAGGATAGGCCCAGCACGGGCGATGCCTCTGGAAGCTCCCATCCGCAGTCCACGTCGCGACTTCGCCTGACGTAGACCAAAGCTCTACACCATCTATATCGGGCGGATCACAAAACTAGTAGTCTTCGCGCCCGATCACGACCTCGCGCACGATGCCAGCCAACAAACCAACGAGCGCCGCAGTGCCCAGCGCAAAAAATAAAGAGCGCACGCAAATGCTGCAGTAGATCATTGGCACGACGAGCGCTGTCCAGAGAACGGGAACTGCCACGAAGGTACAGAGAACCGCTGGTTCTCCGCGACGGAGCGCATTCTGCCTCGATGTCTGAATATTGTCGGTCATCTTCTCTCCTTGTGGCCCGAACTCTGCCAGACGAGGAGATCGCGATCCAACAGACTTAACAGATGGTAATGATTGCTCCTGCCGAACGGTCATGCCGAAGAGCGCCGATTTCTGGAGAGCGCCTGCTCCAGCTGACGGATTATCGATTCCAGCCAAAACGCCAAGGGAGCAACTCGATCTGACCTGGCGATCGATCTCATCACTAATCGGCATTGGAAGTCGATTAATAATACAGCCATCTTCAACTCGACGCTGACGGAATACCCGCGGCCGCGAGAAGGAATGATGATATGAAGACTTTTGTTGTTGCCCTATCGACCGCGACGATGTTGTTTGGCTCCATTGGCTGCGCCTCGGCGCAGACAATGCCTCGGCACAGTATCTTAAAAGCTCAAGGGCACGTGCAAGCGGATGGCCGCTGCGACGGCATCTCTTACGGCACGGGCGCTCGCTCTTGTGGCACGGCAACGGGCGGACCGTCCGGTGGCCTTTTCAGTGGCAACTGAGTTTGTTGACTCAGTAAGGATCGCGACCGACGGAACCAAACGGCGATTGCGATCCTTAACTCATGGGGATGGAGTTCCCCATTAACCGCCCTGCTGGCTGATGACTCCTGCGTTATAGTTCGCGCTTGCGCGACAGGCGGGTGGTATGCAGGACAGTGGTCAATTTAATCCAAGCTCAAGCTTTTTGGCGATGGCGTTGACCACGGCAGCCCAGGCGCGACCTGTTGCTGAGCGGAGGCGTTTCCATGATCATTGATGCTGAAGACCCGCATCGCGGACGACGGGGGCGTCATCACGACCGCCATCGCCGTATGGGTGACCGCTCGGATCGCGCTATCGAGACGATAGTCGTCGTTCTCGACAAGGACAATGGCGTGGTTCGCGTCGCCGAGCATTTAGCGGATGCCTTGGATGCTTCAATCGTCATCTGGTACGACCGCGACCAAAGCGTGGTGACCGATCGCGATTATACACTCACGCACGTCGACTCACTTGACCTCCAAGCTGGCCCGCACACAGACCAAGAGTTCTGCCGGGCAATGATGAGGGCTGATCTCGCGATAATGGGACGTCGTCTCGCAGACGGCCAGTCGACGCTTTCGTAGAAGCCACTGCGCGGGCCGTCCTCGTCGTGCCAAACAGCGTGACTAAAATGCCGGGATCCCGCGTCGCCATTCGATGGGACGCTTCGCGCCAAGCCGCGGCGGCCTTGCGCGACTCGCTTCCGTTGCTTCGCGATGCCGAAGGTATTTGGATCGTGGACGTTCAGGGGCGCGCAAAACGCAAGTTCGGATACAGCGACGCGGCTCGTTATCTCCAGCGGCATGGATTCGACTCCTACGAAGTCGAGTCCGAAGGTTGCATGGCCGACATGGTGGCTCACCAGAACATCGACCTTGTGATCGGCGCCGAGCCGTCGAGCTTCCTGTACCGCCAATCGCCGGAGCAGCTTGCTGAGATGCTTCGGGTTCCCATCCTCGTCTCGGCATAACAGGTAATCGTATGCAGAAAGTCATCGATCATCACAGCGTCAAAGCTACACGAGCAGAATTGATCCTCAGTGACGACAAGCCTTATCGCGTTCTGCACATTGACAGCCGTCTGGTGCTCACGCCGGGTGCCCCATGCTACAGCGAAGAGGTGGTCTCCAATTTCGTCGAACTCGTCAATGACTATCGACACAAGCACGGAATCTCGAAGGTCTTCGTCCACGAATGCGACTGAGCCAACCGAGCAGTCCGACCTCATGGGCCGGTTGGTCTGCAACGCCAATCCGATCAGGTCGTGAGGCAGGCCCCAAGGAGAATGATCGACGATGCTGACCTACCTCTACATCGCGCTCGGCGGCGGCCTCGGCTCGGTCGCGCGCTATGCGATCTCAGGCACCGTGGCGCGCAGCCTCAACGAAGTGTTTCCCTGGGGCACGCTCACGGCGAACATCTCGGGCTGCTTCATCATCGGGCTTTTCGCGATGCTGACAGGGCCGGACGGCCGCGTGCTTGTTCCGCCGGACTTCCGACAGTTCTTCATGGTCGGCATCTGTGGCGGCTACACGACCTTCTCGTCGTTCAGCCTGCAGACGTTGGCGCTGGCGCGCGACGGTGATTTTCCGCGCGCCTCCGCGAACGTCATCGTCTCCGTTGTCTTCTGCCTTCTCGGCGTCTGGCTCGGCTCGGTCGCCGGCGCCGCCATCAACCAGCTGAAAGGGCAGTGATATGCCTCTGCAAGGACTGCGCGCCGTCATGCGCATCTACACCGACGAGAAGGCCAAGGGCGAAGACGCCTTTCATGGCCCTCTCTACGACGCCATCGTCAAGCATGCGCGCGAGAAGGGCATCGCCGGCGCGACCGTGCTGCGCGGCGTCGTCGGCTTCGGCATCGACGGCAACGTGCAGCGCGCCAGCATCCTGGATCTCTCCGGCAACCTGCCGCTGACGATCGAGCTCGTCGACGAGGAGAGCAAGCTGCGCGACTTCTTCCGCTCCATCCACGGGCTGAAGGACATCGGCCTCGTGACGCTGCAGCCGGTCGAAGTGCTGCACTACGACGGTGGGAAACCGATCGGCGCGTCCCATTCGTCCGCAACCACTGGCGCCGAAAGCGAGGACGCGATGCAGTCGTACCAAGTGCGTCACCGGCAAAGCGGCGACACCTTCTATGTCTTGGCCGAAAATCCTACCCAGGCCATCGAGAAAGTGACCCTTCAAATCGCGGACATGGAAGGCGTCGACGCTTGGACCGCCGCCCCTGCGACGCCTCCGAGCAAGCTCGAGAGAGGCTGCGTCCTCGACAAGGAGGGTAAGCCGGTCAAGACGATGATGGTCTGATGACTGTCGGCCTTACGGCTTCTGCGCGCGCAAATCGGTAGCCGGTCGCGTGCTCGTATTCCTCAATACGAGCGGCGTGGCGCCCCGTCGACACCGTCTGCTGCACACGTTGCAGCGAACGAGTCGACGAGGTCGTCTGCCATGGAGATAAGCGTGGAGGCGCGCGGCAAAAGCCGATCGCCCGCGGGCGTGAGCTTGATGTTGCGTCCGACCTTGTCGAAGAGCCGCACCGCCAAGACGTCCTCGAGCGCGGCGACCGCGGCGCTGACCGCCGACTGCGCGAGCTTGAGGTCATGCCCGGCACGGGTCACATGCTCGCGTTCCGCAACCGCTACAAAAACGCGCAACTGCAACAGGGTGAGCCCGCGTCTCGACCGCGGCGTGGCGCCGCGTCTCGACGCGGGCGTCGCACCGCGCGTCTGCATCAGTCCTTGACCTTTTCGCCCTCGTACGCCTTAAAGCCGTAGCTCTCGAAGATCTTGAGCGACGTCGGCGACGTGACGAACTTGAGCCAGGCCTTCGCCGCGTCTGGATGCGCGGCGCTTTTCACCATCGCGCCGGCATAGATCGCGGTGGCATTGTCCTTCGCCGGAATATCCACGTGCGAAATCGGGTGGCCGGCCTGCTCCTGGAACATCGCCTCCGACTGCCAGGTGACGCCGGCCGCGCCGATTCCTTGCATCAAAAACAATGGCGTCTGTCGATGGTGGATGTGGGTCAGGATTGTCGTGCCGTCCTTGACCTTCGCATCGTAGACGGCGCTGGCGAGAGCTTCGCCACCGGACTTCGCCAGCGACATTTTGATTTGCCGCACGATCCCCTCGAAGGCGGGGTTGGGCATCACGAGCTTGATGTCCGGGCGGCCGAGGTCGGCAAGACCCTTCACGCCGCCTGGATTGCCCTTGGGGATCATGATGGTCAGCGTATTTGTGACGTAGGGCACGGCCGGCGCCTCGAGCTTGCCGGCCCCGATCAGCTCCTGCACCTTCTTCAGCCCGGCAAAATAGGCGTCGGGCTTCACGGTGAAAGTCATGTTGCCCGACGTGATCGTGCCGCCCGCTTCCATTTGCTTGACGAGAAGGCCCGGCGGGATCGTCTCCCAGAAGATCTTGCCCTTGTAATCGGGATGCTCGCTTTCGAAGGCCTTCACGAGCGGTGCCATCGCGAAGAAGTAGTTGCCGCCGACGTAGAGCACGAGCTTCGGATCGGTGAGATCGCCATGGAAATCGGCCATGTCGTCGACTTCGGGCACCGTGAACTCGAGCCCACGGTTCAAGGCGTCGTTGTTCGCGCCGTGCTGCCACGGCGGGAAGACGCTTTCGTTGTAGGCGGGCGGCTTGCAGGCTTCGGCGAAAGCCGGCGCAACAAGGGAGAGGAGCGCGGCGCCACAGAGGAGCGCGCGCGTCAATTTGGTGGTCATGATGGGCCGTGTCCTTACTTGATGTAGTGGAAGCCGACCTGCTGCAGCTCGGGGATCGTCGCCACCGCCCCCGGCGTCAGGACGACGCCTTCGACGAGGTGGTTCGTCAGCTCGGCGGCAAGCGCTTCCTGCGAGAGCTTGTCGGGGTTGCTCCCCTTCTCGATCAGCTTGCCGGCCTGCTCCCAGATTGCGTTGTGGCAGGACATGAAGACGACGCCGCGCCGCATCAGAACCGGGATGGAATTGTCCTCGGGCGAGAACACGCCCTTCGGGTCCTCGTAGTGCTTCGGGTCCGCGGAGGCCGCCTTCTTGTCGACGAGCAGCGTGTTCGTCTTGAACTTGTCGCCGGCGAGCGCCGTCAGCTTGTACTTGTCCCACATCGCCTCGTCGTAGAGCGCGAGGTGCGCCGAGCCGTGGGTCAGCGAGACGGCAAGAAAGTCGGGGTGTTTGAACGACCAGACCTGCGCGTTCAGCGAATTGCGCATCAGGTTGAGCCAGGGGCTGCCGATCTCGGTGTTGTCCCAGACCTGGCGCGGTGCCACCTTGTAGGCCATCACCTCGCGCAAGGCCTCGTCGTCCCATTGCGACCGTTCGTCGAGGATCATCGGCACGGTCTTGAAGTCACGCCGGCGCGGCGCCTTCTCAAGGCGCTTCATCAGCGACGCGAGGCTGGACGCTCCAGATTCCAACAAAGGCGCTCCGGCCGTCGCGGCGGCCTGAGCCGGCGACCCCGTCGCGAGCGTTGCTCCGGCCGCAGCAAACGCGACACCTAGCGAGCGCAAAGCATGGCGGCGATCCTGATCCATCGACACGGGCGTCTCCTTCTTTCGTTATTTATGCTGATCGCAACATCGCGCGGGCGAGGTCCGACGACCAACAGCGGTTTGCGCTGATACCCATCGCATCTGTCGATGAATTCAGACCCAGCCTGTCCGAGCGCGCTTTAAAGGCTTGATTGAAAGACACGAATTTCGCTGTGCCCGGGGAATGCCGGTTTTCAAGAGTTCCATAAACCACTGGCCAATGCGTCGATGCCGCTCGCGGGCCCCGTGGCATGTACGCGATTTCAGGATTTATCTAGAAAAGAGACCGTCAGGTTTCGGGGTTTACCGACCAAAGCTTCGTCGAAATGCGCGAGGCATTCCAGGACATGCACACAATTTCAAATGAGATCGCTGAGGCGCTGGACGTGCAATTAAATGCAACGAACGACATTGGCCGGCTCATACGAACGGCGCTGGCAAGCAGCAACACCGTGGGCTGCCACGTTGAAGACCTAGTCCGATCTTCAACTGGCGTGCGCCATGCCGCCGATGTCATGACCTTGGAAAGCAGCGCGCTCGGCACGCAGATTTTAAGGTTGGACCACGAGGTCAAAAGCTTTGTCGGGTTTTTAAAGGCGTCATGACCATCGAACGCTCAGTGGCATCTCCGGAGTCGCTTTCACACAATCGGCCTGGGCGCCCCCGGCTAACGGTGATCGCGCGAACGGCGGCTATCTATCACTTGTGTACGAAAGCCGTCCTTCGGCTTTCGGCCAAAGTCCGACGTCGTAGTTCACCTACATTCATGCTGTCAGATTGCGGAAAGAACCAAGGCCGTCTGGATGTCCCCTCCCCGTCCGAGCGCTTCGCTAGCGAGACTCGAAACGCTGACACCAAGCAGCCGCACGCTGCGGGGCATCGGCATCTCCGCGCGTAACAGAACGAGACTGGCGGTTTCCAACGCTTCGAGATCCTCGATTGGATTTGCAAAAGATCGGCTGCGCGTGATCTGAGCGAAGTTCGAGAACTTGACCTTCAAAGTCACAGTCCGCCCACGCACGCCGTGCACGTCGCAGTGGCGCCAAACCTTTTCGATGACCGGCCTCAACGCGTCGCGCATTTTTTCGAAATCGGTGAGGTCCTCGGCGAAGGTGTTTTCCGCTCCGATCGATTTGCGGACACGATCGGCGCGAACCGGTCGATCGTCGATACCCCGCGCGATCCCGTAGTAGTAGGCACCGGCCTTGCCGAAGTGCCGCTGTAGAAAAGCGACCGGCTTCGCCCGAAGATCAGCACCGGTGGCGATGCCAAGTCGCAGCATCTTTGCCTCCGTAGCCGGACCGACACCATGGAAACGCCCTATCGGCAGCGTCTCGACGAAGGCCAGTCCCATAGCGGGCGTAATCACGGTCTGACCATCCGGCTTGCGATAGCCCGAGGCGAGCTTGGCGAGAAACTTGTTGTACGAAATGCCGGCGGACGCGGTCAGGCCGGTTTCCATTTGGATTTTTGTGCGGATCGCTTTGGCGATATCGGTGGCAAGCGCGATACGCTGATTGTTTTCCGTCACGTCGAGATAGGCCTCGTCGAGCGATAGCGGCTCGATGAGCGCGGTGTGCTCGGCAAAAATGGCGCGAATCTGCAACGAGATCGCCCGGTAAACCTCGAAGCGCGGTTTCACGAAGACGAGCTCCGGGCACTTGCGGCGCGCCGTGACCGACGGCATCGCCGACCTAACGCCGAAGACCCGAGCCTCATAACTTGCCGCCGCGACGACACCGCGTTCGCGCGAGCCACCGACGGCAACTGGTCTTCCACGCAATGCGGGATCATCGCGCTGCTCGACTGAGGCAAAGAACGCATCCATGTCGACGTGGATGATCTTGCGCTGCGGCGCAGAGGTAGACAGGCCCGCGACATCGGCGTCGCCTCCGGCCTGTTGAGTGCCGGGTCCGCTCTCTTTCACTTCGTCGCCTGTCGTGCGTTTGCGCTTGGCACTATGTTCCGCATATGTTCTATTCTTACACCGGCAACGGTCCTGTGGCGATCGCGTTTTCATGCACCGCTTTGCCGGCGCGAACCGTCAAGCGAGTTCGTGGCACAGCCGACAGCTTGTCTTGTACTGATATGTTATCTAAGATAACATATCGTTAGCTGTGGAGGAGAGCGCTATCGGCCACGATGAGCCAGCCCAAGGACGCATAATGCGAAGTGTTAGGTGGCCCGGAGGGTCATTTGAACCGCCACCCGAGCAGGGACCCGTGTGAACATGGCGTTTCGATTCGTGCATTGCGCGGACGTGCATCTGGATTCGCCGCTGCGATCACTCGCGCTGCGCAATCCCGATCTCGCGGATCTTATTGGCAACGCCACACGGCGAGCATTCATTCGCGTCGTCGACCTTTGCCTGGAGGAGGATGTCGATGCTCTTATGATCGCCGGCGACCTCTACGATAGCGACCAGACGTCGATGCGCACGGCGCGCTTCCTGGGATCCGAGCTGGCGCGGCTTCATGAACGCGGCATTCGAACCTTCATCATCAGAGGCAATCACGACAATCTTGCCCGCATCACAAAAGAACTGGTGCTGCCGGAAACTGCGACCGTTTTTGGCGGTCGCTCCGATGTCTTCACGTTGAACGATGGATCTGTTGCCATCCACGGCCTGAGCTTTGCGCAGGCCCATGCGCCAGAAAGTCTTCTCTCGAAATACAGACCACCGGTGGAAGGCGCGATCAACATTGGTCTCCTGCACACGAGCCTTGGCGGTGCGCCGGGACACGATCCTTACGCGCCCTGCTCCGTACGCGATTTGGAAGCGACCGGTTTTCGCTACTGGGCGCTTGGCCACATTCATGCACGGGCGGCGACGTCGGGATCCTGCGCGATCGTCATGCCGGGAATGCTGCAAGGCCGCGACGTCGGAGAGGCTGGCCCGAAATCCGCGACGTTGGTCACGATCGCCGACGATGGAAGTGTCCACGTTGAGGAGCGGCTCACTTCCGTCGCCCAGTTCGAGCGACTGACGATCGATGTCTCCAATCTTCATGATTGGCGCGATATTGCCAAGTCGATCTCGGGTGCGCTTAAGGCCGCACGGGAGATGACCGCTTCCGAGCACCTTGTGGCGCGCCTGACGTTGACGGGCTCAACGGCCTTGGCGTGGCGCATGCGGCGGGACTCCGATCTGCTGCTGACCGAGGCGATGGCCAGAGCCGACGCGGTCGGCGCAACCTCGATCGATAAGCTGGAGATGCGCGCAACTCCCGCGTTGGGCTCGACGAGCAGTCAGGGCCCGCTAGAGGAGTTGCGCCAATCGATCCTGGAAGAAGTCTGCGATTCCACCGCCACGACCCAAGCCGTGCGCGATGCGATCGAAGATATTCGAAGACAGCTCCCCACTGAGTGCCGCGACCTTTTCGGTGACGACGAGCAGGCCCTCGACCACCTTGCGCGGCGACTGGCCTACGAGGGAAGCGACCAAGTCCTCGCGCGTCTGATGCCGATGTCGGAGCGCGAGGTCTGATGCGTCTCGATCGGTTAGACCTCGTTCGCTACGGAAAGTTTACCGACGCCAGCCTCGCACTGGGCAGCGACGGGCAGGCTGACCTGCACATCGTCTTCGGCAACAACGAAGCTGGAAAGACGACGACCCTCAATGCGTTTCTCGATCTTGTGTTTGGGATCGATCCTTCGACGCCCTACCGGTTTCTTCACGAAGCTTCAGCCCTACGTGTCGGCGGCGTGCTTGAGGTCGATGGTGAGAAGCGAAGCGTCATAAGGCTGCCGAAGACCGCTCTCCTCGACAGCGACGAGCGTCCGTTGCCCCAAGGCTTGTTCAACCAAGAGCTCGCCGGGTTGGATCGCGCGACCTACAAAACGATGTTTTCGTTAGATGAGAAAACATTGGAGGCCGGAGGCGAAAGCATTCTGGCCAGCCAAGGCGATCTCGGGCATCTGCTGTTTTCTGCGACCGCCGGTCTTTCCGATTTAACACGCGCTCTCGCGACGCTGAAGGACGAGGCCGACAACTTTTACCGGCTACACGGACGCAAGCACGAACTCGCCGACTTCAAACGTCAGCTGGCGGTAATGAAGGAACGACGCGCTGCGATCGATGTGACAGCTGCGCCCTTCGCGAGGCTGATTGCCACTCGAGACGCTGCGCGAACCGACTATGAGGCGACTCTTTCCGAGCGCGGACGCCTTCAAGGCGAACTCGAGGAGAGCCGCAGGTTGCTTGTGACCCTCCCTCGGCTCACCGAGTGGACGCGTCTCAAAGCTGACTATGATGCTTTGCCGGAGGTGCCGCCCGTCCCGCAGGACTGGCCGGGGGAACTGGCAGATCTTCAAAAGACGGAGGTGGCGCTCGCTGCACGTCAAGCCTCGGCCGCCGAGGAGATCGAACGCCTCACGGCCGACATCGCGGCGCTGCCGATTGATGAATTGGCGCTATCCGTCGTTGTGCAAGGCAAGACGCTCGCGGATTTGCGCGCCCGCGATGCCACGGCCGCCAAGGATCTCCCGGACCGCCGGGCTGCGCTTCGGGCCGCTGAAAACGCTGTTTCGAATATTCTCCGCGATTTGGGTCAGGCGGAATGCGCGACTCCGGGCAAACTGCTGCTGCGGCCCGGCGTCGTCCACCGTCTACGTCAGTGCCTTGAAAGCCTCTCGGGTACCTCGGCGGCTGAGCGCGAAGCAGCTTCCGAGTTGGCATCCGCAGAAGCTCGCGAACAAGAGGCACGCGCGGCACTCGCTGCCATGTCAGTCCTTACCGACGATGATTCGCGACTGATCGACCTCAAGCAAGCACTCGCGGCGGCGGAGGCAGACGACAGCACGGCGCGCCTCCGGCTCGCCGAACGCAACTGCAGGACGCACGCCGACGTCCTCGCCGAGCAACTCGCCGCGCTCGCGCCCTGGCAAGGTGATGGCAGCGCGTTGAGTCGTCTCGACGTCCCCGAACGCAGCGAACGCGACCGTCTCGAACGTGCCATCCAGGATTCCGAGAAGCGGCTCGCGGATCGAGCGGCCGAAGTCGGTCGCCACGAAGACGAAATCCGCCGCTTGGAGCGTCTACGCGAGGCGCTCAGCATTGATCATGCAGCAATCGGCGATGAGGCCGCTGCCGCAAGCCGCTCGACCCGAGACGCTGCTTGGCGCAGCCATCTCAGTACCCTCGATGGCAAAAGCGCTAAGATCTTCGAGGACACGTTGCGCGCTGACGATGCAATCGTCGGCGCCCGTTTTCTGCACACCGCTGCTATCAGCGAACTGCGAACGATCAATCGCAATTTGATCGCAACCGCAGCTGATCTCGAATCGGCGCAACGGCATCGGGACGCGGCCGAAATCGCCTATCAGGGCACAAAGGAACGCGCGGCCGCCCTTGCCAGTGGCTTTGTCGACACTGCGAGTGAGGCTCCTCTCGCGGCGCTTGCCGCTTTCCTGGTCAAACGCGAGCGCGCTCTGGAAACGCACGAGCGTCAACGCGAGGCTGAAGCAGACCGGCGTTACGCCGCGGCCGCGATGGAGGAAATGAGCGAGCGCCTGGGAGCTGCCCTTAAGGCGGTGCAAGCGGCGCTGCCGCAAACGCGCACGATTCAGGCTTTGATATCGACGGGCCGCGCTTTCCTCGAATGCCAAAACCTTTCTCGCGCTGCTAGGGCTCGTGGTGATAACGCTGCGCGCGAGGTTTCCGACAGGCAGAAGCGCGCTGCCCGCGCAGCGGAGGACATGCAGCTCTGGCGCGAGGAATGGACGCAAACACTCCATTCGACCTGGCTGGTCGATACGCCCGAAATCAACGACGTCCGCGACGCGCTGGCGTCATTGGCGAACCTCGCTTCGGCGCTCGAAGCCCGCGATGGTCTCGCCGACCGGGTCGCAAAGATGGAGGCGGATCGCGCGACCTTTTCTGCGGAAGTTCGTAGGACAGCGTTGGCCCTGGGCATCTTTGAAGACGGCGATGTGGGCAAGCTCGCCGACCTCATCGAAAGTCGGATACGCCGCGCGTCGGGGGACACGGCGTTGCGGTCGGTCAAGTCTGAGGACTGTCGTTCCGCCGAAACGAGGCTCCGGCAGATGCGTCCCGAGATCGAATCGACGCAGACACGGATTGCCGAGATGACGTCGCGTTTCGGGGTGCCTGGTCTCGACGACCTGGCCCTTGTCTTCGACGCAGCGCGACGGCGAGCAGACCTTGGTGACCGCATCCGCGCGCTTGAAATCGACATCTGCAGCGCCTGCAATGTGGCCGTCGTCGAAGAGGCAAGGGCGGCGCTTGCGTCCTTGGATCGCAACGCCCTGGAGCGTCGCCGGGCGGAGCTCGAGGCCCGTTCCGAAGATCAGGTCACATGTTCTCAGCAGGCCTTCGCTGCCCTCAGGAGCGCCAGTGACGCGGTAGATGCCGTCGATGGCGACGCAGCAGCGGCGCGCCTCGAAGAAGAAAAACGCACACTGCTTCTCGAGATCGAGGAGCGAACCATGGCGCACCTTGCCTTGCGCGCAGGCATCATCGCGGCCGAAGGAGCGATCACCCTCTACCGAGACCGCCACCGCAGCTCGATGATGAAGCAGGCCTCTGAGCTATTTACGCGGCTGACTCGGGGCGCCTACACCGGGCTCGCCGCTCAGAGTTTGAAAGACAAAGAAATATTGGTCGGGCTTTCGGCGAGCGGCGGCTCCAAACTTTCGACTCAGATGTCGACTGCGACCCGCAGCCAGCTCTACCTCGCACTCCGCATCGCGGCCTATCGCGAATTCGTAAAGACCCGTCTTCCCGTGCCTTTCGTTCTGGACGATGTGCTCGAAACATTCGACGACGATCGCGCTGAGGCATCGCTGTCCCTTCTTGCCGATTTGGCGAAGACCGGCCAGGTCATCTACCTGACGCACCACAGCCATCTGTGCGCGATCGCCCGCCGAGTGTGCCCCGAGGCGAAACTCCACGACCTTGGAGCGATCTGATGTCGCAGAAAGGATCGCTGGCTTGCACGAGCAACGCGACGACGGCGCTGCCACTAAGAGTCGGCGTCTCGCTACGTGCCCTGTTTGACCTCGAACTCGAACATGCCGTCTTCGACGAACACGGCATCGACGCGTACGTCAAAAAGCAGCATGATCTCGAGAATGCTCCGATTGCCAAGGGTCCGGGTTTCGAGGCAATCGCCCGACTCCTTGCCCTCAATGTCGTCGGACGCCCAGCACTCGTCGAAGTGATCGTGGTTTCGCGAAACGCGCCGGAAGTATCGCTGAGAGCGTTTGCCGCGATGCGGGACTACGGTCTCAGCATCATCACGGGGAGCTTCACGAACGGAGGAGCGATCGCCCCTATCCTGAAGGCCTGGAACGTCGACCTCTTCCTATCGAAGGAGGCAACCGACGTTGAAGCCGCCCATGCGATTGGTATCGCTGCTGCAACGCTGGGGTCTTGCCCAACGTCCGCGAGCGGCGGCAAGGACGGTGAGATTCGTATAGCTGTCGACGGCGATGCCGTCGTGTTCAGCGATGAGTCCGATCGTGTTTTCGCCCGCCACGGACTCGAAGCGTTTCTGCGCCATGAGACGGAGCAAGCACTCGCGCCAATGAAAGAAGGACCGTTTGCTGGCTTCGTGCGCAAGCTTGCGGCCCTGAGAGAAGTTTGTAGGAACGCCGGCCACCCGCATCGTATTCGGCTCGCGTTGGTAACTGCGCGCACCGCGCCGGCACATTCGCGGGTGATCCACACCTTGCGCGCCTGGGGGCTTGAAGTCGACGAAGCCCACTTCGTCGGCCGCAACGAGAAGGCGCCGCTCCTCGCTGCCTTCGGTGCACACATCTACTTCGACGACCAGGAGCATCACATCGCACTGGCGTCCGACGTCGTGGCTGCCGCGCATGTTCCGGGAAGCGGTTGTTTCGTCGAGAGGCGTTGACGTCGCTGGAGCGTTCTCCGTTGGATAAAACCGTGTTTCGCGTCTTGTAATGCTATCTTAGATAACATATATTGATGCCCTGAGGTGATCGTCGATGGCTCACAGGCGACGCAAGTCCAATGGAATGAAAAGTCGGAGGCCCGTTCGGCCGTGCGCCCGGTGACTTACGACCGATACATTCGCTCGTGGCGTTGGCGGACATCGTCAGCTCGTCTGGCTGAGCTTCGCGCGTCGGGCTATCGGTGTCGAGCGTGCGACCGCGGGCCTCCCGAGGTCCGGCTTGAAGTTCATCACCGCACGTACAAAAGACTCGGCCGCGAGCGGGTCCGCGACCTCACGACGTTCTGCTCTGACTGCCATGGGGCGATCACCAATGAATTGCGGGGACGCCGCTACCTTGCGGTGATCCTTCCCGTTCCGGCGAATTCTTGCGGAACCCTTCCTCGTCGCGAACTTCTAATTTCGGATTGGCTCGATGACCGTCGCGGCTGAGGTATTTTCGGTACGGCTCGAGGGGGTTGCCCCGCTGCTGACTCGCAGCGCGCGACTGGTTGATCCGCTCGACGGATACACGATCGCGTTGGATCGCCTGACCCGCAAGAGGAACAAGACAGAGGCCGATCATCGGGAAATTGGCCGTGTCGAATGGAAAGGCGGCCTATGGGTCAACGACGGCAGACCGTCCATTCCTGCTGCCGCGATTGAATCCTGCTTGGTGCAGGCGGCGCGACATCGCCGTCGCGGGCAAGCGACGCGCTCAGGTGTCGTCGTTCGCAACGTGTCGCCTATGAAGTACGATGGTCCGAGCGACCTCGACAAATTGTGTGCCGATCCGCGCTTTAGTCTCCGCGTCCCAGTCCGCATCCGCGGCAATCGCCTCATGAGAACGCGTCCGATGTTCCCGACTTGGTCGGTCGACGTGGCAATCGCGTTTCTTCCGTCGCAGATGTCGCGACAAGACGTGCTCGATGACCTCGTTGTGGGTGGCGATTTGATCGGGATCGGCGACTGGAGACCGCGATTTGGAAGGTTTCGGACCGTCACGATGTGACGGTCCGGAAAACGCCCGGGCGAGGCGAGCTAAGGCTTGTTATGGCTAGCCCTCGGCGAGGTTTGGCTTGGGTGGGGCGGCGCTAATGGCGCCGTCCCCGTCCGCCTGTGGTGCGCATCGCGCGGCCTTGACCTTGAACGTCTCTTGCCGCGCAAATTGAAAAACGCTCTAAAGCGACCATGACGACGGATCCCAACGAACGGTTGGTGCGGGCTGCGCGCGAGCTGCTGCGCTGGGATCAAACACACCTCGCCGAGCTCACGGGGTTACACGTCATCACGATCCGGCGTTTTGAGAGAGGCGGCGAGGTCGAAAGCGAAACCGTCGAACGGATTGTCGCGGTTCTCCAGAAGGCCGGCATCGCCTTTGTCGGACCGCAAGGGCAGATCCAAGAAGGCGTTACGCTGAGCAAGAAGGCTCGGCCGCTCCCGCCACCAGAAAAGCGGGTCTATCCGCCACGTCCAAAGCGACGTGCAACGACTGCTCCTTCTTCGTAGACCAATCCAAGCCCGGCGGCTGCGGAGTCGACTTTCCAGCGCGATCCAGAAACCATCAGGCCTTGAAGCGCTGAGCAGCAATCCCATCTGCTATCTTAGATAACTTACGCGAGAAACTCTGTGGTTGATTGCGAAGCCGGGTGTTGTTCGGGCGCCGTGCGCGAACGTCGCGTCTGGGGGTATATCTGCGATCGGAAGACCGCGGATTCGCTAGCGCCGCACGAGCAGCGGGCTGTCATCGTCAGACTGGCAGATGCCATGGGCCGCAGCGTGGAGCGACTCTTCGTCGAAGAGACGCGCCAGAACGCGAAGGGCGTAGATGGCCAAGTGCTGCGATCAATGATCGATGAACTCGAGGCGACGGGCGCCAGCGTGATCTTGCTGATTTCCGGTTCCGGCGTTCTTGCTCCGACTCGGGCCGCACGAACGCATCGGATTGCGGCGCTCCTGAGCGTAGACGTCGTGCTCAAGGATCCGTCCGGAGAGCTTCATCCGAGCCCGACGACTGTCGCCATCGCGAGGACGGCTGCCGCCGCCGTCAGTATCGAGCTGCCCCACCTCGAAAGAGGAAGCCAGATCGTGAACCGACGCAGCGCTACGCGTACCCCTTGGATGCGCTGAAGGCACAATCTCCGATAATTGGCTCACAGAAAACCGATTGCCCGACGCTCCGGACCACCGACCAACCGCAGCGATCGTCGGACATCTTCGGCGTCGATGATCGCCCGACTATCGTAGAGCGCGTAACCAGAAGCGAGCTCAATAACCTGTCTTGCCCGCCGCGCGCTCAAATCGAGGACAAGCCCGAGCGCATCGTCGGAGATGCCGTCGAGGAAGCTTGATTGGAGGATGGGCGCAGCGATACCTCGAATCATCGCCACTGCCTGTTCGCGTGTCGGCGTTGGGACCTCGAGCACCAGCATGCGGCTAAGCAAGGGTTCAGGGATCGAGCGAACCTCGTTGGCGCTGGCGAGCCATAACGCGTGGTCGAGGCGGATTGGAATCTCGAGGTATTCGTCGACGTAGGCTGACGAATTCTCGGGCTCCATCGCCATGAGCAAAACATCGAGCGTCCGCTCCCCCTGAGTGATGCTCGGCGCTTTGTCGAGTTCGTCGAGGACGAAGAGCGGCGCGGCCGTTTCGCTGTCGACGAGGATTCCTTTGGCAAGTCGACCGAGCTTGGCGCCCCGCCAAACCTGCGAGAGACCACCGAGTGAACCGCGATCGCTCGTCATATTGATCGCGATCGGCACGACCGTCGTCGACAAGGCAGCTGCCACAGCTCGGCAATAGAATGATTTTCCTACCCCCGGCTCGGAGATCATAAGGATCGGCGGGAAACGCAGTGGACATCCTGCGCGGCAGGATTGAACTATCGCGCGCTCGATGATCCCGCTCACCGCTGCAAAATGGCCCATCGGCGCAGTGGCGGTGACGAGGTCGCTCAGCATTGAATCCGAGCCGTAGAGCGCAGGCCGAGTGTGTCCCCGTCGGTCTTCCAAAATTCTGCGGAGACAGTTCGCCCACACCTCGTTCTCGGTGGTTCGCGCCGGAGCCGCTGGGGTCCAGACCTCATCGGAATCGACAGCGTTCTCATTCGTCTCGAGCGCGCGGCGTAAGGCGGACGGGTCATAAATCCCGACTTCGCTCGGTCCCTCAATCGCAGAACCGCTCCGCCGATCTGATAGCTGGCCCTTGGATTTAGCCATGACGTTCGAACCAGCTGACCTCGCGGATGCTGGGGCCATCCATCCGCGGCTGGTGCTCGGGCGCATAAACGGCGCTCATCAGCCAAGTCACCTCGGCGTCGCGTTGATCGTCCGGCACCTCACGCCACCAGACGTGGTCATCCGGATCCCATCGGTAGCTGCGCTGCCGCAACACGTCTTTCACCAGGAAGTTCGCGCCGACAGCAGCAATCCGCCAGGTGCGTTGGGACGCGGTCTCCAGAAGCTCAAACAACGCCGTCTCACCCGCGACTCCGCGATGCTCGAGGATCGCGATTGTCGCGTCGACGTCGGCGGAGGCTCGGTGTGAGCGCGCTGTAAAAAAGCCGGCCTGCGCGAGGATGTAGCCGAGCGAACGTCCCGACCCATCAAACCCTCGTCGAGGCCAGTCGACTTCGCGCATTGCGCAAGCCCAAGCGAGACCTCGGGCTTCGGGAAGACGCCGTTCAACGACGCGTCGATCAAAGGTCGCGTTGAATCCGATGACAACGGTCGCGCTGCGCAGCAGCGACACCGCGAGAGTTTCGTCGAGGGCCTGACCCGCGAGCATGGCATCGGTCAATCCGGTGAGCCGGACAATGACTGGATCAAGGGAGCAGCCCGGATCCTCAAGCCAGCTGTAGGAACGGCCGATCTGCGTGACGACACCATCATCGTCGAAGCGGAACCGTCGTAGCGACAGCTCTAGGATGCTGGCGGTTGCCGGGTCGATGCCGGTTGTCTCGGTGTCGACAACGACCCCTACTTTGTCGCTGACGCCTGCATTATCGTTCGCGCAACTGGCCCTGACATCGAGATCGACTTGCCGCAGGATCCGATAGTTCCCGGACGCGGCGAGCCGCATGATTGCGCATTCGTCGGCCAAGTGATCGATCATCAGCATGGTGACACCAGATCGATGCCGTGAGGCGCACCTAGATGGCAAGGGAAACCGCCAGTGGCCCATCGTCCCCGTGCCAGCATCCCCGTCGTGGCCGTCGAGCACCGTGTCGCGGCCTTCGGCCGAATTTCCAGCACCATCGCAACTCCAAGCCCCGCACGAGACTGCAAGGTTTGTTATCTTAGATAGCAATACGAAATCAAGCCTCCTCGAGGTTCTGGACCTTTCGACGCTTTGCGTCCGCCTTCTGCCCCCTGACGCGGTTGACAGCTTCCAAGGTGGCGCGTAACGAAATTTGTAAGGGGCGCGTCACGCCGCGCTCACCCCTGGTCGGATCGGGCTACGCCCGCTGCCCGGCAAAGTGTGCTGTAGCGGGGCCGGCTTCGAAGCGGCCGGCGTCCGGTTACGCCCGGGACTCTGCGTTTCCACGTACTGGAGACGTATATGAGTCCGCCTGGACGCGGCAATTCTGATGAAGAGTCGTCACAGACGCCCGATCAGCGTCTGACACCTTCTGCTGTGCGTTTCCGCGTCGATCCCAGAGACGTGCCGCCCATTAAGGCTGCGCGACGACTCGGGCTGACATTGGCGCAATTCGACCGGCTCTATCCGCAACTCGCAAAACGCGGCTTTCCGCCCCCCGATGCCTCGACTGGCAATTTCGATCTGAAGGCCGTCGAGAAATGGATGGACGATCGATCAAGCTTGACGGCGCACACTGAGCACGGCGACGCTGCTTCCATTCTCCAACAGCGTCTCAAGGCGTGGGATGGCGGCCGGAAAGCACAGGAGCGGTAGGGTGATCAAGATCCCCTACACTGTCGTGCGCAACGGCTACCGATACTATCAGCCGCGTGGACGAATGTTGCTGCTGGGTTTCGCGCCGACGGCGTTGGGCCCGGACAACGAGGGCGCGCGACGGCGTGCATTAGCCCTGCATGAACGCTGGATCGCCGTCCGTGACGGCCAAGCCGAACCGCCCGTGGCGCCCGGCATCAAGCGAACAAAAGAGGAAATCTGCGCCGCCAAGGTTTACCCACGCGGATCAGTCGGCGCGGCCTGGCAGGTGTGGGTGCGCTCAGAAGAGTGGGCGCGTCTGTCGCCTAACACCCGCAACAAGATTTGGTGGGAGGCCTGGCTCAAGAGGATTGAACCGGCTTTCGGCGACATGCCGCCCGATGTCATCACGATGGCCGACATCTCGCTGTGGCGCAGCAAGATCGAAAAGGCGAGCGGCGTCGACACCGCGCATAAGGCCTTGAAGGTATGGCGAGCCTTCTGGCGCGTGATGATCGCGCTGCGATACACGAAGCTGTCGGATCCCTCTCAGAAGGTCGTCAACAAGGCGCCGCCGTCTCGCAGCCAGCGCTACCACGATGGCGAGGCTAAGCGCCTGATGAAGCAGGCTTGGCGCATGGGCTACAAAGGCTTGGCCTGCATCATCGGCGTCGCTTGGGATGCCGGCTTCGCGCCGGTCGACTGCCGAACTCTCGCGCCGCGCCACCGCCAAGAGGACTCGCAGACCAAGCGTCTTCTCTTCGACCGCTCTGCGGACGGGCGTTCCAAGACGGGTGTTGCCGTTGTGGGAACGCTCTCAGCCTTCACCGACTGGATCGTCAGGCGTTATCTTGACGAATTCGGCGCCGAACCCATCAAGGACGCACCGTTGTTTCGGACGCGCCGCGGCGTGCCTTACGCAGAAAGCCGGCTCGGCGAAGACTTCGCCACCGTGCGGGATAAAGTACTTCCAGGCGATAAGCGGCAGCTGCGCGATATGCGGCGCTCCGGCGTCATGGAGACCTTTGCCGGCGATGCCAATCCAAAGGACGTCGCCGAAAAATTTGGCAACACGATAGGCCATTCGAACGCGTTATTCCAGACCTACAACCCCGTCGATATCGAGAAGGTCAGGATCGCGGACGCCAAACGTCTCGCGGGGCGCCGAAAACGCAACAAGGGGTGATGGAATTGGAACGAACGCAGAAGCGTTTTCTGAATTTTCAGGCGACCGATTCTGAATTCACCAACGACAAGGCATGTAAGTCTTTGATTTTGCTGGAGCGGGTGAAGGGAATCGAACCCTCGTATTCAGCTTGGAAGGCTGCTGCTCTACCATTGAGCTACACCCGCGCTCGACCCTTATGCCGCGTTTCCGGCGCCGGGTGAAGGGTCAGGCGAGCGCCGCGAACACCTCGTCGAAGGTAGCCTCGCCCGCGTCGCGCGGCACGACGAGCAGCGGCTCGTCGCAGAAGCGCGCCAGCGTCGCCAGCGTCGCCTCGACCGGCACGGTGCTGGAGGCGGATTCGTTGAGCACGATGGCGGCGATCGACAGACCTCGGGCCTTCAGAACCGCGCGGGCGGTCAGAAGGTGGCTGATCGCCCCAAGCGCGGTCGCCGAAACGAGCACGACGGGCAGCGCCAGCGCGGCGGCGAGGTCGAGGATGGTCCGGTGCGCGTCGAGCGGCACCATCGCGCCGCCAACGCCTTCGATCAGAGTCAGGCGATCGGCGACGAGCCGACCGCGGCAGGCGGCGACGACGGCCTCGAACTCGATCGTTCGGTCTTCCGCGGCCGCCGCCATGTCGGGCGAGAGCGGCGCGGCGAAGCGCCAGGGCGCGATCTCGGCGACCGCTTCGGCCGTCGGTGGGCGGCCGAGCGCCTCGAGCAGCACGCCGGCGTCGCTCGTCGCGGCCTCGGCGGGATCGTAGCCGGAGAGGATGGGTTTCAAGGCATCGACGGGCCTGCCGGCGCGGCGGGCGGCGCGGATCAGGCCGGCGGTGACGTAGGTCTTGCCGACGTCGGTGCCGGTCGCGGTTATGAAGAGGCCGGGCATGGCTCCCTTATCAAAATCTCGTCGCGGACTATGGCGGCGAGCCGGTCGATGTCGTCGTCCGCATGCAGCGCGCAGAAGGCGAAGCGCAGCCGCGCCGTGCCCGCCGGCACCGTCGGCGGTCGGATCGCGGTGACGAGGAAGCCGGCGCGTTCGAGCGCGGCCGACGCGGCGAGCGCCGCCTCCGGCGCACCGAGGACGAGCGGCACGATCGCGCTCTCGGCGTCCGGCAGGTCGAGCGCCCTCGTGAAGCGGCGCGCCTTCCGCAGAGGCTCGGCGCGGAGCGCTGGGTCGGCGTCGATGATGTCGAGCGCGGCCAAGGCCGCGGCGGCGGAGGCCGGCGGTAGGCCGGTCGAATAGACGAAGGAGCGGGCGCGCGTGCGCATGAGCGCCACCACCGGCGCCGAGGCGGCGAGATAGCCGCCGTAGCCGCCGATCGCCTTCGACAGCGTGCCCATGCGCAGCGGCACGCGGGACGTCGCGTCGCCGCCGTCGAGCCCGAAGCCGTGGGCGTCGTCGGTGACGAGCCAGGCGTCGTGCGCCTCGGCGAGGGCCGCCAGCGCCGCCACCGGCGCGCGGTCGCCGTCCATCGAGAACACGGTCTCGGTGACGACAAGCGCATGGCGGTGCGCGTCCCGATGGGCGGCGATCAGTGCTGCGGCGGCGTCGACGTCGTTGTGGCGGAAAGCGAGCGTGCGCGCGCCGGAGAGGCGGGCGCCGGCGAAGAGACAGGCGTGCGCCAGTTCGTCGATGACGACGAGATCGTCGGCGCCGGCGAGCACGCCGAGCACGCCGATGTTGGCGAGGTAGCCGGAGCCGAAGACGATGGCCGCCTCGCTGCCCTTCATCGCCGCGAGGCGGTTTTCGAGCGCGTCGAAGAGCGGGTGGTTGCCGGTGACGAGGCGCGAGGCGCCAGCGCCGGCCCCGTAGCGCTCGACGGCGGCGATCGCCGCGGCCTTGACGGCGGGATGATGCGAAAGTCCAAGATAGTCGTTGCACGAGAACGAGAGCAGCCGACGGCCGCCTCGCGTGACGAAGGGGGCCTCGTCGCGCGCGGTGTCGGCGAGCGTTCGGCGCAACGCCCGGCGCTCCAGCGCGTCGAGCTTGGCCTCCGCATATCGGTCGAGCGACAGCATCGCCTTCTCTGGCGCCGGAGCCTGCGAAATGTCAAAGCTCGCGGCCATGACGCGAGAGCATCCCGAGCCTGCGTGGCTCGCCGCCGGGCGCGCGCACCTCTGGCGCCCCTATTGCCAGATGAAGACGGCGGTCCCCGCCCTGCCCGTCGTCGCCACGCGCGGCTGCCGGATCACGCTCGCCGACGGCCGCGAGCTGGTCGACGGCATCGCCAGCTGGTGGACGGCCTGTCACGGCTACAATCATCCCCATATCGCCGCGGCGGTCCGGGCGCAGCTCGAGACCATGCCGCATGTGATGTTCGGCGGACTGACCCACGAGCCGGCAGCGCGCCTCGCGTCGCGCCTCGCCGCTCTGGCACCCGGCGATCTCGATCATGTCTTCTTCACCGATTCCGGCTCTGTGTCGGTCGAGGTCGCCATGAAGATGGCGATCCAGGCGGCGCTGAACCGCGGCGAGCGCGAACGCACGAAAATCCTCGCCTTCCGCGGCGGCTACCACGGCGACACGCTGGCGACGATGGCGGTTTGCGACCCCGACGAGGGCATGCACGCGCTGTTCACCGGCGTGCTGCCGGAGCAGATCATCGCCGACCTGCCGCGCGACGATGCCAGTCGTGACGCGCTCGACGCGCTGCTCGCGCGCGACGGTCACCGCATCGCGGCGATCCTCGTCGAGCCGCTGGTGCAGGGCGCCGGCGGCATGCTGATGCACGCGCCGCAGGTGCTGGCCACGGTGCGCGGGGCGGCCGACAGGTGCGGCGCACTGCTCATCTTCGACGAGATCTTCACCGGCTTCGGCCGCACCGGCGCGATGCTCGCCTGCGATGCGGCCGCCGTGACGCCGGACATCCTCACACTGTCGAAAGCGCTGACCGGCGGCACGATGGCGCTCGCCGCGACGGTCGCGTCGCGCCGGGTGTTCGAGGCCTTCCTGTCCGACGATCCGATGCACGCGCTGATGCACGGGCCGACGTACATGGCGAACCCCCTCGCCTGTGCCGCAGCCAACGCCTCGCTCGATCTCTTCGAGCGCGAGCCGCGGCTCGCTCAGGCGGCGGCGATCGAAGCGGCCCTGCGCGACGGGCTTCGACCGCTCGTGGGGCGGCCCGGCATCCGCGACGTGCGGGTCAGGGGTGCGATCGGGGTCGTCGAGCTGGCGGCGATCCCGAACCTGGACGCGCTCAAGGCTCGCTTCGCAGACGCCGGCGTCTGGGTCCGTCCGTTCCGAAACATCGCCTACCTGACGCCGGCGCTGACGATTGGCCAGGACGAGCTGGCCCGGCTCATCGACGCGCTCGTCGAGGTGGCGACAGCGCACGGGCGCGCGCACCCCGCATGAAGCGTATCGAGAAGCGCGACCTGCCGACCAAGGTGTGCCCGGTCTGCGGACGCCCGTTCACGTGGCGGCGCAAATGGGCGGCCACGTGGGAAGAGGTGCGCTACTGCTCGGAGCGCTGCCGCCGCGCGAAAGACAAAAACGGCGGCGGTGGGCCGCCGCCGGAAGGTTTAAGTGAAGGCATAGGGTCGGCGGCAGGCGCCGCCAACCCGTCAGCCCAGCAGCTTGTCGAGCGTGATCGGGATCTCGCGCACCCGGATGCCCGTCGCGTGCCACACGGCATTGGCGATGGCGCCGGCGGTGCCGGTGATGCCGATCTCGCCGACGCCCTTGATGCCGAGCGCGTTGACGTGCGGATCGTGCTCCTCGACGAGGATCGCCTCGATCGACGGACAGTCGGCGTTCACCGGCACGTGGTACTCGCCGAGGTTGGCGTTCATCGGCCGGCCGGAGCGCGGATCGAACAGCGCGTGCTCGTGCAGAGCGAACGACAGGCCCCAGATCATCCCGCCGTAATACTGGCTCGTCACCATGCGCGGGTTGACGATGCGCCCGGCGGCAAACGCGCCGACAAGCCGCGTCACCCGCATCTGCCCAAGCTCCGGATCGACCTTCACCTCGGCGAAGACGGCGCCGTGCGCGTGCATGGCATAGGCCTCCTGCATCGCCGGGTCCGGAGCCGCCTTGCCCTTGCCCTTGATCGAGGCCCGGCCGGCTCGCGCCATGATGGCCTCGAACGGCTCGCTACGGCTTTCGTCGTCGCGACGAAACAGGCGCCCGTCGTGGGCGACCACACCCGCGTTACCGGCCCCGAACAGCGGCGAGCGCTCGTCGGCCGTCGCCAGCTCGCCGAGCTGGCGGATCACGTCGTCGCCCGCCGCCTGCACGGCGGAGCCCGCCGTCGCCGTGCCGGCCGAGCCGCCAGCCATGCCGCCGTTCGGCAGCGTCGAGACGCCCATGTCGAAGGTGAGCTTGTCATAGGCGATCCCGAGAGCGTCGGCGGAGATCTGCGCGATACTGGTCCAGGCGCCCTGCCCCATGTCGTGGGCGCCGATGCGCATCTCGCCGGTGCCGTCGGCCTTGAGCTCGGCCTCCGCCTCGGCCTGGAAGATGAAGGCCGGGAAGGTCGCCGTCCCCATGCCCCAGCCGACGAGCAGGCCGTCGTCGTCGCGCATCTGCCGCGGCTGCAGCGGGCGCCTGGCCCAACCGAAGCGCTCGGCGCCCTGCGCGTAGCATTGGCGCAAAGCCTTGGACGAGTAGGGCTTGTCGGTGATCGGCTCGACCTCGGCGTAGTTCTTCAGCCGGAACTCCAGCGGATCGAGGCCGAGTTTCTCGGCCATCTCGTCCATCGCGCTCTCGAGCGCGACGCTGCCGGTGGCTTCGCCCGGCGCTCTCATAAAGACCGGCGTGCCCACGTTGGCGCGCACGCCTTCATGCGACGTAGCGATCGCTTTGCTCGCATAGAGATGCCGCGCGACGAGTCCGGCGGGCTCGTAGAAATCATCGTAGGTGCTGGTGATCGCGCGCGTGTGATGGTCGATCGCGACAAGCGCGCCGTCCGTCTCGGTGCCGAGCCGAAGGGTCTGGCGCGTCGCGGAGCGATGGCCGACGGGACCGAACATCTGCTCGCGCCGCACGACGAGCTTCACGGGTCGCCCGGTCAGCTTGGCTGCGAGGATACCGAGCACCTGCGGGCCGGTCATGATCGCCTTCGAGCCGAAGCCGCCGCCGAGGAACGGGCTGCGGATCAGGATGTCCTGCGGCTTGAGGCCAAGAAGGCCGGCAAGACGACCCTGCGCCATCGACAGCGCCTGCGACGGCGTGTCGAGCACGAGCTTGTCGCCGTCCCATTGCGCGACGATCGCGTGGGGCTCCATCGCGTTGTGATATTGCGGGGCCGTCTCGTACGTCGCCTCGATGTGCGCGGCCGCCTCCGCGAGCCGGGCGCCGACGTCGCCGGTGCCCTCCTTCGTCGGATTGCCGGCGCCGATCGCCGGCGGCTCGAACGGGCTGCCGGCGTCGAGCCCGACATGCGGCTCGCTCTCGTCGTAGCGCGGCGCAAGCAACGCCACGCCCTCCTGCGCCGCCTCCAGCGTCTCGGCGATCACCACGGCGATCGGCTGATGTGCGTAGCGCACGTCGGCGTTCTGCAGGACGTCGATCTTGAACGCGAAGGGGTCGGGTTTCTCGTCGGGCGAAAGGGCGAGCTTCGGCACGTTGTCGGGCGTCATCACCGCGACGACGCCGGGATGCGCCTCGGCAGCGGCGACGTCGAGATGCGTCACCTTCCCTTTGGCAACGGACGATACCGCCAGCGCGGCGTGCAGCAGGCCCTTGGGATGGTTGTCGGCGGCATAGCGGGCACCGCCGGTCACTTTCAGCATTCCGTCGCGGCGGGTGAGCGGCTGGCCGACGCTTGAGCCGTGGCGGGCGCGCTCGATCTCGATCGTGTCAGGCATGAACAGAGGCTCCTTGCGCGAACGCTGAGGCTGGAAGGGCGGGGATACGGTCGGGCGTGCCGGCGGCGGCGAGGGCCAACGTCCGCGCGACGATGCGACGTCCCAGCTCGATCTTGAACGCGTTACCGGGAAGCGGCTTGGCGTCGGCGAAGGCGGCCTCGGCGGCTTGCCTGAAGGCGTCCTTGCCGGCCGTGTGCCCGTCAGGGCTTTCTCCGCGGCGAAACGCGCGCCACGGCTTGGCGGCGACGCCACCGAGCGCGATGCGGGCTTCAGCAATCGCACCATTCTCGATGCGGAGCGCCGCCGCGCACGAGACGACGGCGAACGCATAGGAAGTTCGCTCGCGGACTTTCAGGTACCGTGCATGCGCCTTGAACGCCGCGGCTGAGGCCGGCAGGCGCACGGCGACGATCAGTTCGCCGGGCAGGAGCACGCTCTCGCGGTCGGGCGTCGTGCCGGGAAGGAGGTGGAAGGCCTCCAGAGGCACGTCGCGCGTCCCCTTCGAGCCGGCGATCTCCACTACGGCATCGAGCGCGACGAGCGGCACGCAGAAGTCCGACGAATGGGTCGCGATGCAGGCCTCGCTCCAGCCGAGCACCGCGGAGAGCCGGTCGAGGCCGCCCATCGCCCCGCAGCCGCTGCCGGGGTTGCGGCGATTGCAGGCGCTGGCGGTGTCGTAGAAATAAGCGCAGCGCGTGCGCTGCAGGATGTTGCCGGCGGTCGTCGCCGCGTTGCGCAACTGGGCGGAGGCGCCGGAGAGAAGCGCTTCGGCGACGGCGGGATAGGCTTTCGCGAAGCGCTTGTCGTGGGCGAGGTCGCTGTTGCGGACGAGCGCGCCGATACGGACGCCGCCATCGTCGCGCCATTCGACGCGATCGAGGCCCGGCAGACGCGTCACGTCGACGAGAACGTCAGGACGGGTGATGTTGCCCTTCATCAGATCGAGCAGGTTGGTGCCGGCGGCGAGATAGGTCGCGCCGGGCTGGGTCGCCGCTGCGACCGCCGCCTCGATGGTTTCGGGACGGACGTATTCGAAAGCCTTCACGCGGCGCGCTCCTTCTGCTCGTGCCGCATGCGGGCCTGGCCGTCACGTACCGCCTGCGCGATCCCGATATAGGCGCCGCAGCGACAGAGATTGCCGCTCATCGCCTCGCGGATGCGCTCGGGGTCGTCGCCGGCCTGCGCCTCCTGAACGAGGCCGATCGCACTCATGATCTGGCCCGGTGTGCAGAAGCCGCACTGAAACCCGTCGTGCTCGATGAACGCGGCCTGCATCGGATGCAGCGCGTCGCCGTGCGCGAGGCCTTCGATCGTGGTGATCGTCGCGCCGTCGTGGCTGATCGCGAGAGCGAGACAGGAATTGATGCGTCGCCCGTCGACGAGGATCGTGCAGGCGCCGCATTGACCGCGGTCGCAGCCCTTCTTGGTGCCGGTGAGCTGGAGCCGCTCGCGGAGCAGATCGAGCAAGGTGACGCGGGGATCGTCCAGGGAGACCGTCCGCGACTCGCCGTTGATGGTGAGGTGGATGTCGATGGCCATGCGAACCTTTTCGCTTCCGGCCAAGCGCCACATGCACGTGGCCGTGCAGCGTCACATAGGCGCCTGCGCGCGGATTGGAACAGCTACAAGGTGTGAGCATCCTGGTTTTGGATGCAAGCTGCAGGTGATTGCAGCAGGGCAGCGCGTCGACGCTTGCCCCAAAGTAAGCGTACCATCCAGAGTAGGTTTTCGATGAGTTAATTAAGCATCCGTTAGGGTAAAAACTCGATGCAAATTGCTTAAAATGTGATGAATGCTCAAGTTCGGCGCCTGGATGGAGCTTCGAGGCGCTATGGCATCTACTGCTACGACTGCCATTATTGGAGCTGGGCCGTACGGCCTGTCGATTGCCGCGCACCTCGCGGCGCAAGGCATCGAGGCGCGCGTCTTCGGACCGTCGATGGCGAGCTGGCGTGACGGAATGCCGCGCGGCATGCGGCTCAAGTCAGAGGGGTTCGCGTCGGCCTTGTCCGACCCCGAGGCCGCCTTCACGCTGAAGCGTTTCTGCGCCGACGAGGACATCCCCTACGGCGATCTCGACACGCCGGTGGCCGTCGAGACCTTCACCGCCTACGGCGAGGCCTTCCAGCAAAGGTTCGTGCCGCAGCTCGACACGCGCCGGGTCGCGCACGTCGCCCGGGCGCACGGCTTCACGCTAACGCTCGAGGACGGCACGTGCGTCGACGCGCGGCGCGTGATCATCGCGACCGGGGTCGCACCATTCAAGCACATCCCCGCCGTGCTCGCGGGGCTGGCGCCTTCCCGCCTGACCCACACCTGCGAGCATGCCGACTACGCCGCCTTCGCCGGCAAACGAGTCGTCGTCGTCGGCGCCGGCGCCTCGGCGGTGGATGCCGCGGCGGCGCTGCACCGCGGCGGCGCGCAGGCGAGTCTCGTCAGCCGCCGCGCCGAGGTGCGCTTCCATGCCGGCGCGGCGCGGCGCGGGCTGCGCCAGCGCTTCGTCGCGCCTATCACGCCGCTCGGGCCGGGCTGGAAGAAGCTGTTCTGCGTCCGTGCACCGCTGGTCTTCCGCCTGCTGCCGGCGCGGCTGCGGCGACGGCTCGTCACGCGCTACCTCGGCCCGGCGCCGGGCTGGTTCGCGCGCGAAGATTTCGTCGGCAAGGTCGAAGTGCACCTCTCGTCCACCCTGATCGAAGCGAGGGAGACCGCCGACGGCGTCGCGCTCGAGATCTTGGGACCCGATGGCCGCCGCACGCTCGAGGTCGATCACGTCGTTGCCGGCACCGGCTACGGCGTCGACATCGCCCGCCTCGCCTTCCTCGATCGCGACATCGTCGGCGCCATCGCCTGCGAAGCGGCGGCGCCGCGCCTCTCGCCGTCGTTCGAGACCTCGGTGCCGGGGCTCTACGTCGCGGGACCGGCGGCGGCGTTCACCTTCGGCCCGCTGCTGCGCTTCGTCTGCGGCGCGGGCTTCGCCGCGAGACGCATCACGGCGCATGTCGCGGCGCAGGAACGGCCACTCGAACGACGCTCGGGCCAGGATCGGCCCGCCGGCGCCAGCTTCCAGCTCGACGGGAGCCCTGCATGCTGAGATCTGACCTTCACACCACCATGAGCCCGTCGGGAACGCCTCGTGTCCTGTTCGTCAGCCTCGTCAACGACGTCGCGTCGGACCGCATCGTCGCGGCGATGAGCAAGCTCGGCGCCGCCTGCGCCGTCATGAGCGCGCCCGACGCCTTCGCCGCCCGCACGATGCATGTCGACCGCGTCTTCCCCCTGCCGCTCCGCGGCGGCGCCTGGGCGCGATGCCTAGTGCTGGGCCGCCGTCTCAAGGCCGCGCAACGGTCGTTCGCGCCCGACCTCGTGGTGCCTCTCGACGAGATGGCCGCGCTCGCGCTGCGCGATCCCAAGTTGTTCGCTCGGTCTAATGCCGCCGTGAGATCTCTCCTGACCGCCTCCCTCGGGCGCCCGGAGACCTTTGCGCTGGCGTGCGACCGCCATCGGATCGTCGAGACCGCCGCCAAGCTCGGCATCCCCACACCCCAGCAGATCGCCGTGACCAACCTCGCCGAAGCCCGCGAGACGGGCGCGCGGCTCGGCTACCCCTTGGTGCTGAAGCGCGAGCAGACGTGCGGCGGCGCCGGCGTGCAGATCGTCGCCGACGAGGCCGAGCTGAACGCCGCCTTCCTCCGCGCCGAGGCCAAGGCCTCGCGCAAGCGCCGCCTGCAGGCGCTTCTGGGTCGCGCGGTCGGCCAGGACAGCGCGCTCGTCCTGCAGCGCTTCGTTGAAGGCGCGCTCGCCTTCCGCGTCGTCGCCTGCAAGGACGGACGCGTGCTCGACGGCGTCAGCTTCCTGTCGGAGCGCGTGCATCCGCCGGTCACCGGCGCCAGCACCGTGCTCCAGCCGCTCGAACGCGCCGACATGGAGGTCGCGACGGAAGCGCTCGTCGCCGCGCTCGGCTGCTCGGGCTTCGTCGCCGTCGATTTCCTGGTGCCGACCGATGGGCCGGCCGTGCTGATCGAGATGAACCCGCGGCCGGTCGCGAGCGGGCATCTCGGCCGGCTCTACGGCCACGATATCCATGCCGCGCTGCTCGACGCGGTCGGCGGCTCGACGCCACGGCGCACGACCGCTGTCGCGCCGGGGCCGGACCGCATCGCGCTGTTCCCGCGCGAGCTGGACCGCGACCCGGTCGCGGCGCGCCCGGAGCCCGGCGTGCTGCACGATGTGCCGTGGGACGACCCGGGCTCGGTCGCGGCGCACGCGACATGGCTCGCTGGGCGCCACCCGTTGTCCGCCGCGCACCTCTCGCAAATGCTCGGGATTGCGGCGCCGCGTCCGCGTCGCCGCCAGATCCTTGCCGACCTGCAGGAAGCGGCTGCTCGGCTGTTCCACGCCGGCGGGACCGCTTCGGCGAAGTAGAGGAGAGCGCGGCTCAGGCAGCCGCGCTCTCCAGATAGCGTTAGCGGTCGCCGAAGCTGCCGTTGCCGTCCTCGAGCGCGCGGCCGACCTCGAGCCCGAGATCGTCCATCGAGCTCTCCTCGACGACGTTGATCTCCTCGCCGCGCGCCTGGCGCTCGGCTTCCTCGGTCGAGCGCGCGACGTTGACCGTCACGTCGACGGCGATCTCGGGGTGCAGCTGGATCGGCAGCGTATGCAGGCCGAGGACCTTGATCGGCGTGGTCATCACGACCTGGTTGCGGTGCACCGAGAAGCCGGCGGCCGTCAGCGCCTCGGCGACGTCGCGGGTCGCGACCGAGCCGTAGAGGTAGCCGGTCTCGCCGGCCTGACGGATGATCGTCACGCTCTGGCCCTCGAGCGCCTCGGCGACGCCCTCGGCATTCGTGCGGGCCTCGAGGTTGCGGGCCTCGAGCTGCGCCTTCTGGCCTTCGAACCGCTTCTTGTTGGCCTCGGTGGCGCGCAGCGCCTTGTGGCCGGGCAGCAGGAAGTTGCGGGCGTAACCGTCCTTGACGCGCACGGTCTCGCCCATCTGGCCGAGCTTGGGCACGCGTTCGAGCAGGATGACTTCCATCGGATAAGTCCTTTCTTCTTCTACGGGATTTTCTTGACGGTCGGCTTCTGCCTGTCACGGAACGAGAAGCCGGTGTCGAGGAGGCCGAGCAGGCCGTAGGCGATGACGCTCCACGGCATCAGCATGAACAGCGTCAGGTAGACGATGATGAGCAGCGGCAGGCGGGCGCCCTGCTTGCCGCGGGTCAGCGCGTGGACGACGGCAAGCCCCTGGAGGGCAAATGCCATTCCCACCGCGCCGGAGACGATGATCCCGGCCGCGCCGAGCTGGTTGCCGGCGAAGGACAGGCCCAGCGCGACGGCCAGCACGATCGCCAGCGGACGCGGCACCCGCAGTCCGCTCGGGATGTCGGGCCAGGGCGCGGTGAGCAGGTTCGACATCTGCGCGATCCGCGCGGCGATCCAGAGGTTGAGGGTCAGCAACAACAGCTGGGCGGCGGCCATGACGCCCATGGCCGTCCAAACGAAGGCGAGCGCCACGGCATGCGGCTCGATCCCCTTCGGCAGCGGCCCGCGCTGGGTCAGCATCGGCTCGAGCGCGGCGGCGCTCGCCTCGAGAAAGGCGTGAAGCGAGCCGTGGCTGTCGGCGGCGATCGCGATGTTGAGCGCCGCACCGACGGCGGCGAAGCCTGCGGCGACCGCGATGACCACGCCGAGGCGATGCTCCTCCGGCCGCACCAGCACCTTGCCGTCCGGGCGGCGCGCGGCGGCGGGCCTCAGCGCGAGCTGGGAGATGAGCCACGACGGCACGCCGAAGCCCACCGCAAAAACCAGCGTCTCGAGGCCGCCGGTGGCGATCTTGTCGAGGTGGAGCGCGGCGACCGATTCGGGGCGCAGGTCGACGATCCCGACGGCCAGCGCGCCGACGATCGTCGCGACGATCCCCGCCACGGAGCCGAAGGCGAAGGACGCGAGCATGATCGGCAGGGGCGCGATGAAGGCGAAGGCCCAGGCCGCGGCGCTCGCCGAGGACAGGTCGGCGACCGAGCCGAGCCCGCCCGGCGTCTTGAGCGCCGGCATCAGAGCGAGCAGCGCCGCCGCGAGTCCGGCCCCGATGGCCGCCGCGAGACCGACGCCGTTGATGCGTGTCTTGATGCTGCGCATGTCTTTTTCGCTGTCCCGCGCTGGACTAAGGGCCCGGCGGTTAGAGGCCCGTCACGCGCCTGCGCGCGGACCCCAACTTGTGGCGGCGCCGAACGCTCCGGCGCCGCGAGGTGCTTAGCGGATCACGTAGGGCAGGAGGCCCAGGAAGCGCGCGCGCTTGATCGCCTGGGCGAGCTCGCGCTGCTTCTTCGCCGACACGGCGGTGATGCGCGACGGCACGATCTTGCCGCGCTCGGAGATGTAGCGCGAGAGAAGGCGCGTGTCCTTGTAGTCGATCTTCGGCGCGTTCGGGCCGGAGAACGGGCAGGTCTTGCGACGACGGAAGAAGGGGCGGCGCGCCCCGGCTGCGGCGGCCATCAGTTGGCTCCCTCTTCACTCTGCTGCGGGCCGTCCTCGCGCGGGCGGCGCGGCGGGCGATCGCCACGCGGGCCGCGACGGTCGCCGCGGTCGTCGTCCTCGCGCTTGCGCATCATCGCGGACGGGCCGTCCTCGTGCTCGTCGACGCGGATCGTGATGAAGCGCAGGATGTCCTCGTTGAGACCCATCTGACGCTCCATCTCGGTGATCGCCGCCGGCGGCGCCGAGATGTTGATGAGCGAGAAATGCGCCTTGCGGTTCTTGCGGATCCGGTAGGCGAGCGACTTCACGCCCCAATATTCGACCTTGGCGAACGAGCCGCCAAGGCCTTCGACGATGGACTTGAACTGATCGGTCAGGGTTTCGACCTGCTGGGCCGAGACGTCCTGACGCGCCATATAGACGTGCTCGTAGAGCGCCATCTTCTGCGTGCCTTTCTCTTCAATCGGCCTGAACCGAAGTACGGTCCAAAGCCAATGGTGTGTTTCGGCGCGAAGCCCTTCGGGCCCGGAGAAAGGCCCGACGACAAAACCACGAAGGCGAGGACACGGGACGCCGGCTTCCCTCTCAGAAAAGCCTACCCGGCGAGCCGGGCCGTCCGTTCAGCCCCCGGCCGAAACGGAGCCGGTCTTATAGAGGAAAAAGCGGGAGGCGCAACCGCCCTGCTCCCGCTTTTCGACCGCGAGTCGCGATCACTTGCCGTCGCCGCAATGGCAGGCGGGGTCGACGCGGCTGTAGACCGGCGCCGGCACGGCGTAGGTGCGGTACGTCGTGACAGGTACCCGCACAGCGGTCGTCACCGGACGATAGGTCGTGACCGGCACGAGATGCGTGCGCGCCTCCGTGCGGTAGCCCTGGACCGGCACGACCACGGTGCGCGTCGGCGCGGCGTAGGTGTAGACCGGCGCCGCGTAAGGCGCCCGCTCGCCGTAGCCCTGTCTGTAGCCGTAGCGGCCGCCCTCCTCGCCGTAGCCGCCGATCGGCTGCTGGTAGCCGCCGCCGTAGGCGCCGCCCTGCTGGACGTAATAGTTCTGCTGAACGACGCCGCCGCCATAGCCGCCGTCTGTGCCGCCATAGCCGACATCGCCGACTCCGTAGCCGATCCCGCCGGCGATCCCATAGCCGCGCACGAGGCCGTAGCGGCGCACTCCCGTGCGGAGCCCGTATCCGGCATGGATCCCGTAGCCCGAGCGTAGCCCATACCCGGTGGCGGTGTGCCACTGGCCGCTTGCGTAGCCGCCGCGGCCCATGCCCCAGCCGCCGTGGACGAGTTCGCCGCTGGTCGCGGTATGCCATCCACCTACGCCGTAGCCCGCGTGACCCATGCCGCCACCCCAGCCGGCGGCATGGCCCATGCCGCCACCCCAGCCGCCGCCGTGCATGCCGCCGCCCCAGCCGGCGCGGCCCATGCCGCCGCCATGCATGCCGCCGCCCATGCCGCCCATGTGGCCGCCCATGCCGCCGCCGGCATGACCACCCATGTGGCCACCGGCCAGCGCTGCACCCGAAAGCGCGACCACCGACGCCCCCGTCGCCAAGGCCAAGAAGACCTGTCTCGAAATCGTACGCATGATCGAAAACCCTCTCCGGCCGGGGCACCGTACTCCGCAATCTCGACCGAGATTGTTCGAAAACGGGACATCCGCGGCTGTCCAAGCGAGGTTACGCAAGACCTGCTCCGGAGCGATACGCTTGGACGAACGGCGCGGGAGGTCGCCAAAGCAGTCTTTGCACAGCCGTTCGGCGGTCGATCTTCACTGGTGTCCGCGCGGAAATCGCCGAGGTGTAGCGCTCCGACACTAGCGGCCGGGACTGTGATCGGCGACGTGCTCGCACACTGACGACGACGGACGAATTTCCGTGAGCGAAATTTTCGATGTGCGGCCTTCCGCCGGTCTTTTCGACACCGAGCGCAGGCCATTCCGCCTTGCCATAGGCGCTCTCTTCATCGTTCTCGAGATCGCCGCCATCGCGCTCGCGCAGACCTCGGCGCTGGTCGGCGCGGCCGCTCTCGTCGCGCTCGCCGTCGCGCAGGTCTTCGCGGCGATGCGGCTCGACGGCGGCGTCGGCAAGCTCCTGGTCCTCGCAAGCACGATCTCGCTCGCGGCGGCGGGCACCATCGCAGCTGCCCCGATGTTCGACCGGAAGTTCGAGCAGGTCACCTCGGACTATCTGATGGAGAAGGGAGGGCCGCTGGGCTGGACCATGGAGCCGTCCGGCGGCGCGGTGAAGGTCACCAAGCTGCTCAACGGCAAGCCGCTCTTCACGCAAACCTACACGCTGGACGACGACGGGTTCCGGCAGACGACCAGCGCGGAGCGCGGTCCGGCCGTCACGTTCCTCGGCGACTCCTTCACCTTCGGCGAAGGCGTCGCGGACTCGGAGACCATGCCGCAGGTCTTCGCCGACCGGACCGGCCGCAGCCTTCGCGTCGTCAACGCCGGCGTCTCCGCCTACAGCCCGGCGCAGGTGCTGCGCGAGCTCGAGCTCGGGCTCTACGATCAGCGCCTGAAGCCAGCCAAAGCGCTCTTCATGCTGACGATCGACTGGCACGCCGCACGAGTCGCCTGCGTGCACGACTCGCTCATCGGCGCACCGCGCTACGAAAGCCGTGACGGCACGGTGAGCTATGCCGGGACGTGCGGACCGGTGCCCCCGCCGTCGACGCTCGCCGGACGCCTGCTGGCGGCAACGCCGCTCTACAAGGCGCTCTTCGGCGGCGGCCTTCGCCATGTCGGCGACGACGAGATCCAGACCTACATCGATGTCGTCGGAGCGATAGCGCACCTCGCCAAGTCGAAATACGGCGTGCCGCTCCACGTGCTCTATCTGCGCAATCCGTCCTACCTGGTCTTCAATCGCTTCAGCGACGACAAGATCATGGACGGCTTCCGGAGGGGCGGTGCGATCGTCTACGACCTCACCCTCCCCCAAGAGGGCCGCGGCGCGTTCGCCATTCCGCTCGACGGCCATCCGACGGCGCTGGCGCAACGACTGCATGCCGAGATGCTCGTCGACGCGCTTCGCCGCAACGAGCCGGAGCTTTTGAAGGTCGAGGCACGAACGAACTAGACCGGACGCCGAGCCGCTGGCGCGCTCGATGCGATCCAAACGAAAGAAGGCCCGCGTCGCCGCGGGCCTTCTGCTTTCTTCGCGCCTGTCGCGTCGCCTTATTCCGCCGCGGGCAGCTGCGGGAACTCGACGTGCGGCTGCTGGTCGGCGTTGGCGGCGATGATCATCTCGTCGCGCGTCGCGGCGATCTTGCGCAGCTTGGCCATCGCGGCGCCGGTGCCGGCCGGGATGAGGCGGCCGACGATGACGTTCTCCTTCAGGCCCTCGAGCGTGTCCGCCTTGCCGTTGACCGCCGCTTCCGTGAGGACGCGGGTGGTCTCCTGGAAGGACGCCGCCGAGATGAACGAGCGCGTCTGCAGCGAGGCCTTGGTGATGCCGAGCAGCACCGGGGTGCCCGAGGCCGGCTTGCCGCCGTTCTCGATCGCCCGCGTGTTGGCCTCGTCGAGCTCCTGCAGGTCGACCTGCTCGCCCGACAGGAAGTCGGTGTCGCCGGGCTCGACGATATCGACCTTCTGCAGCATCTGCCGGACGATGACCTCGATGTGCTTGTCGTTGATCATCACGCCCTGCAGCCGGTAGACCTCCTGGATCTCGTTGACGAGGTAGGCGGCGAGCTCCTCCACGCCCTTGATCGCCAGGATGTCGTGCGGCGCCGGGTTGCCGTCGACGATGTAGTCGCCCTTCTCCACGACGTCGCCGTCCTGCAGATGGATGTGCTTGCCCTTCGGGATCAGGTACTCGACCGGCTCGCCCTCGCCCTCGTGCGGGACGATCGCGAGACGCGTCTTGTTCTTGTAGTCCTTGCCGAACTGCACGACGCCGGAGGCTTCCGCGATGATCGCGTGGTCCTTCGGGCGACGGGCCTCGAACAGCTCCGCGACGCGCGGCAGACCGCCGGTGATGTCGCGGGTCTTGGCCGAGTCCATCGAGATACGGGCGATGATGTCGCCGGCCTTCACCTTGCCGCCCGGCTCGATCGAGAGGATCGAGTCGACCGGCAGGATGTAGCGAGCCTCGCCGCCGCGCTGCAGCTTGAGGATCTTGCCGTCGGCACCCTTGATCGTCATCGCCGGCTTCAGCGTCGACGAGCGCTGGTTCATGCGCCAGTCGATGACCATGCGCTTGGCGATGCCGGTGGCCTCGTCGACCGTCTCGGTCAGCGAGTGACCCTCGACCAGGTCCTCGTAGTCCACGATCCCGTCGACCTCGGTCATGATCGGACGCGTGTAGGGATCCCATTCGGCGATCCGCTGCCCGCGCTTGATCTTGTCGCCCTCCTCGACCTTGAGGCGCGCGCCGTACTGCACACGGTGCACCGCACGCTCCTCGCCGGCCGCGCCCTCGATGACGACGGCGACGTTACGCGCCATGACCATGAGGTCGCCCTCGCCGTTCTTGGCGAGGTGACGGTTGCGGATCTTCACCACGCCGTCGAAGTTCGACTCGATGAACGACGAGTCGGCGATCTGCGCGGCGCCGCCGATGTGGAACGTGCGCATGGTCAGCTGCGTGCCCGGCTCGCCGATCGACTGCGCCGCGATGACGCCGACCGCCTCGCCCATGTTGACGGGCGTGCCGCGGGCGAGATCGCGCCCGTAGCACTTGCCGCAGACGCCGTTCTTGGCCTCGCAGGTCAAGACCGAGCGGATCTTCACCTCCTGGATGCCGGCGGCGTTGATCCGCTCCATGTGCCATTCTTCGATCATCGTGCCGGCGGCCACGATCAGCGTCCCGTCGGCCTCGTGGAGGTCCTCGGTCGTGGTGCGGCCGAGGATGCGGACCGACAGCGGCGCCACGACGGTGCCGGCATCGATGATGGCGCGCATCTTGATGCCGCCCTTCGAGCCGCAGTCCGTCATGGTGATGATCGAGTCCTGCGCGACGTCGACGAGACGACGCGTCAGGTAGCCCGAGTTCGCGGTCTTCAGGGCGGTGTCGGCCAGGCCCTTGCGGGCGCCGTGCGTCGAGTTGAAGTACTCGAGGACGGTCAGGCCTTCCTTGAAGTTCGAGATGATCGGCGTCTCGATGATCTCGCCCGACGGCTTGGCCATCAGGCCGCGCATCGCCGCGAGCTGCTTCATCTGCGTCGGCGAACCGCGCGCTCCCGAATGGCTCATCATGTAGATCGAGTTGATCGGCTTGTCGCGGCCGTGCTCGTCCTTATGCACGGACGAGATGCGGACCATCATCTCCTCGGCGAGCTTGTCGGAGCACTTCGCCCAGGCGTCGACGACCTTGTTGTACTTCTCGCCCTGGGTGATCAGGCCGTCGTTGTACTGCTGCTCGTATTCCTTCGCGAGCGCCGTCGTCGTGTCGATGATCTTCGGCTTGGTCTCGGGCACCACCATGTCGTCCTTGCCGAACGAGATGCCGGCCTTGAACGCCTCGCGGAAGCCGAGCGCCATGATGCGATCGCAGAAGATGACCGTCTCCTTCTGCCCGCACTGGCGGTAGACGATGTCGATCATCCCGGAGATCTCCTTCTTCGTCATCAGCTTGTTGGCGACGTCGAAGGGGATCTTGCGGTGCTTCGGCAGCAGCTGGCCGAGGATCATGCGGCCGGGCGTCGTGTCGAAGATCTTCGACACGCGGTTGCCGTCCGCATCGTAGGTCCAGGCGCGGCCCTTGATCTTGGTGTGCAGCGTGACGGACTTCGCCTGCAGCGCGGCCTCGATCTCACCCATGTCGGCGAACACGCCGCCGCTCGCGGGCGCCGTCTTCGTCGCGGCCTTGTACTGGCCCGGCTCGCCGTCGCGCATCAGCGAGACGTAGTAGAGCCCGAGCACGATGTCCTGGCTCGGCACGATGATCGGCTGGCCGTTGGCCGGATGCAGGATGTTGTTCGTGCTCATCATGAGCACGCGCGCCTCGAGCTGCGCCTCGAGCGAGAGCGGCACGTGGACGGCCATCTGGTCGCCGTCGAAGTCGGCGTTGAAGGCCGCGCAGACGAGCGGGTGCAGCTGGATCGCCTTGCCCTCGATCAGCTTCGGCTCGAAGGCCTGGATGCCGAGACGGTGCAGCGTCGGCGCGCGGTTCAGCATCACCGGGTGCTCGCGGATCACCTCGTCGAGGATGTCCCAGACCTCCGGCTTCTCCTTCTCGACGAGCTTCTTCGCCTGCTTGACGGTCGCCGACAGGCCCTTGGCGTCGAGCCGCGAGTAGATGAACGGCTTGAACAGCTCGAGCGCCATCTTCTTCGGCAGGCCGCACTGGTGCAGCTTCAGCTCCGGGCCGACGACGATGACCGAGCGGCCGGAATAGTCGACGCGCTTGCCGAGCAGGTTCTGCCGGAAGCGGCCCTGCTTGCCCTTCAGCATGTCGGCGAGCGACTTCAGCGGGCGCTTGTTGGCGCCCGTGATGACGCGACCGCGGCGGCCGTTGTCGAACAGCGCGTCGACGGCCTCCTGCAGCATGCGCTTCTCGTTGCGGATGATGATGTCCGGCGCGCGCAGATCGATCAGCCGCTTGAGGCGGTTGTTGCGGTTGATGACGCGGCGATAGAGATCGTTGAGGTCAGACGTGGCGAAGCGGCCGCCGTCGAGCGGCACGAGCGGACGCAGGTCCGGCGGGATCACCGGCACCTCGGTGAGGATCATCCACTCCGGCTTGTTGCCCGAGTGCATGAAGGCCTCGATGATCTTCAGGCGCTTGGCGAGCTTCTTCGGCTTCAGCTCGGTCGTCGCCTCGGAGATCTCGACCTTGAGCTGCTCGGCGATCGTCGGCAGGTCCATGCCCTTCAGGATCTCGCGGATCGCCTCGGCGCCGATCATCGCGGTGAAGGAATCCTGGCCGTACTCGTCCTGCGCGCGGAGGTAGTCCTCCTCGTTCAGAAGCTGGCGCATCTTCATCGGCGTCAGGCCGGGATCGAGCACGATGTAGGACTCGAAGTACAGGATGCGCTCGAGGTCCTTCAGCGTCATGTCGAGCAGGAGGCCGATGCGCGAGGGCAGCGACTTCAGGAACCAGATGTGCGCGACCGGCGCGGCGAGCTCGATGTGGCCCATGCGCTCGCGGCGCACGCGCGACAGCGTGACCTCGACGCCGCACTTCTCGCAGATGACGCCCTTGTACTTCATGCGCTTGTACTTGCCGCACAGGCACTCGTAGTCCTTGATCGGCCCGAAGATGCGCGCGCAGAACAGGCCGTCGCGCTCCGGCTTGAAGGTGCGGTAGTTGATCGTCTCGGGCTTCTTGATCTCGCCGAACGACCAGGAGCGGATCTTCTCCGGGCTGGCGATCGAGATCTGGATCTGGTCGAACGCCTGCGGCTGGACGACCGGATTGAAGAGATTCATGACCTCTTGGTTCATTCTATTCTCCCGGTGCGCGATCCGCCGGTCGATACGACACGCGGCAGGCCACTGGGAACTGATCGAATTCAAACTGTCACCGCGGGGCTCGACGCCCCGCGGGATCGCAGCTTCTCGAGGCTACTCGGCCGCTTCCGCCGTCGGCGGCAGCTCCTCGAGCGGCTTCGGCGTGTTGTTCAGCTCGACGTTGAGGCCCAGCGAGCGCATCTCCTTGACGAGCACGTTGAAGCTCTCGGGGATGCCGGACTCGAAGGCGTCGTCGCCGCGCACGATCGACTCGTAGACCTTGGTGCGGCCGGCGACGTCGTCGGACTTCACGGTCAGCATCTCCTGCAGCGTATACGCCGCGCCATATGCCTCGAGCGCCCACACCTCCATCTCGCCGAAGCGCTGGCCGCCGAACTGCGCCTTGCCGCCCAGCGGCTGCTGGGTGACGAGCGAGTACGGGCCGATCGAGCGCGCGTGGATCTTGTCGTCGACGAGATGGTGCAGCTTCAGCATGTAGATGTAGCCGACCGTGACCTTACGATCGAACTCCTCGCCGGTGCGGCCGTCGTAGAGGCGCGACTGGCCGGACCCGTCGAGCCCCGCCTTCTCGAGCATCTCGACGATGTCCTTCTCGCGGGCGCCGTCGAAGACCGGCGTCGCGATCGGCACGCCGCGCTTCAGGTTGTTGCCGACCTCGACGATCGACGTGTCGTCGAGATCCTTGAACCCCTCGTCGGAGCCGTAGAGCTCCTTGAGCTTGGCGCGGATCGGCTTGGTGTCGTTCGAGCGCATGTAGGCGTTGACCGCCTCCGACACCTGCTTGCCGAGGCCGGCGCAGGCCCAGCCGAGATGCGTCTCGAGGATCTGCCCGACGTTCATGCGGCTCGGCACGCCGAGCGGGTTCAGCACGATGTCGACGGCCTGGCCATCGGCCAGGAACGGCATGTCCTCGGTCGGCACGATCTTCGACACGACGCCCTTGTTGCCGTGGCGGCCGGCCATCTTGTCGCCGGGCTGGATCTTGCGCTTCACCGCGACGAAGACCTTGACCATCTTCATCACGCCGGGCGGCAGCTCGTCGCCGCGCTGCAGCTTCTCGACCTTGTCGAGGAAGCGGCTCTCGAGCCCCTTCTTCGATTCGTCGTACTGCTTCCGCATCGCCTCGACCTCGGCCATCGTCGGGTCGTCGTCGAGCGCGAACATCCACCATTGCGAGCGCGGGTACTCGTCGAGGATCGCCTTGTCGAGCGTCTGGTCGCGCTTGAAGCCCTTCGGGCCGGCGATGGCCTTCTGGCCGATGAGGATATCGGTCAGGCGGCCGTAGACGTTGCGGTCGAGGATCGCCAGCTCGTCGTCGCGGTCCTTGGCGAGCCGCTCGATCTCCTCGCGCTCGATCGCCTGGGCGCGCTCGTCCTTGTCGACGCCGTGGCGGTTGAACACGCGCACCTCGACGATCGTGCCCTGGACGCCCGGGGGCACGCGCAGCGACGTGTCGCGCACGTCGGAGGCCTTCTCGCCGAAGATGGCGCGGAGCAGCTTCTCCTCCGGCGTCATCGGGCTCTCGCCCTTCGGCGTGATCTTGCCGCAGAGGATGTCGCCGGCCTGCACCTCGGCGCCGATGTAGACGATGCCCGCCTCGTCGAGGTTCTTCAGCGCCTCTTCCGACACGTTCGGAATGTCGCGCGTGATCTCCTCCGGCCCGAGCTTGGTGTCGCGGGCCATCACCTCGAACTCGTCGATGTGGATCGAGGTGAAGACGTCGTCCTTCACGATCCGCTCGTTGAGGAGGATCGAGTCCTCGAAGTTGTAGCCGTTCCACGGCATGAACGCGACGAGCACGTTGCGGCCGAGCGCCAGATCGCCGAGGTCGGTCGACGGCCCGTCGGCGAGGATGTCGCCCTTGCCGACGAGATCGCCGACGCGGACGAGCGGCTTCTGGTTGACGCAGGTCGACTGGTTCGAGCGCTGGAACTTCATCAGGCGATAGATGTCGACGCCCGGACGGCCGCCACCCAGCTCCTCCGTCGCCCGCACGACGATGCGGGTCGCGTCGATCTGGTCGACGACGCCGGCGCGGCGGGCGGCGATGGCGGCGCCGGAATCACGCGCCACGACGGCCTCCATGCCGGTGCCGACGAGCGGCGCATCGGCCTTCACGAGCGGCACCGCCTGGCGCTGCATGTTCGAGCCCATGAGCGCGCGGTTGGCGTCGTCGTTCTCGAGGAACGGGATCAGCGCCGCGGCCACGGAGACGAGCTGCTTCGGCGAGACGTCCATGTAGTCGACCTTCTCGCGCGGCACCATCATCACGTCGCCGGCGTGGCGGCAGACGATGAGGTCCTCGACGAGCTCGTTCGACTTGCTCAGCGGCGCGTCGGCCTGGGCGACGTAGTACTTCGACTCCTCCATCGCCGAGAGGTAGACGACGTCGTCGGTCACCTGGGACTCCTTCACCTTGCGGTAAGGGCTCTCGATGAAGCCGTACTTGTTGACGCGCGCGAAGGTCGCCAGCGAGTTGATGAGGCCGATGTTCGGCCCTTCCGGCGTCTCGATCGGGCAGATGCGGCCGTAGTGCGTCGGGTGCACGTCGCGCACCTCGAAGCCGGCCCGCTCGCGCGTCAGACCGCCCGGCCCGAGCGCCGAGAGACGCCGCTTGTGCGTGATCTCGGAGAGCGGGTTGGTCTGGTCCATGAACTGCGACAGCTGCGACGAGCCGAAGAACTCGCGCACGGCGGCGGCCGCGGGCTTCGCGTTGATGAGGTCCTGCGGCATCACCGTGTCGATGTCGACCTGGCTCATGCGCTCCTTGATGGCGCGCTCCATGCGCAGCAGGCCGAGGCGATACTGGTTCTCCATCAGCTCGCCGACCGAGCGGACGCGGCGGTTGCCGAGATGGTCGATGTCGTCGATCTCGCCGCGACCGTCGCGCAGGTCGACCAGGGCGCGGACCACGGCGAGGATGTCCTCGCGACGCAGCGCGCGCTGGGTGTCCGGCGCGTCGAGGTCCATGCGCATGTTCATCTTGACGCGGCCGACCGCGGAGAGGTCGTAGCGCTCCGGATCGAAGAACAGCGAGTGGAACATGTTCTCGGCGGTGTCGAGCGTCGGCGGCTCGCCCGGGCGCATCACGCGGTAGATGTCGAACAGCGCCTCCTCGCGGGAGTGGTTCTTGTCGACGGCGAGCGTGTTGCGGATGTAGGGGCCGATGTTGATGTGGTCGATGTCGAGCAGCGGCAGCTCGTCGAAGCCGGCCTCGATGAGCGCCGCCAGCGACTTCGCGGTGATCTCCTCGCCGGCCTCGGCGAAGATCTCGCCGGTCGACGGGTTGTAGAGGTCGGTGGCGATGTACTGGCCGTGCAGGTCGTCATCGGCCGCGCGGAGGAACTTCACGCCCTTCTCTTCGAGCAGCTTGATCGAGCGCGCGGTCAGCTTCTTGCCGGTCTCGGCGACGACCTCGCCCGACACGGCGTCGATGAGATCGGTCGAGACCTTGACGCCCTTCATCCGCTCGCCGTTGAACGGGAAGCGCCAGCCGTGCTTGTCCTTGGTGTAGGTGATCGTCTTGTAGAAGGTCGACAGGATCTCCTCGCCGTCCATGCCGAGGGCATAGAGCAGCGACGTCGCCGGGATCTTCCGGCGCCGGTCGATACGCGCGTAGACGATGTCCTTGGCGTCGAACTCGATGTCGAGCCACGAGCCGCGATACGGGATGATGCGGGCGGCAAACAGCAGCTTGCCGGACGAGTGGCTCTTGCCCTTGTCGTGATCGAAGAAGACGCCCGGCGAGCGGTGCATCTGCGAGACGATGACGCGCTCGGTGCCGTTGACGATGAAGGTGCCGTTCATCGTCATGAACGGCATGTCGCCCATGTAGACGTCCTGCTCCTTGATGTCCTTCACCGACTTGGCGCCGGTGTCGGGATCCACGTCGAACACGATGAGGCGCAGCGTCACCTTGAGCGGCGCGGCGTAGGTGATGCCGCGCTGGCGGCACTCGTCGACGTCGAACTTCGGCGCCTCGAACTCGTACTTGACGAACTCGAGCAGCGAGGTCTGCGCGAAGTCGGAGATCGGGAAGACCGAGCGGAAGACCGACTGCAGGCCCTCGTCGGGGCGGCCGCCGTCCGGCTCGTCGACGAGCAGGAACTGGTCGTAGGACGCCTTCTGCACCTCGATGAGGTTCGGCATCTCGGCAATCTCGGAGATGTGCCCGAAGACCTTGCGGACGCGCTTGCGAGGGCTGAAAGTCTGCGCTTGTGTCAGTGCCATGGTTTAGCTCCTCGCATGCTGTGCGGCGATCCACGCGGCGGGACCAGCCGTTCGCGCCCCCGCGGGGACGCATGGAATTTTCTTGATCGCGTCGACCGGGGCCCGAGCCCCTCGGCGGCAGGTGCGGCCGCAAACGCGAAAGCCGGAGAGGCCGTCAGGCCTTCCGGTTGGGCTGGGTCGGCGCAGCGAAGCCGCGCCCACCCGTTGGCGTATGGAGATTGGCGAGCAATCTGGCCTACTTGAGCTCCACCTTGGCGCCGGCCTTCTCGAGCTGAGCCTTGAGCTTGGCGGCGTCGTCCTTCGAGACGCCTTCCTTGACCGGCTTCGGAGCGCCCTCGACGAGGTCCTTGGCCTCCTTGAGGCCGAGGCCGGTGATCGCGCGGACCTCCTTGATGACCTCGATCTTCTTGTCGCCGGCGGCAGCCAGGACAACGGTGAACTCGGTCTGCTCCTCGGCGGCCGGGGCGGCGGCGCCAGCACCAGCGGCCGGGCCGGCAACGGCGACGGCGGCAGCGGCCGAGACGCCCCACTTCTCCTCGAGGAGCTTGGCGAGGTCGGCGGCCTCGAGCACGGTCAGGCTCGACAGGTCTTCGACGATCTTTTCCAGGTTAGCCATGATGTATCAGTCCTTCGGGTTCGCTTGAGTTTGGTTCGTCAAGTGTCTGAGAAGATTGCTTTAAGCCGCGTCCGCCTTGTCCTTGTCGGCGTAAGCCGCAAAGACACGGGCGAGCTTGGCCGCCGGAGCGGTCTGGAGCTGCGCGAGCTTGGTCGCCGGAGCCTGGATGAGGCCGACGATCTTCGCCCGGAGCTCGTCCAGCGACGGCATCGTCGCCAGCGACTTCACGGCATCGGGGTTGAGAGCAGTCGCGCCCATCGCACCGCCGAGGATCACGAGCTTGTCGAAATCCTTGGCGAAGCCGACGGCCACCCGGGGGGCGACGGTCGGATCGTCCGAATAGGCGATCAGGGTCGGACCGGTCATCAGACCGGAGATGGACGCGCTCGACGTCCCTTCGAGAGCAATCTTGACCAGACGGTTCTTTGCGACCTGAACCTTGGCGCCAGCTTCACGCATCCGCTTCCGCAGATTCTGCATCTGAGCCACGGTCAGGCCGGAATAATGCGCGACGACCACAACCGACGTGGTCTTGAAGACCTCGTTCAGCGTGGCGACGGCTTCCTTCTTTTCCGCTCTGTCCACAGTGCTTCTCCTGGGGGCTCGAGGCCCCCGGTTGCTTCCTAGCCGTCGCCGTCAGCTTGCGCTTCCGGCAACGGCGCGGCACCTGTCCCCGACGAGGCTTGCGCCCCGGCGGCAGAGGGAACGAACCAAAATCAACGGACCCTCGGATCGCACCCGCTGGCCCAAAATCCGGCATTCCCCGTCTATGCTGGCACCCTTCGATCGGCCGGTGGAACCGGGACGATCCTTAGAAAATTAAGCGCTCGATTGAGCCGAAGCTCAGCCGGCGCACCGGCAGTCTAGGACAGGACATGGCCGGACGAGACGCGGGAGCAAACTCCCGGTCCACCGGCCATATTCCATCTCGTTACGACCGTACGGCCGATGGAGTGTCGTCAAGACGCAACGAGATATCTCAAGTGAGTTTTCGGAACGACTCCGTGCCAGTTCCGAAAAACCTATCTAGCGGTTCAAAAACCTCTTGCCAAGTGGCAAAAGTTCGTTTCCGCGGTTTTGTGCGTTGCGCAGGGGCCGGTCAGGCCGGCGCGCCGGCCGCGACGCTCGACGGGTCGACCTTCACGCCGGGGCCCATCGTCGACGAGATCGCGATGCGCTGCAGGTAGGTGCCCTTGGCGCCGGCGGGCTTGGCCTTCGAGACAGCATCGACGAAGGCCGAGATGTTCTGCACGAGCTGCTCGGCCCCGAACGACGCCTTGCCGACGGTGCCCTGCACGATGCCGGCCTTCTCGACGCGGAACTCGACCGCGCCGCCCTTCGAGGCCTTGACCGCGCCGGTGACGTCCATCGTCACGGTGCCGACCTTCGGGTTCGGCATCATGCCGCGCGGGCCGAGCACCTTACCGAGGCGTCCGACGAGCGGCATCATGTCCGGCGTGGCGATGCAGCGATCGAAGTCGATCGTGCCGCCCTGCACCGTCGTCACCAGGTCCTCCGCACCGACGACGTCGGCGCCGGCCGCCTTGGCCTCGTCGGCCTTGGCGCCGCGCGCGAACACCGCGACGCGCAGGACGCGGCCGGTGCCGTTCGGCAGGTTGACCACGCCGCGCACCATCTGGTCGGCGTGCTTGGGGTCGACGCCGAGGTTCAGCGCGATCTCGACGGTCTCGTCGAACTTCGCCGTGGCGCGCTCCTTCACGAGGGCGACCGCCTGGTCGATGGGGTAGAGCTTGACGCGGTCGATGCCTTCGCGCGCCTTGACGAGCTTCTTTCCGATATGTGCCATGGTCCTACCCCACCACCTCGAGGCCCATCGAACGGGCGGAGCCTTCGATCATCGCGGCGGCCGCCTCGACGGTCGCGCAGTTCAGATCGGGCATCTTCTTCGTCGCGATCTCGGCGATCTGGGCCTTCGAGATCTTGCCGACGAAGGCGCCCTTGCCGACGGTCGCCGAGCCCGACTTGATGCCGGACGCCTGCTTCAGGAAGTAGGTGACCGGGGGCTGCTTCATCTCGAAGGTGAAGGAGCGGTCCTGGTAGGCGGTGATGATGACGGGGATCGGCGTCCCCTTCTCCATCTGCTGGGTCTTCGCGTTGAAGGCCTTGCAGAATTCCATGATGTTGAGACCGCGCTGGCCGAGCGCGGGGCCGATCGGCGGCGACGGGTTGGCAGACCCCGCCGGCACCTGCAGCTTGATGTAGCCGGTGACCTTCTTCGCCATGATGTACTCCTCTGCCGTGGTGCGGCGCTGGCTCGCCTGCCACGGTGGTGGCTTCGCGGCGGGCGCGAAGGCTCGCGACCGCAAAGCGAAAAGGCGCGATGCCTTTCAGCGTCGCGCCGGTGCGGTGATTAGCGTCAAGCGCCCAAGGCCGCAAGCAAAACTTAGCGGCGACTACTCTTGGATCTTCACCTGGCGGTCGGGCTCGACACTGGCGATGCCGTCGATTTCTTTCAACGCGGTGATCTTCCCGGCGTTGATCGATCCGCTCGCGATGCCGAGGTTTTCAAACTCCCGCTTGACCTTCAAGCCATGCCGCTCGGCTTCGTCGATCGCGCTCCGAAACTTGCTCGGATCGGGGATCGAAAGGTTGAGGTTTACTTCGCTCATCGGGTGATCAACTGCCCCGCCGCACCAGGCGACAAGGCATAACATAGGTCATTTATGGCGCCTGTGCCAGTCCGGAGCCGACGTCGGTCGAAGCGGCGTCGAGGCGGCGCGCGTGCTGCGCCAAGAGTGCGAGAAGCGCTCGGCCGCGCGTACCGGGGTTGGCTTCCGCAAACAGCGCCGCGATACCGGCGACATGCGGCGTCGCCATGCTCGTACCGCTCTCCGACTTGTATAGGTCTGGCGCGGGCCAGTCCGATATGACGTCGACGCCCGGCGCCGCGATATCGACCTGGCCGCCGTCCGGATTGAGCCCCGCGTTCGAGAACCAGGCAGGAGCCGACTGTTGATCCAGTGCCGCCACAGCGACGATTGATGGACAATTGGCGGGATGGCTGACCGGCTTTACCATCTGCGGCCGGTTGCTGTCGTTGCCGGCTGCCGCAATAATAAGGCAGCCTTGCGCGAGTGCCCGCTGCGCAGCCTGCTCGTAGCTCGGCGAAAAAGCGGTGCCCTGTTCGACCGGCGCCCCGAGCGACATCGAGACGATGTCGCACCCTGAAGCAATCGCCCAGCTCAGTCCGCCGAAGATATCCGAGTCGGTCCCGGTGCCGGCATCATTCAAAACCTTGCCGACGAAGAGGTCGGCATCGGGTGCGACGCCAAAACGGGGCATCCGCGTCGGCCTCGCTGTGCCGCAGGCGACGCCGGCGCAGTGCGTTCCGTGGCCATGGCCATCCTGAACCGTGTCGACGCCTTCGACGAACGATTGGGTCTTGAGCACGCGCCCGGCGAAATCGGGGTGTGAGAGATCGAGGCCCGTGTCTAGGACGGCGATCTTGATGCCTTTGCCAGTAAAACGGCTATTGGCAACGTTGGTGATCTGCAGGCCCCACGATAGGGACGTCTCGTCCATTGACTGGACTGATAAGGCCTGCGTGCCCGTGCGGCTCGCCAGGATGCCGTCGACGAGATGATCGACCGCGTCGCGGTATCCCTCGAGGTAGGAAGCATCGAAGCCGCCTATTGCGTAGACGAAGCGTTCAGCTTCCATGGTCCGCAGGCTCGCTGCGGCCGCTACAGTGTCGCTGACGCTGCGATATTGATCGGGCGCGGCATTGACGACCGCAATGCCAAGATCGTGGAAAACAATGCCTTGGCTTTGTGGGATCGCCTCCGCCGAGATCGATGCGCCGTCGAGGCCGGCGACACCCATCATCTTCATACCAGCGCCGGTCTCAAGCGCCTTCGCGCCCGTCTTCGTATCGGAGGGTTCCATCAGGATGAGATAGCGTCCCGTGTGACCCGCCCGGATCGCCCCTCCAGATGGCAGGCCCGCGCTCGCACGCGGTACTGCAATGTGGGGAATGCCTAGACTTGTAGGCGCGGGGCGCGTTGGCCTTTTCGCCATCGCAAATCTCCAAGTAACTAATGAATAGCAAACTGCATACTTGTTAAAAGCAAGTCATTCCATACGACAATGGTATCAGATTAAGCCGATAATACTTTGGTCGTCCTCCTGGGCGTGAGGTCCGTGCTGCCAGCTCACGCGACTGCGTGGTGGGGATCGGCCTCAACCACCGAGACTTGCTAAGCGACCTTCTCGACCTGCGCGTACTCGAGCTCGACCGGCGTGGCGCGACCGAAGATCGAGACGGCGACCTTGACGCGCGAGCGGCCCTCGTCGACCTCCTCGACCACGCCGTTGAACGAGGCGAACGGGCCGTCCGCGACGCGCACGTTCTCGCCGACCTCGAAGGTGATCGTCGACTTCGGCCGCTCGACGCCGTCCTGGACCTGGCCCTTGATGCGCTCGGCCTCGCTGTCGGAGATCGGCACCGGCTTCTTGTCCGCGCCGAGGAAGCCCGTCACCTTCGGCGTGTTCTTGATGATGTGGTAGACGTCGTCGGACAGGTCGCACTTCACGAGCACGTAGCCGGGGAAGAACTTGCGCTCGGCGTTGACCTTGCGGCCCTTGCGCACCTCGACGACGTTCTCGGTCGGCACCAGGATCTCGTCGAACTTGTCCTCGAGACCGCGCTGCGCGGCCTGCTCGCGGATCGACGCGGCGACCTTCTTTTCGAAGTTCGAATGGGCGTGAACGATGTACCAGCGCTTGTTCATGTCAGTCCGTCAGCGGCCGAAGCCGAGAATCAAGTTGATCGCCATGTGGATGAGCTGGTCGGCGGCGAAGAGGAAGAGGCTCGCGAACACGCACATGATGACGACGAGAACCGTCGTGATCGTCGTCTCGCGGCGGTTGGGCCACGTGACCTTGCTCGCCTCGGCGCGAACCTCTTGCAGGAATTGGAAAGGGTTGGCCATTCGCCGTCGTTGAAGCTCGGGATCGGATGAAGCGCGATCGTGCGATCGGAAAAAGTGGTGGCGCGGAACCGCTCGGTTCCGCGCCACAAAGCTCTACTTATCGATAGGCGACGACGCTGGCAAGGGCCAGCGCCATAACGTCCGTCAGATGCGCACCGGGACGCGCCGCTCGTCCGCAGGAAGGCTGGACGAGGCCACGATGAGACCAGCGCCGGCCCCCGACATCGAGGCGGCGGCGACGACCCACATCAGCTTGCCGCCGACGCTCTCGTGGCCGAAGCCGAGCGTCTGGATGGCCCAAGCGGCCCCGATCGCAATTGCAAAGAAACCAATGAGACGCAGCAGATAGCCGGCCGTCACAACCCCGTTTTCCATTATCGATCCCCTCAGATCGTCGTGTCTGCGGAGGTAATTCGGCAACGGGCCCTCGGGTTCACCGCGTCCTCGGCGCGGGCCCGGAGAATCGAAAAATTTATCGCGATTGTATGCGATCAGCTGGCGGGGCTCTTCTCCGTCGCCTTCGAGACGAGGTCTTCGATCCACTCCGGCTGGGTCTCGCCGACCGAGCGGGCGACCTCCTTGTCGCCGCGGAACGCGATCAGCGTGCTCTGCAGCCGCGCGTTGAACTTGCGCATGACGTTCTTCTGCGTGTCGAAGTCGACCCGGAACGTCACCACGTCCTTGAACTGCGGCTCGTCGAGCAGCTTGTCGAGGATCGGCTTCTGCCGGGCACAGATGTCGCACCAGGTCGCGTAGGTGTCGATCAGGATCGGCTTGCCGGCCTTCTCGGCGGCGTCGAACGCGGCCTCGGTGAACGGCTGCGGGGCGTTGCCCGCGGCCAGCGCAGGTGCCGCGAGTGCTACGGCAACCGTGGCAAAGACAGCAAGGGCGGCGTGTCGTGTCGGCATCATGATGGGCCGTCCTTTGTTCGAGATCATTGCGTGAGGTCTTTCGGCAGCGACGCCAGCCAACCGGCGTCCGCCTTCACCACGGCCGTATCGTGGGCGTCCTGCCACCCCTCGATGCCCGCCGGAAACCAGTAGACGTTGGTGTAGCCGAGGCCGACGAGCCGCTTGGCGGCGTTCCAGCTCGCCCAGCAATCCGGGTGGCAGAAGGTGACGACGGGGGTCGCCGGCTTGCCGTTCGTCAGGGTCGCCATGCGGGTGCGGAACGCGCTCGCGAAGGCGGCATCGCCGGTGCCGTTGCCGGCCCCGGGCATCCAGTCGGCGCCCGGGATCGAGCGATGCTGCGGCAGCCAGATCATCGTCTTCGACATCGAAGGCGGCTTGCGATCCTGCTCGGAGACGTCGATCAGGACGGGATGCTCGGCCTTGATGAGCGTCTCGAGCTCGGCGACGCTGCCGAGCACCTTGGCCCCCTTCAGCGTCGGCGGCGTGTAGCCGTGCGGCGCGCCCTGGTAGAGACCCTCCGGCTCTGCGACCTGATGCGGGTTCGAGGCCGGCGCCTGAGCGAGCGCCGGACCAAAGACGAGGCAGAGAGCCGCAAGGGCGATCAGGGTGCGCATCCGCCGGCTCAGTTCGAGACGTTCGGAACGCTGAAGCTCTTCGTCCACTCGCCGTTCTGGCTGTCCTTGACGGCGACCTGCAACGAGCCCTTGGCGGCCGACGGCAGCAGGTCGAAGTTGATGACGGGGTTCGAGGCGAGCGAGATGTCGGTCGCCAGGTTGAACACCTGCTTGTCGTTGTATTTCACGTCGATCGACTGGATGTACCTCGCCGGCGTGAAGGCCTGCGTCTGCTGGTTCTGCTGCATGCCGTTGAAGTTCGGGTGGCGGATCATGAGCGTGGCATCGACCGGCTTGTCGGCCGTCACGTCGCCGGCGAGCTTGAGCTTCATCTGGCCCATGCCGCGCATCGCCTCGTCGTCGCTCATGCCCATCGGCGCCGAGCAGCCGCCGGACGCCTTCACGAACTTGGTCGTCTCGAGCAGCTTGCCGTCCTTGGTCTCGGCCACCGCGTGCATGTCGGTGTAGGTGTTGACGCGCACCCGCAGCTTGATCTGCTTGGGGTCCATGTCGGGCCCGAAGGTGAAATGCGCCGCGAGCGGCGAGGGGTTGTCGTCGATCACCAGGTAGAGCGCCTTGACGTCCTTCGGGTTGGCCAGCGTGATGGTGATCGGCACCAGGGCCGCGTCCTCGGCGCGGACCGGCGCGTCGAGCTTGATCGCCTGGTCGCCCGGCACCGGCGTCTTGCCGTCGAAGATCTGCTTGGAGAGCTCCTGCCAGCGGGCCTGGCGCTGCTGATCGGAATCCTCGAAGCCGGCGCGGCTCGGCACGACGGCCGCGGTCATCGCGGCGGCGGCGATGCTGAGGGCCAGGGTCGTGGTCTTGATGGCGGACATTGCGCTTTCTCCCTTTATTCCCATTCGAGCTCTTTATAGGCCTCGGTTACGTTGCGCGGATTGTAGTCCGCAAACAACGCCCATTTCGACGCCTGGTCCTGGCCGACGCTGCGTGTCGCCGCCTCGATGGACCCCGCGCCCTTGATCTCCTTGCGCACCCCGTCGCGGATGTCGCCGAGATATCCGCGCAGCGCGGCGATCGACGGCGCGAGATCGACCACGACAGGGCCGTGTCCCGGAACCGCGCGCTGCGCGCCCATCTTCGACAGCGCGTCGAGTTCCTTGAGCCAGCCCAAGAGGCTCCCGTCGAGCGACGGGATGCGGCCGACGAACAGCAGGTCCGCCGGCAGCAGCACGCCGCTCTTGTGGTCGAGCATCGAGAGGTCGGAGGTGGTGTGGGCAGGGCCGTGCGCCTTGAAGCTGACGAGGCGATCGCCGAGATCGACCTGGTCGGTATTCGCCACCGTCCGCGTCGGCAGGACGACCGGCCCGACCTTGTCGGCGCCGATGATGTCGGCAAGGCCCTTCTTGTAGAAGGCGCCGCGCTGCTGGAGCGCCTCGGTCAGCTTCGCGTGGCCGATGTAGACGGGCTTGTCGTCCTCGAACGCCCCGGCGCCGAACGTATGGTCCGGATGCACGTGGCTGATGACCACGTACTTGATCGGCTTGTCCGTCCTGGCCTTGATCTGCGCCCGCAGCCACTGGCCGTCGACCAGCGAGCCGCCGGTATCGGTGACCAGCACCGCATCCTTGCCGACGATGAAGCCGATGTTGGCGATGGCGTCGAGGTTCTGCGCGGTCGCGTCCTCATCGACCCCACGCCGCACGAAGACGCCGCTCGCGACCTCTTCCATCTTGAAGGACTGCGGGGCTGCGAGAGACGGCAGGCAGCAGAGGCATGCGCCTCCGAACCCCGCGAGCAGCGCCTGACGGCGGCTCATGCTCTCTCGGTCGCCAACGGTCACCGTGACCGACCTCCCAGCTTGCTATCGTTATTGCTACCATCTAGTAGGTAGAGAAATCTGCCGCGTCCAGGAAAAGTTCCTGGAGCGCCATCGTTGGCACAAGCGCCGAGCG